>CAWUFW010000735.1:1236026-2472052 GCA_963921515.1 Calotriton arnoldi | reverse complement strand
TTTCTACTGGCTAATCAGTAAGTGCTACCTCGTTGGGTAAATGTATAGTGCTTTTCCTACACTACAGCTGCGTAAAGTGCCAGAAGAGTTGTCTCCAGTGACCATGTGTGTCTGTAACTTTGCCACCACACCGAAAGGCGCAGGGGTCCCTTGAGTGAGCTGTCCATCATAGTGGGTAATGGGCGGGAAGACGTTGCATACCGCTAGTGTGTATGGGCAGGGCCAAACGGGCGGGGCTTCTAGTTCTATGCCAGTTCACATGCCTCTTGTTTATAAAAGGTCAGAGACCGACCAGAGCAGTAGATGAGGAGGAAGAACCTCATGGTCACAGGAACAACACGGGGATTGCGCTCGAGAAAGTCATGGATGCAAAGACCTCCATGAAGCATCACAGCTAATTTTTGACAGTAGATTTGGATAGAAAGCACACCTGCCCAGCCTCGCCCGAGCTCACTAATTTTTTGGGCTGATTAATGCGTTACCGGATTTGAGCTTCAACTCGGGCACCTGCTTTATTTATATCTGTAAGTGCTTCCTGTTGAGGTTTAATTTTTGTGACAGGAGCATCGTGCCAGAATGAATCCTGCCCTGCTTATTTATCCAAGAAGATGCCACCGTTTTGTGCAATACCTCATAGTCATATTGTATCTGATAACCTACCATCCATACGCTCCAGAAACCTGATTCCAATCAGAACAATTTATTGCCTTTTTAGGGCTATGAAGTGCTATTTAAAACAAAAAATGCATAGAAACCTATAGCTCTTCTATCTGTTGGTTTAAATTACCATCCCTTCCTTTTCCCGTAATCCTAATTTTCATTGCTACTTCTTCGTTTCTAGTCCCCATGTCTTTGTCTGATACGCTCCTAATGCTCAGTTCATACTGTTCTTCGTGTGTTGTGGTTCGTTTATCGATCTGCAGCTTCTCCCCCTTTGCAATGTGGCTCTCTTCTTCCCTCTGCTGGCGGCAGAAAGAACTTATGTTCAATTCCAGTGTTTTCGGATTCTTGACACTATTCCAAACTTCTTTTGGTCTTTCCGCACCTGTGTATTTTCCCCTATACATTTTGTTGACACAATGGCAGTCTCTCTACTCCCCCCGGCCCCCGCCCCCCTTTTCCGCTTTTTACTGTTAAAGCTGAGCTCTTTTCTTACATTGTTATAATGTGTGCCTATCCAATCCGTTCGTTATATGGAAGTCATACCTGTCTACGGCTCTCAGAAGACATCTGTCGAACCAAAGCCCAGGTATCGGAAATTTAGTGTCATGCCCGCGAATTCAGTTCTGCTGCGGATCGCGGAATTTTCGGCATTTCCGCGTTCCGCGCGGAACGCGGAAATGCCGAAATTTAGCAAATTCCGTGAGCGGAACGGAATTTGCCGCCCACCACTAGAAATCAGACACTTATTCGCATCGTACTTCGTCATTTGTATTTTCTAGCTCAGGATACGAGTCGGTCGTGAGGTGAGCCTACGGATGGCATTGGGACGGCCTTTTTGGCGACATCGGAATCGGCCCCTAAGTATTGAATATGCAACAAATAGCTCCTTTGCATATCAAATAAAAAAACTTATAGCACTGGTCTACGTCCCAGTTACTAACGTGGCCGAACACTACAACTTATTGATAGAAAATCCATACTATCAACAAAATGAACAAAAACTAAGGGGCTCATTATGATGCCTGACGGAAAAGGCTACCGTCCGCCGTGCTCGCGGCAAAAATCTACCCGCATGACCCTCAGCATCTCCGTCGGTCAAATTGCGATGCAATGCACGGAAAATCCCACCACGGCAGACGGAACTCACAAATGACCGTCCGCCATGCCCGAAAAAGTTGCAAATCCGACTGCGGCAGACGTGGAAAGCAGTTCAAGGGACTGAAAAGGCTGCTCCTGTTGCGGAATGACCGCACGGCCAATTACGATGATACCGCGAAGCTGGAGGACGGAGCACTGCAATCCGATTCCCTTGCTCGCGCATAGACCAAATGAATGGCGGCAGTAACAAACTGAACAGCGATGCACAATGTGTGCCTGCACTCGACCTCGCCCTCAATCACATCACACACGCCACAATGATACACCCCAAATGTCCATTGGCAATGTAAGCAATGCCCAGCATGGAAGTAACACCTGAAGGACATCACTCATTTGGACACACCCACATACAACAGCATAAAACCAACCCCTTCCTGGACTAGCATCCTTTGCACACCAGAAGCTGACACAGAAAGACAGGACACCATTTAGGCACACAGCACATCATCACATACACCCATCTCCATAAAATACCACTTCCCACCCACACACTTCACATAACTCCACCACCCCCTAGACCCTGAACTTGTCTCACCTTTGCACCATGGCCAAACATAAAATGCCCAAATTCACCGACACTGAGTTGAAAGTGAAGGTAGACGAGATAATAAGGGTAGAACCACATTTGTATGGGAGCCTGGTCCAACACACCCCACTTGCGTGCAAAAACAAGATGTGGACAAGGATCTACAACAAAGTCAATGCTGTAGGGACCACCCTACGCACACTGCATGACATCAAAAGGCGGTGGGTCAACCTCAAGGCCCGGGTCAACCATCGGCGCCAGAGGAACCACGAGGTGGCCAAAGAACTGGTAGCGGCCCTCCCATACCACCACTAACCTTCACTGAATGGGAGGAGAAGGTGCTTGCCATACTGCATCCCGAGAGTCTCACAGGAATCGAGGGGGGAGTGGAGGCTGGTAAGTACAAACAAAATGATCACAACCCACTGTAATGTACCGTTGTGCACAACAAGTGAGCCTCAATTGCCAGACAAAATCAAACTCATGTAGAATGCACGCTGTCAACATGAATGTCTCATAAGGCTAGCATTTCCTCCCTCTGCTTCACCTCACAGGTAGGTAGCCATCTTACTGGGGAGGGGGTTGTTGGGACCTGACAGCAAGACCACAACTCCCACAATGCCCTCTGTCTTCCCTCACAAACAGCATGGAGCACCCACCCCACCACACAGCCATGTGGCAGCCATCACCATCCTCTGCTTCACTCAACAGGTAGGTAGCCATCTTACTGGGGAGGGGTTGTTGGGACCTGACAGCAAGACCACTACTCCCACAAGGCCCTCTGTCTTCCCTTCCAAACAGCAGGGAGCTATCTGACCACCACATCCCGCACTTGTGAGCCAACTCAGTCAAGCTGCATAAGTTGCAGCCAGTGCACACACAGAAAATAACATTGACAGTTCACATGAATCACAGTGTCATTGATGAAGTCACATGTCACTGCAAAGCAAAACCCAGGAATGCAGTGGCAAAAACCCAATGTGCAAGTACCATTATCCCAAAGCATAAAGGCTCACATCAACACCACACATGCATGTAGACTCAGTCAAACATCACAAACCACACGAGGACAGTACAAAAAGCACAACAGAAATCAGGAAGTTGCGGCATAATATACAAACAGTCACAGCAAAGTCACAAATATCCTAGCATGAACAGAAGTGGATGAGCAACAAGTTGGTACCAGAGGACATGTACTTGGAAATACAATATCTGTACATATGAAATTGTTGCTACAGCCATGTCACATCGCTGACGAGCAATGTATTTACCTCCACATCATGTCCCACTACTGACAAACTGTTAGGAATGACAAGTAATGCCAAGATGAAAAGTCATGTTGTCTCAATCGAAATGTGCCAAACATGAACATCAAAGTTGTGCCGTGTACTGAACATGCTGACAATCCAACCTCTGTTCAACAGGTGACGCGACAGCAGGCGCCCGTGCCATGGACGAGCCCAGCCAGTCTCCCACCCAAGAAGCAGAACCCTCGGATGCAGACTCCCTGGTTTTTATGGATGAGGAGGACTGACCTGGACCCTACGGCGCGCCCGGCCAAGCTCAGTCTCCGGCCCTCACTGTCCCCACCACCACCACTACCACCACCACTCCCACAACAGCTGCAACAACAACGCTGACCCCTGCAGCACCGACCTTTATGGCAGCCACCTCCACCATCTCCACCGCTGCCTCCAACACTGTCCCTGTGCCAGTTGTAGCCAATACCACCAGGCAGCCTCGGGATGCTGGGGACAGTGTGCAGCGGCAGCGCCAGGCACCGCCACAGGTCCGTGGTAGCAGGGCAGGTGGTAGGCCAACTGGGGGACAGTCACAGGAGGACAATGAGACTGAGGCCCAGGCCACCGTGCAAACTGTCCTTGGGGCATACCAGCAGAACCAGGGACAGATGGGCCAGGTCCTTGACGAACTGCGTGAACTTCGCCTGCTGCAGAGGTCCATGGACACTCGTTTGGGACAAATTGCAGAGTACATGGGCCAGATTGTGAGTGTCCTGAGGGACATGTATGGAGCACAAATAGCTGCCCACCCCCCGAGGCCAGCTGGATGATAGTCACAACACCACAGCAGCGTCCACAGGGAGGGGTGAGTCACATCACAGTGAATCCTCAGACACCTCCGAGCATGCCCCAGGTTCCCCCCCGGCCAAACAGCTGAGGGGGTGTCCGAAAAAGTCCCAGGGAGGATCACGTGGCAAAGCGCCATGCCGTACCAGTTCTCGGAGCCAGCGTTGATGTCACCAGTGTCACACCGAACATTGACTTAGTTGTAAATCCGATCCCACATTGCCACAAGGATGGGAGTGTACTGTTGGACTGTGGAATCCCACCATTGTGTGCTCTACCCAAACCATCCATGTACCATCACTTTCAACTTCAACCCTCACCTGTCACCCATTTACAAATAAACACAAATCACACCCGTATGCCTTTGTGTCAAGAGGAATTTTTATCATAGTAAGTAGCATGTTAACTCACATTGCAATGTATCATGAGACGTAAAAGCGACAATCCATTGAGAGAGTAGAGGAACCTGGAACCACTCAAGAAAAAGACAGTGATTTGACATATGATGGCAGTACAGGAAAAGCGCTGCACTAGGCAACACTGTACAAGATGCATAACAGTTAACACAGGCCAACACCATCAACATGGACAGAAGGGGGATGGGAGCACACAACTTCACCTCCCAGCACAGTTTACCCCTCAGCATCCTGGTAAATGCACTGCAGTTGAAATGCTTACTTCTTTTTCCGTGGAAGTGAGTCACCACGGCTAGATGCAGGTTAGTGCTGTCAATCCCTGGACACGTGTGATGCACGAAATTATACCATTGAGATCGGTGTCTGCTGAGAAAGCTGCCACAATACACTAATGTCTCTGTACCTCTCACTGCCCAACTCAGGTGAAACACTCACAACTACATTGCAAGTAAGCATTTTTACCGAACTGCATTTACCAGAATGCCAAGGGGTGAACTGTGCTCGGAGGTGAAGTAGTATGCTCCCATCCCCCTAATAACATCAGTATGGATATGAAGTAGGTTGTTACAACACACACAGCGCTGATCAATGAATCCCACAAGAGCCAGCATCAAAACACATCCTGTCATGTGGCCAAAGGTGACATTGTTGCATTCACAAACTCAAGTACAGTTACACGGGGCTTTTCATGGGTCATGTCCAGTCTTTTTGCATTTGTTCCCACATGAACAACAGTCACTGATGACATACCCATGCCAAATCTCCTTCTCAACGGAAGCTATCTTATCCTGAATGACCACAACTGTTGCGGTTTACGGGATGGCATCCCGTAAATAGGAACACTTGCACTACGTGTTCCTTGCTGTATTAATGTTCTCTTTACTCCCCCATATGTGCTTGTAGATAGTTAGTTGTGGCCTCACATTCCCACAAGGAAAGCAGACTTCAATTAGTGATACAGGCTCAATCGACTTTTGTTTCAACAAGTAGTCGCTCTCACATCAGACCGTGAGACCTTCGATTCCCAGGTGCCTTGACCATCCTGCGCTGCGAGACATGACTCTCCCACTGGTGTTTGCTTTGTTTGATCAGGCTGTCTGGCTGCATTTATTTCCTGGGGAGAGCTGAAGGAATACTTCGTTGACCCCGTTGGGTCCCTGCTGTCATCTGCCCTGCCGGTTTTCGCCGTCTTTACACTCTGGTGGGACTCGGTGTCCCAGAGTGCATTCCCTGCTAATCACCCGCAGCTGCTGAGGGCGGAGGCGTTTCCACCGCGCTATAAAGCACTGCCTCGCGCCCCGCAGTGGGGTGTTTGCTTTGTTTGATCAGGCTGTCTGGCTGCATTTATTTCCTGGGGAGAGCTGAAGGAATACTTCGTTGACCCCGTTGGGTCCCTGCTGTCATCTGCCCTGCCGGTTTTCGCCGTCTTTACACTCTGGTGGGACTCGGTGTCCCAGAGTGCATTCCCTGCTAATCACCCGCAGCTGCTGAGGGCGGAGGCGTTTCCACCGCGCTATAAAGCGCTGCCTCGCACCCCGCTGCGCGGGACGTGCGCGGGACGTGCCGGGCTAAGCCCGGGCCAAGGGCGGGCCCGTCTAAGCCCGTCTGAGACCGGAGGAGGCCGGGCAGGGCCATTCCCCCTGGCTCGTGTAACCTGGCTTTGAGGCATCGAGGCATACTGGTATTTGCAATCCTATTTTCTATTATATTGGCCCTTTGTTGTGAGGTAATTTGAGACACTGCATAGGAAATGGGTAAGAGAAAATTGGCAATAAGTAAGGGGAAGCCCGTTGAAAGAATTATACCCATCACCAAATATTTAAAAAGTGCTATGGGCATTATTAGCAGTGAGATAGTGCAGGTGGAGGAGCAACTGGCGGCAGCTAAAACGGCTTTGGACGCTGCCCAAAAGGAAAGTAACTCTGCCACGGAAGAGCATGATTGTAGTAACCTTTCTAGTTTCCACACTTTGGCATTGGTACAGTGTAAAGATATTGTTATAGATAACAGCTTAAACAATACTAAAACTGGTAATGAGGTTAAACTAGGCCCTTGTGCTTCAATAACTCCTCTTGAAATTTCCATAGTTTCGGATATGTTTGATTTGGATTCCCCACCAGCGAAAAAAAGTAAACAAAATATAGCTAAAAGGAGGACTAGCCCTCCAAAAACTTCTAAAGAAAAGGGAAAATCTACCAAATCGGGTGTAAATGGTTCAGTGTGTAAATCCATGGAGAAAACAATTGATAAACATGCCATAGATATTCTTTTCAAAAAAATGCATGGGAAAATTGATACAGTCGAAAGGCGGGTCTTGAGCGAAATAAAGATGGTACAAAATGACATTTCAAAATTATTGGAACTGGTTACAACCCTACGGTCATCTAATGCACCCACTACGTTACAGGATGCTATAACAAATCAGAAACCGGATAAGAATATATATATTGGCCTAAGTGACAATATTGATCTGCAAACGGATAACATTTCACAATTACCCGTTATACCAAGAAATGAAGAACGTGATCCAACCCGACAAAATCCTGTTGCAACTGTAGCTAATTGTAACAGGAAAATTGAACACCAGGCACCATATGGGAGGCAGCAAAATGTTTTTCTTAGTCTGCCCCCACAAGCTACACCTTATGTGATTGTTTTAAAAACGTTCCCAAACCGATTAATATTTACAAAGAATCTTGGGACTCATTGAAAAACAGGGTTGTTCACTGGTTTTCTGTTAATACTTCTTGTAGTACCAGGGTTCTATCACAGGAAATAATTATGGTAAGAAGAGTGAGCTGGGTGGGAACAACAGAAAAAATGTGTGATGGGGATTGTGTAGTTGTAAACTTTCGTCATCCCCATGTGGTGGGCTCCCTATTAAAAGAAGTTGCAGTAAATTTAGATTGGCAAAGCAATAGTAATGATGACATCATCACTGCACTACCCCTTGGATATTTTTATAGACCGAGGATGGAGCAGCCCCATTTATTTGGAAGAGCCCAACCTAGCGCTATTAATCAAAGTAATCAACTTTCCAAAATGATACCTTCTACCTTAAATAGGTTTGCATCTTTAAGGAGTTGTAGTGAGGTGGACTGACTGGGACGAAATAGAGTATATGCGAGAGTAGTGGACCAGGATGTTACCAATTGTATTAGATTTCAGGCTAGTACCCGGGTAGAAGTAGCATGTGTAGAGCAGGTACATAACCATGAGGGTTATCAAACTATCCCCTCCCCTATTAGCATCGATGTAATCCCTGTAGAAGCCGAGATACATTGTCATAGAAATAAAACCTTCCCGTCTACAAGCTTGGCTGATCGTAATCTTATCAGCCGTACATTGCAGGACTCACTATATATTATGACATGGAACGTCGCAGGGGTTAAGAAAAAATTGCATGATATAACCTGGCTTACAAGCATTCAAAATTGCGATTTAGTTTTATTACAAGAGACATGGCTTAAAGAAACTTTTTTTATTAATGGTTTTAAGACTATTTTTACTAAAGCTAATCCATCATTGGCTGGGAGAGCAAGTGGAGGCTTAGCAGTATTAATATCAGTATCTTCCCCTTGACTCTACAGAGGTCATTTATTAAAGCACAGCACTTTCAGTTCTTACTTTTTTCAGTTAAAGGTAAGCAAGATATTATAGTGATTAACTTTTACAATAATATTTTTGACTCCTCAAGACATGAGATTATCTCATCAATGGAGGAAGAGTTGGTTAACTTCCTAAAGAGTGTAGAGGCTGATTATATTTTAATTTGGGCAGGGGATTTTAATATTGAATTATGTAAATTGGCACCAGGGGCTCAATGTGGCCACGAGGATGAACTAGGTGATAACCCTTCACATTTTCCACACAATAACTATGGCGAAATTATTAACCATGTTATGTATAAGCATAACTTAGTAATTATGGAGACAGAGGCTCGGGAGGGAACGTGTGTTAACTATACATTTGAGGGACCAAGGTCATCTTCATGCATTGACCATTTTTTAATTTCAAGGAATTGTAGGCCCCTTGTATACAATTGTAGTATTCAGCCGAGTCTACATAGTGACCATCATCCATTGCTGTTAATATTAAATTCTAACATATTTCGCTTAGTAAAAGCTAGCGTACATGCGGTCGACATAAATACACAGGGTGAAAATGGGATTTCGATAAAATGGTCAGGCGTAGATCCTATGGTTTTCTCAGAAAGGATAGTTCAAAAACTAATCACCATATTATAACATGTCTAGAAAATTCTTCGAGTAGTTACGACATTGTTAAGGCCTTTTTAAACATCTCAGACGAAATCTCTAATGATTTGAAGCGCAAGATTAAGATAAATAGGGAATACTGTCCAAGATGGTTTAACCACCAGTGTTCTGGATTAAATAGGGATTTAAAGGAAGCACTAAAAGTAATCCCCAGAAACAGGGAGGACATTAGTACCCTACGGAAACGTTATAAACAAGCAATAAAACAAAGGAAATTGGAAATTAGAGAAAACGCATGGGATAGTCTGATCAAAGCAGCCGAGACTAAAGATTCAATCCTATTCTGGAAAACCATGGATCAGCCATTATTTAAAGATACCCAATCCGCTAAAATAGATTCATTAGTGACGTCTGATGACTGGATAGGCCATTTTGAAGCTATTTTTAATCCTACACAGCAAAATATTAATAAAGTTGATAATAGTAATATTATCTTACTAAATAATACTAAATTAGAAACTATCACCCATGACGAGATCAAAACCGCCCTTAAGAATAGTGCTAGTGGGAAGGCTGCTGGTCCGGACGGGGTCCCTATCGATATTTTTAAGTATAACATTGAGTTTTGGTTACCTATTTTATATAATTTTTTTAATGCAAACATTAATGGGGTGATACCGGCCACTTGGGTCGAGAGTGTGATTGTCCCCATTTTTAAAAAAGGTGATCGAAGCAGCGCGAGCTGCTATCGTCCAATATCCCTTCTTGACTCTACATCCAAAGTAATGGGCAGAATAATGCTGGCTAGATTGGAATGCTGGGTAAAGGAAAAAATATTCTGTCAGTAGCCCAGTATGGCTTTAGAAGGGGTATTGGAACGATTGAGCAGTGTTTAAACCTTGAGCTTCTTATAGGGAAATATACCATCGCCAGGGAAGGTTCCCTCTATCTTTGTTTTGTTGATTTGTCCAGTGCGTTTGATTTGGTAAATCATTCTAAGTTATGGCAGACGCTTGAAGGGATGGGTGCCCCACAGGATATTATTAACTTCCTATCGCAAATATATACTCATTTAATCTCAAAGATACGTTTTGGTGTGAGTGGGGAATGCACAAAGCATATTAAAATCACTCGTGGTATTAGACAAGGTTGTACCCTTGCCCCCTTTTATTTTCGCTTTATATTAATGGTGTTGACTCGTTATTACAGACTCTGAGAGCGGATACCCCTAAAGTTGGTAAACGCATTACCCCAGTTTTATTATATGCTGACGATGCTGTCCTAATTTCTAGGACAGCAAATGGCCTTCAACTTTTGATGGATAACTTTACAACTTTCATGACTGAAAAACATTTGAAAATTAATTTTAGTAAAACTTTAGTCATGACGTGCGGGAAAAAGAAAACTAAGAATAGAACACACTATATGGATGGAGTATTAATAGAGAGGACTTTTACTTTTTCTTATTTGGGGTTACTTTTTAACAGCAAAGGTACATGGAGTTCACATATCAATTTATGCAAATTAAAATTCCTAAGATCCGTAGAAGCTATTTTTAGATTCTCGCATAAAATCGGTAATAAACCAGTACGGGAAATTTTAAAATTGTATGGGTCAAAGTGTATTACTGGGGTTTGCTATGGAGGTGCTCTGTGGGGTATGGCAGACACCTCCCTATTACAAACTCTGGAAAACCATTTCTTAAAAAGGTTATTATCGGTACCAAACTCTACTACCACTTTTATAGTTCATAGGGAGACAGATACACCGTATATAAACGATTTGATTAGTATAGCCGCCTTAACATTGTGGCAACGAATCTGGTCCAGGGATGAGACACATTTTACGAGGGATATAATCTTGGATTGCCTCACTTTGGACCATCATAAGAAAATACCATGGTTAAATTATATTTGTGGTCTTTTAACTGAATGTAATTTGAATGTGAATTTTAAGAACCCGGGGATATTCAAAATTTTAGTAAAAAAGAATTAAAAAGAGAATGCTTAACGCTAGGGCATCATTGAGGGAAGTTGTCCCGGGTACTAAATCATGTACAAGTCTGTACCTGGAAGGACCTTTTTCATTGGGTATCCAGCCGTATCTTGTTTTTGTAACTAATATACAACACAGATTTTACCTAACTAGATTAAGGCTGAATACGCTTCACTACCAGGTCGCCTTTCCAAAGATGGGTAAGTGGAGCTCTAGCTTACCAAAATGCCCGTGCGATGGCAGATCTCCTCAGACTACCCTCCATTTTTTAATTTTTTGTAATTTTTATAGAGATATTAGAAAATCTATGTTACGACCCCTTTTTATTGCTAATAGTCTATACTCTTTTAAAGTTGCTTTTAATCAAATTCGTAATTTGGGAAATGCTTTAACTTGCAATGCGGTAATTTGTTTTATACTGAAGGCCATTAAACGAAGAAAGTACCTTGCTTATTTGGAAAATTTGAATTATGAAACCGAATAGATTTTTATCTTACTAAATCGTATTTTTTTCCTTTTAATTTTTCATGAGCATCATTTTAGATAAATTGTATATAAATGTATTATTGAATGATGTATTGCTCTTATCATAGAATGCTTTTATGGTCATTTTTTGTGAACCGAATAAAGCTTGTTTTGATTTGATTTGATTTGACTCTCCCACTTGTTTTTGGGCTACTGACACACCAAATATCAATAGCGTCTGATACTGAAGACCTTGCAAATTTTTTCTGCTTGTAGGCTCTGGCCTTGTCACTTCGTTGTACACTATTAATGGAGCCCTACCGGGTGTCACTCCTCATATTTACCGACTGCATTTGGCGGTTTCACATCAACCCTTTGCCAGTACTGCCGATTGCTGGTTTTCCAGCTCCTCTCACGCAATGGCAGCCCGTCCTGTGATCCAGGCCAATCCCGGTCAGTTGCAACTGTACCGTGAAAGGATGCAGCTCGTCTTTGGATGTATACCATTGGCTGTGCTCTGCATCAGTTATAGGCTGACCTACCGCTATGCCTATTTCACCTGCGTGCAACCTGTGTTTTACTGTCGCCAATGCCCCTTTCAATGGGCCATGGATCTCTGCCTTTCCAACACATCTCTTGCTGATCTGGATTATGACCTGTGGGTGAGTCCTTTGTTGGCCCACGACCAGGACTGTTCCGGGGATAGCCGTTTATGGGATGCCTTTCAACGTGTCAGAGAGGCTGCCAGCTGCACTTGTGCGTTTGCGCAACGGCTCATGTGCCATGCCTACATCGAGCCACTTCCAGCTTGCCATGAAATGCTCCTTTCGTCCCCGTGTTGCGAAGAGCACATATGTTCCTTCATGCTACTGGATTGGATGGCGGTCCTTTTTGCTGAAGCTGATTTGGATCGTCTTTTGGAAGTGGTTGCCTTCAAAGCTGCATGTGCCTTCTTGGATCCGTAACTACTTACCAGCATCTGGAACTGTTGGCAACTAAGTCAATATTGTCTCAACATTTCTCGCCTCCTTCTGACAAAGGTTCTCAGCCATCTCTCACTTTGGCCCTGTCTGCATTAGCTTTGACTTTGCTGACCTCTGCGGTCTGTTTCGCTTGGTACCACAGAACTGAGAAAGGGGAGGCTGTCATATGTTGGCTGGGGTGATTATCGCATATTATGAGCCCAGCTTCCATCGAGCAGTTGACGCACTTGTAAATCCCTGACTTTGAAGTCTTGCAAGTAGCTTCGTTCATGTCTGTCACATGGGAACTGTCCGCAGAGCTTGATCTCTCCGCGCTCCTGGAGTACTGTCTGCACATTCTGTCCGTGGTCGAACAACAATGTCCCTTGTCATTCTGTTCTGGTCAGGCCCTATCACCACGACTCAACAGAGTCTTGCAGCTGCGAGTGACCACGGGTGCCTCTTAGATGTCATGGGGCAGCGGGCTAGGTGCACCACACTTGGGGAGGGGACTATCCAGAGAGGAGAGCGACACGGCACATGTGATGTACATTTGACCATCTATGGGCTGAGGAGTGTGTTCTGCTGACAAAGCCCATAGTTTAGGGACATTTGATACAGGTTCTTCCAGCAGGGGGAGGGGGGATGGGTTCGTGGGTCTTCATCCAGAGTGCTTATTGATATACCATCTTTCTTAAGGATATGTGGACATGTTACTCTGCTAAATGTTTTTGTGCAAAATGCATTTCCCAAATACTTTGGTGCTGTATTCTGCATGTTCTTACACGGTAGTTGCAATAAAACTTCTGAACTGTTTCTTGTCTTCAAATGAACCCCTTGTGGACAAGTATAAAGTCAGGGCGACAGGGTGTGTCTTGTTAACGCTATTCCAGTGAGATCTGAGAGTGTTGTGTCCTGGGGTGTCTGTGCGCTTGTATCACTGACAGTGAGTGATTGAGCTAGTGAGGCACTATGGCTATTAGGTCGAGTGCTTCAGGGTGCTCAGGTGGTCGGATGACTCGGTCCCGGCCTGCCCAAGTCCTTTAATCCTGCGCATAGTTCTGTGTGTGGACAGAATCACTGCAACAATCCTCAAAGTTTGGGTGACAACAACATAGCACACAGACACAGCCATAGTTGCTCATTGTTGACTTACACTCAACCGAAGTAGTTGGCGATGAGATGTTGACGCACATCAAGGCCTTCTTCCTCACCACTGTCATCGTCACTGGGCATGTGTGGGTTTGGAGCAGGGAGCTGCTGCTGCTCATCAACATCCAGAATCAGGGGGATCTTCTTGCGCAAGGCCAGGTTGTGTAGCATGCAGCAGGCGACTACAATCTGGCACACCTTCTGTGGGTAGTAGAGTAGTGCACCTCCACTCTTGTCTAGACACCGAAATCTAGACTTGAGCAGTCCAAAAGTGCGCTCCACCACACGACGTGTCCTCCCCTGGGCCTCATTGTAGTGGACTTCCCCGGGCGTTGTTGGATTCCTCATTGGGGTCATCAACCACGGACGATTGGGATACCCTGAGTCACCTAGTTGTGAGGAACACAGACAAACAATGCAATCAGAATATGTGAGGAGAGCAGCATGTTACACATACATCACAGTCATTGACACAGCATACTCACCAACAAGCCGGGCCTGCTTGGGGTGCAGATTAACCATCAATTGTGGTATGCTGCTGTTCCGCAAGATGTAGGAGTCATGTGCAGAACCAGGAAACTTTGCACAGACGTGTGAGATTATCTGATCCGCCTGGCATACCACTTGCACATTAATGGAGTGGTGATGTTTTCGGTTGCGATAAATGTGTTCACATGCCTGTGGTGGAACGAGGCCAATGTGGGTTCCGTCAATAGCTCCCACCACATTTGGGATGCCTCCCAGATCAATGAAATCCCCCTTCACAGCTGGCAATTCATCCCGCCTCGGAAAGTGTACATAGCTGTCCTTGTACAGCATCAATGCTGACAGGACGTCAATCAACACCATGCTGAACATGGGCTGTGACATCCCACCGGCACTGGACACAGTGTACTGAAAAGACCCAGTGGCGAAGAAATGCAGTGCAGCCATCACTTTCACTGTAGCAGACAATGCAGCAGGATATGTTCGCTTTGGCTTCAAATGGGGCTCCAAATGAGCACCCAGCTCTTGCAGTGTGAGGCGATCCAAACGAAATTTCCTGATGGTGTCGATGTCCTCCATTGTCGCCAGGTGTGGGACAGGTCAAAAGATAGGTGGTCTCCTCCTACGTATCCTGTCAGGGTACACATGCATGAGATGAGTCAAAGGTGAGAGATGTGGTACACAGCTTCAGTGAAGACTCAAACAAGCACAACATTGCCTTGAATCTTGGACACTTGACATGCACAAGTGACACGCATACAGACGTTACTTTTCTTCACTCACTCGACATACTCACTACTTCAACATCCATAGTAGCTCGATGTGTATGGTATGTAGTATACTGCTACATCAAGGTTGGTCTGCCCTGTGGTTGATGCCACAGTACTTCTGTTTTGCAGCATCTATGCAGATTTGCATGTGGCTGCTGTCACTGCACGGCCTCAGACTTCAGTCCCACAATACAGATGACATTACGGAATGAGGGCAGTGAGTGTCAGCTGGACAATGATACATGTATAGTCAGCACACTGGGCAGACAAATGTGAACATTATGGGGTCAGTACATCGTGACTGTGTGGTGATTTTGCGTTGCAGACATTGCCATGTTCACCTTCATGAGGTACATAAACACATGGATTGTGTATACATGCACATATGGCTGTGAATGACAGATGATGTCATCCAGGCGATGATTTTTTGCTATACATGTGCACTCCCATGACATGTGTGAGACATTTACAGGCAATGGCAGCTAGACACACTGCATGCCACACCAGTACGTGTGTTGTAAGTACTAGGGATTACCAGTGTGTCTGAGTTGCAGAAAATGGACACCTCGATTTGTCAGCCTACATCACTGGCCCTTCAGAAGACGGCCCATGGCCAAGGATTCGCTAAGCACAAAGCAAGAGATATACAGGCAGTGTCAATAGGTCGTTAGTTTTATTACACTCCATTGGTACAGTGCGAGAGCCCTTTGGTCTTTTGGACTCCTTGACTTATTTAGGGCCATGCTGGCCACGAGGCATGACAAAGAAGGTAATTTCACTCTCCTTTTCTTGGACAAGCCATGTGTGTGCAGACTTGGATCAAAGGTCACACTCTATGATGCCTTCACTGGGTGCACACATCACTTTCGGCTGATGTTTTGGGGTGTGTGATGCAATTCGCATGGCGACAATGCAAATGCATGATGTATTTACAGGCGCGGTAGCTGGCGTCCACAGTGTAAGCACGCATTGTCCCCAATTGAGTGATGCAGGTTTGCGGACGGCGCTTCCTGGCCGATGCGATGTGGCACCGCATATGCGAATGCGCCATCTGCAATGGGAGCCGCCAGCGGATTACATTTTTGAATGTCGCGGGTTGTGCGCCCTGCATCGGCAGGGCATGGCATTGGCCCCACTTGCCTTCAGGGGCCATGAGGGTGTCACTCATGTGAACTGGGTGGGCCTCGCACATTGCAGTTGGCAGGTTGCCACATTCATCATGGGGCCGGCCCGGCCTGCACGCTTGCTGGGAGTTGTAGTTGTACAGGGGTTGCATGTGTGGAGGTGTTTTGGACGTACCTCTGCTTTAGGGCGCGGTGGCGTCTCATCTGCCGGAGGTGCACCAGGTAGAGCAGCGGAAAGCCCTGTAGCGCTGGATCCATGGCGGCTCAGCTGGTCTGGATGTGTTCTGTGTCGGATTTTCCTTTCCGTAGTTGTGCTTCCGCCATCCGCGATGTGGTGGTTTTTGCACCGCGGTGGGAAGGGCTGTTTGTTACATCGTAATCTGGTTGGTGGACGGAACATGATTCCACACGCCGGTCTTGCTCTATAGGCTCCGTCCGCCACCCTTGCGTACCGAGAAAAACATGCAGAGCCGGTAAACCCACGTCGGGCGGAGAATGGCTTCTGTAGGCCCATTGTAATATGGTGGTCCAAATATACGCATCGGGGCGGTAAAAAAGACGTTTTCCGCCACCGCCAACACTACGGATGGGCTTCCGTCCGGCATCGTAATTAGCCCCTTAGTCCCCTTCTAGACTATTTTGAGGATACCTGGGTAGGAAGACTCCACAGATCTGGACACAGAAGGCAACCTAAATGCCACATTCCATGGTGGAATGTATATCACAGCACACTAAATAAAGAATCTAAGGCCTGAGGCATGCCGGAAAATCATAGTCCATGCCACAGTGACATCCAGGCTGGACTATGCTAATAGCCTTTATTTAGGCTTGCCAAAGTACCTAATTAGACGCCTTCAGATGGTACAAAATGCGGCTGCGAGACTGATTCGGCGGGTCCCTTTCCGACATCATGTCTCTCCGCATTTAAAAGAACTCCACTGGTTACCCGTGGCTAAAAGAATTGAGTTCAAGGCGCCGACACTGGCATTCAGGGCTACTAATGGTAACTGCCCCAGCTACTTGAAACAAAGATTACGTGGCTATAAGCAGACGAGATCTTTAAGGTCCAACTCACAAATGCTGCTCTGCATGCCCCGCTTCAACAAGGCCCGCCTAGGAGGCAGATCCTTCACGGTTGGGGCGGCTAAGTTGTGGAACTCCTTGCCAGGCGACTTACACAACATAGAGGCAGAGCCTCTTTTTAGGAAACAGGTTAAGACCTGGCTTTTCAGGGCAGAATAATGGGTCCGCGGTTTCGCTTCTTGGTTTTCATCTGCATACTGTCGATCGCTCTAGCGCTGGGACACCTCTGTTTGAGGTAGCTGTTGCGCTTTACAAATGTCTGTATTATTATTATTATTATTATTAAAACAAACAATGCTGTTGAAGGATGGCATAATGCCTTCCAAGCAACAACAGGCAGAGCTCCACCTACTCTACATAAACTACTACTATCTATCCAAAAAGAACAGAGCTACCAACAACTAAGAATGGAGCAATCTGTATCACAAATAGGCTCAAAACTTACCAAACAAACTAGACAAATGTTTGAATACTTACAATATAAAGTAAGACTATATCCAACAACAAGAGGCCTAGAATACCTAGAAACAATAGCCAAAAGCCTACTTTAACTTAAAAATCCTCAAAATATCCAAATAGTCATCACCAAAATCAAAGCAAACAAATAAATATAATTTTTATATTTTCACAAATATAATTAATTTGTCAAATATATTTATAAAGAAACTAAAAATACATATTGACATATTAATTTAATTTATGAAAATATAAAACACAATAACACTACTTTTTTTAACATTTCCCTCCCACAATAAATATTTAAAATTACTTACCATTTCTGTAGCTGAAGAAAGGAAATCCCACCTCTAGTACATAAATCCAGGTATATCATAATACCAATAGAACCAAAGAAATCCCCCCAAAAAATTGAAAAATCCAACTGTTTCAAAACTAATCCTCCGTCTGTAACTCCATAAAAGAAAAACCATAAAAATCCTGAAAAAGGTTTTTAAATAAAGAAACGCTCCATGAAAACGCGAAAAATTAAGGAAGTGTAAAATAATTATTCGTTGATTAAACTAATACACACTTCCTTAACAAAAAAAAAGCAATCTTCTCGTAACCGCCACTTCTAACGACCAAATCCTGTAAAAAAACACGAACAATCCCACCCACACAAACATACACATAAACTATAACATAATGCTATTACAAACATTATTTACACTATATTCAAACATATTTTCACATATTTACACATTTCTAACATAGGCCTCTAAATTAACGGACGACATATCACTAAAACCTAACTTACACATAAAAATCACCAAAACTTCAAAAACCTAACAGTACACACACTACCTAGCACCAAAATAGTATCAAATTAAACTAAAAGTATAGTTTAAATAAAGAAAATTAAACTTACCTTCCCCGATTTGACGCAGCTTCCAACCACGAGCTTCTCCCCTCAGAAATAACCCAAAACAAACGCGAGCGGTTACAAAATAAAAGTTATGAACAAATATGGCTGCTTTAAACATTAAAGATTAATGTATTTTTTAAAAACTGTTATACAATAATTAATACATTGCTAAAATGTTTTGTAAAAATACTACAAATTATAACTTATATTTCAAAAATTGTGTTATATTTTTTCTTCATTGTAAAATTATAATAATAAATATTATAAAACATATAATATTTATTATTATAATTACATAATCATACATGTTATATACAATGTTTAAAAAAAATGTTTAAAAAATGTATACATATTATAAAAATGTTTCTATTAAATGAATCCATATAATAATTAATATTATTTATAATTTATATATAAATAATATTAATTAAAAAGTATTATTATATGTGAAAAAAATGTAATACAATATCAACAACTGTTTATATTAAAAACATATGAAAACAAATATATTATTAAAATTGTACAGTATATGTAACAATATAATAAATGTTCACAATACAAAATAAAAATGTACAACTGTTATTAAAAATTATTATTTTTAAACAAATGTTTAAAAAGCAATGTAAAACTACATTTTTCATGTTACAAAATGTACATTACTGCATTAAAAAGTTTAGCAATGTTTAAAAAAAAATTGCAAAATTATTATATATAAAAGTATACATATGTACCAAATATATAAAATCAGAAAAATAAAGGTTGTATTTGTTTTCTCTATGTGTAACAATTTATATTATATGCACTTAATAAAATAAATTTTATTTTTTCATTACTATATGTTTGACAATAAAAAAACATATCAATTCAAAAATTACATGTATAATTATTTATTTATTAATTTAAAAATGTTTCATTTTGTATTAAAAATGTATTTTAAATCAATATACTGTATAAAATAATGTCTTTAATAAATATATACTATTTCTTTTTATCATTTTAACCCATGGTATTATGTATACACATTCCCACTACACATTATATTAATTTATTTAGTTTATAAAACTATCAACATATATAATTTACTATTCCCACTACAATTTATATTAACTAAGGAAGGTGCTGGACACTAAAGAGATTTAATTTACTATTTCCACTCCAATTAGTATTAAATCAGGGAAGGTGCTGGACCCTAAACATATATAATTTACTATTCCCACTCCAGTTAGTATTAAATCAGGGAAAGTGCTGGACACTAAAGATATATAATTAACTATTCCCACTCCACTTAGGGGCCGATTCCGATCTGGGTCGGAAAGCTCTTCAACCGATCCGGATCCGGATTGTTTTCCGACCGAGCCGGACCCCTGCAGTCCGACCGAGCGAGTACGATGCGGCCATGAAGTCAATGGGAGCAGGTCGTACGACGTGTACATGGGCTCCCATTGACTCAATGGGTACGTTGCGCACAAGGGGGCCCCCTGTAGTGGGTACGCGTTGGTGCCATCCGCACCGTACACGCATGTATAGGGGCGACCCATGGGTCCCCCCTGTGTCCGACTCATACGGCTACGGGTGAAGGGGGGTCCGGCACGGACCCCCGAATTCCGCTTCCGAGAGCTTTTTCGTGTCGGAGGCTCCGACTCGATCCGGCTGTCCGGATCGTGCATCGTACTGGCTCGGTCGTAAAACGTCTCCATTGCGCGGTACGAATCGAGTGCGAACGAGTCGGACGGAGCGGTTCGGACCCGGAAACGAGTCGGTCGGCGATTTCGTGTTCAATCGCATCGTACTTGCTCGCTCGGACGACTGTACGAATCGGTCGGGTAAACCGCGTTCAGCTCGTATTTTTTCCGGACGAATCGTATTCGGTGCGCTTCCGGCCGAGATCGGACTCGCCCCTTAGTATTAAATCAGGGTAGATGCTGGACACTAAACATATATAATTTACTATTCCCACTCCAGTTAGTATTAAATCAGAGAAGGTGCTGGACTCTAAACATATATAATTTACTAATCCCACTCCAGTTACTATTAAATCAGAGAAGGTGCTGGACACTAAAGATATATAATTTACTATTCCCACTCCAGTTAGAATTAAATCAGGGAAGGTGCTGGACACTAAAGATATATAATTTGCTATTCCAACTCCAGTTAGTATTAAATCAGGGAAGGTGCTGGACACTAAACATATATAATTTACTATTCCCACTCCAATTACTATTAAATCAGTAAAGGTGCTGGACACTAAAGATATATAATTTGCTATTCCAACTCCAATTATTATTACATCAGGGAAGGTGCTGTACATTAAACATATTTTTTTTATATTCACAATTATAAAATCTTACAATATGTAAATCAGTTCATCAGAATCTAATTTATAAATCATATTCATAAAAAATAAAAAATAAAAATATTATAATTTATTATTAAACATTTATAAATACTATGGGGCCCATTACGATGGCGGGCGGAAGCACAACCGCCGTGCTGGCGGATGCAAAAAGCACCAGTTACCGCCGGCACGCAGCAGTCCACACGCCCGCCCAATTACGATGCGAAAAGCAGGCCAAACACCGCCGGCAAGCCAGCAACACCGTCCGCCATCAAAGTGCGCCCGTACATGTAGCGGCGCAGCCCAACTGACACACACCGTCCGACGAAACACGTCCCGCCCGGCGCATAAATTACGATGCCGCAAACAAACGGCTCCCACGGCCAAGAGATACCGTACGACAAACCGAAGCGGTAACACGGACGCCGAGCACGGACAACGAAAAGCGGCACCCCCGAGCATGAATCCAGCACTGCAGGCCGTCCCCATGCTCCTGCTGATGCACCACCAAGGACGCAACGTACCGCGGAGACGCAGGTAGGCACACACACAACAAGTGCACGCAAACAGCGCACACAGTGCAAGGGCGGAAAAAGCGGACAACCCCCCACCAGCGCGTGTACACAACACATCCACCATCGCATCCACATATGACACACAGGCCAAATCGTAACATCGCAGAACACATGTGTACACACCACCTGGGACTAGGAACCAACCACCCCGTCACGGCCCCAAAGCGCCGATGACGCCGCCACACATGCGCACAACGCAGAGGCCAACCGCAGCGCCATGCATGCGTCGCACACAGACACAGGGACACAACCAAGCAGCACACATATCAGCCCCACCCCGAACGCACATGACACGTGACAGGCCGGCCACAGACATGTCCCCAACGCCACACAACCGACGCACACATGTCAGTGAAGACACGCAACAGCAGGACACACCCCAGTGTAACAAACATGGCGTAGCACACAGCGGCGGCAACACCAACTAGGAGAAGCAGGGCCCCTTCGGGAAGAGGAACGCCAGTACCACACAGAAACACCCATACCACCCTGCACATATGAACAAGACATATAAAACGGAACACCAAAGAGCCCGGGGACCGACAACAGGTGGCCCAAGAATAACATTCACACACAAGGCCCAACGCAGAGCGGAAAGGCAGCCTGCCGCCCACACAAGGGAGAGCAGACAGCACTGAATGACCTTCCATTCCAACTCCGCAACCACAGCCCTACGACAGAAGCCGGTGAATACAGCCATTGTCCAAGAATAGACCAACACAGGCATGCCGAGGAGACCGACCACAGGGCAGATAGCGCATATCACAGAAGCACACAACGGACGGGGAATAAAGAAGAAAACACTCCCCATGTCGGCCACATGCAAGTTAATTGGAAGGAGTCACACAGCACTGACCTTGAACTGTCTGAGAAGCATGTGGGAAGAGGGCCCGTGTCCTCCAAACAAGCCAACAGAACACAAGTCCTGTCTCCCTACGACTACACAGAGCTCACAGCAACCCCGGAGCGTGCACATTGCAGACTGCACACACAGCCGGAGCACGCCACCTCAACGAACCGCTGCGAAATGGCAACCGCAACACACCTACCCAACTACGCCGAACAGCTCAAGCTGTACAAAACCAACCTGTGCCATACATTGGGATGCGATCTCCTGTCCCTGCTGAACGTAAGTTACCGACTGACTTACCGCATCACATTGTTCAGCTGCGTCATGCCCGTCTTCTACTGTCGGAGGTGTCCCTACCAGCATCCCGTCGAGATATGCCTCTCCAACCCGGCATGTCTGAAGGCGGACCTGCTACCACTACTCCTCCCTCTGGACGCACACGACAGGGCCTGCTCTGCCTATGGGGGCATGGCGTATGTGGCCAACATCGCACCCGCACTGAAATGGGACCACTGTGCCTCCACACGACGGATCATCGATAACAGCTACATCGAATGTCACCCAGCATGCCCCATCATGGTCCTCCAAGGGACAACCTACGAACAACACCTTGACAGCCACCATCCGCTTCATTGGCTGGCAAACATGTACACCACCAATGACATGGAAGCCCTGCTGGACGGCATCGCATACCTGACAACCTGTAAATACGTCGGACCACAACGCAGGTTCCCGAGTGACCTATGATGTCCAACCCCGCACCCATGCTTAGCTTCCGCACGGACTGGCCAGTCACCACCACAACAGCCATACCAAACGACCGGCAACTGTAACCACACCATCAACGACATCGCCATGACATCGGATATGACCGGGACATGCACACTGTTCCCCATCACATCCAGGAACACCGCATGCATCGTGGGAGGCAGTGGCATGGGCTCTGTGTATCGCACCCACATGGACGGAACTGCACGAACAACCAGGACACGACATGGATCCAGCGCACATGGACACACACACCGCTCAGTGGACATGAATAGGTCGCCTGGAGTCTGTGGGTGCTGCACCCCTCCCACCCCCGCCCCGGGAATCCCATACCAGGACCTTTGCATGGACGACAAGTGCATACAACAACAACACGACCCCAGTGACTGTGACATGTCCAGTAACCACCACAATGCAACAACAAGTGGCACGCCGCTGCATGCACGCAAGCACATGCCCTGATGTCATCTCACATGCACGCGTGCATGAGGAACAACCGCAGCAAACCTGTCACATGGAACTGAGATGGACTGTGCCCATGATGCCAAGCGGTCTGGTAGGCTACATGTATACCGTCTGTGTCAAAGTCCGCAGCTCCGCAGCTATACGTAAATGTACATTAGCACAGCCTTGGCCAAGCAGATGTCACTCTGAAGCCCACATCCCACATGCAACAGCCAATCACATGTAACCCCACTCCCTATCCCATTTGCAATCATGCTCAGTATATCCTCAACATGTATTCCGCTGCCAGTAGTGTCCACTATACTGCATCACAGAGGACAGAAGACTCAATATAATGTTTGAAACCAAAACTGTCTCCGCTGACTCATTTCACAAGTACGAATGAGAGAGGATGAGAGTATGTGAAGTACACGGCAGTCGTGACATGACCATGTAGTCCACTGGTATTGGATGTCAACGCAAATGAGTAGCACTACTGTGGAAGACACACATGTGTCGTGTGTAGTCGTATGGACGCAGTGCTCAGGTGGGTGGGTGCGACGGGTAGATGCGCACATGCCAAGTTGGAGCACGCCGTGTTGGGAGGGGTCATGAACAGTACACCACCGCTTCCCTGGGCATTGTGAGAGGACACCTGTCGGGGGGAGTGAACACGTGTGTGCATAGCAGCCGGGCACACGTACAAAGCGGTACCAGGCGCACCTCAGCCCACCCTCTGTGGACAAGCTGGATCCTGTTGTGCGCCCGCCATGCCCCTGACAAGGCACACACAGCCCCAGTCGACCAGGTGTAACCCCAACATAGTCAATCCGCACAGGCGATACAGGGCACGGGATGGCAGTGGAGCTTGGTGTGTGAGAGGTCTCCTCGCGCTCCTCCTGGTCATATCACGCAGGCAATAGAACCTCAACGTCTAGCATGGCACAAGTCAGATGGAAGTGTAGGGGGACGCACCACAGCACGAGCAGCACTGACGTCACGGGAGGTGGCTCGCACCATCCCATCCATTGCCCATCATACCAACCACGCCACATGCCATTGCGACTAAGTGCAAGCGCGTGCGCCACCACCCCCGAGCCCTCCCCAGAGAGGCCAAAGAGTGAATGTGTGGGCCATCAGCCACAGACGGACGCGGCATGGCCGCAAGGGCAGCCACAGCCACTGGGTGTCGCAGGTGGCGGATCCGGAAGGCGAAGACTGTGATGCATAGTCCATGCAGGCCAGGTCTCCATTTGGGGCACCACGCAGGTGGACGGCGTCCCGCCACACATCATACCCTGAGACAGCCCACTCGTGCAACTGGACCCACACATACACTCCTTGCCCTCTCTGGTGCGAGCTTGGGGCTGCCTGTGCAAGCGCTAGCCTCGCAGGTGAGCATGCATATTGGGGGAGCGAGGGGAGGACATGAGGGCTGGGGCGAAGATGACTGTATCACTGTCAGTCAGTACAAGGGATGACCCAGATGTGGAAAGGAAGAGACGTGTCCCGTGTGTACTGCAACTAGTCGCCAATCCAACTACCCCCCCATGTCCGGAATGTAAGCCCGCACCTAGGCCCGCCCATCCGCCACATCGAACATACCACCAGCACGACAACCTTCCCATTCGAAACACTGACTGGGGGTGGCGACCAGTGTACAATCATGTGTAGCCTACCCACGCGTACATGTGGGCCCTCCATGATCCATGTCACCTGCGGCAAAGTCATGACATGCGCAATGAGGGAAGTGAGGAGAGCTGTCCGCCCCACGCGCAGAAGGTGCATCAGCTCCACAGACCCAGCAGCGAGTCCAGCAGGGGTCACATGTGCAGGGGCAGCTGTGCCTGGTGTGAAGGCACATGCATATAGACAGCACATCGACCAATGTGTAGTCTGCCCACATCTACAGTCCATCATCATGCGGACATAGGAATTGAACACAGGGCAACACATCTGAGTGGGTGCACCCACCGTGACCAACAATGCGCAATCATCGACGTACCCGCCCTGTGCATGGCCCCCCACCCAACGGAGGCACATCCAGTGCCACCATCCCACACACACAAGCCTTCCACGGAACATGCTGTGTCCAATGGTCAGTACAGAGTCAGCGCCCATCTGGTGGATCCTGAACAGGAGACACATGCACACACATGCCAGCTCCCACTGTGTACGTCTGCCACCTGGCACGTGCAATGTAACCTCTCACCTGTGATGTGTGACTGCAAGCACACAGCCGTCTTGGCATGGGGCTGTCAATGTGGACACCTGTCAATGTTTCGGGAGGTGTGATCCGTACAGTGCTGTACATAGGGTGCAGTGCTGACACCTACTACTGTCTCATATCCCCTCGTGCCACAGGTCCCTCTTGTTTTGGCCGCTCAGCCTGTGCCCACATCGTCGTCATCGTGTGCCATACTCATCCAGCCGCGGAAGCAGTTCCATGCTCAGCAGACATTCATGTTGCCGTGGCGTTGCCGCTTGAAGGATATGCAGTCAGTCCCCATCAGCACGCCCCGCAAGTCATTGGGGCCTAGATCCCCATGTGCATGCACATGGCAGTGGTTTGTATCACTAGCCATTGTCATTGGTGGGAGACCTGTGTAAGTGTATTGTGGCCGTGCCGTCCCAGCTTGACAGCTGGGCTGTGGCTCATGTGCTTGCTCAGTCATGTCAGTGATGTGTATGCGAAATTGCTATGTGTCGTGTTGCTTTGACATGTGTCCTCTGCCATTGTCCCTAGGCGGAGACCGAACATTGACCGCCCATACCAATTGCTGGCAGACATGGAGGATACGGAGGTTATTAGGAAGTTTCGGCTGGACAGGCCAACCCTGCATCGACTGTGTGCCATGTTAGAACCCCATCTCCGTCCCCGCAGGGTGTATCCGACTGCTGTCACCCCCACGGCTAAGGTGATGGCCGCCATGCATTTCTTCGCCACTGGGTCATTCCAGCACACAGTGGGCAGTGGAGGAGGGATGTCCCAGCCCATGTTCAGCAAGGTGCTGAGGGATGTACTGGCAGCTATGATGCTGTACCGGAACAGGTACATCCGCTTCCCCAGGGCTCGTGAATTGGCGGCAGTAAAGGGTGCATTCTATGCCCTTGGCAGAATCCCACACGTCGTTGGAGCCATTGACTGCACACATGTCGGCCTTGTTCCACCACAGGCCACTGAGCACCTGTACCGCAACAGGAAGCACACGCACTCCCTGAATGTGCAAGTGGTGTGCCTTGCGGACATGGTGATCACCCACGTGTGTGCAAAGTTCCCAGGCTCGGCCCATGACGCACACATAATGCGCAACAGCATCTTGCCACGACTGATGTCCAATATGCAACAGGATCGTGCCTGTATTGTCGGTGAGTATGTGGAGTGGTGTAGCGTGCTGGCTGTGCGATGCTGTCCCCTGTCCAGTTGGATTAGCAACGGTTCTCTGTGTCCCTCACACCCAGGTGACTCTGCGTATCCGAATGGGGCATGGCTGCTCAGTCCATTGAGGAATCCTCGCACCCCAGCAGACGATCGCTACAATGAGGCACATGGGAGGACCAGACGTGTGGTCGAGCGTACCTTTGGCCTCCTCAAGTCCAGGTTCAGGTGCCTGGACCGCACCGAGGGTGCGCTGGCGTACTCCCCACAGAAGGTGTGCCGGATAGTGGTGGCGTGCTGCATGCTGCACAATCTGGCCATTCGGAAGCAGATCCCCCTCATCGTGGATGACGGAGATCAACCAGGGCCCCAGCCCGCAGACCAGGACAGCTCGAGTGAGGAGGACAGCGGAGAGGAGGAAGCTGGTAATGTGCGGCAGCAGCTCATCGCCCGCTACTTCACTTGACGGTGAGTGTCCATGTACGACGGCTGATGTGGCTGTATCTGTGCAGGTGTGTGTGTGCTGTGTCAGGGTGGCCGTTTGTTCACTGCGTGCTGTGTGTCAACGCTCCATGGCCAGGGTAGTATGCCACTGTTGGTGGCTGTGGCATTGTGCCCTATTGCTCTGTGTGATGTGTGTACATTGCTTGTAGTTGTTGACATGTACTGTGTGATGGGTGTGTGACACACTCATTGAATGTGCTCCTGTTCTGTCTCCCACCCCTAGGTCCCTACAGGCCCTCCGGATTCAAATGCCATGCCACGCATCAGGTGCCTTTCCGCCCAAGGTGGCCGTTGTATTCCGTACAAATAAGACACAGGGCACAAACAGCAGTTAGTGAAAAAGGTGCATTTATTACAAACTGTGACATGTGATTGTGTGTAAGGTGATGACAAAAGTGGTGCGTGCAGTGACAATGAGCTGTCGGTCATGGCTGCGTGATGATCAGGGTGTACCCACTGGTTCTATGTCCATAGTCCAACACACACATGCCATCCAGATGGCTGTGTGGAGTGGGATCGTAGTCCAAGTCAATGCAGTGGCTGGTCAAGGAAGGCTGGCGGAAGGCTGGCTGGCTGCCTCACTTGCGACTGGAGCGTGCGAAGTCCTCCCGGGAGATCTGTTTCCTCTTCGGACGGCCCCTTCCACGTTTGCGAGGGGGGTGCCTGCTTGCGACATGCTGGTGGTTGAGGTGTGATCACTGGCTGTGGACGCAGGGGAACTGGACACTGCTGCTCCACCCTGCGCCCCGGCAGGTGGTGGCGGAGGGGGAGCTGCTGTCCCTGGCTGTGACCTCACCGCCACCATCAGCTGTCCCATGAGGTCCACGATTTGGCCCATACGGGCGTCCATGGACTTCAACACCCCCAGCACCTCACGCGTGTCTGAGGCAGACCGGACCCATTGTCCTTGGGCCTCTTCATAGGCCCCAAGGACTCTGGCCATGTGAGGCAGGGCATGGCTCCCAGGGGAGGCTGGCGTTTCCCTGACCCTGCTCCTCCTACCAGTCCTGCTGCCACCGGCCCTGCCCACTAGCCACATTGCTCACCACGGTCCTCGCTGTGGCTCCCAGGGTGGATCCAGTCGTCCGGGCCACCACCTGCGCTGGGGCTGGTGCCAGCGGAGACGTGGCGGTGGTGGCGGCGGTGGTGGTCGGTGCGGCGATGGTGGCGGTTGCGGCAGTGGTAGTGGCCACAATGACCGTGGGTGTGGCCGCAACGACAGTGGCAGCAGGGGGCTGTGAATGTTCAGCAGCCCTGGATGATGGGTTGGTGGGTAGGAGGGGTCCTGGGGAGCGGCTGGGCCCTGCCACACCAGATGGGCCTGCTTGGTTGTCCGTGTCCGAAGAGGAGGACAGATCCTCCAGATCCGTGTGTCCTCGTTGGGGGCTTGTAGGCTGGCTGTGCTGGCTGCTGGCTCCATCCCCAGCATCCAGCAGTTCGTCACCTGTGGAGAGAATGAGATTAGTTATTGTGTTGCACCTGGCGAAGTATGTATTTGTCGTCTGACATTGACAGTTCGTGCAATCTCGTACATGGGTTTCCCGGAGGCGTGTGTGTGGCTGTAGCATCTGTAGTTGTGTGTGCTTGGCAATGGGACTGTGTGCTGTGCACATGTGGCATGGGACGGATTGGCCATGCCGATGGGTGTGTTGCTGTGCCCCTACTTATTGTGACTCTGGTGTATGCGGGCTCCTGGCCCATCCTGGGTCTGGTTTGTACTTTGCTTTTGGGGTTCAAATGGAACGCTTAGGAACGCATATGGCAACATGGGGGCCATGCCCCAGATTCGCATTTGGGAGGGAATATGCTTTTGGGGTTCAAATGGAACGCTTAGGAACGCATATGGCAACATGGGGGCCATGCCCCAGATTCGCATTTGGGAGGGAATATGCTTTTGGGGTTCAAATGGAACGCTTAGGAACGCATATGGCAACATGGGGGCCATGCCCCAGATTCGCATTTGGGAGGGAATATGCTTTTGGGGTTCCAATGGAACGCTTAGCAACGCATATGGCAACATGGGGGCCATGCCCCGGATTCGCATTTGGGAGGGAATATGCTTTTGGGGTACATGCTGTGAGCCATGGGTGCCGAACGTGACATGTGTTGTGGCAGCATGACAGTGCATGGTTTGAGGTGTGTGCATGCTTGACATGGCCTGCATATTTGCTGTCTGTTGTGATTACTGGACATGGCATTGGACGCATCGTTATGAGTGTGTGATGGTTGTGTGCCACCCGACGTATTGCAGTTGTCCCATCTCCTTGGTGTGCGTGCTGCCCTGTGCCATGTGCATCACTGCAGTGCTCGGGGGGTGGTGTGGCCCATGTTGTGTGTTGTTGCTCACAGTGTGTCGTGCACTTCATTGACTTCTGGCACATGGTTGGTAATGGGCATGTATCTTAGCGTGACTGCTGTATGTGTGGCAGCTGTGCGGATGACATGCCTTTCATGAGACTGGGGCTGGCGGATGGGATGGATGGTATGTTGTTTGTGCATGGTGTGTCTGTGTGTTTGATGGGTTCAGTGGTGTTCGTGTGCATTTATGTTGTTCCGCTCTGTTGCGTCTAGTGTTGTTTGTCTTACATAGGCGTAGTTGTGGGGTGTGTGGTTGACAGGCAGTTGGGGCTACATGGACAGGACTCCAATGGTGTTTCGGTTGTGTGTGATGAGTTGCACAGTGGCTGCCGTGTGGTACTATATTCAGTGTGGCTTGTGCATGCAGACGTGGCTCCTTGGGTGTTGCTATGTCTGTGATGGGTCATGTGGGGTGTGAGTCTGTTGTTCATGTCCGTGTGCACATTGTTCACTTGTTCGTGACGGTGGGCGGTGCTGCGTGTTCGTCTGCTACGTGACATGTCCCATGTGTTGGTCGTGTTACGGTCCTCATGCCTCCAGTAATCCGGCCCTGTCCAGTATCCCACCTGCAAGTTGTTCGTGCGTGCACTGTACTGGATGCCACATGGCTCTAAGCGGGGGTGCTCCATGTTGCAGGTCTGTGGGGGTGGGAGGGTGTTGTGGGTCGTGGGGGTGGCTGGATACCCACTGACACCGATTGCTGTGGACCGTGATGTCTGCCTTTCGGCTGTCGTTGTGCAATGCGGTGGCTGACATGTGGGTGTGGGGTGTGGGGGATGCTCCTCCTTGCTGTGCTGTGGGACTGGGGCCTGGTGTGTGTTGTACTTGGGCTGTCCACCGTCCCACCCACTGCACTTTGTGTTCCTGCCACTTACCTGTTACTTGTCGGTTGGTGCAGCTGTGGCGGACACATGGGTGTGGTGGGTGCTCGTTGTGGCGCTTCTGGCATATTTGGGGACCTGTTGGTGGTTACGTGGCTGGCTTAGTGTACACATGTCCCCACGCATCTTGCAGTTGTTCGGTTTGGGCTGTGTGTGGTGGTGTCTGTTGCATGTGTGTGTGATGTGTTGCGTATTGTGTGCTGGACATGGGGGTGTTTGTCCCTGGGAGCTGTGGCATGGTGGTAGTGCATGTGAGTACATAGCGGTGTGCTGGTATACATTAGTTTGTACTTACCAGCCTCCACTCCCCCTGCTAATCCGGCGAGGATCTCCGGATGGATTACGACTCGCACCTTCTCCTCCCACGCTTTGAAGGTCTTAAAGAGCGCGGGATTCCCTCCGCCAGTGACGGCAGCCAGCTCTCTGTTTTTGCCCTCCTTCTTCTTGACCAGGCTCTTGACGTCATTCCAACGTTTGTTAATCTCGACTCTGTTCCTGGGCAGGGTCCCGACTGCATTGACCTGGTCTACGATCCGGTTCCACATTCTGTTTCTGGTGGCTAGTGGTGTGTGCTGGACCATGTTCCCATAGATTTGTGGGTACACCTTGATGATCTCGTCGACCATGACCGTCAGCTCCATGGGCGTGAACTTGGGCATCCTTTGTGGTGCCATGGTGTTTGTGGTGCTGGTGCGGTGTGTGTTGTGTAATGTGCAGGGGGTTTGTGGTGCCGGTGTTTGGTGGTGGTGGTGGTGGTGGTGGTGGTGGTGTTTGGTGGTGGTGGTGGTGGTGGTGGTGGTAGTGATGTGTGCGTTTCTGTGGTGTGCTGCTGTCCTTGCTGTGTCACTGTGTCCTCTACTCTCCTCTCTGGTTTGCAATGTAGCAAGGGGTTGTGGTCTGTGGGAGTGCTGCTTTTGTACTCACCTATGTGGGTGTGTCCTCATGGTCTGTTGTTTTCAGGTGTGTTGTGTCTGGGGTTCTGGCCTTTGTATTGTTTGTTTGTCCGGGGGGGGTGTTTTCGGGATATGTACTGTGCTTGTGTATTTGTGCGTGCCTTGCTATGTGTAGACTTGTTGGCCATGTTGTGTGCTATTGGTTTTGTGTGCGGATGGTTTCTGTGCAGGTACGTGGGCGCCATGGCTTCTGCCGTGTCGATTCTCATCGGCGTTGTTTGCGCTGGCGGGCGGTATATTTGTGGTTTTCCGCGCTCATGTCGGTGCGATCGTAATTTCACGTGCGGTGTGTCGGGCGTGAGGGCGGGCGGTTTTGTGTTGTCGTGCGTGTTTCCGTCCGTGGCGGGCGGTTTGTCTCCGACTCGGACGTTGGCGGGCGGTATTTTGTGTGCTTTTTCCGCCGATGGCGGTATTCGGTTTGTGTAATCGTAATGGCGTGGTCGGTGTTCAGGCGGTGTGTGCGGGCGGATTTTTGCCGCTTCCATGCCTGGCGGAATTATTTACGCCGAGTATCGTAATGTGCCCCTATATTTCCCATATAAATTAAATTTTTTAATAATCAAGAAACATAAAACATATTCTTATATATAATTTAAAAAACTAATTATGATTTTTTTTATATATTTGGAAATTATTAAAATAAATTAAATATTATTTTCAATTTCACACATAATTAATTAAAAACACAAATAATATCTCTTAATTTGTAAAATTAGTAACATTTTAAATTTTAAATTATTTCAAATTTATAATACATTAATTTTGAAAACAAAATAATCAAACGTATCACCTATCACAAAAATTAAAACATTTAAAAAATATATAAATATTTCTTATAAAAATTTCTTTTTACATTTTGTAATTAATATTTAACAAAAAATATACTGAATTCCACACCTTTATTCAAAATAAACACAACATACTCCTAAAAACATTTTTTTCATATTTTTAAATAATTTTTTTAAATTATTAAATATTTTAAAAAATCACTCCCCACCCATATCCCCTATAAACCTAACATCCCGCTCCTAAAACAACATTTTAAAATTTAATTTACAAATTTTTCTAAATTTTAAAATTTTTATAAAATTTATTTAAAACACTTCCCACCCTTATCCTCTATAAAACCAACATCCCGCTCCTAAAACAACAATTTAAAATTAAATTTATAAATTTTTTATTTTTTTTAAATTTTAAAACTACTTTTTTTAAAACGTCCCCACCCTTATCCCCTAAAAAAACAACATCCCGCTCCTAAAAATTAAAATACAATTTAAAATTTGTATAACATTAATTACCTAATATTATAACAAAAACAAACATATAACAAACAAAAAAATTACTATAACGTTATTATAACATAACGATATTTTAACAGTCGATAATTCATACAGCGATATTTTTTACAACACAAAAAATCAATATTTTTTACATCGATATTTAGTACTGGCGATACTCTAAACTAGATATTAAAGCGTGTCGATATAAAAAAGTTGATATTATGTCCACTTACCGATTAGACATACCTTGCAAAAACTAACTCTGTATCTGGTGATTGCCTAAGTGACATTGACGAACTTCCCTGAGACCAAGACAAACCAAACAAAGAGGTAATTTAGGTTGATCACTGACAATTGTTGAAAAAAACAGCCAGAGTGGTAATGATGAGAGAACGGTAGACCCTTTAGGTCTCCAGCTGACACAGAATACAAATCCCTGTAGCTTTCGAGATAGGGTGGTGATGATAGGGTAGAACCTAGACGACCAACCACCATCTGCTGAGATTTTGAGTTTTCCTTGATCTGATTTAAGCTTAAATGGTGCAGCAACGCTACAAACATTTGCTTGTAGATTTGGCGGTTGCTATTTCTGTTTTTCTGTTTGGATGGCTGCTGGATGTTTTTCTGTTGGGAGGGGATAGCCCTCACACTCCAATAAACTCCACTGTCAAGATTACAGTCAAAACACACGCACATGAGGGTAAGGTATCACATGTCCCACAGCATGAGAGTGTGTGCAGTTATAATATCCATTTATAAATGTTAGCTGAATATATGAAGGTTATGAAGATAGAAAACTGCTATCTAGGGGGTCTATTACGATGGCGGGCGGACTATGTCTGCCCGCCACCGCAACGGCAAACGGGACCGCCCGCAAGAGGTGCGGCGGTCCCGCAATGGCAATTAGGATGCCACCGCCACGGTGGCGGAGGCATCCCGCATATATTGCATTGTGGTGGGCGGTGCTGTAAGCAGCACCTGCCACAATGCAATATATGCATGTTGTGCATTGGCATGCACAACGTGACAGGCACCGCGTGTTGCCTGCCACCTTGTGCATGCCAATGACCAAGTGCAGGCATCCACGCTCCCACCCCCCCCGGGGGCCCGCAATAGGTCCCCGAAGGCATTCTCCGCATGCCTTTCCATGGCGGAGTTTCCGCCATGGAAAGGCATGTCACCGCAGGCATGCTAATATGGATGGCGGTGCCTGCAAGGCACCGCCACCATGTTTTCTGCCTTTTCCGCCCGGCCGGCATTCCGACCGGCGGAAAAGCGGCGGACGGTCTTTCCGTCCGCCGCGGTGCCCCTCGCCATGCTAATATGGCGGGGGTGAATAAGGATATTTGGTGGGCGGATCGCCACCGCCGGGCCGGCGGTGGCCACCGCCTGCCCGGCGGTGGCCACCGCCTGCCCGGCGGTTGCAATCTGCCAAATATCCTAATAGGCCCCTATGTTCCTACCTTCCAGCCTCTGTGGATGACGGAGTTGTCTATTTTCATTTACCCATCAGCTATTCTTTTGCTTGTCCTGTTTTTTAAATCTGTTTTTATCAGCAGGACTCCTATAAATTGTTCTATTCTGATTGGGATAAACCATTAGTTGATGCGCCATTCGTAGATGACGCCAATCTGTATTTCTGAGCTAATAAACATGTTTATCATTCTTGCAAAGGGTAAGTCAAGGGATCAGCATGCGTATATGATGAAATTCTTTATCCTGTAACTATCATGAACATTACTACCCGAACCATGCATGATGTAATGCATGATGTAACCTGTTAAATCAGTAGAGATGAAAGAATATTTGTAGATGAAGAGAAAGTGGAAAAGAAGACAAATAAAGAACAAGTTACTGGAAAGGGTAAGCAGACCTTAAAGGAACCTCCCCCACGACTGAGCATTGACTAGGGATATTTATGTATAATACAATAACCAGAGGAAACAAGACTGTTGAGAAATTTGACTAGAGTGAATGTGAGCATAATTACTTGGTAAAGGGAAACACTATTCTAAGTTAGAGGTGAGTATTAAAGGTGAAAAGGCCACTCCCATAAGTTCTAGACCTGTTCTAGAGTCAGAATTTGATTGTTCTTTTTCGCAGCATGAAAGTGTAAAGGGGAGAAAAGTCATTAGAAGGTCAATCAATTATTCAATAATTCCCTTAAACCCATAGGGGTCGATTCCGATCTCGGCCGGAGGCGCACCTAATACCATTCGTCCGGAAAAAATACAAGCCGAACCCGTGTTTCCCGAACGATTCGAACAGTCGTCCGAACGAGCAAGTACGATGCGCATTACTGCTCAGATTCCGACCGAACCATACGTACCCATTCCAGCTCCTGTTCCCCGCCCGAGCCGGATCCGTAAACGCCGATTTGAGTCGCACGGAAGTAAATATATAGCACCTTCCGGCCGGACTAGTACGATGCGCACGCCGTACGCGCCGAACTGGTCGCTACGTCCGGCACGTCAGAGCATCCGGGAGAGCTGCACATAAGCTCCGATTCGCGCCACAAGACGATCCACGGCTACGAGACGAACAAGCCAGCGACGAGTACGAGTTGAAGCCACGAGAAACCCGAACGAGACGACCCAACCATGAATACCATCGCGCAGGTCCTACCAATACTCTACATCTATTACCAGAACCGGTACGGACGCGTATGGCGCAGACGGTAAGTCAGACACCCACTACACAAACAAACGACACGTACCCGACATATGTCACACACATAGGGATGCAGAAATGACGTACACTGGCAACAGCCGAACCATAGGGGCGGGATGGCTATCACCAATGCCATACACACCCATAGGGGCCTGATGACTACCACTACCACCACCCCTACTCATGTGGGCCTGGATGCCTGTCACTACTACCATCCCCACTCATAGGGGGATGGATGCCTACCACTACCACTACCCCTACTCATGGGGGCCTGGATGCCTGTCACTACTACCATCCCTACTCATGGGGGGCTGGATGACTGTCACTACTACCATCCCCACTCATAGGGGGATGGATGCCTACCACTACCACTACCCCTACTCATGTGGGCCTGGATGCCTGTCACTACTACCATCCCCACTCATAGGGGGATGGATGCCTACCACTACCACTACCCCTACTCATGGCGGGCTGGATGCCTACCACTACCACCACCCCTACTCATGGGGGCCTGGATGCCTACCACTACCACCACCCCTTCTCATGTGGGCCTGGATGCCTGTCACTACTACCATCCCCACTCATAGGGGGATGGATGCCTACCACTACCACCACCCCTACTCATGGGGGCCTGGATGCCTGTCACTTCTACCATCCCCACTCATAGGGGGATGGATGCCTACCACTACCACCACTGCTACTCATGGGGGCCTGGATGCCTGTCACTACTACCATCCCCACTTATAGGGGGATGGATGCCTACCACTACCACCACCCCTACTCATGGGGGCCTGGATGCCTGTCACTACTACCATCCCCACTCATAGGGAGATGGATGCCTACACTACCACCACCCCTACTCATGGGGGCCTGGATGCCTACCACTACTACCATCCCCACTCATAGGGGGATGGATGCCTACCACTACCACCACCCCTACTCATGGGGGCCTGGATGCCTGTCACTACTACCATCCCCACTCATAGGGGGATGGATGCCTACCACTACCACTACCCCTACTCATGGGGGGCTGGATGCCTACCACTACCACCACCCCTACTCATGGGGGCCTGGATGCCTGTCACTACTACCATCCCCACTCATAGGGGGATGGATGCCTACCACTACCACCACCCCTACTCATGGGGGCCTGGATGCCTGTCACTACTACCATCCCCACTCATAGGGGATGGATGCCTACCACTACCACTACCCCTACTCATGGGGGGCTGGATGCCTACCACTACCACCACCCCTACTCATGGGGGCCTGGATGCCTGTCACTACTACCATTCCCACTCATAGGGGAATGGATGCCTACCACTACCACCACCCCTACTCATGGGGGCCTGGATGCCTACCACTACTACCATCCCCACTCATAGGACGGGTAATGCATGACACAACCAGCATACTCCAACATAATGAATGTCAGCAAAAGACATCCCCCTAACATCATGACAAGAGTGTGTAGTCTGTGTCAAATGCCTACAACACTGAACATGACATTGAACATACAATGTGACCCCCTATCACATGTGTCACACATAAATGTGTGTGGCCTCCACAATGCAAGCAGACCATGACCACTGTGGGAATGGGGTCTAAACCCCCATCATCACAGTGACCAAAAGGTAAGTGTGGGGTCCATAGCTGAAGCACAGTTTTGAACATTGTGGCAATGGGGTCTAAACCCCCATCATCACAGTGACCAAAAGGTAAGTGTGGGGTCCATAGCTGAAGCACAGTTTTGAACATTGTGGCAATGGGGTCTAAACCGCCATCATCACAGTGACCAAAAGGTAAGTGTGGGGTCCATAGCTGAAGCACAGTTTTGAACATTGTGGCAATGGGGTCTAAACCCCCATCATCACAGTGACCAAAAGGTAAGTGTTGTCATGGAAAATGCTGCAACTGCCAAACAGCATGGATGATTCCTGGTCACACAACAACAAACACATCAGTGGCAAAGTAGTGGTTGTGTCCCATAGCAACATAGATTGGGTGAGGCAAACAGTGCAGTGCAAATAAAACATACCTTTGGCCATGTGCAGACAAACATCACCCATGGGGGCTGACATTGTCTCCATTTATCAATTACACAATGCCAGAAGTGACCATCATAATGCAGACCCACATATCTGCACTAATGGACACACAAATGTAGATATCCTGTGGAGACTGTAGATGTGAGGTGAACAAATACCATACCATGGCAGCAATGGGACATACAAACCATGATTATTGTGCTGACTGATGACCTAGGAGTCCCAGGGACAGCAGGGGAAATCCTCCAAACAACATACAGCCAATGGCACACTAAAGATATGCCAATGCAGTGGTGCAGATGCACAAACACAAACAGGCAGCCTCACACTGCATATCAAACACAACAGGTGATGGGGGTGTGTCAGTGTCCCCAGGCAACCACACAACACATGAGGAGGCCTGAATTCCAATTACACAGATGTGTATACAGTGCCATACAAAAGTAACTCATGGATCGGATTCCCCTATGTGGGCAATCAGGCATTGTTAGATGAGAGGGAGCCCAAATTACACCTGTCACACAAGCTTGTAGGAACAGCAACTAACACAGCAAGAGACAGACCCACCACAGCACTACCCCCAGGGACCCCACATTGTGGTGAGGCTAGCCTGCATGATAATCCCACTATGATGACAAAGGTAGATGTCGTTCACACTGTGAACCACAGCCATGTGTCCTGAGCAACAAACTACCATCACACCTACACAAGCACAAATCAATCAGCACGGCATGTCAGCCAAGGCCAATATGGAGGTAGGGGTCTAGCCGTGCAACAACTCACATTTGCACACACTCAACACCACACACCTTGATCTCCACCAATGTGCAGTAGTGAAGCTCACATGGGCTGGTGACATTGCACATGCACTCATGACAATCCCAAGGGTGGTGGTGGGAACTAAGGTGCAGAAACCCATCACCCATGGCCAGTCAACAAGACTCGTGAATGTCTGACACACTGCACAGTACGCGGTACATGGGCATGACGTGAAATCCACCCCAATCAATGGTATCCCGGCCACAGTCACACACCAATGAAGAAGCCAAGGTGACACACAAAGAACACACGTAGACAACTTCCAACATTGCAGCTCTGACCCTGAGGAGTGGCAGCAGTCACACACACAATGTGTCCCAATCACTGAAAGCTACCACAAACTGTAAATTACATGACTTGTGTAACCAACAAGTGCCAAGGGAATCCTGACTGTGTCCCATCTGCGTTTGCCCACATCCCCAGCCCTGACAACAAAGACAACTAGGGATGACAACCTGATGAACATTAGTTTGCCATGCACCCACATCCCGGAGAAACAAGGGCCAAGATGCTGGGTGAACACAGGACAACTCAGCAAGCATCACAAACAGGAACATCCGTAGGGACACAGCCTGTGTAGGAAAAGGGAAGGGAACACACACAGACATGCTTACACAACACACAACATGGGCCCAGGCAATGTCACGGGATTACACACTGCCATGAGGGCACTTCACTCCTGTGGAAGGTCCGCTGTGCCAAACCTTGTCTGTGCACGACTCAAACATGTCAGCAGAACACTCGGTCAGTGAGTCAACAATTACAACACACTGAAGGCTCTGCTCACATCAGCCTAGGTACGGGAGTGTCACTTCAGTCATCTGCATATACCCAAAACACGTGTCAAGCAAGTTGCACTGTATACACAGATGAGTCCTTCAACATTGATGTGCTAAACTGCATTTCCAGTGGAGATGGGCACACAGTCAGGGAAATAGAAACATTGAACAGTGGTAAGCCCACCAGATGTGCATCAGTGTAAGCCACAGATGTTAATTTACAAATGCAAAATGTACATCCCTGTGTCAAATGCTGAACATTACACCCTCAGACTGCAGCAAAGGATGCTATGGATCCAGACTAGATTAGGACACATATCCCATGGACCACATGGAGTCCATCACAGCAACACTTCATTTTCCTGATCTGAAGACTATAACAACAGCAAATGCATGATGATACTCATCTACATCATGTACATCAAAAGAAAAAACACTAGTAAACAAAAATAGGCATTATTCAGCAAATGTGAAACAAAAATTTGAAGTCCAAAAGAAACTAAGGCCAATGGCCAGTCCACATACACAGTCCGAACAGGGTGATATGTGACAACTTGTCACCCATTCCTTGCCTGCACTGGTACGGACAGGGGACATTCCCCTCGGAGGGGCATACAAGGGGCAGGCCAGGCACCGCAGGGACAGGATCAGGGGATGCCAGAAGGTGGCAGTGAAGGGGTGGTGGGTGCAGGAGTGTCACCGGCAACTGCAGTGGAGGTGTCTGACTCAGTGGGGGCCAGCACCACTGTAGGGCACAAGTCAGATGGTGTGGGTGATGGCACCACTGCAGTGGGCCGGTCAGATGGAGTGGACTGGGTCCCCACTGCAGTGCTCAAGTCAGACCGGGTGGTTGTGGACTCCACTGCAGTGCATAACTCCAAGGGAGTGGAAGGGGGGGGCAGATGAGGTGGGCAGGACAGATGGGGGGACCCGGTCTCCACACCAGTGGCACAAACAGGCCGAGCGTCTGGCTTGGGGGTGGAAGAGCAAGTGGTAGGGGGAGGGCCTAAGCAGTTTGGGGATGCGGTATCGGTGTGTGGGGAACCTGGGGCAGGGTGTGGCGGGGGAACCTGTGGAGTGGTGGCCTGGGGGATGGAGGAGAGAGCCTGCGCGGTGGAGCTGCGTGGTGGTGGTGGTGGGGTCTTGCCCTTCCTGGTCCGGGGGACTTCCGAATGGGGTCCTCAGTCTGCCTGTGCCTGGGGAGGGTGTCCGGGAGTGAGGGGCACTCCCTCTGTGTGTGGTGGTCGCCTCTTCCGCCTGTACGTTGGCTCAGATGGATCTGTGGGGAAGAGGCCAAGCTCACAGAGGAAGAGCTTTTGGGAGGGGGAGGTTGCAGGTGAGGCAAGGGAAGGGGTTTTGGAGGCAGAGGTATCTGAGGACTGCGCAGTGCTCGTGGATGCGTGTATGTGTGTCTGGGCCCCATCCCCTGTGAGTGAGGTATCAGTCCCCTGACTGTGCGTGCGTGTGCGTCTGGATTTTGGTGTGTGTGTATGTGTGCTGCTTGTGTCTGTGCTGGTGCGTGCCTGTGCCGGTGTGTGTGTGCTTGGGACAGGTAGGGTGCTGTGCATTGTGGATGGGGCAGAGGTAGGAGGGGTGAGGGACTGTTGCAGGAGGGACACTGCTGTCGTCAGTGAGGAGGCCATGGACTGATTGGTCCGATGTAGGGCAGACATGCCAGATGACATGCCCTCCATGAATGACACCAGTTGTGTCAACAGACCCGTGTGTGCATGGAGGACACTCAGCATTGATGTCTGCCCTACATGGATCTGTTTCAGCAAGTCCACAGACTCCACACTCAGGGCAGCAGGGGAGACAGAGGCAGGGGGTGCAGTGCCTGGCATGAAGGAGACATGCTCCCCTACACGGGAGCCTCCACGGACATGTGGGATGGGAGCAGATGGGAGGGTGGAGATGGTGGTGGTGGCGGGGACAAACTTGCTAGATTTTGTCCGTGGTCTGCTGACACCCGCCTCCACAAGGGAGTCCTCACTGGAAGTGCTGTGTTCCTCAGCCGAGGTGGTCGTAGCTGAGGTCTCCTCAGTGTGGCTCCCCTCACCCTCCATGCCACTGGGTCCCTCGGTCTCCTCTGCAGTGGACCCAGTCTGGCTCTGCCGCTCCTCCTGGTCCATGGAGCTGTCTCCTCCTGTGGCCGTGGATGTATCTGCAAACAATCAGGATAAACAGAGGAACATTAGTCACCTGTACTGACCACACACACCACAGTAAGTACAGCACATCACAGAGCAAGCCCTGCCATCATTCGCTAGACATTGCAATAAGTGCTGACACTGATTTGAAGAAGCCCATTGTCTGCCTGACAGTCATTCATGCCACTCATATCCTACCTGTCCATGCACCCATCTGTCTGGTGCCTGTTGGATGCCACTAATCATATGTGCACACATGCACCACATACACAGTTGTTGGACATCCAAGAGAACATACGGAAATGTGTCACTCCAAACACATGCCATCTCCTGCCACTGACTCAGTACATGTGTCAGGAAAAGTGATGGGCAGAGTCTCTGTCGCTATGCGGGTTTTGGTTCCATCACCAGACACAATGAGGTCCTCATGTCCTGATAGACAATGCAACAATGGTGTGCATGCAGGACATATCACACTACTGCTGGATCACCCTTTGCAAGTTGAATGCAATGGCACAGGCCTGTCTGGCAAGTCAGTCATAACTGTCTCCTGTCACAGGGGCAGTGCATACACACAACACCAGTCTGCACTGTGTCACAATCATGGAAGTTTTGGGAATGCAAGCCCTGTAGCTGACAGGTGCACATGTGCACCCCTGGCCACCCACATCATGAGGACTAAGATGATCCCACGTCATTCAAATGAGACATTTGAGTGACTGCAAACACAAATCCATACACATGAGCACTTCACCGTCGGATGAGAATGAACCAAAGCTGCCTGCACCTCAATGTTACATACACCATTGTGCACAGTCAAGGGATCAGAGACCTATGCATTAACCAATGTGCAGATCCTATAGTCACAACTCAGATGGCTGGCCACCCCAAATTGTTAAACACTCCAGGAGTCCAAAAAGCAAGGCCACACCACGGTGACACAGAGGCAGACACCTGAGTGCACTCTTCACAATGCCCAATATGTATGCTGACACACGGGAGTGGGAGAACAGAGTGCCTTTGATGTCTGGAGTAGGCATCACAGTCCTGGGCCATGTGCAACATGGTATTACCCTGAACACTAGGCAGGTGGCTCTGCATGTGTCACACACATGATGTACATACTCCTGATGCTCCTACCTTGGTCTCTGCTGCAGCATGGGTGTGTGGCACATACCCCAGGCATGTGGTGAGTCAGAGCAGCAATTGGAACACATATTAAAGCCATACCCAGAGTACATGTCAGATCACAGGCATTGTGTGAGCAATTGTACCACCCATGCAGCCCACAACAAAGTTCCTGTAACTGATGCTGTCCCCAACTTGAACCACAGGTAACTGGGGCCAGTTCTTGACCCAACGAGGCAAGATGGCGTCGGAGTAAGAAGCCTGTGAAAACCGCTCTCTTACCTGGGCTTCACATATACTTCCGAATTCAATCTACGACAGGCGCGGCATGCGAGGGACCGTGTGTGGTGGCAGGACTTACGATGCCCTGGGGTGTGTAGAGGCGGCGGCGATCTGTGGCAGACGTGGCTCGTGTAGCAGGAGCGCCTGGCGGGAGCTCCGGAGTTGGGAGCGTCTGGCGCGGCTACTACTGACGGCGGTCGCTGGAGGCGGGCGCGCATACGCTGCAACGTGGTCGCCGTGGAAACCCAGCGCGTCTCCGGAAGAGTTGTCAGTGTCAATGGCAACGCGAGTCAGAGGAAAGCGAGGAACGGGGGCTGCCACGGAGCGGTCAAACGGGCTGGAGGTGAAAATGGATACACACAGAGGTGATCGCCCTTCTCGAATGGACAAACAAAATAAGGTAATACCTGTATCGGGAGAAAAAAGAAATATGACTCTACAGTAAAGGCAACCATTCGGAAAAATAAACCCCTGGCGAAATGGCGAAAAATCAACCGGCTATTACCAGCTTATTTTTACCCAAGAGCGATTTGAAAGATGTAGGGGGGAAAAAATACCCATAGAGAGCCCAGGTCTGGGAAATGAGCAAACTGAGGAGTCTGAACAAATACCAAATGACATTGAACAACCTGGGTTGAATCTGTCATTGGTGGGAAAGATACGGTTGACAGAGGGACTACAAGCGGAGGAAGGGGCTAATAATCAAGGTGAGATAACGAAGCACTTACCAATTGAGCAAGAGCCAATTCAACTTAGTAATCTTGTCGACAAAGATACGCTCCCAGATGTTTCAGACCCTCATGGTAATTTATTACCTCCCCAGCGGGTGGTAGTGCGAGGGCTCATTGAACAATGCGCACTAACATTAGATGTAACTGGGGAAAAGTTTTTCTCCCTTACTGATGAGTCCGAACAATCGGACATTAGTACTGTCGATAGTAGAGAAGATGGTGATTCCTCGCGCTCAGAAAATAGTAGCCCAGGAAAAACAAACAACTGCTAAAAAGAGACTCAAGAGAGTCTCAAGGTTGCGTCGGAATACCTCTAAAGATCAGGAGAGAAGTGACGAGTTGAGATGGGACTATTCAGCCTCATCAATGATGTCTCAGGAGACTCTAGAGGTAGATAAAGAACTCTCAGGAGCTATAGGAGGCGAATCAGAGCAAAACAAGAAGGATACTTCCCTTGACCCGTCATTTGCTCTTATTTTACAATCCCTGAGATCTTTTCAAGACGAGGTTAAGGCAGATAACCGACAAGCAAGACAGGCCACAAAAAAATTGCAAGGGTCGGTACGAAAAGTCGGGAAAATTTGTTCAGACATCGCAGAATGAATGAGCACGGTGGAGTCGAGGATGGAAATATTGGAGAAATCAGTCGAAAACCTCCAGGTACAGGCTACCTCTCAGGACAAAACCATAAAAGACGTGATGTGGAAGCTGGAGGACTACGAGAATCGACAACGCCGGAATAACCTGCGGCTGCTTGGAGTACCGGAGAAACTTGAAGGAAATGATACGAGGAAATTTGTGGTGAAGATGCTTAAAGAATCACTGCCTGAATTATCATCTTGGGACTGGGACAAAGAAGTGCAGAGGGCTCACCGATTTCCATTATCTCAAGCCAAGCATGCCACCGAATCAAAACCATTACCTCGAGCTATCCTGGTTTTCTTCGGTAACTTCATACTAAGACAGGCGGTGTACGATTTAGCTCGACCCAACGCCAGGAAGCAGTGTGAGGGGTTTGCTTACTTTGCAAAACCAGATTTTGCTCACGCAACAGTGGAGCGTAGATGGCGACTTAGACAGTTAATGACACCATTTCAAAAAGCGGGTGCACTAGTATTCCTGCAAAATCCGGCTAGACTTAAAGTGGTCTATAAGGGGCAAAATTTTAATTTTAATTCAGAAATTCAAGCCCAAAAAATGTTGGATGATATTGTGTTGGAATCTGGGGGATCTAAAAAGTGAAAAGTTGGTTTTCATCTATTTTGTCTTTCGTGTCAAAAGTAGAAGTGAATCATATGTGACATAGGTACGACGTATTGTATCGGTAACTGTATGAGAGCGGTTAGAAAGGTGGATAACTTCTGATGTCCTCACACAGGCTCATGTCTGAGCCTGGCTGCCTAACAATTGGTGGAGGGTGGAGGGGTGGGGGAGGGTGGGGGGAGGAAGGGGGATTCTCAGATCCGGGATGAGTAGAAATGATGTAAATAGGAACCAACTTAAAAGAAATGTAGATAATGATATGAGAAATAAGAATACAAACTGTATGATTAAAAAAGAAAAAACAGAAAGGCTTATATTGTGTGGTAGGATGGATAAGAAACAATATGGTTAGGTTAAAAATTCTTAGCGTTAATATTTGTGGCCTTAATGACATTAAAAAAGACAGAGAGTAGCTATCGGATTGCAATCAATAGGAGCTAATATTATTTGCATACAGGAGACACACATTGAAGGATCACAAAGGCATTTGCTTAGTACATTAGGGTACAGAATGATTACGGCTTCAACACAAGGAGTAAGGATGAGGGGGTGGCAATACTTGCGAAAGGGGAGAGATGCAATTTACCCGATCAGCGTCTGATAAATATGGACGTTGGTCGATCACAGAATGTCGACATAGTGATGGCAGACAAATGACCCTATGCACAATATATGGCAATATCTGTGATGACCCGGAGGTGTTGGAATATATCTCTAATGAGCTCGCTCACTGGCCTCTCCCAGTAATAATTTGTGGTGATTTTAACCTAAACCTCCCACGTGACTGGTCAGTGGATCCAGGGTTTCAATACCGGGGCAGGAAGCCAAGAGTATTTCAAATTTCAAGCTTTTAAAAATTTATGTGAGAGACATGGCTTGATTGATTGCTGGCAAATAGAACATACGGGTGATCCTGGGTTTACTTATTATTCCCACCCACATGCTAGACATGCTAGATTGGATTATGTTTTGGTTTCTAACACGTTAATCTCTAATTGCACAATAGAGAAATTACCAAGAGTTTTATCTGATCACAACCCTCTGGTTGTGAATATAGAACATGGAGAAATAAATCCCAATAGGAAAACTTGGACATTTCAAAGGGATTTATTGGTAAATAAGGAATATTGTAAACACATGACGACTTGGATACCGGGGTTTCTGGAAGATAATGTAAATAGTGCATCAATAGACATAGTGTGGGATACCCTAAAGGCTGGGATTAGAGGGGAGACGTTGCGATTTTCACTAAATGCCAATAAAAAAGCCAAACAAAAAATGACTGTCCTACAAGAAAAATTAAAGATAGCCGAGGAAGGATTGATAATGGCTGTACGAGAGGGACGGGAAGTTGGGAATGAATTGAGGGGTATTGCGATAGCTAAAAATAACATTATTGATATTCTAACAGAAAAAGCAATAGCTAAAACAACAATGCACAAGGAAAATTTTTATGAACTTAGTGAACAGGTCGGACATCAGTTAGCAGTGCGTGCTAGAGAACAAAACACAGCTAATTTAATAAGGGCAATTAGAGATCCAGTATATGGGCTAAAGACCGACCCTAATGAAATAAGAATTGCGTTTCAACAATTTTATCAAAAACTGTATGGGGAATCAAATACACGACAAAGTATAATTGAAGAATATATGGATCAGAATCCACCCCTAAGACTGGGGGTAGAGGATCAGGAAATATTGGATGGTATACCACAGTGGGGGAAATTCTTCTTTCTATAAACAGCTTAGCTTTAGGCAAAGCGGCGGGTATGGATGGGATTCCCTCAGAGTTTTATGTTAAATTTTCTACACAATTAAAAAAAATATTGTATGATCTATTTACACATATTTTTCAAGGGGGACGACCGCCAGGATCATGGTCATTAGCTAAGATTGTAGTATTTTTAAAAAAACACCAAGATCCTACAGAACTCGGGTCATATCGTCCTATCACCCTGAGAAATGGAGATTCAAAAATTTACTCTAAATTACTAGCGACCCGTATGGCACCAATTATACATAAAATCGTATCGGTACGTCAGCATGGGTTCATACCAGGGAGATCTACAACCGATCATGTTCAAAGGGTAATCTCTTTGCTTGACTGGACAGATGTTACAGGGGACCCTATGGCACTCATATTATTAGATGCCGAAAAGGCCTTCGATAGGGTCTCCTGGAAATATCTCTGGACGATAATGTCTAGAAGTGGTCTGGGGGAACCATTTATTAAAGCAGTACAAATGTTATATGTTGATCCAGCAGCTGTTATAATGGTTAATGGAGCAGTGTCCGATAAGGTAGTTATCAATAGAGGGACAAGGCAGTGGTGCCCGTGTTCTCCCCTCTTATTTGCGATGTATATAGATCCTTTTATTTGTAAACTCGAAAATAGTATATTAATATCGCCAATATGGGTACGAGATCAGCCTACTAAAACACTGGCATATGCGGATGACATCGCTCTCGTTACTAGCGACCCTATCAATGCAATCAGAGTCATAGAAGAGGAGGCCGAAGCGTTTGGAAGAGCATCCGGGTACAAACTGAATCAAGACAAAACACAGATTATCCTCAATAGTAAAATTACGATGAGCGATGATCGGGTAATGGAGAAAGCTATCTATTTGGGGGTTAGTATAACAGCAAATCTACAGAGCTTAGTCAATAACAACCTCGAACCCTTAATACTTCGTACAAAAAAAGACATGATCAGGTTAAATAATCTACACTTATCTCTCGGGGGAGATGTAACCTGATTAAAATGCTCTTTTTGCCCAAATTTTTATGTATTTTCAGATCTATTTGTTTGGAATTTCCACCACAATTGTTTAAATCTACAGAGAATATATTCTCCAGGTTTTTATGGGGTTACAAGAGACCGCGTCGGGCTATGAGATTTATCACTCTACCCAAGGATAGAGGGGATTGGCGCTACCTAATTTTAAATTGTACTATTGGGCTACTACACTGAAATTTTGTGCCAAATTACTATTAACTGGGATTGATAATAGAATAAATAGTAGTATCCCAACACCACAAGAACTTTTACTGGGTGAAGAAACTAAAGGATACTTATGGCGCCACCTAAACGATAGCTACTTTAAAAAGTTAAGTTCAAGACCATTTTTGGTATTCATAAGGCCTGGAATAATATACGTAAACTAATGAGTATTGGTCGGCTATCCCACTACACTCCAATTTATAAAAATAATAATCTTCCAGAGATATTCAGGGATGCCTGTATGGATAGATGGAGACAGGGAGGGATTACACAATTAGGATGCTTTTATTCCACTGTGGGGCTGAAGTCTTTTAGGGAATTACAGATGGACTATAAATTAGGTCATAGGGATTTCTTTAAATTTTTGCAAGTTAGGGATTTTTATGTAAAAAGGGGGTGGTGGGACAAAATTTCAAGTAATTCCAACTATTGAGAATATGGCCAATAAAACAACAATAAAGATAGGGGCTATATATGAACAGATGAATACACACTATCCAGACGATATGGATAAATGTATGGCTAAATGGCAGACTAAACTAGGTGTACCTACTGATATACTTCTCCATTCTTATGATCTATTTCAGACCCATATAATGTCCACAAAATTACAAGCTCAGTACTATAAAACCTTCTTTTCATTATACTACACCCCAAATAAAATAGCTAAATGGGGGACGGGAAAAGGAACGTTATGTCCTAGGTGTAATTTATTTGAAGCTGATAGTGTACACATTTTTGCTACATGTGAAGTTTTAATGAAGCTGATCGATGATATATCCTGTTTTTTGTCAGAGATTTTTGAAGTTAGAGTTACAATCTTAGTTGATGAAATAATGCTCGGTGTAGGTCATATAAAACGCCCAAAATATATGCAAGGGCTGATTTTTGTAGCAATGGCGGTCCTAAGGATGTGTATCGCTTCAGCCTGGTTGGATCCAAATCCACCGGTATTCCATCAATGGAGATCGAGATTGCTGGCGACATGCAGTCTAGAAGTAGCCATATATAAAAGGAAGGGAAGGAACAAACGTAAACGAGGGTTAGCTATATGGAATTCGCTTATTCAATGGATACAAAGACAGGCTGTGAGTGGATAAGCTGAATATAGATATACTATGTGGTCGGAGGATAGAGGGGTAAGGATCAGTAACGATTGGGGATATTAAATTGTAATGAATTGTTTAGTAACAAAAGAATTGAGATTGGCTTTATGATAATAATGAAATGTGCAACAAATAGAAAGTTCCTATATAATTTTTAATTCTTTGTATGTATCTGAGAAAGGGAGGGGGGAGGGAGGTGAAGCGGGTGGTATGTATTTGTCTGAAGAAAAACAATAAAGATTATTTTTAAAAAAAAATGAACCACAGGTAACTGCAAGTACACAGTACCCAAGTGACCGAAGTCACAGACTGTAAGGGCCACATCTGTGTATCAGATGAGGAGGGGGCATGACACAAGTGAGGGACATGAGTCCAGGACGACAAGACAGTCGTACTGTGGAAGTGGAACCAGGCTAAAGGAGTGCATAGAGCATGTTAGTCATAGTACCCAGAAAAGGCTAGCACTTACCCCCTCCTTGCTGCTGTCTGGCCTTCAGCTGCCCATCCAGGTCAGGGAAGACCACCGCCAGAATCTGGAGCATGTGGGGGGTCAGGGTCCGGTGTCCGCCCCTCCTGCGAGGAGGCGACAGCTTCAGCTGGACCCTTGCGATCCTCCGGGTCCAGCCATGAAGGTCCTGCCACCTCTTCTGGCAGTTGCGGATCCTGCGCCTGTAGACCCCCACGGATCGTACTGTCTGGGCGATGGTCAGCCAGATCTCCTGCTTCTGGTGGGCATCAACCTGTGAGGATGACAAAGTGAAAAGGCCATTACTACACATGCAACATATCCGTGCATCACACAGTTGGATATACATGTCTCAATCACAGGGGCATATGATGTACACAGGTAGTGCAACTATGGCTATGAACAGTTGTCCAGCAGTTACTAAATGGTATCATTGCCTGGGAAGTAAAACCTTGTTGGAATGCACTGTTACTGCACTATACCTGTTCAGTGCATGTAACTACACACTTTGGGGGTGACAACTACTCAGTGAGCATGCTAGCCACTGGTGTACACACTGTAATTCTTGCTAGTCAGACAACATGCACAATTAGTAAGGCAGTGGACAGCACACTCACCTGCTCCCCTGGTTTCCCATACAGTTTGCTGTACTGTGGAAGGAGGCTGTCCAGCAGGGCCTGGTTCTCCTCAGCGCTGAAGGCTGGGGCTCTCTCCACAGTACATGCCATTGCAGTAGCCAGAGGATGCAGAGACAGCAGCAGTGGTAGTGGCAGATGTCGTCCTGGAGCATGTAGTGCAGGCAAGTGAGCTCTCAGGGGAACAGCCAGCATTATATGTGTGCTGCAGAGGCAGATACTGTCCCATGTGTCCAAAGTGATAGGTCCAAGTCGTTTGCATCTTCTGAATCTGGCAAATCCATGGAATTGCACCACTTATACATGCCTACAGCATCCTTCAAAATTTCAACTTGATGACCCCCATGAATTTGCAACATTGTTGTGGGTGGACAACTGAATTCACTGCATCCGACTCGTACAAGCTTCAAATACGCGTCCGTTAACATGTCAGTCCATAGCCAATGCGTGCGCACGGATTTTTCCTTTGCTGTACGATGCGTATTTCGTAACACAACACGCATCCGTCAACGTCAGATGCAATGGCCAATGCGTGCGCACGGATCGGTCCATTGCTGTGCGACGCGTATTTCGAAACACAACACGCATCCGTCCACATCATATGCAATGGCCAATGCGTGCGCACGGATCGGTCCATTGCTGTACGATGCATATTTCGGAGCACAACACGCATCCGTCCACATCATATGCAATGGCCAATGCGTGCACACGGATCGGTCCATTGCTGTACGACGCGTATTTCGGAGCACAACACGCATCCGTCCACATCATATGCAATGGCCAAGGCGTGCACACGGATCGGTCCATTGCTGTACGACGCGTATTTCGGAGCACAACACGCATCCGTCCACATCATATGCAATGGCCAATGCGTGCACACGGATCGGTCCATTGCTGTACGACGCGTCCCTGTACAAGTCACTCGCATATGTCACCATGGTTGTCACTGGTGAACGTATGCCAGCCACAATTACTTGCCAGGGACTCAGGGGCACACCTACAACACCACAGCCTGTCCACACTGTATCCTAAGGCATGTAATGCTGCATTACCTCTGTGTGTATGGAGGTCAACATGTGGTTTGTTGGGTGGCACTTGGGGGCAGCCACTCCCATGCTGTGCACATGTTCATGGGGACAGAATCCTTTGTGTGTTGTGCACATGACCACTGTGATGTGCAACTGTTCAGTTCAGAGCATGTGGCTTGGTCACATTTCCAGGTTGTGTATGTGTATGTTATGTCACATACACCCTGAGTCGCATGTGGGATGGTATGTACGTCACATGGTGCCCCATTGCCACAATTGTGATGGCCCTCCACAGTCTGTGTGCATGTTGTGTTTCAGATGTCTCTGATTCCATGTGCACAATGGGAGACAGTCTCCACATCCACGTTGTTTGTGCATCGACTTTGATGTTGTGCGTGTGTGTGTCACAGACGTCCATGTCTGTCCTGCAGAGGCAACAGGGGCCACTACCTGTGGGAGTCATGGTTGTTTTGCTGACGTGTGCATGATACGCCATGTCATGCCAGTGTCCATGTGGCAATACAGGGTCCCTGGGAATCTACCTGTCAAAGAGCTGTGATGCCTGGGGCACATCTGTCCTCACTTGTCACTGTGGTGTGTGTTTGGAACGTGACAGCAGTACATGGGTACTGTGACACAGCCTAATGATTTCCCATAGCACAACCTGGAACTTGTTGTCTACACATGTTGAACTGAGATGTTAGATGTTGGCCATGTAGGTGCCATATATGTCCATACAGAACGGCACACACATCAAGTACTTGTGTCTCATAATAATGTATCATGTGATATTGAGTATGGTCAATGCCACATATGTGGGGTGACTGACAATCTTTCTTTGTTCACCTATGCACTGCAGGGCACCAGCTGTCCATAGACCATTCCCTGACCTTGCAACCATGGTTGAACGTGACTGCATCCGACGGTACCGCTTCAACAGGCCGCTGATTGAGGAATTGGCGGTGCGGTTGGCCCCACATTTGCAACCTGGCCGGCCATACCCTGCACCGCTGACCCCCAAGGTGAAGGTGATGGCAGCCCTACACTTCTTTGCCACCGGTACCTTTCAACACACTGTGGCGTCTGCTGGTGGGATGTCACAGACCATGTTCAGCCGTGTGCTACGCGATGTTTTGGAGGCGATTTTGAGATACTTGAACCAGTACATCTATTTCCCTAAACGTCAACAACTCACTGACGTCAAGAGTGACTTCTATGCCCTGGGGAGGATGCCACATGTCATTGGCTCCATTGATGGGATACATGTGGCTTTGGTACCACCACAGGCATACAGGAACAGGAAACATTACCATTCTATCAATGCTCTGGTGGTATGTCTTGCAGATATGAGCATCTCACATGTGTGTGCTCATTTCCCCGGTTCTGCACACGATGCCTACGTAATGAGGAGTAGTCGCATCCCGAGGATGATGTCACAGATGCAGAACTAGCGTGCCTGGCTTGTCGGTGTGTACTGACTTTGTACCATTGTGTGTGTTCTGCAATGTTGTATTCCACCCTCTTTTCCAACTCAGCTAATGTGCAATTGTCTGTATGTAGGTGACTCCGGATACCCCAACATGCCGTGGTTGCTGACACCCCTCAGGAACCCTGTGACACCAGCCCAGATGCGCTACAATGAGGCACATGGTCGGACCAGGAGAGTGATCGAGCGGACATTTGGTCTCCTGAAGAGCCGCTTTTGCTGCCTGGACAAGACAGGAGGGGCCCTCCCATATGCCCCTGCAAAGGTGTGCAAGATTGTCATCGTCTGCTGCATGCTACACAACCTGGCAGTGCGGAAGGAGTTGCCTCTCATCCTGGATGACGATGACCAACATCCGCCACCTGTGGAGGATCCTGGCCTGGGCCACGATGCCAGTGATGATGATGATGATGAGGGTGATGTCCGCACACAGCTCATCACCAACTTCTTCAGCTGAATGTGAGTATACAGAGTTGGGATGTCAATGATTTGAGTTTGCATGATATGTGTTGGTGGTGCTCTGTTGCTGTTTGAGTGTGCCCATGTGCTACTTGACTGGATGCGTGCAGCGATGTGTCCTTACAGGTAGTCGGTACTCCCCAACAGTGTTGACATGCTAACTTGGTTTTGTGTAGGTATCTTGTGACATGTGTTGGGCATGAGTATTGCAGTTCTGTCCTGTTCTTTAGTGCTTTTGACTGTGTGTCATGTCTGTCCTTCACAGGGTACTTTCAGAGTTGTTTGGTCAACTCGGATCCCCCAACACCATGATTCAACTTCCAGGGAAGCAGTCGTTTCCCTACAGGTGATGTGCCACACACCCCTGGACTTTATTTCTTCTACACTTGGTGACTGTGTGGCCACTGCCACGTGGGATTACCTTGCATCTGTAGTGGAAACAACATGTTGCAAATGTGTAATAAACCTGTGCTTCACTTTGGGATGTGCGTTGTCTGTGGTCACACATCTGACTGACATTTGCTTACTGCACATGTGGGCTAGTTAACACATACTGTGAATAGGTGTGGTGTCTGTGCATTCCACTGTATTTCCTGGCAACATCAGTGTTGGCGATGAGTCAGATGGCCCTGGTGTGTATGTGTTGTGTAGCCCTAGTGGTGTGTCTCCCTCATATGTGTCACGTCGCCATGACTCACATGACGGTGTTGAACTTGCTGTAGCAGTTAGCATGCACAGTGTCATTTAGCAGATCAGCATCTCCATGACAAAAACAACGTTGGAATCACAACAGAGGCAAGTATGGGGTATTAGTGAGTTTATTTACATACATGTGTGAGGATAGTGCACAGGATGGTGGGTGCTGTACATTGGGATTGGAATCCAAAGTTCCCAGATGAGTTGGAAGTGTTGGTAGCAGAAATGTCCTGAGTAAAGTCCACAGTCATCTGATACATTAGTCCAACTTAAACTCCCCATGTCATGTGGGAGAGTTGGGTTGCATTCGACAGGGTGAACAGTTTGCCCACAAAGGAGAATTTCCAGAACAGGTGTTGGGTTCCTGGGGGATGTACATGGCCATCGGCCTCTCAGTTTTCCACCCTCGGACGACCCCTCTTCTTTCTGGGGGGACCCTCACGTGCAGGCCGCTGCGGTGCAGAGGACTCTCCACCAGAGTCATCCTCCCTCCCTGTGGCAATTGCAGTTGTTGCGGCACCAGATGTTGTGGGCACACAGGGAGGTGTGGACATGTTGGTGCTAATCTGGCGGAGGCATGTCAATATGTCCCTCTGCACCGCTGTCAGTTCTTCCAATGTGTCCCACTCGGACTCCATGCCAGACATGTGTGTCTCCACACGGGACATGTGGGAGTCCAAGCGGGCATGATGGGCAGCCTGCTGCTGTTGAATGTCCTTGAGGATCCCCACTACCTGGCTGACCTCTCCGGTGCTATTCTGGTACGCATCAGCAATGCGTACCAGTTGTGGGTCATCATGCAGTCCAGACCCCTCTGCAAACAGCGACCTCTGCCTACCACCCCTCCCACCACCCCTGGCCACACGTGCGGGACCTGCGGTGGCACACACAGGTGAGCCTAGGCCCCCTTGGGGGTTGGTACTGGGGTTGTTGTCCATTGCTTCCCGGTGGGCCGGGGTCCCTGTGCTGTTGTCATTCAGTGTCCTTGGTCTGTCCGTGTCGGCGGGAGTGGTCTGTGTGTTGGCAGATGTTGGAGGAGTGGGTGCAGGGGGTGCAGATGGTGGTCCTGCTGGTGCTGCATGATGACTCACACCGGAGGGGCCAGGTAGGTCTTCGCCATCCGAGGAGGGCAGAGGCTGTTCCACACCAGAGAGCTCAGGGGCCACCGGAGCCTGGGACAGGGACTCCTCATCATCTGCTGCTGTGTCCCCATCATCACCTGTTTTTGGAAGAGACACACAATGTATGTTATGTTTCTACAGGCATCAATGGTTCAAACACATGACAGTTGTGACTGTACCTCTGGATGCGGGCCTGTACATTGCATTGTCCTAAGTTGTCACCGTTAGAGGTTGATATTGGTGTAGCACATTGTCCTGCCAACTTGAAGCATTTCAATGTGAATGTTGAGATGTGTGCATGACCAGCATTGGTGGTATTTGGTTGACATCCGGACCTCCTTCTCCCCCCAGCCCAGTTATCCCACCATGAAGCATGCCACCCTTGCAGTGGGTGCAGGTTAACTCTCAGGATGTCAGTCAGTGGTGTCCTGCTGTTGGTTGGTGCCCAGTTCCCAGCAGGGCCTTGTGCTCCCCACAACAGAGCACCATTGTCAGACATCTTAGAAGTGGCTTTTCACTCCCTGTGAGGTGTGCATGCTTCAGTGTGAGCTTGCTGGGCCATGTGGGTGGGGGATGTTGAGCTGTGACTACCACTCCCATCATGCTATTGCCTACACCCCCTTCCCAGCATGACCATACTTCCTTCCTTTTGACTCTGCTTCCCTGTGGGGTAGTGTGCCTGTGCTGACAGGGTGGCTGACAGTGTTGTCCTGGCATTTGTTTGGCTACAAGTCACAAAAGTGTCCCTGTGCTTCACACAGCATAACCCAGTGTGGTTGTTCTTTGTGGGATATTTAATTAGAGTGTGAGGCAATGCATTCTCCCAGGTGAGTTGTGGGGAGTTTGTGTTAAGGGGGTGTGTGCGAAAAGCTGCTGGTAACTATGGTCAGAGCTGTCAGTCCTCCTTCCCACCCAGCCAGATATCCCACCATGGAACGTGCTTCCATTGCAGGGAGTGCAAGTTGGCTTTCAGGATGTTAGGCAGTGGTGTCCTGCTGTTGGTTGGTGCACAGTTCCCAGCAGGGCCTGGTACTCCCCACAACAGAGCACCATTGTCAGACAGCTTAGAAGTGGCTTTTCACTCCCTGTGGGGTGTGCATGCTTCAGTGTGAGCTTGTCGGGCCATGTGGGTGGGGGATGTTGTGCTGTGACTACCACTCCCATCATGCTGTTGCCTACACCCCCCTTCCCAGCATGCCCATACTTCCTTCCTTTTGACTCTGCTTCCCTGTGGGGTAGTGTGCCTGTGCTGACAGGATGGCTGACAGTGTTGTCCTGGGGTTTGTTTGGCTACAAGTCCCAAAAGTGTCCCTGTGCTTCACACAACATAACCCAGTGTGGTAGTTCTTTGTGGGATATTTGATTAGAGTGTGAGGCAATGCATTCTCCCAGGTGAGTTGTGTGGAGTTTGTGTTAAGGGTGTGTGTGAGAAAAGCTGATGGTAACTATGGTCAGAGCTGTCAGTCCTCCTTCCCACCCAGCCAGATATCCCACCATGGAACGTGCTTCCATTGCAGGGAGTGCAAGTTGGCTTTCAGGATGTCAGGCAGTGGTGTCCTGCTGTTGGTTGGTGCACAGTTCCCAGCAGGGCCTTGTGCTCCCCACAGCAGTACCCAGTGTCAGCCATCTTGTCAGTTCTTTTCCACTCCCTGTGATGTGAGCATGGTTCAGAGTGGTGTTGATGGGCCAATTGTGAGGGTGACCAATATCTGTGACTACAACTCCCATCATGCTATTGGCTACACTCACTTCACCAGCATACACACAATTCCTTCCTTTCAGTGAGCTTCCCTGTGAGGTGGTGTTCTAGTGGTGGCAAAATGTCTGACAGTGTTTGTTGGTTAGATTTGTGCCACTGCCTTGCTCTATTTGTTGTTAGGTTTGTACATGTCATGACACAGTTACATATCACTATGAGATGGCAGGTATTGTGTTTGTCTAACTAACATGCACATCTTGGGATGATTATCTTTTGGTTACTGTGGCTTTGCTAATGGTGCATGGTTTCACTATCCCCTTGACAGTGATGTGTGTGTATTGTCACACAATATTGGGTATATTGGTTGTGTACTCACCAGGCTCTGGGATGTTTGATAGTCCATGTACGCTCTCTGGTGGTAGGATGGCCCGCACCTTCTCCTCCCAGGGCCTGAGGTATACTGGTTTGGCAGGAGGGCCACTGCCGGTGCGATGACTCAAGGCTTAATCCTTCTTGAGTAGGTCCTTGACCCTCCTGCGCACATCATACCACCTGTTCTGGATGTCTTCCTTTGTGCGCAAACATGGTGATTGTGCATTCACCCTGTCGACGATCCTCTCCCACATCTTGGTTTTCTGCGACATGGGGGTCTGTTGGACCAATGTACCAAACAACTGTGGCTCTACCCTGAGGATTTCATCTACCAGGACTTCCAATTCACTGTCTAGGAACTTTGGATTCTTCTTTGGGGGCATGGTGATGGGTGATGGTGGGGACTGATGTGTGTGTGAGTGTGCAAGTGAGGGTGGGTGAGTGTTGGATTTTGCTGGGTGTATGTGAGGGTGCTATTTGGGAGGTGCTAATGGTGTGTGGCTTGTGTGATGGATGAGTTGTGAGTGTGTCTGTGGTTGCTGTCTGATGGTGTTCTGTGCTGGCAGGTCAGTTGAATTTGCAAAGGATCATGGTAGGGATTTGTGGCCTTTAAATGGGTGGAGTTGTGAGTGTGTCTTTGTTACATGTTTTTTCCCCCTGTATTTATTGACTTTGACATTGCTTGTTTGGCCCTTTTTTTAAAATATTTTCCTTTGTAGTTTTTAGGCATGTAGGAGATGTTCTTCTGACCGAGTAGGACACTGCAGTTGGCTCGTGCGAGCTTCTCCGAGTCTTTCAAGCTGTCTTTCATGTGCGGCGTACGCGTCGGTCGCAGAGCATTGGGTTGCTTCGGCTCCGTTTTGTATGCGTGTCGGTCGTACGGCTTGAGCTCCGTGCGACTCGGTCTGGTTTTACACACATTGCATCGTACTGCGCGGGTCGGAGTTCGCGGGTACGTTTCTGTCGGGTTCATTCCTGGTGCGTGTCGGTCGGTTCGATTCGTGTAGTTTTCCAGCCGGATAGCTGGTTTCCGTGCGGTTCGGTCGTTCGGCTTGTGTTCCGTACGAGTCGGTCGTAATACACATGCATTGCATCGTACTACGCGGATCGGCCAGCGCAGGTACGTGTCGGTCGGACTACATTCCTGTACCGAGTCGGTCGGTATGTTTTCCGGCCTGAATCGGAATCGGCCCCATAGTATCCACGGACAACTACTTAGGGTGAGTTTGATTTATTACAAAGTCAAAAATAACTGAACATAAAGACACCTCAATAGGAGAGAGTACCAATACATAGGAATTAGTATGCAACCAAATCTGCGTATCCAGTTTAGATGATGCAACATAAGCAATACAATTATTACAAGAAGTAGCATACAAAAGATCAGAAAACATGAGTCCAAGTTTCCCTGCATCGAGGGTTGGTGATTGAAAAGCAATAAATCTATCCCTACTCTAGCACTAAGATGACATCCCCACTCAAGCATTTTCAGCTGGAGGGGTAGAAAGATGTCAGTACATGTATTCTTCCTAGTATAAAGCTACCAAGCCGGAGCTTCCTATAAGATGCTCTCTCTCCGAAGGAAAAAAGAAGTGGGGCTCTATCCCTATCCCCAACGACAAGTAATTTGCTGGTAGCATTCCCAGGGTGCAGTGCGAAAGTCACACCATTCTGTTCTGAGTACAGTCCTGGAGGTGATTTTCCACAAGACAACAGTGTACTTTTCTTGATACATTTTGTCCTAGGTTCCCAGTCCTCCTCCTGGGTGAAACACAGCGACCTTCCTTTATCGACTCAAACCACATGATTGTAACGTCTTCTCTCATTGCCTGACTAATAAGACAAAGACATTATTCTAACTAACAAGAGCGCTTCTCCAGCTGCAACACAAAACATGAGAAAGAACAAATTTCAGAGCATGTGAAATTCAAACTGTTAATTCTAAAGCGAGAGTTTCCAGGGAACTGCATTTCAGGCCTATGAGATTCAGCTAACATAAGAAAACTTCATATAAACTTTACGAGTTCACATAATATTAGTGCATTTCCAACTAATGATTTTACCTACGCGTGGAGTGACATGATTAATAAGCACATTTAATACATAAACAGTGGTCAGTTGCACAACACAAGTTCTTCACATTAAGGTTTTCTGCTAGTAACATTCACTTTCTATGTTGATTTGCCATGCTACTATTCAACGGCCTTAAACACGCCGGGCCTCATTTATGAGGTTTTACCGAAGGGCAGTGCCGCAGGCCTTCCTGCTGCGCTGCCCTACAGTAAAAGAAAAGGGCTGGAATGCGCCGTATCTATCATATATGGCACATTCCTGTGATTTTCCCCTGCGTCATCGCGCAATGGGCTGCCGTGAGCTAACGCAGACACATGTGCACCATGGTGCAATGGTGCCTGCATTGCGGGGATGATTATTTCTGTGCAGGAAGTGAAACCCACCTGCACAGAAACAATCAGGAGAGGCTTTTTCCTCTTTCTACATTCTGCAGCACACATAGAAAAAGGAAAAACTAGGAGAAATAAAGATATTTCTCCTCATTGTGCCTCCCTTACGCCTCCCCTGGAGAGGTGTAAGTTTTTGGCGCTGCCTCAGATTTACGATTTCTCGCAAATCTGGGGCAGTGTCAAAAAGCCATGGATGTTGATGGGAACGCCGCCAGCAACACCCATTGCACGCCCCTTTAACGTAGAAAACTGCGTTAAAGGGAGACATATTTACGAGGCAGCATAAAGCCAAAAAAAAGTGGCTTAGTGCTGCCACATAAATATGGAGCAGGCTCCTGCGCCACGGAACATCACAAAACGGGACGTTCTGGCGGCGCAAGGGGCCTCATAAATGAGGCCTATCACGTTTTCATACTAATACATTTCACAATTCTAACAATTTACATTAATACAAAGGATTATATGCGATTGCGGTCTATACATGTTTATAATGCACCCCCACAAATTCTATGCGATTTCCACTCTATCAAAGGCGTCTATTATGTGTGTGGCAAATCAGCTTATTTTCTATTGCTACATAACTGGGCAGGTAGTTACTATACAGTTCTAGTTTCCCCTGGGATTTACCACACTAATGAGTTAGATTTTCCCCTTGAATGATAGAGTGAAGCTAGCATAGTTTCAAACAGATCCTTAGTGATATCTTTGGAGCCCTTATATCTTCTATAGGAGTGTTCAAACCAACAACTTCAAACCCGCAACTGCGGACCACAAACACTGCACCTCACTTTTTGTTTCTTCTTGATTATACTGTCCGTGCGCAACAATTCCTGTACCTGCCGTTGTTTGGTACAGCTGCTCAGCAGAGAAGAGAATTGAACTTGATATAAAATGGTGCACTGGAGATATCCTTATCCAAATAAGTAAGCCAGGCAATTTGTGAAGAGTATTTCTCTTTATTTTCTTTTTGATCTTTTTTCATATTCAACCAAACACATAAGACATCCAGCCAACGCATTTCGTTCAAAGTATCTCACTTGAACTACGTCAGGGCTTCCAGATGAAAATAATTGGAGTGTTCCCACTTGATCATGTGTAACATGACTATGAAGATAGGATTCCTCCTCCTTGTATTAGAGAATATATCATCAATATGTCCTTATATTATGCTCAATCCATACGTTTGGCCACGGGTTGAATATACCCGTCAATAGCAACTCTAGAATAACAATGCCGTCCGCACGCCAAGTATCATGACCATCTCCGGTGCACCATTCCATATCAAGTACAATCTTCTATAGGAGTGGCATTGAATGATGTAAAACTGATGTAAAGATTAGAAAGATTAGAAAACTGTCTACATTGGCAGATCAGCTTGCTACTAACACAGTAGATGCACTGTCTGTTATACATGAAGAATTGCTTGTAATGATAGCCATGATTATACAAAATTGCCTTAAGTTGGATTTACTCCTTGTGAACGAGGGTGGAGTTTGCAAAGCCATTCACGCTCGAGAATGCTGTGCTTACATACAGTGCACAGACAAGCAGCTTGATAATTAAGTTACTATTATTTTGAACATAATGCATGAACTAACTGAGCTAGAAGAGTCATATGCCCGAGAATGATTAGGTTCTAAATTTGGATCTATTGGCAAAGTGTTTGCTAAATATGGGAGTGGCTTAGTAGCGAAGGCAGAGGAATTATAAAGTTGCTTTTAACACCTCTCTTGGTTATATTAATTGGCATTGCATTTGTGCTTATTCGACTAAACATTTTGCAAGAGAATTTCATCAAGCAATGGTATGGACTGTGGATGCAAGACGTCCGCAATGAGAGGAAGAAAGTGAAAAAGATTTGATGTAAGAGTTGTAGAAATGGAAAGTGATCTCTACGACAGCTTAAAGGACTTGGGGGGATCCAAGGAGTGACGTGTTGTAATAAAGGGATGAGATGATGATTTAGAATCCATTAGAGGGGGTGGGGGTTGTGAGAGCTATTTTTCTTTTCCCCATTTTAAATGCATTAGAAACTGGGCCTACGCCAACATAATCTGTATTTACGCTGTCCTCAAATTCTGAATCACTGTTGTAGTATACCACATGATGTTTACTATTACTGTTTCTTGTTCTAAGTAAGGAAATGCAAGTTTACTCTAATGAATAAATAAGGTTTCCAGAGTTTTCCCGCACCGTGCTTCACCAAGGATGCTCCAAATGTCTTAGGCTATCTGTGTACAATGTATCAACTAGTATGCTTGCATAAGCTGTGAGATCGACAAACATCAATGTAACATGACTATAGGAGAATCCTTGAATGTAATTTGGAAAATAATGTTTCCTCTAGTTTGTTCCTCAATGGTCCATACCCTGAGAACCATGTAATTGGGTAGAATGTATGAAAGGCTTTGCCAAACGTTCTATAAAAGTAGGTGCATTTCTCTGTATCCCACTACTTCCCACCTTTAGAAGGTGAATCTATGTTCTTCTGCTGCTAAACTTATTGATGGCTCATTCCATATATTTTGCCTGGTACCTCCCTCTATAAAATTTCAAACAATAAATGGTGTCAATACAATGTCTCAGTACTGGATTTGAACTATATCACAAACGTGCCTCTGATGGATCCATGGGGGGGCACCAAAGTCCGTACAGGGACTATATCGCTCCTGGGAGTGCTTTGGTATGACCAGTTGAAATAGATTTGTGTGCCAACATTTTAAAACATGAAGAATAAAAATAAAACCTCTAGTGCAAAATTAAACGCATTCAAAACCTGTTAGATATTTGTTGCAAACAGATATTAGAAACAGTTCAATAAAAGTCAGTTTGAATGATTAAAAAAAGCCGCAGTAGCTTGAATGGGCAGAAACATGCAGAAATATTCTAGCTTATCTCTAACTATCTGAGAAATGCAAAAAATGAACATGTTCTCACTGCTTGTCATTATAAGCTAAAACATAAAGCAGAAGAAAGAAAAGCAGCATCCTGTTTCTGTTGCTTTAAACAGCTGCTTCAATTATGCTTCATGACCTGACCTGCCTTTCACCTCCGTTTGCATTGTGACATCAGAACTCTACTGCAATAACTTATAATAATTGAGTTATGACATTTTTTCTTCACAATCAGCGATTGGGTGTGTTACAAGTAGCCGATTATAAAGAAATTTGAGAATGACCTCTACACAGGCTTTACTGAATCCCATGTGTTATATTATATAATCATTCAGATACATGACGCATTACACCACATGTTTTGTTTTAAAGCGCAGTAATAACTGTTATTCAATCCAGTGTACTCACATGACTAACAACAATATTTTATGCTCTCTAAAAGTGTGCATAGAACTCGGTACATTTTTTGCTGATTTCAATTCCAATTTGTATCACACATCCAAACTATTGAGAAAGATAATATTATAATAAGATTTGCTTAACAATTGTAATGAAATCATGCTTATTAATTATAAAATGATTATATTAAATGATACCGAAAACAGTCTCCTCTGTCCCATAATGTGGTAGGCGGATTACGAAAGTGGAAGTGTTAAAGAAGGAACGCATGCTTATGCTTACTGAAATGTCTTAACTAATTTTAGCTATCAAATAAAAATGCAAATTGCATGTTTTTTAAAATGTAAAACACTTTCAAGCCAAACTTCAAAGGTTTTCTAATGTATGTCTTCCCTTCTCAGGAGGATTTTGTGAACATCATTACAATGTGTGAAAGAAGTAATTGGGAAAAATCACAGAGGATATTGTAGCTCTGTTCCTTTTAAAATACGATCATACAAGTTTAATGGAAAATGCTAGTCTGTGTTCGCTCCTATTTAAATAGCATCTTTAAAAAGGGGCTACAAATGATTAATGGGCCTGACGTTATACCAATTGAGTTCAATTAAATGTGGAACTCGAGTGAACTACTGAAGAGTTCTGATAAATGGAATGATATAGAACGCTCTTGAATTAAAAAAAAATAAGTTCATTTAAGGCTCTTAACTAGACTACTATGCTAGTGTAATTTTATCTCTCAGGCTTCAGATTAACACAAAATAACTATACGTATTTTGAGCACAGTGAAAATGATTCTTAATAGGAGCAGATATGATGATTTCTGTAGATGTAATACATTTGTTTTTTGTTTACATTTCATCCTGAAGAGCAACATTTCCAGTGCTAACTCCTTGTAAAGAGGTGTCTGTCCTTCACACAGCGAGACCCCAACTAGCTCTTGATATGTGCTCCCCTTAAATGGTGGCTAAAAAGGTATGCTGACCGAAGAGGGTTGGGGACACAATAGAAGTGCAAAGTATGTGTAGGGTACAGAAGAACTGTGTGTTGCTGACAGTGCTTAATTAGGGCCGGGGGTTTCAGGTGCTCAGCACCAGTACTTAATTCTCAACACCGGCACTTATGACAGTCAACCACATGGTGGTGCTATCAGTCTAATTTTCAGATGAGCACAACAACAGAGTATTTAATAATGCAATGTACATTAAAAGTGAAAAATTCCTGCAGACCACACCATTCGTATAGCTTTGGGTGGCCTGGAATAGCCTGAATTATCACAGTTGTAGGATTGTGATTGTTAGTAGTTGTGTTGGTAATGTCATTGTCAGTGCTGGCAGGGGCAAAGGGTTGTGCTAGCTACAGTAGGCTCCAGAGAAGGGGCCTGGGCCTTTGTTTTTGCTGATCAGCAAGTTGTGCTCAATAGGATGGGTGAATATAATTGTAGATTGCTAGTGACATTTGCTCTCAATGCAGTGTATGCAGGCCTAGCTTCTGTTGGGGTCATTTGTCCTCTATCTTTAGATGCGAGAAGCAGCTCACAGGGCAAGAATGAAACGGAGAGAGGCTCTATTGGAAATTTGAGAACGTCCTCTTTTCCAATGGTGCCTCTCCTGACTGAATTGCTGCTCATCGATCCCAGCCCAGGCGCGATCCATGAGTAAGAATCTAGCCAATCTGCCACCAAGGACTTGATGTGGAGCAGCTCCCTAACATAGGGGTTGATCACCTCTGGGGCAATTATTTACATACGCTATTTCAGTGCCTGGAGAGGTCTGATCCACCCTGCTTGCCAACCTGGCTTATGTTGCCTCCCTCACCCCCCAGTGGCGGCTGGTGGATTTTGGCAGTAGTGGGCCGCAAAGTTGAGAATTGGGTTGAATGCTTGTGTAAGCAAGCCTGAAATGAAAAAAAGTGTTTGGGTAGGCCAACTAGATGGCTCCATGTCACCGGGACACCACTTTTCCATTCCTGGACTTTGTTTTCAAAATTTCAATGCATTCTGGGAGTCTTGGTTCCCTGTAATTGAGCAAATTGGACCAATACGCCTGATAACAAAGATATGCAAAGGCACAGTATAGAATGAAAAAGTGGTGTCCTGGTTACCTGAAGCCATCTGCTCATCCTATGTGTGGAGAGATTCCCACTTCCCCCACCCCCCCCCCCAAGAACACTGAAAACAAATGGGGTCAAGTTGTGTATTTTACAGCAGAAATTCAGGAAATGTTAGTAGAAACAATTAACAAGTTTGCCAGTCAAAATAACCAAAGTTCCTTCTTGAAAAACCGCAACGCAACAATTCCAACCAAGCAGACATCCACATATATAGGTATCTCCATCTCTTTAATTCAATCACCTGGTAAAGGAAACTGAAAAGCAGTCAAGAATGGAAAGGACGACAAGTGGACTGAAGAGAGGAGACAAGGATCAGAGCACAAAGACCTTTACAGGAAAGTGGTTACAAGGATCGAGTAAAACAGAGCTACAGAATGAAGGGAAGTACTGTGCATGGAAGAACATTGAGGGAACGTGAAAGGAAGCATGAGAGCAGAAAAAGAATGGAGGGAGAAAATGAGGAAGACAGAGGAGCTCATACCGGAGAGTGGAAAAGGAAAAGAAGATGCATGGAAGGGAGTGGAACAGAGTGGAGGCATGCTATGGAGAGATGACAAGGATGGGAAATGGGAAACAAGGAAGGCAAGCAATGGCAAAGCCAATAGGTGTGGGTTTAATGTAGCCATGTAGTCATTGATAGCTTATTTGTCGCACATAGAAAGGAGTAGAAGAAGCAGACAGAGAGGACATTAGTTGCAAAGTAGCCCCTTATTCAGGCCGATGCAAGTGCTTGTGTGGATGTGGAAGGATACATCCAAACAGCATTAGGTGAGAGATGAATGTTCATCTAGGCTGCGATAAGGTGCGATTGACAAAGTCTAAAGCAATGGGTGAAAGAGGCTGACCAAGGAAAGCCAATGGGTAAAAGTGGTGAAGTCAAAGCCCACTCTAGATATAGTGTTAGCAGCAGGACTCCTTCACAAACCTGCTATCAAAATCCAGACCCATGAAAATGAGATGGCAGGAAAGGAGGAGTTGAGAGTCAGAGAAGATAGAGAGGTGAAAAAGAAGGCAGTGACAAGAAATGGAGTGAGGGAACAAGGAGAGGAGTAGGAAGATAAGGTACAAGTTATGCTATCACAAGAACAAACATGTATAGGTATTGAGAGACTAATAAGGGAGAGAAAAGGCAGCGTAGGTTGAGAAGAGAGGGGTTACAGGAAGGACCCAAAATAAACAACAAAGGAGATGGGGATGGGAGCGACGGGCCATGGAAGTGAGAAAGCAGAATAGGAAGCAATAAATATATGTCACAGGCCTGTAAACTGTAGGTTAATAGAAGTCTCTTCAGCAGGAGTAATAATCCACTAGGCTTCTTTATGAGATTGTTAACTCTGAAATATAGGCGATACACATGGCTTCAGCAGGTGTGATGCCTGCTGGCCTATGTTACTGAGATTCCAACATGCGACAGCCGGATGTCACAGAGATCTACATCCATCATTCGACTGACTCTCAGTAGGAGGGAAGTTTCTTCAGAAAGGGCTTTTTAATATTATATTTCTACCTGGTCCTCTTAGCAGGTTGTTTCCAAAGCTGCCAAGTAACCCCATATCATTTGGGGCAAATGCAGCCTCAAGTGGGGGGCAACCCCAGCACTTTGTCTCATCTGGGCCTCTCCTAAACCCACCTCCTCTCTGCTGATGGAACACTAGAGCCTGAGCCCTGCACAGAGGAGCAGGGGGTCTTCCACCCGCTCCCCTTGTTCACTGCAAGGCGAGCAGCAAGGGAAAAATTACCTTTAACACTATCACTTGAATAATGGTCTCATGTGCCCTGATGCTAAATAGCGAAGTGATAAGGCCGAATTTTGCACCTTAATTTCACTTACGTATCTCCGGCCGATGATCTTTTATTGCCTGCTAAAAAATGTGGAGGGAAGAATACACTTTACCAATTATACAATTTCCGTCCCATCCGTGTCCAATAACAACGAACTCCGAATTTAGCTTTTGTAGATTTATTACAAAGCCAGAAACAACAAAATATAGACACAGCTCAAAATCAAGGTATAGAGATACGTGAAAACTAATACAGAGCCCAATCTACGAATATAGCTCATACGACAAAATAGGCATAAAATGATTAATTCCAATATGAGAACACAGCAGAGTATAGATGCTGCATCCAAATCTCTTTTCATTTGTATTTCGGAATTTAGAATAATCTGTCCCTACTCTGCATCTAAAGTGGCATCCCTTTTCTTCCCTTCCTAGCAAATTCCCCAAAAGGTGTCAGCACGTGTTGACTTCCAAAGAAGTACACTCACGTCAAATGGGTCAGGTAGCTTAGAGCTACAGAGCTCGTTCTAAGATGCTCTCCTCTCTTAGTCAAAAACAGAAGAAATCCTCCAGATCTGTCCCTGTACCTAATTCAAAAAGGCAAAGTTACACCCCTGACGAGTCACATGGTACATTGTTCAGTGAACACCTTCTTAAGTAACCTTCCACAAACTCAATTAAATTTACACGACTGTCCGCCGACCTTGGCTCCCAAGTTCTCCAGGCACAGAAGGTGTCCTCCCTTTCTCTTGTCCGAGCGCTTCAAAAACATTCCTTTCCTCCCATGTATCTTCTTAAATCTGAATGAACGAGGTCAAATTCCTGCACCTGCAGTAGGGGTGAAACAAAACCATTCTACATACATAAATTTAAATTAGCTCCTGACCTTAAGAGCAAACGAGGAGAAATGAAACCTTGAAGGAACGAAAGTCAGGCCTACGATTCTGGCTAACTTAAAACACTCTTTAATATCCATTCGCTACACAGGCCTTTATATGAATCTTATAACAGTGAATACATCTGGTTACTTTTAATCAACATATACGTGTACAATTACATGATTTCTCTAAATACACACAAAATATTAAAAGCACATCATGATTTTTCTTCACAGATTTTCAAACGATGATATATAAACTTCATTTTAATATGCACGAAGTTCAACCACACATTGAATGCAATTCGTTCATGAGTATAATGCACCCCTTACAAATTTTAAAGCGTTGTGCGCTCTATCAGTTCCCCCCCCTGAGGACAAGTGTCATCAACACAAAACCTTTCCATAGTATGTTCTCCTCGCAGAAAAGACCGACCTAAACAGAAGTTGTAGCCTGCCTTCCCTGCCTGAACTTCTCCAGATTCTTGAGGTTCTGATAGTGACTGTCCTGCAGTCTTTCCATCTGACTTTCTCGTCTCCTAAGGGAACTCTCAGCCTGTCGTGCTCTGTGCCATTTAAAGGCTCTGAAAGCACCGAACAATACGATAATACAGATTACAACTATTATGATGGGTTTCAGAATGTAACCAACAATTCCCTGCCCCAAATTTCCAAACCAACTTCCAATCTTTCCAAATCCTTGGCCAATTTTGTCTCAAATCCCATTTGTTGCCAAATCATGTATCTCATGATGTATCTCAGTGATGTTACTTATATACTTCTTTATATCCTTGCTGGTATATAAGTACAGCACTGTTGAACCCTCAATAATTTACAGACTCCACCTTCCTTTGCTAGTAAAACATCTAAAGCAAGACGGTTCTGAGGCACCATGGCCCTTATAGAGACCATCTCCCCATCAACAAGCAATCAAGCTTGAGCTGTATTCACTGACAACTTGTCCACTAATGTTGACAACCTTCTATTCTTTACATCATTCAAAACCACTCCCAATCTTGGTATCATTGCACCAAACACATCACCAACAATTTCTCCTGCACTAGTACCACGTTTCTCTCTACGTGATTGTTTCCCTTCCATTGGCCACAAATCTTCCATGTGGAATATTTTAGGAAATACCACAGCCAGATAACATGTTCCATACCAATTTGGAGGTAATCGAACATAAGCATTCCTTCCACATACAAAATATACATTAGGCACTATGGTCAATTTATCCAATAGCGCCTTCTTTATTGACTCCTCAATCAAGAAAATATGTTCACATTCACTCTCTCCTACAAGAATTTGTCATAATATGTCTGTGGTTGTCTAATGCATAATTTCTCTTTCTGTTGCAAATCTAAAGCTATTGGACCAGAACTTCCCTTTGCCTTATGATCTAACTCTTCCTGGGTCCATGGAATTACTTCATGTTTGGGATCAGGCCTAAATAATGTCTGTCTATGTCTATCCTCTGTTTGGTCCACGAATTTCTTTTCTGTTTCAGAAAACATGCATGTCAAATTATGTCTATGAGCATATGCTGTATCCAAAGTCTTTGTGGGTACGAAATATTTTGACATCCTATCTTCCTTTTTGTAATAATCATACTTATTCAAATACTTCAACACAGGAACTTCAGGGAGCACTACATCATAATTAGAGAAATAGTACTCAAAATGGGCCTTACCATAAAACATACTCAGAAGCACACTGCATGTAATGCCATAAGTTAGGGGCAAGTGATGATATCTAATGCCCTCTTCAACTGATGCTGGCAATTGCATACACACATAGCAATCCTTGGCTTCCATCGTGTCCACATACTCGTACAACAACCTCGCATATGCATTCAACGTAAAGTCTCCCTTTGAAAGATCTACGTGTAACAAACGGCTGGTTTCTCTTATGTCCTCATCTGATTCTGATGCACCCTCTCTTATGTTTGGTGTAGGAGGTATAGATGTCCCTTTTACCCCTTCTTCCAATTCATTGGACTCAACTATGGATGTGATAATCACTACTGTAATAATTAGTATTACTCCCACTATGAGTGTGCCTATCATACATTTCTGCCTACGACTCCATGTTGAATCAGTTTTCCAATTTGGTGCAGGAATGAAATAAAGTCTCTTTTTCTTCCTCTTTGGATTTATACACAAAGTTCGTAACAGATTTTCTTTTTGATGTTGAATTCTTCTTTATTCAGTTTGATAATGATAATCTAAAGTTCATGAATAGTCATCCCTATCCCTCTTTCTTCTTCTATTGATAAGTCCCTAAATGTATTCTTCTTTCACTCGGGCCTAGGTTATCTTCTTTAGACAATGTTCATATGCTTTCTTTCTCTTTATTCAGTTCAGTTTTCATGATAAATTATATCAGTGCCCAGAACATCAACCACAAGTTCCAGGATTTCCATACGAAATGCTGCCAATTCTTGAGCTGTGGGCTGACAACCAAACGTTGGGAATGTAAGTCGATTTAGATCGGGGAAAGCACCGGGATTAGACAGACTACCCGGAGACCTATTTAGGCACGATACAAAGGTCTGGGCTCCATATATCAATTCTCTTAGTAATGCTATAGTAGCAGGTGCTCCAATACCAGAAACATGGAAAGGGGCAGAAATTGTCCCTATCCACAAAAAAGGCAGCAAAGACAAACCTGGTAACTACAGGCCGATTAGCCTAATAGACGTATTACAAAAAATTTACGCGAGACAATTGTTAAATAGGCTAAATGACTGGATAGAGACTAATAACATCTTGTCGCCATACCAGGCAGGATTCAGACCATGCATCAGCACAGTAGACCAAGTCTTCAGACTGTTGTGCATTGTCTGGAAATATGCTAGGATCAGGGAGGGCCACATTTATGTGGCATTTGTCGATCTGCGGGTAGCTTTCGACCTTGTACCTAGATGCCTACTTTGGGACACACTAAGAAAACAAAAAGCTCCCCCAGTCTAGTAAACGAGATAGAAAGGTTGCATAAGGGGAACTATGCTAGAGTTCGTTGGGGCACGAATGGAGAACTTACAAAACCAATCGCAATAGAGAGAGGAGTGAGACAGGGTTGCGTACTTGCCCCAACCCTGTTCTCACTCTATATCAATGATGTGGTAAATTATCTGCAAAGGGCAGCAAATGATCCACCTAAATTGAACGGACGTTTGGTACCTGCGCTGCTTTTTGCAGATGATACCATCCTGATCTCGCAGACACCGAAGGGATTACAAAATATGATGAATGACTTCACAGAATATTGCTCGATAAAAGGCCTTGAAATAAATGCTAGTAAAACTAAGTATATGGCCATAAATGCGCACAAGGGTTTTAAAAATAATTTCACGTTAGATAATCAGAAAATAGAACGTGCCACTAGTTTTACTTATCTGGGCATTTTATTAGATTGTAAACTAGCCTGGAAAGACCAGATAAACCATTCTGTATTACGGTTAGCGCAAGGGACAGGGGCAATTCTTAAGAAGTATAGTCTGTCCCTAAGTAAACCCGTGACTCCAGCACTTGAAATATATAGAAGTAAGGTCCAGACAGCAGCTTTGTATGGAGCAGAGTTATGGGGCATCAGTAACACTAAACAATTGATCATTGGGGAAAATAAATTTGTGAGGAGTTTGCTGGGGTTACCCCCGTCGACACATCTCATCCCAATGTTTCATGATTTAGATATCAAACGCATAGGGCACCTTGCAACTTTACGACCATTACTGTATTGGATACGGTTGTGGACAACATCGGAACTAGCTTTGTATACAGAGGGTGTAGGTGAATTATTAAACATCGACACCGATCTTACCTTCCCCTGGTTAAGATTTGTGAGGAAATGGCTCATAATGCTAGGTCTTGAGTCATACTGGACAGATCCACAAAGTTTAACTCCTAGCTGCAAAGGCATATTGAAGGGAATTTATTGGCAACATATATTGAATGAACTTCACTGCAACCCCAGACTAGGAAGACTAACATCTCAATTCCTTTCTATTAAACCAAGCCCGAGCCGCGAGGAGTTTCTCGATAATGTACAGCCGCACCTAGCAAGAATCGTATTCCTAAAGTTAAGGTATAATATCTTACGGATCAAGAGCCAAACAGCAAATTGGGGGAGTGAAGAAGATCGCTCTTGCAACCTATGTAATATACATGCTATAGGGCCCACAGAAGACATAGCACATATCCTGTTCTTCTGCTCAGCATATGATAGAGCTAGGAAGAAGTGGATACGACCACTATGCCGCTCAATGGGATTTAGAAAACATCAAGAGGCACTAAGGGTACTGATAACTAGTACTGCACCACACATTATATTTGCCCTATGTAGATACCTGTTCATTGTGGGATTGATAAGGAAAAAAGCGGGGTTAAAATTGTGATTGTTGAATATTTAGCTCCTGACTGCAAATGATTATTTTGGACCTGTATAAAACAACTAGCGGACTCCCTTTTTTTATTATATTGTAAATAGGTTTTATATTGATTTTATGTGTGAATTAATTAGAGAAGTATTTAATGGAAAGACTTTGTGATACACATATTGTTTTATTTTAATTTTAACGGGAAGTCTTGACTTTTAATAAGATCATATGATACGGTTGGATGTATTTTAGAATGTACCATGAATTATTGTTTTTATGCAACTTTTATGACCTTTGGTCGAAATAAAGTATCAAATGAATGAAGTCGATTTAGAATTAGGAGTCTCAGTCCACTTAGTCTTGGAGGATCAGGTACGGTCAGAGTCGGAATCCCAAGAGCCTCAACTCCTAGTACCAGCAGTTCGATCTTAATAACCAGTGTGTTCTCCCCGCGTGACACTTTCCCGGACCTCAGTCTCCTGGACTTCACCGGTTTCTGCATCTGTGACTAGGTATGTCCACTCTGGAGCAGCGTATTTTCGACACGGCACTCATTCTCTTTTTGATCTTCGTAAGCCTTCTTGATTTGATTCTGTTTCACTTTGCACAGATTCAGAAGTTTCAGAGATGGGAGTAAGATCTTTTTCTGATGTAATCCTCAAATTCAATCTTTCTTTTCTCACTGGCCACCCTTCACTTCCAGCCTCTGTTCTTCTCCCCACTCCGTCCTGTTCCACTTCTGTCTGATTTACCAGATTCGATTCTGCTTCGATTCCAACGCTTTCGTCACTTTCAATGTTTATGTCAGAATGTAATGCAGCGTGATTTCTTCCAGCTTGACCCAAAGGATGATTTACTTCAGTAGCAACCCTGACAGCTTGGCTTGTCCCCTCTTCCGAGTTTCTACTCTCTGATGTGTTTATTTGATCAAGGGGAGCTGTTTCTTCCGAGGGTGCTAGAACTCTGCGAGTGTGAGAGGCGTGGATCCAGTTCGGTAAGCCTCCACACTTTACAGCTGTGCTAGTAACCAGGATCACTTGGTAGGGTCCGCGCCAATGTGCATCAAGGCAGCTCTTCCTCACGTGCTTTCTGACCAAGACCCAGTCCCCGGACTTAGTTCATGCAGGAGTTCTCTCGAGGTGGAAGCAGTCGCAGCCTCGACCTGGTGGGACACAGAATTAACCACATCAGCCAACCCCTTGCAATAGTCAAGCTCCAAATCATCAGTGATGTTTATCAATGCTGTCGCTGGCACTGCAGGCAAACTCATCGCCCTTCCAATCGATATCTCGTGGGGGGACAATCCTGTTCTCCTATCTGGAGTGCTACGCAAACTCATCAGCACCAAGGGCAGCGCATCTGGCCATTTTATAGACGTCGACGAGCAAACCTTTGCCACTCTCATTTTGATCGTCCCATTTATCTGTTCCACTAGACCAGAAGCCTCTGGCCTATAACTACAATGCAGTCTCTGATCCACTTGTAAGGCAGCACACAACAGCTTCATGATCTCACTATGAAAGTGAGTTCCTCTGTCCGATTCCAATGAGGTCGGAAATCCGAACCGTGGGATGACCTCCCTAAGCAACAATTTTGCTACTGTGAGACTGTCACACCTCCAAGTCGGATACGCCTCAACCCAACGTGAAAAGACACACACCACCACCAAAACATATCTTAGTCCATTGCACCTGGGCATCTCTATGAAGTCTAACTGCATTTGATTGAAAGGACCTCCTGACCTTCCAATATGACTCAAAGCAACCACTGTTTTCTTTCCTACGTTCATTTGCTGACACGTAACACATCTATGACACACTGCTTCAGCATACACACGGAACCGTAGATTGAACCATGTCTGACGAAACACCCTCACCATGGCATCTCTTCCAAGATGAACTGCTCCATGTATCTGCCTTGCCATAGGACTCAATAGACAGTTAGGTAACACTGTTCTTTCATCTGTTGACACCCAAATGCAATCACCGCTTCTCTCACAACCTGCTCTAACCCATGCTGCTTCTTCCTCTTCAGAAACCTCTTCTTGTAGTCTTTTAATCTCATCCCAGGTATCGGCCATAGCCAACATCATGCTGAGCTCGGTCTCTTCTGTGCTCTCCCCCACATATTCTCCATTGAATATGCAAGCATGTACAGCACAGAAACGAGCCACTTCGTCGGCGTAGCGGTTTCCTTTGGTGACAAAATCCTCCCCCTTCCCGTGTGCTGCACATTTCACCACCGCTATTTCTATTGGTTTCTGTAACGCTTCTAACAACTGTCTCACATATTCTCCATTTCTGATAGGAGATCCTTATGACGTTAGGAACCCTCTCTGTGACCATAACTGCCCAAAGTCATGAACTACTCTGAACCCATACTGGCTATCTGTAAAGATAGTCACTCGGACTCAATCAGAAATGAAACATGCACGTATTAGGGCAATAATTTCTGCCACCTTTGCAGAATATACTCCTTGTAAACAAGTGGCTTCCACAACTCCAGAAATAGTACAAACAGCAAAAGCTGCTCTCAAACAACCTCCATTGTCTCTTAAACACGAACCGTCAACAAAGAGGACCAGATCAGATTTAGGTAAAGGTTCATCGACAATGTCAGGTCGGGGCTTGGTAGAAAGCTCAGTCACATCTAGGCAGTCATGCTCCTCACAATCTTCACCTTCTACAGGTGGATATGGCATCAGTGTGGCAGGGTTTAACATAGAACATCTTTTCAAAGTCACATTTTCCGATGCTAGTATCACTTGCTCATACTTGATGAGCCTGTTGTTAGTCAGGTACTGTGTTTTGGTTCTCATCATCAGGAGTTCCACTGAGTGCGGCACATATACTGTAAGGGGATGACCTATCACAATGCTTTCACATCTCTCAATGCTGACACCAGTTGCAGCAACGGATCTGAGACATCCGGGCAACGCAGAAGCCACTGGATCTAAGGTGGCTGAAAAATAAGCTACTGGCCTACGGGCACCCCCCCATGTGTCTGAGCAAATACTGCCAATGCACACCCATCCCTCTCAACACAGAAAAGCGAAAATGCTTTATTATAATCAGGCATTCCAAAAGCTGGAGCACGGCATAAGCTTTCCCTTAGCTCCTGGAAGGCCCTCAAACAATCGTCATCCCATGGTACCGGATCACTGATGTCCTTCCGTGTTAACCTTACTAAAGGTTTTGCCTGCAGAGAAAAATTTGGGATCCACTGTCGACAATAGCCGACCATTCCCAAAAACATTCGGACTTCCTTCTACGTCTTTGGAGTACCCATTTGCAAAATCGCCTCTATGCGATCTGGTGACACCTTTCTCTTTCCTTTTTCAATTCAATGCCCCAAATACTGTACTTCTGACAAACAGTACTGAAGTTTGCCAGGTGACACCTTATGTCCATTCTCTGCCAGATGATTCAACAGAGCCACAGTATCTATCCTACAAGCATCTTCGGTCTCCGAGGCAACCAAAAGGTTGTCTATGTATTGCACAAGAACCGAATTCTGTGGCATTGTCAGACCCTCAAGATTCTTTTTCAAAATTTGATTAAAGATAGACGGACTTTCTGTATACCCTTGTGGGATACAACACCATGTTAACACACGTTTCTCCAGCCGGAAAGCAAATAAAAATTGGCTCTCCTCGTGGAGGGGTATCGAGAAAAATGCTTGACATAGGTCAATGACTGTAAACCATTCAGCTTCACAGGGTATTTGAAACAAAATCACAGCTGGATTCGGTACCACAGGACAACATGGAATCACAATCTCATTAACCCGTCGCAAATCCTGTACTATTCTATACTTGCTGCTGGGTTTCTGCAGCCCCATTATAGGTGAATTACAAAGGCTTCCTCTAATCTCCTTCAGTACGCCTTGCACAATCATGGATTCAATCACTGGTGTTATTCCCGCCACTGTCTCAGGTGTTAACTTATACTGTGGCGTCCTTGGAAAGTCTGCATTTGGTTTGACCTGTATCTTGACAGGTTTGACTCCTCAAATCAAACCTATCTCCTCCCCTGTAAAATCCCACACCACGGGATTCACAGAGTCCCTCAAATTCACTGGTATCTCATCTTTGGTCAGTACAATGAACATCTCCGCACACAAATTTTGACTTGCCATTTTAAAAACAGCATTGTCATCACAGGTCTGTAGTTCCACTCCCTTCGGAGTTCAATAGATGGTACAATTTAACTTGCACAAGAGATCACGTCCTAATAGACAAACTGGACTCGAATCACACACCACAAATTGGTGTCGGTCCTGAAAAGTTCCTATTCTCATAGGTAACTCATTAGTTAGAGGATTAGTCATCTTCTGATTTGTCACTCCTACCATTTGAATTGACTGTCCAGAAAGTGACAAATTTGGAACTCCCGCTGACCTCACAGTAGATCGAGCTGCACCAGTGTCAATTAAAAACGTGATCGGGTGACCATTGACATCACCCTCCACAAAGAGTCCCCTCTGATCTACTTCTAATACTGCTCCCAAGGTGCAGGCCTCCTCCCCCCTCTCACACCTTCCTCTTGATATATTTGGATCATAGTTGTCGGTCAATTCAATGAAAGGCATTTGCTGGTACACATAGTTTCCTGTAGCAATCCTAGGGGGTTGAGGCACCTGTACCTGAACTTGAGGTTCCAAACCTCCCCCATACATGGACTTAGGTCTAGTCACCGTGTTCAGTCCATCAGATACCTGTACAGTTTCCTCATTTTGTATTGGATTGGCAGGATTTGAGCGACACTCGCACTTCCAATGCCCGATTTTGTGACAATAATGACAAGCAGTGTTTCTCCTAGGGTTAACCCATTCAGTTCCTGTACCTGCAGCCATTCCTCATCCTCTTCCCTGTCCCTGGTAACTTGTCATGTTTTGTCCCATTCCGCGACCACTCCCTTGCCGTCGACCCATTGTACCTCCGTTTCCCTGTACCTGGTCTGGTCTTTCAGCATTCCCCAACTGCACCATCATCAACTTATCCTTCATTTTCTTATGCGTGGACTCTACCTGATCACTACAGTACTTGGCATAACGCAGAATTTCATCTACCGACTTATTCTGCCAACATATCAGATGTTGCTGAATCATCAAACGTATTTCAGCTCTCAATCCTAACACAAATTTTGAGACAAACTGTCCCATGTCTTTTTGTTCAAGGGCATCAAGACCACTATGCTGTTTGAAAGCCAACAAGAGCCTTTCATAATAATCATGCACCGATTCCTTTGGCTCCTGTGTGGTACGATCTATCTTGAGCCAATCAATAGTTTGAGGGGCTACTTTGGACTGCAGCCACGTAATTGCCTGTTCATATTTTTTCATTACTTCTGCCGATGGGCCATGAGTTATGGGATCCCTAGTTGGTTCTGAAGTGGGCCACTCAATTGCGATCTTACAAGCCGCCCACAAATCCCCTGGGACTACTATATCAAATAGGATATTCAAATCTATCCACAGAACCTTGGAGATTTTCACAAACTGATCAATTTGTTTGTACCATTCCTCAGGCTTTTCCCTCAGCCGAGGGAAATCATTTGTGAAGTGTTAGAACTGGGGGTCTCTAGTTGGCAGAGGTAGGTACCTTTGTCCAAATAGGGACCCTTGCTCCTAGTCAGGGTAAGGAGGATACACTACTAAAATAACCCCTGCTCACCCCCTTGGTAGCTTGGCACGAGCAGGCAGGCTTATCTCAGAGGCAGTGTGTAAAGCATTTGTGAACACATACAGTAACACAGTGACAACACTACAGATGGACACCACACAGGTTGTATTATAAAAAGAAGTATTTTTATATAGACTTAACACAAGACCCAAAACGACAAAAATCCACAATACACTATGAAAAATATGACTGTCAATTGTAGAAAATAGTTCAATGCAGGTGATAAATACTACACTCTACGTTCAATGTACCTTTGGATGCGTAACGCAATACAAACAAAAGAGTTGCAGGGAAAGTGATGCATTGGTTCCTTACACGCAAGAACGGTGATGTGTTGGTTCCTCTGGGGGAGGTGATGCGTCGGTTCCCTACTGCTGCGTAGGGGACAGTAATGCGTCGGTTCCTTACCGGAGAGGAGGTGAATTCGTCAGTTCTTCACCGCGTGGGGAGTTGATGCGTCGGTTTCTTACTGCACTGCTGTGGCGATGCGACCAGCAGCGCCTCGATGCGATGACGACCCGGTGCAATTAAACAAAATGGCGTCTTCTCCTTGATGCGACAACGAAGAGGGCGATGCGTGCAGCGACTCGGTGAATCTTCTGAGCCGCGACAGGCCCTGCGACACGCTTCTCCAATGATGCGACAGCATCTGCTGCAACGGCAACACTCTTCTCCGGTGATGCGAGGCGCTTCGGTGATGCGATGGCGACAGCGGTGGCACGCTTTCTCGGCGATGCGACGACAACTGCTGCGGCGGCGACACGCTTCGTCTTCGTGAGTCGCGCTTCCAGCTCCCAGCGACACGCAGTCTCTCAGAAGGCCCAACACAAAAGTAGGCACTTCAAATTCCCAGTAAGGGAATTCAGGAGAGCTGGTTGGTGAAGTCTTGTATCCCTGAGACTTCAGCAGGAGGCAAGCTCAATCTTCAAGCCCATGGAGATTTTCTGCAAGATGATGAAAGTAGGCCCAAAGTTCCTTTCTCCTTTCTTTGGCAATCAGGCAACCACTGCAGGCCAATCCCTCAAACAGCACACATCATAGGGATAGTCTCCTCCTTCAGTTTCTCTGGTTCCTCTCCTCAGCAAAGGTTCTTCTTGTTTCCCAGAAGTGATCTAAAGTCTTAGGGTCTGGGCCCCAGTATTTATACCCATAAATCCTTTGTCCTCTGAAGGCAGAGGGTCCTGTACCTAGTCCAAACCAGTTCTGGGTGCATTCTGCCAGTGCACACCTTCTTCCTTTGTCAGGGTTGGCCAGGGACATCAGACGCACCACAGGAGGTGGAGCCAGCATTGTGGAAGGCAGGCACAGCCCTATTCAGGCCCAGGTGCTACTTCTCCCACCACTCTACATGCAGATAGGTCTACTCACCCTGTCTCCTGGAGTCCCCCAGCCCCTGTCACTCACAAACCCAGACATACAATACACAAGCTAGCAGAGGCAGGCTGGACGGTTAGGCAAAAAAATACCTACTTTCTAAAAGTGGTATTTTCAAACACAGAATGTTAAAACCAACTTCACTAAAAGATGTATTTTCTCATTCTGAGTTCAGGCATACTAAATTCGTTTTTCTACCATGTTCCCTGGGTCAGTTAGGATTATAAGATGTTATAATCAAACTGCCCATTCTGGCCTATGGGAGCAGGTAGCCTTGCAATAGTGAAAAACGAAATTGGCTGTAATTCACTATCAGGACATGCCACACACACCAGGGCATGTCCTACCTTACACATACAATGCACCCTGCCCTAGGGCCTACCATAGGGGTGACTAATATGCAGGAAAGGGAAGGTTTGGGGACTGGTACGTGGGTGCACTTACCAAGTCGACATGGCAGTACCAGACTGCACACAGGCTCTGCAATGGCAGGCCTGAGACACACTTTACAAGCTGCTCCTGTGGGTGGCACAACCAGTGCTGCAAGCCCACCAGTAGCATTTGCTTCACAGGCCCTGGGCACAAACAGTGCACTGTACTAGGGTCTGACAGTGAATCAAATAGGCCAAACATGGAGTCACTAATCCATACATTAATTTATCATACGGAGCACTTGCACTTTGGCACTGATTAGCAGTGGCAAAGTGCCCAAAGCATCTAAACCAGCAAAAACATGTCAACAACAGTGGAGGCATAGTGAAAAAAATGGAAGGGAGACCCACACCAAGGATGCCAGGTCTAACATGTGTCCCCTCCAGCTGAAATGTGGGGAGAACTATCCTACCTCTAGGGAGTTCTCATCACTAAGGCGGAAGAATCTGGACAGACCATCAGCATTGCCGTGTTCTGTACCAGGGCGGTGTTCCACCGTGAAGTCCATCCCCTGTAGAGAAATGGACCACCTCAACAGTTTTGGATTCTCACCCCTCATCTGCATCAACCATCTGAGGGGCCTGTGGTCTGTCTGAACCCGGAAGTGAGTCCCAAACAGGTATGGTCTCAACTTCTTCAGCGCCCAGACCACAGCAAATGCCTCACGCTCAATAGCACTCCACCTCTGTTCCCGTGGAAGTAACCTCCTACTGATGAAGGCTACAGGTTGGTCTAGGCCCTCCTCATTTAACTGTGCCAGAACAGCCCCTACACCATGCTCTGAAGCGTCTGTTTGAACAACAAATTCTTTTGAGAACTTGGGCGCCTGAAGCACGGGGGCCATGCACATGGCAGTCTTCAAGGCGTCAAAAGCTCTCTGACAGGTGTCAGTCCAAATCACTCTCTTGGGCTGCTTCCTGGAAGTCAGCTCTGTCAAGGGTGCAACGATGCTGCCATACCCCTTGACAATTCTCCTGTAATACCCGGTGAGTCCTAAAAAGGCTCTCACCTCTGTCTGGGTCTTGGGGGGTTCCCAAGCCAGAATGGTATCAATCTTGGGCTGTAGGGGTGCCACCTGGCCGCTCCCAACCTGGTGTCCCAAGTACACTACGGAACCCTGCCCGATCTGGCACTTACTCGCCTTGATCGTGAGGCCTGCCCTTCGCAGCGCCATCAACACTTCCCAGAGGTGGCGCAGATGTTCTTCCCAACTGGTGCTGAACACTGCGATGTCATCCAGGTAGGCGGCACTGAAATCTTCCAGTCCAACCAACACGTGGTTGACCAACCTCTGAAAGGTGGCAGGGGCATTCTTCATCCCAAAGGGCATAACCCGGAATTGGTAGTGCCCATCTGGTGTGGAGAATGCTGACCTCTCTTTGGCCCCATCAGTCAAGGTGATCTGCCAGTACCCAGATGTTAAGTCAAACGTGCTGAGGTACCAGGCAGCCCCTAACCGATCAATGAGCTCATCAGCTCTGGGGATGGGGTGCGCGTCAGTCCTGGTGACTGAATTGAGTCCTCGGTAGTCCACACAGAACCGGAGTTCGGGCGTGGCACCAGGTGCTGCAGTCTTTGGGACCAAGACCACTGGGCTGGATCAAGGGCTGTGAGAGGACTCAATCACCCCCAATGCAAACATCTTGGAGACCTCCTCCTTGATGCAAGCTCTCACCCTGTCAGTCACTCTGTAAGCCTTGTGCTTGACAGGAGGACTGTCCCCAGTGTCCACATCATGGTCGCACCAATCAGTGACACTAGGAGTCAGGGAAAACAGGTCAGGAAACTGTCCCAACAGTTGGCGACAGTCTTCCTGCTGCTCAGGTGTCAGGGAGTTAGAGAGGTACACACCCTCCACTGACCCATCTTGCTCTGTTGCAGACAGGAGGTCAGGAAGAGGTTCTGTCTCCTCTTCCATTCCATCACCTGTTGCTAGGAGCATGCCCACTTCGGACCTCTCAAAATGGGGCTTTAGGCGGTTGACATGTAGGACCCGCAAAGGGTTCCAGGGAGATCGCAAGTCCACCAGGTAGGTGACGTTACTCTTGCGCTCCACCAGCTCAAATGGTCCGGTCCACTTATCCTGGAGGGCGCAAGGCTCCACGGGGGCCATGACCCACACTTTCTGCCGAGGCTGAAACTCGATCAGAGTGGCATTCTGATCATACCACTGTTTCATCTCCTCCTGGCTGGCTTCCAGATTTGCCTCAGCAAGTTGTCTGAATCGCCTAGTTTGGTTTCTAAAGGCCACCATGTAGCTAAATACATCCTGGGGAGGTTTACTGGGAGCTTTCTCCCAGCCTTCTTTCACCAAACTCAGAGGTCCTCTTACCGGGTGACCATAGAATAGTCCAAAGGGACTGAACCCTAAGGACTTCTGTGGCACCTCACGGTAAGCAAAGAGAAGGCATGGCAAGAGGATGTCCCACTTACGCCTCATGGGTTCTTCAAGACCCATAATCATGCCCTTCAGGGTCTGGTTGAATCTCTCAACCAGTCCATTTCCTTGGGGGTGGTAAGGAGTGGTGAACTTATAGGCAACACCGCACTCCTACCACAGGGACTTCATATACTTGGATATGAAGTTTGTACCACAGTCACTCACCACCTCCTTGGGGAACCCCACACGGGAGAAAATCCCCATCAGTGCATGTCCCACCACGGGGCCGACACTGTCCGAAGAGGGATGGCTTCCGGGTACCGGGTGGCGTGGTCCACCAAGACCAGGATGAACCTGTTGCCCATGGCTGTCTTGGGGTCCAGTGGCCCCACAATGTCAATACCCACCCGTTCAAAGGGGGTGCTGACCACAGGGAATGGCTGGAGGGGAGCATTGTGCTTCCTCCCACTTTTTCCACTTGCCTGGCAAGTCTGACAGGTCCTGCAATGAGTGTCTGAACTCTTGCGCATCTGGGGCCAATAAAAGTGGGTGACAAGACTTTCAAAGGTCTTGCGCTGCCCCAGATGTCCTGCTAAAGGCACATCATGAGCCAAACCCAGTAGGAAGGCTCTGAAGTGCTGGTGTACCACCAGCACACGGGCAGACCCAGGCTCAGCAACCTTAGGCTCGCTATACAGGAGACCATTCTCCCAGTAGATCCAATGTGATCTAGACTGATCACCTGCTGCCTGGTTTGTGGCCTGTTGCCACAAACCCACAAGAGAAGGGCACTTGTTCTGCTCCTCACAGAACTCATACCTGGAGGGGCCTCCCTCCTGCTGCCAATGGGTCAGCTCAGGTAGGTCCCCCAGTTCGGCCACTTGCTCCCCTGTAGGTTCCAGAACATCCCCCTCAGGTTCTGCTTCCTCCTGGACCGTGGGAACGATGGGGGCCGGATTCCCCCACCCCCTGCCTCTTCTCTTCCAGGCAGGCACCTGGGCCACCCTCTCAGGCCCAAAGTCCTCTTGAACACCTCTACTGGCTGCCATAGACCGAGTGGTCGCGCACGCCCACTCAGGCAGACCCAACATCTCTAAATGAGACCTTCTCTCCACCTCTGCCCAAGGTAAACTTTCTAAATCGTTGCCCAACAGACAGTCTACAGGCATGGCTGGCCTCACAGCTACTTGAAATGTACCTGAGAAGCCCCCCACTCAAAGGGAACCTGAGCCACTCTGCAGAGGCTCTCTGAGTTGTCCGCGGCAACTACTGGGCAGAATGCATTGGGGATCACCTGCTCTTCAGACACCAGTCGACAACTGACAGCTGTCACACTGGCTCCGGTGTCTCTCAGAGCCTCCACCCTTTGGCCATTGATGGTCACCCACTGCCTGTATTTCTTAGTGTTATCAGGCAGTTGGGCCCTGGGGACCATCTCACTGTCTCCTAAAGAGACCAAGGACATTGCTACGGGACCCCACCCACCTTGGGCACCCATCTCCTCTCCCAGGGCTACACTAGCTACCTGCCAGGGTGGTGCACCAGTGGGTGCTGATTTTCCATACAAGGAACATCTAGTCTCCCAGGAGCAGTGGCCCACTTGACCACACTTAAAGCAAGTCTTGGGCCCCCTGTGAACAGGCTTATCTGTCGGGGCCTCTGGCTTCTTTTCAGGGGGGGCTGGGAACCCTTCCCTTGGATCCCTTGGGGATTACTTTGGGGCCCTTTCTGGAACTCCCTCTGTTTACCCTTGTCCCCCCCACTCCTCTGCTGGGGACCCTGCCCACCTTTGGCAGAGTCTCCCACGTGACCCTTGTGGACCCGGGTGCTCACCCAGCGGTCTGCCTCCTCAGCAAGCTTCCTAGGGTTAGTCAGCCTACTATCAATAAGGTGCTGGCGTAGCTCTGGAAAACAATTTCCTGACAAGTGCTCCCATGCAATCAAATCAAAGAGCGCTTCAAAATCATTCACTTTGCTACCCTTCACCCAACCATCCAATGCTCTGCAAACAAAAATAACATTTTCTATCCAGGTACTGGACTCCAACTTTTGGCAATTTCTAAACCTCTGTCTATAGAGTCCAGGAGTCAACCCATACCTGGACATCAATGCTTCCTTCATATGGCTATAAGAATTGTGGACTTCAGAGGGCAAGTCTAACAAGGTATCCCTCCCCTCACTAAGGAACCGTCCCCACAACCCCGCTCCCCAATCCTTCTCAGGGACCCGGTGGGAGGACATAGCTACCTCATAGGCCTTGAACCACTGACCAATATCATCATTCTTATAAAACTCTTTCACCACATCTTTAGGTATATACACCCTGGCTTCAACAGGCATGGACGGTGTGCTGCCACCAGAGGGAGTAATCTCTAAGCTCCTATCTTTCAACTCCAACTCCCTCAAACTTCTCTCATGCTCCATTTGCATCCTCTTTTTCTCTAGGGCCAATTTCTTAATTTCCAATTCTAACTGCCCACCCATCTTAAGCTTGGTCAGCTCCATTTCATCCATCCTACTTCTCTCCCTGTCCTCCAGCTCTCTTAGACCTTGGAAGAAACACTGCTGCCTGCTGGGGAAGGTGCTTTCCTCCCTCCTGGACCCAATGGCCCATCTAGCTGCCCTTCTGCGTTCTCAGCCCCCTCCTCATGCTCTTCCACATGCTCAGGGGTACTTCTTGCTTCCACCCAGGCCCTCAGCACATTTTGGAACTCATCCTTCTTGGAGAGACTGGTCATAGCAGACTGGTCATAGCAACTTTAAATTTCCTGCAGAAGTGTTTCAGCTGTTTACAGTGTAACTTGCTAGTTTCTCTTCTTCAAAATCTAAATCCACAGATGTGATGGGTGCTGTTTTGCTCATGGTGACTAAACTTGGCAGTTCTTGGCAAAAATAGAAATCCCAGGAAAAAACAATCTACCAAAATGTAAGTGGTTGCGTTTGGTCTGCACTCACTAGTAGTGTACACCAATTACTATATATGAGTCACAAATGCAAGTCCAGAATCTCACCGCTGCCACCAATGTTAGAACTGGGGGTCTCTAGTTGGCAGAGGTAGGTACCTTTGTCCAAATAGGGACCATTGCTTCTAGTCAGGGTAATGGGGATACACTACTAAAATAACCCCTGCTCACCCCCTTGGTAGCTTGGCACGAGCAGGCAGGCTTATCTCAGAGGCAGTGTGTACAGCATTTGTGAACACATACAGTAACACAGTGACAACACTACAGATGGACACCACACAGGTTGTATTATAAAAATAAGTATTTTTATATAGACTTAACACAAGACCCAAAATGACAAAAATCCACAATACACTATGAAAAATATGACTGTCAATGGTAGAAAATAGTTCAGTTCCAATGCAGGTGATAAATGCGACACTCTACGTTCAATGTACCTTTGGATGCGTAACGCGATACAAACAAAAGAGTTGCAGGGAAGGTGATGCATCGGTTCCTTACACGCAAGAACGGTGATGCGTCGGTTCCTTGCTCCGGGGGAGGTGATGCGTCGGTTCCCTACTGCTGCGTAGGGGACGGTGATGTGTCGGTTCCTTACCGGAGAGGAGGTATTACGTCGGTTCTTCACCGCGTGGGGAGGTGATGCATCGGTTTCTTACTGCGCTTCTGTGTTGATGCGACCAGCAGCGCCTCGATGAGATGACGACCCGGTGCAATGAAACAAAATGGCGTCTTCTCCTTGATGCGACAACGAAGAGGGCAATGCGTGCACACCCATCGGCCGTGCGGCGACTCAGTGAATCTTCTGAGCAGCGACAGGCCCTGCGACACGCTTCTCCGATGATGCGACGGCGTCTGCTGCGACGGCGACGCTCTTCTCCGGTGATGCGAGGCGCTTCGGTGAGGCGATGGTGACAGCGGCGGCACGCTTTCTCGGCGATGCGACGACAACTGCTGCGGCGGCGACACGCTTCTTCTTCGTGAGTCGCGCTTCCAGCTCCCAGCGACACGCAGTCTCTCAGAAGGCCCAACACAACAGTAGGCACTTCAAATTCCCAGCAAGGGAATTCAGGGGAGCTGGTTGGTGAAGTCTTGTATCCCTGAGACTTCAGCTGGAGGCAAGCTCAATCTTCAAGCCCTTGGAGATTTTCTGTAAGATGATGAAAGTAGGCACAAAGTTCCTTTCTCCTTTCTTTGGCAATCAGGCAACCACTGCAGGCCAATCCCTCAAACAGCACACAGCATAGGGATAGTCTCCTACCCATAAATCCTTTGTCGTCTGAAGGCAGAGGGTCCTGTACCTAGTCCAAACCAGCTCTGGGTGCATTCTGCCAGTGCACACCTTCTTCCATTGTCAGGGTGAGCCAGGGACATCAGACGCACCACAGGAGGTGGAGCCAGCATTGTGGAAGGCAGGCACAGCCCTATTCAGGCCCATGTGCTATTCCTCCCACCACTCTACATGCAGATAGGTCTATTCAGCCCTGTACTGACTCACCCTGTCTCCTGGAGTCCCCCAGCCCCTGTCACTCACAAACCCAGACATACAATACACAAGCTAGCAGAGGCAGGCTGGATGGTTAGGCAAGAAAATACCTACTTTCTAAAAGTGGTATTTTCAAACACAGAATGTTAAAACCAACTTTACTAAAAGATGTATTTTCTCATTCTGAGTTCAGGCATACTAAATTCGTTTTTCTACCATGTTCCCTGGGTCAGTTAGGATTATAAGATGTTATAATCAAACTGCCCATTCTGGCCTATGGGAGCAGGTAGCCTTGCAATAGTGAAAAACGAAATTGGCTGTAATTCACTATCAGGACATGCCACACACACCAGGGCATGTCCTACCTTACACACACAATGCACCCTGCCCTAGGGCCTACCTTAGGGGTGACTAATATGCAGGAAAGGGAAGGTTTGGGGACTGGTAAGTGGGTGCACTTACCAAGTCGACATGGCAGTACCAGACTGCACACAGGCTCTGCAATGGCAGGCCTGAGACACACTTTACAAGCTGCTCCTGTGGGTGGCACGACCAGTGCTGCAAGCCCACCAGCAGCATTTGCTTCACAGGCCCTGGGCACAAACAGTGCACTGTACTAGGGTCTGACAGTAAATCAAATAGGCCAAACATGGAGTCACTAATCCATACATTAATGTATCATAGGGAGCACTTGCACTTTGGCACTGATTAGCAGTGGCAAAGTGCCCAAAGCATCTAAACCAGCAAAAACATGTCAACAACAGTGGAGGCATAGTGAAAAAAAATGGAAGGGAGACCCACGCCAAGGATGCCAGGTCTAACATGAAGGATGCCAAATCACCCCTGCTGCAAGGCACATGAACGTACCCTCCATTCTGTACTTCCCGTAACGCCAAATTTACTACTCTCTCTGTCCCCCTCCAGGAGGTGGGGTATCTCCTATTCCTCTTCTCACGGTCTTTTTCTTAGACCACTTCTCTTCCCATCGATCCAGTGCTTTCCATGCCCTCATTCCTATGACTAATTCTCAAATGTGTGCTTTCAACCCTACTACTCTCTTCTCCTCTTATTCTTGGTCTGTGTAATTTAATCTGTGATTTCCCTGTAACATTTTAGTTTTTGTCAAATCTACATCATACTTCCGCGCCAGCTGGACCAATGCCTCATGAGCTCTTTTCGCCTTTCGAGTGACGTCTTTAGCCACAAACAGCAATTCATCTGGTTCATATAAATCTACTCTTTCCAATGGTAGATTTCCATCTATCACCTCATTAACCTCTGCCTTCAGTTTCAGTACATCCAACAATCTTGCCTTCACTGCAACTTCAATTCTTCCTTGATTTGTCACATTGCATGGTCCCTCTCTATCAGAACTTCGGCTTCTCCAACCTTCTCCCGTCGCCTCATCTTGTCTGATGGACCGACCTTCTCTCTCACAACTCTGACTCCTTAATCAACTTTCCAATCCAACATTCGGGGCACTAGGTCTTATTCTAAACGCCTCTTGTCTCATTCCTATTTCGGCTGTACTGGTGGAATCCACATTCGTATTTCTGATCTAGAATTTGCCAGTGCTCCTGTTTGTCTCACTTCCGATCCTGTACTCACCCTTGAAGGGTCTGCCGTTGCTGCCAACGGGGTACTAGTCTCCACAGGCCCCAAGGGCACACTTGTTCCCATAGTAAGACTCCCTCCAGAGATGGCATCTTCACTTCTTCCCGTTTGTTGTTGCCTCCCACTATCTCCCATACTCGGATTGTATATTGAGACTACGGGTCCATTGGTAACCGGTACCGTAAGGGCTTCTGGCAACCGTATGTCACAATTAGTTCCTCTCATTTCAGTATTTTCAAGTTCTGATCCTAATGAAATTCTTCCCACTACTCTTGAACTTACTCCTGTTGGATCCGTTCCCACTCCTTCTGGGCTTCCCTCTACCATTTCTCGTTTTCCCTCTTCAGACTGACGATTGTAAGGTGGAGGACGCTCTGCCAACAGTCTATCCAACAGACTGTCATCAGTATCGCTGTCATCTCCAGTGTTTCCTGTCTTTGCACTAGCTTCCTGTAGGAACAATGGATACAATCTCTCTCCCTCTATGGTATCTACCCTCCATCTCTTCAACTGTGCATCCCACCTGGCATCCTTATATGACTTCATGGCTTTTCTCATCCTCCCTTGAGAGTTTTCTCTTCGCCTAGCTTGTGCTGCCCGCATCCATGCATCTTATGCCTCAAATTGGGTGGGTCTAGGTGGAGGTTTTAATAAAGACATTACTCCTCTCAATTGATACAACACATCCAATCGAAATGACCCATATCGTGGGAAAGCCAATTCTCCTTCCTTTTCTGTAATCTTATGCCAGTTTTGAAGCCACACTATTGTATGCAATCCTACATTCGTTGCCATATAGTGTGCCGGGGTATTCTCTGGCGGGGCTTCTTCTCCGACTCGAGTCACTACTCCTAAATCTCCTCTACATAAATCACGCAATACCTTAAAACATCTCATTTTGAACTTAATTCAATACAATACACAATTTTCTTTCCCAAAATTTCTTTGCTGAGAACCCACCAATCCCAGCGCGACGTTACACCAACCAGCCTATCCCAGCGCGACACACTCTGACGTCACTGTTCCCTCTCCACAGCGCTTCACCCTCCTTTACAATTTCAGCTGGTACATTCGCTCTCACATTCACACAACCAAGTAACTGATTACAAAAAGCTACTAAACCAAGTAACTACCTATCAGGCAGCCACAGCAACTTACAGTTACATAAAACCAAGTAATCGTCTGCCATCTAAAAGAACGATAGTATACTCTCACCCAAGAACATTCACACTCCGTGACCCACGACCTGCGTCAGTCACTTGAATTGCTGTGGTCCACCCCTTGCCTGAGGTTTTCCACACGCGGCTCTATAGAACCCACTCACAGAAAGTTCCCTACCCCAAGTGAGCCATCGATAGCGATCCACGACACCCACATTAATGATCAGACGATTACAGCTACAAAACTATCCTGGGATCTTGGACTTCTCTTGAGTCCGTTTACCAAAACCTCCTGATCCGCACGTGTTCGGACCAGTAAACAAACAATAACCTCACTTTCACTCGACTATCATTCCAACTCTGCAAGATATCACACAATCAATTCACCGCAATCTAACACACACACACTATTCATACTCACGCTACCGCTGTTTCTGCCGCACCATCAGCTTCCGCCGACCTCCGTCAACGCCCGCCGTCCTCTGCTTTCAATCATGGGTTCTCTTTTGGGCTCTGTAAGTCTAATTCTATTCTAAATGTTCTAAAATCTCCCCTCACTTCTAGAGGCAACCATCCTCGTTCGCTACCAATTGATAAGGCCGAATTTTGCACCCTAATTTCACTTACGTATCTCCGGCCGATTATCTTTTATTGCCTACTAAAAAATGTGGAGGGAAGAATACACTTTACCAATTATACAATTTCCCTCCCATCCGTGTCCAATAACAACGAACTCCGAATTTAGCTTTTGTAGATTTATTACAAAGCCAGAAACAACAAAATATAGACACACCTCAAAATCAAGGTATAGAGATACGTGAAAACTAATACAGAGCCCAATCTACGAATATAGTTCATACGACAAAATAGGCATAAAATGATGAATTCCAATATGAGAACACAGCAGAATATAGATGCTGCATCCAAATCTCTTTTCATTTATATTTCGGAATATAGAATAATCTGCCCCTACTCTGCATCTAAAGTGGCATCCCTTTTCTTCCCTTCCTAGCAAATTCCCCAAAAGGTGTCAGCACGTGTTGACTTCCAAAGAAGTACACTCACGTCAAATGGGTCAGGTAGCTTAGAGCTACAGAGCTCGTTCTAAGATGCTCTCCTCTCTTAGTCAAAAACAGAAGAAGTCCTCCAGATCTGTCCCTGTACCTATTTTATTTATTTATTTATAACGTTTTATATAGCGCGAACATGACCCAAGAGGGTATCAGAGCGCTTTACAATACACAGTTTTAAACATTAGATGATTGGGGTAATATACATACATTCGAAATTCGCCATTCAATACAAAAGAGGTAGACAGTGGTATATGGATAGCATAGGTGGCTAGTAGTCATTAAAGAAATTAAAGTCTTACGATGTGAATTTGTTCATTAGAAGCATTTTTACTTCTTTTTTGAAGGAGGTAAAGGAGGAGATTCTGCGTACATCTGGCGGTAGAGAGTTCCAAATCTTCGGTGCGATCCCTGACAATGCTCTGCAACCAGTTCTCTTTTTATGGGAGGATTGTGGTTTCAGTAGTAGCGAACTCGCACTTCGCGATTGTCTGCCTCCTCCTGACCGCTCAAGCTTTTGTGCTAAGTAGCTGGGGTTATTGCAACGCAGGGCTTTATGGGTCATGCAGGCGATCTTTAGTTGTATTCTTGCCTCGTAGGGTAGCCAGTTCAGAACTTTCAAGGTCGGAGAAATGTGGTTATTTCTTTTAGTTCCTGATACCAGTCTGGCCGCAGCATTAAGAGATGTCCTCAGCGGGGCCAGCTTGTATTTGGGAAGACAGCTTAGAGTGGTGCTTCCATAGTCCAATCTTGGTAGCACTAGGGCTTGTACCTCCATTTTTAAGTCGGTCTGTGGGAGGAAGGGTTTAAGTTTCCTTAGGATACTCATCTGATGACTAGCTCCCTTGGTGGCGTTATTGATTTGCGCTTGCATATTCAAGTGATTGTCTAGGGTGACTCCCAAGGATTTCACTGAGTCGATGATGTGGGGAGTACAGTCAAAGGAAGTTAGATGCTTCAGCCATAAGTCTATCTTGGGTGTGTGATTGGGGGGGGAGATGAGAAGGAATTCAGTTTTTTTGGTGTTAAGCATGAGGTGGTTTCCAGTGAGCCAACTTTGAGTATTATGTAGAATAGCGTTGAGGGAGATGAAGTCATCTGGAGAGGAGATTTTCATATACAGTTGTGTGTCATCTGCATACAGGTGATATAGAATGTTCGCAGAGTTTAGTGCATTTTCCAGGGGTTCCATGAGTAGATTAAAAAGAATGGGTGAAAGTGCTGAGCCCTGTGGAACCCCTACGGTGACCCTGGAGGGTTGAGAAAGTCATTGCTTCATCTTGATTCTTTGGGTTCTGTTATTTAGGAAGGAGGTGAACCATTGTAACACTGGGCCAGTTAGGCCCATCCTTCGTTCCAGTAGGGTCAATAGATTGTCGTGCTTAACCGTGTCGAAAGCGGAGGATAAATCGAGAAGTATCAATAGACATGATTCGTTATGGTCTAACATTTTTAGTATGTCATCCATTATGTGGGTAAGTGCAGATTCAGTGCTGTGACCTTGACGGAAGCTGGATTGGTGTTTGTCTAGGAGGTTGTAATTCTCGATGTGATTGCATAATTGAATTTGTACACATTTTTCCAGCAGTTTCGCCAAAGTGGGGATGTTGGATATAGGGCGGTAGTTGTTGAGATCTGAGGAGAGGGAGTTGGCTTTCTTTAGTATAGGTGTGACCTGCCCTACTTTAAGACAGTCAGGTATGGAACCTTGTCTCAGCGAGGCGTTTACAATCTTTGACCATAAGGCCAGAATAGAGGTTTTTATCATTTTGAATAGGGAAGGAGGTAAGGGATCAGAGAAGTGATTGGAGGGGTTAATTGCTAGAAGAGTATTATAGATTTCTTATTCAGGGATGGGCGAGAAGGTGTGCCAAGATGGATTGTTTTTTGGAATTTCAATCGGAATACTAAAATGGTCCTTGATCTGTGAGAGAAATGTAGACTCATGAGCACTAGTTTGTGGAAGGGCATTCTTAGATTGAATGTCGTATTCAATGGATTTTGTCTTTTCAATGAAGAAATTGGCAAGCTCATCGCAATTAGGGGTAGCCGAATCGCTTAGTTCCATCACATTAGGAGTGTTGTGCGATTGTTGTTTGACGATTTCGAATAGTTTTTTGGGACGGTTAATGGCTTGGTTCAGCTGGGTTTTGAAGAAGTCTGCCTTAGCCTTTAGAATTTTCCTGTTGTATGTATTCCTCAGCACTCTAAGGTGATATAGGTGATCAATGGAGGGTGCTGATTTCCATAGTTGTTCAGCTGATCTTAGCTTGCGCAGATCAGAGTTCAGGTTCTCATTGAACCATGGTTTGGAGATTTTGGAGGAAACGTTTTTTTCTTGGAGGGGCGCTGTAGAGTCAAGAATTTCAAGCATAGTGGAATTGTAAAAGACTGTGAGGTCATGGACGTCAACCATGTCTGTCGTGGGGATCAGGGCAGAGTTGCATCAGTTTACCAGGGCGATGGGGTTAATATTTTGGATATTCCTTTTCCATTGTTTTGTTTTTGTAGGTTGGCATCTTTTTGGAATTACCTCAATATTGATGGAGAAGAAAATGCTGTAATGGTCGGTCCAGTCACATGGGGTGATGGATTCCAATGATACAATGTTCATTTTCGCTATGATGAGGTCTTGTGTCTCTCCCTTGTTGTGGGTTGGACTGTCACAGAATTGGGACAGATCCTGATCTGACAGAAAGGATTTAAGACAGCTTACATCATGATCACTTGTGTTGTTCCAATGGAGATTGAAGTCTCCCTGGAAAATCAGCGGCACTTGTGAGTTGTCGTTGGATGTAATGACATCCATTAACTCATCGATGAACGTCAGATTATCACCCGGGGGGTGGTATATTATGTGAAGTTTCCTGGTGAGGCACTTGTCATCGGAGATGTTGATACAGAGATATTCACAGGAGGATAAAGAGATGGAGTCTGCTTGGTTGATTGAGATGGTGTTACGATAAATGCAGGCTAACCCGCCACCGGGTTTCACGGTTCTGTCTAGGCGGATTATATTGTGACTAGAAGGGACCAGTAGGTCTAGGATGGGAGAGGAGGAACTATTTAGCCATGTTTCGGTAAGGACGATAATGTCCAGATCATTTGAGATGATGAGTTCGTATATGTCAGGAGCATGTTTGCTTGCAGATCTACAGTTGATGAGTGCACACTTCATCTTGCTGGTCGAAAGGGTGGGCGCAGTCTGCACTATGTTGATATTTGTGAGGTTTTCTCTATTAATGGATCTGTAGTTGTGAGTGGGTTCTCTGTGTGGGTTGGTTTGAATGGATTGGATGATGCCACATAGAGACTTACTGTTGTCTGTAGTACTGGCATAGGATATGAGGAGGTCATATATGTCGTTGTCAGATAGTTCAGCATTTGCCCTCCTAGGACCAGATGGGTCGTTGGTGATGTAGCTGCTAGTTTGGTAACTGATTCGTTTCATGGTGGCACTAGTGGCTCTGTGTGCGTTTAGGAGTTCTTTGGTGATGGCTGATAGATTTTGCATTTCGTCCTTGAGATGGGATAGGCCGATGGCTAATTCATTGAATCGTGCAATCCAATCAGAGTTAGGATAATTAGTTATGTTTATAGGCGTGTGTTTTATTATAGGGGGAGGTCCGCAAGTAAGGACTGGTTGCATGGGGATCTCATTATCTGGTTGCATGGGGATATCATTATTAGGATCCGATGGGGTTAGTTGATCATGGAGGTTTGTTGGTGGGTCCGAATGAGTGTGGGGGATGGCCTTGAGAGGTGATAGCTTGATAGGGGCTGATGCATGTGAGCAGGGTATGGTCTTTGGATGCTGAGTTTGGGTGAGCGGTGAGAGTGTTGAGGGTGTTAGGTGCTGATCAAATATCAGGGTAGATGGCAGGTCATGGGGAGCTTTGCGAGACATCTCAACTGTAGGTAGGGCGAGTGGGAAGTCAGGGGAGGAATCCGGGTTGGTGGATTCCGAATAATCGGGATGAGTAGTGGCGGGGAGTGAGTTTTTCTTGTTGTTCACTGCATTCTTGAGAGTAGGGAAGATCTTGTCTATGATAGTGAGATTGACATTAGAGGCTTGTATAAGGATATTACCATTGTTGTATATGGATATGGTAGCATTCGCAGTGCAGAAGTCCGAGGCGGTTACCAACAATTTGAGGGCATGAGGGTTTTTTTTGGCATTGGAGATTCGAAACATGGAGTAGAAGGTATTTCTCCATTGTGCACATTTATTGGTGTGGAAGATGACTTACTCTGAATTGCGATGCGATTTCCACCATTCGCAAGGAACTCTCTATCCCCACTGCTTGCTGGGCTGCCCAGGTTTGATATCTATGTCTAATGGCGCTTCCTCGCCGGGTTGTTTGCTGTGCACTTTCAGGTATCTCTGGGGTGAGAGAGTGGTAGCTTTTCATGTCCGAAGTCCCCAGCGGCGGCCATCTTAGGGTCAGGCATTGGTTTTTGGACCCGATATTCCCTCGTCCATCTTAGGGTCCAGCATTGGTTTTGGACCTATATTTCCCTCGTGGCTGGTCTCCACGGTGCTTCCTCAAAGGCCTTGGGGTATCTTTCGGGTATCTCTGGAGTGAAAGATTGGCAGCTTTACAAGACAGAAGTCCCCGGAGGGGGCCATCTTAGGGTCAGGCATTGGATTTAGGACTTGTATTCCCTCGTGTCTGGTGTGAGAAGTTGGCCTGGTATATGCTGTCCACTAATTATAGTGGGCACCTTGCACCAGTCCAAACAACCCCTTATTGGAGATAGGTTAAAGACAACCTTTATTGAAAGCTATCCTAGTGGTAGCTATGGAGAGCAGCCTTCAGGCTAAGTCTTGAAGGAATGTAAAGCAGCTTGTTTTACCAGTCTATAATCTCTTGAGTGACCAAATGAAAGAGGACCACACCAGGTATATATTCAAAATATATGTATTTATTGCTAAACACACCCCTCTAGTCTCTTTATGAGGCTAGAGTTCGAAGTACATAAGTTATAAGTTTGTTATCAACAGTAATAGCTCAAATACACGTTTGAGCCCTAGGGGCGTACCAAACCATATACCAATAAAGTGGTATAAGAACCACGACTGAGCTAGACACAAGGCCTAGAGCCTGTAGAAGTGCTTCGACCACAAGGAACCACCCAAGGTAGTGACACAGGGGACCCACGGGGGACGCGTGCAGTGTGAGAACACAGCCGCGAATCGCCGTTGACTTCTATGGGGAACGTCGCGGTTGGAGTTTTAAAGAAAAGGGACACTTGAGGAGGACTTGGAGCAAACCCCTTTAGAACTAGGTCGTTCTAGAGTCTATACCCACGGGAGCACCAGAGTACTCGAGTTACCTCACCCAGGGAAGCCGGGTGCATAGGTGTCTTTCGGAGTCGGGTTTCGTCGTCGTTTACAATGGCGATCTGCTGCAAAGTGCTGCTGGCGACCAAGTCGAAAGTGTTCGGGTGGATCCAAAGGTGGATCGGAGATCTGAAGAACCTGAAAGCAGAGGGGACAGAGTCTGGGTCACTAGCCAGTGACCAGGAAGGCGATGAGCGGATGCCCACCGATGTCGGGTGCTTCAGGTAGGTTGACGGTCATCTTGACTCTTCAGCCACGAGGTCCAGGAGGCGTCGACGACAACCAGGAGCTGGATTCGAGCTGTCCCATGATGTTTGTCGATTGCAGGGGTGTCGGCGACCGGATTGGACCCAACAAGCCTTGGCAACGGCAAGTCTCTTGGAAATTGAAGAGGGACGTTGATGCAGACCAGCAAGGTCTGAGGGACTCACCCAGCGAGGGTAAGTCAGGGCAAGCCTGGAGCAACCAGGGAAGCCCAATTAGAATAAGAGTTGCCTTCGGGAGGACCCACTAGTCAACGGACTAGCGACCGCGAAGGAGCCTCAAGTGGACGCACTTGGAGCTGTCTCACGGGACACTCGTGGAGTGGGGGCCAGTGATCTTCGGTTCATTCGGTGCTGGAGGCGGGGGCTACTCGGAGCCCAAAGCACAACTTCGTGGAACCCCAGGAAGAGGATGCACTTGCAAATGTGCTTGGTGTCCAGGGGTCACGGTTCCACGTTACCCTCGAAAGCTATGGGCCTCAGCTTTGCTGGGGACTCAGGGCAGCCTCGGGGAAGTCTGGAAATCCACCTCTGGTGATGCAAAGACTTTGGCGTCCGGCGGGAGCTTCAGCGATGCAGACTGGACAATTGCTTCTTTGGTGCCTGCCAAGCAGGGGAGTCACTCCTTGACCCCAAGGGAGATTCTTCAGTCCTCTAATCTTAAAGTAGAGCGTCGAAGGTCCAGGATTCTGTGTCAGAGTTTCGTCCAGGTAAATCTAAAGTCCTAAGGACTGGGGTCCCATACTTATACCAAGTTAGGGGTTGGACATACTCTGGGGACCCACCTATGGGAGGGTCAGGGAAGAGGGGTGGTTACACCCCTTTCCCTTTGTCCAGTTTCACGCCAGAGCAGGGGCTGGAAGCCCCTGAACCAGTTTGAACTGGGGTATGCACAGGGACACCAAGTGTGCCCCCAGTGCAGGACTTCAAAGCACCAGAGAGTGCTCCCGCCCAGCCCCAATACACATTATCCTGTCTGGGGAGGTGGTTACACCTCCCTGGGACAGGAAACCTATTGTCCAGGCCTCCCCTGCCGGAGTTTCAGTCAGCAGCAGGAGGCCAGACCCGTGTCTGTGGCAGCGGCATCCATTTTGTGATGCCAGGGCTTGGAAAGAAGTTACCGGGCAGGCCGGTGTGTACATGTCTCTCCCTCTAGAAGGGTGGAATGCTACCCCCGCCGCCATAACTGGCGGGGGGGTAGTATTCCAAGATGTTTGACACCAAACACGACATGTTTCCGTGCAGCCATCCCAAAGTTAGCATTTAACGCGAGGTTATAATGCGCTTAAGAGTATATGGTCAGGCTGCACTACAAACAGCATCAGAGAAGGGTCTCCGAACGCTGCAGAGGGGCTCTGCTCATGCAGGGGCACCCTCTCACATAGGAACCAAGCACTCTGCCTTCAGGATTGACAAGGCCTGCCATAGGAGTGACTTATAGGTTTATATGTGTGTATGTATGTAGTGATATAGGTAACCTATATCACAGTAAGAGGTGCATGCACCACCTTACCCAGGCTGCAGTAGCAGACCTGTGGTGTCCTTTTGGATGGCCTTCCAGGGGTGGCACAATACATGCTGCAGCCCCTGGTAGGCCTCTGAGGTACCTATGCCCTGGGTACATAGTATACCATATACTAGGGACTTATAAGGGCACTCCAGATTCCAATTAGAGATGTGCCTAAGGCACATGGAAACCATTTTAGAGAGGAAGCAGTTAGGCTGGGGTTCTGATTAGCAGGGCCCCAGCCAGACTAAAGTCGAAAAACAGTGAAGCATCAGCAAAAAGTGGGGGTACCCATGTGAAGCAGATCCTACTCTCCTACACAACCGCCCCCCAAACGTAGGGACATTAAACTAACCTTGCCCAGTTAAGTCTTCATGTTCTAAGTGGAAGTACCTAGAGAGTCCATCTGCATTGGCATGGTTACTCCCAGGTCTATGTTCCACTGTGAAGTCCATCCCCTGTAGGGAAATGGACCACCTAAGCAGTTTGGGGTTTTCACCCTTCATTTGTTTTAGCCATAAGAGGGGCTTATGGTCTGTTTGAACAAGGAAGTGAGTACCAAACAAGTATGGCCTCAACTTCTTCAGAGCCCAGACCACAGCAAAGGCCTCCCTCTCAATGGCTGACCAACGTTTCTCTCTAGGGGTCAGCCTTCTGCTAATAAAAGCTACTGGCTGATCCTGACCTTCATCATTCAATTGTGACAGTACAGCCCCTACCCCCAATTCAGATGCATCTGTTTGGACAATGAACTTCTTGGAGTAATCAGGACTCTGTAGAATGGGAGCAGTGCACATGGCCTGCTTTAGGTCATCAAATGCCTTTTGACAGCTAACTGTCCACTGAACCTTTTTGGGCATTTTCTTGGAAGTTAAGTCATTCAGGGGTGTCACTATTGATCCATACCCCTTGACAAATCTCCTATAGTACCCAGTCAGGCCTAAAAAGGCTCTCACCTGAGTCTGGGTAGTTGGAGCAGTCCAGTCCATGATGGTCTGGATCTTGCTCTGCAGTGGTTGAACCTGGCCTCCACCCACAAGGTGGCCCAGGTACACAACCTGACTCTGCCCTATCTGGCACTTTGTGGCCTTGATAGTCAGGCCTGCTTTCTGCAGGGCCTGTAAAACATTTCTGAGGTGGACCAGGTGATCCTCCCAGGTGGAGCTAAAGACAGCAATATCATCTAGATATGCTGCACTATAGGCTTCCAGACCTGTAAGGACTGTATTCACCAACCTCTGAAAAGTGGCAGGTGCATTCTTCAGACCAAAGGGCATCACCACAAATTGATAATGCCCACTAGGGGTTGAGAATGCTGTCTTTGGCTTTGCATCATCAGCTAGTCTGATCTGCCAGTAGCCAGCTGTCAGGTCAAATGTGCTTAGATACTTGGCTGAGGCCAAAGTGTCTATTAGCTCATCTGCCCTAGGTATTGGATGGGCATCAGTCCTAGTGACTGCATTGAGACCCCTGTAGTCCACACAAAACCTCATCTCTCTTTTCCCACCATTGGTGTGAGGTTTTGGCACAAGGACCACTGGACTAGCCCAAGGGCTATCTGAGGGTTCAATAACTCCCAAATCCAACATTTTCTGGACTTCTGTCCTGATACAGTCCCTGACATGGTCAGGTTGCCTATAAATCTTATTTTTAATAGGCAGACTGTCCCCAGTGTCCACTTCATGAGTGCACCAGGTGGTCTGACTTGGAGTCAGAGAGAACATATGTCTGTACTGATTGAGCACTTGTCTACAATCAGCTTGCTGCTGAGCAGTGAGGCTGCCTGCCAAGGCTACACCATCTACTGACCCATCATCAGGGTTCTGTGAGAGCAGGTCAGGGAGTGGGTCACTCTCTTCCTCCTGTCCCTCATCAGTAGCCATGAGCAAGCCCATGTCTGCCCTGTCCACATATGGTTTTAATCTGTTGACATGGAGAACCCTGTGGGGACTCCTGGGTGTTCCTAGGTCTACTAAGTAGGTAACCTCACCCTTCTGTTCAACAATGGTATGGGGTCCACTCCATTTGTCTTGGAGAGCTGCTGGGGCCACTGGCTCCAACACCCACACCTTCTGTCCTGGCTGGTAAACAGTCAGTACAGCCTTTTGGTCATGCCAGGCTTTTTGAAGTTCCTGGCTAGCCTCAAGGTTTTTAGTTGCCTTTTTCATGTACTCAGCCATCCGGGAGCGGAGACCAAGTACATAGTCCACTATGTCTTGCTTTGGGGGCTTGAGAGGTAACTCCCATCCTTCCTTCACCAAGCACAATGGACCCCTGACAGGGTGACCAAACAAAAGTTCAAAAGGGCTGTAGCCAACCCCCTTTTGAGGCACCTCCCTGTATGCAAATAAAAGGCAGGGCAAGAGTATGTCCCATCTTCGCCTAAGCTTTTCTGGGAGCCCTTTAATCATGCCCTTCAAGGTTTTGTTGAATCTCTCAACTAAACCATTGCATTGTGGGTGATAGGGTGTGGTGAACTTGTAAGTCACTCCACACTCCTTCCACATTGCTTTTAAGTATCCAGACATAAAGTTAGCACCCCTGTCTGATACAACCTCCTTAGGGAAGCCCACTCTTGAGAAAATTCCCAGGAGGGCTCTTGCCACCACAGGTGCTGTAGTGGTCCTAAGGGGAATAGCTTCTGGGTACCTGGTGGCATGATCCACTACCACCAGGATAAACCTGTGCCCAGATGCTGTTTGGGGATCCATGGGACCAACAATGTCAATCCCCACCCTTTCAAAGGGAACCCCCACCACAGGTAGTGGTATCAGGGGGCCTTTGTAGTGCCACCTGCCTTGCCACTGGCCTGGCAGGTTACACAGGAGCGACAAAACTCCTTGGTGTCTTCAGACATGTGGGGCCAGTGAAAGTGAGGGACAATTCTGTCCCAAGTCTTGTTCTGGCCCAGGTGACCTGCTAAGGGAATGTCATGGGCTAGGGTCAATAGGAAGCCCCTGAACTTCAGAGGTATAACCAACCTCCTGGTGGCACCAGGCTTGGGGTCTCTACACTCTGAGTACAAGAGTCCATCATCCCAATACACTGTATGGGGACCACTAGCTTTCCCAGCAGCCTCAGCAGCAGCTTGCTGTCTGAGGGGTTCAAGAGAGGGGCAGCTCTGCTGCTCCTGGCTCAGATCTGCCCTGGAAGGGCCCCCTGTCCCTAAGAACTCAACCTGATCAGGCTCAAGCTCCTCTGGGACAGTTCCTTCCTCAGGACTGAGATCATCTCCCTGAAGAGACTGATCTTCCTTCTGAGCCAAGGGGAAGGCACTGCCTTTACCCTACTACTCCTCTTCTTGGAGGGCACTTGGTCCATTATTCCAGAATCCAAGGCCTGTTCAGTGTTAGACATTTTGGCTTGTGACCTGGTCACAGCAAACACATCTGCAGGGATGCCCAGCATTTCTGCATGGGTCCTGAGCTCCACTTCTGCCCAAGCTGAAGTTTCTAAATCATTGCCAAGCAAGCATTCAACTGGTAGGTCTGCACTTACCACAACCTTCTTAAGGCCAGTTACCCCTCCCCAGGAGAAGTTAACAACTGCCAGAGTATGGTCTGTTCTGACATTGCTAGCATTGGTCACTTGGTACATTTCACCAAGTATAATCTGCCCAGGATTCACAAGGTCTTGTGTCACCATGGTGACACTTGCCCCTGTGTCCCTAAATGCCAAAGCCTCTTTTCCATTGATTAAGGGCTGTTGTCTGTACTTGCCCAGATTACTGGGACTCACAGAGGAGGTCACATCCATGCCTCCATCACAGACTAGGACAGCCTGAGTGAGTTCTCTGACTAGGTCAGAGCTCATCTCCTTACCCAGGGTCAACCCTACTAAACCCTTGGCTTGTGTAGTCCCACCACCAACTGTAACTGCACTAGGGGGAGCAGGTGCCTTAGGGGCATTGGTGGGGGCTGGAGTAGAGTCTTTGGACTTGGTGCAATCACTGGTCCAGTGGGTCTTTTGCTTACAGACCTTGCACCATGGTTTCTTTTGGCCTTTCCCTTTGTTAGACTGTGAATCCCCACCTGAAGAAGATTTTTGGGGGCCTTGTGAAGACTTCTGGTCTTTACCCTTCTCCCCACCCTTATCAGAGTTCTTAGAATCTTGCTTCTTTGGGTCACCACCTTGGTTCTGTACCTTCTGCCTCACCCTGGTTCTGACCCATTTGTCTGCCTTCTTTCCCAATTCTTGGGGAGAGGTCAGATCAGAGTCCACCAGGTACTGATGCAACAGCTGATTTTGACAGTTATTAAGAATCTGCTCCCTCATGATAAGATTGTACAATCCTGTGAAGTCACACACCTTACTGCCCATCAACCAACCTTCCAGAGCCTTAGCAGAACAATCCACATAGTCTACCCAGTCTTGAGTCTGTGCTTTTTGGGTATCTCTGAACTTTAACCTGTATTGTTCAGTTGTTAGGCCAAACCCATCAATCAGAGCACTCTTCAAGACTTTGTAATTGTCAGCATCCTCTTCTCTTACAGTGAGGAGCTTGTCTCTACCTTTGTCTGCAAAGGAGAGCCACAAGATTGCTGCCCACTGCTCCTGATGGACCCTCTGTACTTTACAGGCCCTCTCCAGTGCAGTTATCCATTTGTGGATGTCATCCCCACTCTGGTAGGGAGGGACAATCTTGCTCAGGTTTCTATGGTCATAAGACCTTTCCCTATCTCTGGGGAAATGGCTGCCACCATGGGACTCTAGTCCCAACTTTTTCTCTCTCTATAGAGATCTAGGGACTCCCTGTCTATAGCCAATTGCTGTTTTCTGAGTTCAAGCTGGGCTTGCTCATACTGAATCAGTCTCTTCCTCCTCTCATGAGAGGATTCCCTTCCATGAGAGGAGACAGAGGTCCCTACTGAGGTGTCAGAGTGGTTAGACTCCTGAGAAGGAGATCTAGGCCTTCTGGGCACACTCACAATTCTTCCTGGGGGGACAAAGGGGAGGTCATTCTGATCCTCCTCCTCCTCCACAGGAGGAATTGGGTTTTCCAGGTCAAGGTCATTTTCACCTTCCTGGCCAGTTTCAGAGGGGGGCCTGGGTTTCTTCACCCCTGACCCCTTCCTCATTTTCTGCCCCACCCTCTCTGCCTACCCCTTCAGACCCTAGGGGTCTGCTGAGATCATCAGCCAGTAACACCTCCCTGAGGTGTTGGGTGCTGGCACTTTTGCCTGCCTTCAACTTCCTAGTATTGCACAATGCTCTCAATTCCAAGAATGGGAGATTATCATACTTGGAGGGAAGAAGCCCACTGGCTTCTGGCAAGGACTCACTGGGTCCTGGCTTTGAAGACATTACTAGTGAGGTGTGGTGTATGCACTACCTACTCTAGTGTGGCCTACTAAACTCTCTTGAGTTGTAGAAAGGGTGTGCTATCCCTTAACACACAACTCTAAGTTCAGTAGAACTTACTGTATACTAAGCTTGATTTATATGTACCTAAGGTACCCTTAGTGGTTTTCAGTTGATCAATTCAATTGAGATTATCTGGTAAAACAATAGCAAGCTGGAATCCCACACGCTGCACACCAATGTGAGAAGTTGGCCTGGTATATGCTGTCCACTAATTATAGTGGGCACCTTGCACCAGTCCAAACAACCCCTTATTGGAGATAGGTTAAAGACAACCTTTATTGAAAGCTATCCTAGTGGTAGCTATGGAGAGCAGCCTTCAGGCTAAGTCTTGAAGGAATGTAAAGCAGCTTGTTTTACCAGTCTATAATCTCTTGAGTGACCAAATGAAAGAGGACCACACCAGGTATATATTCAAAATATATGTATTTATTGCTAAACACACCCCTCTAGTCTCTTTATGAGGCTAGAGTTCGAAGTACATAGGTTATAAGTTAGTTATCAACAGTAATAGCACAAATACACGTTTGAGCCCTAGGGGCGTACCAAACCATATACCAATAAAGTGGTATAAGAACCACGACTGAGCTAGACACAAGGCCTAGAGCCTGTAGAAGTGCTTGGACCACAAGGAACCACCCAAGGTAGTGACACAGGGGACCCACGGGGGACGCGTGCAGTGTGAGAACACAGCCGCGAATCGCCGTTGACTTCTATGGGGAACGTCGCGGTTGGAGTTTTAAAGAAAAGGGACACTTAGAGGAGGACTTGGAGCAAACCCCTTTAGAACTAGGTCGTTCTAGAGTCTATACCCACGGGAGCACCGGAGTACTCGAGTTACCTCACCCAGGGAAGCCGGGTGCATAGGTGTCTTTCGGGGTCGGGTTTCGTCGTCGTTTACAATGGCGATCTGCTGCAAAGTGCTGCTGGCGACCAAGTCGAAAGTGTTCGGGTGGATCCAAAGGTGGATCGGAGATCTGAAGAACCTGAAAGCAGAGGGGACAGAGTCTGGGTCACTAGCCAGTGACCAGGAAGGCGATGAGCGGATGCCCACCGATGTCGGGTGCTTCAGGTAGCTTGACGGTCGTCTTGAATCTTCAGCCACGAGGTCCAGGAGGTGTCGACGACAACCAGGAGCTGGATTCGAGCTCTCCCATGACGTCTGTTGATTGCAGGGGTGTCGGCGACCGGATTGGACCCAACAAGCCTTGGCAACGGCAAGTCTCTTGGAAATGGAAGAGGGACGTTGATGCAGACCAGCAAGGTCTGAGGGACTCACCCAGCGAAGGTGAGTCAGGGCAAGCCTGGAGCAACCAGGGAAGCCCAATTAGAATAAGAGTTGCCTTCGGGAGGGCCCACTAGCCAATGGACTAGCGACCGCGAAGGAGCCTCGAGTGGACGCACTTGGAGCTGGCTCATGGGACATTCGTGGAGTGGGGGCCAGTGATCTTCAATGCAGTCAGTGCTGGAGGCGGGGGCTACTTGGAGCCCAAAGCACAACTTCGTGGATGCCCAGGAAGAGGATGCACTTGCAAATGTGTTCGGTGTCCAGGGGTCACGGTTCCACATTACCCATGACAGCTACGGGCCTCAGCTTTGCTGGGGACTCAGGGCAGCCTCGAGGAAGTCTGCAAATCCACCTCTGGTGATGCAAAGACATCGGCGTCCGGCAGGAGCTTCAGCGATGCAGACCGGACAATTGCTTCTTTGGTGCCTGCCAAGCAGGGGAGTCACTCCTTGACCCCAAGGGAGATTCTTCAGTCCTCTAATCTTAAAGTAGAGCGTCGAAGGTCCAGGATTCTGTGTCAGAGTTTCGTCCAGGTAAATCTAAAGTCCTAAGGACTGGGGTCCCATACTTATACCAAGTTAGGGGGTTGAACATACTCTGGGGACCCACCTATGGGAGGGTCAGGGAAGAGGGGTGGTTACACCCCTTTCCCTTTGTCCAGTTTCGCGCCAGAGCAGGGGCTGGAAGCCCCTGAACCAGTTTGAACTGGGGTATGCACAGGGACACCAAGTGTGCCCCCAGTGCAGGACTTCAAAGCACCAGAGAGTGCTCCCGCCCAGCCCCAATACACATTATCCTGTCTGGGGAGGTGGTTACACCTCCCTGGGACAGGAAACCTATTGTCCAGGCCTCCCTGCCGGAGTTTCAGTCAGCAGCAGGAGGCCAGACCCGTGTCTGTGGCAGCGGCATCCATTTTGTGATGCCAGGGCTTGGAAAGAAGTTACCGGGCAGGCCGGTGTGTACATGTCTCTCCCTCTAGAAGGGTGGAATGCTACCCCCGCCGCCAGAACTGGTGGGGGGTAGTATTCCAAGATGTTTGACACCAAACACGACATGTTTCCGTGCAGCCATCCCAAAGTTACCATTTAACGCGAGGTTATAATGCGCTTAAGAGTATATGGTCAGGCTGCACTACAAACAGCATCAGAGAAGGGTCTCCAAACGCTGCAGAGGGGCTCTGCTCATGCAGGGGCACCCTCTCACATAGGAACCAAGCACTCTGCCTTCAGGATTGACAAGGCCTGCCATAGGAGTGACTTATAGGTTTATATGTGTGTATGTATGTAGTGATATAGGTAACCTATATCACAGTAAGAGGTGCATGCACCACCTTACCCAGGCTGCAGTAGCAGACCTGTGGTGTCCTTTGGATGGCCTTCCAGGGGTGGCACAATACATGCTGCAGCCCCTGGTAGGCCTCTGAGGTACCTATGCCCTGGGTACATAGTATACCATATACTAGGGACTTATAAGGGCACTCCAGATTCCAATTAGAGATGTGCCTAAGGCACATGGAAACCATTTTAGAGAGGAAGCAGCTAGGCTGGGGTTCTGATTAGCAGGGCCCCAGCCAGACTAAAGTCGAAAAACAGTGAAGCATCAGCAAAAAGTGGGGGTACCCATGTGAAGCAGATCCTACTCTCCTACATCTGGCCTCCACAGTGCTTCCTCAGAGGCCTTGGGGGACTCCTACTTTGACCACTCCTTCATCTGTTGCCCCCCCGGAGTACTGCGTGGGCGTTCTATTCGCTGGGACGCTTCGTCAGCCATCTTGGGGTCAGGCGGCATGGAGGGGGGATACTTTACTACACTCGCTGCTGCCCCCTTGCTGTAACACCTCGCTGGCCTTAGGGGTATTGGGGGAGCCCACCCCTGCTTGTTCGCCTTGTACTCACCACTTCCTGCTTACTCCGGTAACGTGTCTCACCACTCGTGGCAGTGAAGTGACTCGGGCCTCTCAGCTCCTTTGTCCGGCTTCAGCAGCACCGCCGAGCGTGCCGGTAGGTCCTTTCTGTGTTGGCCGGTATTCGTCCTCTCTGCCGCGCCTCAGATAGCGCCCTGCCAGTCTCATCCGCCTTTGATCAATTTCGGCGGCCACAATGGGTCGGCGCCATTTTGGGGGAGGATGTGCTCACCAGGTCCTCGCGGTTCTCCTCACAAGCCGCTCCGAGGACTTTAGTAGTTCCCCCGTGGCCCGTCTCTTCTGCGCAGCTAGACCCAGAGGGGTATGCAGGTCTCGACCTCACGCACCTAATTCAAAAAGGCAAAGTTACACCCCTGACGAGTCACATGGTACATTGTTCAGTGAACACCTTCTTCAGTAACCTTGCACAAACTCAATTAAATTTACACGACTGTCCGCCGACCTTGGCTCCCAAGTTCTCCAGACACAAAAGGTGTCCTCCCTTTCTCTTGTCCGAGCGCTTCAAAGACATTCCTTTTCTCCCATGTATCTTCTTAAATCTGAATGAACGAGGTCAAATTCCTGCACCTGCAGTAGGGGTGAAACGAAAACATTCTATACACATAAAGTTTAATTAGCTCCTGACCTTAAGAGCAAACGAGGAGAAATGAAACCTTGAAGGAACGAAAGTCAGGCCTACGATTCTGGCTAACTTAAAACACTCTTTAATATGCATTCGCTACACAGGCCTTTATATGAATCTTATAACAGTGATAACATCTGGTTACTTTTAATCAACATATACGTGTACAATTACATGATTTCTCTAAATACACACGAAATATTAAAAGCACGTCATTTTTTTCTTCACAGATTTTCAAACGATGATATATAAACTTCATTTTAATATGCACGAAGTTCAACCACACATTGAATATATACGAATGCAATTTGTTCATGAGTATAATGCACCCCTTACAAATTTTAAAGCGCCGTGCGCTCTATCAGAAGCTAGAGTCTTCTTGAAGGATGTTGTCATTGGGCAGCAAAGCCTGGGCACGGCCTGAGTCTGTGGGCAGTGGTGTTGCCCAGGGGGACTTTCTACCTAGGATGGGGCTCTGACTGAGGCAGTGGACGGAGTTTGCGGTATGAAAGCGGGCAGCCAAACAGCGAGGGCCTGGGCAGCAGAGATAGGAACAGGAAGGCCATGAAGGCCCTGCCGCAGGACTGTCCGATGCTGCAGGAAGCGTGCTGTTCCGGTGAGCAAGGCTGCAGCTTCTGAAGTTTAGCCAAAACAGAAATTATGCTCTTTATATTTACCAGCTTGGGGTCAGAAGAATGAGCGAGAAAACACCGGCCTTGCAAAACAACAAGCCTGTAAATCTTTGAAAAACAGTACAGAATGCGCCCTGCACCAAACTAGCACAATCTTTGTGAGCAGCTGCTGCCTGCAAAACTCCATCCCAGCCCCTCCAGCCTGTCTGAGGTAAAAACGGAAAGTGTCGCTCAGCCTGTCACATACCCACCTTTACTACTCTCCAGGGGCGGCTGCTACAGTACAGATGTGGGGGGGAAGATGGACAGAAACAAAAAAAAGAATAATTGACTTACCTGCCGGCCACTGCCTCTCCTTCGTCGTCTTCTGACTTCCGGCAGCACAGAGGCTCCCAGACTCCCCTAAGCCAATCACAACACTGCTGTCATGCCGGTAATAGTATTACCAGCATGACAGTAACATCATGTTTGGTCTGAGTGGCCTGGTTTGCGACTCAGACAGTGCCTGGGAGCCTGGGACTGTTCATCCCCGGGGTGCGCAGCACAGCCTGTGTTGAAAAAATGCTAAGTGCGCATGCTGGTTTGGCCTCCAAAGATGGACGGCCAAACCACCATGCCACTTATGGGGCCCACCACTCCTCCTCCCTTCTTGTCACGTCAGGACAGCCTATCCCGCCATGCCCTAGATCGGCTCATATCACAAAAGAAGGAAGACGCTTTCCTTAAGTTAAAAACAGACTCAGTACTGAAAAATAAAATGCTTAGAACATTGTGTTATCATATTATTTTCCTTTCTGCACTGCTCAGAGAGCAGTAAGGCGATGCTACCCCGCATTAAGTGAGGAGGCGCCGCTGGGCCCAGCGCCACCACCCAGGCCTGTAAAATGACAGGCGAGGCGGAGTTGGAAACAGCACCGTGTCATTTTTTAGGTACATATAATAAAGGAATCATCACCCCATTAAAAAAAGGATGGGTGAATAGTTGCAGTAAAATGCAAATACATTCAATGATAGAAAAGCCCATACATGCTGAATGAAAGAACCCACAAGAATCACAACCAGGGAGGCATCCGTGATCCATTAGCAAACACTGAGACACGCCTCAAAACAAACGAGAAACAGTAAGTCACTGTTCCTTACAAGCATCTAACTGTGTAACAGTCACATTAACTCACAGGAAGCTGTGCACAACAGATAGACCTGCAATGCTGAAACACACGTGCCTGTCCACGAATGAATAACGAGGTTAAAGAGGCATATAATCAGTTGTATTGAATACATGCCATCCCTAAACCTCCGCAATATAATGTTATAATGGTTAATAACCTGCAACAGTTTCACGTTTTATACTTTTTAATTGTCAAAAGATGAGGCCACAACTTCCAGTATTGTTTCTGTGTTGATGTTTAAACTCCTGCTGTAGATTTTGAGTGCAAACTGCTGTGTCAGACGAAGTTTGCACCTAACTCATAGTTATAATCATAATCTAGACCTAAGTATAAAATTACTTTCACGCTTCTAGTTCGGAAAACATGTCCCCAGCATCTCCCCTATAATGATAAACCTGTGGGGGGAGTCACTAATTTGCAGGAGGTAGGTGGGGGGCTCGCACAACGCCTCTATGAAAATAATACCAGCTCTGGGACAGCAGCAACTTTACGACCCTTGAGCAGGCAGCCGGTTTTGGGAGGCTGAACAAACAAGCGTTGGTAATGCATCGGTTTCGCCTATTTGATTTATAATAATGATTTACAAACAGTGCCTTGAAACTTGTTTAACTCCCATATGTTTCATTATATAAAATGAATTTATAAACAAATAATGGCACGATGAGGAAATAAAAGAAAGATGAGAGAGAAAAAAAGAAAGAAAGAAAGGATTACAATGGAGAGATGAGCGACGATAAACATTGAGAGGTCTGTGGGTCAATGTCTTTAGTCTCTGCTCCTTAGATGTCACTAGGGGAACCTTCATAGAATCAAGAAATGCAGACTAGTGGTCTTCTTTAAAAAAAAAAGAATCACCAAGGATGAAGTTGATTCATAATTTTTTACCTTAGCATAGAATAGAAACAAGTAATTTTTATTTTTAAGAATGAACTGCCTGTCACGAAATGTTACAATCTGACATGGCAATATTGATTCTCTGTGTTCACTTGCAGTCACACTGGGTGTAAAGGGAACAACGTTCCTCTTCCACCACGTACGACTCTACCTAGGAGCACGTTCTGCGCAGACTAACCTTTGCCATAATGCCCACAACTTGGTGTGACTTCACGCTTGGCAGAGAAATGCCAAGTCTTCCACCCACAGTCACAGCACTGGCACTTTGCTCGACACCGACTCGTGACGAAGAAGTAGGTCACAGGTTAGCCCAATCGCGCGTGCTGAATTTAGCCTCACTTGGTGTAATCTTTCCTTCGCTGAGGCTTTGTGGAGGGTGGGGCTTATGGCTGAAAGAGAGGCTCGGGAACCGATGCGTTACAAGCCTCGTGTAATAATATTTAAAAGTTATACAGTCGTAATCACAGTAAAAGTGCACACCGCTCACCCCAGCAGCTAGTAATAGAGGACGCGGAAGAGCAGCGATGACCCCGGAGAGCCGTCAGTTACCCCTCCGAACAGTGGCACGTTCCATTGTTAAAATAAATCATGTTGTAATGGGCAATATCCTAATACGCCAGGTCTGACCTGGCGTGCGGATTTCAATGGTTCGCATTCAATATGGTCGATGTTGTAAATATAGAGGAAGTATGTCCGTAGTAGTCCTGCCAAAAGTACGTCCACCATGTTTAAGAAGTATGATATATCATAAAATGGGAGAATACGTCATAGATATTGTGTGAGATGGTGAGTTAATTGAAGTCCACCCAATGGAAAACCATAGGAAAATAGCTCCCTAAAAGTGGATGGATACAGTACTTTGCCAATGGGAAACTAATAAGAGAAGACTGATAAGAAAAGCAACAGGAGGAAAAAGCATTGGTAAATGCAGAAAACAATGTTACCCCCAACAGAAACTGATAAGAGAAGACTGATAAGAGAAGCAACAGGAGGAAAAAGTATTGGTAAATGCCAAAAACAATGTTACCCGCAACAGAAATGGAATGGAGGAAAAGTAAGTGGCAAAACCATGAACCAATGAAAAGCAATGAAAGCCAGGGGGCTGGATGCAAGCCCCTTTTAAGAATATTTATTATAAAAGCTTTCACAAACACAGCACAAGTGCTGTTTAGCGAAACCTAAAAAGGTACATGCTTTCGAATCATAGTCATCTAGCAATACGTTTTTTTGGAGAGGCACCAAGGTTCTCTTTTTCAGCGCTGCCTCTCTCATACTTATTTCTGTTTTAGATACTGAAATCTGCATCTTTTATTTTTTTATTAGATTGTTTTTAGTTTAGTTTATAAAGCAAGTCACGCTACAACATCTTAAAGATAACCTCAGCACAGTTAGTCTACATGGGCGGAAATCAGACCTTTACGTATCTAAAGCAAGGATAAGTACTCCAAAGAAACCCCATCCTGTCATGGTTACTTGAAAGAAAAATCTAAAATTATTGCAACTGGGTGGAACACAGGGCTGGACTGGGAATCCAATGCAGCATTGTCAATTTTGTCAGACTAGCCACCCGAAGGTAGGAGTGGGAAGCCCGAGTCTGAAACACTGATGCTTTTGTTCCTGGGGGCAGATATTGCAGCACCGCTGCAAAACCGGCCCCCAGTAACAAAACCGACCCCCATTGCTGCAAACCTAGCCCCCACCCTTCCAGCCGACTGGGAAAACGCCCGTTGCCTACTATGGTCAGTCCGGCCCTGGTGGAACACTCATCAGGTGTGCAACAGATAGATGCTGCGTTGAATCAGACTCTCCATTGCGTCCATACGCAAGACACTCTTAAGTCCCTGTTTGCGAGTAAGCCTGCAAAGGGTCTCATATTTTCTCATGCTTATGTGGGCAACCCCTGGCCAAGTATACCTCCCACTCCATGAGAACACAGTGTATACAAGTGTTTAGCAGAATACTAATAGCAAGAAGTCCAAAATGCCACCAACGTAGTTATGTAAAAAATGGTACACACAAGAAAAAACAAATACACAGGTTACAGACATAGTATAGATAGACGCGAGTCATTAATCATGACAGCGCAGAGTTAACATACCAAAAGAAAATAATCATAACACAATTCATTAAGGAAGTGCTAAAAGACAAATTGTATAGGTCCCCATATATGGAAACAAATTAAAGGGAGTAGGAGGAAATGAAAGCAATAAGTGAAAATTCACAAGGTCTTAACATAAGAGAATAGAGATAATGAAATCCATCATTGTTTTAAGTATTTATTAGGCTTTATTGAAATACAGAAGCAGAGTCGTAAGTATTTAGCATGATTAGTGAGAGCATCAGAGACTCTAAAAGAGAATAAACAAGTCATTATTCCAACAGCATAACAGCCTTTGGGGGAGGGGATCTTTGTGGCCTAGAGAGCAGAAGAGGTTGGGAAGGGGTTCCTACTTGGTCCTTGAACATCCGTGCAAGATTTGTCTGCTAAGATGTTGGTCCTCAGCTTTTTTCCTAGTGTTTGGTCTTATAACCTTTGGAGAATCAGCAAGTAAAGATTGATAAGAAAAATAAACCAAAACAATAAATCAAATCACAAATGTAAAACGCACTCTAGTATGACTAGAGTAACGTGTGCCAGATTTTCCTCTAGGCTGGTTCCTCTCTCACCAGAAACCCAGAATATTTCCACTTCCTGTTGCTTGCTCTTGTATGGGAGGTAAGTATTCTTGGGTAGTTTCTTTATCTTTTTACTTCCTCTTCATAAGGCCTTTGTCACCCTGCAACCCTACCCACACTGAGTTCTGTCCACGGACCACCTGAATTGGCCATGACCTGTCTTCGGGCAATAGCAGTTTAGCGTCCTCTCCAGCTTGGGGACCCACTTATGACTATGCCACACATGGAGCTTAGTAAATCACGTCTTTATTCTTCTGCATGTAACCGCGAACTCAACATCCTAAACCTGCATTCTAACACTTATGTCACAGTTCTATGGAGTCCATTAGGAGCCAAAAGGGTTCCATAATTACTAACTCACACAACAGATTTCCCCCTCTGCTAAATTGTTTTTACATTTTTTACAAATATATACAAATATAACTCTTCAATGAGCCTTCGTGGTGCTTTGATCACACATTACAACCGTGTCTTCAGAAACTGGGAACAGGTAGTCGAAGTGTTTATGATCTGTGTTGGAGATGTAGAAACAGCAGCAGTCAGGGGATCTCCAATTGCCCTTTCAGACGTAATCTCTACATTGACATCAGTACCTGATGAGCGATGAGCCACAGGTCGGAAATGTGAGGAATCACACATGATAGACTTCCCAGGACGTGGGGCAGTCACCATTTGTCCTTTGTTGGTCAAAATATGAAATGGTTCAGCATCAAAGGGTGCATCAGAAATCCGTTTTCTAGGCTGACGGACAAACACTCGATGTCCTCTAGTGAATGTAATGTCCTTTGCACGTCAGCGGTTATCTGCATAGGCCTTCACTTTTCTTTTATGATCCAAGTCTCTTATACCGGTTCTTCCTCAGTACTTGTCCATCATAGCTCTCCCAAACATCAAAGTTGGAGGGCTAACCTGTGGATGGGTGAGGGTAAGCTCAAAGAGTAGAACTCAGGATAGTTGTAAGGTTGAGCTTGTCCAATACAGCACAGTGAAATGCTTCATTTATACCATCTCTAAGGCCCTGTGATGTTCCAGCCTCCTGGTCATCTTGGCCAGTGGATGGAACTGTGACCTCCCTCTTGGTCTCCATGGGAACACTTTTCTTTCCTGGAGACCCCTAGAGTTGTTCTGAGCTGTCACCCAGCAGCTATGATGGCATGTCGCTTTCGGTATGGACAGCTCCGTAAACACAACCCCAGGCACTCCTTCTGGGGCTACTCAACCCGGCTCTCTTTACTAAGTTCTGGTAAGCATTTGCTTGTTTCTTCTATCTAATGGCTTTGTTTTAAGAGTCTCTTTGTACGGCCTAACACCTCGTTGATCTCTACCGTACAGCACTTCTGATCTCAGCGTTAAAACTCCTTATGATGTAGGCTTAGTAGCACGGTACCTATCTTTGTAGCAGGTTCTCGACCAACGATGTGTAAACTTCTCGGTGTATCTTACATTAACTTCAAAAGTTTTACACAGGTTAGAGTTGCACTTTGACCCCACATACAGCAAGTGTTTATTCGGCACTTCGACTGAAGCACATGTGGCACACACAAGCTGTTTGCTAGATCACGGTAAACTCTCTGGGAGAGCACGGTCAATCTTTGGGTTACTTATCCCCTATCTCGTCGCCAGTTGTAGCGTCCTCCCCAGTCTGGGTACCCACTAATGACTGTGCCACACACGGAGCTTAGTATTACATTATTCTCAGCATTCTAAACGTGCATTCACTTCGCTATGATCTATTACTTACGTCACAGTTCTACTGAGTTCATCAGGAGCCAAAAGGATTCTGTCATTACTAACTCACACAACACTACAGGCAGGACATGGCATTTCACTGGGAAGGTTAGAAAACTATTGTTCGTCACTCCATGAATCCTTCTCCTCACTTAGGCCTGTCTGGAAGTCTTTTTCTCATTTAGATGCTGGCTGATGAGCCTCTGGTTTCTTGGTGCTGGAGGGTGGTGTCATGACGTTCACTCAGCCAATGTTCTACTGATGAAAGTTGATCCTCCAAATCCATCCCATCCTTCTATGGCATCCTCCTTGCTGTCCCTGGCCTTCTCCATTGATCCTGTTAGTCCTATTCTGTTTCCATATCTCTCTACCCTACTCTGTCTCTCCTTTCGGTCTTTACCCTTCCTGTCCTTCTTCCTTGTTTATTTTTACTTATACTAATCTGTCTTTCCTTTTGCTAGTTGCAATGTGGATCCTGCAATTTGACTTGTATGCATGACACCAAGTAACTGATCCACTTCCTCCACCTCACAGTTCTCTTTTGAAAGATTGAAGCGAGGCAGTAGTATGATAGCACGCAGTACGGCATTTCAGATTTTTGGACCACATCTAAAGAATAATTGGTTCAGAGTGGCTTTCTTGTGAAACGCAGGGGTTTCAAAAGAAGTGATTTTGAATTTAGGAGTTGGAGAAAAACCCCAGAAATCTTCCATAATTTCCATTATTATTTTAAAAAACAACATATTAACAATCATGTTCTCTCTTTTGACACTCTCCAATGCACCCTGATTCCTCCTTTATTCTCTTCCCATCCTTTCTCTCAATCCCACTTCAATCTATGGGGCTCATTACGATACCAGTCGTACGGGCGTTTGACCGACATTGTAGTGGGAGTGGAACCGCCCGACTAGTAGTCAGCGGTTCTACCCCCGTATAACAATGCGACCACCAGAAACGGTAAATGAAATGTGTTGTAACTTGTATTGCTGCTTTGCATCCTTTCCCTTAGTTACCTGTTCCCTGCAGATCAACCAGTATGAATGTGATGTGTGTGGAATATTGGAATGCTTGATGAGGTAGTGGAATGTTGGAGTGCCTGGTGTGATTGATAGAGATACAGTTGGATAGTGTGGGCTGAGCAGCAAGGATGCTGCTCCTGGTGGGGCTGAACTTATTATCCTACTTACCATCCTGTAACTAAGCTTAATAAACCTCTTGCGTATAACCTACCTCATGGCTACCTCTGGACTTCCTTTGGATTGTAACATTGGTGACTAGGGTGGGATGCAGCTTGTGTACATGTGGCAACGTGTTGCTGGTATAATTCACTCTTGAAGCTACTTGTGCCCTGAGTAGATTTTGGTGTTCCTTTCTTACTGTAATGGAGCTCTGTGGGGAGTGTTTTAACAAGCGTTTTTTAATTGTCTTGCACAAGTGTAGGCAGCGCGTGTTTTGAAGCGCGGGCCTTCTCGATTATCATTTGCTCACCCAGGCGTTTGAGATGTTCTGAACTTTCTACAGTCATGTGTTTTGGGAGCCCATTGGCAACTGTTATTTAAAAGATCAGGCAGCGTTACTTGTTTGAACTGACAATTTTCTCATGCTGCATAGGTTTTTATCAACTTTAGGAGCGTGCATGTTATCAAGAGCGCGTACCTCTTACCGGCTGAGGAGCCAGTGCGCCACTTGAAAAGGCCCACGAAGTAAATGCAGCCACCAGCGGAGGGGGCCACGGACCGCGCTAGCTGTTTCAAAGCAGGTCACTGGCGCTAAGTGTCCGTTGTGATTAGATCGCACATTGGTTTGGTGCGCAAGCGCACATTCATTTAAGACGTTGGCATGTTGGCTGCCATCTTCCTTTGGGGTCCGGTGCTGTTTGCTAGCAGCATGCTGCCTGTCCACAGCGATGCACACTGAAAAAAGGAGAACTGGAATGCGTTTGATATACTGCAGCGACCTTCAGCAACAAGGTAAGTGTGTTGGCAGCTCCTGAAGATAACCGGGTACTGATAATCTTATTCAACTTGAGGCAGGCTGACACAAAGGAACTGTACAATTTTGCTCATCGTTCAGATCTTATTCGGGTGAGAGGCCACTTACCGGTGTTGTGGTTTCTTGGCTCATTGTCTTTTGTGTCCAATTCCTTAGTCCATACCACATGCGTTTGTATTGCTATGCCAGTTAATGCCAAATGTGATTTCTATGTATGTTGATTTATGTAGTCTGATTTCCTGTTTGATGGTGGAGGAAGTGAGGTATTACCCCCAGTGGCAGTAGTATAATGAGTGTGTAGCATTGTTGGTGCTGCCATTGTGTTTCCTTTTGGTCATAAAGAGTTTTTCTGTCCAGTTTCATGTCTATTCTTGTCGTGTTGAATTTGCTGCCATGTTCTTACTGAGGGTGATGTTATTTATGCTATGCAAATTTAGTGAGGCTATCATTGTTTTCTGCCCTATGTGTATTGTACCATGTTTAGTTGTTGAGTTGAGGGTCCTATTCCCTAGTGCTGCGTGTGGTGTGTGTACCCTGTAGGGTCATGTAAACTGTGCTGTTTAACCTGAGGTGTGCGTTGAAGGGTCATGTACGCTGTGCTGTTGTTTAACCTTAGGTGTGCATAGAAGGGTCGTGTACCCTGTGCTGTTGTTTAACCTTAGGTGTGCGTAGAACGGCCGTGTACCCTGTGCTGTTGATGATGCTCATGGTGGGGCTGAACTTATTATCCTACTTACCATTCTGTAACTAAGCTTAATAAACCTCTTGCATGTAACCTACTTCATGGCTCCCTCTAGACTTCCTTTGGATTGTAACAAAATACTACCAGTGGGCCTGCTGCATATTGTGCCGCCTGCCTAAGTAGCCCCTTAAAAATGTCCCAGGCTTGCAATTGCAGTCTGAAGACAGTTTTAAACTGCCCTCTTGCCAGGTCTTAAACTCCCCTTTTATTACATATAAGTCACCCCTACGTTAGTCCTAGTTAGCCCATAAGGGAGGGAGCTGTGCGATTGAAAGGTTGGACATGTACTTTTAAGTCTTACATGTCCTGGTAGTGAAAAACTCCTAACTTTATTTTTCATGACTGAGTCATACCCCTCCTATTGGATAACATTGGGGATTTCCTATTGTATTTAATAAGATGTAATTCCTAATTGGGAGCAGGCCAATATTTTATATTGGGTACCTATAAAATTGTAATGATAAACCCTCTTTATAGGTAAAATTGGATTTGTCATTACAATTTTGAGAGTGCCACTTTTGGAAATTTGGCATTGTCCTTCACATAGTCCTTTGTGCTTGCAGCCTGTTTTAGTTCACGTGACTGGGTGAAGCTGAAGTTAGACTTTGTGAATTCCTCCCAGTCAGTCACACAATAGAAGAATTAGGTGAGCATCAATGGGCCATCTGCTGGCAGGATGAGAGGAGGCGGAGCTGAGCACAAACCCACTTACACCTGAATAGCCTGTGCTCTGCCTTTACACAAAGGGCCTAATGACCCAGTATTGTCACTGCAGCTAGCTTTGAGTCAGGGCAGGGGAGTTAAGAAATTCCGTGCCCTATAAAGAACCTTTCCAGAAGCTTCTCCCACCTTCCAGAAGAAGGGGACCAGGGTATAAAAATAGGGCCTTCATACCCACTCTTCAGTTCACTACTGGATGTACAGAAGGACTCTCAGAGGACTTCCTTCTGCTGTGACCTGCTGTGCACTCTATCAGGCTGCTGCTGTCACTGGAAGGATTGCTTTGCTGCCTGAATACTGCCTTGAACCCTCATAAGGCCAGCTCTGCAGTTAGGCCCTGCATCTTCACCTGCACCCAGGATTTCCAGAAGGGACTCCAATGGCTAGTTTAGTTGCCTCTTGCCATGGGGACACAAAAGGCTCCCACCTTCAGACCTGCACCTGGACCCTGCCTGAGTGATTTGTAAACCTCCAAGAGGTGTCCTGCCAGTCCTGGACCCTATATTGTGGTGTCAAATGTGTCCAGATGGCCAATTTTCAAAACTGAGGACTTAGATAAAAATTTGGCAACAAGTGCCATGAAAACCAGGAGGAGACGAGGACCAACCTGCTTGCCTATCCGCCGGAGGTGCATCACCGGTCAGATTGACTTTGCAGCTTCTCCTGCTACGTTCTTCTCCATTTCAGTGGTCCTTCTCCAAAGAGGTTTCCAGCCTTGTGGAATTGTCTTCAGCTACAGGCCTCTGCTTCATACTGCTGGAGTTTTCCGACTTTCCTTTTGGCGACGAAGTCTGAACGAAGAAATCTTCACTGCAGCTTTGACCCGAGGCCATCCAACAACTGTTTTTCCCCCCGGACAACTTCTGCAGCCTTGCCCTACTGAACTTTACCTTCTCAGACCTTTTCCTGCAAGAATTTTTGTAAGCCGAAGGTAAGCTCTGACCAGGCCCAATCTGCTTCTTGTATCCGAACTGCGGTCCATCATGGTCGCCTTAACTTTCGACTTTGCCCTGTCTCGCACAACTTTATGCCTGTGGTTGGAGCTTTGAACAAAATGTAAAATTCATAACTCTGTTTTTACTAACCCTGGGCGGAGTTCGCGGAGTTGCACTATGCGGAACACCGCGAAGTGCAAAAAAACTCTGGCGCACTAGGCGGAGCTCCGCGAGCGGCGGAGTACGATAGAAAAATGCAGTTTGCGGTGATTGCACAGTGCTTGATGCTTGTCCGCACTGTGCAATTATTGCGAACGGCACCATGCACAGTGCAAGCGGTCCCTGCTTTCCTTTTCTGCCGCTCGAGTAGATTTTTACTTGAGCGGCAGCTTTCTCAACGTGAACGGGCAGTTTCTCAACGCGAGCTGTCGCGAGCATACGCGACCACTCGCAATGAGAAACCAGACCCTCCCGCGTTGAGAAATCTCGCCGGGATGTTGATTTTCCACGCTCGCGCTCGTCAACTTGATGTTGACGATCGCGAACGAGGAAAAATCTCGCTGGGAGGTTGATTTTCCTCGCTCGCGGTCGCCAAATTGACGTTGACGAACGCGAGCGAGGAAAAAACTCCGCTGCGCAACGTGAAGCAGAGTTTTTCGGAACTCCGCGATCTCCGCGTAACGCGGAGTGCAGAAAACTCCGCAAACTCCGCGAGCGGAGCAGAGTTCACCGCCAGGGTTAGTTTTTACTGTTTGGATCTTTGTTGTTTTGGTGTCAAATAATTAATAAAAATGTACTAAATTTTTCTAAATTGGCTTAGGATTGTTTTGTGGTTGTGTTGCTGCTTGTGTGCTACATTAATGCTTTACACATTACCTCTTAGTTAAGCCTGACTGCTTTTGTGCCAAGCTAACCAGGGTTCAGCACACTGTAGTGTGTCCAGTGGACTTTTAAGGATTTAGCCTGGTGCATTGTGTGACGTGTAGTCCCAACAATCCAAGGACCATCTCAGAGCTTCTAGATCCTTGGATTGGTGTTGTGGACACTTTGAACCCACAAGAGGAAATTCAGGAAGAAGTTCCAGAAGTTTGGAGACGTTTGAAGCAACTTTTGTAAAAAGCTCCATAAGTTGACCAGGTGCATTGTGGGAGTTGTTGTCTCAGACCCCAAGAGGCAAACCAGAGTAGCTGAACCCTTGGCTGGTGCTGTGGACCACTTTCCTGCATCAAGAAACACTTTTGGAAGTAAGTGTAAAAGTGTTACATCATGGGTGCCTGAACTTGGGACTTTGTCCGGGTCCAATGTGACCTTTTGAGTGCTATTTGCTTCTAAGTGCTAGCTTTACTTTTAATCTTAAAAAATTCATATCCCTGGCTGACTGCATTGGATTTTTGTTGTTTGGTGTCTATTTCTTCATAAACGTGTAACCTATTGTTATAAATTGTGTTGTGTCTTGCTGATTTAATCTATTGTTGTTTTTCAATGTTTTACACACCTGTCTCCTAAGTGAAGCCTGCCTGTTCGTTGCCAGCTACCAGGGGTCGAGCAAGGGAATCATTTATTGAAACCTTGACATTGCCCATTATTGTGATTGTGGCCTTATTACTAGTGGTAGGTCTCTACTTATCACTACTAATAAACCACTTTCCAATAAGTATTTTCCCTACACTTGCTTTCAGTAGCAATAATAAAATGAATGTCTTCGCAGTTCATCACTTTCCCGACTGTTGCACTGTTTGGAGTTGAAGTAGTAAATTTAATCCAGCGCTTTCCCTGCTTTTGCACAGACTGGAGTGGGAAATGTATATATTACTTCTCCGATGTCCAATGCTTTCCCTACTGTTCCACAGACTGGAGTGGGAATAGTACATTTAACCCCTCTGAAATCCAACGTTTTCCCTTCTGTTGCAAAGACTGGAGTAGGAATAGTGAATTTTACTTCTCCAAAGTCCAACACTTTCCTTACTGTTGCACTGACTGGAGCAGGAATAGTAAATCTAACCCCTATGAAGTCCAATTCTCTCCTTACTATTGTGGTGACTGGAGTAGGAATAGTAAATCTAGCCCCTCGTAAGTCCAACAGTTTTCCTACAGTTGCATCAACAAGAGTGGGAATAGTATATATCGAATATACTTAGACTCTAATAGTTTTCCTAATATTGATTAAATATATTTTATATTTGTTTTTATTTTGAAATTAAATTTAGTGTTTATAGTATTTTTAGTAAATGTGTTTTTGGGGGATTTAGGGGCACATTACGATGGCGGGCGGAAGCACAACCGCCATGCTGGCGGATGCAAAAACCACCAGTTACCGCCGGCACGCAGCAGTCCACACGCCCGCCCAATTACGATGCGAAAAGTAGGCCAAACACCGCCGGCAAGCCAGCAACACCGTCCGCCATCAAAGTGCGCCCGTACACGTAGCGGCGCAGCTCAACTGACACACACCGTCCGGCGAAACACGTCCCGCCCGGCGCATAAATTACGATGCCGCAAACAAACGGCTCCCACGGCCAAGAGATACCGTACGACAAACCGAAGCGGTAACACGGACGCCGAGCACGGACAACAAGAGCGGCTCCCGAGCATGAATCCAGCACTGCAGGCCCTCCCCATGCTCCTGCTGATGCACCACCAAGGACGCAACGTACCGCGGAGACGCAGGTAGGCACACACACAACAAGTGCACGCAAACAGCGCACACAGTGCAAGGGCGGAAAAAGCGGACAACCCCCCACCAGCGCGTGTACACTACACATCCACCATTGCATCCACATATGACACACAGGCCAAATCGTAACATCGCGTAACACATGTGTACACACCACCTGGGACTAGGAACCAACAACCCCGTCACGGCCCGAGCGGCGATGACGCCGCCACACATGCGCACAACGCAGAGGCCAACCGCAGCGCCATGCATGCGTCGCACACAGACACAGGGACACAACCAAGCAGCACACACATCAGCCCCACCCCGAACGCACATGACACGTGACAGGCCTGCCACAGACATGTCCCCAACGCCCAATTCACGGACAACACCCAACGCCACACAACCGACGCACACATGTCAGTGAAGACACGCAACAGCAGGACACACCCCAGTGTAACAAACATGGCGTAGCACACAGCGGCGGCAACACCAACTAGGAGAAGCAGGGCCCCTTCGGGAAGAGGAACGCCAGTACCACACTGAAACACCCATACCACCCTGCACATATGAACAAGACATATAAAACGGAACACCAAAGAGCCCGGGGACCGACAACAGGTGGCCCAAGAATAACATTCACACACAAGGCCCAACGCAGAGCGGAAAGGCAGCCTGCCGCCCACACAAGGGAGAGCAGACAGCACTGAATGACCTTCCATTCCAACTCCGAAACCACAGCCCTACGACAGAAGCCGGTGAATACAGACATTGTCCAAGAATAGACCAACACAGGCTTGCCGAGGAGACCGACCACAGGGCAGATAGCGCATATCACAGAAGCACACAACGGACGGGGAAGAAAGAAGAAAACACTCCCCATGTCGGCCACATGCAAGTTAATTGGAAGGAGTCACACATCACTGACCTTGAACTGTCTGAGAAGCATGTGGGAAGAGGGCCCGTGTCCTCCAAACAAGCCAACAGAACACAAGTCCTGTCTCCCTACGACTACACAGAGCTCACAGCAACCTCGGAGCGTGCACATTGCAGACTGCACACACAGCCGGAGCACGCCACCACAACGCACCGCTGCGAAATGGCAACCGCAACACACCTACCCAACTACGCCGAACAGCTCAAGCTGTACAAAACCAACCTGTTTCATATATTGGGATGCGATCTCCTGTCCCTGCTGAACGTAAGTTACCGACTGACTTACCGCATCACATTGTTCAGCTGCGTCATGCCCGTCTTCTACTGTCGGAGGTGTCCCTACCAGCATCCCGTGGAGATATGCCTCTCCAACCCGGCATGTCTGAAGGCGGACCTGCTACCACTACTCCTCCCTCTGGACGCACACGACAGGGCCTGCTCTGCCTATGGGGGCATGGCGTATGTGGCCAACATCGCACCCGCACTGAAATGGGACCACTGTGCCTCCACACGACGGATCATCGAGAACAGCTACATCGAATGTCACCCAGCATGCCCCATCATGGTCCTCCAAGGGACAACTTACGAACAACACCTTGACAGCCACCATCCGCTACATTGGCTGGCAAACATGTACACCACCAATGACATGGAAGCCCTGCTGGACGGCATCGCATACCTGACAACCTGTAAATTCGTCGGACCACAACGCAGGTTCCCCGATTGACCTATGATGTCCAACCCCGCACCCATGCTTAGCTTCCGCACGGACTGGCCAGTCACCACCACAACAGCCATACCAAACGACCGGCAACTGTAACCACACCATCAACGACATCGCCATGACATCGGATATGACCGGGACATGCACACTGTTCCCCATCACATCCAGGAACACCGCATGCATCGTGGGAGGCAGTGGCATGGGGTCTGTGTATCGCACCCACATGGACGGAACTGCACGAACAACCAGGACACGACATGGATCCAGCGCCCATGGACACACACACCGCTCAGTGGACATGAATAGGTCGCCTGGAGTCTGTGGGTGCTGCACCCCTCCCACCCCCGCCCGGGAATCCCATACCAGGACTTTTGCATGGACGACAAGTGCATACAACAACAACACGACCCCAGTGACTGTGACATGTCCAGTAACCACCACAGTGCAACAACAAGTGGCACGCCGCTGCATGCACGCAAGCACATGCCCTGATGTCATCTCACATGCACGCGTGCATGAGGAACAACCCGCAGCAAACCTGTCACATGGAACTGAGATGGACTGTGCCCATGATGCCAAGCGGTCTGGTAGGCTACATGTATACCGTCTGTGTCAAAGTCCGCAGCTCCGCAGCTATACGTAAATGTACATTAGCACAGCCTTGGCCAAGCAGATGTCACTCTGAAGCCCACATCCCACATGCAACAGCCAATCACATGTAACCCCACACCCTATCCCATTTGCAATCATGCTCAGTATATCCTCAACATGTATTCCGCTGCCAGTAGTGTCCACTATACTGCATCACAGAGGACAGAAGACTCAATATAATGTTTGAAACCAAAACTGTCTCCGCTGACTCATTTCACAAGTACGAATGAGAGAGGATGAGAGTATGTGAAGTACACGGCAGTCGTGACATGACCATGTAGTCCACTGGTATTGGATGTCAACGCAAATGAGTAGCACAACTGTGGAAGACACACATGTGTCGTGTGAAGTCGTATGGACGCAGTGCTCAGGTGGGTGGGTGTGACAGGTAGATGCGCACATGCCAAGTTGGAGCACGCCGTGTTGGGAGGGGTCATGAACAGTACACCACCGCTTCCCTGGGCATTGTGAGAGGACACCTGTCGGGGAGTGAACACGTGTGTGCACAGCAGCCGGGCACACGTACAAAGCGGTACCAGGCGCACCTCAGCCCACCCTCTGTGGACAAGCTGGATCCTGTTGTGCGCCCGCCATGCCCCTTGACAAGGCACACACAGCCCCAGTCGACCAGGTGTAACCCCAACATAGTCAATCCGCACAGGCGATACAGGGCACGGGATGGCAGTGGAGCATGGTGTGTGAGAGGTCTCCTCGCGCTCCTCCTGGTCATATCACGCAGGCAATAGAACCTCAACGTCTAGCATGGCACAAGTCAAATGGAAGTGTAGGGGGGACGTGTAGGAAGGTGGAATCTGACTATATGGTTGCCCCCACTTTTTTTATGGTGTTTTGCTGGTTTATGACTTAGTTGGACTGGGATCCTGCTATTCAGGGCCCCAGTCTATCTGCTTTCTCTGTAAAATGGATTCCATGTGCCTTAGGCACATCTCTGATTGGGATCTGGAGTGCCCTTATAAGTCCCTAGTATATGGTATACTATGTACCAAGGGCATAGGTACCTCAGAGGCCTGCCAGGGGCTGCAGCATGTATTATGCCACCCCTGGAAGGCCATCCAAACTGACACCACAGGTCTGCTACTGCAGCCTGGGTAAGGTGGTGCATGCACCCCTTACTGTGATATAGGTTACCTATATCACGAAATACATACACACCTAGAAACCTATAAGTCACTCCTAAGGCAGGCCTTATCAATCCTAAAGGCAGAGTGCATGGTTCCTATGTGAGAGGGTGCCCCTGCATGAGCAGGGCCCCTCTGCAGCGTTCGGAGACCATCTCTGATGCTGTTTGTAGTGCAGCCTGACCATATACTCTTAAGCGCATTATATCCTCGCGGTAAAATGCTAACTTTGGAATGGCTGCACCTAAACATGTCGTGTTTGGTGTCAAACATCTTGGAATACTACCCCCCCGCCAATCCTGGCGGCGGGGGTAGCATTCCACCCTTCTAGAGGGAAAGACATGTTAACTCTGGCTTACCCGGTAACTTCTTTCTGAAGCCCTGGCATCACAAAATGGATGCTGCTGCCACAGACACAAGTCTGGCCTCCTGCTGCTGGACGAAACTCCGGCAGGGGAGGCCTGGACAATAGGTTTCCTGTTGCAGGGAGGTGTGACCACCTCCCCAGACAGGATAATGTGTATTGGGGCTGGGTGGGTGCACTCTTAGAGTGCTTTGAAGTCCTGCACTGGGGGAGCAAAAGGCTCCTCTGTGCATATGCCAGTTCAAACCAGCTCAGGGGCTACCTGCCCCTGCTCTGGCGCGAAACTGGACAAAGGGAAGTGGGTGTAGCCACCCCTCCCTTGACCCTCCCATAGGTGGGGTCATAGAGTTAGTCCCTCCCTGTTTTACTAGTTAAAATGGGGAACCCTTGCCACAGCAAGATTAGATATCCCTGGACTAAACTTTGAAACTGAATCCTGGACCTTCGACGCTCTACATCACGATTAGAGGACTGAAGAATCTCCCTTGGGGTCAAGGAGTGACTCCCCTGCTTGGCAGGCACCAAAAACGATAACGACGGTCGCAAACTACGCCGCTCCCGCCGGAGTCCGAAGTCCCTGCAGCCCAAGAAGTGGATTTCCTGACTTCTCCAAGGCCATCGTGAGTCCCCAGCGAAGCTGAGGCAAGTGGACCCCACGAGTGACGAGGAACCGCGACCCCTGGGTACCGTGCACTATTATCGAGTGCAACCCCTTCACAACGTTCTACGAACCTATGCTTTGGACCACGTGTGGTCCCAACCTCCAGCAGGAATCCCTCCGAAGATCAGAGGCCTACACCGTCCTGAGTGACCGTGGGCCCCTGTTGAGTGATTCCGCCCGAGGTGTCTTCGCGATCCCTTGCCAGCCGGCTCGTGGGTCCCCAGAAGACTTTCTAAAAAAACCAAAGGGCTCCCCTAGTTGCTCCAGGCCTGCCCTGACTTACCCTTGCTGGGTGAGTTCCCCAGACCTTGCTGGTCTGCACCATCGACGATCTTCAGCTACATCGAGACTTGCCGTTGCCAAGGCTTGTTGGGTCCAATCTGGTCGCCGACACCGCAGCACTCGACAGACATCATGTACCAGCCCGAATCCTGCTCCTGGTCGCCGACAACGCCTCCTGGACCTCGTGGCTGCAGAAACGAGACGACCGTCAACGCACCTGAAGCACTCGACATCGGTGGGCATCTGTCCATCGCCTCCCTGGTCACTGGCTAGTGACCCAGACTCTGTCCCCTCTGCTTTCAGGTTCTTCAGAACTCCGATCCACTCTTGGATCCACCCGGACACTTTTCTCCTGGTCGCCAGCAGCACTTTGCAGCAGATCGCCATAAGAACCGACGACGAAACCCGACCCCGAAAGGCACCTATGCACCCGGCTTCCCTGGGTGAGGTAACACGAGTACTCCGGTGCTCCCGTGGGTAGAGACTCTTCAAAGTCCTAGATCTCAAAGGGTTTTGTCCTAGTCCTCTTTAAAGTGTCCCTTTCCTCTATTTTCCCGATCCCGACTTTCTCCATAGAAGTTAACGGCGTATCGCGGTTGTGTATTTACACTGCACGCGTCTCCCGTGGGTCCCCTGTGTCACTACCTTGGGTGGTTCCTTGTGGTCCAAGCACTTCTAGAGGCTCTAGGCCTAGTGTCTAGTTCAGTCGTGGTTCGCATACCACTTTATTGGTATATGGTTTGGTACGCCCCTAGGGCCCAAACGTGTATTTGTGCTATTACTGTGATTTAAGATCTTATAACCTATGTACTTCGAACTCTAGCCTCATAAAGAGACTAGAGGGGTGTGTTTAGTAATAAATACATATATTTTGAATATATACCTGGTGTGGTGCTCTTTCATTTGGTCACTCAAGAGATTATAGACTGGTAAAACAAGCTGCTTTACATTCCTTCAAGACTTAGCCTGAAGGCTGCTCTCCACAGCTACCACTAGGATAGCTTTCAATAAGGTTGTCTTTAACCTACCTACCATAAGAGTCGATTTGGACTGGTGCAAGGTGCCCACTATAATTAGTGGACAGCATATGCCAGGCCAACTTCTCACATTGGTGTGCAGCGTGTGGGATTCCAGCTTGCTATTGTTTTACCAGATAATCTCAATTGAATTGATCAACTGAAAACCACTAAAGGTACCTAAGGTACATATAATTTAAGCTTAGAATATCAGTAAGTTCTACTGAACTTAGAGTTGTGTGTTAAGGGATAGCACAACCCTTTCTACAACTCAAGAGAGTTTAGTAGGCCACACTAGAGTAGGTAGTGCATACACCACACCACACTAGTAATGTCTTTAAAAGCAGGATCTAGAGATGCCCTGCAGGAAGCCATTGAGCTTCCCCCTCCAAGTATGACACACTCCCATTCTTGGAACTGAGAGCTTTGTGTAACGTGAGGAAATTAAGGACAGGCCAAAGTCCCACCACCCAACACCTCCAGGAGTTGTTGGTGGCTTATGATCTTAGTAAGTCTTCAGAGACTGAAGGGGTAGGAGCAGAGGGTGGGCCAGCAGATGAGGAAGGGGCCAGGGGTACTACTACCCCCAGCCCCCCTCTGAAACTGACCAGGAGGGTGACAATGACCCCGACCTGGAAAACCCAATCCCTTCTGGGGAAGATGAAGATGAGGATCTAGAGAACCACACCTTTGTCCCCCAGGAAGGATTATGAGTGTGCTCAGAAAGTCTAGGTCTCCTTCTCAGGAGTCTAACCACTCTGGCACCTCAATAGGGAGCTCTGTTTCTTCTCACAGGAGGGAATCCTCTCATGAGAGAAGAAAGAGACTGGTCCAGTATGAGGAAACTCAACTAGAGATCAGGAAGAAGCAATTGGCTTTAGATAGAGAATCCCTAGATCTCCTTAGAGAGAGAAGAAAGTTGGGACTAGAGTCCCATGGTGGCAACAATATCCCTAGAGATAGGGACAGGTCTTATGACCATAGAAACCTAAACAAGATTGTCCCTCCCTACCAGAGTGGGGATGACATCCACAAATGGATAACTGCACTGGAGAGGGCCTGTAAAGTTCAGAAGGTCCCCCAGAGGCAGTGGGCAGCAATCTTGTGGCTCTCCTTTGCAGACAAAGGTAGAGACAAGCTCCTCACTGTAAGAGAAGAGGATGCTGACAATTACACAGTCTTGAAGAGTGCTCTGATAGATGGGTTTGGCCTAACCACTGAACAGTATAGGTTGAAGTTCAGAGACACCCAAAAGCTCAGACTCAAGACTGGGTTGATTTTGTAGATTGTGCTACAAAGGCTCTGGAAGGTTGGATACATGGCAACAAAGTGCATGACTTTTTAGGATTGTACAATTTGATTATGAGGGAGCAGATCCTTAATAATTGTCAAAACCAGCTTTTGCACCAGTATCTGGTGGACTCTGATCTGACCTCTCCCCAAGAATTGGGAAAGAAGGCAGACAAATGGGTCAGAACCAGAGTAAAAACTAGAAATCAGGGTGGTGACCAGAAGAAAGATTCTACTAAGTCCCAAGAGAAAGGTGGGGATAAATCTAAGGATAAGTCCCCTACAGGGCCCCAAAATTCCTCTTCTGGGGGTGGGTCCCAAACTCCTTCCTCTCCTGAAAAGAAACCATATTGCCATGTCTGTAAAAAGCCTGGGCACTGGAAAACTGATCCCAGTTGCCCCAGGATTGGCAATAAAGAAAATGTTCCTCCCACAACTACTACCACCCCTCCTGGTACTACCAGTAGTAATCCTCCAGTTGGGAGTAGTGCACCCAAAAAGTTGGGTGCTTTTGCAAGAGGAACAGAGGTGGGCCCTAGTTTAGACAGGGACCCCTCAACAGACTCCTCTGACTCTGATGGTGGTATAGGATTTGCCACCTTTACCATGGGTCCCATAGCATTGGGCAGGTACAGACTGGAGCCAATGATTAATGGTCAGAAAGCTGTGGCATTTAGGGACACAGGGGCTAGTGTCACCATGGTGGCAGGGAAACTAGTCCCCCCTCACCAGCTTTTACCTGAGTTTAAATACCAGGTGACCAACATTGATGGTGTCAGAACAGATCACCCCATGGCCATAGTCAATCTCAGCTGGGAGGGGGTCACAGGCCCAAAAGAGTGGCAGTGTCCCCAACCCTACCTGTAGATTGCCTGATGGGCAATGATTTGGAAATTTCAGCCTGGGCTGAAGTTGAACACCAAACCCATCTTAGGATGTTGGGCGTCCCTGCAAAGGTTAGTGGGGCTGTGATGGCCACAGCCCCAGCCCAAGACTTTGGAGAGATGGAGCCTGAAAGAATGGCCCACTCTCCCCCAAAAGAGAGCAAAAGGATTGAAGAAAAGTCTTCTTCCCCCAGACAGTAGGTAAGGGTCAGCCTCCTCAGGGAACTGACCCTACCCCTAGTGAAGGAACTGCCACAGAGGTAGTCAGGCCTGGCCTGGCCACACCCCTGATGGCAGAGGACCCTTCCACGGTGGTACCCAGTCTGGAGCAGGTAACCTGCCCCTCTCTACCCTGCCTCAGTCAGCCCAGGGCTGCAGAGGTCAGGGAGGTCAGTGGACCCCCCGGGCCCCCTGTCCAGAGGAAGCCCCCATCAGCAGATTAGGGGCAGCCAGTCTAGTAGCCCTAGCCAGGTGAAAATTCCTCTACACACTGAGGGATCCCCCATACCTTTATGTAGGGACCTCCCCCAGAAGGACTCTGGTAGGCAAGGGCAAACCTGGGACCAGAAGGTTCCAAACCTGCCATGTCCCTCCAGTGTTCCATCCAAAGGGACCCAACCCCCAGCTGTAGGCAGCCAAAGGTTGACCCTTAGAGCAAAGTGCAACTCAGTCATGGAAAGACAGGCATACATGGTGACCAGTGATCTGAGGAAACTGAGGCCAACATTCCTAGGGCCTCACTTCCCTACTCAGACACCTCACCAGCCTTGTACTTTACCTAAGCACACCAGAGGTAGTGATTCCCCATGGTGGAGACCCTCTCATACCCTTAGGGTGAGGGATTGCTTAGTGGACCATAACATAGGGGGCAACCATGCTAGTGCAGGTGCTTCCTTATATGGCCACTTAGTCAATATAGGCTCAACTGGCCAAGGTTAGCCTTATCTCCTTTCGTTTGGGGGGTTATGTAGGAAGGTGGAATCTGACTATATGGTTGCCCCCACTTTTTTATGGTGTTTTGCTGGTTTATGACTTAGTTGGACTGGGATCCTGCTATTCAGGGCCCCAGTCTATCTGCTTTCTCTGTAAAATGGATTCCATGTGCCTTAGGCACATCTCTGATTGGGATCTGGAGTGCCCTTATAAGTCCCTAGTATATGGTATACTATGTACCAAGGGCATAGGTACCTCAGAGGCCTGCCAGGGGCTGCAGCATGTATTATGCCACCCCTGGAAGGCCATCCAAACTGACACCACAGGTCTGCTACTGCAGCCTGGGTAAGGTGGTGCATGCACCCCTTACTGTGATATAGGTTACCTATATCACGAAATACATACACACCTAGAAACCTATAAGTCACTCCTAAGGCAGGCCTTATCAATCCTAAAGGCAGAGTGCATGGTTCCTATGTGAGAGGGTGCCCCTGCATGAGCAGGGCCCCTCTGCAGCGTTCGGAGACCATCTCTGATGCTGTTTGTAGTGCAGCCTGACCATATACTCTTAAGCGCATTATATCCTCGCGGTAAAATGCTAACTTTGGAATGGCTGCACCTAAACATGTCGTGTTTGGTGTCAAACATCTTGGAATACTACCCCCCGCCAATCCTGGCGGCGGGAGTAGCATTCCACCCTTCTAGAGGGAAAGACATGTTAACTCTGGCTTACCCAGTAACTTCTTTCTGAAGCCCTGGCATCACAAAATGGATGCTGCTGCCACAGACACAAGTCTGGCCTCCTGCTGCTGGACGAAACTCCGGCAGGGGAGGCCTGGACAATAGGTTTCCTGTTGCAGGGAGGTGTGACCACCTCCCCAGACAGGATAATGTGTATTGGGGCTGGGTGGGTGCACTCTTAGAGTGCTTTGAAGTCCTGCACTGGGGGAGCAAAAGGCTCCTCTGTGCATATGCCAGTTCAAACCAGCTCAGGGGCTACCTGCCCCTGCTCTGGCACGAAACTGGACAAAGGGAAGTGGGTGTAGCCACCCCCTCCCTTGACCCTCCCATAGGTGGGGTCATAGAGTTAGTCCCTCCCTGTTTTACTAGTTAAAATGGGGAACCCTTGCCACAGCAAGATTAGATATCCCTGGACTAAACTTTGAAACTGAATCCTGGACCTTCGACGCTCTACATCACGATTAGAGGACTGAAGAATCTCCCTTGGGGTCAAGGAGTGACTCCCCTGCTTGGCAGGCACCAAAAACGATAACGACGGTCGCAAACTACGCCGCTCCCGCCGGAGTCCGAAGTCCCTGCAGCCCAAGAAGTGGATTTCCTGACTTCTCCAAGGCCATCGTGAGTCCCCAGCGAAGCTGAGGCAAGTGGACCCCACGAGTGACGAGGAACCGCGACCCCTGGGTACCGTGCACTATTATCGAGTGCAACCCCTTCACAACGTTCTACGAACCTGTGCTTTGGACCACGTGTGGTCCCAACCTCCAGCAGGAATCCCTCCGAAGATCAGAGGCCTACACCGTCCTGAGTGACCGTGGGCCCCTGTTGAGTGATTCCGCCCGAGGTGTCTTCGCGATCCCTTGCCAGCCGGCTCGTGGGTCCCCAGAAGACTTTCTAAAGAAACCAAAGGGCTCCCCTGGTTGCTCCAGGCCTGCCCTGACTTACCCTCGCTGGGTGAGTTCCCCAGACCTTGCTGGTCTGCACCATCGACGATCTTCAGCTACATCGAGACTTGCCGTTGCCAAGGCTTGTTGGGTCCAATCTGGTCGCCGACACCGCAGCACTCGACAGACATCGTGTACCAGCCCGAATCCTGCTCCTGGTTGCCGACAACGCCTCCTGGACCTCGTGGCTGCAGAAACGAGACGACGGTCAACGCACCTGAAGCACTCGACATCGGTGGGCATCTGTCCATCGCCTTCCTGGTCACTGGCTAGTGACCCAGACTCTGTCCCCTCTGCTTTCAGGTTCTTCAGAACTCCGATCCACTCTTGGATCCACCCGGACACTTTTCTCCTGGTCGCCAGCAGCACTTTGCAGCAGATCGCCATAAGAACCGACGACGAAACCCGACCCCGAAAGGCACCTATGCACCCGGCTTCCCTGGGTGAGGTAACACGAGTACTCCGGTGCTCCCGTGGGTAGAGACTCTTCAAAGTCCTAGATCTCAAAGGGTTTTGTCCTAGTCCTCTTTAAAGTGTCCCTTTCCTCTATTTTCCCGATCCCGACTTTCTCCATAGAAGTTAACGGCGTATCGCGGTTGTGTATTTACACTGCACGCGTCTCCCGTGGGTCCCCTGTGTCACTACCTTGGGTGGTTCCTTGTGGTCCAAGCACTTCTAGAGGCTCTAGGCCTAGTGTCTAGTTCAGTCGTGGTTCGCATACCACTTTATTGGTATATGGTTTGAGTACGCCCCTAGGGCCCAAACGTGTATTTGTGCTATTACTGTGATTTAAGATCTTATAACCTATGTACTTCGAACTCTAGCCTCATAAAGAGACTAGAGGGGTGTGTTTAGTAATAAATACATATATTTTGAATATATACCTGGTGTGGTGCTCTTTCATTTGGTCACTCAAGAGATTATAGACTGGTAAAACAAGCTGCTTTACATTCCTTCAAGACTTAGCCTGAAGGCTGCTCTCCATAGCTACCACTAGGATAGCTTTCAATAAGGTTGTCTTTAACCTACCTACCATAAGAGTCGATTTGGACTGGTGCAAGGTGCCCACTATAATTAGTGGACAGCATATGCCAGGCCAACTTCTCACAGGACGCACCACAGCACGAGCAGCACTGACGTCACAGGAGGTGGCTCACACCATCCCATCCATTGCCCATCATACCAACCACGCCACATGCCATTGCGACTAAGTGCAAGCGCGTGCGCCACCACCCCCGAGCCCTCCCCAGAGAGGCCAAAGAGTGAATGTGTGGGCCATCAGCCACAGACGGACGCGGCCTGGCCGCAAGGGCAGCCACAGCCACTGGGTGTCGCAGGTGGCGGATCCGGAAGGCGAAGACTGTGATGCATAGTCCATGCAGGCCGGGTCTCCATTTGGGGCACCACGCAGGTGGACGGCGTCCCGCCACACATCATACCCTGAGACAGCCCACTCGTGCAACTGGACCCACACATACACTCCTTGCCCTCTCTGGTGCGAGCTTGGGGCTGCCTGTGCAAGCGCTAGCCTCGCAGGTGAGCATGCATATTGGGGGAGCGAGGGGAGGACATGAGGGCTGGGGCGAAGATGACTGTATCACTGTCAGTTAGTACAAGGGATGACCCAGATGTGGAAAGGAAGAGACGTGTCCCGTGTGTACTGCAACTAGTCGCCAATCCAACTACCCCCCATGTCCGGAATGTAAGCCCGCACCTAGGCCCGCCCATCCGCCACATCGAACATACCACCAGCACGACAACCTTCCCATTCGAAACACTGACTGGGGGTGGCGACCAGTGAACAATCATGTGTAGCCTACCCACGCGTACATGTGGGCCCTCCATGATCCATGTCACCTGCGGCAAAGTCATGACATGCGCAATGAGGGAAGTGAGGAGAGCTGTCCGCCCCACGCGCAGAAGGTGCATCAGCTCCACAGACCCAGCAGCGAGTCCAGCAGGGGTCACATGTGCAGGGGCAGCTGTGCCTGGTGTGAAGGCACATGCATATAGACAGCACATCGACCAATGTGTAGTCTGCCCACATCTACAGTCCATCATCATGCGGACATAGGAATTGAACACAGGGCAACACATCTTCAGTTGGTGCACCCACCGTGACCAACAATGCGCAATCATCGACGTACCCGCCCTGTGCATGGCCCCCACCCAACGGAGGCACATCCAGTGCCACCATCCCACACACACAAGCCTTCCACGGAACATGCTGTGTCCAATGGTCAGTACAGAGTCAGCGCCCATCTGGTGGATCCTGAACAGGAGACACATGCACACACATGCCAGCTCCCACTATGTACGTCTGCCACCTGGCACATGCAATGTAACCTCTCACCTGTGACGTGTGACGTGTGACTGCAAGCACACAGCCGTCTTGGCATGGGGCTGTCAATGTGGACACCTGTCAATGTTTCGGGAGGTGTGATCCGTACAGTGCTGTACATAGGGTGCAGTGCTGACACCTACTACTGTCTCATATCCCCTCGTGCCACAGGTCCCACTTGTTTTGGCCGCTCAGCCTGTGCCCACATCGTCGTCGTCGTGTGCCATACTCATCCAGCCGCGGAAGCAGTTCCATGCTCAGCAGACATTCATGTTGCTGTGGCGTTGCCGCTTGACGGATATGCAGTCAGTCCCCATCAGCACGCCCCGCAAGTCATTGGGGCCTAGATCCCCATGTGCATGCACATGGCAGTGGTTTGTATCACTAGCCATTGCCATTGTTGGGAGACCTGTGTAAGTGTATTGTGGCCGTGCCGTCCCAGCTTGACAGCTGGGCTGTGGCTCATGTGCTTGCTCAGTCATGTCAGTGATGTGTATGCGAAATTGCTATGTGTCGTGTTGCTTTGACATGTGTCCTCTGCCATTGTCCCTAGGCGGAGACCGAACATTGACCGCCCATACCAATTGCTAGCAGACATGGAGGATACAGAGGTCATTAGGAAGTTTCGGCTGGACAGGCCAACCCTGCATCGACTGTGTGCCATGTTAGAACCCCATCTCCGTCCCCGCAGGGTGTATCCGACTGCTGTCACCCCCACGGCTAAGGTGATGGCCGCCATGCATTTCTTCGCCACTGGGTCATTCCAGCACACAGTGGGCAGTGGAGGAGGGATGTCCCAGCCCATGTTCAGCAAGGTGCTGAGGGATGTACTGGCAGCCATGATGCTGTACCGGAACAGGTACATCCGCTTCCCCAGGGCTCGTGAATTGGCGGCAGTGAAGGGTGCATTCTATGCCCTTGGCAGAATCCCACACGTCATTGGAGCCATTGACTGCACACATGTCGGCCTTGTTCCACCACAGGCCACTGAGCACCTGTACCGCAACAGGAAGCACACGCACTCCCTGAATGTGCAAGTGGTGTGCCTTGCGGACATGGTGATCACCCACGTGTGTGCAAAGTTCCCAGGCTCGGCCCATGACGCACACATAATGCGCAACAGCATCTTGCCACGACTGATGTCCAATATGCAACAGGATCGTGCCTGTATTGTCGGTGAGTATGTGGAGTGGTGTAGCGTGCTGGCTGTGCGATGCTGTCCCCTGTCCAGTTGGATTAGCAACGGTTCTCTGTGTCCCTCACACCCAGGTGACTCTGCGTATCCGAATGGGGCATGGCTGCTCAGTCCATTGAGGAATCCTCGCACCCCAGCAGATGATCGCTACAATGAGGCACATGGGAGGACCAGACGTGTGGTCGAGCGTACCTTTGGCCTCCTCAAGTCCAGGTTCAGGTGCCTGGACCGCACCGGGGGTGCGCTGGCGTACTCCCCACAGAAGGTGTGCCGGATAGTGGTGGCGTGCTGCATGCTGCACAATCTGGCCATTCGGAAGCAGATCCCCCTCATCGTGGATGACGGAGATCAACCAGGGCCCCAGCCCGCAGACCAGGACAGCTCGAGTGAGGAGGACAGCGGAGAGGAGGAAGCTGGTAATGTGCGGCAGCAGCTCATCGCCCGCTACTTCACTTGACGGTGAGTGTCCATGTACGACCGCTGATGTGGCTGTATCTGTGCAGGTGTGTGTGTGCTGTGTCAGGGTGGCCGTTTGTTCACTGCGTGCTGTGTGTCAACGCTCCATGGCCAGGGTAGTATGCCACTGTTGGTGGCTGTGGCATTGTGCCCTATTGCTCTGTGCGATGTGTGTACATTGCTTGTAGTTGTTGACATGTACTGTGTGATGGGTGTGTGACACACTCATTGAATGTGCTCCTGTTCTGTCTCCCACCCCTAGGTCCCTACAGGCCCTCCGGATTCCATTGCCATGCCACGCATCAGGTGCCTTTCCGCCCAAGGTGGCCGTTGTATTCCGTACAAATAAAACACAGGGCACAAACAGCAGTTAGTGTAAAAGGTGCATTTATTACAAACTGTGACATGTGATTGTGTGTAAGATGATGACAAAAGTGGTGCGTGCAGTGACAATGAGCTGTCGGTCATGGCTGCGTGATGCTCAGGGTGTACCCACTGGTTCTATGTCCATAGTCCAACACACACATGCCATCCAGATGGCTGTGTGGAGTGGGATCGTAGTCCAAGTCAATGCAGTGGCTGGTCAAGGAAGGCTGGCGGAAGGCTGGCTGGCTGCCTCACTTGCGACTGGAGCGTGCGAAGTCCTCCCGGGAGATCTGTTTCCTCTTCGGACGGCCCCTTCCACGTTTGCGAGGGGGTGCCTGCTTGCGACATGCTGGTGGTTGAGGTGTGCTCACTGGCTGTGGACGCAGGGGAACTGGACACTGCTGCTCCACCCTGCGCCCCGGCAGGTGGTGGCGGAGGGGAGCTGCTGTCCCTGGCTGTGACCTCACCGCCACCACCAGCTGTCCCATGAGGTCCACGAGTTGGCCCATACGGGCGTCCATGGACCTCAACACCCCCAGCACCTCACGCGTGTCTGAGGCAGACCGGACCCATTGTCCTTGGGCCTCTTCATAGGCCCCAAGGACTCTGGCCATGTGAGGCAGGGCATGGCTCCCAGGGGAGGCTGGCGTTTCCCTGACCCTGCTCCTCCTACCAGTCCTGCTGCCACCGGCCTGCCCACTAGCCACATTGCTCACCACGGTCCTCGCTGTGGCTCCCAGGGTGGATCCAGTCGGCCGGGCCACCACCTGCGCTGGGGCTGGTGCCAGCGGAGACGTGGCGGTGGTGGCGGCGGTGGTGGTCGGTGCGGCGATGGTGGCGGTTGCGGCAGTGGTAGTGGCCACAATGACCGTGGGTGTGGCCGCAACGACAGTGGCAGCAGGGGCTGTGAATGTTCAGCAGCCCTGGATGATGGGTTGGTGGGTAGGAGGGGTCCTGGGGAGCGGCTGGGCCCTGCCACACCAGATGGGCCTGCTTGGTTGTCCGTGTCCGAAGAGGAGGACAGATCCTCCAGATCCGTGTGTCCTCGTTGGGGGCTTGTAGGCTGGCTGTGCTGGCTGCTGGCTCCATCCCCAGCATCCAGCAGTTCGTCACCTGTGGAGAGAATGAGATTAGTTATTGTGTTGCACCTGGCGAAGTATGTATTTGTCGTCTGACATTGACAGTTCGTGCAATCTCGTACATGGGTTTCCCGGAGGCGTGTGTGTGGCTGTAGCATCTGTAGTTGTGTGTGCTTGGCAATGGGACTGTGTGCTGTGCACATGTGGCATGGGACGGATTGGCCATGCCGATGGGTGTGTTGCTGTGCCCCTACTTATTGTGACTCTGGTGTATGCGGGCTCCTGGCCCATCCTGGGTCTGGTTTGTACTTTGCTTTTGGGGTTCAAATGGAACGCTTAGGAACGCATATGGCAACATGGGGGCCATGCCCCAGATTCGCATTTGGGAGGGAATATGCTTTTGGGGTTCAAATGGAACGCTTAGGAACGCATATGGCAACATGGGGGCCATGCCCCAGATTCGCATTTGGGAGGGAATATGCTTTTGGGGTTCAAATGGAACGCTTAGGAACGCATATGGCAACATGGGGGCCATGCCCCGGATTCGCATTTGGGAGGGAATATGCTTTTGGGGTACATGCTGTGAGCCATGGGTGCCGAACGTGACATGTGTTGTGGCAGCATGACAGTGCATGGTTTGAGGTGTGTGCATGCTTGACATGGCCTGCATATTTGCTGTCTGTTGTGATTACTGGACATGGCATTGGACGCATCGTTATGAGTGAGTGATGGTTGTGTGCCAGCCAACGTATTGCAGTTGTCCCATCTCCTTGGTGTGCGTGCTGCCCTGTGCCATGTGCATCACTGCAGTGCTCGGGGGGGGTGTGGCGTGGCCCATGTTGTGTGTTGTTGCTCACAGTGTGTCGTGCACTTCATTGACTTCTGGCACATGGTTGGTAATGGGCATGTATCTTAGCGTGACTGCTGTATGTGTGGCAGCTGTGCGGATGACATGCCTTTCATGAGACTGGGGCTGACGGATGGGATGGATGGTATGTTGTTTGTGCATGGTGTGTCTGTGTGTTTGATGGGTTCAGTGGTGTTCGTGTGCATTTATGTTGTTCCGCTCTGTTGCGTCTAGTGTTGTTTGTCCTACATAGGCGTAGTTGTGGGGTGTGTGGTTGACAGGCAGTTGGGGCTACATGGACAGGACTTCAATGGTGTTTCGGTTGTGTGTGATGAGTTGCACAGTGGCTGCCGTGTGGTACTATATTCAGTGTGGCTTGTGCATGCAGACGTGGCTCCTTGGGTGTTGCTATGTCTGTGATGGGTCATGTGGGGTGTGAGTCTGTTGTTCATGTCCGTGTGCACATTGTTCACTTGTTCGTGACGGTGGGCGGTGCTGCGTGTTCGTCTGCTACGTGACATGTCCCATGTGTTGGTCGTGTTACGGTCCTCATGCCTCCAGTAATCCGGCCCTGTCCAGTTTCCCACCTGCAAGTTGTTCGTGCGTGCACTGTACTGGATGCCACATGGCTCTAATCGGGGGTGCTCCATGTTGCAGGTCTGTGGGGGTGGGAGGGTGTTGTGGGTCGTGGGGGTGGCTGGATACCCACTGACACCGATTGCTGTGGACCGTGATGTCTGCCTTTCGGCTGTCGTTGTGCACTGCGGTGGCTGACACGTGGCTGTGGGGTGTGGGGGATGCTCCTCCTTGCTGTGCTGTGGGACTGGGGCCTGGTGTGTGTTGTACTTGGGCTGTCCACCGTCCCACCCACTGCACTTTGTGTTCCTGCCACTTACCTGTTACTTGTCGGTTGGTGCAGCTGTGGCGGACACATGGGTGTGGTGGGTGCTCGTTGTGGCGCTTCTGGCATATTTGGGGACCTGTTGGTGGTTACGTGGCTGGCTTAGTGTACACATGTCCCCACGCATCTTACAGTTGTTCGGTTTGGGCTGTGTGTGGTGGTGTCTGTTGCATGTGTGTGTGATGTGTTGTGTATTGTGTGCTGGACATGGGGGTGTTTGTCCCTGGGAGCTGTGGCATGGTGGTAGTGCATGTGAGTACATAGCGGTGTGCTGGTATACATTAGTTTGTACTTACCAGCCTCCACTCCCCCTGCTAATCCGGCGAGGATCTCCGGATGGATTACGACTCGCACCTTCTCCTCCCACGCTTTGAAGGTCTTGAAGAGCGCGGGATTCCCTCCGCCAGTGACGGCAGCCAGCTCTCTGTTTTTGCCCTCCTTCTTCTTGACCAGGCTCTTGACGTCATTCCAACGTTTGTTAATCTCGACTCTGTTCCTGGGCAGGGTCCCGACTGCATTGACCTGGTCTACGATCCGGTTCCACATTCTGTTTCTGGTGGCTAGTGGTGTGTGCTGGACCATGTTCCCATAGATTTGTGGGTACACCTTGATGATCTCGTCGACCATGACCGTCAGCTCCATGGGCGTGAACTTGGGCATCCTTTGTGGTGCCATGGTGTTTGTGGTGCTGGTGCGGTGTGTGTTGTGTAATGTGCAGGGGGTTTGTGGTGCCGGTGTTTGGTGGTGGTGGTGGTGGTGGTGGTTGTGATGTGTGCGTTTCTGTGGTGTGCTGCTGTCCTTGCTGTGTCACTGTGTCCTCTCCTCTCTGGTTTGCAATGTAGCAAGGGGTTGTGGTCTGTGGGAGTGCTGCTTTTGTACTCACCTATGTGGGTGTGTCCTCATGGTCTGTTGTTTTCAGGTGTGTTGTGTCTGGGGTTCTGGCCTTTGTATTTTTTGTTTGTCCGGGGGGTGTTTTCGGGATATGTACTGTGCTTGTGTATTTGTGCGTGCCTTGCTGTGTGGACTTGTTGGCCATGTTGTGTGCTATTGGTTTTGTGTGCGGATGGTTTCTGTGCAGGTACGTGGGCGCCATGGCTTCTGCCGTGTCGCTTCTCATCGGCGTTGTTTGCGCTGGCGGGCGGTATATTTGTGGTTTTCCGGCGCTCATGTCGGTGCGATCGTAATTTCACGTGCGGTGTGTCGGCCGTGAGGGCGGGCGGTTTTGTGTTGTCGTGCGTGTTTCCGTCCGTGGCGGGCGGTTTGACTCCGACTCGGACGTTGGCGGGCGGTATTTTGTGTGCTTTTTCCGCCGATGGCGGTATTCGGTTTGTGTAATCGTAATGGCGTGGTCGGTGTTCAGGCGGTGTGTGCGGGCGGATTTTTGCCGCTTCCATGCCTGGCGGAATTATTTACGCCGGGTATCGTAATGTGCCCCTAAATTATTTAAAAAAATTAAAACTTACATTTCGCAATACAATAAATGCAACAGTAGGGAAAATGTTGGATAGCGGAATAATTAAATATACTATTCCAACTCCAGTGAGTGCAACAGTAGGGGAAGTGTTGGATAGCGGAGGGGTAAAAATTAATATTCCCACTCCAGTAAGAGCAACAGTAGGGAAAGTGTTGTATAGCGGAGGGGAACAAAATTACTATTCCCACTACAAAGAGTGCAACAGTAGGGAAAGTGTAGGATAGCGAAGAGTTAAAAATTAATATTCCCACTCCAAAGAGTGCAACAGTAGGGAAAGTGTTGGATAGCGGAGGGGGGAAATTTACTAATCCCACTCAAGTGAGTGCAAAAGTAGGGTAAGTGTTGGATAGCGGAAGAATTACATTTACTATTCTAACTTCAGTGAGTGCAACAGTAGGGAAAATGTTGGATAGCGGAGGCGTAAAAATTACTATTCCCACTCCAGTTAGAGCAACAGTAGGGAAAGTGTTGGCTAGAAGAGGGGCAAAAATTATTATTCGCACTCCAAAGAGTGCAACAATAGGGAAAGTATTGGATAGCGGAGGGGTAAAAATTACTATTCCCACTCCAGTGAGGGCAAAAGTAGGGTAAGTGTTGGATAGCCGAGGAATTAAATTTACTATTCCAACTCCAGTGAGTGCAACTGTTCGGAAAATGTTGGATAGCGGAGGGGTAAAAATTACTATTCCCACTCCAGTGACTGCAACAGTAGGGAAAGTGCTGGATAGCGGAGGGGCAAAAATTACTATTCCCACTCCAGTGAGTGCAACAGTAGGGAAAGTATTGGATAGCGGAGGGGTAAAAATTATTATTCCCACTCCAGTGAGTGCAACAGTAGGGAACATTTTGTATAGCGGAGGGGTAAAAATTACTATTCCCACTCCAGTGAGTGCAACAGTAGGGAAAATGCTGGATAGCGGAGGGATAAAAATTACTATTCCCACTCCAGTGAGTGCAACATTAGGGAAAGTGTTGGATAGGAGAGAAACAAAAATTACTAATAATATTTATACAATTGAAAAAAATTAAAAAATCATGAAAATAAACAATATTAAAAAAATATACGATTACATATATTAAACATATGAAAAGAACACATATTATAATATTAATTACATGTAACAAAAAGCTACAGATATTATATAAAATAAATTAATAAATAAATGTATAAACAATAATTATTTAAAAGGAGCAAATATTAACAAACAAACAAATTATTTAAAACATAAATGTATTTATTTTATTTCCTACCATATAACACCACACCAATAAAAAAACACTTCAACATTTTTATAGAAATTTATTTCCATAATTAACATAATTAATAATCAATTAAAAAATATTATTAATAAAAAAATAATAAACATTCATTGAGTACACATGCTTTAACACTATAATAGCCACAAAACACACCTAAAATTAATTACACAATTACCATAATTAATTACTAATTAATTAATTTAAATTAATTAACAACTAATTATTAATTCATCAATTAAAATTAAATTACTTCCCACCCTTCCCACCATTCACATCTATAAACACCACAACACACACCTAAAATTAATTACACAATTACTATAATTAATTGTCAATTAATTAATTAAAATTAATTAACAACAAATTATTAATTAATTCATATTAAAATTACTTTACACATTTAACACTATAACTTCTCAAATAAACAAATATTAATAAATAAAAAATATTCACTACATTTAATATTATTAAATTACTTCCCACCCTATTCCCCTATAAACCCAGAACACGCTACGGAACTAAAAACACAAAATTCAAATAAAAAAATAATAATAACTACTAAAAATAATCAAGAAATTTAATATAATTAAATTACTTCCCACCCTATTCCCCTATAAACCCACAACCCGCTACGGAACTAAAAACGCAAAACTCAAATAGAAAAAATGTAATAACTACTAAAAACAATCAATACATTTTATATATTTAAATTACTTCCCACCCTATTCCCCTATAAACCCACAAACCGCTACGGAGCTAAAAACGCAAAACTCAAATAGAAAAAATGTAATAACTACTAAAAACAATCAATACATTTTATATATTTAAATTACTTCCCACCCTATTCCCCTATAAACCCACAACCCGCTACGGAACTAAAAACGCAAAATTCAAATAAAAAACTAATAACTACTAAAATTTTAACACATATCATAAAAATACAAACAATTCTTATACCAAAAAACATACATCACAGACATATAAAATATATACTAAAAAACATAACATTAATAAAAAATAGATATTTTTAACAGCTATATTTTTTGCAAACGATATTAAACACTTTGATATTTTTAACATCGATATTACTTACCTAAAATCGATATTCTTGACCACGAGAATTTGTCTGAAGATATTCCTGACCCGCGATATTTATGACTCGATATTTGTGCAAATCGATATTTTTTACTTGATATTCTGTCTCTGCACCATGTGCATGAAGGGACACCTTCCTGCACATAAACAATCACTCATGGCTTGCTGCAGTTTCTATGTGTGCTGCACAATGCAGCACACATAGAAACAGCAAAAATGAGGAGAAATAAAGTATTTCTCCTCGTTTCGCTATGTTAAGACCAGGTTTTCCCTGGTCTTAATTTTGGCGCTGCCTCCTATTTCCGCCACCCTTGTAAATAGGGGGCAGTGTCAAAATAAATGGGTGTAGAGGCGGAACGCCCACCGCAACACCCATTGCCCCCCCTTTAATGCTAAGTATAGCGTGAAAGGGTGCCTTATTTACAAGGTGGCCTAACATCGCCTTGTAAATAAGGCAAAGCCCCTATCGCCACAGGAACGTCATTAGGGGCTTGTAAATATGCCCCCAACTGTTTTTATTTCAAAAGGGAAAAAAATATTTCATAATTCAGAGATCTTAGGTCAACAGTACCAAACATTGCCCACAACACAGACAATGTGGAGGTGGAAATGTGCTATAAAAGTGTGTGAAGTTGCCCAAGAGGTGGCAGAAAAAATGTCCTTCATTGATGCATCCTTATATAATGCCCATGAGGTGCACACTACCCTCATAGACCTACCCTGTAGCGGTCCTTGAGGTTTACTTTCTGAGGAGTCATTGGAAATTAAAGTAACTTGTCTAAGCCAGTGACTTACCATTGCAGTAGAAAGAGGCAAACTATAGCCTGATAAAGCAAAAGTCACAAATTGACTCATCCTTTTTAAAGGGAGCTGTTCTAGAAATATAGACAGAAAGAGCTCTCTTGACATCAAGCAGCTCCCAATTTCCTTCCTCTGGGGAGAAGGAAAACAGACTGGTAAAACCATATCTTCAGAAGCATGAAAAGAAGAAGATGAGAGAGAGAATCACAGTTTGTCCAATTCTATGCCCAGAACACATAGCCACCAAAATGATATCTTATAAGATAGATATTTGAGTTCTACTGATTCCTAAGGCTCAAAGGGAGGACCATGTAACCATTGGTGCACAAAGGGATGATACCAGGAAAGAAGGAAGTATGTTACCAATCTTCTTAAAGCTTTTCGAGAGACATTCAGCTAATACTGAGATTGCATGATCGTCTGAACCTCTTAAAGTCTTAATTGCTTCCCACTGATTATAGAGGGTCAACTCGGCCAGTCCTATCAGAAAAACTTCCCTTTAAAAATCCAGATGTTTAGAAGGTTCACATGTTGAAGTTCCCAACCCAATAGAACTAAACCAATTTTCCGAATTGCTCCAATATCGAGCATAAACCTTTAACGTAGTGGGATGTCTAAATGGTTGAGTGGAAGACACAACCTCAGATGAACACCCTTGAGCTTGTACGTTCACGCTCCCAAGTTATTGACCCCCAGACTCAGGCAACAAAGAGAAGATTCTTGAGGATGATACAACATGGCACCACCAATAATACTTCTGCCTGATCCTCCTGGTTTTCTGCAAGACTCTGAGAACTCTTTCAAGATGGAAAAATGTATATTTTCTTCCCAAGTTCAGATGCTTTGGACTGATATTCTTTCCAAAGTTGCCCCCCAGCCACTGTGTCTGGCATTAATTGTCAGAGCCTCCTTTGAAGCTGAAGTCAATGGGAAACCTCTGCCCAGACTGACTGAAGTTAGCTAACTCTTCAGCTTGTGCTACACTGAAGCTGACATCAGAAGAACCTTTGCTTAGTAGTCCAGGGAACTCGGATCACAAAACTGTAAGAGAGGTTGAAGGAGAAGACAGAACCAACGGTAAATTGGTAATGTTAAGGCCACCTTCCCTTTCCCTGTCAACTAATCCCAGGCATATGGAGGTAAAACGGATAGAAGGCACCTTATTTGGCAAAACAATCGGGCTTAAAGCTCACCAAAAAACTGTTCCAACAAACTGGAATTCTGAACTGGCTCCTGGTGCCACTTCTGTGGGTTTAGTAAAAAAGAGTGATCCCAAAGCACTTTGCATGGTAGGTTGGTTTCTTTGATCGCTTATGAAAGAGAAATAGAGGATGATCGAAGCTAATTGTCTAGATTTGCTAAAACAAGAACACAACAGGAATTAATCACAGCCATCAGAGGATCTAGGGGTTTAGTAGAAAGTCGTGAAGCTTATATTAGGCCAAATCAAAAGACTTAAAATTTGGAACGTTTGACTTGAATACAAAAGCGATTGGTGATGAATAAGGATAAGGAGATAGATGTTTAACAGGTCTACAGATGACAGATAATCTCCCATCTTTACATATGTTAGAATAACGGGTAGAGCCATCATCCTGAATGATTGATGAGGAATGTACCAATTGACCCTCTTTAGATCTAGCACAGGCCTGAAGTCCGATAAAGCCTTCTGTACCAGGAATGGATTGAACAACTTTCCAGTCCCACTGCCTCAGGAGGCACTGGAATGATTGCTTCCTTCATTAACAAACCCTCCAACCCTTCTCAAAGCAACACCCGATGCAAGCAATCTAGTATAATGGAGTTTCCTAGAAGGAGATCTGTCATACTTACCTGAAATTGGATTTGTTAACCTGATTTTATAATCTCCAGAGTTCAACAGTCGGAGATGGATGTTTTGCAGTCTTTTGAAAAAATCTCAGTCTCCTACTACTGGACAATCTGGAAGGCTAGAAGCATCATGCTTTAGGGGAAGGATAAGGTGGGTACTGATGCAGATGTTGACTAAGTCTGAATCTGTATGAGGAAGAGGCCCGCTGACCATGACCCCTTCCTTTCAAGGGCCGGCTGGAACCCTGTGGAGACTAAAAGGGGCCAAATGCTCTTTTGAAACCAAAAGCAAGGCCTATCCCAATGAGCTCACAGTCCTCAGTAATCTGTGTAACTAACTCATTCAACTAGGAACTAAACACTTTTTGAGAAGTTTCTGCATGCCAGGATTGCAGCCACTTACGTGTTCTGGCTGCTTTTGCAGATCCTGAACCTGTCGCTGAAGCAGAAAAAGAATCAAATGAGTTGACCAATAAAATGGATCTGCTGCTCCAGTATAGATAGTTTACTTATAAAAGCCATTCCTGGCTGCATGTTTTCAGCTAAAACCTGAAAGTCATTTAAGAGTGAATGGATGATGTAGTGTGCAAGTACTTGCGAGAATGGACAAATTAGAAGCCGAACATTGGCGCTTTACAGCCACCTCCACTTTTTTGTCCATTATATCTATACGGGAGTAATCCACTGCTACTATGTAGCCTTAGGAGGAGAGTGCTGCCATCAATGAATCACCCTTTATAATAGCCGGAAACTCATCTGTAAAGTCCTGCAAATAATATTGCTGCGAAAGAAATCTATGAAATGAATGATGATCAACTTCTTTCCATTTACATGTCAGGATTTAAGGGTAAAATGTAATCCCCAGGAAGAGTGAATAAAAGTCCCAATCCTACACTTATTCAAACCCAGGTACTCAATTTTAATGTGTAGATTAGGACACCGGGAAAAAAAGGAGGGCACGGAAATTACACCAGAGATACTGGTTTGGAATGGCAACCAAGATCATCGCAGAACCATTGCTTATATATAGTGAATAAAAGAAACACAAAATACACTGAGACGTATGCAATACAAAACATGCACTCTGTAGCATTTGCAACACCAATGGCACCATAACACCTACCTCTCTCCTGACGAGGAAAGACTGTGACTAGCCCCAATCCTACCTGGAAACAGGTCTAGAACTGCATAGCTCTGAATATCCAAGGAGAGGCTATAGGTCTTCTGCGATAGGTGAAGGTGGCTCACCAAAGTAGGAAGCAGGTTATGCCATGTAGTTAGTGAAAGATGTAATACACCAACAGGGAGGCTACAAAGATAGTGAGTGGTAGCACCTGTAGCAGAGGTGTGAATGTAAGAAGAATGAATCAAGAGTCAGAGGGTAAGCAAGAGGTATCACAACACAAGGCGGAAGTGCAAAAGGTCTGGAGGGGCAAGGAACCAAAGGGAAGAAAACAACAAAGGTGAGGGCATGAAATGCTGAGTGACAAACTGCAGTACAGTGAAGGAGCCGAAATAACTGGGAGCTGTTGCCATGAACTGACCCAGTACCAGCACTGATTTTATGTAGTCACTGCCTCCGAGAAGCCCACCAATGACCCAGAAGCAACTGTCATGCTAAGCTTCAGGGTCCCATTCTCCATATATGCCAATACCAACATGTTCTAAACCTGAATAAATGCTCGCAGCTGCATGTCTGAGTATCGGCCCTCTATAGAGAGGTCTTTCCCTCTAATCCTGACATCATGAGCCAAAACCCCTCATAGTGCTGAATGCAAAGGGGGATTCTCTGGCTCTTTTCTTTGTTATTGAAGAAGGCTCTGAAAAGAAAGATTACTCATGAGGTACTTTAATACTTCAGTGAGATAAGCTCTGTGAATGAAACACCCTCTCCCTCCTTAATCCCCAGGCTCATCCAAGTCATCATCTTGAAATAGGTCAAGCCTCAAGACCCTAGCAGAATACGACCCTTCCCTGCCCAGAAAAGTTGCAGAGACAGACTTCTCCAACATCTCTTGTATGATTGCCAGAAAAGGAACTGATATCCCCCTGCTCCACATCCTCCGGAGCAGAAAGCGATGAAGATAACAGGTAAGCACGCCTTCTTTTTCAAGCACACATTTTTGCAGGCTCCAAGGTCATACACCAGCTTCACCTTGAAAAGGACTTGCAGGAACAATGAGCTTCTGTCTTTGCCCATGCTATATTTACAAGATACCATGCTCTAGCAAGATCTTGTGTGACCAAGACTATGGCCTAACTCATACATAGGTAGGCCGCCTGTTTCTCCATCAAGGAGACAAAGTAAATTATTCCGTCACCCTGACGGAGGTGTCACCCACCTAATTTAGAAATGGCTGCCAAGCTGGTTTTCATGGCAGTTCCTGTCAATGCTGTTTACAGTTTGGGGCAGGTCTCCGACAACATGACAACATGCACCAAACTGTTTTATTTTTAATTTTTAAAAAGAAAATCCCAAACCGAGAAAATGCTCCCTTCACGATCAGAGTCTTCTCCCATGACGAGGGAAACATTTAGCAGTTTTCATTTCCCCTTGTGCCAGGGTTTTTCTGGCAGTGACGGGCAGTGAAAACTGACCTCTAAATTAGGTGAGCAGAATTAGAGCTCTGCCTCTGATTGCTCTCACTCCAAGGCCATCGGAGGGGTTTATTCATGGTGGAGACATAATAGTGTCCACCGTGATTAAATTTAAGATCCACCCGCTTTTCCATTTGGCGGGTGGACCTTTATGTTGGAGGTATGTATACTCCGTTGCGACGGAGTATTCTCACCACCAAGATATAAATAGGGCCCTATATTTGGACCAAGCAACAGCGAGACATGCTATTCGCAGCCATAAAAACAGTAAACTTCCCTTAGTTCAAAATAACATTGCCTCCCCTGTTTGTGTACACCACGAGGATAAATCAGGGCAAGGATTATCTACAGGACTGCTATAGCTAATTCTTTAAAGTGTGAGCCAACTGAATCTAATTGTACCTGAGACTCCGCTAGAGCATGAGCCACTAGCATAATGAAACTTGAGAGGGCCCCCCCTGCAAGGTATGCGGAGGGGCCCCCTCCGGACTCAGTCAGTAGCTCTCCGGCCAGAGTAGTGTGCTGAGGAGGCCCCCTGGAGCTTGGGGGCCCTCTGCACCACGGGGGCTGTGGGTGCCTGTGTTACGCCACTGGTGTGAGCTGATAGTTCGAAACGTGTTGGAATAAAAGAAATTTTGTTTGAAAAAGCAAGTCCTCTCTGTTTAAAGAAAAGAATAATTACACAATGAAAACATAATCCCTGTTTTCTACAAGCAAGGATAGGCATACCTTTTTTTGGAGACAGGAAACAGTGGTTAGAATGATTTCCACCTTTTGGATAGGCAAACGTCAGAGGAAGTAAGGAAGCCATATTGGTGGTACAATTTCATTAAAGTATGGCTAGGTAAACTATGGCAGTGGGTATGAGCAGATGCTCAAACAGTAGAGGACTGGAGCAGGGAAGATGTAGAAGGAGGTAAATAGTATTTGTACTGGAGGATGTACCTCAAGAACAAATGCAATGCTAGACACCACCTGTCCGCCTTTGTGAACTTTTAAAAACTAAGGTGGATTTTGCTTGTGTGCTGCCACTTACGTCATTAATAGCAAAAACAAGTGTCTCAACTGGTAATCATTGGTAAAGGCAATTATAAAAAGTGTGTAAATCACTTGAGGAAGGGAAAGAAAGAAAGGGAGACCAGGAGCAGGTTTGTAGAATGTATGTTGTTATTAGTAAGTAGTTATATCAGCACTACAGTACAATTTAACTTGAAGCAACCAACACAACCAGGTGTGCACTGAACGTGCTATTGTGAGTGAGTGAGCGGCGCAGTGACACAAAGGTGGAAAAAACAGCGTGAACGGCAAAAAAAACAGTAAAAGCAAGTAGTATGGAGGTCGATGATACAAAAATAGATCAACATAAGTCAAGTATTATGATTTAGGCAGAGCTGATTGACCCTGTGGGAGCCGCGATTTGCGCTGAGTAGTCGACGGCGTTTCGACCTGTTCAATATCAGGTCATCATCAGGACGAAGGTTACTAAATCATTGATAGTGCTGTATAAAAAGGGGAGAGGGATAATGTAAAAGCAAGAATATTGGAGGCCCAGGATACAAGTGATAGAGGTAGAAGGATTTAGAGAGGTCAGGTAAGTGAATTAGAATTACCTGAGCGAAAATTGCAGCAGTCCAGGCTGCAGGATGGTAGGACGTGAAGGTATTGTATGTGGGCAACTAAAGAGGAAGAAAGGAGGATATCATATTGTGTCCTCAGTTTTTGTGCTATGTTGAGATGTGAGGCGACAGGGGCAAGGGCGAAAAGTACCTTAATGCACTCTGGAGGGGAGGCAGTACAAGATTCACTTACGTCATTAAAGCATGACCTTTTCTCAATTTGGCACAGTGCAAATTTTTACCTTTCACGCAATGCAGCGCAGCACCATTTCATTCAGCGCTCAATTGCGTAAACGATAGTAAATCTAGACCCAAATCCCATTTTGGGACCCATATGCCAAGCAGCCAGTATTCGTTTCTCCTCATGGTCATTCTGTGTCAAACAAATACATAAAGGACCAAATTTACCAATTTCTCACGCAGCGCAGTGCACCAGCCACAAATGCTGTGCTGCATAAGAAGGAGAGAGCAGGACAGCGCCAAATTTACTGAAATATGCACTCTCCTCCCCTCTCCCTAGTGCCGGCGCTGAAAATAGCTGCAGTGTGCCACAGAGACACCTTTGTGCCATATTGCAAGGGTGTCTCCGTGAGTCAAGCATAGGTTGTGTACTGGAAGGTGCGTAAAATCTTAATAAATCTGCCCCTCAGTTTTCAATGCATAGCTTGGGCTCTGGGTGCCTAAAATGCAAACTCCATTTCCATTCTCAAACACTGCGTTCCAGAGAAACAGCATCATACTCCAATTTTGACATCAACGTGTCGTAAAGACACTATTGCCCAAATGTACCATATGTTTACGTGGCACTTGTGTGAAACATGGTGGAATTTTGTGGCACAAAGCTGAGCAAAGGACTGTGCCACTCTCACGTCACCTGCAAAATATTTTATGTACTGAAAGTTGTTGCGAGCGCAGCACCTAGAGTGCTGTGCACCATGAAGTGCTAGCAATTTTATGTTTTCTGCAAAAGTGAAATTTAACAGAGAAATAAGTGCACAAACACCTATAGGTTTCTCAATAATTCCAGATCAACTAAAATGGCAGGATCTCACTAAATTACAATGTCAATCGAAATTTAGCTTAAACAAGGGCCAATCAGAATATTGTGTGATATTCCTAAGCATGAGATGTTGTCATGTACGGGGTTTAGCCTTGGGTGGTTGACTTCACATTGAAATCTGTACTGGAGAGAATCCCTGGACTACTAATCTCGTCCAAAGAACCATTGTGGCCTTTATCCCATAATGCAAAGCAGTGGTTAATATGTAAAAAAATAAGTGGGCTCCCGTCAGGAGGTAGCTTGCACCAGCCCATTAATCCTGTTAGCGCTGCCTAAAACAGAACCAAATGTGAAAGTGGAGAGAGGATGTGGCGTAATGGCCAGAGCTGCAGAATTCGGAGCTCTGGAACCAGGTTTCAGTCTCGGCGTTGGCTCAACTTCCTGTGATTCTGGGCAAATCACTTACTCTCCCCCTGCCTACCATAAATGAATGTGTCCTTAACTGGTGCTTGTAAAAAAGTGCCGGTGTTGATGATTAAGTGGCGGTGCTGAGCACCGGAAACCACTGGCTCAAATTAAGTACTAGTGCAAAGCATAACATCATCATGTTAAATTGCCTTTTTGGAGTAAACGTGGTTGATATCTTCGGAGTGTAACTCTTGCTAAATCTGCCACTGCACAATTTTTTTCCATTCGTACAATGACACATTGCTGATTTTACACAGCACGGCTCTGAGTAAATGTAGGTTAATCTGGGCCAAGGGCTTCTTGAAGATATTTTGGGCAGCAGGTCTCAAACATCTTCCGTCTGCTCCAACTCAGTGCATGCCATGGGTACCACTTTAATGCTCAAACTTTTTCTTTGGTCATGCAAGACAATGTCTCTCATTAATTTAGACTCAGGAGCTCAGAGTCTTCTTCTGCTTCTACCCATTGGATTGGGAATCGCATGATACTCATTATCAGATGTGACCATTTAATTTCCTGTTCTGTGCTTGTGCTTCCTGTTCACTGACACTGCTCCGAATTTCTCTCCTTTCTCCATCCTTCACTAGGCATTGCCCTTGAGAGAGATGCTGTAATCACTTCTGCTCTGCAAGGACTGCTCTTTTATCCATAGGAGCATTTCATGGTGTGTGGAATGAGCTGGGTCTTATTCAGCAGTTTGACTTGATGGAAAAACTCTCACAGAAACCAATGGTCTAATGTAAACCTGTGAGACTTCAGCACCAAGGACAGTTCTGCAGCTGGCTGGAGTGCTGCATAACTTTAACAGGGTAGAGCACAGTTCTCCAAAGTCGGCCAAAAGGCAGATTTTTAGCATAGTCATTTACATAAATGTAGTTGTCTTAAAAATCTGGCATGGATCTAGCCCTCCAGGACCGACACTGGAGAACCCTGGGGTAGATTACTGGGCATGTCCACAAAGCCTTAGATTCCTATCGGGGTACTTTATGAAATAAGTCAAATTCAGAATAAAGTTAAAATGAATGTACATAAGGTATAGGTCCAGTTGTTCAGATCCTCTTCTGACACTGTTAGAGGTTTAGCTTACCCCCATGTACTAGACTCCACTTCTACAAAGTGCTCCGGATCATGAACCACTGTGAGGTGCAATTACTGATATCTAGTTCTACCATTCCAAAAATTCTAGTTTCCTAACAAGAGGATACTACTGGGCAACCCGTGATTGGGTCATGGTGTCTCAAGTACTTAAGATTAATGTATCTTTGAAAGTTCTGCTCATTTAAGGAAACTTTTCAATTTATATCCTAGATGAGGACCTGACTGTCTCCTGGACTCTCAGCACATTAGAAACAGATATCTCAAGTCCTGCGTTTGCCAGCAACACAGGCTCAAAGCTCAAAGCTTTAGGGGACGACTATTGACACTATGAAAACTGTCTTGAAGTGACTCCAACCACAGTAAGGGTTTTTAATCGTGGTTGAAAAGGCCATACAGTTGCAGTTCGTATTCTCAAGCCGAAGACCCGCGTCAACCAGTTTCTGGTCTTCTTCATTGCAGTCACGATTGGTGGGACCCATTCTCAAGGTTAGTAGTGGACCCATGATCACTCCATGCCAGAGACGTAGGCAAAGGACGTGATCCCAAGAGAGTGCTTCTGGTCTTCCTGGTTTGTTCAGTGGTGCTCTTTTGGGCAGAACTTCTGCTCATCAGGTATGAGGGAACCAGCCAGTCCTCAGGAGGTGCCTAACGGCCTATCTCAGCCTTAAAGAGAGAGACAGCATGGAACTACAGTTCCAAAAGCTATTTTAAGTGCAGTTCAGTGTGCCTTTTCCAATTGCTGGAGTGGAGCTCCAACTTGTACTCCATGCTTGAGTCAGTTGGGCCTCTAACCCACTGACAATCATACTAAATTCAAGCCTCCAACGCCTCATATCAGCAAACCAGATGGATGACACCTCTGTAGACTTCCTTGTGCCCCGGAGAGACCAGATGTGGGTCACAGTGGAGACATATTGAGTTTAGGATCCAACTGGGCCTGCTCTGCTGCTGCTTGCTGTTCGGGCCGTCACAGGCATATATTGTGGTTCCTTTGTACTCTATTATTAAATGCCATAAAAAGCAAAAAAGTTAATTCTGTGAGGGAAAAGAGAGAGGAACAGAAGTAAATGTACATGGGGGTTGCACTGATGACTAGGAGGCACTGGTGCTCTGGGAGGCAAGAATCCACCATCTTATAACACACAGAGACTTGTTTTAAGGGGAACAGTTGTATACACGTTTTCAGGAACATTACCTGCTCACAATGAAGCAGGGCAGCTGACTTCGGAGCACAGGGTTCACGGTTCGATCCCCGGCTGCGGCAGCTTAGCTCAGCACCATGTGACTCTGGGCAATAGCTCACTTAATTTCCACGACGGCCCCCAGCGCCTTGAGACCCGTAAGGGTGAGTAGCTGCGCTATATAAAAACGGACTTACATCTTTTTACATTTTTTACAATGAGGGAGAATTTAAAGGAGTCATCTTTATAGGTGCATGGAGGAATTTACACACGGGAGTTGGGAGATGTCACCCTGGTTACAGGGACAATGTACCCCAAAAGGATTAAATTACTCCCTCTTGCATGCATCCTCATAGGAATGGGGAAAGGATGTCCCCTTAATGGCACATTGTGCAAGGGCATTTGGGGGCACAACCTTTCCTGGGAGCAGCAAGGGGATCTTCAAAGGACCATGTGAACTGTTAGATGGTTGAGCTCTTAAAGTAGAGGCCACTTGGACAGCCCACAGAAATATTGATGAACTTTCACGGAATTTAGGAAAACAACAGAATTGAAGAGCTGGCGCAGACAGGTGTGACTTTCAGCCCTACAGAATCTATCATTTTGCCTAATTTCCTTTGTGATGAAATTGGAGAAATCCTGCTTAGTGTGCAACAAGCCCTAATGTAAAAAGCCAGTCTGACTGCATTCTGATGCCAGACACAATGCTGCTGATTATTAAAACCTGTGCATAAAAGGGTTAACTCTGTACAATGAGATAAAATATCAGAGCACAAACGTACACATTAACACTAGGCCCATAGGTAGGGTCAGTGGTAACCCTTCTGGAAGCCAGAGTATGTAGCCTTTGGAGCCTCGTGCGGCAATCTCTTGTGCCCGGCTTGCCGCTGGACAATATAGTGTCCGGCAAGAGGCAGCATTTACTCGTTAGAAACAACGAGGCCCTATCAAAGGGGGTCAATCAAATATTCTGGCATGCACAGAGTGCCTTACTTCCACCGTGTGTGTGACAGTTATATTTTTAGTCAGTTATATGTAACTTCTAACCCAGCACTTGCAAAAGCGCTTCTCCTTGCTCTTGAGTCTGGCCGTGGTCCCTTGCCTTATTGTGGGATTGCGTTTTACGTCTGCCTAATTCCGGACGACTGTGTTTCCTATTTAACACTCTTGCTTTCGTTGACTTCTTCACTGTGCTGTTTTGCCCTACAAGACTTTTAATTCACCTGCTTCTGCTCTTGCTTGCTTCCCTACCTCCTAGTTTCCATTCCTGTCCACTTGCTTCTTAAATTTTCGCATCCTTTAAATGTTCTTCTGCTTTTCCTTCATCATCTGCATGTCATCGATCAGGACTCTTCTCAGCCTTGCTAACTGAATCAGCTGGTATACAATTATTCTTAAATACCTATTGATTATACCTGGAAGTGGCCTTGATGCGGCAGTCCCTCTGTAAACGGTGAGCAATCAGATATAAGTGTTGTGACAAGGTTAAAGACATAAGTGGCATTATTAGAAGGTTGGTGATGAACTGTGTGCATGCACATGTTGTCTCCCATTGGTGGCAGTAGTACGCAAGTCCTAGAAGGGGCGGGGTAACTTAGGGGCATATTTACGTTCCCTGGCGCATCCCTGCATATCAGCAGGGATGCGCCAGGGAAAATGCGTCACGCAAGTTTACCCTTGCGCCACGTCCGATGCGCCGCATTTACAATGCGGCGCATCGTGGCGCAAGGATAAGCAGATGCGTGACGCATCTGCCGGCGGAAGGTTGGTGCAGTGCTGAAGCTGTGTCGCAAGCGCGACGCAACTCCAGCACTGTTCCAACCTTCCCTATCCCTAACATGGTGCGTCAATCCTTACGCCTGCTTGAAGCAGGCGTAAGGATTTGACGCACCAGCGTGCCGGAAAGTGACTGCGTGAAATCTTGTAGATTTCACTGCGTCTCTTTTCCGAGGCGTTCCTGCGCCGGAACCCCCCCCCCCCTGCGCCGGTACGCCCACATGAAACCTGACGCAGGTTTCATGTGGCGCAGGGGTTTACTACGTGACGCATCTCCCTAGATGCGTCACGTTGTAAATATAGCGCAAGGCGGCGCATGGTTTGCGTCGCCGCTGCGTCACATGCGTGACGCAACGGCGGTGCAAAAGTGGCGCAAGGGGCTTGTAAATATGCCCCTTAGTTTCTACCAATAAAAAGATGGGGCTCGATTAACGTCATGGATAGGGCCTGGCTGCCAGTGCAGATGGAAGGAGGAGGTGTCCATTGAAGGGAGGAGGTGTCTGATTGTCCAGGCAGATGGAGGAAAAACCTTTATGCTGCCTGGGCTAGAATATTCTAATTTGTGTGAGAGAGCCTGCTGAGGAATAGAAGCCTTTAGGGAGGCTGGCGTTTAGCACCATAAAGGGAGTATGCACTGGTGCCTATGCCTGAGAATAGAGTCTCCGGATGTGGGATTGGATTAGAGGAAGCCCATAAAATGTAGTTCTGATAGAGATGCAGGAATTGTCCTCAACGCTTACGGAAGCCTTTATGCAAGCACCTTTTCTCTGGGTGGATTGTTCCTGAAATGCTGTCGTTCTTCAGTGAGGAGCGAATTAAAGCGCCTAGTTCTGATTGAAGCAGCTCCTCAATCAAGCAGTCAGAACTCAGATCACATGGCCCGATACAGCGGGTTCCAGGTCCAAATTCTAAAATGTAGCTGTACGTCACCCACGTGTGAAATCACAGAAATGGAAAAACTGAGAGATTCCTCCCAGTCACGAGCCCCGCCACAATCACTCAGACTGACTTTAAGCTATGCCTATGTGGAAAAAAACATCACTCCCACTTCAACAGGACCCTTTTTCACGCACTATACCTTCTCCTACACAGAAACACACATTTGTACTTTTTCCTGAAGCTGCATTCCTCAGTCTTGCAGGTACATAGCACTGTAAACATTAGATGCTACTCTTGTCCATCTTAGTGATACTCATTTAATCGGCTGTAGAAGGATGAGAAGTTAAGTTACCCGCTAAAAAATGACTGCAGTTGGAACAGTAACTTACTGAGCTATGTTAAGTTGCATTAGCTGACTATGTATATCTACATGTAAGAGATACCAGTGCATTTCAGCTCTCACTGATCAGACCTGTCGACAATTTTTTTGCTTGTGATTTTGATGAAATGAAAATCGAACATGAAGGAAATGATTATGATGAATTTATTTCGTCCAACTATTGTTGCCGAATTTTTCTTTCAGAATGGCTTTCACCAGGTTGAATAAAAACATATGAAAGCCATTCTTTAAGAAACTTTGGTTTCTTCGTGTTTGTTTTTGGTTTGTGGCTTTGAAGAAGAAGTTCTGCCTCAACCTCCTATTCCCTATTTTTCAAGATAGTCTTCCCTACCTTCCATGCTCTTTGCGATACTCCCCCTCTACTCCTGTTTTTACAAACAGCATCGTACCTTTTCTAATGTACTCATTTTTCTTACAAATCCCCTACCCATACTTCCAAAGTAACCCCTTTTACCTACCCCTAATTCTCCTTCCCACTTTACTCCATTTTATTTTACATTCCCCTTACTGCCATTCCTGCTTTATTTACTTTTTTAAAACCTTTATTGACTTTCCCACTTTACTAAATTTTATAAGCCCCTTGCTCCCACTGCTGCTTTAGTCCGTTTTTACAAACCACTTATCCCCCTCCAGCATTCCTCCTATTTTTTATGAAACCCCTTTTTTCATTTTCATACCCCTTACTAGCCCTCCACCGTAAGTACCTTTTTAGAAAGCCCCCTTACTCTCACTCTTGCTTTACTTCATTTTTCAAACCCATTACTTCCCTACCGTCTATACTCTCAATCTTTTACAAACCCTTTATACCCACTGCTGCTTTACTCCGTTTTTTCACCCCCCCTTAATCCCCTTCCCACCTTATTCCCATTTTTTTTAAACCCTTATTCTCACTCACACTTTACTAACCTTTTCTTTTAGAAATCTCCTACTCCCACTTTACTTCCTTTTTTCAAACCCCTTACTCCTCCTGCTTTGCTCCCTTTTTTTAGAAACTTCTTTCTCCAACTTTCTATCTTTTTTCAAACTTCTTACTCCCTCTCCAGCTTTACTCCATATTTTTACAAACCCCTGACTCCCGTTCCCACCTTATTCTCTTTTTTAAACCCCTACTTCCCTTCCCACTTTTCTTCCCTTTTTTCAAAAACCTCTTACTCCCCCTCCTGCTCTGCTGCCTTTTTTCGAACCCCGTCTACCACTTTACTCTTTTTTTTTCAAAGCCGCCACTCCTAATCCCATATCTCACTTTATACCATTTTTGGCAAACCCCTAACTCCGCTTCCCACTTTACTCCCATATTTTTACAGGCACTTTAGTCCCCTCCCGCTTTATTCTTTTTGTTCCAAAAAAGAAAAGAAAAAACTGATACATTTACCACTGAAGCAATATATTTTCGAAGGTATCTTCTCATTTTAACTTTTCTCTAAAATGAAGTTTCCTATGTTGGTTTTCCTTAGCCTGGAGTTCTTTATTTTAGAAACTCGTCAAAATAACAGATTACCCTGGAGAATCTGCAAGTCACAGGTCTCCGTCCTCATGGTCTTGCTGCTGAGTGTTTAGTCTATTTTCCACAATACACGAATTACTCATACAAGGTACCTAAGTGTATTGTGGCAACACTGCAGATGTCTGCAGGCATCCTGTAGGGCACAGTTGTGAATTTCTGCAGGCATAACTCAAATTGTTATTATTATTAGCTTGATAAATCAGTAGTAATTAATGTCATTAGTAAGGAGTAAAAACAATCCCGTTTGCGTTCTAGTCATGATTAGCCTAATTAATCGCCTAAAATTTTCTAAAATACTCTGGGGCATATGTACAAGGAGTTAACGCCGCCTTAGCGGCACTTTTCCGACGGTCCTGCGGCGATATTTTTATCGCCATGTGTACACGCTGTTGCTAACCTCTGTTAGCGGAAGTTTCCCGGCAAAAACGTCCATAGAAAAGATCGCCACTTCTGTTAGCGATAATGACATGCAAGGGAGGCGTTCCCGTGCAAAAACGTCCGCTAACCCCACTTCGCGATATTTACAAGGGAATTCTTTGAGGTAGGAGGACCAAAAAAACTGCCTCTAACTGCAGTTAGAGGCAGTTTTTTAAGACCAGAAAATAGCTGGTCTTAAAAATGGAGATAACACTTGGGGCCTCATTTCAGCAGGTTTTGGTGCTGGACAGCGCTGCAAGCAATGTTGCTGCGCTGCCCTGCAACAAAACTACAGGCCAAGAATGCGCACCATCAATAAGATAGTTCGCATTCCTGGGCCTCAGTCATGAAAGTGTTGCAGTGCTGCGACAAGGCAGCGTTGCAACACTTTTCACTACAACCTTCTTGCGACACCATGGATGCGCTGTATTCACTGGACAGCGCTCCATGGCGCAAGTAATGACAGATATGTCTGGAATCCTGACGTATCTGTCTGCGCTAAAGTCACTCATTGCTGCAGTTGTGTCACAAGCATGACGCAACTCCAGCAATGCATGGTGCTAGTCTATCCCTGTGGCACTGCGTCACCCTTACGCTTGCCATCAGGCAGGCGTAAGGTACTGACGCAGTGCCGTCCTACAATTGTTGCAGTGAAATCTGATGGATTTCACTGTGCCACTCCTATGAGGCCTTGTCGCGTGGGAACACACACCCTGCATACATCATGCCTGATGCAGGTATGATGTGGCACAGGGCTTCACACGGTCACGCATATGCCTACATGCGTCACTGTGCAAATACGGCGCAACGTGGTGCTAAATTTTGCCTGGTCTTTTCTTGAGGGGTGCCAGGGTGTCGGCGCAGTTGGAGATCCATCGGTGGCGGTTGCGCACTGCGGTGTTATCGCCTGTAAGCATTGGCGGAGTGGTGGAGCTTAGGGAGTTGACGAGAAGTTCTTCGGTGGCCTCGATCCAGTTGCGAGGGGGGGCGATGATGGCGGTGGTGTACGGTGGGCATGGTGAAGACGTGATGTATACAATGATGGTTGGTCCAGGAGAGTCCGGTGGTGTGGCTGTAGTTGAAGTTCCCGCTGGCGGAGGAGACTTGCTCGACCGTGTGTCCTGCTATGTGGCTTGCTGCCATGACTAGCTGCTGGTGTCTGATGTTGGCGAGCTTCCCCAGAAAGGGGTGGTGTTCTGGTCACTGGGGTTGTCCAGGTGAAAGTAGAGTTCACCGAGTAGGATGTTGTCGGTGGATGGGAGAGCCTGGGCTACAATGAGGTCTAAAATGGTATAGGTATCGGAGAATGTGGGTCCATGGCCGGGGGGGGCCTGCAGATGAGGATGGGGTTGGGGTTGGTCCGGATCTGGAAGTTGAGGTGTTACATGGTCACCGTTGGGTCATTAGAGTGCGTGGTCAGTCGGAGTGTGCTTCTGTAGGTGATGGCAATGCCTCCTCCTGGACGGTCGGGGTGGTCCTTGCAGGTGATTTAGTAGCCGTCAGTGAAGGCGATGTCTGGTCCGGAGCAGAGGCTGGCCCTGGCAGGCAATGTGGCATCCAGGGTTGATGGCGAAGAGGGTGCTGGCGTCGTAGGGGTGGAGTGTCCAAGAGGAAGGGACCTTGGTGCTGAGTGCGGTCCAGGGGCAGACGGGCTTGTCTATGGCTTGCCTTTGGCACGGGAGAAGTCCATTACAATGCAGGCATTACATCATAATGCCTTTAGAACACAACTACAACAACGCAGGTGCCTTTACTTCGCATTCCATTCCAAAGCATTGTGAGCTTAGTAATGGTGTTTTTTTAGTTTTAGGGTGGGTATGTGTTTCGGGGGTCAGAGATGAAATTTGGGGTGTATTAAGGGGTAAAATATGAAATTTGGGGTGTGTTTTGGGGTCAAATATGAATTTTAGGGTGTGTTTGGGGGGTCAAATAAGAATTTTAGGGTTCAGGGTGTGTATAGGGGTGCAAGGGTTAGTTTTAGGGTTGCACTCACTGAAGTGGGAATAGTAACTTTTTCAGCACCGCTATCCAGCACTTTCCCTACTTTTGCAATATGCGTAGTATTAGAATGCATTGTAATGGAATGCGATGTAATGGTATGCGTTGTGAGTTCATATATATCTTTGGCACACCAGTGGTACGCCCGCTGAGCATGGGCGCACAGCGCCCGCCATAGAGAAGTGCTGCGGGGGGGACTGGACAACTGGGAGGTGGGAAACGCCAGAAAGGACACTGGATGGGGCGGGACGCGGGGTGTGTGTGTGAGCGGGTGTTGTAAATATTTAAATGAAAGAAATCTTACCTCGAGGTCGGGTCCCGTGTCTTCGTTGCTCCTGCTCTCCTGAGCCTGCTTGAAAGCAGTGGGGTGATGCTCTTCCGTCATTGAGGATGAGCTGCCACTGGGGGTGCGTCACACCAGGTGCTAGGCCCACCTTCTCCTTACCTTGACATTGACACTGTGGCCCAATCCGCTACACTCTCTCCAAATCTGTGACTCAGCCTGCAGGAGCCTCAGCCAGGTGGGATTTCACAAGCCTGCGTACAGCAGTTGCCGCCAAGACGCCTGGGAAACCTCCCAATGCAGGTGATGCAGCAGGGCCCCCTTAGGCGGGAAGTTGCAGCACTCCCGCCAAACAAGTTCGGCGCAGCTCAGCGGCCTCACCCTCCACAGCGTCCGGCCAGCGCAAATTCATCCGACCTGTGATGCAGAGAGGCGCCGCCCACCATTGGTAATCCCCTCCGTGCACCCCGGTGTAGTGGTGGATCATAGTATGCGATGCAGACCTCCCTACGTTGGTGCGCAGAAGCGCCTCTACCATTCACAGCTCCAAGGGGCTCAAGGAGGTCTTCTCACACAGGTCAGCAACGTGTCTACGTGCGCTCTGCCAGACTTCACCACCAGGTAAAGCGATCGCCGCGCTTCAATGTCAACCGCCACGGCTCATCGACTCCACAGCACCTCCGCATCCCACTCCAGGCTCCAGACGCAGGTCCAGCAAGGCATCCAGGCTCCAGACGCAGGGCCAGCGAGGCATCCAGGCTCCAGACGCAGGACCAGTGAGGCCTCCGGGCCCCAGGGACTGTCTGCGCTTTCAATGTTTTGGATGCCATGGTGTTGCGAAGAGTGCGCAATAAGAAGTGATGCATCACTGGTGTTGCACCGCGATGCGCCTCTTTTCATGGATGTAGTCCTGCATTTCCTCTTCCCCTGGGACTCTGGCTGGTCATCCTGGATGTTGGGGGCTTAGCGTTAGCGGTAGTTATCGCCAGTCCTTGTACATAAACCCCTCTGTTTGGAGTAGCTGTGTCATCCTACTGGGAGTTCTGTCAAATTATGTGTAGGACTAGGGATGTAAAGATGGAAATGTATTACATTAGGGATTATCATCATTTGTAATATTGCGTGGTACTGTGCGGTTATATGCCGATGTGAGGATGCTCATGTGTTTTCCTTGTTCTCAAATAAAACTGAATAAACATTTTTCAAACAAAAAGTAGCCACGTTACCTTTCTTTGCCACAACTGAAGAAAGTAATGCAGCACATCAGCTGTCCTTCCCAAAATGCTAAATAAAAATAAATAAATAAATAACCTCAGGTAGTGCACCAATCCTTTTTTTGTTGGACAAGTTACATTTGGAGTATTTAGCCTTGCACAGTGTCTCTCACAAAAGATGTCTGACATTCCTTTCCATTTGTATTCATTTATTTGCATGGTTCAGGAGGTGAAATTTGAATTGAAACTTTACCTGCTAAATTCTGTGACGTTTACAAAGTTGGGAACTTAAGGAAGAGTGCAACTTTGTGAACTTTTCAGAACTTTTCCTGCTGGTAACAATTTCCACAAAAATCTGTATGCAAGAATTTTCCTAAAGACAGATGTTTGAGAGAACATTTTCTAACTAAAAGTTTGTGCACGATTTTGTTCTGCAAATGCTATTTTTATGAGATTACTTTCCTGCAATTTATTTTTGTAGAAAAATTACTTCAAGCATGGCAAATTTCCACACTACTTGATGAATCTTATCAACCACAAATCAAGGGAGAGAGAGATAGGGAATGAGGGAATTGCAAATGAGACGTCTCTGAACTGAGCTTGGACATTTGTTGGTGGCTAAGGAAAGCAGGGAGGCAGAACACTCGGCAGGCGATGGGGCATAGATGTTACTACCACTACAGAAGTAAGGCAGTATCAGGTTGTGTAATTTGTGTTAGAGCTGTCTACTTGGGAGAGAGTCAGCCCACTTACTGTTCCATATAAAGTGACTGCCCATGTCTCATTTCTATGGTGGAGCTGTCTTTCTCATTGTTCCCTATGTAGTCCACAAAGACAAGGCGATCTTTGAAAGAATACTTATGTTTACGCAGAAAGGCTGCCAACATCAAATCACTGTGGCACCACTCCAAGATATCTGCCCAGTATTTGTCAGAACTACACGCGGATGTCATGGAGTGGTACGAACGGCTCTGTCTGGAAGCAGAGCCACTCGTAGCACTCCACAACATCTGTGTGAAGTTCACACACATGGTAAAGAAGCAAAAATTGGTTCACTAACTGGTATACCAAGGCCTACGTTAAGGGGAACTGGCACAATTGACTATTTGAATTTTTAAGAAAAAGTATCGCCCTGATGAAGGTCTTGCAGACTAATTGTCCCCATGGAGATCGAAACGTGTTGGCTTAGCTCAAAGAATGATTAGGCGCCTTACTACTGAGAGACTGTACTTTTTATGTTTAAGGACACCAAACAGCACCAGGGCAGGGGACCATTCTCAAGACTGTTTTATACAAAATGACAATGCCACTTCTCACTATTGAGAATAGGTCGGGGAATGTTCATACAGGAAATGTGTTAATGTGAGAAAGTCATCCTTTTTTACCCTTTTCACCCCCATTTTCTGACTGATGCTGGTGGTAACTGACTCTGACTGTGCCCTGGCCTCTGCCAACCAGGCCCAGGGACAGTGCGCGGATGAAAAAGTTGAATGGTAATTAGGTATAATTGCAATTGACAATGACAGACCCTGTAAGTCCCTAGTATATAATAAGACAAGGGGGATTCAAACTCCCTATAAGTCCCTAGTATATAATAGGGCAGGAGGGTTTAGAGGCCCAGTAGATTTCTTGCACTGGAGCGTGCACTACTGTGTTCCCTGCTGTCATTTTTAAAGGCATCCCTGCTTTGCAGACTGTCTTTTAAAGTAAATTATGTGCAAATTCGACTTTCCAAAGTGGTAATCTACCTTATTTCTACATATAAGTCACCCTCAAGGTCTCCCCTACGTGACCCAGGGGTGGGGTGCCATGTAACTATAAGCAAATACATTTTAAAATATGTTTTATAAGCCCTTGTGAGGGAAAAACTGCCAATTCTGTCTTCCCCTTTGGTAGATTATTAGCTCCATAGGCTAACAATGGAATCTGTTTTTCTTTTTTGGTTTTTCATGGAAGTCTGCATCAGCCACTAGCAATGAGGCCACCAATGCAATATAAGGTCCAGACAATGTCTCAATGAATTATTTCTTTGCTCAAGCCTTGTTAGCTGCAATCAGCAGCCAGGCTTAACTTAGGAGACAGGTATGTAAAGCATTTAAAAACACTAATATATTAAATAAGTAAAACACATTACAGCACATATCCTCCACTCCCCATTTTTAATGATACCAGCTAGAAGGAGCATTAAATAGTAGTTTTCCACATAGCCGGGTATTTTTTAACTTCACTATTTTCACTTTGACCCTTCCACTCTCATATTACACATAGTATATTCACTCCTAAGTGCTCCCACGTCTCCGTTGGTTGTAGCACGCCCCGTCCCGCAGCTGGGGCGGGAAGAACCCAATGATGAAGCATGCCGCCAAGGGACCTTTTGGTGGGTGAGGGTTATTTTAACAACACATTGTGTTTCCCTATACATTGGTAGGGTACACATAGTTCATGAACAGTGTTGAACATACTTAGGAAGGATATCACCTTTCAGTTGATCAAGGTGGATTCTTTTTTGGTTTTTCATGATAGATAGAGGAGGACGAGTCCACCTTTTGTTTCACCCTCTTCACTCCCTTTCTTGTTTATTAGTACAGGATGCAGACTTCCCCCTACTAATAATCTACCTTCCAACATTTAAACATTTTGTAAAGTGCAATTTAAATGTGATATGATTATCTTTTTTGTGGACTCACAATAACAATATTGGTCGTGTTGTGATTGCTGTTGAATATTTAGAAAAATTCTATTTAAATCTGATATGACTTTTTTGAGTGTGTACAAGACTATTTTCGGTGTTTTGAGATTCCATTGAGAGTATTTAAAATGGAAAATATGACTGTTTATAAAACAATCTGATAAGTGTTCAACATTATTTTTGCTGTGGAATGTTGATTGTTCCTTTGACGTTTTTAAATGAGCAATTTAGCTGTGACATTGATAAAAAGGTCCTCATGTCATGTTTACTTTAGCATATTCATTAATCTACGGTGAAGGAGGGTATTCTTTCTTTTTGTTGATTTTTAAGTACCCCCACCCTCTTTGCCCTAAATGGGTCTAGCCCCATATTAGATATTACTCAAAAAGCACCATAATAGGTATTACTTCAAAAGCATACTGCTCTTGATTAGTGTAAACTGCACATGCAGACCTTTCTTTCTATAATTTCTATTGAGCGGTCTCAAATCACACATCTTACCTACATTTCAAATGGAGAGTTATAGAACCTTATACAGTGGAAGGAGTCAGCACAACCACCTCACGTCTTCACAATTCTTCACATGGACTCTCCTCTTCCATGTTCCTCTATGCATCTCGTAACACACAAGCTCTTTCCTCCTCCCTGTACTCCACACAGAGAGGCAGATATCTCCATTCATGTGTTTGGATAAGAAGAGGAATCACAGATCACTCTTCTACTTAATGGGGTACAAGAGATATTATAGATTTTGCTCCCATCTTTCTTCATTCATGTCTCTCAAAGAGGTAGCACTCTTTCTCCATGTGTCTCAAAAACACATCCCATACCTTGCTTCCTTTGTCTGCTTCTTACACTCTAAGATTTGGTCTCTAGGTTCCCCCTACCGAGGATCATGTCTTGCATGGATAGGTTTGGTCTCCAGTGTTTACCTCAGTCTGTTCCTTACAGGGTCAGGGGAGCTCTCTCACCCTCATTTTGTTCCTAACAGTGTCTTCTTAAAGTAACATAGGTTCCTTCACTTTGTTTCAGATTATGGCAGGCTTGGTCTCTCTTTCCTGTTCTGTTTCTTACAATTATGTTTGTTCTCCCTTTCATGGTCTGTTTCTTAGAGCAACTGGTCTGGTCTCTCTTACAGCGCCTGTTATTTACAGTAAATGTCGGACTGGTCTGATCAGCCCTATGGCACTGCCAGATGGGCTGACTTGAAAGTGTCAGTGTGTGCTGCTTTTTACCTTTTAGTTCCGTCACAGCCCACAGACTCAAAAAAACTGGCCCACATACTTGCCCTTTCACATGGGCCAAACTGGTAGTGCTTTAGAGTTCCGGTGTGCCCGACAGGCAAGTCCAACACTGCTTGCAGTAATATGTGCAGTCTCCCTCAGTCTATTTCAAATTGTGTTAAGTTTGGTCTCTCTTCCTTGGTCTCTTTCTCACAGTAAATGGGTTGGTATTTTTTTCCTGGGACTGTTTCTTAAGGTAAATTGTTCGGTCTTTCTTCTTGGGCCTGTTACATGCAGTAAATGGTTTTGTCTTTCTTGTTTGCCCTGTTTGTTACAGTGATTGCTTTTTTCTTTGGCCTGTTTCTTACAATGAAGTAGTTCTACCTCAGAGTGTGTGTTATTAGTGGCAGATCTGGTCTCTTCTCTACGGTTTGTTTCTGACAGTGATAGATTGGGTATCTGGCGTCTATCTCAGTTTGCTGATTAGTCTGACAGGCTGGTCGCTGTACCTCAGTATGCTTCTTATAGTGAGAGGTCTGGTCTTTCTACCTTAGGTTTGTTTCTTCCAGGGATAGGTATGTTCTCCTTTTCTTGGTGTGTTCTTTCATGTAACGTGTGATCTCCCATCTCAGTTTCTTTTGTGACAGGTTGGGCCTCTCTTTCTCAGTCGGTTCCTTAATGTGACAGGTTTAGTCTCCTTTCCTTAGTCTGCTTCAGATAGTTTTAAGTCTGGCCTCTCCCAGGTCACTTCTGGTTTGTTTTCTCTTCTTTGGTCTCTCTTCCTCTGTCTGTTTCTAACAGAGGCCGGTTGGCTCTCTCTTCTTGAGTCTATTTCTAATAATGATAGGTCTGGCCTCTCTTTCCGAGTGTGTTTCTTACAGTGATAGTACTGGTTTTCCATTTCTCAGTTTCCTTCTTACAGAGACAGCGTAGGTCTCTCCACCATTGTGTTTTCTTTATAGTGACCAGTTTGCTCTCTATTTCTCGGTCTATTCTTTACAGTAATAGGTCCTGTCTCCCTTTCTGAAACTGTTTCTTATACTGAAGATTTTCATCTTCCTCAGTGTGTTTTCTTTTAGTGAGGGGTTGAGCCTCTCTTGCTCTGTTCCTTGAAGTAACAAGTCTGGTCTGCATTCCTTGCTCTGCTATGTATAGTGTCAGGTCAAGGCTCTGTAGATCTGGCTGTTCTTCAAGTGATAGTCTAGGTCTCTGTACTTAGGCCTATGTCTTACAGTGGCAGGTCGGGCCCCTCTTCTCCAGTATGTTTCTTTTAGTGACAGGTTTGCTCTCCTTTCCTCTGTTTGGTTACTAAATTTCAGAGCCCTCTTCCTCAGCCTGTTCCTTTTAGAGTCAGGCCTGGCCTCTCTACTTCAGTCTCTTTCTTACAGTCACAAGAAACAAAGGAGGTAGTGGTGGTATATAGGATGGCACATCAAATCCAAGCGATATGTTGTCTAAATTTGTCAGTAAAAAAATAACAGTATTGGTGCCACTCAAGGTAACGATACAAAAACACCCCATTACCACGGATGTCACCACACAGGAGTTTAAACAAACTCCTGTGCAAAGCTTAACAAAACAACTGTACCTCGGCACTCTCCAATATTCATATCACTATTTTAAATAGTGTAACAAATTTATGATTAAAAAACAATATGGCTGCTCACAGGAAACCAGTCCAACCAGATAAATTCTGCAAAATTCTATTTAATATCAAATGACAATGTTTCATTCAAATTGTAAAAGTCCAATATTCCAAATACAATCCAAAACAAGGATATATGTTGTTTTACAAGAGTGTTGTTTTTGCTAGTTGATCCACTGAGGTCATATTCATATAGCCTCCCTGTTGGCAATGATGAAAACAGCCGACACGTGTTTCGTTATGATTGTAACTTCTTCAAGGCTTATACACAAAAAATGTCGATCCAAAAGATTTGGATTGTCCAATACGCAAATATCTTGCTATTTAAGAAACAGAACTGGGAGACCATTTGAAATGTGTCAATCTCTGGCCAGTCATGGGAAATGTCTCAAATAGGAAAAGTGGAATAGGGAAGGATGTGTCCAGCATTTATCCTCCCATAATAGATGCGTACTCTCTTATATATGGATTGTATCAATCTCTGGCCAATACCGGGAAATGTCCCCAATAGGAAAATTCAATTAAGGAAGGATGTATCAAGCTTTTGTCCTCCCACCATGGGTGTGTACTCTCTATATTGCGTGTGTCCCCCACTTTGAGCTGATAGCGAATGTATTAAAGTGCAAGTAGGTTCGTATGACGGTCTTGTCAGTGGTGTGGACAAACGAGGGCTATGATATGCCTCTCTATATCCGGCGCAATCGCCGTATTACAGCGTTGTGTCTCCAGTCAGGCAAAGATGCATATAGAGAGGCATATCATAGCCCTCGTTTGTCCACACCACTGACAAGACCGTCATACGAACCTACTTGCACTCTAATACATTCGCTATCAACTCAAAGTGGGGGACACACACAATATAGAGAGTACGCACCCATGGTGGGAGGACAAAAGCTTGATACATCCTTCCTTAATTGAATTTTCCTATTGGGGACATTTCCCGGTATTGGCCAGAGATTGATACAATCCATATATAAGAGAGTACGCATCTATTATGGGAGGATAAATGCTGGACACATCCTTCCCTATTCCACTTTTCCTATTGGAGACATTTCCCATGACTGGCCAGAGATTGACACATTTCTAATGGTCTCCCAGTTCTGTTTCTTAAATAGCAAGATATTTGCGTATTGGACAATCCAAATCTTTTGGATCGACATTTTTTTGTGTATAAGCCTTGAAGAAGTTACAATCGTAACGAAACACGTGCCAGTTGTTTTCATCATTGCCAACAGGGAGGCTTTATGAATATGACCTCCGTGGATCAACTAGCAATAACAACACTCTTGTAAAACAACATATGTCCTTGTTTTGGATTGTATTTGGAATATTGGACTTTTACAATTTGAATGAAACATTGTCATTTGATATTAAATAGAATTTTGCAGAATTTATCTGGTTGGACTGGTTTCCTGTGAGCAGCCATATTGTTTTTTGAATCATAAATTTGTTACACTATTTAAAATAGTGATATGAATATTGGAGAGTGCCGAGGTACAGTTGTTTTGTTAAGCTCTTTCTTACAGTGTCAGGTCATGCCTCAGGCCTCTCTACTTCAGTCACTTTCTTTTAGAGTCAGGTCAGGTCTCTCTTCTTCATTCTTTCTTCTAGAGTCAGGTCAGGCCTCTCTACTTCAGTCTCTTTTTCACAGTGACATGTCAGACCTCTCTACTTCGGTCTCTTTCTTACAGTGACAAGTCAGGCCTTCCTACTTCATTCTCTTTCTTTTAGAGTCAGGTCAGGCCTCTCTACTTCAGTCTTTCTTTTAGAGTCAGGTCAGGCCTCTCTACTTCAGTCTTTCTTTTAGAGTCAGGTCAGGCCTCTGTACTTCAGTCTTTCTTTTAGAGTCAGGTCAGGCCTCTCTACTTCAGTCTTTCTTTTAGAGTCAGGTCAGACCTCTCTACTACTATCTCTTTTTTACAGTAATGTCAAGCCTCTCTACTTCAGTCTCTTTGCTTTTAAAGTCAGGTAAGACCTCTCTACTTCAGTCTCTTTCTTTTAGAGTCAGGTCAGGCCTCTCTACTTCAGTCTTTCTTTTAGAGTCAGGTCACGCCTCTATGTTTGTTCTCTTTCTTACAGTGCCAGGTCAGGCTTCTCTCTCTTCCTCCATGTCATCGCCTCAATACACTTCACGTCTCTCCTGTTGCTTCCAATGTTTTGTGCTGTGCGTCTTCGCAGGGGCACCTGGTGTATTGATGTAACATTGGAATGGAATATTGGGATGGAATAATAGCATTGGAAGGTTAGGGAGTTTTGGAATGTACACAGGGCAGTTGGAAAGGGAGCTGAAGTGACGAGCACTATAAAGTGTAACTGTAATAAACCTGAATAAACGGCCTTTATGTTTTGATTTATCTGAGAAGATTACAGTGGCGACGAGCAGAAAACATTCATGCGGCATGAATTTCTTATAATGATTACACTCGCCTGCTGTTCTTGACGCTGTGACTTGATGAGCTGAGACTTGGAGAGCAGTGCAAAAGGGAGCGCAGTGAGTAATGATACCGGAGCAAGTGCAATGCGTGATGCGTGTTTGCCACAAAGCCTGTTTGCCATGAAAAGTATATTTTGAGTTTTGAGCAGGCTACGCACGTGTGCATCAACTCGCGTCTTCCTCAATTAAAAATACGCAGTCCGTGACAGACGCTGCTCACACAGCATGTGAGTAGCATGTGGAAAATGCTACTCACGCAGAGCAAACGTAGCATTACAGCATTGGACAGAAAGGCGGCCATTTTGAAATCAGACGGATCCAGCCTGAAATGTGAAATATGTTACATCAGTGAATTTGAAGCCGACGACCATTTTGAAGTCAGGCAAATCTACTTTAAGCCTGAACAATACTAAAAAGGAAAAAAAACTTGTTAAGTTTAACATTGTTTTAAAGGACACATTCTGGATTTCTTTTTCTTTTTTTGGCTTACCTCAAATACAATGTCAAATAGAGAGTCAAGCAGTGAAATTACTATAAATACAGACACAGAAATACATAATGGTGAGGAAAGCATAGGGAATGTGTCCAAAATAATATTTCGGAGACCCATACCATTTCTTTTGTCTGATCAGCAAAATATTGTGCAAAGATGGGAGAAATGGAGAAGAAGATTTGAGCATTTTTTAAATGCTTCATGTAAAAAACACAGATGAGCAATCGAACGATCTCTTACTTAACTTGGTAGGTGATGATGTTGAGGACTTGATAATGACATTTCCAGAACAAGAAAGAACAACATACAAAGGGCACATTAAATGTCTAAATGACAGGTTTGATCCACAAAGGAATTTGGATTTTGAAGATATAATTCCAGTGTAGATTTCCAAAATGAGGATGAGTCCATTGATGAATATGTAACAAGATTAAGGAAGCTGGTCACTTTTTGTGAATTAGAGAAGTTTAGCAATGAAGAAGCAATAAGACTAAGGTTAATTCAAGGCTGTTCTTCTTACATAAAGTTCAGAAAAAAGTTGTTATAAAAAACTTATGATTTGCAAACGATACTATGCATGGCTCGAACAGATACACAAGCACAAATCATTTAAAAATATGGAACAGGATAGAGTAAAAACTGTAGAACAAGTACAACAAATGTTAAAGAAGGACATTAGTACAGAAAAAAACAGATGTTCAAAATAAAGAAAAAAGGTTGTGTTGTAGATGTGGATTCCATTTTCCACATATAAAAGTTTATCCGGCATTAGGTCAACAGTGTATAGAATGTGAATTATTTAATCATTTTAGAATTATATACAAAAGAGACAAAAAAGGAAGCGTGGACTAAAAAGGAAAATTGGATCAAGCAAACTATGCCTGTAGCTAAAAAGAAAGTAGGTAATGTTAAATATTTAAGGCAAATGCAAGTTGTTGAACATGATTTTGAGGATGAAGAAGCTGGACAATCAGACAGGTTGTACATGATGTCTGAAGAAAGTGAAGTCAAACAAATTAACATGATCAGAAGAGAGGATATTAAAACAAAATGTCTGTAGATATCACAGTTGGCTCTCAAACAGTTCCTTTGGTGTTAGATAGTGGTGCAACATGTAATAAAATGTGTGTTACTGTATATCAAAACATGGACAAACTGCCATCTCTAACTCCATCACATGTAAGCGTTTTTCAGTGGAGAGCAAAACACCTAGACCTATGTTTAGGAAAATTCAAGGAAAGTCTGCAATATGGAGAGAAATCCAGCAGAGACGAAATGCATGTATTGGAAGGTGAAGTTCCTGTCCCATGTTTGTTGAGCAATGTCACAGCCCAAGTTATGGGTCTGCTAGCAATGACTTGCAATGTCACAAAAGACCATCCTATTCTACAACAATATCCACAATTATTAAACTGAAAGATAAAACAATAACTGTGCATATTAATGAGGCTGTAAAACCTGTTGTACAAGTTCACAGAAGAGTTCCAATACATTACAGACAAAAGTTGAAAAACAAAAAAATATCGCTCCTTCAGCAAGACATTATTGAGCCAGTTTCTGGGCCAATGCCATGGATATCTCCGATTTTGGTAGTCCCGAAAAAAGATACAGAGGACATAAGAATTTGTGTAGATATGAGAGTGCCCAATACAGCGATCAAAAGGGAGACACATCATGGACCACATTTAACTGACATGATATCTAGCATCAGTGATGTGATTAGCTTCTCAAAATGGGATTTATATAAAGGATACCATCAGTTAGAAATTGATGATAAGTCTCGTTACATAACAACATTTTCGACAGATTTATGCCTATTTAGATACAAAAGACTGAATTTTGGCATATGCTCAGCTGCTGAAATTTTTCAGGAAACTTAAAATAATTTAATAAGGCCAGTAAGAAATGCTATGAACTATAGTGATGATATCTTAATATTCGGAAAAACTCAAGAAGGTGATCAAGCTTTAAATGAAGTGTGCCAACAGCTTGTAACAGCTGGTCTAATACTCAGGTTTGGAAAGTGTGACATAAACAAACCTGAATTAACATTTTATGGTCATATATTTTCTCGCGAAGGTATGAGATCTGATCCCATAAAGATATCTGTAAACTTGGTAGCCATTCCTAAATATGTAACAGAACTACATTCTTTTTGGGAATGGCCAGTTACTGTTCACTGTACATAAAAGACTATGCCACCATAAGTGCACCGCTTAGAGAACTAACAAAGAAAGGTCAAAAATTCATTTGGGATGTGAACTGTGAACACGCATTCAAACAAATAAAACAGGACATATTGTCTGCAGCCAATTTAAAAACTATTGTGATCAACAATTGTGCACTGAGCTAGTGGTGGATGCCAGTCCTGTGGAACTTGGTGCAATATTAGTGCACCATAAACCCGGCAGGGAGACTGCTCGGTATGTGATTTCAGATGCTAGCAAAAGGTTCTCTGATGGGGAGTGGAGATACTCCAAGCCCAAAAAAGAAAGTCTTGCGGCTGTATGCACATGTGAATATCACCATGATTTTATATAATGCAAACCAATTGTTATAATAACAGACCAACAAGCACTAGTTGCAATTTATGGGAATCCAAAAATTAAAATGCCACCACGTATTGAAAGATTGATAATGCGACTGATGGATTTTGATTTCAAGATCACTCACAACACAGGAAAATAATTTAACCGAATAGATTATTTATCTAGACACCCCACTGAGATACAGACAAAAGAACAGTTGAAGGCAGAAGAATACATATGTTTAATTATCAGGTCTATCGTACCAGGTATTATATCAGAAAAATAGTTAACTGAAAAGATGAAACACTTAAAGAAGTGAAAAGGATTGAATTTGAAAACAAATGGAGACTAGTAAATACTGCAACACCATTCCATGTGAATATATAAAGGAATGACATCCTAGCATTTAAGAATATACATTCAGAGTTATCAATAGCATCTTCTGGAGTGTTTTTCAGAGAAAATACATTGATAATTCCAGAAAGTCTACAAAGACATGTAATTGATCTGGCACATGAAAAGCCTCAGACGTATGTCGGCGACAAAGAACACACTAAGAGAAAAAATGCGTTTTCCGTGATTAGATAGTCAAGTAGAGGAAGTGGTAAGAACATGCCATCTATGTCAATGCACTACAAAGGCAAGAGTAATGGAGGAGTTACACATGTCCAAATTACCTGCTGATGTATGTTCTAGTGTGACAGCAGATTTTTATGGACAACTAGATTCAGGACACTATTTACTAGCATTGATTGATGAATATTCTCTGTTCCTCATTGTGAAAGTAGTGTTGTCAACATCAATTTTTTTTAAATATCTTTTTTTTTGGCATTTCTTTAACACACAACATTAATATGGATAATAAAATTACATTATCATTATAAGAGGAGGAGGAGCATCTTCTGCAGGGGAATTATCGGTCAATGAGGCGAGATATGCAATCCCAACACATTACAAAAGCCTACAATAGTCAAGCCCCCTGTTGATCTCAGGTTGCATAGCACAGGGCAGTACATTATGTTGAATCAAAATTGAAAAAGAAAACGGTAAGCCTTTCCCAAAATGATCTTTCCCATTGTTCTTAAACGAAAGAAAAGAAGGAAAAGGAAACTTACAAGAACATCAGAAACCTAAATCTATCTGTAACACCATGATATACAACCCAGTAAAATCATGACAAACAAACAATCACCGGGAGTCGGTCCATTACCTTACCTACGGTAAAATAGGAATTACAACCAATATTTGGAGTGTGGGGGGGGGACACAGGAGAAAGGCATCAGTGGAGGGGAAAGAGGCTATAGCAAGTGAACCCACAGGCCACCCCATTTATTCAGAAACTGTTGATGCCGCGCGTGATGTGCGCTCGGGTGCATGGCGCTCATCCCATGCCTGTGCGATTTCCCCCCATGGCTCAGCGTAGGGTTTGCGACGCTTTGTGATCCTGTACTCCTTGAGCAGTGCCCTTTCTTCAGCTCTAACCCAACATGAAACGTCCGCCTCCCAGACAGTCAGCAAGGGCGGATTGTTCGCCTTCCAATGCAGCGCTATCCTCCTTTTGGCCAACAGGAAAGCCAAGTCCGCGAACCTATGTCCCAGTTTTCTAGCTTTGGGCCTCGGGAACAAACCCAGGATACAAACCTCCAGAGAACACGGCAGATCCCGGGACAGTACCCTGTTAACAGTGTCCACTACCGTGGCCCAGTAGGCCGCCAGCCGCGGACAGTGTTGTCAACATCAATAACAAATGTGCTTCCTGTTCTTGGTGACATTTTCTCAACCTGGGGGATAGCAGAAGCATTAAAAACAGATAATGGACCATCTTTTAGTGCAAATGAGTTTTAAAAAATCATGAATTATTTGGGAATAATTCATAGAAGAGTGACACCAATGTAGCCACAAGCAAGTGGTATGGTGGAAAGACTGATGGCCACTATCAAAAAAACTATACAAAGAGCAAGACTTTCACAGCTTTCAATAAATCAGGCATTATGTCAGGTTCTACAACACTTTAGAAATACTCCTTATGGTTCTACAGGAAGATATCCTTCTGAGATACTGTTTGGTCAGTCAAGACAAACACATATGCCACATCTTGCACCTGTTCCACCAAAAGAGCATGCTGAAATAATGGAAAAAGATATGGAAGCAAAAAGGAAAATGAAATAATATCCTGATAGCTAGACATTTTTTCGAAGTGAGGACTACAGTATAGGAGACCTAGTATTAGTAAGGCAACAGCAAGTAAAAAAATGACAGGGTAAGTTCCATCCAACACCTTTGGTAGTGATTATAGTTCATGGGACTGCAATTACAGCAGAAAGTGACGGCAGAGTGATAACTAGGAATAAAATGTGGTGTAGCGGTCTAGTGTTTGCACACCACGTGATCGTGAGGGACGACGGGAGCGGTGGCGGCCATTTCGCACGGAGGGCTCTACGTGCGTGTGCGGCCCCAGCGCTCTCCCTTTGAATGAATAAAGTTCTAAAAAGGCTCATACTTTGTACAGCACTTCTTTCACCGGCACCTTAGCATCCTACAAATTGGCAACGAGGCTGGTGCGCACGTCGCGCTTTGCAGCGCTCACCCCGCGTGCATGTGCAATTGAGCCGCCGCGCTCCGACGCGGCCTTCAAGATCGGAGGGAGAGTGCGGCAGCGGGACACCTGGCAGACGGCGGCGCTCCCCAATTGCGATCCAGGAAGCCCACGGATCGAGGCAGCCATCAGGCAGTGTGCTGCCCGCAGTGACTACAGGAGTTGTGGCCCAGCACGAGGGTCATCACGAGCAGGCATTCTCACAGTAAGTGCCTGAGTGTGCTTGTATGGCTGTTCAGGGAGCTGATCGCCTACAAGGATCTTCCCTTCCAGCCAGCTGTCACACTTTGCAGCCCCCCACAGCTGCCCCAGAGGGATACACTCATGTGCTGGCCAGTGAACAGATTGCATACAGGGATCTCTCATCCCAGCCAGCAGCTACACCTTGCAGCCCCTCCATTACGTTCCAGCCGGTACCCACCGAGCCAAGGAGTGCAGCGTTCCAGCCTAACACACCCCGGGCTCCTAGAGCATCGACACTAGGAGCACAAGAAACCCATGCCCAGTTGCATCTGCCTGTTTCGGCCCATCAAGCTTGCCCGCCACCGTTCCTGCTTCCATTAGCACACAGCCCAGCTCCCTCGCCCTGCCAGCATGTGTGCACAGACCTTTTCACTCACCAACCCAGTTCCTTTCCTGCCAAAGCCGGGAGAGCCGGCCATGAAATGGGAGGACTGGAAGGGTTATTTTCTGAACTATCTGTCTGCTTTGGAAGCCGAAGGGGAAGAGGCTTTTTCCAGCAAACGCAGGAAGAAAATCCTATTGCACAATCTGGGTCCGGAGGTTCTAAGGGTGTACGAGAATATGGTAAAAAAGACTAGACCCCCCAATGATGATGATGTCTTTCAACATGCGTTGGAAGACTTGGACAGTCATTACCAACCAGTGGTCTGCACTGCCATAGATCGCTACAATTTCTTCCAACGGAAACAATCAGAGACTGAGTCAGTGGAAGACTATGTGGCTGCGCTAAAAAAGTTGGCTGTCACTTGCAAATTCGGCACCCTCCATGATGATCTGGTGCGTGATCAGATCATAATGCACACCGTCAACACAAATATTCAAGAGAAGCTGTGGGTAAGTGGAGATGCTCCCCTCAATGAGATCATAGCCATGGTGAAGAAAGCGGAACTGTCGAAAAGATGTGCGGCTGCTGCAAAAAAAGAAAGCGAAAGCAAGGCCACTGTGTGCAGAGTGACTGACATGAAACCCCACAACCACAAACCTCCACCCATGGCAGGGACAAAGTACAGCAGGAAACCCATGATGAAGGGGGCAGGAACCCACAAAAGCACCCAGTGACCACAAGAGTAGTTGCTACAGGTGTGGGAGTCATTCGCATGTTGCCAATGACAGACGGTGTCCAGCATTCCGTGTTAAATGCTCCTTTTGTGGGGTAATGGGCCATTTTGGAAAAGTGTGTAGGAGAAAACCCAGTACCACCACTGTAAAATGTGTTCTGAATGACTCTGACACAGAAGGGGTGGAGGGTGAGGATGATGAGGACAGTATTCTATGTGTTGATGATCACATTTTGGGCATTGATTGCAACAATAATAAGAAACCTTCTTGCTTGTTGACCATTGGGGGAGTACATGTTTCCATGGTGGCTGACTCTGGGTCCCCATACACTATCATTCAACGCAACATTTGGGAGAGGGACTTCATTCGCACCTTAGGTACTCACTTACACCCCACGGACGTCCATCCTGTCACCTTCACAGGAGAAAAGATTCCCATGGTAGGCTTCCGTCCACTCCGTTTTGAGTTCAAGGGGAGGACCTCAGTCAGAAAACTGTATGTGGCAGAAAAAGGACCCTCAGTCTTGGGGTGGGCGGACCAAGGGGCATTAGGGATTCAACTCAACCCTGGGGGCGTGACACAAGTGCTCATGACAGACGACCCACCAGCACCTGAGGGTGGAACACTGAAAGAAGACTTTCCATCTGTATTCAGTGGCACCATAGGCAAGCTCACCAGATTCACGCACAGGATTTGCCTCAAGGAAGGTGCCATACCAGTCTGCCACAAAGTAAGGAACATCCCGTTCAATTGCAGGGAGGCAGTGCAGATGGAACTGCAGCGTCTGGAAGACAACGGCGTGATTGAGCCCATCGAGAGTGCGGAATGGCTGGCGCCATTGCTAGTGGCACGCAAACCCAATGGGAAGGTGCGCCTCTGCATAGACCTCAGGGAGCTGAAAAAAACATTATTGTGGACAAATTTCCGTTGCCTAAAATCAACGAAATGTTGGCCCAGACCAAAGGAATCAAGTGGTTTTCCACAATTGACCTCACGGTGGCGTATCACCAGATTTCACTTCACCCCTCATGTAGAAAACTAACGTCTTTCATCACACCATTCGGATGCTACAGATTTCGGCGGGTGCCATTTGGCTTGGCGTCAGCAGCCGCCATGTTTCAAAAACTCATGCATAAATTGTTCAAAGATACCAGTGGAGTTCAATACTTCCCGGACGACATACTGGTAATGGGGAAAACCAAACAGGATCATGATGAAAAACTATCTGCGGTGCTACGGATTTTAGCAAACAATGGCCTCACAGCAGAATGGGACAAATGCAAGTTCAGTCTACACTCCGTCACGTACTTGGGTCACGAAATAAACGACAAAGGAATCTCCCCAAAGAGAGCCAACGTGGAGGCGATCATGTCTGCACCCACACCTCAGAACAAGGAAGAAGTTCGTTCCTTCCTAGGATTGGCCGAATTTTACAGTAAGTTTGTGAAAAACTTTGCCACCAAAACGCACCACCTACGCCAAATATTGAAAGACAAAACTGTTTTCAGCTGGTCGGCCGACGCAAACAACGAATTTGTACAAATCAAGAACGACATTTGCTCTGCGGTTCCTCTACATGGATTCGACTAATCGGCCGCCTCCATCCTCACCACAGACGCCAGTGACAAAGGTCTGGGAGCTGTCCTGTCGCAAATGTCCCCGGACGGCACCATGACCACTATCAGTTTCGCATCCCGTTCCCTCGCCCCCAACGAGGAAAAGTTCAGCGTCATAGAGAAGGAGATGCTGGCGGCAATCTGGGCCATGGACAAATTCCGCCAATTTCTCTGGGGCTCCCGATTCCTCCTCAGAACGGACCCCAAGCCGTTGGTTAAAGTCCTCACATTGAGCAGACATGCCAGCGCCACACCTCGCATTGCCAAAATGTCACTCAAGTTATTAGACTACGTATACGATGTTGAGTACGTACCAGGAAACAAGAACAAAGTGGCAGACTACCTCAGCAGATCAGCGGCAATGGAAGGGGCGCCACCACAAACAGAATGGGACGAGTACACAATAGCATTCACAAGTGTTCAAGAAGACGTCATCAGCGCGCAAGAATGGAAGGCAGAGTACGACGCTGATCCCCTTCTCGAGAGCATAAAAAGGTTTGTCACGGATGGTTGGCCGGAGAAGAGGCACTTGAACGCCGACCTCAGGAAATTTTGGGAGGTACGGGAGGAATTGTCCGTCAGTGAGGATGCCATATTTCTACTACGAGGGGACAAAGTGATTCCTCCACAACAGTTGGTAGATCGACTACTCAATATCCTGCACGAAGGCCATTTGGGAATTGTGAAGTCGAAGAGACGAGTCAAACAATCTTACTGGTGACCCGCTGTCGACAACTACGTAGAGAAGCACGTGAGAGCATGCGTGCAGTGCAGCAATGCGGACAAATCACAGACCATGCTACGACCACCCCTGGAGAAGTTCACCAACCCCAACAGCCCATGGGAGGAGTTGTCAGTTGACATTTTGGGTCCCATCCTGGACTCGTGGGGAGTACCCAAGTATGTCATAGTACTTATGGATCGGTACTCCAAGTGGCCAGAGGTGGAGCTATGTGAAAAAGCGGACACAGAAAGAGTCATAGCTTTTCTCACTGCTACATTCTTAAGAGAAGGGATTCCGAAAGCCATTACATGCGACAACGGTCCACAGTTTACGTCTGAAAAATGGAATGCGTTCACAAAACGTAATGGCATTGTGACCAAACATACCCCGGTGTACCACCCCGCCGGGAATGGCCTCGCGAAAGCTTCGACCGCGTGATCATGGGGTCTGTTCAAGGAGCCATCAGCGCAGGAAAAAAGTGGGAGACAGAAGTCAAACATACCGTCTGGGCGTATCGCATCACACCCACCGTGACGGGATACAGTCCATTCAGGATTCTACGTGGCTGGGACCCGTTCACACCTGACAACACAGTTTGGCTGAATCTTACGATGCAGAGTAAATGGTCCCCAGCGGTGGTTCGAAACAATCTGGAGAAGGCCCAGAAAATGTACACGGATCACTACAACAAGAAGCACAGTGTGAGAGAGGTCTCATTGGAAAAGGGGGAATGGGTCAGGGTGAAGCTGGCTCAACTACGCAGGAAAGGAGACAGTAAGTTCAGCGACCCCTTACAAGTCAAAGAAACCTACTCGTGTTCCGCCTTGTTAAGTGATGGCAAAGTATGGTCCTACAGCAGAATGGCCAAGTGCAATAAAGTGATAGGATGGAACAAGGAGGACTCCACCACAAGCACCGGACATACCAGTTGGGAGTTGGATAATGAAGAGAACGGACTAGAAATAAACACACAGAGAAACCGCACAACAAGAGACACTGAAGGTGACAGTGGCACCACACAAGAACAGAGTAATTCCGAGGCCACACAACACCTTAGGCCCCAAGAGTGCCATAACGTCTGTGAATCAGACACCTCGCAGCACACCCCCATAGCTCTCAGTAGAGACCAGCAGGAGAGTACCAGGGAAACTAGAGCACGCACGAGGGAGACACAGACTACACAGGCACCTATTACACGCACCCGCACGGGCAGGGCAGTAAGGTTACCAAAAAGATATTGTGAATATGATATGTGATTTCCGTGCATACTATGCCATGTTCCCTTTTCCTATTGTTCCATACCCCCCCCTTTCCTGTTGTCCCCGCTTCTCTTTATAGAACAAATGTAACGAGCTAGGATTCGGGTGCCCTCGGTTCAGGAACCTCTGCGGCATCAGTAAAAGGGATCACAGTTTATGTTTTGTCATGGTATTGTTAAAGGGGGGAGATATGTGGTATAGGGGTCTAGTGTTTGCACACCACGTGATCGTGAGGGACGACGGGAGCGGCGTGGCCATTTCGCACAGAGGGCTCTACGTGCGTGTGCGGCCCCGGCGCTCTCCCTTTGAATGAATAAAGTTCTAAAAAGGCTCATACTGTGTACAGCACTTCTTTCACCGGCACCTTAGCATCCTACATAAAACATTTTTAATTTTTTTTATTCAAGTGCTGAAGAACAAGGACATGCAGAACTAGATGGCCAACGCATGGAGCAATCCAGTACAAAATCTGAAAGGAATTTTACGGAAACCAAATCGCCTAATAGAGCATTGCTGAATGTTAATGTGTGAATGTGAATTGTCTAATTTATTTCTTACTGTTTTCTTCTCCTCTTCTTTTTACTTTTCTTTTTCTTTTCCTCTAGTCATAAAAAAAATAAAGGGGGGGGTGTAATGATGTAACATTGGAGTGTAATATTGGGATGGAATAATATCATTGGAAGGTTAGGGAGTTTTAGAATGTATATGGGGCAGGTGGAAAGGGAGCTGAAGCCCTGAGCTCTATATTGTAGAACTGGAATAAAACTGAAGAAAAGGCCTTGCTGGTTTGCTTTATTTGAGAAGATTACACCTGGTGCCTCCTCTCCTCCGTGCGGTGCACACGCATGCAGGGCTGATCTCAATTCCTCGGTGGGTTTCACACGAGGCTGAGGATGGATGCGGAGAACTCTCGAAGTCAGCACAAGATCAATAGGAATCCAATCTTCCTGAGCCTCCGATACGATTATCCAGGCACCTTGTACCCAATCATTCAGCTCACGGGGGACATGTGATAAATGCTACTGATCACACAGTGAGAGAGGGCGGTGCAGGAGGGCCTTGCAGTAGGGCAGGAGGGGCAGTACGGGGGCTATACTAGAGGGCAGGAGCACCTGGCTAGGAGGGGGCAGTGCAGAAGGAAAGGAGGATAAGTGCTGGAGGGCAGGAGGGGTGATGCAGGTGGACTGTGCCACCTAGAAGGAGGACAGAAAGGGCTGTGCAGGAGGATATTGGGCTCTACTCAGTAGGGCAGGAGGAGCAGTGTGGAAGGGGGCTATGCAGGAAGACTTAGCAGAATGGCTTGAGGGGCAGTGCAGAAGGACAAAAGAACCTGGGCTAGATGGCAGTACAGGAGGAGCTATACAGGAGGGCCTAGCAGGAGAGTAACAGGCATAGTACAGGAGGACAGGAAGACCTGTGCAAAAGGAATAGTGCAAGAAGGGCAGTGCAGGACAGCAATTCAGTAGGACTGGAGGACCTTGCAGGAGGGGCAGTACAAGGGCCTATACTAGAGGACAGGATCACCTGGTTAGGACGGAGGTGGGGCAGCGCAGGAGGACAGGAGAACCTGCGCCAGAGAGACAATACAGGAGGGGCTATGTTGGACGACCTAGCAGGAGGGTAGGAAGCACAGTACAGAAGGACAGGAAGACCTGTGCAGGAGGGACAGTGCAAGGAAGGGCAGTGCAGGTGGATCTAGTAGCAGGGTAGTTGGGCAGTTCTGAAGGATCAGATGAGCTACACATAAGGGAAGGAGTGGCAGTGCAGGAGGGGTGATACAGGCGGGCAGGAGAATCTAACCTGGAGGTGAGGAGGTTCAGTGCAGGAGGGGAGGTAGGGGAGGACTTAGCAGGATTGCTTGAGGGGAAATGCAGATGTACAGGAGGATATACCCTGGAGGGCAGGATGGGTGATGCAGGTGGACAGTGCCTCCTAGCAGGAGGACAGAAACGGCTGTGCAGGAGGACAGTGGGCTCTAATCAGTAGGGGTAATTCGGGAGGGGAAGTGTAGGAGGCCAGTGAGCTCTACGCAGTAGGGCAGGAAGGGCAGTGTGGGAGGGGCTGTGCAGGAAGATAGTGGACTCTACACAGTAGGGCAGGAGGGGCAGTGAGAGAGGGAGCTAAGCATGAAGGCAGTCCAGGGGCATAGCTATAGCTATGCAATGGCACCAAGGCCATGAGGGGCCCACTGCATTGCATTAATGGCTGTTTTACCACCAACCAGTGGACTGGGGACATCCCCTTGCTTCCATTGGGGCCCATGGTGTCCTTTCTGTTTCACCAGCCCATGCAGGAGGTGGGAGTGCAGGAGAAGAGGAGCAGGAGATCCTGTGAAATAGGGCAGAAAGGGTAGTTCAGCAGATGGGCAGTGCAAGTGGAGGGACATGTGGTAAGGAGCAATGGAAAGGTAACTGAAGGAGTGTAGGAGGACCGTCAAAACACATCTCTTCACACATGCCAAAGACATACGTATTGCAATGCACACATACATACACATGCCCAAGCACATAGACCATCAGACGTGCGGGCACTAATGCACATGCTAAGGAACATTCAGGCACATAGAGGACAAGCACATGCACCAGCTCACAACACATATATACACAGAGGGGTGTACATGCACTCATCGATGAAGGGACAGTGAATAGACAGGAGGATCTGTGGACAGACGGTATGATCAATAAATGGTTAATATACAGGTAGATCAATGGATGCATAACTAACACTGGGGCGATCCGGCATTAATCTTCAGCCTTTCTTCAGCTGGACTAACATTTGAGAATGTTGATAGGAGTGGATCGTCAGCACCCATTCAATCGTTGGTTTCTCTGTGGAGAAATTGTTTCAATTGGATATCAGACTAACAGACTTACATGTACCTATGCATACAGACCAATAGGCACAGAGGCTTCTATCAGTCAATAAATCAATCAAACAATCATTCAGAATTTGTAAAGCGCTGCTAATCACCCATGAGGGTATCCAGGCACAGACAACATTCATACAGGCGTCCATGCACAGAGGACAAAAGAGGCAAACACAAACACTCAGAGGCTAACCTAAATAAATTCACATTTGCAACAAGATCAAAAGACTTAGGATTATTTCAGCTGCCCTCAATGGTTTTCCCATTGGGAATACCGCTCAAGGCATCTACAAGATTTCCTAAGTCTTTGGGAGCGGAATTATCAGGTCCTCAAACTCCAGACCCGATAATTCGGGTCCTGGAGACATTGGACCAGTGGCCTGGAGAGGAGGTGTTGGTGGTGCGGACAGCTGAGGACCTAGCCCCCTCCTGCTCTCACATCAGCATGGGGAGTGCAGAAAAAGTTACCATCAGCTGAAGTAAATGTGTGCGCATTTCAACCACTTCTTCCCCCAAATGGAGAAAATATGAAAACATATAGAAGTTGTGTGGGTATTTTTGGTTCTCTTTCAGTGCTTAATTTGAGACGGTGGTTTCCGGTGCTCTGCACCTGGACATAATTATCAACACCGGCGCTTGTGACAGTCTGCCACAAGGTGGTACTGGCTGGAGATGACCACAACAACGGGTAATTATTCATTCAATATACATTAAAAATGACTATTACCTGCCGCCCGCGCCATTCTTACAGCTTTGGGGGCCTCAAATAATCAGAATTGTCACACTTGTAGGAGTGTGATGGTTAGTAGTTGTGTTATTATTATCATTGGCAGCATAGCAGGAGCAATGGGTTGTGCAAGCTGCAGTGGTCGCTGGACGAGAGCCCTGGCACTTATATTTGTTTTATTAACTAAGCACTGGTCTCTTTGTTATTCCCCATTCTAGGGGAAATTATTCCAGCCCCAGTATCTCCAAGCGAAGTGCAGGAAGGACTTGTAGTGAGGACCATGTAGATATCCAGGCACACACATGCAACACACACACAGTTACAGGCTGTAGATACACATACAGCCAGAAACATCACATGTACGGATGGTCAACAAACTGGTGTCGAAGCACACTTGCACAGATACAACCACTGGAACGGCAGTCACACAAAGAACAAAAGGCATCAAGATACCCAAGTCTGAGAGCATATAACTGCCCCATTACCTTAGATAGAGGCACCAGTAACATAGAACACTAGCGATACAGATAGCCACAAGCACACAGACAAATATGTTTTTAAGATTCTCATCCTCATGCATCATTATAAGAGTTGCAAAAAGAACAATTGATGGACAGAATGCGGAACACTGTCATACATTCATCCCAGTACAGTACTCTTTATGAGTTGGCATAACGCTTAAAAGCACAGACATATAGGGGCCGATTCCGATCTCGGCCGGTAGGGCTCCGAATCGGATTCGGCTTTACCGGATCCGATTCGGAGCCCTGTTTCCCGACCGAATCGTACGCGGGTCCGGGCGAGCGAGTACGATGCAAGCGCCCGCGAAATCGCCGACCGACTCGTACGCGGCTTCAACACGCTCCGACCGACTCGCATGGACACAACTCGCACCGCGCGATGTAGTCGTTCCCCGTCCGGGTAAGTACGATGCGCGCCGCGAGCAGTCCGACCGACTCGCGCCGTCCGGCTCGAAAGAGCTGTCGGAGCCGGACTTTGGGGGTCCGCGTCGGACCCCCCTGTACGCGTGGCCGTGCGAGTCGCACACAGGGGGGACCCATGGGTCCCCCCTACCTGTGCATGTACGGCACGATGCGCTTCGCCACGTACCCGCTGTAGGGGGCGCCCTTGTTCGCCTCGCACCCATTGAGTCAATGGGAGCCCCCGTACGCGTTGTACGACCGGCTCCCATTGACTTCAATGGGAGTCCGACCGAATCGAGTCCGGGTGCATGCGTGCGCATCGTACTCGTTCGGTCGGACTGCCAGAGTCCGATTCGGTCGGAAATCTCTCCGGGTCCGGCTCGGTCAGAGAGATTTCCGGCCCGAATCAGAATCGGCCCCATAGTGTTATAGGCATAAATAATTACGTATACAGACATGCTTGCACAAAGATCATCAGGCACACAGGCGCCCATGCTTTCCACTGAATATACAGACACATATACACAGCAAACATATGGGTATCCCTGTACAGAGAGACACTTTTACAAATAGCACATATCAATGGTGCCATAACAAATGGACAGAGGAGGGATTGGAAAGAGACACTAATGGGCCAACCTATTAATGGATGGACAGGTGGATGGATGCATAACTGGTACAGTACTGCGAATGAGGCTTTATCTTCAGCCCACCTGCAGATCAAATCACATTCAGGATTGAGAAAACATGCACACAGAGCAAAAAAGACAAAAAACATACATGGAGGATGACAAGCATGAAAGCACTGTTATACAATGAATAAAACACAAGTGTACCGAAACATACACAAGCAACACACCGTTAGAGATGACAGACACACAGAAAACTCTCACACAGCTAAATGCATGTATTGAGCATTTTTATGGTGTGAATCTAGCCAAATGGCAGCAGAGCACTGCACAGAGTCAAGGACAAGCATAAAATCAACGAGCAATAGGAGAGGTAGCTGGTTTGTGGACAATTAATGCATTGTGATGTAGTGTTCCTTAAAAAGGTGCGGTTTCAGCTCTTTCCTCTGCTTGATGAATATAGAGATTTTGTTCCAGATCCTGGGTTCACAGATGGAAATAGCTTGCTTCCCTGATTTTTTTTTTTTCTTCACACTTCTTAGTTTGCAGTCTGATGGAATTCTGGCTGCCGGTGTGCTGAGGATCATCAGAGATGGTGAGCTTGTCTGCAAGTTAAGCAGGGGTGCAGGTCATGTTGGCTTTATAAATGAGGCAGCTGGTTTTAATCAGATCTCAGCAAAGTTATGTTGGCATTATTTGCACTATTTCGGAGATTTTGCATTGCGCTTGTGATGCTGAGTTCCTGAAATGACACCCTTACTCTACTTTGCACAATTTGTGGTAATTCAGGGTAAACGTTTACAGCAAATACATGGGAAGAACAGAATAAGTGCAGCAGTTGTTCGCGATGCTCTTGCTTAAGTGCATCCTTGCACCAATATAAAAATATAGCAAGAAATGACACATTTGCATTTCCTGCAATTTCTCATCATTTCATGTAATTTGCTGTAATTTTGAGAAAGCAAATTATGCGAATTTCGCACTCTCCTATTTTTAAAGATAGTGCAGGCCACAAAGGGTGAACAATGGAGTTCCAGCAGGATGGGGATGATGCGACCACATTACTTCAGGCCTTGCATAAGAGATGCTGAGTCATGTAGGATGCTCTTAAGGGGTGCCAGTGTGGCATTTGGGAGGCTTTGATGTTACATTTTTCTTCCATCCAGATGTGAAAGTACAAGAGCTGAAAGGCAGATCTGAAATCGCCTTCTGGAAGAAACAGTTTCACATTTTTTAGAACAGAGAGCAGCCAGTACCAGGCAATCTTTTGATTTTTGGCAATGGGTACCTTGGAAGTGAGGTTGGTGTTCAGGGTGAATTCAAGAGACTTGGTACATATCACAGAGAATGACATCAATTCAAGTTCAACACAGAACAAGAAATTGATAGAGGAAAATGAAATAAACAAAAGCTTTAACTAAAGCAGACTACTCCCTATTTTAGGTATTAAGTATTGTGTTACCATGACATGCTGTCATTTAGCCTGCTAACACCATCATGTGCCACAATAAGCCATATGAAACTACAACTTTAAAGGTCCAGGAGCAATCATGTCTACATCCAGGCACAGCCACAAATGCCAAGGTCAATGATGCAGCAAGTGTGGTGAGGTCCTCAATAGAGACACATGCCAAAAGGTTTAGGGATAATGATGGGCCCCAGTGCTACTGCACTAGTGGGACTAAATGCCTGGCATAAATGCACATTCAAAAATCTAGACAGTGTTTCAAACTCTCGGACATTCCCTAAAACTCACAGCAATAATTAGAACAGGCCAAGGAATAAGTGCACATGCACAGGTGTAGTCATATATGGCCATTTGTAGCCACTTAAGTCCAGTGCAGCCTCCTATGCGCAGGTATAACGTCAATGTTTTGGCAGAGGCACGGATATCCATTGCAGCAACATTAAGATCAAATATACCCTCAAATGCACATTGCAGTAACCCAAGGCATAGATAGCCACAAATGCTGAGTGAACCTTCTCATGCAGTGGTGTCACCTCACATGTCCATTGAAGCATTGCTATCCCAGCAAAATAGCCTTGCATGCCCAGACCAGCATTTATTCAGTTCTTGGTTTCCAAGCAGCAGCAAATCTGCTCTAGAAGCGGCCCTCTGACTGCTCGCGACCGCCCGTGACTACCCACGTTCGAAAATCCTGCTAGGGTATGCCAATTCTCACTCGGGCTCACCAGCTCTCATTTCTGGAGCCTCGCGGAAAAAAAAATACTGCCACACAGCGATTGGTGGAATTTTGCTGGAATTGCACATTACAAGAGTAACACAGAATCCCCAAATTCTGCCAATACTGCAGACGGAATGAAACATTCTGCCCACCCCTTCTAATAAGTGGTTGCTCATGTCAATGCAGAGATGTAAAACACTTTGGCAAAAAGGTCACACATTTTTTCTGCTACACAGTGTGTTAGTCACTAGAGAGTTTAACTCTGTCTCTGTCTACTTAGGGATATTTTTTCTAACTTCTTGAATCCCATCTTGGACCATGAGAAGCGCTGCCACAGTCTCCTCTATTAGTATGACTACACCAAGTGGGTGTTGTCTGTTGGCTCCAATGACAAATAAATTACTTAACTCAATTAGTTTTTAAGGATAGTGTACGGGATGCCTTATTTGTTGAGCTTGTGTACTAACCAGACCGTTTTAAAGATCGTAATCTCTACGTAACTAATAAGGGGTGCCTTCTGATTGTACATTCCATGAGTAGTTTGCGGAGAGTCTAAAGTTCATCTTTCACTTTATGCATTAACCTAGCCATTTTCCTCCCAAGAACTGGCATGAAGTCTACCAAATACATTGTGGATGACCATTGGATACCCTCCTAGCTATCTTCCACCTATGTAAGGGGGCATAGATTGAGTGATTTAACATAGGTTTTAATGGGCTGAAATCTACTCCCCTCTGTCACTCCTGTAAAGCAAACGGCAAGCATACCAGGAGGATGCACAATTTTCCCCGCACACCTCACTGCCATACCGAGAAATCACAAGCCTCTTCCTGGGCCCTGCTGCAGGATCCGAGGACTACCTTTAACTCATCCCATTCTCCCATGCTTTCACAAAGCAAACAGTTACTTCTCCACCTCACTCAGGCTGGCCTACAGTATGCAATAATTTTTTAGAGGGTGTGGATCATGAATATCGAATACAGAATACTGTGGGCCACTTTTATCAAAGGTATAAACGAACAAAATATTTAAAGGTAAGCAAGGTTTTCTATACCTAAATCCACATATATGTACCTTAACAATATATTTATCTTCAAAGTACATAGATGTGAATTTAAGAATAGTAAATATATACTGTCCTAGAGACACTTTCCTTTTGATAATTTATCCCTTGATATGTTGGCTACAAAGTGTGACACCATAATGTTGTACTTAATATTCCAGAAGACAAGCATTTGAGAGGTGGGGCAGTCTCGGTGCCTTAAAGAAATAAAGAAGATATTCACCATTCCAACCTCTCTGTAAGTTTACTCCCAAATGACCATCTCAAAATCATCCCTTATAACCTTCTTGATCTTTTGAAACATGTCAACAAACCTAAGTTGTACCTCAGCAACAAGCTACTTAAAATGTCCCCAGGAGATCTTTCTTCGGTTTCAACATTTGTCGCTAAACTAATGCCTCACTGGCTCCAGAATCTTTGCGAGCATTGATCCGCTTGCTGCTTAAAAATAACTCTATATAGAAAGGGTCAGGTGTTATGTGATAACTTCAAGGGAACATTATGGTTTATCTAACCATAATGGCCCAAAAACAATGAAAGCCCCTGCAAGGGCCCTTCGGAATCTCCTTCCATGAGAAAGCAAAGGTTGACAATCTGGAGAGTGGAAGTCAGCACTAGGCAGTTCTGCTCTATGTGAACTTCCCTCAAAAATTAAATCAATCCACCCAGGACCAAAATAGGGCACTATTTGACTTTTCCCTTTCTGGTCACGTTGGTAGGTCCAAGTACCCTTGATGTTTCTTACCTTCTTCTGAGTCCTGTTAAATCTGCTGTCTATTAGGGGGCTTCTTCTGGATTCTCATGCATTGGTTTTTGTCTCTCTCAACTTTAGCATATTTAGAATCTTGCCATTTGTCGATTACCCTTTTTTCTATTGTATCAGCTGCTGCTGGCAGTAGCTTGGGTTCAGCACTGCATAAATCAGTTAGATGCTGTCTTGGCTCCACATCATAAAAGTATAAGTGGCACTCCACTAACTAGTTAAAATGTTCTTCATAAGAGATAGCTTTCTTCCCCTTCATTCGCCTATTCAGATTTTTTGCACGAGAAGAATCGAATTTGTGCAAAAATGTTCTAGACTCTTTGAAGCATTGTTAGAACTGTTATACTACTTGGCTATAGTCTTGCTAAGATTCATTACATTTTCATCCTCCATGCATTCATATATTCTACTATCTTTCTCACGCAGTCCTGAAATCAACACATTCCCTCTGAGTGATGTCAGGCAGCCTATTAAACCTGCTTCCTTCTCATCATCACGGAATTTGTGCATCTCTTATGTAAGGTAGTAAGACAAACCACATAAGCACATTTGACCCTATGATGACGTATCCAACAAGTTCTTTATGGATGCTAACTAAAGAGGTGGGTAGTTTCAACATGGTGCATAGACCATACAACTCATAGGTACAAAATTATTTTTCTGTAACTCAAGTTTTTTTTATCTCCAGTCCATGACGTAGCTGCATCTCCTCTATATAACAGATTTGCTCCCTTTCATCCTTCTCCATACCCTTGTTAGCCTTCCACACACCCATAATCTCGATTTCCACATGTTTTTAGTTTGGCACCTCCAAGTGCCCGAACCCTAAATATCTTTAATTTGAATTGCTTAATCTATGGAGGGGACTTCAAGGGGAAATAAGGGGGTAATATTGGTCTTTGGCATAACAGAGGTCTCTATACCACTTAAGGGATTGGTGTAAGGGTGTTGCAATCCCATTATATCATGCATCTGCAGCATTCTTATCACCCTGGGATCTGAGAGCCAACTCTAGCAAATATACTTTTGTTATGGTGTTTTTCTTGAAGCCTAGAGGTTGCCTTGAGCTCATCTAGATTCAAGGCAATCTAGAGTGACTCATAATCTCTTTGGATTTTAGTCATCTTCCAATTGATTTCTGATTGTAAAACTAGGTTTCATTGCTTGATTTTGCAATGCCTTCTAATTCTTCACCACAATCTATGTTGCTTCCTCCCTTATTTAACACCTGTTCTGTGAATCCAGAGGCAGATGTTTATGAGGCAGTACCAGTGGTTAGAATTTTAATTTCCCTGACTTTCCCAGGGCAGCAGATACAGATTCACTGCAAGTGGTTGGCAAAGACTCTTGTTTATACTTGACTCCCCAAACTGAGGTGGCATGGTGGGCAAATGAACGATGGGTTGGATTGCTGCCCGAGCGATTGCCAATGGTTAGACTTACTACAAACACTGACCCATCTCCTTTTGTGTGTTTGATATACTGCTCTAAGTGGCAAGGGTAGCCCAGTCATGGGTCCCTTGCTCACTGTGCCACTGGAACCAAGCTACACCCAAACGAAGAGCCCCAATCAGGGCAAAAACGGTTTTGGGCTGCTTCTGATTTGATTCAGGGAGGACCTGGTCTGGCAGTTCAGGCTGGACTTTTCTGATTGGAGCAGGGCCAAGACTGATTTGCATATGGTTGGATCCAAACTGAGGTGGCATGGTGGGCAAAAGAACGATGGCTTGCAGTGCTACCCCAAGCGATTGCCAGTGATTAGACTTACTGCAAGCATTGCTCCCATCACCTTTTGTGTGTTTGATGTACCACCCTAAGTGGCAAGGGTATGCCCAGACGTGTGTCTCATGCTCACTCTGCCACTGGAACCAAGCTACACTGGACTCAAGAGCCACAATTTGGGCAAAACCGGTCTTGGGTTGCTTGTGTTCCAGCTCTATGATCTCTGTGTGCGCATGCATCATCATGCATGTGTGCCTAGGTCATGTGCGGTGGACACTTTGTTATTTTTTTTATTTTTCTAAGATGATGGATACCCATCATGGATCAAACATTTAAAAAAGTAAAAAGCGAGCAAAAGTATATTTTGAGACAGGAGCTGCCTGGCAGCAAATTGCAGCTGCTGGGCCCTCCTAAAAAGTTGAAAAAAATGAAATTTCAAAAAGCAGGAACGCAAATGAGAGGAGCGATGTAGGGGGCAGTGAGATAACAAGTTAGCGCCACCACCGCCGAAGAGTGGTGTTGAGCAGGCAGGCAAGAAGGGGCAGAGGAGCAACTGAGGAGTATAGAGGAAGTATGTATAAAAATGTTGAGCAGGATGAGTGGGGGGAACCAACAGATAAGCTGGTGGTGGGAGAGAAACATGGAGAGCAGAGGGCAGGGAAGTGAAGGGGAAGCATCACACAGGGGACAGAGCAAGAATACTCATGCATTTTTCTGGAGTGCTGAATACGGAAGAAAAAAGTAGTTCCCTGAGTGAAAATAGTGGATGGATACATGTCATCCAATCAAAAGGATAGTAAAGAAGCTATGCTCCTAGAGAAGAACACAAAGTTTAAACAGGCATTCACATGGAACTCATACATGAAATATCAGTAAGACAGCAAAATAACTGTCAAAATTCAATCTGCAAAGGAATCTGAAGGAAACCAGCATGAACGGAATACTTTCAATTTATTTGAATTGAAATTACTTAACGCAATAGAATGCAATTCAATGAACAGTGTTGGATGAGGACACTTCTGCATTGAATTGTTTTAGAACTTACAACTTTGTGCTTCATGCACCACAATTCTATAGAGGATCTGTACAATAGTAGTAGCTCATATTTTCACTTCCAGCTAAAGAATGTGATCTATTAGTTAGCATCAAAAGAGGCCTCCCATGCTGAATGCTGCGTTAACTTTCCTTCAAGGCAACATGTTGCGCTCTTCTCAAATGGTCTCAAGAGGTTCCATCTCCCTGACCAGTAGCCTCAAACATGAGGTTGTAAGACATTTTGGTTTCCACTAGCCTTTCAATAGCTGTGACTACAGTCTTTTGTTGATATTAGCTTTAGTCTTACGCATGCTGTGGTTCAATACATGGGTCAGTTGACACATTTGGCGAGTGGGGTACTGGGGCATGGTGCTGTGAGATCATCCAAGAACCAGAACCAGGACATTGCTTTTTCTTTTGAACGTTTATGATGTAAATCTCAGCTTTTGTGCTTCCAGCTTGCAGTTTATATTATATTAACAGATTTTTTCAAAGCAGTCATTGGAATGCACTGTCATGATGGCTCAAAACACGTTTTTTAAGTGACTGAATACCTGTGCCTTGAGTGGTGTTAGTTTTTTTTATGTTAGCACTCTACAAGCATGGGCAATGGTTGCCATGGCAGTCTTCATCAATTTTCTCATAGCATTACTCCTAGAACACTAGCCACCTGCTTGGTTTCTTTGTGGGGTGTGAAACTAGGGCATGGCCAGGTGCATGAGAATTGTGCAGCTAAAGAGAATCAAATTATGTGGAATGTTTATTTAAGTTATGCAGAGAGGCAATGTAAACCAATGAGGCAGCATATTATGTAATTAAGGTAAAATAATGAGCCACATTCTGTTGCATTATTGTCTAGCCATTTTGTATTGTACAAATTATGGGGCATATTTGCAAACCCCTATCGTCACCAGAGTGACACTTTTTTTGACGTTCCGATGGCATAGCGCCATTTCCCGTATTTACAAGGTGGCGTAAGTCACTTAACGTGGCTTAACGCCACCTTGTAAATGTGCCCCATTCCGCTGCAGTCCTCTATGGCAAAGGGGAGTGCAATGGGTGTTGAGGTGGGCGTTCCACCGCAACACCCATTACTTTTTGACATTGCCCCAGATTTACAAGGCTGAAGCAGAGCCATTCTAACGCCATAGATTACCAGACATTAGAATGGCCATACAGAGAGAAATTATTAATTTATCCTGTTTTCTTGCTCTTTCCATGCATTCTGCAGCACACATAGAAAGAGCAAATCGCCATTATTGATTGTTTATGTGCACATAAACAATTGCCCCTGCAGCGCAGGCACCATTGCAGCATGGCAGCAGGGTGCCTATGCAGCTTTTTTTGTGCCAGCGTTAGGGGAAACACAGGGGTGCGCCATATTCTTGTGAATACAGCGCATCCCTGCGTTTTAAAAATGTCGGATCGCGGCGTGCTCAATTTGGCGCAGCTCCACACTCCGAATTTATTTTGTAAATATGCCCCCATGTTTCTTTCAATAAATATGCAGCAGGTCTTGTACAAAATTTTATCTCTTCAATAATTAATGATTGTTTTGCATGGAAGCCCAATAATGGTATTTTATGAAAACAGTCCTTTCTACTTGCTGGAGTAGAAATACTGATGTAAAAAAAGAATAAAACAATAAGCCCAGATGTTCAAATTTTTTGTACTAAAAGATGTGCCTCATTTATTCTACACATCCCAACAATCTTTTAGAACTTGTCTTCTATGTTTTGCTTACCTTGTGCTCAATCTATTGGGCCTCTGAAAGCTCTTCTTTCCATTAGGAAAACAATATAGCACATTTGATAAAGCCATCAATAGCTGCAAGTTGGCTAGTTATTTTTGGAAAAGTGCCAGGCACAGTGTCATCCTCGGTGAAGAGTATTAATAGATTTTTATTCCTTTGGGCTAGAGCATCATTTTCTGTTTAAATCTGTAAATCATGCAACTGATGATGAAACATGTGTAAGTGTGTCAAATTAACATTCACACAAAATGATGAAATACATGGTAGTATTTATTGCAAAGATTAAAAACAAATAATCATAAGTAAAATTATACAAGAAGAAAAAGATAATAATAGTAAACTAAGAGCATATACAACAATAATCAAAAATTCTAAATACAAATGATACACATAGGCTAGCCCTAATTTTAGAAACCAAAAAGGTAGTTAATAACAGCCAAGGAGATAGCATATATAGATGCAAATCTTGCGGGAAATACATTATTAAAAATACCTCCAAAATTTGCTACAGTTTTTCATAAAGTTTTCTAGTTGATTATTTAGTGTTCTAAAATATTTTACACTACATCCTAGAAATTTATGAGAGGTATCAGAAAAAATGTTAATTCTTACAAGTTGTTGAAGTTGTGCTATACTTGTTGATTGGTCAATGTTAACATTGCATTTCACCCGTTTCTTTCCCTCTTGGTGAGCCTAAATGTTGACATGTATGCTATCTTCTAATCGTGCATTGTTTGGTGTTTGGAAAACTTCCTTTTACTACTAGGTGGCACAGTTGATAGTAATAAATGACTGGGTGTTCATGGATAGATCTGAGCAGGAGTACCGTATAGATCATGAGACCGTGGGAAGTCAGAGCTACTCATCACTGCTCTACAGAAGGGGGCATGAGGGTGCTCTGCCACCCCACGCCCAGACAGTGCTTAGGGCATGGCAAAAAGCCAACAGATTCTCAGGATGGGAGGACAAATTAACCTATAGGACGCCACTGTGGGATAGTGACCTCCTGCGGGAAGTTGGGGACCTAAAGGGATTTTCCAAATGGGAGCTGATAGGCATTGAACACTTAGGGGATGTGAGGAGAAGCCAAGCCTTAGTAGCATTTGAGGTGCTACAACTGGTATACGAGATGACTGAGTCAGAGCGCTCTGCAGTGCCACATACTAGAAGGTGAGCAATTCCCAGAATCATCACCTTTGGAGGATCAGCTCCTCATGGATCCCATGACACACAAGGCATCTTGTTGTTAATGAATAACTCTCCTGAACTTTTGCAGAAGCTGTGGTAAGCGTGAGAGGGAGACATTGGTCTCATAAAGGAGGAAGACTGGGTTGAGGCAACACAGAGCCCCAGAGAGATGGCTATACATACCCGCTTCCATTTAATTCAGCTGCACAAACTCCATAGATCATACTACTCTAGAACGCATCTACATCTCATGGGGAGGTGCAATAACACCTTAGGTGCCAGTAGTTGCAGTATGGTGGGTTCTGTTTCCACAAACTTTGGGAATGTCTGGAAATTCATTCCTACTGGAAGGGAGTAATACAAATTATGACCCGTGTCACCGAACTCAATGTGCTATTGGCGGCTAGATGGCACCTTCTGTGTATAACTGGAGATTAGGAGTGGCCCAAATATCAAAAGATATGGCTTGCAGTGGCCTTGGGGATAGCTAAGTGAAACATGGCATGGGCGTGGGGGGGCGAATTGCTGATTGGGAAGCCAAATTAGATTAGTGTCAAAGGGCTGAACACATGGTATACCAGAGTCGAGGTTGTCCGAAGAAATGGAAGAAAGTTTGGGACAACTGGTGCAATTACAGGGGATAATGAGCCTCACCAACAAAAGGATAAATGACACCATGGGAATTAGACCTTGGTTGCAGTTACATGCAAAGCGAGTATGAGTGGTTCAGATGTGGGGAACACTGTCAGGAACAAGCGTATACCACCCATTACATACATTTTGATAAGGCTGACAGGAGTGCAAAGGTTAGGTAAATTATATCAAGCTCTCACGGGCTGGTGGAGAACGACATACCCAAAAACCACTTTACTGCATTAGGGAGGGTAAACAGCGTTAACAACGCATGCGAAACAACGCATGGTGTTACAACGCGGTCGTTACAACGACCGCGTTGTTAGTTCGCATATCGTTACAACGCAAGTCGGAATAACGACTTGCGTTGTAAAGGGCAGAAGGTGTTGGATTTAAAATCCAACACCTTCCCTACTGTCCGCACAGACTGGAGTTGGAATAGTAAATTATACTATTCCAACATCCAGCGCCCCTTACAACGCAAGTCGTTGTTCCGACTTGCGTTGTAACGGTATGCGAACTAACAGCGCGGTCGTTGTAATGACCGCGTTGTAACGCCATGCGTTGTAAACGCATGCGAAATAAGGTGGCATCTTCGTAGGGAGAGAAAGCTACAATCGAAGGACAATTGAAAGAACTACATATCCCATGAACACTTGCAGAATTGATGCTTAACCCCATACTGATTACTGACACGTGCCAATCCAGAAGAACTATAAAAGTTGATTCCACTGGTGAAACAGAGCAGATTATTCCATCCTGGAATCCTGTCCGTAAATTATGACGATTCTGTTGCTCCCGCTTGTTGAGGTGGCAAGGGTGCTTGCACCAAATCATTTGTCCTGTCTTCTAGAGTCCATTTTGTTGGCTGCCTTTGAAGTGCTTCTGGAATTTAAACAGTGGCATGTTGCAGTGGCCATTATCAGGAGCGCTGTGTTTTGATGGCTCTAACATTCTGTGGATTGTGTGTCTGCGGGTAGTCTGTTTTCGGAGCTAAGATTACAAAGTCACAAGTAGGGTTGACATACTACTACCCGTCTACTGATAAAGCATATTTGTATATCAAGACTGTGGCATACCAGGAAGTAGCAAAGCATAATCTTCTATTATACATGGTGGAGATAAAATGTGACGATGAATCTATTTGATGGATGAATAAAAACAGCAGATTATGGTAAACAATAAACGCTGTTTATACTCCTGATATGATTGTACAGAAAGAAGAGCCATGATGAGGAATATGCACACACTCTAATTTAAGGTATTCATTGTGGCTATTATTTGCTGTTCTTAACAGGGGCTTTCAATGAGTCCATGAAGTTGGTTCTTTCCCTGTGAGGTTTGGCATCATACCACTTTGGGTGGGTATATGATATATGTCTTCAAACGAAAAATAGGTACTAAAACGGACAGAGTGCATGAATAACGCCCGCTTATTATTTCAGCTGAAAAACTGAAGAGAGATATGGATGCATAAACAGAACTGAATTGTTATCTGTACTGCTCACCTGAGTCAAAGTAAAGATTACTTTTTGTTACAGGTAACATATGTTAAATAAACTAGGTATTTATATGTTAACAAGGTGTTCAGAGTGATAGCTATATGTTTTTTGTTTCAGGTCTCCTTCCCTGCTGTTCGACTTCCCTTTCTTCCTTCACTTGATCACCTCAAAGTCCTGTGCTGTAATAGCAATCAACATTGAGGCTATCGAGAGGTGGACCTATTAAGCATCGAGCCGATCCTGAGGAATCTGATTGCAGACTGTTACAGTTTCTGATGGGATTTTGCCCTAATGTACTGATTACTACTGTCTACGCAGTTAACTTCTCAATTTATCCTAATGGTCATACTGAATGTAATATAACTTATTTTTCTACAATGCCTATAATGCAGGTGATGAACCAATTATGCTTGATGTACATTGAGCAACTGTTCAATAAAAAGATTTTGAAACAAAAAAAGAATACTTTCTTTTGCTCTTAACTCCAGGTTCTCTCAGTTTAGTGATTGAGCTGCCCTACAGTTCCCCATCAAGTTTGCTAGATTTGTTCAAATTGACTATAGTGTTACAGTTCCTTGGAAGCTTTAATTTTCATTGATGTTCTGGTGATGGGGGTTGAATAATTTACTGCGCCTTCTCAATACTGGCAGCAGATTCCAATGCAGACGACACATTTCCCATAAATTCAAACATTGTTATAGGAATCTACACTTTTCCTTATTCTGTTTCAGGCTACATTCAAAAGGTTTTTAGGTTGGTTCCTTAGAACCTTCATGATAACTGTTCTGATGTTGCTTGTAGGAGGGTGTTGATGTTGACACTAGGGACTTCAGGGAAATATACTTGAATCTCATGGATGGCGTTCCGGAATATATCGGAAGACAACAAGACCTCAAAGCTGAATCACTTGTATCTTCGTAGTTTCAAATGGTAGGAGAGAAACATACTATATAGACTTTTCCTGCAAATCCAACTTGAGACAGCCCACACTCAATTTCAAATTAAAGAACAATTTTGCTCTATTCAGTTCCTCCATTATGTCATCAGTGGTTGTTGGAACCAGCACTGTCTGGATAGCCGAAGTGATGCCACAGCCAGGCATAAAGCACTGCTTCTGTCAAGGGCAGGCAATTATATACACTGCACAACCCATGCTCACCCTTGGGTAGCTTGGCACTGAGCAGTCAGGTGTCCTTCAGAAGCAATGTGTAAAGCAATAGCACAGGGCGGAAAACTACGCTACGCTCGCGTAGTTTGCGCAAATACGCGCTATGTGAATTGCACGTAGCACAGTGCAAAAACACGTAGCGCAGCATAGCGGGCATTTTTTGCTTACTCGGGGTCCTCAACGTCAAGTTGGCGACCGCGAGCGAGCAAAATGACATCCCGGCGAGACTTTTTCCTCGTTCGCGATCAGCAACATCAAGTTGCCGATCGCGAGCGTGGAAAATAAACCTCCCGGCGAGATTCTCAACGCGGGGAGGTCAGGTTTCTCATTGCGAGTGGTCGCGTATGCTCGCGACCGCTCAAGATGAGAAACTACCAGTACGCGTTGAGAAAACTGCCGCTCGAGTACAAATCTACTCGAGCGGCAGAAAACAACGGCTTGCACTGTGCAAGATGCCGTTTGCAATGATTGCACAGTGCGGACAAGCATCCGGCACTGTGCCATCATTGCGAACAGCATTTCCTACCGCACTACGCAGTTCGCGTAGTGCTACGCGTAGCTCGCGTAGTGCGAAGTGCACTTCGCGTAGCTACGTGTAGCGCTACTACGCGAACTACGCCCAGGGTTACATAACACAAAAGAAAGACTTCACACTTGTCGTTGAGAAATGCTGTTTATATTCAACACACACATTAAACAATGCAACATGAATATCATGGAATCTGGGGCATAGATCACACTTGGCAATATTACTAGGCCTGGGTGAAGTTTGCAGAGTTCTGCTACGCGGAACTCTGAGAAGTGCCAAAAAACCTCCACCGTGGTCTGTGGAGTTCCACAAGGAGCGGAGTGCTGTAAGTCGCACTGCTCGCACTGATTTTTAGCACTGGGAGTTTGTTCTGCTCTGTAAAATCAGTGCGAATGGCACCACTTGCAGGGCAATAGGGTGCTGCTTATTTCTGCCGCTCGAATAGATGTTCTACTCGAGCGGCAGCTTCCTCAAAACGAACGGCAGCTTTCTCAACACGAGCAGTAGAGACCTGCCACAACCACCTGCATTGAGAAATCTCACCGTGAAGTTGTCAAGCGTAAGATTTTTCTCGCTCGTGCTCGCCAACTTCACATTGGCGAGCCTCGAGAGAGGAAAAACTGGGCTCTGTGCTGTTTCGCTGAATTTTTCTTTTTGGAATTCCATGAACTATGCGGAGCGTGGAGTGGGCAAAACGCTGCAAACTTCGCCTGCGGAGCAAAGTTCACCACCCACCCCTAAATATTACTAGCAGTACTAGGCCCAGTTCGTGTTGATCAGTTATCGATAAAATGCACAAATGTGAAAAGTCCTATTCTAATCCCCACAAAAGCACCCTTATGCAGTGCAACATATTGTCAGCCCCCTGCATACCCTCACAATCCTACTAAAGCAATTTCACATTCCTATAGGGTACACCCTGGGCTACAACGATATCAGTAATATGTGCATACACAGAACTATAACACTTTTAGCAGCATCGTGGGACGAGGCCACGTGGATAAACCCACTGTTGAGAGGTAAAGGGCTTTTGGCACGGGAACAACATATAAACCAACACCGCCGACCAGTGTCATGAAGCAAAGGCAACCCACAGACAGTCAGTCCTGCACACTCCCTTTGCATCGCTATGCAATGTGACAGGTACCAGCCCGGTTCATATGGGCACTTTAACACATACGCGCCTGACACCCTAATGCGGTGCCACTGATTCAAAGCAGATCAATAGATAGCACTCCGCAGACCCTGTGGCTTCAAGCCTCCCGCCACCCTCCAGTTCACCCCCTTTCTCAGACACCCTGGATGAAAGTTCACCAGCCCCTCCATCCGGACACAAAGCCACTCATGGCTGAGGTCACACCTCCTATGGGTCGACGGAAAGCAGGTGGGGATAGACAGTAAGCATAAACGAGAGGTTGACGTAAACAAAGTCTTGGCGCCACTCAGGAAGTTCACCAACAAGTTGCAAAGCAGAGACAGGCTAAGAGCAGCAATTCGTTAAAAGCAGGGGTCCACCAGGGCGTTCTGGCACCAGCCCAGTTCTGTGAAGCACAGGGGGTCACACAGTCTCTTGACCCGCTCCCAAACCTTCTTGGAAGCATCCCTTCAGCCTAGTCAATTCCTCTCACTCCTAACTGGTGCCACAAAGTCTTCGTAAGGGCCGGATGGGGAGAGGACAGTTGGTCCACCGTGATGGGGCCAGTGAGGGGGCAAGCAGTAAATGGAGAACAACATGCAGGGGAGCCTCTCAGCTTGAGGAGGTACTCCGTCGGTTGCACGTTGATTCGGGTTGTGCTCGGCAATCTGGTGCACAACTAGATGAGTCGCACCAGACACTTCAGGTTAGACGAAGTAGAGTTGTAATTCTGTACCTCCCTGGAAATGAGGCACTATGTCCGGCACACCTTGATACAGTTGCACAAGATGATTCCAGTCACGCACACAGGCGCAAGTTCTGCAAAGCCTCACGAGGTAGACTGAGACTCTGCAATGGGTGTGTCCCCCACCTCGGAGGTTCGCAACCTACCTGTGAATTGGACACTGCATGCAATGAGCATGCAGTCGGCGTAGGGCACGAGAGAAATGCGGCACAGTTGATGAAGCGGGCCACTATGGATCACGCAACCGGTGAATCTGGGCACCACTAAGATGCTTATGCATGCCGGGGTCCCTGCAGTATAGAAACCACTTTGCTGAATACGCGGGCAACTTCTTGAGCTCTGCACTAGGCACTGTGGTTTCCAGGCACGATTCTGTAGTTCCAAGCTCACACCGCGCTGTCTAGCTTCTGGCAGGCGATGTAGGTATTTAGATGGCATCACTCTCCAGATGTCACCGGTAGATGGTGTGGGCCCCTCATAGGAGATCTTTGATATCCCTGAGACCTCCGAGAGAACAGGGTACCAGCCAACTGGTCCTTGGGAACCTATTTCAGGGTGCCACAAGTCAGCAGGTCATAGGCCCAGGCCAGCCACTATTCAGGAAGGCATGCAGTCCTTTTCATAGGCAGTTATCCTCTATGCGCACAACAGAGTCTTCTGGCAATGTGCACCACGCAGACCAGGTTCTCTGGCCCTGCATCCCCACAAGCGGATCTCTCCTCTTGATGGGGTGGCACTGGGTAGTTATACACCATTGGGCCTTTGAAGTTAGTGGAAAGTTCAAAGGGTATTCCTTCGAACCACAGATGTGTCCCCTAAACTTCCGTCCTGTCTCTCATGCAGCTGTAATGCAGATCTCTATTTTTATGGGGGTCTTGATCTGGCCCCAGAGGCCAGGTGTCACAATCTCTGCCCCTTATATATTACGCCAGACCCACAAATGGCAGAGGTCGTATATCTCAATTGCATCCCCAATGGTTTATGGCTGTCGCTGGGGAATGCACAGATGTGTTCCTGCAGCCTCCGGTGTTGACCGGCACCAAGCACAATGACACACAAGGAGTTTGATGCATAGAAATGTCCACTTTCCATAAATGGCATTTCCACACAAGATATGCCAAGCCCACTGTTACCATTGGAACAGGTTTGGCCAAGTGAATCCATTGATAGGAAACATCATGAGGATGTGCCACTGCAATCCATTATTGCAGCTTGAAATACAGGTGACCCCTTCCCCATGCTAACTTAAGGGAAGAGCAAGCCTCCTCGGTAGGGTACCCTCATGGGTCTTCCTTACTACCTGAGCAGCTAATACCCACGGGTGCCTGCCCAGCCCTTCACCTTCCATTCTAGTGGGGTGAAAGGCTTCCTCCGGTTGGACCGTGTTTGCTACAGGCCAGTCAGAGTATGCATGTGAGGGCGCTCTCACAGACCTGCTGTGGCAGGTCAGACACATGTTTAAATGTGCAGTCCATGCAAATGTGCTCACTGGCCTACAACCGCAGGTCGGACACATAGGTAAGCCACACCAGTGGTGTAAGTGTGCATTCAGGCCGCAATTGCAGGCCTGACCTACGTTTATAAGCATCATATCCGCACCACTTCCTAAGATGTGTCAGAAGGGTGTACGCACTTTCCCACTGCTGTACAGTGAGAAAGGGTCTGGAGACTCAGGGCTCCACATGAGAACCAGCACGCACACAGGCTTGCTGTGGCAGGCCAGCGGTCTGGTTTTGTAGAACACATGTGCTGTCTGACCTTGCGATATCCGGCTGACAATGGCAAGCACCAAGGAACGCTAAGCACTTCCTTGGTGCCAAAATGCACACCAGCCCATCTTGGCAGGTTGGTGATGGGGGCCTAGAAACAACACTGGTGCAAGGGCTTAGGCCGACCGGCACTATAAGGCCAGACACAGGCTCAGCTCAATCTTAGTGCTAGTGCACCCACCACTTGTCATGAAAGGCAGATGTTCCATTTCACCCCCACAGCTAAGCACCTCAGAAAGGGTGCGCACGCTTCCACACTGCACCAACAGTGGGGAAGTGCTGCGGCCCTATGGCCACAAAGGGGCCTCGTCAGCCTTGGGAGGTGTCCCATGGAGGGGAACTGACCTCCGATGTAGAGGGACCCAACCTAAGGGCTCTCCCCTGTTCAGGCAGAGGTCACACTCGGGCCCCCACCCGGCTACTTGCCTACCCTGAGCTTCACTCCTCAGGACGTACCCTAGGACCACTCCAGCAGTAGGGGTGGCCCCTACCAGGTTGGCTCATCCACGGAGACGCCAACCTGAAAAGGAGACATAATGGGCAGGCAAGTCTCGTGGGGCACGAACAGTGCCACATCCACCTACCCGCCATTGCCGTATCTTCCCTCCCAGGGACAATACTTTATCCAATCGTGCGAGCAGCTCGCTCCTAACCCATGTGGGGAGGGTACTCATACCATCCCACTGCAGTACAATGGGAACATGCTCCGAGTTCTAGGGTCACGAACAGATAGTAGGCAAAGACTAGGAGGACAAAAAAAGCAAAACGTTGTGGGGATGTTCCCCTAAGAAGTCCATGTCCTTCATGACCCCCTCCTAGCCGAAAGCCAGGGTAGTTTTAATCATTCCCTTGATAAACTTCCTGGCTAAGGGGGATAGAGCCTGGACGATGGCCTTCCACTACAGTGGTACCTCCTCCTGCTCTAGACCCCATGATCCCAGTAGGATCTCCTTTGCCTCTCCCTCGGAGCCCACTTTTTGTGTGACCCCTTCCATCTCAGAAGGAGTACTGTTCCTAACCCTGGGTCACCCTAGTTCGCGGGAACATCACCAGGCGGAGGACACCCATGTCCGTCAGTGTCCACAGCCCAGACTCAGCCACCCAACGGCCTGGACCCTCAGCAACTCCGGAAAGGGGAGGTCAGAGGCGGCACACCATTTGGCCACTTTCTGTCTGACCATGCCAGGGATGGCCTCCTGCTCCTGGTCCTCCAGCCTAGGGTCTGTACCTTGTGACCAGATAGGGGTCAGGGGTGAATCCTTTTCTCTCCTGCCCCACTCCTTTTATCTTGGGGGGCTACCACCTTTGGTCGCCTCCCCACATTCCCCTGCTACCGGGAGATTGCTCTTACTGGATGTCTTTCTGACCCAGGTGTGCTTCAACACCGGGCACCCCTTTTTGGGATGCGCCAGGCCCAGGGACTGGGTGTTGGATGTAGTGGTCTCTAGCCAGCCCTGATTTCCATCTCTCTTTGAGAAGGAACATGAGGCTTCCTGGGCATTAGCCTGCCCCGGCTCCTACCTCCCTTTGAGAAGGACCAAGAAACCCTTTCCACACCCAGCTCCACGGGGAGTTGCCAACACTAACAATAATCTCACCCACCCGTGGTGTGGAGATTCCTGGCCTATCCGCCTGAGAGCCCTCCTCCAATGTCTTACTAGTGTAAAGCGAGAAGTTTCTATTTTTCGGAGTGGACGGTTTGGGTCCTTCCCCAAACTTCTGGAGCAAGATGGCTTTCTTGGCCGGGTACCTTACCATTGCCCTGGTGTAAGGAAGGTGCCTCTCCCCATCTTATCCATGAACCGCCATAAGTTGACTCCTCAGATTTCCTCTGGGACCTCTAGCGCCCTTAACGTTGCCACGTAGGTTGCCAACCACCGCTCAATATCCCCCCTCATCCAGAATTGTGGAACCAGATTCTTGGGAACTCAACCTTTCTTTCTTTAATTAGACATTACAAGTGTGCTGCCACCTCTATTAACTTGGTACCCTATTTGTAGGGTTTTAATATCCAATTCTCGAAGGCTCAGCTCATAGGCCATCTTCTTTTCTTCCATGGCTAACCTCTTTTCAGCTAGGACTTGCATGGCTTCTAATTTAGCAAGGACCTGATCTTTTTCTATTTTTGCAATGGCTAGGGCCTGCTCGTTGTTCTGTCTGGCAAGTTCTAGCTCCAGTGCTCTCTCTGCACTTCAGTCCTCTAGCTCCTGTAAGGACATGTCCCCAGAGAATTCACTGCTACCTGCGGCCATGAGACTCCTTGTCCTAAAAGACAGGGGCTCTCCTCGTCCACAGGTAGTCCTTCTGGAAACCCTTGGGTCAGTTTAGATCCCTCCCCACACTCAGGATCTCCCTCACCATTCACTACCCCCTCAGGGTGGATGGTGGCCCATGCCCACAGGGCTTTTTGAAGCGCTGCCCCTGTGGCATTTTCCTTGTCAGGCACCCACCCTCTCCTGGCAGAGCCCTTTAAGCTGCAACACTGTATACCGCTCCAGATCAGCCAGCTGAAACAAGTCTGCCTCAGGTAGGACTCCAGGCATGAAAGCAAACTAGCGGAGGTAGAAAAAGAGATCTATAGGAAACAAAAGTTACTGATCCTGAGGTCAATCCATTCTTTAGGCACACTTTCAGAACCAAGGAAATGAATACTTTTCTTTATGTGAAGTCATGATGCGCAATCATTTATCATGCAATGCTGTGCAAATGCAAGTCCTATCCCACCGCTTCACCACCAAATGTTGGAAGCGGCACTGTCTGGATGGCCGAAGGGATGCCCCAGCCAGGCAGAAGGCAACGCTCCCGTCAAGGGCATGTGATTATACACACTGCACAACCCGTGCTCATCTTTGGGTAGCTTTGCACTGAGCATTCCGAAGCAATGTGTAAATCAAGAGTACAGCATGTGCAAACAATAAATATTCCGCACGACACAAAAGAGAGACTTCACACTAGACGTCAAGAAATTCTGTATATATTCAACACACACACATTAAGTAATGCCACATGAATATCAGGGAATCTGGGGCATAAATCACACTTGGCACTATTACTAGCAGTTCCAGGCCCAATTCATGTTGATCAGATCTCAATATTATGCACACATGGGAAAAGTCCTATTCTAATCTCCACACAGAACCCTTATGTGGTGCTACAAGTTGTCAGCCTCCAGCCCACCAGTACAATCCTAATAATGAAATTTCACATAGCTATAGGATGTACCATGGGCTATAACGATATCAGTAATATGTACATACACGGAATTATAACACTTTTGACAGCACCGCAGGATGAAGCCACATGGGTAAACCCACTGTTGAGAGGCACAGTGCTTTTGGCATGAGAACAATGTATAAACCAACACTGCCAACCAGTGTCATGAAGCACAAGCGGTCCACAGACGGTCACTCCTGCACACTCATGCTCACTTTGCACTGCTACGCAATGCGACAGGTAGCAGCTCGGTCCGTATGGGCACTTTCACAAACATACCCACTCAACACCCTAATGCAATGCCACTGATACCAAACAGGTCAATAGATTAATACTCAGCAGACCCCATGGCTCCAAGCCTTCCGCCACCCTCCTGTTCACCCCCACTGTCCAAGACACCCCAGATGGAAGCTCACTAGCCCCTCCCTCCGGACATAAAGCCACTCATGGCTGAGGTCACACCTCCACTGGGTCCCCGGAAACCAGGTGGGGATAGACCGTAAGCATAAACAAGAGGTTGACATAAACAAAAGGGGGTCTTGGCACCACTCAGGAAGTTCACCAACAAGTTGTGAAGCAGAAACGGACTAAGAACAACAATTCAGTAGAAACAGGGGTCCACCAGGGCCTTCTGGCACCAGCCCGGTTCTGCGAAGCACATCGGGGTCATGCAGTCTCTTGACCTGCACCCGAACCTTCTAGGAAACGATCCCTCCAGCCTAGTCAAATCCTCTCACTCCTACCTGGTGCCACAAAGTCTTCAAAAAGGCCAGATGGAGAGATGGCAGTTGGTCCATCGTGATGGGGGCCAGTGAGGGAGCAAGCAGTGAATGGGGAACAACACTCAGGGGAATCTCTCGGCATGAGGAGGCACCCTGTCGGTTACACGTTGATTCTGGTTGTGCTCCAACAAGCTGGGCATAGGGTATGGGGCACGACGAGATGAGTCACATCATGCACTTCAGGTTACACGAAGTAGAGTTGCAATTCCGCACCTCCCTGGAAATGAGGCAACATGTCCGGCACACCTTGACGTCGGTTGCACCAGACGATTCCAGTCACACATACAGCCACAAGTTCTGCAAAGCCTCACAAGGTAGAATGAAACTCTGCAATGGGTGCGTCCCCCACCTCTGAGGGTCACAACCTGTTAATTGGACACCGCACACAATGAGCATGCAGCTGACGTGGCGCACGAGAGAAATGTAGCACAGTCGATGAAGCGGGCCACTTTGGATCCCGCACCCTGTGAATCCGCTCACCACTAACAAGACACTTATGCGTGCTGTGGTCCCGGTAGTACAGGGACCTCTTCACCGCAGATGTGGGCAATGTCTTGAGCTCAGCTCTAGGCACTCCAGTCTCCAGGTACGATTCTGTAGTTCCAAGCTCACACTGCGCTGTCCAGCTTTCAGCAAGCGATCTGGGCACTTAGAGGGCACTGCTCTCCAGGTATCACCGGTAGATGGTGTGGGCCCCTCGTAGGAGATCTTTGATATCGCTGAGACCTCTGAGAGAACAGGATACCATCCAACTGGTCCTTGGGAGCCAACTTCAGGGTGCAGCACTTCAGCAGGTCATCAGCCCAGGCCAGCCACTATTCAGGAAGGCACACGGTCCTTTTCATGGGCAGCTATCCTCCATGTTCATAACATAGTCCTCAGGCAATGTGCACCACGCAGACCGGGTTCTCTGTTCCTGCGTCCCCACAAGTGGATCTCTCCTCTTGATGGGGTGGCACTGGGTAGTTATACCCCATTGGCCCTTTGAAGTTGGGGGAAGGTTCGAAGGGTATTTCTTTGAACCACAGATGTGTCCACTAAATATCAGTCCTGCCTGTCATGAGGCTGCGGAATGCAGATCTCTATATGGGGGCCGTGATCTGGCCCCAGTGTTAAGGGGTCACAATCTCAGCCCCCCATATATTCCGCCAGACCCACAAATGGCAGAGGTCGGCTATCTCAATTGCATGCCCATTGGTTTATGGTTGTCGCTGGGATATGTCCAGATGTGCTCCCCCCGCATCTGGTGTTGACCGGTGCCAAGCACTATGGCACACAGAGTTTGATGCATAGAACTGTCCACTTTCCATAAGTGGCATTTCCACACAAGATATGCCAAGCCCACCGTTACCATTGGAACAGGTTTGGCCTTGCGAATCCACCAGAGGTGTAAGTGCGCACCCAGGCCGCAATGGCAGGCCTGACTTACGCTTACAAACATCATGTCCGTACCACTTCCTAACATGTGTCAGAAGGGTGGGGCGCACTTTCCCACTGCTGTACAGTAGAAAAGTGCCCAGAGCCTTAGGGCTCCACACGAGAACCAGCACGCCCATTGGCTTGTCTTGGCAGGCCGACGGCCTGGGTCTCCAGGACACCTGTAGTGTCCGTGCTCTATCCGGCTAACAATGGCAGTCTGGATTCAAGCTAAGCACTTCCTTGATGCTGACACACTAGCCTGCCCTGGCAGGCTGATGATGGGGGCCTAGAAACATCATTGGCGCAAGGGCTCAGACCGACCGGCACTAGCAGGCCGGACACAGGCCCAGCACAACCTTCTTGCTAGCGCCCCCAACGCTTGTCATGATAGGCGGACAATCTGTTTCACCCCCTCAGCTAAGCGCTGCTTCCTATGAGACGTAAGAGGGGTGCACGCACTTCTACACTGCACCAACAGTGGGGAAGGGCTCCAGCCCTACCACCACCAAGGGCCCTCAGCGACCTCAGGAGGTGTCCTATTGAGGGGATCTGACCTCCGAGGGAGAGGGACCCCATCTAGGGGCTCTCCCCTGTTCGGGCAGAGGTCACGCTCATACCACTACCACCTGAGTAGAAGACATAATGGGCAGGCGAGTCCCACGGGACATGATCAGTGCTACGTCCCCCTACGTGCCAATGCTGTACCCGCCCTGAGTATATGGTGTACCTTTTCATAGGGCACTCCCGGGGATGGCACTTAACCCAATCATGCCAGCACCCCACTCCTAACCCGTGTGGGGAGTGTGCTCATACCTTCCCACTGCAGTACAGTGGGAACATGCTCAGAGTTCTAGGATCACGAACAGAGTAGCCAAAGACTAGGAGGACAAACAAAGCAAAAGGTTTTGGGTATATTTCCCAAAGAAGGCCATGTCCAACAGTGGTCAAAGAACATTATCCTCTTGTTTGATGGACTTGTTGCAGATCATCATGTTGTTGGAGATACATACATGTCCAGGCTGCATGATCAGGGAAACAAGGCATTGGGCCTCAGTAATACTTAACTAGATCTATATCTTTGAAATCGCTGAGTTTTTTCTCAATATTCTTTTTTCTGAAATTGAAAGAAATGTGAGAACGCCTCAGAGCTACAGGTTGGAAAGATGTGTCAATATGTAGCCATTTTTTGATCACCATGCAGTCCAGTCTAGAGAACAGCTGGCTGAATCCTTGAGTATGCTCTCTATGGCAGGGGTACTGACATGCAACACGAATTGGATTACATCTGTCTCTTCAGCAGTGTTGTAACTCAGAAATGTGCCAGTCCTGACCACAGTCACAAATCCTTGGGCAATCACGTAAGTCAACCTTCATTCACCTGACACTTCCTTTGAGTGGTATTGTTTCTGTGCCCCAATATGCAAACACTGTTATCTTGGTGCCTTGCAGTGGCGGTCCTGCAAGGCACAGCACTGGGGAGTGAAAAACATAATTTGTGCACTTCCTCACCTGGGTAGTGTGACAGCAGATGCACCAGCAGCCTCCTTGGTCACTTAAATGCCGTTGTTCAAATGTGCCCATAAAAGTTTCAAGAGCAGGCCGTTCGATGCATTTGGTTCCTGGAAGATGTGGGGCTTTAAGGACGAGGCAGAATATGATTTGATCACAAACCCATGCTTGGACAATGTTTTGGCTGCATCATCCTCAGCTGACATTGCAATTCCAGCGATTTGGAATGAGCAGAAAATAGGTCTGGCAAGGATGAAGTAGCCTGTGAGTGCCTCTCATTCCCAGGTGTTGGTGGGTACCAGCTGGAGGCCGCATTCACAGCTTCTCCAGGGCTACAGCATGCTATAAGCATGTTCAAGCTGGTCACGAGATTGGATCTGAGGTAGGAACATGGGCACCAGGCCTGGAGTCCGGCTTGCATTCAGATAAGTCCTGATGGCTATCCCTGCACCCCTGCAGTCATACACACCTGCCATCACGGCTGTTACACAGATTTGTACACGGACTGGGGAAGAAAATAGGCCGTGGAACATAATAAAAGTGGCCTCGTTATTAGCGAATTCAGACAGCTTAAAAAAAGTGACCCACATTTGCAAATGGAGCCGTTCCTGTCAGCGCGTGATAATCCCGCTCTGCGCCGTAGCTCCGCCGACGCGTTTTAAGGAGATGGTGTGATCTTGGAGAAGAATTAGCTGGTTTGCTCCCACGTGGCCCTCGCCTTGGCTCTCCCCGCTTTGCCCCTACGAAGGTCTGGCAAGCGGCGGCCAGCAGTGCGGCATCCGCTGAGACAGCTCTTCACTCGGAGGCGTCACAGGGGTACCGGGGCTCAGTCCGCTCCCGGCATCAGTCCGCTCCCGGCATCGCTGCTCTGCAGAGGCCCTTTCATCTTTGTCTCTTCTGCAGGTGAGCCCGGGCGCCCTGACGGGACGCGCGGCTCCACCTGGGACATCGCGCGCCGCCATTTCACTTCACAGCCTGCCCGGGCCTTGAAATCAAAGCGCGGAAAGCAAATGAATTCCAGAAACTCCAGCACCGAGTAGAGCACGCGGAAACGGCACGCGCGCCTTTCAAGCGGCCTGGCGTCTAATCTTCTCTATCTTCTTCCTCCTTTCCACGTCCTGCTTTCTTCTGGCAGAGTTCTTCCTAATCCGATGTATTTAAAATTCAGAAGCAGATTTTCTCTTTTTATGAATATGTTTTATTGAAGTTTTCGCTATGGAATATTTCAGTTCAAAAGTAAATGAGTATATGGACGGGTTTTGTGTGTATTGTAGACAGGCAACTAGTGTTCCTTCCTTCCTTCCTCCCCTTCCCTTTCCTTTCCTTTCCTTTCCTTTGCTTTCCTTTCTTTTCCTTTCCTTCCTTCCTATTCCTTCCTTTCTTCCCTGACTCCTCAAAACTCTTGCTCCCTTCTATAACTTATTGTCATTTTGAAATAAGGATCTCCCTCCACAAATTCCCACACCCTTCCTCTGTCCTATTTGCATACACTGAATTTTCAATTTTACCCCCCCATGATTTTATTAACTTTCACTTTCAATCCTTAATGATACTGAAATATTTGTATAATGCTTCGTACATCATGAGCAGTATTAGTGGGTACATTTTCCACATTATATTTCATAGAAGATGGGCAGAATTCTAGAATTTCGCAGAAGTGTGTGGTGACCAGTTATCTGTGTGGTCCAGTCTTAGAGCCTGCCAGGGTGTAGTTGCTACCGATTGAGCTTGGAAAATTCAGCTACACTCAGGAGCATATTCTCAAGGACTTATTGCCGAGTTAGCGGCACTTTATCGCAGCCAAAGTGGTGATAAATTCATCCCACCATTCACAAGCTGGTGCTAATAGCCGATATCGCCAGTATTCCTGCGATAGCAGCCGCAAAAAACATCGCCACGGATGACACCGGCAACTAACGCTATTGAGATGCAGAGTAGGCGTTCCCGTGCAAAAACCCGCAGAAACACCACTTCGCAACATTCCCAACGACCAGCCAGAACGGCAATAAGAATCAAAAACATGCGATAAGGCGCGTTAGCAGCATGGATTTAACACCTGCTCCTACCTGGTGTTAAGTCGGACGCCAACCTGCACCATAAAAGGGAGCCCAGCCCACAGCCACACCAGAAGAACAACAGATGCCATGGAGCTACTGATCATGCAGCTCGGAGCCCCAAGAGGGCCACAACACCCACCGCCACCACACCCAGGACCCCCATCCCCCCCAGGGTCCCCCCTCGGACTACCGCAGAGGCAGCGCAGACAAAGACACTGGACCTTCCGAAAACACACCAGCCTCAGAGACTTAACGCCAGAGGAAGACATTGCCCACTACAGGCTCAAAAGGACAACCATCCTACGCATCCTGACCATCATTGCCCACAGGCTCTCTGTACCAACACAGCGGAGAACCAACATCCCTAAGCAGACAAAGCTGCTGGCCATGCTGCACCTGTTGGCCTCTGAGACCTTCCAACCAACAACTGCCAGAGTCGGAGGAGTCTCACAGCCAGCCCTGTTAAAGTTCCTCACACCTGTCCTGGATGCCATCATCAGCTTGGTACCCCAGCAACTTTACTTCCCACACACTGCGCAGGAACAGCTGGAGATCAAGCAAGGCTTCTACCCCATAGCTGGCTTCCCGCACGTCTTGGGGGCAATCGACTGCACACATGTACTCCTCGTGCCCCCTGCCGCCACTGCACACAATTACCGCAACAGGAAACACACGCATTACATCAATGTGCAGGCAATAGTCTTCACCAATGTCGTCGCCAACTACCCAGGCAGTGTGCATGATTCCTTCATCTTCCGACAGTCCATCATCAACCAGCGCTTTCCGGATGCCACCTATGGGAATGCACTGCTCGTCTGTAAGTACCAACGGAACACACCACACACCTCAACACCACATTCAGACAACTCACAACTCTGGGAATGCACACGTCACAAAATCACATACAACATGACAACCAACATCCCCACATTCGAAACACGACAACACAACTTACTGTGGCAACCTGGGCTAGCCATCTACACAAGCCATCAACGGCATGGCACCTCAGCCACACAATAGCAGAATGTGGGGAGAGGTGGGAACCCAGCATGTGCGAAGGAGGCAAGTGACCCATGAATAAGAATGTACACAATGCCAAGTGTGGAGTGGATGTGCTGGACAGACCGCAGTATGCAGACCACAGACACTTCCATGTCGACATACACTGCTGGTGTCTGGAGTGTACTGGACAGTGGACGCAACCATGTAACCGCAGCCAGCGGGGAACAATGCGGAAATGTAGCTTGTTACGTCCCCCCCCTGTAAGCGTGCGTGGAGTGGGCTGGCCCGGCGTACGCCAGGCCAGCGTAGGGGTGTGAATAAAAAGCCTGTTACTCTGGGCGTGGTTCTCTTCTGGAATGGCCAACGTGTCTGCCAGGGCGGCACCTCTCACCCCGCCACGAGGCCGACGCCGTGAGCGGCGGTGCCTGCGATCCTGTGCGCCAGCTGCACCCCAGGCCGCTGGTCCCAAAACACGTCATGCCCGCCCCAGCGCAGCCAGGCCGCACTGCTCACCGGCCGACACCGGCGTATGTCAAAGAGGGCCCACCACGTGCCGGTGCAAGCTCCAAGCCCGAGACCCGCGACCATGGCAGCCTCCTCAGACCATCATGGCCTCCGCGACACAGGCCCCCCATTACTCCTTTCTCATTGACGTACTCCACCGCTGCCTCCGGCCTACACTGCGGTCCAGTAGGTCACACATTTGGAACTGAGTCTTGATTATACAATGGCAGAGTACATACATTTATTGCAGATTTTATATCACCGTACTCCCTACGATGTGGTGCCACCGACTCTGTGCATAGCATTCCAACGACACGTGTCTGTGGGCCCATGCTGACTACTGCCTTTGGCCTACACTGCGGCCCAGCACCGCGGGGTCACCTGTGTACTGCCTACACTGCGGTCCAGCAGGCCTGACACAAATCCAATACAATCCGTAACAGGCAGGACACAGCATCGTTGCAGGCTGCACACACGCTCAGTTCTGGTGCCACTACTTCCGTCAACCACAAATCATCGCCACATGGCATTCCAACGTCATGTGTGAGAGTACCAGGAGGAGCTGCCTGAACAGCGGTTGCCCCGCGCTGACCGCTGCCTCAGGCCTATGCTGCGGTCAAGTAGGTCACACATTTGGAACTGAGTCTTGACTTTACAATGGCAGAGTCCGTATCATTGCACGCTAGGGGAGGAGTAAGAGGAAGACGCAATTCAGTCCAGATGACAAACAGGATCCTCGTTACGGAGGTGACCGAACCCCACCAACAACTGCCCTGGTGCCACTGACTCTGTGCATCGCAAGCCAAAGACACGTGGCTGGGGGCCCCTGCTGACCGCTGCCTCCGGCCCACACTACGGTCAAGTAGGTTACACATTTGGAACTGAGCCTTGATCTATTTATGGCAGAGTTTATACCATTGTACAGGCCTCATCGCAGACTGCATCCCCTTTCAGCTCTGGTGCCACTAACTCTGTGCCCCGAAATTCATGGACACCCTCTGGTTGAACTTTGGTGGCGTCTCAGTCAATGGCCTGGGGGTTGTCTTCATCATCATGTGGCTGGTAATGACTTGGTGTTAAACATGAGTCTGTAGCATTCATCTCCTCCATATTGCATGTGTCTGCTTGGTACTGCCCTCTGTATCATGCCCTGGAAGAACACCTTCCACTGTCCCCCAAAACCCTCTGCGACATTCACCTTGGACATCGACGAGAACCCGCTCAGCTCTCGTGGCCCTACCTCAGTGCACCGGTAGTCACCGTCCCGTGGCGGTGTGCCTGTGCCGGCCGCAGTGCATCCGTGGCCACTAACTCTGTGCAGCTCAAGTCGTGGACCCTTGCTGTTTGAACTTTGGACTTCTCATTGTCTGATCACTGTTGTAGTAGTTGTTGCCAGCACCAACCACTCCCTGAGGGCTGGCTTACACTCACCCCACACCCATCCAGCACAGGCGTCACTGGACATGTGACCCTGGCAATAAAGGGGCCGGGCGCACGTGCCCGTAGCCAGTTCCACAAACTATCTAAGTGTGTCAGTGTGGTCATTGTGTGTGCATAAGGGCCCCGGGCCCTACCAGATTGCATTGTGCTGTGTACAGCGGACGCAACCATGTCACCTCAGGCAGTGGGGTAGACCTGGGACATGTAGCTGTGTCGTACTCCCCTGTAGGCGTTGCCGGAGTGGGCTGGCGTACGGCAGTCCAGCGTAGGGGTATGGATGATCACCCCGGGGCTCTGGGCGTGGTTAAGTGTTGGGCTTGCCAATTTAGTACCTAATGCGTGTGTCTTTGTTGTGGTGTCAGCGCCATCCGTCCCACAATGGACAAAGTTACAATGTAACATGCCCCCGAGTGCGGGCTCGGACGAAGGGATAAATGAATGAGCGCAAGCCCGCTCGGGGTCCGGGATCATACATGCCAACTGTTGTGTGTGTATCGCTATTACCGCAGCATAAGCCAAAGGTCTTGCCTCGACCGCATCGCGACTTCGGCCAGCCATGAACTCCACATCTGTGTCCGCCCTATCCTTACCATAGGCCTACACACACGTGGCCGCCCACCTTCAACGCACAACATCACAGTGTTGTTGTCAGGCTTGTGGACATGCGCAGACAGGCATGACAATGGTGTGCCGTAGGAGTGCAGGTGATGCAAGCGCGCAGTGCACACGAGGAAATAGGCTCGGGGGGAGGGAGGAGCAGCAGTGAGGCTACGTAATACACATTGATGGCGCTCATTTGCTACTAGCAGTACATGTCAAACCGGAATCACTATGACACACATATCACATGCCAATGAACTAGTGAGCCTGCCAACACATCATGCAGAACCAACTATTGACTCATGTCTCTCTGCACTGTCACAGGTGATCAGGGATATGCACTCTGCCCTTGGATGAGGACACCCCTCCGAGCCCCGAACACAGAGGCCCAGAGGCAGTACAATTGGGCCCACGCACGCACCAGGGGCATCGTGGCACGCACATTTGGCGTGTTGATGTCACGTTTCAGGTGCCTGGACATCACAGGTTGAAGGCTCCTGTACAGCCCAGACATCGTGTGCAAGATGATCATTGCATGTTGTGTGTTGCACAACATATGTGTACGCACCAATGCCCCATGGTTACGAGTGCCAGATGCACCGGAAAATGATGAGGAAGATGAGGCAGGTGGACCACACCCCACTGCAGCTGCAGCAGGAATAGCCCATAGGAACAACATCATTGACAATTTCTTCACATGAGGACGTCACATTGTGTCAGTCCTTGGCAATCATGAGACAGTGCAAAATGACCACAGGCACAGCATGTGCAAATAAATTCAATGCAACACACATTCCCTGAGTTTCTGTATGTGTGCTGCTGTGTGGCACGGGGATCAGGGACATGTTCCAGAGTCATTGTGGGTGTGCAGTGTGCTGTACTTAATTGTGCATGTGTGCCATTGTGCCCATCTCCCCCCGTCCCCCAGTCCCTGGTCGGTACTCACCCTGTTGATGTTGTGTCAGGTCATGTTGAGCAGTGTCCCGATCCCCAACTCCTGGCACCGTATCCCGACTGATGACTGTGGCCACCATTTTCTCACTGTCATCCAGCTCCTGGTGTGCCGCTGGTCCCCCACCTCCAATCTGCGTTGCTGCTTTCATGTTGGCATAGTGTTTCTTCTTGGTTTTGCCCTTCACATCATTCCAGCGCCTCTTGACCTCTGCCATTGTCCTCCTCGACACTCCGACTGCATTCACGTTGTTCACGTGTACTGCCATGTTTCCGTTTGTGTTGCCGATGACACAGTGAAGGTGACGTACAGTTGTTGGTTGTGTTCTGTCACCTCCGTGACGTGATCTGGTTTTCCTGCAGACTGAACCCCGTCTCCCTCTTCCTCTTCTCCTTGCCTTTCCCCGGCCCCGGGGTTCCTGGCTGGTCGTCTGTGGGGCTTGTGGGGTTCGCGTTGTCCTGTGCACTCGGTCCGGGTGCGTCCATGGTGGTACGCAGTTACATTTTTTAATCTTTTTTTTCTCTGCTTTTATGGTGCATTTTCCCGCATGTCGCGTGGGAATCGCAGGCCTGTCGCTGGTTATCGCTGGTTTTGTTTCGCGATTTGGGACGTCGCAACTTTTTTCGCGTTGGGGTTTCGCATTTTTTCGGCGTCGCATTGATTTTAACGCGGGCATTTGTCGCGTTATCGTGAGGCTATCGCATGGTGCCGCTGGGTTGTGAATGCTGCGTTAACACAGTGTTATTTTCCCGCGATGGACTGCGATGTGAGAAGTTGCGTTAAGCGATTTTGGCGATAGTTAACACGCGTTCTTGAGAATATCCCCCTCAGTGTTTTAAATGGAAATATAGAAGTTCAGCTACTGGCTCTTTAGAGTACCTGATTGCTCATGAGAAGTGTTGGCACTCTCCCATTAAATGTATTGAAGCACTGCTGAGAAGTGCAGGTACACTCCCTTTTAAATTTAAGAAGTGCAGGTACTCAATAGGGGACCGTATCTGCCGGTTTATAGACATGGCTACACTAGGATAAGGACATGCTGGGTCGAAGGTGAAATGTACATTTTTTTTATCGGATGGCTTCTCTGGACTCGAGACAAATAAAGGTACAAGATGGTATCACATCTCTAAATAATATTCCTTTTGAGCTTGTGTATAGTACAAGTCATCTTTTGGCTACTTCACTTGGGGTGCCCTTTGAACGGGGAAGTTCGGTGCACAGGTAGGGGGGAAAGAGGACGAAAAGTAAAGAGAAAGAAAAACTAGCCTAGAGGAGGGGAAGGAAACGTGAGAGAGAGAAAAAAGATCACACAGGCAGACAAGTAAAGAGGGAGAGAGCAGGAGGGAGTGTCAGGGGCAAGGAATGGATTCAAAGATTAATTAATTTTCAGTTTTTCTACAGCATCAGATTTGGTCACTTAAAGCACTTTAACAATTGAAATATACACAAGTCTACTAACTATGTCAGGGAAATACATGTGAAAGAATGAAGGGACATAATGGGGTCTCATGGGGGGTAGGGGAAATCGCCCCTACAGCCGGTTATGCTGACATCTCAGTTACCCTTGACTACATTTTGCAGAGAGAATCTCATTATTCTGCATCATTCAGCTACCAAACAAATTCTATGTTAACATGCCTTTAGACTGGCTTGTTCACAGCGATTTAACCCCATTGTATGTACTTAACCCCTTCAACTCATTTTTTACTAGTGAAACACAATTTAGCAAATCAGAAAGTGGCATCGACGTGCAATGAGATTTGTGCCTTGCTGCCAGCGATGGTTTACATGGTGTATCAAGGGTGCAAGCAGTGGTGAATGATGCAACAATTTACAAAGATCTGAATAAAGCTGGCAAGAGAAAACTTCTTGGCCATACCAATATGACCATTTGCCTACCCATCGTAGCGTCACAAGACTCCTCAAAGACCTTGGCCACTCCCTGGTTTTCCATCAGATCTTACTGAACTCTGTGCCGTTGCCTTTCACTTTTCCTGACTAATAATAATCCATACTTGTAAAGCGCGAACATATCACTCCTTAAGGTTTCACTTCTAATTTTTAAGCCACCTTGGAGAACAGTGACTAGTCAGTGTCTATTTTTGTGTGATGGCTCTTAGAGATGATTTTGAAGTTGAGGCTCTCACAGAGGTGTAGGAATTCTTTTGAGAAGTGGATTGAGTCATTATTTAGTCAGAAGCCAAAGCATCCAGTATTTGCTTGCAAGAGTGGAAGTGTTCAGAAAGCAGTGTAGAAAAATATTCCAAGAGAAATGTTCCATAAATGCTTCGGGTACATTATTAGGTGGTAGCCTTATAATGTTTTATATATTTATGATAGTGAAGGGTAAGTGTACAGTTGTAAGGAATAAGATTCTGACCCACGAGAATATGCAGTTTTTTGCTTTTGAACCTCTGGTTTTGGACCTCTACTGTGAATGATGTGCCATAATAGAGTCTCTCCCACTGTCAGAATCAATTTAAAAGGTTTTTGAGAAAACAACATTGCCTATCATTTAATACCTCTGAGCGATGCTGAGGTTAAGAGTGTAAAGAGTACATACCCATGTGCAGGCTGAGCAAGGAATACTGTTGTTTGACTCAGCTTGAAATCAATCTCCACACATGTAGCACTGTGGCCCACTGAATTGATTATGGTCTGCTAAGGCCTATAATTCATATGGAAATCAAAAAATAAATGTTCAAATTTTTATGGTGGAAGTGTAAAATCTGTAGTATTTTAACTGTTTTTTTCATTTTGGATAAAGTATGCTTAAACCATAACGTTTCATTGGCATACGGTAGAAAGGCAATTGACGTGCCCTTTTCCATATATAATTCAGGGTTTGAATGCATACGTAGAGATAGTTTAACTATATATGCATTCCTTATATACCTTTAAAATTAGACATATTTCCCTGAACCAGCCTTAATGGAAATCAGGCTTTGAACTACCCTGCTGGTCCAAGTTAATTAAACAGCTGGCTGGGAGTTCAAAGCTCCCCCTGAACAAGAGACCTATTCTGGGATATTAGCCTACTCATGACAGAGGAAGGGGGCTGGGATGAATTTGTCATAAAGTAATTAGCTACCTTTCCATGACAAGCACTGGAAGGATGTTTTCATTAGCAACAATGGAAGGGCAGGTTGACCTATGAGCTTTGTCACCACAGGAGCTTTTTTAAAGGCATGAAGGGAAGAAAACAAACGTAAATGGAAGGAGCCTGGCTTAGAGCAGAGGTGTGCTGCAATGTCTCTACATTGTGCCATCTTGACTTTTCTCAGAATGTGCAGAGGGTTGGACAACCCATGGACTGCTCCCTGAAAGTGCCCATTAGGTGTGGAGGGGTGATGTAGTATCTCTGGATGGGGTAAGAACTCTCCACCTCTACTTTTAAACCCCTGCACTGGGAAGATCCTTTGAAAAGAATTTGTAGGAGTTTTTGTGCATTTATAAAACTGCATTATTAACAGGATACAGAATATAGATATATATTTCAATTCATATGTATACTCTTATCTGATATTATTTTCTTTGAAACAATTTTGTTGTGACCTGTTAAAGTGTTTTTTCCTGGCTTATGTTAACTAAGCCTCAGCTAAGCCTCAATGCCACCTTGTTCAAAATGGACGTCTAACCCTGCACTTTCATTATTTATTTATTCTGCTGCACACAGTTAAGCAAAGTCATATTTGTTTAATTCTGAAAGATGCTCTTGAAGAAGATCTTCAAAAATGGACTAGGAAAAGTTCCAACATAGAAAGTTTATTTTGTATGCTTGCTGTATTGCATTAATTCACAATAGTTTACTATTATTTTGTAACTAGCTTGTTCTGCCATCTCCGGATGACATTAGCATAGAGTGGGCTGAATCATTATTTTTGTAGTGGAATAGTGCTTAGGTGGTAAGGTAGTATGACACTCTAATTTACTGTGCTCTGATTTGATCAATCAATCAGGAGTTTGTAAAGCACTGCTACTCACCTGTGAGGGTCTCAAGGTGATTGAGGGGGGGGGGCTGCTTATCCGTCTGGGCGTGGAGGTTCAGTCAAAGAGCCAGGTCTTGAGATCCTTCCTGAATTGGGTCAGCGACGGGGATTGCCTAAAGTGGAAGGGCATGGTGTCCAGGTCTTGCCGGCGAGGTAGGAAAAGGGTTTTCCTATGGTTCTGGTCTTGTGAATCCGTGGGACGGTGGCCGGGGCAAGTTGGGCGGAGCAAAGTTGTCAGACGGGTACGTGGAATGTGAGGCGGTGGTCAGATATGCTGGTCCTGCATCGTGGAAAGCTTTGTAGGCATGTGTTAGGAGCTTGAAGGTGATTCTCTTGTTGACTGTGAGCCAGTGGTTGTTGGAGGTGTTGTGCTATGTGGCTGCGGCGGGGGATGTCGAGGACCAGTCTGGCTGCCGCGTTTTGTATGTTCTGAAGTTTCCTGAGCTGTTTCTGCGTGATGCCGGCATTGAGTGCGTTGCCGTAGTCGAGTCTACTGCTGATGAGTGTGCGGGTGACTTTCTTTCTGGATTCTGTGGGGATCCATCTGAAAGTCTTTCAAAGCAGACGGAATGTGTGGATGCAATGATTAAATTGTAATTCTTTTGCTCACACCATGATGGATTTGCAGTTTTCATTCTATTCAATGATATTTCCTGTACAAAACATGGAAGTGAGCCATAAAAACTTCCTGATGCTACTAGGGATGCTTTTCGATTTCTTATTTATTTTGCTGCTCATTGGGACTTGAAATATTTTTGTTTTTACCCATAATTCTTTATTGTCCTATTGCTGAGAGCCTTCGTGGCAATGACTTTATGCATCTGTATTTTACAATTTGTGTATTGTACCCTTTGAAGTTTTTTAATAAAACTTTCTAAATTTTACAACTCCACCCTAGAACTATGATGAGGACTTCAGTTTTGTCTGTGTTCAGTTGTAGGCAGCTATTCGCCAGATGGATGAAGAATAGCTGCCTACAACTGAACACAGACAAAACCAAAGTCCTCACCATAGGCCCATATCCTGATGCCTGGAGTGACACCTGGTGGCCCCCAGCCCTTGGGAAACCACCCCCACCCAAGGACCACGCACGCAACCTCAGAATCATCCTGGACTCCGAACTCAAAATGCACCGCCAGATCAACGCCGTCACCTCTTCCTGCTTTCACACCCTCCGCCTCCTATGTAAAACTCTCAACTGGATCCCCCTCGAACACAGGAAAGCTGTCACTCACGCCCTCATCAGCAGCAGACTGGACTACGGCAAAACACTCTACACTGGGATCAACAAGAACCTCACCCGCAAACTCCAGAACATCCAGAACGCTGCCACCAGACTAGTCCTAAACCTACCGCGCCACTGCCACATCACCCAACACCTGCGGGCACTACACTGGCTCCCTATCGAGAAGAGAATCACCTTCAAGCTTCTCACCCACGCCCACAAAGCCCTCCACAACACTGGCCCTGCCTACATGAACCATCGCCTCTCGTTCCACGCACCCCAAAGATCCCTCCGCTCAGCCCAGCTCTTCCTCGCAACAGTACCATGCATCAAGAAGACACAACAGGATGATGCTCCTTCTCCTACCTCACGGCTAAAGCATGGAACTACCTCCCTCTCCAGCCCTGCCAGACACCAACTCTGTCCAAGTTCCTGAAGGACCTCAAGACCTGGCTCTTCGATGAATCACCATGAGCGTCCGGCCCGCATGTACCCGATAGGACAGGGGAAGTCCTCCAACCCCCTGGCTTCCGACGCTACCCCTGATTACTGAGGAGCAGCGCGCACCCCCCCCCAGCGCCTTGAGACCCATTTGGGTGAGTAGCCGCGCTTTACCAACCTTGATTGATTGATTGAACTCACTTATTGAGCCCGTCCTTATTTAATCGGCTGTAATTTTTGATATGACGTGTTGTGCCTTATCTTATGGGCACATTGCATTATGAAATTGAGGTTTAACACTGTCCTGACCCATCAACCTCTGGGCGTATGATTGAGGTGCCGTTTTGGGGTCTTAGAATTTAGAGGTTCCTCACACCCACAAAAGGAATCAACAAAGGGCAACACCTTAGGTTAACCCCTGTGTGGAATGGAAGGACTCTGTATCTGTCCTTCTTGAACTTTTGTTTGACTTTCCCTCGAGAGCTAATGCCATTTCTCTCCCAGGGACAGTAAAGGGTAAAGCTGCTGGGGACGCTGAAATTACAGAACCCCCTTGGACTTCCATGGACTAGTCCTCTTAGTAGGTGCTCTAGGAAGGAGTAGCCCAGGCCAAAGGCACTGGGTGCAGAAGTAGTACATGAAGGAAGAGAGGGCCTTGGCATCCTGCTACAAGGGAGACCGTAGGTCAGAAAACTACCAAGGGTTGGAGAAGAGGGGAGGCGCAGACTCTTGCAGCCCAACTTCTGCTAACAAAAAGGAAGCAGCAATGCTGTGGGCTGGGAAAAGTCCTCAAGCATCAACATAAGTAGCTTGAGGGTCAGGAGGCCCCACAGGAACACTCCTGGTGGCTACATTTTGCCACCAGGATCAAAGCAATTGAACCCTATCACAAATGGCCCAACTGGCCACAGTTTTTACAAAAAACCAGAAGCAGTTCATGTTTGATGCTGAGGACCCCTTCACTGAGTCTTCTGGATGGAGTGGCCCAATGAGAAGGCGGATTAGGATCACAAGCACACAATTGGTGCTGTCCCCCCACTCCCCGGACCCTCAGGCTGGAAGAGTGGGATCCAAACGTTTTCCCTGCCAGGCCCCTTCAAGAGAGAGGCTGGGAGGTCAATGAGGCTGCATGACACAGAACAGCCTGCTGCCTGACCTCTGAACCATACACTAAGCAGAGTGAGTGCACAGGTGCCCCACAGGACTTGCCAACAGGCACCACAAAACTGTGAAAAAAAGAAAAAGATATGCACTTGTGGAGCTGGCAGCCACATGAAGTGCGGCTCTAAAAGAAAACGCCTCAGGTGATGGAGGACCCCATAGCGCCTTGTGGCACTAATTTGCAGGGCACAAACAAAAGGAGTCTTTATGGTTTAGACCCACTGAGGAGCAGTGATAGGCTTCCAACACGCCTCCAGGACATTTTTGAAAAGTTGTCTTCCAGGAGGCAGAGTTAGTGACCTTGGGGGAGGCTGGGGTGTAGCTCAAATGCTCTGGGTTGACCATTTAATGTGCTCAAAGAGCACGTTGACAAACTGAGATTGTGGGTCCTTAGTGATTGCTTGGCAAATTGTTTCAATGGTAGAAATATGATTTTCTTTGAAATGCTCATTGTTTTCCGCTATTTACTTTTGAAATTATATCAATTATATTATATCAATTATTAAATTATAGCAAAGCCGATCTGTATGGCTTTTTAATAGTGAGTGAAAGTCAAAATATGTGGATAACCTGTGACAACATCCAAAATGTTTAATGATGTGAATAATGATGAAACGCCTATAGTTTATTGGTAAATGTATGGCGACAACTGTGACAAAGTCAATAGGCCTGGACTTTTGTAGTTCCACAATTGCTATAGGCATATCTGGGGGCGTTGTGGTTTTAACGGGTAGAGTCTGCTAAGGCACAAATTGCTAAGGGTGTCTCAGACCTACAGGGACAAGATTACATTTAGGGGTTGTTTAACTTCCATGACTTTCTTTGGTGTGCGCCCCCTGTAGTTCGTGAGACCCTTTAGAAAGTATTCGCATTGGTTTTCCACCTGCATTTTTTGGATATTTGTAATTTTGTGTGCAGTATTTAGTTTTGAATTTATTACATATTTTTCCTTTTTAAAGAAAAGGCACTGATTGGACATTGATTTATGGAGTGTTGTGTGTTGGGTTACTGGGCTTTCAGTTTGCAGCCCACACCACCTCCCCGAATAGGCCTTGGAATACTTTGCCTCGCCAAATTGATAGTCCAGCACTAAAAGGGATACCTTGTTCCCAGTCTGAGAGTCCACCGCATGGGGCCCCAGGGCACAAGAAGCAAAGGCTCCATTGGTTTTTATTCGCCCCAGTAATTTCTAATTCCTCTGAGAACACCCCCCCCCCTCCCTCCCCCGACCTGTATTTCTCACATTGGCACTAGCATTGTAGGGTCGCTAGATTCCAGTTCCAGGGTCGCACCAACAGTATTTAATAAGTTCCGTTTTTGCATGCATTATCTAAGCATAAAAGCACAAATATCAGACGGGAAGGCTCTAAAAGTATTTCAGAGGCTTAGAAGGGAGAGAACTCAAGATGAGGAATAGAAGCCACTTGATTTTATGTCCCGGGTTTAGATATAATTGATTGGTATGTCGGGCTCAGAAGGGGTGGGAGGAGGATCACATTTTATAATGAGGTGAAAGCAAGGAGGAAACTCCTAGGATTTCGCCTTTGGAAGGACATCAGCCTATAGTCTCCTTTGAACCTGAACACTACACAAACTATACATGTGTGACCTATGCTCCTCTATGTAGGTTCGGGGCTGAATATATATATATATATATATATATATATATATATATATATATATATGTATGTATGTATGTATGTATGTATATTTATATATATATATATATATATATATATATATATATATATATATATATATATCTGCATCACAGAGAGTGGAAGAGAAACAGTACCGTCTTCTTGGATGTTTGTGGCAGCAGACTGAGTGACTTTGCAAACTTTTCAAGCATATCAAGGTCAGAGCAGTTTCAAGTAAAGATGCTTACACCAAGTAGTTGTTTTGTGGTGGCTCTCCTGCCAAGATGCCAAGTCCATGGAGTTGGTTGCCTCAGCAGAGCAGAAGTGTATTGGGAGATCCAGAGGCACACCTGAGGGCTCTCATCAGAAGGGTGGGGTAATTCCCGACAGATTTTCCCAAAGTGAGGGTTTAGGAAGATCTATCACACCCCTAGTTCCCAAAAATTGTTTTGCTGGCCTTGTGAACTGCCCTGGGACTACACGTATCAGTAGGACGCCCAGTGTAAGGAATTCCAAGGAAAGTATGGCCCCTGAGCCTGTGAAAGTGTAGTAAGAGCCCCGGCGGAGATAAGAGAGATGGCATTAAGTGCCCTCATTTTAACAGATGGGCTTGGTGACTGGCACTTGGTAGATCAGAGAGGAGGTGATTGAGTTCTGAGACGGGTTAGTGGTGGACCCTAGGATTCATGGTACAGTAAGTGGCTTCCATGGTAATTGAAATGTGCCATCCTTGGCACTGTTTTGCCAGCCGCTGAGATGGCAGCAAACAAAACAAATTTATTTTTATTGTACGTAAAAGCATAAACCTAATACTGGTGCCCAAACTATATAAGGTTTATCAGCTGCTGGGTGGCAGGGAACTTGATTTTCATTTGGTTATGAGTAATAATTGTGCACACTGGTTGTGGCACAATGGGTATTGACTGCTGAATCTGGAAACAATGCTTGGTGGAGGTCAAAAGGAATTTATAGTGCCTCTGGACATGCTTCCAGTCGACAGGTCTGACAGCTCAGCCCCAGCTTGATGCCACACTTGGTTGAGTCGCTGGACTGCACTTCAGGAATTCTTCCGAAAAGGTCCATACTGTAATTTGGGGTGCAGCTCTCCAATGTACTGGCACAGTTTGCAGTACTAAGACATTCCACAGGATTGAGTTGGGTATATCGATACAGAGATTTGTTTGAAACTTTTTATTGGTAGTAACTCGGAGATGGGGTAATTTTCTTAGGTATCTTTCAAGAGCAAACTAGTTTGGGTAAACAGAATTTGTATTCCAATCCTAAGCCAGAATTAAAAAAACAACTCTTTTATCTGGCTCAACAGGATGCTTGGCAGTTGCCCAACGTGGAAAAATGCTCATGTGCATTGGACTTGCCCTTTAGTGGGGAGTTACAGTATGCATGCTTGCATACCTCAATTAGGGCTGCCACCCACATAATACCACAATCACTGACACACAGCGCGCACTAGGGTGGAGAAAAATGTCCACTTATAGATGAATATATGGATTTTATTCCAGCAAGGGGTTGATGAATTTGGTAGACCTTGCCCACATTGGTAAAGAAAAAAGTCCAGACCACAAACTATAGCAACTACCACCAACAGCGCATTTTCCTTATGAGAAGGCAAGTGAAATTAATCCCAGGTGATTAGTGTGTGATGGCATTTTGGATGTCCTCTCCATAGCCAATGCCTAAAGAGCTTCTAGTTTCTTACAAGGTGTTCTTGCCCTTTTGTGCCACCTCGAGGGGACCTCTTTTCAGGGAAAAAAAATAAAACCCACATAAGAAGACAGCTGTGACATAGAAGTTCAAACTTTCATTTTTACAGTTCTCATCCAGCAAGAAGACCAGTTCTGTACTGCCTATAACATTTTACAGTAGCATAGTTGCCAACTGTCTTCAGTTTCTGTGATAGCAGATCATTCAATGTCAGCAGGACCTAACTTTTCCGTTTTTTTCACCAATCATTGTTTTCACGTGTGTAAGTCCAGTTACTTCAAATGAATTGAATCAAAGCTACAGTAGGGACGGGCAAAATTGCAGCTTGTATCACATATTTGTTGCAATAACTGCTAAAAATTGCAAAAGTTAGAAAGTCATGCACAATAGGGCTTTTGCATGAAATTTGGGACTTTCACTATGCTTTTACTGCCCATAGTGTCTATTTCACCTATTTGTACCCAAGTGCAATTTGGTATAACTTTCCCTTGCGAAGTCAAGTCACCTGCAAGGAAAAGTCACTTAAGAATGTATACATTTACATACAAAACACTGATCTTCAAACCCTAATCTATATATTTTTAGGAATAGGAGATGAGCGAGATTGAAGAAAAATTTCATTTTGTGATTTGGGGCATGTTTTGTGGCAGGTATGAGTTCAAGTGTCTGTGGAAAAATATGCTTCAGTGTAAGGGGAGATAAAGCAGGGTTGTTCAACAAACTATGTGAAGATCAAGAGTTGCAGAAATGTACATTCTCATTATATATGCTAAACATTATAAGTAAATTACAAGTCAACGAAGAGTTCCGTGACTATATAGAGCAGGATTCTCCAATGTCGGTCCTGGAGGGCCAGATCCATGCCAGATTTGAGGCATATCCAGATTTAGATAAATATAGTTATTTTAAAATCTGGCATGGTTCCGGCCCTCCAGGACCAACTTTAACCCCTTCGGTGCGTCGGACGGCAGGCGGCCATCCGACGCACCAGTGCTCATGTGCGTAGGACAGCCCCCGGCCGTCCGATCACATGGCACTAGAAATCCCTCTGGTGCCCGCACCAGAGGGATTTCTTCCCCCCCCCCAACAGCCTCGGGAGCTGGGAAAGAGCTTCCCCAGCTCCTGAGGCTGTCTGTGTGGTTTCCCTGAAATGACGATCAGCGTGCACGTCACGCTGATGTCATTTCAGTGAAACCGAAACTGAAATGAGCTGAGAGGCTCATTTCAGTTTCACTTTCTACGTGCTCAGGGGGCTATCTCAGCCCCCTGAGCACGTAGAAAGTCAGGAGAGGTACCGTTGGAAAGGGGAGAATATCCCCTTTCCAATGATACCCCTCCCTAGTGGATCCCTGCTTGGGGATCGCCCCAGGAGGGCGATACCCAAGCAGGGATCCACCCACTAGGCACCAGAGAGGGAGGGCGGCCCCTTGGGCAAAGGCCTATGCTCCCCCCATAATATTTAGGACAAATTCAGTCTTTTTGCCCCCCATGGGGCAGATGGGGGCAGTAGCCCCCAATCTGCCCACCGGGGGGGCAGAAAGCCCACTAGAAACCAGGGATTTATTTTACTATATAAATTAGGGGTGGGGGCTGCCCAATATGGCCATGCCAATGCCCCCACCCCTGCCGCAAAATTACAGTCTTTCTGCCCCCCCTGGGCGACAGATGGGGGCAGCAGCCCCCAATCTGCCCCCCCAGGGAGGCAGAAAGCCTACTAGACGCCAGGGTTTTTTTCACAATTAATTTAGGGGTGGGGGCTGCCCAAGATGGGCATGCCAATACCCCCATGCCTCCCCCCCCACAAAATTCCAGTCTTTATGCCCCCTCCTGGGGGGCAGATGGGGGCAGTAGCCCCCAATCTGGCCCCTGGGGGGGGGCACAAAGCATTCTAGACACCAGGGATTATTTTTTTTATAGGCCCGGGGTGGGGCTGCCCAGAATTGGCATGCAAATGCCCCCACCCTACCCCCCCCAAAGAAAACAGAAGACTTTCTGCCCCCCAGGTGGCAGATGGGGGCAATAGCACCCAACCCCGGGGGTGGGGCAGAAAACCCACTAAGTGCCAGGGATTTTTTTTTATATAGGTAGGGGTGGGAGCTGCCCAGAATGGGCATATCAATGCCCCCACCACCCCCAAAAATGCTACAGTCTTTCTGCCGCCCCCTGCGAGGCAGATGGGTCAATAGCCCCTTATCTGCCCCCCGGGGGGCACAAAGCCCACTAGCAACCAGGGATGTAAAAAAGAAATCAATTTGAAAAATGTCCTATAATTCACATGCTAGTATGGGTACTCACAGTTTCGGAGATGTGCAAATAGCTACTGTTTCTAAACTCTATATTTTGTTCCCATTTCAGAAATACATAGGTGTCTTTCGTACCGATTTTTCACTGTTTATATTTTCCCAAATGAATTGCTATATACCCGGTACACAATAAAAAACCATTGCAAGACGCTGCTCAGTTATTGGCTCCGGGTTCGGTGGGTTCTTGGTGAACCTACACGTCCTATATATCCCCATGACCAGAAGGGTCCAGCGGATGTAACGGTATATTGGTTTAAAAAATCTGTCATACTTAGAAGAAGTTACAGGAGAAAACGTTTGCACAAATGGCTGTTTTTTCAACTCATTTTCAATTTTTTCTATTTTCAACTGTTAGTTTCTATAAAAAAAACCTAGAAGGATCTACACAAATAACCCCTTGCTGAATTCAGAATTTTGTCTACTTCTTTTAAATGTATAGCTTTCCAGGATCCATTATTGCTTTCATACCCATTTCTACCATTAACTGGAAAGAGGTTGAAAGCACAAAAAATAGCAAAAATAGGCTATGTCCCAGTAAAATGCCAAAACTGTGTAAAAAAATTTGGTTTTCTGACAAAAGTCAGTCTGTCCCTAAAAGCTGGGAAGAAAGTGATTTCAGCACCACAAACCCTTTGTTGATACCATTTGCAGGGAAAAAAACAGACGCTTTCATCTTCAGCACTTTTTTTCCAATTTTTCCCCAAAAAAACAAAATTTGGCTGTATTTTGGCTCATTTATGGGTCCCCTCCAAGGGAATCAACAACCCCTGGGTACCTATGAAATCCCCATGATGTTGAAAGAAACGGATGCAAATTTGGCGTGGATACCTTATGTGGTCAAAAAGTTAAAGGGGCCTAAGCGCGAACTACCCCAAATAGCCAAAAAAAGGCTTAGCACAGGGGAAAAGGCCTACAGCAAAAGGGTTAAGGATCTCTGATATAGAGGAATGAGGCCGAACGCCGAGTTCCTCTATAAGATAATGGAACTCTGAGGTAACTTGCAATATCCTTATCATGTACGACAGGGGATGCTTTATTCCTTATAAGACATGGCCACACCATCACCTTTCCCACAAACAACTTAAATCCTTGGTGTGTAGCTCATTCCATAAGAAAGAGAGAGCATGTTTGCAAACATGAAGAATAAAAATAGACTCGCTAGTGCAAATTTAAACATATCAAAAAGCTGTTAGATACTTGTTGCAGAATGATTTAAGAAGCAGTTTATTTTTAAAAAAAGGCTCATTAGAAACATCCAGAAAGATTCTAATTTTTCTATAATTACCCAAGCAGTGCACAAAATATACATGTTGCCATAAATATCTCCTTTCTTCTTGTCAACATACAGCTAGACAAACAGAGGTAACTTGCAATATCCTTATCATGTACGACAGGGGATGCTTTATTCCTTATAAGACATGGCCACACCATCACCTTTCCCACAAACAACTTAAATCCTTGGTGTGTAGCTCATTCCATAAGAAAGAGAGAGCATGTTTGCAAACATGAAGAATAAAAATAGACTCACTAGTGCAAATTAAAAATATCAAAAAGCTGTTAGATACTTGTTGCAGAATGATTTAAGAAGCAGTTTATTTTTTAAAAAAAAGGCTCATTAGAAACATCCAGAAAGATTCAAATTTTTCTATAATTACCCAAGCAGTGCAAAAAATATACATGTTGCCATAAATATCTCCTTTCTTCTTGTCAACATACAGCTAGACAAACAGAGCAACAGAAAGAAAAGCAGCTCCCCGACCTTCCCTGCCTTCCCCTCTTCTGCTGTGGCATCAGAACTCAACTGTAATAAATTATTATAGTTTAATACCAACGTCATTTCTTTATATTCCTTGACTGGTGCAGCACAAGTTGCTGAATATAACGAAATCAGAGATGGGGTTTTATACAGAGATTTCACAGTCCCATGTATTAAAAATAGTTTGCACACACCTAATTCATTTTAAAAAAAATGAAAACCCAAGGCTGTGACCAAGGTTACTTGGAGACATGGATTCTTCTGATGACCCAGTCCTAAAGGCCATAACTCAACTATTTTGGGCTTTTTAGGCCACATCAATTTAGATGAAAGAATTTCCGTTTTTTCCCTTAATTAATATATAATGCAGCCTGTGAAATGTTGTTCACTGCAAAAACAGGACTAAGTGAACTTTACACTCATGACAGTACCAATTGGCAGGGTTGAGATTGCAGGACTCTTAGAGCTAACACCATCCTGGGTGTCAGAGTTTCTAAATTCATGCAATACAGAACTGTGAACAACCATCTGTATGGCATTGCACAAACTACCAAATCTGGTGCAGTGTCATATTTCCCATGCCAAGTGCGATGACATCATCGTAAACACCTCATGTGTGTGACTCTAAATTCAATCTAGCATTTAGTCACCGCACAAAGAAGATTGAGCGGGTATTTTGAGTGACTTTTGCCATAACTTGAGTAAACTTTTCTTCAAGCAGATGACCACCCAAGTGTGCAATGCATAATCGTTACATCTTTTATGGGTTGAAAATTCACACATTGCCAGCCACTCCAACATTTGCATCTTGTTTGCACTGTTCTCATGTGGTGCTTGGTCACACTAGCTTGTGTAGGTGGGCATGGGTTTGCATTGACTTCAATGGGGGTTTGCACATTACTCATCATGTGATGCCCAGCATATGTACATTATCAGTGGGTTTGCATTGTGGAACTTATGGCCAGATGTACTGACATTAGTGTTTGCGATTACCAAATAGCGATTTTTGGCAAATTGCTAATTGGTAATCACAAACACTAATGCACAAAAGTGTGTTTTACACTTTTAGCGATTCCCAGTTGGTCGCAACTATACCTCCCTCATGAATATTATTGAGGTAGGTTTCAGTTTACAACCCATTGGGAATCGTAAAAATCAGGGGTTGGTGGCCTGCTGGGGTCAGCAGACCACCATGTCTGTGATTGCTTTTAAATGCAATATTTTTTTTTTAATGCAGCCCGTTTTCCTTAAAGGAAAACAGAGTTCCATTTAAAAAAAAAAAAAGATAAGTTTTCTTTTCATTTTTTAAGAGTAGGCAGTGTGCCGTGGGACCACTGCCTGCTCTTAAAAAATATTCTTTCACTCAATCTCAAAGGGAAGGGGTCCCTAGGGGATCCCTTCCCATTTGCGACTGGGTTGGGTTGATGAGTTGGTGGTAAGGGTGCAAATGTTTGTCGAACACATTTCGGTCGCGAAATATTCACACATACTATTTCTATTCAGTATTTGAAGGGATGCCCACAACACGCCCCTTCCAAATACAGAGTCACAAAACCCAAACGAGTTAAGGAATCACAATTTGCATTTGTACATTTCAAAAAGCATTTTATCGGCTGAAAACGGGCCGATTCTGCGAATCGGCTCGTTTGCGGCCGAAAAAAAGCTTTGTATATGTGGCCCACGCTGTTATGTGGAGGTCTGCTGTGGAGGCTTGTGCGCAAAGATATTGTGAATGCCAAACTTTAATGACACTATCATTTGTGTCACGTTGCCTCACGCGACCTCCTGTGCAAGGCTTTACTAGATCTAAGCCTGGTTGCAGTAAAAGTTGAACTCGTTAGAATCCAGCTCTAAGTCTGACACTTTACTGAGTAATAGAATGTGAACCGGGCCTCTGGCTGCAGAAAATGTATGGCATGCAGTGTGAAGTCCGACCAAGCACAGCTGGTGCAGACACCATACTGGGCACAAAAATACAGACTCGGAGCTCGAGACACCGGCTGCAGACACAGCGCTTTGCAAACACAACAGGAAAATAAACTATTTCTAGAGAATTAGTCAGAGGGAGCCGCCAAGCGCCATGCCGGAATAAGATGAATGGGACGAAACTGCGCCTAATTTATAATCGGTTTGGTTGCGGAGAACACCAATTAATTCCCTCTCAATACATAAAGAGACCGGTGTTTGTTCTGCTCGGCCATTACCGCAGCCGGGGCCTACCTCCTCCATTGTGCCTGGCGCGCGGTACCTGTCAGGCCTTCCGACTCCCCGGCTAATTCCTCACACCTGTCTCCGTGGCCCTGGGGAGCCTCTGGGGGCGCAGACACAAACGCAGGCCTCCAGGAGACTTTAGGCCCGGAGATAAATTGCCAGGCGTGGAGCTAACACGCAGGCCTTGGAGACTTGATTCGCATGCACGGCCCCATTGTGGAGGGAGAAAGGAAAGCAAACAGAGCGCCGCCTGCAAAAGCAGCCTCATTTTCCAAAATAAATATTTCCCCGAACCGCGTGCTGCGGGCCAGTGCAGAGGCATTCCTCATTAGGAGAGACAGTTGCGACCCTGGGGGGATGGCAGCACAGCCAGGGTTCATGGCGTGCCTTGTAGCGGCGCTGCTTTGGAGGCAGAGAGGTTTCCGGCAGGTGCCCAATATACTGAACGAACAACGACCTAGGGGTTAAGACACATGCACGGGGAGGCTGCACATTATACCCAGACAACTAGGTCTGTATTGCATAACGTGCCCTGGGGGTGTGGTGTGGTGGGCATACGCACCCGCTTTTTGTACCCGTCCACTTTGGTATTACAGGCGGTTCCGCAGACTATCACAGAAGCTTACATGTAGCCAGGGCTTTAAGTGGGATGAAAAAACTAGGGGGTCTCTCAAAGCGGCGTGGCCGATGTAATTAAGTAGCATAACTGTAATTTTGCTGCTTCTGTCATTGCATCCAGATATATAATACAACAGGTGACACCTACACCTACAGCAAGCCAGGACTATTGGCTTTGCCAATTGTTGTTAATTGCATAAGATAAATAAGCAACAACTACAGCTTTGTTGATTTCACATTGAAAATGCTTCAGTTCTGAAATGATGAGATTGTGAAAGAACTATAACGAGTCTCTTTGAAGTTGCATCAAAGGCAGTGGAGGGTGGTACTGCTGCAGAGGTAAGATTTTTTTTCTTCACCCTAAGTGTGAGGGCAAAAATTGAGAGCCCGATAGGGATCCGTCTCAGCACCATCTTTTTAGAGCTGCACACTGGCAAGAAGAGAGACATTCTATTTCCCAAGTAAGGTTTCAAATTATTGAAGTGATAACCCCGAAACCGGGGATTGATAACACCAAAAGATTGCTTCAACATGAGATTTACTGGATCAAGCGATTAGACTCTCTACTACCAAAGGGGTTGAATGACAGATTAGACATGAGCTGCTACATATAAAAGATGAGTAGTTGAAATATTGATATCAAAAGTGAAAGTCAGATCTAGGAATCCACATTAGACACAAGTGAACATGCCATATGTTTCCGCTACTACGTGGATGAGCATTGGGTAACGCACATATCTTGAATTCAATACACCATGAGGAATGGTTGATTATTTGGTGATGGGTACACGGGTGTGTGGAGTGGGATTCACAAGGTTTATACGTTGGTTGTTAGTGATAGCATATTTGAGGGTGGTTATAGTGGAACCTAGTTCGTTTATTTTTCATTGTATTCATTTCTTTTGAGGATTAGTATTTTTTATTATGTTTTTGAGGATAGAGATTGGGTTGATTGCGTATAGATAGGATACTTAATCATGGTATGTCATGCGTGAGTTTAAATTATGTAGGATGATGGAGATGGGCAGACCAATTGGGCGGTCATGCGAGCAAGTAATATCACTATTGGTATTATAGTTTGCAGTAAGGTATCAGGTCATAAGGATAATGGCAGGGTTTATTTAAACTATGGTCAGGCTCATGTTGTTTTTGGATTTCTGTATCATTAGTACACATTTTTGGAAGATAGTAAATTTATACGGGCGGCTATGTGAGAGATAAATGATGAGTTTGGTAACTGTAGAACTACGAGATAAGTCAAGTTAAGATGGCGGTCTCGTCAGCGTTCGTATTTGTATGACCTTCACCTTTGTTGCGAGGTGTCCATAGTTTATTACCGTAGGTACGTTCTATAACGTACAATGTGATTGCAGAGGAGGAAATCGGGAAACCTGGATTGAGATAATGGCGACGCGGGATTGAAAAACTTGAGGTGAGGCTGTTAGCAGTTAACTTAAGGCATCATGCATTAAGCAGTAACAAGTTAGAGCGTGGGGTAACGTGTAGACTGCTGTTTTTTTAGGTAATTGTGAATGCAGGAATACAGAGCAGTTAAGAAGAAGAAGAAAACATTTTTAACGGTGAGAACTTAGATGCGCATATTTAAAAACGGTAATGCAGGGCTTCGAATTGCTTTATGACGTTCCTATGCATTTTTTTGATTGTTTGCAGCACAGATTTAAAAACTTTACCTATCGTACGGCTGAGTCATTCTCTCTATTAGAACAAGGTAGGCACAATGTTGCCATGTGATATGCAGTCGATTAGGGGCATGTTCTGTTTGTATGCACTTGGGGATAATATAAAGAGAAATTAGGTCACTTGAGAGCACTTAAGGATTACGTTATGGAATGGCATGAACACAGGGTGACATCAATCATTTACACGAACATGGTATTCATACCATGTGTATAGCTGCGGGCATACCATCATGTATGGCGGCACCAGTTGATTGGTAACCAGTGAGGTAAAGCATGGAGATGTGATTAAGCATGCATATCGGCATCATGCACAACAATATGGGTTATTGTTTGTTTTTGAACCACCAGTGTATCACATAAATATAATTTTAAAATTGATGTTTTTTGTTTGTTCTAGGATTGCCCCTGAAGAAGGGACTTAATTGTCCCGAAATGCATTGGGCATGAAATGAAATAATCCGGATGTTTATTTATTGTATTGTGAAACATACAATGTAGAGTTAAATGTTGAAAAAAAACATTTGATGGAAATTTATGCTTGTGAATGATTTTTATAGATGGGAAATCATGCATTGAAAGTTATGTAAAGATAAAAACAAAGAGATTGAAAATATAGATTAAAAAGTGTTATATGAGAAAGTATTGTGAATATTATAGTTCATTTAAATGATTCATTTATCGTGAACAGTGCACACTGCAATCGAGTCGATTGACTTGTGATATTATGCTTGTAATGTTTGACGTGTGTTGACAGCACACATAGCAGAGTAGCACCACTTTTATACAGTGTGGAGTAGTGTACACATTGAAAATATTGGAGTGCACCTCGGAATGAATTATTACATGTGGAATTACCACATGAGTCTTCAGAATTAAATCCACCAGGTAATATTTAGTGGATTTTTTCCTGGACCAAGATGTTTGGCTTTTGGGAATATCATGCCTTAGTCTGTGTGGTAACATTGATCTGAGCGTGCTATTCCTTCTTTCATAAGGAGTTCATAGAGAATAACTCATGCTAGAGCTGGATTACAGCACCCCGGAATTACTAAAAACTGCTCTACCAATGATACTATGTTAGCTTTTAAAGCTCAGGTATTACCCCACAGTTACAAAGTAAGCCTCTGATTTTAAGTTAAGAGTTTGCAGACAACATTCCAAGCCCAAAGACCTAATGCCTGATATAGCATTCTAATTGAGTAGTGACAACACTCATGATCTAGAACATTCTCCTACTGCATGTGGCTTCTCAGTTTACACTTCGCAAAGGATCTTTTTTCAGGTAACGATATGCTCTTCTCGGTGCCTGGATTCAGGAAATCTAGGATTGATAGAAAATTGTTGGCTGTACACAAACATCAGTTATGGAAAGCGGCCTGATAAGCCTTAAATCTATTCTTTCTCATCTTAAATTTAGGTAAGCTTTAAAAACGTTCATCTTTTTCTAATATACCTGTGAGAAGGGAGCAAACTTGACCCTTCAAGGGACTTTGAGATGAAGGAAGTTCTCCCAAGAATGTTTTGAAGAAAAGTAGTTTAAACTGTGCATTTTATAGCGCATTAAATTTCCTCTTGTCATTTTAATCAAGTTGTCTTGTTTAATCTCTCTCACGTGGGTCACTACTGCACACTTTCTCTTGCACTACCATCATATGCCCAGCCTCAACCTCACTCGGTAAGTTTCTGCTTCACATGTGGGCACATTATATGCCAGTAATGGCCACCATATTCACAGAGTACCCCACCATATGCCAGGTATGGTGAATGGACGCCACTAGAGGTTCAGGATGCTGCTAAAATATCCTTGGCAGAAGGGTCCATTAGGTTTCAAAGATCACACAGGCCTCAGAAAGCAGAGCTATTCTTCAGGTGGTAAACAAATTGAACAAGCTCAGGCTTCGCAAAGCGGAGCCATTTCTTGTGTGACGAAGAACTTACAGCCTCAGGCATCGCAAAGCTATCCTTAAGGTGATAAAGAACATGCAGTGTGAGGGCACACAAAGCAGAGCTATATCTCAAGTGTCGCAAAACCTAATAGACATTAACCCCATAAAGCTAACCTCTCCCTTAACTGAACAAAGATCATACAGGCTTATCGTCTTTCAAACAGAGCAATCTCTGAGGCGACAAAGAACCTTCAGGTTCAGATCTCATGAAACAGAACTATCCAATAAACTTACAAGCTTAGGGCTCTCAAAGCTGAACTATCCCTAAGGTGACTGTGAACTTACAGATGTGGGACCCCTAAGGTGACAAAGAACATGCATGCATAGCCAATCCTTACACATCATGGGCATAAAATGTCTTCTGTTCTTCTACTTATAGTTTTGTTTTGATGACAGCACAATGCTGCTCAACATCCTGTATCCAAGTTAGGCATGTCAAAAGCTGGAAAACACGAGCTCCAAGCTCCTGTGCAGTCTATAATTATATTTTTTAACAGAAAGTTATACATTATTTTAGAAATCCTCATTCCACTCAGGTGAAAGTAGGACAATTACATTGTTATTGACTGTATAGTACAAGAACCTGCCAACCAGGGATGATGATAATATCAGTCGCCTGCTTTATGAGTACTGATTAGCAATCTTGTTTAAGAAAAATATGTACTATCATACCACACGTCCTATTTCCTGGACCATTCAAGTTTGGTTTTTTTTCTTTATTTTTAACAAAAAGTTGTCTTACGTCACCTGTGCATGAACTATCGAGAGCATCCTGTCTAACTTATTATTCTCAAAGAAAGTGTTCTTTCAACTTGTGTTTAGTTCTATTTCCTAACCATTATATAACAAAAGGCGCAAGAAAATATTGACCAGGTTCTTATGCATTTGGGGTGTGTGGTCATAAATCAAATATATGTGGCAGAACTCTATTCTAATTTCCCTAGTATGTCTCTATTGAAGAAACCTTCTCTAGATGTTTTTTAAAGGTAAAATGTCACTTCCTGTTATGGCATCATTAAATCACACGACATCACCTGCTGTATTGCCATCATATGGACAATGGGTGTTTGATGTCAATTCTGCTATCCCTGGTATTTCAGGGAATCAATGTCCTTGCAAACTTCTGTGTGACCATCCCCAGGCTGCAAGGCCGCCCTCTGGTTTACATACATGAAGAATCCACCACAGACCTCGGAATGCATGTCTTTTCATGTTTCAAACATAGCTTCTAGCGCACAAGAGGTACTAAGCCTCCCATTCCTTGTCCCAGAACTCTGTGTGTATCCACGGCCATGGTGCAGACCGCATTTGATGCATGGTTATCCCACTTGAGGAAGGACCATATTCAGACAGAAGTAGGTTCAATATTTGCCTAGCAGCATAAGCGAGAATGCATGCACCCGGTAAGACCAGTCACCTGCAATTTCCAGAGAGAGTAGGTTAAACAGATGCCTAGCAGCGGCAGCTGTCAGGGTGATGAGGTTGGGTCTCTTTTGAATTTGTGGGCAAACCCCCAAAGCTTTTGTGCCTTGTAAACAGTGATGTAGCTAGGGGGGAGGGCCGGTCTGCGCTGGGCGGCACTTTCTGGGGGCGGCGACACTTCACGTGAGGTGAGCAATTTCGGTGAGTGCTAGGTAAATTGTTTTCTTTTTTTTCCCTTGTTGTCGTCTGTCGACTCCCCCCACTCTAATCTGCACTGGCCGTCACTGGGCAGCAAAAGCTCTAACTACGCCACTGATTGTACAAGGTGGTGTTGGGCCAATGGCTATTATTGACTCAAGGCTTTGTGGCGATAACCACCTAAGTATCCAAGGCCCATATGTGTAAACTCATATTTCCACAGACACAGAATGGGTAAAACCCTTTGATACATGAGACCCCTGTCCATTCGCCCCTGGCAGCCATGATGCCTAGGTGCCAGCGGTCTGATAAAAGACACTTCCAGCCTCACAAATTCCGTCCCTTTAAAGCCTCTGGTCACAACAGGGCCATTGTTTCCATAAAACACACAAATAACTTTGTAGCTTTTGAGCAAAAGAGTCAAAGCCCTTCAACGAATCTCTCATTGTAGGACTTGAAAGTATTAGCAGGGGACAAAGGTGACAATGCGCTGGGATTACAAATCATGTTTTTTCACTTTTTTTGTTTGCGGTCACAGCCTCAGAAGAAAAGCCCTTGATAACCGCAGGCAGCATCCCGTCAGCCGGATTTGCTATCACACAATAGCTTCGCAGACAGCGATAACGTTGTCCCTTCGTGTCATTCAATTATGAGCTTCTGCCTCTCTCAGGCACTGCAGTGCGCGCGCAGCACATGTCTGGGCTGGAGGGGCTGTGTTCTCCTAGTGCGAGAGAGGAATGCATCCTCTGTAAATATCTTGTAGCAACCATGAACCCCCATGCACATCAAACCAACAACATCGCCGAGTAGCGGAAGTGACATCATCACAAGCCCTTTAACCCACCGCCTTGACCTTACAGCTTTGACCCCTTGTCCCAGCCCTCGACATTCCACAGTCTCCTTCTTGCTGCCGACAGACTAGGGAAGGATTGTAAATTGAAACTATATAAGGCAATCAATGCTTGTTGAACCCTTGTTACTTTCTGTTCCTGCTGCTGTTTTTATGAACTCTGAAAGCAGGAGCAGTACGTGAAGTGCAAGGGGTAGCAAATCCAGGGACAGCCACTAGTACCATGGGATAGATGCCAACTGTCCCGTATTTGCAGGGACAATACCGACAAGTTGGAGACTGTCCCGGGTAATATTGTTGCAGAAACTGTTCCTCTTTATTACACACAGGTACGCACACAAGAACTTTCTATCTGCAGCAGCCCTGAGCTGCAAAGTGTCCCGGGATTTTTTTTTTCAAATGATGGCAACTATGCCATGGCTACTCTTATTTGACATCCACACAAGTATCTAAGAGGCCCACATGGCTTTGGCAACTTTGTTTATCCGGTGGCTAGGATGCGTATCCCCATGCTTGGACAGTTACTTGCATACGTCCACATTTTTCTAAAACATGTCTGAACCCAATTCCTATTGTACAGGCTGGACCTGAACGCTATGCAACACAATCTATTGAAGACCCAGGCACAATGTCACTCTATTGGACAGTGTTTCCCTGCCACCAAACTACCCCGTTCAGCAGCACCCTAGCTTTAGAGGGCGTTTGACACATGCAACCTTATTTTGAGTGCTCGTTGATGAATTTGAAGCTTGACTCATGCCAAACTCCTGCTGAATCCTGCAAGATTATTTTTGACCAGTTGAAGTAAAAGGGCAGAACAAGTCCACAAAGCAATGAAGGCAGTGCCTAGGGCGCCATTTTGTTTTTCAGGCTCTTGACAATTGTCTCTTTTAGTAAAAAATAGTTTCTTGCTTAGTAGCCCCTTACCATTCTCCCATTGCTAGCACAGGAGTAACACGTTGTGTCATAAAAGGACAGGGGTGGGCATTCAGACGGGGGATGTCTCTTGATGAGGGTGATAAACTCTGCTCAAACACCTTTGTCTTCGGTTATAAGAGTTTAGGTTGGCTCTGCCCTTTGCGGAGTGTTAGGGCCTGATTTAGAATTTGGTGGATGTGGACAACCACAAAAAGCTTGGGATGTCCATTAACCTTATTTCCAGTTCTTAGATGTCCGATTCATGCCAAATAGGGAGGTCTGAACATTGGCTGTCCTGCATCCATCAAACTCTAAATAAAGCCCTTTGTCTTCTATCATTAATAAGGACAACATTCATAAGCCTCTTCAATGACCATGCTCCATGTTGATGTCCTCTTATTCCCTTCTACACCCTTCTTACTCTGGACTGAGGATGACGCTGGACAAAGCTGTCTCTGTCCCCTGCTGCCCTACTGTGAGTCTAACTGTTTCTTGTGTGGTATTTTACGATTATGTCTCAGGACATGATGAGGCCTGCAGTGGTTTATGGCCAAACTCTGACAAAGTACAATTGGTCTTTCTAGTTCAGAGACAATTCACTTCATTGATGATTTGGGGCTCCTAGGGGACACTGTGCTCATGGGTATTAAATATCTAAAATGCTTACCTCTTAGTAGTTTCAGGTTCTGCTGTTCAATGGACCGATGTGTTTATTAGAATAATTCGCCAGTAGGTGACCATAGGCTCTGATGTTGTGTCTTCTAGAACTACCCCTTTTGGGCTTAATGTAAGGCCACCAGGTAGAGACACTTGAAGACATGGAAAGGGATTCCAACATGATAGTGATAAACAGATTGCTGAGGCCTTCTCCACCATTCTAGGGCAACCACTATATTTGTGATGTTTTTGCTGAGACTGAACCAGGGCACCTCTTGTGTACCAAAGGATGCAGGTAGATACATCATCATTAGCTGGCTATGTTTAGGCAAGATAGACCATAAGAACTCTCAATATAGAGGTGTGCGGAGCATATGGCACAAGAATCCAGACAGAGGAGATAATGTCATGTAGTAATCATGAGGAGCCTGCTTCAGATCCTCGGGACAGGGCAAATCTTGTGGGCAAAGGTACTATTTGAGTTCCTCGCTAAGGTTGACCTGTGTGTGAAAAAAGATTGGCTAAAAGTGGACGAGGCTAGAGTGAGGTCAATATTATAGTTTTCAACAAATGGCTTGTAACATTTCCTTTTGCAGACCCTCTATTGGAAGAAGTTAAATGTGGCTTTGGCATTTGCACAGCACACAGCTGATCTGCCCTTTTTTCCACTTGATTTCTACATTAACCCTGGGCGTAGTTCGCGAAGTAACGCTTCGCGAAGCTACGCAAAGTGCAGTTCGCACTACACGAGCTACGCGTAGCACTACGCGAACTGCGTAGTGCGTGTTCGCAATGATTGCACAGTGCCAGATGCTTGTCCGCACTGTGCAATCATTGAAAACGGCATTGTGAGAAGTTGGCCTGGTATATGCTGTTCACTAATTAAAGTGGACACCTTGCACCAGGGCAAATCGACTCTTATGGTAGATAGGTTTAAGACAACCTTTTAAAGAAAGCTATCCTAGTGGTAGCTGTGGAGAGCAGCCTTCAGGCTAAGTCTCGGAGGAATGTAAAGCAGCTTGTTTTACCATATAATCTCTTGAATCACCAAATGAAAAGACACCACACAGGTATATATATCAAATATATATGTATTTATTTCTAAATAACTCTCTACTAATCTCTTTATGAGATTAGAAGACAAACATATGCACAAATCAACGTTTCACAATAAGTTAAGCACAAAATATGGCTGGGGCCCTAGGGGCGTACCAGACCATATACTAAGTAAGAGACTTAGGGACAACGACTTGCAGGGAGACAAGGCCTAGGGCCTTCAGAAGTGCTGGGGCCTCACGAAACCATCCAAGGCAGGTAAGTAAAGGACCCACGGGGGACGCGTGCAGTGTAGATACACAGGCGCGGATCGCCGTTGACTTCAATGGGGCAAGTCGCGGTTGGAAATAAAGAGTTTTAGGATACTTCTATAGAACCTACAAGCAAGTCACTTACAGGGTAAGTAGTTCTAGGGCCCACACCCACAGGAGCACCATAGTGCTGGAGTTACCTCACCCAGGGAAGCCGGGTGCACAGGTGTCCTTTGGTGTCGGGTCGCGGCGTCGTTTTCAATGGCGAACAAAGAAGACTTGCTGCTTGCGGGAGCTGAAGAAGTGTCCGGTGGAATCCAAGCCTGGATTCTGGAGAAGGATGACCTGAAAGCAGAGGGGACAGTGTTCAAAGTCACTTGGCAGTGACCCGGGGCAAGGAAGATGGATGCCCACCGTCGTCGGTCACTTCAGGTCGGTTGCGGGTGCCTTGACTCTTCAGCCACGTGGTCCAGGAGGTGTCGACGACGACCAGAAGCTGGATTCGGTGGGTCCCTCGACGTCTGCAGCTGACTGCGGTGTCGACAACTCGATTGGAGCCAACAAGCCTTGGCAGTAGCAAGTCTCGGGGAAATAAAGAAAAGTCGATGGCACAGACCAACAAGATCTGAGGGACTCACCCAGCGAGGGTAAGTCAGGGCAGGCCTGGAGCAACCAGGGGAGCCCTTCGGTTTCTTTAAGAAGTCTTCTGGGGACCCACAAGCCGGCGGGCAAGGGATCGCGAAGACACCTCAGGCGGAATCACTCAACAGGGGCCCATGGTCACTCGGGATGGTGTAGGCCTCTGATCCTCGGAGGGATTCCTGCTGGAGGTCGGGACCACACGTGGTCCAAAGCACAAGTTCGTAGAACGTTGTGAAGGGGTTGCACTCGACAATAGTGTACGGTACCCAGGGGTCGCGGTTCCTCGTTACTCGTGGGGTCCACTTGCCTCAGCTTCGCTGGGGACTCACGATGGCCTGGGAGAGGTCAGGAAATCCACTTCCTGGGCTGCAGGGACTTCGGACTCCGGCGGGAGCGGCGTAGTTTGCGACCGTCGGTGTCGTTTTTGGTGCCTGCCAAGCAGGGGAGTCACTCCTTGACTCCAAGGGAGATTCTTCTGTCTTCCAAAGGTAGTGGAACGTCGAAGGGCCAGGATTCTTCTGTAGAGCGTCGTCCAGGGGTTATCTGCTTTGCAATGGCAAGGTTCCCCTCTTATACTAAAAAGAGGGGATGGACTAGCTCTATGACCCCACCTATGGGAGGGTCAAGGGAGGGGTGGCTACACCCACTTCCCTTTGTCCAGTTTCGCGCCAGAGCAGGGGCAGGTAGCCCCTGAGCTGGTTTGAACTGGCATATGCACAGAGGAGCCTTCTGCTCCCCCAGTGCAGGACTTCAAAGCACTCTAAGAGTGCACCCACCCAGCCCCAATACACTAAACCCTGTCTGGGAGGTGGTTACACCTCCCTGTGACAGGATGCCTATTGTTGGGCTTCCTCCACTGCGAGTTTCGGTCATCAGCAGGAGGGCAGCCCAGTGTCTGTGACTGGTGGCATCCATTTTGTGATGCCAGGGCTCTTTAGGATTCTACCGCGTTTCCACAGCAGGTACATGTCTTCTCCCTCTAGAAGGGTGGAATGCTACCCCGCCGCCAAGATTGGCGGGGGGTAGTATTCCAAGATGTTTGACACCAAACACGACATGTTTTGATGCAGCCATTCCAAAGTTAGCATTTACCGCGAGGATATAATGCACTTAAGAGTATATGGTTTAACCGCATCCACAAACAGCACCAGAGAATAGACCCTGAGAGCTGCAGAGGGGCCCTGCTCAGGCAGAGGCACCCCCTCACATAGAAGCCAAGCACCCTGCCCTCAGGATTGATAGGGCCTGCCTTAGGGGTGACTGATAGGTTTATATGTGTGTGCAGGAGAGATATAGGAAACCTATATCTCAGTGAGGGGTGCTAGCATCACCTCACCCAGGCTGCAGTAGCAGGCCTGTGGTGTCAGATTTAGACTGCTTCCCAGGGGTGGCATAACACATGCTGCAGCCCCTGGTAGGCCTGTGAAGTACCTATGCCCTTGGCACCTAAGGTACCATATACTAGGGACTCATAAGGCACCACAGTATCCAATCACTAGTGCACCTAGAGTGCACTCCATGTCATTTAGAGAGAGCAGATAGACTGGGGCCCTGAATAGCAGGGTCCCAGTCCAACTAAGTCATAAACCAGCAAAACACCATAAAAAAAGTGGGGGCAACCATATAGTCAGATTCCACCTTCCTACATAACCCCCCAAACGAAAGGAGATAAGGCTAACCTTGGCCAGTTGAGCCTTTATTGACTAAGTGGCCATATAAGGAAGCACCTACACTAGCATGGTTGCCCCCTGTCTTATGGTCCACTAAGCAATCCCTCACCCTGAGGGTATGAGAGGGTCTCCACCATGGGGAATCACTACCTGTGGGGTGCTTTGGTAAAGTACCAGGCTGGTGAGGTGTCTGAGTAGGGAAGTGTGGCCCTAGGAATGTTGGCCTCAGCTTTCTCAGCTCACTGGTCACCATGTATGCCTGTCTTTCCATGACTGAGTGGTACTCTGCTCTAAGGGTCAACCTTTGACTGCCTACAGCCGCGGGTTGGGTCCCTTTGGGTGGAACACTGGAGGGACATGGCATGTTTGGAACCTTTTGGTCCCAGGTTTGCCCTTGCCTAACAGAGTCCTTCTGGGGGAGGTCCCTACATAAAGGTATGGGGGATCCCTCAGTGGGTTGAGGAATTTCTACCTGGCTAGGGCTACTAGCCTGGGTGCCCCTAATCTGCTGATGGGGGGTTCCTCTGGACAGGGGGCCCTGGGGGTCCACTGACCTCCCTGACCTCTGCAGCCCTGGGCTGACTGAGGCAGGGTAGAGAGGGGCAGGTTACCTGCTCCAGACTGGGTACCACCTTGTAAGGGTCCTCTGCCATCAGGGGGTGGCCAGGCCAGGCCTGACTACCTCTGTGGCAGTTCCTTCACTAGGGGTAGGGTCAGTTCCCTGAGGAGGCTGACCCTTACCTACTGTCTGGAGGGAAGAAGACTTTTCTTCAACCCTTGTGCTCTCTTCTGGGGGAGAGTGGGCCATTTTCCAGGCTCCATCTCTCCAAAATCTTGGGCTGGGGCTGTGGCCATCACAGCCCCACTAACCTTTACAGGGACACCCAACATCTTCAGATGGGTTTGGTGTTCAATTTCAGCCCAGGCTGAAATTTCCAGATCATTGCCCATCAGGCAATCTACAGGTAAGGTTGGGGACACTGCCACTCTTTTTGGGCCTGTGACCCCCTCCCAGCTGAGATTGACTATGGCCATGGGGTGATCTGTTCTGACACCATCAATGTTGGTCACCTGGTATTTAAACTCAGGTAAAAGCTGGTGAGGGGGACTAGTTTCCCTGCCACCATGGTGACACTAGCCCCTGTGTCCCTAAATGCCACAGCTTTCTGACCATTAATTATTGGCTCCAGTCTGTACCTGCCCAATGCTGTGGGACCCACGGTAAAGGTGGCAAATCCTATACCACCATCAGAATCTGAGGAGTCTGTTGAGGGGGTCCTGTCTAAACTAGGGCCCACCTCTGTTCCTCTTGCAAAAGCACCTAACTTTTTGGGTGCACTACTCCCAACTGGAGGATTACTACTGGTAGTACCAGGAGGGGTGGTAGTAGTTGTTGGAGGAACATTTTCTTTATTGCCAATCCTGGGACAACTGGGATCAGATTTCCAGTGCCCAGGCTTTTTACAGACATGGCAATAGGGTTTCTTTTCAGGAGAGGAAGGAGTTTGGGACCCACCCCAGAAGAGGACTTTTGGGGCCCTGTAGTGGACTTATCCTTAGATTTATCCCCACCTTTCTCTTGGGACTTGGTAGAATCTTTCTTGTGGTCACCACCCTGATTCTTAGGCCTTACTCTGGTTCTGACCCATTTGTCTGCCTTCTTTCCCAATTCTTGGGGAGAGGTCAGATCAGAGTCCACCAGGTACTGGTGTAAAAGCTGGTTTTGACAATTATTAAGGATCTGTTCTCTCATCATTAGATTATAAAATCCTTTGAAATCAGTAAGCCTACTGCCAACCAGCCAACCCTCCAGAGCCTTGGATGCACAATCTACAAAGTCTGTCCAGTCCTGAGTCTGTGCCTTCTGGGTGTCTCTGAACTTCAACCTGTACTGCTCAGTGGTTAAGCCAAACCCATCTATCAGTGCACTCTTCAGGACCTCATAATCATCAGCATCCTCCTCTCTAACAGTGAGGAGCTTGTCTCTTCCTTTATCTGAAAAGGAGAGCCACAAGATTGCTGCCCACTGCTTTTGGGGGTCCTGCTGTACTCTACAGGCCCTCTCCATAGCAGTTATCCACTTGTGGATATCATCCCCACTCTGGTAGGGAGGAACAACCTTGCTCAGGTTCCTATGGTCAGGAATATATTCTCTGCCTCTAGGGACACTGTTGCTGCCACCAGGGGGTTCTAACCCCTCTTTTCTAGAAGCTCTCTGGATCTCCAGGGCTTCCCTATCCAGTGCCAACTGCTTGGTTCTGAGGGCCACTTTGGCTTCCTCATACTGGAGCAGTTTGCACCTTCTCTCAGAGGAGGTCTCTCTTAAGGAAAAGTATGAGCTCCTCTGCTGGACAAATTCTCTGCCAGAGTGATAAGAGTGGTCAGATTCCCTGGAAGGGGATCTGTGCCTCTCCTCCTCTCTGTCAGTTCTCTTAGGGAGAATTCCTCTGTCCTTTTCAGGCCCCTTGAAGCCTGGCCCTTCAATCACAGAGTCTTGGTCATTCTGATTTTCATCATCTGACCCAGATACTATGACTGACCCACCCACTAATTCAGACCCTCTAGCTCCTAGAGCCAATCTAAGGTCATCTGCTGTCAGCAGATCTATCAGGTGTAGTGTTGAGGGACTCTGTCCTAGCCTCAGGTGTCTGTCAACACACATGGCTCTCAAGTCAGAGAAAGCCATGTCCTTATACTGAGGCTGAGTGGATCCACTGGGTCCACCCCTTAAGGACATTCTAGTGTTGTGCAGTGTGGTACTACCTACACTAGTTTGTGGCCTACTGATCCTAGCTTGAGCTGTGGAAAGGGTGTGCTATCCCTTGGCACACAGCTCTAAGTTCAGTAGAACTTATTGATACTAAGCTTGACTTTATATGTACCTTGAGTACCTATAATGGTTTTCAGTTAGTAATTCAAATAGAGATTTTCTGGTAAAACAATGGCAAGCTGGAATCCCACACGCTGCCCAACAATGTGAGAAGTTGGCCTGGTATATGCTGTTCACTAATTAAAGTGGACACCTTGCACCAGGGCAAATCGACTCTTATGGTAGATAGGTTTAAGACAACCTTTTAAAGAAAGCTATCCTAGTGGTAGCTGTGGAGAGCAGCCTTCAGGCTAAGTCTCGGAGGAATGTAAAGCAGCTTGTTTTACCATATAATCTCTTGAATCACCAAATGAAAAGACACCACACAGGTATATATATCAAATATATATGTATTTATTTCTAAATAACTCTCTACTAATCTCTTTATGAGATTAGAAGACAAACATATGCACAAATCAACGTTTCACAATAAGTTAAGCACAAAATATGGCTGGGGCCCTAGGGGCGTACCAGACCATATACTAAGTAAGAGACTTAGGGACAACGACTTGCAGGGAGACAAGGCCTAGGGCCTTCAGAAGTGCTGGGGCCTCACGAAACCACCCAAGGCAGGTAAGTAAAGGACCCACGGGGACGCGTGCAGTGTAGATACACAGGCGCGGATCGCCGCTGACTTCAATGGGGCAAGTCGCGGTTGGAAATAAAGAGTTTTAGGATACTTCTATAGAACCTACAAGCAAGTCACTTACAGGGTAAGTAGTTCTAGGGCCCACACCCACAGGAGCACCGTAGTGCTGGAGTTACCTCACCCAGGGAAGCCGGGTGCACAGGTGTCCTTTGGTGTCGGGTCGCGGCGTCGTTTTCAATGGCGAACAAAGAAGACTTGCTGCTTGCGGGAGCTGAAGAAGTGTCCGGTGGAATCCAAGCCTGGATTCTGGAGAAGGATGACCTGAAAGCAGAGGGGACAGTGTTCAAAGTCACTTGGCAGTGACCCGGGGCAAGGAAGATGGATGCCCACCGTCGTCGGTCGCTTCAGGTCGGTTGCGGGTGCCTTGACTCTTCAGCCACGTGGTCCAGGAGGTGTCGACGATGACCAGGAGCTGGATTCGGTGGGTCCCTCGACGTCTGCAGCTGACTGCGGTGTCGGCAACTCGATTGGAGCCAACAAGCCTTGGCAGTAGCAAGTCTCGGGGAAATGAAGAAAAGTCGATGGCACAGACCAACAAGGTCTGAGGGACTCACCCAGCGAGGGTAAGTCAGGGCAGGCCTGGAGCAACCAGGGGAGCCCTTCTGTTTCTTTAAGAAGTCTTCTGGGGACCCACAAGCCGGCGGGCAAGGGATCGCAAAGACACCTTGGGCGGAATCACTCAACAGGGGCCCACGGTCACTCGGGACAGTGTAGGCCTCTGATCTTCGGAGGGATTCCTGCTGGAGGTCGGGACCACACGTGGTCCAAAGCACAAGTTCGTAGAACGTTGTGAAGGGGTTGCACTCGACAATAGTGCACGGTACCCAGGGGTCGCGGTTCCTCGTTACTCGTGGGGTCCACTTGCCTCAGCTTCGCTGGGACTCACGATGGCTTGGGAGAGGTCAGGAAATCCACTTCCTGGGCTGCAGGGACTTCGGACTCCGGCGGGAGCGGCGTAGTTTGCGACCGTCGGTGTCGTTTTGGTGCCTGCCAAGCAGGGGAGTCACTCCTTGACTCCAAGGGAGATTCTTCTGTCTTCCAAAGGTAGTGGAACGTCGAAGGGCCAGGATTCTTCTGTAGAGCGTCGTCCAGGGGTTATCTGCTTTGCAATGGCAAGGTTCCCCCTCTTATACTAAAAGAGGGGATGGACTAGCTCTATGACCCCACCTATGGGAGGGTCAAGGGAGGGGTGGCTACACCCACTTCCCTTTGTCCAGTTTCGCGCGTCAGAGCAGGGGCAGGTAGCCCCTGAGCTGGTTTGAACTGGCATATGCACAGAGGAGCCTTCTGCTCCCCCAGTGCAGGACTTCAAAGCACTCTAAGAGTGCACCCACCCAGCCCCAATACACTAAACCCTGTCTGGGAGGTGGTTACACCTCCCTGTGACAGGATGCCTATTGTTGGGCTTCCTCCACTGCGAGTTTCGGTCATCAGCAGGAGGGCAGCCCAGTGTCTGTGACTGGTGGCATCCATTTTGTGATGCCAGGGCTCTTTAGGATTCTACCGCGTTTCCACAGCAGGTACATGTCTTCTCCCTCTAGAAGGGTGGAATGCTACCCCGCCGCCAAGATTGGCGGGGGTAGTATTCCAAGATGTTTGACACCAAACACGACATGTTTTGATGCAGCCATTCCAAAGTTAGCATTTACCGCGAGGATATAATGCACTTAAGAGTATATGGTTTAACCGCATCCACAAACAGCACCAGAGAATAGACCCTGAGAGCTGCAGAGGGCCCTGCTCAGGCAGAGGCACCCCCTCACATAGAAGCCAAGCACCCTGCCCTCAAGATTGATAGGGCCTGCCTTAGGGGTGACTGATAGGTTTATATGTGTGTGCAGGAGAGATATAGGAAACCTATATCTCAGTGAGGAGTGCTAGCATCACCTCACCCAGGCTGCAGTAGCAGGCCTGTGGTGTCAGATTTAGACTGCTTCCCAGGGGTGGCATAACACATGCTGCAGCCCTGGTAGGCCTGTGAAGTACCTATGCCCTTGGCACCTAAGGTACCATATACTAGGGACTCATAAGGCACCACAGTATCCAATCACTAGTGCACCTAGAGTGCACTCCATGTCATTTAGAGAGAGCAGATAGACTGGGGCCCTGAATAGCAGGGTCCCAGTCCAACTAAGTCATAAACCAGCAAAACACCATAAAAAAAGTGGGGGCAACCATATAGTCAGATTCCACCTTCCTACAGGCATCTTGCACAGTGCGAGCTGTCTTTTACTGCCGCTCGAGTAGATTTTTACTCGAGCGGCAGCTTTCTCAACGCGGACTGGTAGTTTCTCATCGCGAGCGGTCGCGAGCATACGCGACTCACTCGCAATGAGAAACCTGACCTCCCCGCGTTGAGAATCTCGCCGGGAGGTTTATTTTCCACGCTCGCGATCGGCAACTTGATGTTGCTGATCGCGAACGAGAAAAAGTCTCGCCGGGATGTCATTTTGCTTGCTCGCGGTCGCCAACTCTGACGTTGAGGACCGCGAGCAAGCAAACAAATGACCGCTGCACTACGCTACGCTACACGTGTTCGCACTGTGCTACGTGCAATTCGCGTAGTGCGAAGTAGCGCAAACTTCGCAAACTACGCGAGCGTAGCGTAGTTTTCCGCCCAGGCCTAATTTCTGTGAACTTTTTGTACCTGCATAGTGTGCCTTTCTCCAAAATAGATCTGCACTTTTTCTTTCTGTGTGCTGTCGCGTGTTTCCTCAGTTCCTTTTCCCAAGTATCCCGAGTTTCCCTTTTCCTCTTTGTGTCTCTTACAGGCCTGGGTAAAATATAAATTATACTGGCATAATTTTTGTAATAATGGGAATTTCATATTATACTTGTTATGCGAAAATCCCTAAATTATGCTATTACACCACTTCACATAATTACGCACCATTCACAGTAACAATGTATCATAAATGCGCCATTTGTGGTAAAAATTTATAGCACACACACTGGGACATTTGAATGCAAGCGGATGTTGTTCACGGTGCTTTTATTTTTTTATCTTCTTTGATGCCAAAAGCATTCTTGCATTAAAAATTGACTCAAGGACGTATTATACTCTAAAATATAGCAGTAAATGAGGATTGGCAGCTTGAGTAATTTCATGTAATTTTGCTAAAATTTAACTTAATTATGCAAAAGCAAATTATGCAATTTTAACACACCCCTAATCTCATCCTACGTTGTTTCATTTACGCACATACTAAACATTTAAAAACCACCTGTTCTCAAATGCATCTACTACTCTGGGCAGGTTAACCATTTCTCAAGTGCCATTTCACATCTGTTCTACATTAACCTAAAATTAATACAAATCATTGTCACCAATTATTTGACATTTTGCTGCTACCTGCTTGATCCGAATCCATTAATAATCCACTGATACGAATTGTATTTATATTGCGGAGAGAAATTTGGATAAAAATTTGGAATCAGTGTCACTTACACGAAGAACCTGTGCTGCTTGATTCAAACATATAATTCCCATTTTCCCCAAGTTGCGCTGACAACTGGAAATTTCATATTAAGTGGCTCCAAAAGCTAGTTGGCTAGCCTACTGTACAGAGCTACAGGGACACAAAAAGCTCCAACAACTTGTACCCTGCACCTGGACCCTGCCTGAAGTGAGTCCTATCCTCTAAGTGGTGCCCACCCAGTCCTAGGCCCTTGGAACTGGTGCTAACAGTGCCCAAACAGCCAAAAACAGAAACTTAGGACTTCAAATATATTCCACCAAAAAGTGGTCTGAGAATAGACAGGAGACCAGGAATACCAGCTCGGCAATCCACCCCCGGTGCATTGCTGGTCGGCCTGACTTAGCGGTAGCTCCCACTACATTCTTCCCTGCAGCAGCAAATCCTATTCCATGTCAACTCTTCAGAAGAGTATCGATTCTGGCTCATGTAACCCTCTGCAGCTACAGCCTGCAATGTCATCTCTCTGAAGATTTTTGACTTACAAAAATAGTGACTAAATTAAAACGTAGAAATCTTCACGACTTTGTCCAGCAGTTCCACGGAAATGACATCTCCTCCTCAGACACCGCTGACTGCCTACCCCTGCTGAACTTTACATTCTCAGACATTTTTGTTCAAAATTTCTTCTAAGTCTGAAGGTAAGCCGAGACTGGGCCGAATCCACTTTGTGTATCCAAACATCGCTCCATCGTGGTCGGCCATAGCTTTTGAATTTGTCCAGGTCGTTCACGACTAGATGTCAGCAGTTGGCGCTCTGATCTTTCAGGCGGTATTTGTCACTGAAAACCTTAAGTTAAGAATTCATAACACTGGTTCAACAAATTGAATTTAATTTGTTTTGGTGTCATTTTATTTATTAAAATGTTCTCTATTTTCTAAATTTGGTGTGGGATGTTTCTTATGTTGTGTTTTCACTCTATTACTGTTTGTGTGCTGCATTAATAACTCACAAATTGCCTCTAAGATAAGCCTGCCTGATTGACTTAGAAGCCTATTTTGTACCTTCAGAGGACAACCCAGAGAGTTAAGTATGGGTTAATTTAGTGACTTTTTGGAGGAATTTTGGTTGTTGCTTGAGGAAAGTTTATGCCCCCCTCAATCAGTAACCCAATTTCATACAGGTGGAAATGCTAAGCATCTCACTTTAGTGTGCTTGTGTGAAGGGAGAGCAATGAGCACACTCTCAAAGCACTTGCAGCAGGGGAACAATGGACAGGGGCTCCAAGGATAAAAAAAAAAAATGCAAACTGCTGATTTGACAGCAGCAACTGCTGCCAAAATAAATTGACCTGCTTCTCTCGCTGCTGCTCTGTCTGCTGGATGCCTCGGTGCTCCTCTTCTGGAAGTCCTGGGAGAGCACAGGCTCCCAGACTCCTTACTCAATCCAGACGCTGTTCTCATGCTGTGAGAGCAGTGCCAGCATCGGACTTAAACAACTCGTCAACACACCGACCCACAGAGCAGGACACACCCTCGACCCCATCTTCGCGGCAGGAAACAGCGTCCATTTCAGCCACGCAATGCAGCCGCCATGGACCGACCACCACTGCGTACACTTCGCCATCAACAAACCCAAGGCACCCAAACCAGCCCCACGCCCACCACAAAGGAACTGGAGCAAGGTTACCGACGAGCAACTTAACTCCACCCTCAACCGAGACAACCACACCTGGGCACCCAATGTAAACCACGCAAACGACGCAGCCAGAGAACTCCACACCTGGATCTCCAACTGCACAGATGAGCTCGCCCCGCTACGCAACCCCGACAGACAACGCCCCAGGAAAGCCGCCTGGTTCACAACCGCTCTCCAAGAAGCCAGACGCACCTGCAGACGCCTGGAGAAGAACTGGAGAAACACCAAGACAACCGAAAACCAAACCACCTACAAGGACGCCATGACGGACTACCACAACCAGATCAGAGCCACCAAAAGGAACTTCATCCACAACAAAATCCTGGCCAACTCCACCAACTCCAAGGAACTTTTCAGTGTCATTCAAGAATTCACCAACCCACGCAGCGAAGCCACAGACATCACCCCATCCCAAGACCTCTGCGACAAGCTTGGAACCTATTTCCACCTCAAGATCAAAAACCTCTACGACAACTTCATCGACCATCCACCAGGCGCCACAGACGGCCCCCGCCCCCCAGAAACACCAGCCAGCCCACCATCTCCAACTGGACACCGATCACGGCCGAAGACACCACCTCGACCGTGAAAAGCATCCACTCGGGGGCCCCCACCGACCCCTTCCCCCCTCACATCTACCACAGAGCCGTGGCCGCCATCGCACCCGAACTACAATGCACCATCAACACCACCTTCAAAACAGGCACCTTCCCAGACGACTGGAAGCGCGCAGAAGTCAGACCCCTGCTCAAGAAGCCCACAGCTGACCCCACCGACCTCAAGAACTATCGGCCCATCTCGCTCCTCCCCTTCGCAGCCAAAGTTGCAGAGAAAACAGTCAACAGGAAACTGACACGATTCATTGAAGAGAAAGCCATCCTCGACCCGTCCCAATCCAGATTCCGAAGCAACCACAGCACAGAGACCGCCCTACTCGCCGCCACAGACGACATCCGCACCCTCCTGGACCAAGGCCACTCCGCAGCCCTCATCCTACTCGACCTATCAGCGGCGTTCGACACCATCTCCCATTGCACACTAGTCATCAGACTACACGACGCAGGCATACAAGGAACAGCCCTGGACTGGATCCGATCATTCCTCACCGGAAGAAGCCAAAGGATCAGACTCCCACCCTTCCTCTCCGACCCCACGAAAATCACCTGCGGAGTCCCACAGGGTTCATCACTGAGCCCCACCCTCTTCAACATTTACATGGCCCCCCTCGCAGCCATCGTCCGACAACACGGCCTCAACATCGTATCCTACGCCGACGACACCCAGCTCATCCTCTCCTCACCAAAGACCCCACCACTGCCAAACTCAACTTCCAGAAAGGAATGCAAGACGTCGCAGTCTGGATGACCAACAGCTGCCTGAAGCTCAACGCCGAGAAGACAGAAGTCCTCGTCCTCGGTACCACCCCTTCTGCATGAGACAGCACCTGGTGGCCGACCGCCCTCGGAAGCCCACCTACCCCCTCAGACCACGCCAAGAACCTCGGCATCGTACTCGACTCATCATTCTCCATGAACCGACAGGTCAACGCCGTCACTTCCAGCTGCTTCAACACCCTCCGCATCCTCCGCAAGACCTTCAAGTGGATCCCCCCTGAGTCAAGGAAGACAGTCACCCACGCACTCATCACCAGCAGACTGGACTATGGAAACGCACTCTGCGCTGGCATCAACAAGTCCCTACTCCGCAAACTCCAGACAGTACAGAACACTGCCGCCAGACTCGTCCTCGGCATCCCCCGACAAGAACACATCAGCCAACACCTACGAAGTCTCCACTGGCTCCCCGTGGAGAAAAGAGTCACTTTCAAAATCCTCACTCACGCCTACAAATGCCTACACAACAACGGACCCAAATACCTCAACGACAGAATCAACTTCCACGTACCCAAAAGAAACCTCCGATCTTCCAACTTCGCACTGGCCGAAACCCCGCGCATCCACAGAGCCAGAGCAGGCGGAAGATCCTTCTCTCACATTGCAGCCAAGACCTGGAACGAGCTACCGGCAGACATCAGACACGCCCCCTCCCTGAACACCTTCAGGAAGACCCTCAAGACCTGGCTCTTCGGCTAAACAGATCTGCGGACCCCCCTCAGCGCCTTGAGACCCTCACGGGTGAGTAGCGCGCTTACAATTCCCTGATTGATTGATTGATTGACCATGTGTGCAACTATATGTGTAAGTCTGTTATCTTCAGTGTCACCACACGCGCCCCCAGAGATGCTCAGTTAACGAGGCTTAAAACGAAAGGGCCAACATGGCAATGTATGAATACTGATAGAGCGGCCCCCATTAACAACAGGTGCTGCCCAAACCCTGGCGGGGAGGAAACTTCCCGCGTAACCAACTAATTCCCTATGTGAGGGAAAATGGGAGGGGTTGTAAGGACACGCCACTGAAAAATCCCCTATGTTTCTTGTAGCGTTTCGCGCAAGCCTGTGTAATGTGAGAATAACATCACAGGAGTCCTATGCGACCCTTAATACAATGACAAATAATTATACCCCCCTACAAAGTTAGCAATGTAGGAGGAATACAGTGCCAACTTGTGCTGAGGTGCAATCTATTAGAGAGGTCGTAATGCGGATGCAGTCTCTACAATATTATATAATATCATCAGAAGTCTGTGGCGTTATATCTGGCAACCGTAATGAAGCAGTGTCCGACGGGCCGGCCGCTGTTGGGCCCTCATCTTCCGAGGAATGGATTGGCGTTCCTTCTTTACCGACTGTTTCTGAGACTACTGCTATGCGCTCTGCCACCGAACAGCCGCCTGTCATTCTTGCCTGATTTGGTCCGGATCTGGCGCTGCCGATAAGTTGGGAGATCGTTTCTTGGTCTGTCGGCTGCAATTCCTGGGTCCATTTGCTGCACGTTCTGATTTCCTGGTATGCCTGATGGATGAGGACCCGAAAACCGGCCCATGGTTTCCAACCAGACCCAGGTGTCCTGCGGCATGTCAAAAAATCTCGCCTTACATTTGGACATTACTCAGAGTCTTGCTGGGTACAACAATGAATATGAAATGTCCACTGTCGGAGCTTCTGCTTGACTTGTAGGAAAGAGCCTCATTGCAGCTGTACTCTTACTGTGTAGTCCGGAAAGAACAGGACCTTCGCATTCTCAAATTTGACTTCAGAAAGTTTCCTCGTTTCACGCAGGATCATGTCTCTGTCCTTGAAGTGCAGCATTTTAAAAATAAGTGGACGTGCCCCTATGCCGGGCATTGGTTTTCTGGATGGGATGCAGTGTGCTCGCTCTATAGTAAAAAATAGAGGCAAAGAGGAGGAGGGTAGAATGTCTTTAAGCCATTGTTCCATAAAAGTAACTGCGTCTGGGCCCTCCGCTCCTTTCGGTAAGCCAATCAGGCGGACATTGTTCCTTCTAGAGCGGCCCTCCGCATCCTCCACTCGATCCTCAAGGAAGCGTATTCTAGCCTTGTGTGCCTTTTGTTGTTTTTCTATGAAATCTGTGGCTGGCTTGAGATCTGCTATCTCTTTCCCCGCAGAGGTGACACGGTCCTTCAACTTCCTATGATCTACATGCAATAATGTTAGGTCCACTGCCACTTTATCGATTTTGGATTCTAGCGACTCTCTAGATCTCTCTATGGCGTTCAGGATTGCGTCCAGTCTGTCCTCCAGGAGGCCCTGCTGCGGCGTAGGTTGTGTTTGGTCCATGTCTACAGGGCCTGAGGCTCGCGAGGAGGCTTGGGTTCCAGTGCCTTTAGTGCGGCCCATCTCTGCAGCCGAGAAATCCGGTTCGTCTGGCTGATGCGTTGCACCTCACAGGCCTGAACAGTATAGCTGAGAGTATCTATGCAGGTCACATAAGTATGCAGCGTGTTCTACAGCATCAGGTCTATAGTTGCGTCAGCTCAACCAAGGGTTCAAGTCTCATCTTGCCCAACAGTGAATCAGGCACAGAGGGTCATTCCATGTGGTATAACTCGTTGAGCTCCTGATGCTTATTCTATACATAGGCGCTGCATAGAAGCCAACTCTCTTATCTCCTGGTGTAGATGGTTCAGTCTATGGCACTCCGGGGGTAGCAGCTGTTCTGGTGAGTGCCTAACTGGGAGTCGCGCTATGTGAGAGATCCAATGCACCGCCGCAGGTCTCACCTTTCATTCAGTAGTATCGACGTTGCGTTCTCAGCCCTCGCTGGTGAACTGACTCACAGGGCCCAGAGTCTCAGTCAGTTGGGCAGCTTCATGAAGTTTCCCCTCTGGGGGTCTCTTGCCTCCGGTCCTATGCAGGAGACGCCCACCGATGCAAGAGATGCGGGCGCTCCCAGCACGCAGGGTGGGGCCGCTGCTCACCCAGCTATTGGCGGCTCATCTCTGCTTTCTGGGCCCGGTGTGGCCCGGCCTCCTCTCATCGCAGATCCGGGCTTCATACTACGTGCATCCGGTAGCAGCGCCTACTTCGGGGCACACCTTTTCAGCGGTTCGTTTTGGGGCCTTCCCCTGCTTACCCGCTGTTGTCCTTGCCACATCGTCGCCGCAGGGTTACGTCTTTTTGGCTCCCGCAGCTCGTTTCTTTGGCGACAGGCACCAGCTCCACGCGTTATACCCTCCGGCACCTCCTCACACGCCCTCCGGCTGGCAATCACTCCTCCCGGTCTATCTGATGATCTGGATTGCTGCTATTTACAAAGGCCCGCAGGCGGTGGCTGCCGCACTTCTGCTGCCAGTTGGTTGGGCCCTCAGGGGTGAGTAGGGTCCTCCTCATCAATCCTCCATCTGCAGGCGATCCTCCGCTTGCCCCCGCATTTCGGCGTGTGCAGTCTCTTGCAGTCCAAAGCCCAGGCCTCGCCCTGGGCCCTGCTCAGTGGCAATGCCCATGGCGGTGTTTGTCCCCACAGTCGTTCGCAACGGTGCCTCCTTCTTCACCGGACACTCCTCGTGCTTTGTCGGCTTTCCGGGGTGCGAGCTTCTTGGCTCCCGCTGATCTCCTTGCCGGCATTGGCCCTCTACGCTCGTGCGATGCTTAGCGGACGCCTCCCCAGGCCTGTTCGGCGAGCCGAGACCGCACTTCGGGTTCTGGCACACAGGCAACGGTATTCGAGGCTGCGTTGTCATCTTCCCAGACTCCTAGGGGTGGGTAGAGTCCTCTGCAACGGCGTCCCCCGTTGGATTTCGCAGATTTTCCCATAAATTTGTCGGATTATGGGGATATATGGCGGAGCGACCTTTGAACTTGTCTGCCATGTTGCCCCTGCAGGGCATGTCCCCCGTGGCTGCATGTAACTTCTTAAAAAACAACAAATTCATAGAGTACCAATGTTTATAGAAATTTTGAAAATGAATCCATTTACCATTTGAAGGAAACCTTTTGATACAATGCCTCTTTTTCGAAATTGCTGTCCTGGGGGTTACCCATCTTACCCACTTGCTGATTTTCATTGCTCTTAACAGTTTGTCTTTTCAATCTAGGACCTTGATGTGCCCCTAAACTCGACCCTGCAGTGACTTACAATATCATTCACCACCTGTGTACCTCTTTTATTCTGGTTTTCACACTGGTGAGTCATCAGTTGCCTATTGCCACATCCTCTTTTCATGCATTGTATAATACATACTCATTTCTATGGCAAATGCAAAAGTGGTCATTCAAGCCGCCAAAACTCTTGTACTATTGGTGGGACATTATTATCTCCCTTCTTGAGTTGTCATATTTTCCATGTAGGCCCATTGTCATTTTCCCTATGTTAGCATGAGCACGCTGCTGTCTTTAATTTGCTTTGCACACATTACTATGCACACGTATTATGCTTTGTACCACACTGTACTTTCATACAGAACCTACTGTTGTTTTTGCATTCTGTTCTTTCCTGGGATTTAGTCTGAACGCTGTAGATAAGGTCAAACAACAATGCCCCTTGATATTCTGTTTTTATCAGGCTCTAGCACATAGACAAAACACACAAGTGCAGCTGTTGTTTGGGAACATGTTCTCTTTGTCATATAGGTATGCACAGACATGAAAACAGACAGACGAGATCAGGACTGCACCTGAGATGTAGAACCTACATTTGTGCATGCTATGGTACGGGGTCCACTGCAAACACCCAGAGATATTCTGATATATAATCACTTTGCTTCTGTAGAAGGGGAGGGGGGTTAGTCTACCCTTTCTAATAACATGACAGCTCCTTTTATGATTTATGGATTGCTTACTATACTGACCGTATTTCTGTTAGACATCTTCTTACTTGTTGTGGCACGTATACGACATACTAGAACATGATAGTTAAAACAAATATTTTAAACTTTTCTCGGGTCTCTGCCAGATCTTATAGTGGATAAGTACAAGTGTGAGAGCGAAAGGGTGTGTTGTGTTCTGGGGTGTCTAATCACGTGTTACTCTGTGAGTGAGTAGGAGGGCAAGTGAGACACTATAGCTAGTCGGTCCTGGGCTCATGGGTACTAAGGTGGTAGAATAACTCAGTCACTGCCTACTATGGTTCTATGGTCCCAAGCATAGTTCTGTGATTTCGCAGAATCCCTACAACAGAGTATATGAGTACCATCATAGATTGTCTATGTGACTTAGAAGACTTATCAGCTACTTTGGGTGAGTGGTAGTTCTTAATTGAGAATCACAGATGATTCGAGATGTGTATGCACATGTGCAAAATCAGAATGAACTGTGGTTTGTCACATGCACGAGCTGATTTCATAAATATCTCATTTACCCAACCCATTCATAGCTCATTCACCAAAGTCAGAAACACATACATTGGTGAAAGGGGCATGTGTAGTGTCACACATACTAACGTTCCAGGATTGTTCAACAACAGCACAATACATGCTGGAGGTGGAAGTTTTATTCACTACATCTCCCAGAATGCAGTATGTTTTAAGGCAAAAAAGACTGGAGTTGCTACATGTGTGTTGCATGACAATGGGGCTACTTGCCACAATTGTACATCTGCAGGTAGAGGCTTACCTGTGTATGTGTCTGCCATTGGATCCTCTGCTGAGGCTGCCACTCCTTGCATTGCTCTCCACACATTGTTCTATAGGTGTCTGGGGTGTGCTTGGCTTGCTCTTGTTCTTTTTCCTGTGGCCACAGCAAGTCTTTCCTTACCACAGAGATAGTTGTACTTTACCTGATGTCATCAATCTCACCGGATCTGTGGGTATATACCTGCTTCTTGATGTGCATGCTTGAATGGCTTCTGGTCACCTTGGTTGCATCAGGGCACTTCTTCCATGCAGCCTTTCCTGCTCCCCTCGCACCTCCTCAAGAAACACGTCTCTCTCGAAACATCTCCTCTGTTTTCCTCTTCTTTTCTGGGGAGCCAGCGCTTTCCTGAGTTTATTTCATTTAGCCCATATTGTCTTTGCTGCATATTGGCAGACAGCAGAGTCCGTATTAATCCAGTGGTCTGAAACTCTAGGGCTACATCAAGAAAATGATGTGTGGGCCCTCGCTCCAACAGTGCAATGCAATTTACCACTGGGCTTGCACAGGCATATTTACAAGCTCCTATCGCCACAGGAACGTCACTTTTAGTGACGTTCCTTTGGCGATAAACCCTTCTCCTTATTTACTAGGCGGCGTTAAGCCACTTAACGTAGATTAACTTCGCCCTGTAATAAGGCCCCCTTTCCCTCTACACTTAGGGCCCGATTCCGATGTCGTTTGGAAGGCCTCCGAATCGGATTTGGCTTTACCGGATCCGATTCGTAGCCCCTGTTTACAATCGAATCGTACACAGGTCCGAACGACCAAGTACGATGCGAAGATCGCGTACGCGCCGACCGAATCGTTTCCGGACCCGAACCGCTCCGTATGTCTCGTTTGTAGACGACTGGTGCCGCGCAATGGAGCCAATTTCCGACCGAGCGAGTACGATGCACGATTCGGACAGCCGCTTCGCGTCGGACTCAGCGAGACGAAACGGCTGTCGGAAGCGTACTTCGGGAGGCCGTACCAGGCCCCCCTTCACCCGGGGCCCTCCGAATCTATCACGGGGGTGCCCATGGGTCCCCCCGATCCAAGCATGCACAGTGTGGCGGGCACCATGGGGTGCCCGCCACAGGGTGTACGCTTTTCCACACCCACCCCTTTTCTGCTTTGGGAGCATGTGTACGCGTCTGTACACAGGCTGCCATTCAGTTCAATGGGAGTCAGAGCGAACCGAGTCCGTCAGCATACGGCTGCATCGTGCTCGCTCGTTCGGACTCCCGGAGCACGTCTCGCTCGGAAAGCCCTCCAGATCCGAGTCGTACGGAGGGCTTTCCGAGCGAGATCGAAATAGGGCCCTTAGAGTGAAAGGGGTGTGCAATGGGTGATGCGGTAGGCATTCCGGAAATGTCTCCTCCCTCTCTCTAAAAGGGCCGCCCCCTGCTCTTCTCTTGTTTGGGTTGAGTGTCTGACCCCACTACCACTATTCAAGTACCCCTCTATAGAATTGGCCGCCCCCTGCTCATCAGTGCTATAGCTGACCTGACTCAGGACCGCATCGCCACACTATCCTGAACACCTAGCACATGACCCCATCCAGCATATCCCTGATCTCTCCATTAAGAGGCTCCCGTGTATCAAGGGTTATAAACGGCCGCCCCCGCTCCTCACTATAATAACTGGGCCGACTGCTGGACCCCAATTCCCCATTAACTCTGTTCTCTCCCTAGAACTGACCGCGCCTTTCTAATATATATCTAGAAGATTCCCTAATCAGGATAACCTTAGGGGACAACTTCTTTTACCCCCGTGCCCATGCCAAAGGTGCAACTTCAGGCCATATTAGTCGACCGATCCCCCGCTAAGCTCCCACTGAGTTCCAACATGATGTCTTCATTAAGTCATGACCATGTGATACCTCACTACTTAACCTAGCTAATCTGACAGCGCCTTAATTAAGGTGCACCCTCAAAACACACCCTCGGAGAGGCTCACTCTGTGGACCCCTGCTCACTCCTACCTCACTGCCAAACCACGTACACTAAGCTCTCTCCTCCATGACCACTCTTACACATTACAGTATGGACTCCAGACTTGAAAAGTCTGGCTCTAACAGCCACACAATTATCTATCCGACCAACCTCTCCAAAAATGTGACTAAAACTCTGAAACATAGACTCCTCAAAGCCAACCCAGAAACCCTTATCTCTGACCCATACCTCTGTCCAAAAAAAGGTACTATTATGAGCGACCTGATCTTCTACACTAAAAGAAGAGCTCAGTGGCGATCGACGTTCCACTCCCTACTCAGAATCACCTCAACCAAAAAATTCCCTCACGGTCTCCGACTTTTGGTTACGAAGTCTCCCACTTTCTAGTGCAAATGCCACTATATCCATCTACAACAATGGGACTATACTAATTCAGGCCACCGATCGCAGCCTGGACATCTTTGATGACAGATTTTCCCTGTTTAAAAGATCTTTGGTCACTAGCGACTCCCCTACTCAATCTAGGTACGGACCTCCCCCTACCCCATCTCAGGAGGTCCCTGATCCCTCTCTAACGGACCACAGCCTGACGACTACCTCACCTAACCAGATCAACACACACAGGACCACAGCTCCTTCAACCCCATGCTCCCCTAACTCACCCTCCGTTCCACGACTGGACCAGACTTTGGCCAATAATCACGGTGCATTTGTTATCCCTCGCTCCGACCACCTCGCCGACACTTCCCCCACCCCCTCTCCCTCTAGCCCATGCCTACATAACTCCCTCACTCGACAGCGGGCTTGCCCACTTTCCAACAGGAACTCATTCAACCTTCCTTCCCCTAACCTCCCTTACATCGCCCATTCGCCTTGCGCGCCCGTACATCGGAGAGGGAACTCTCCATTAGTGGATTTCCCCCACCCCTCCCGTTCTCCTACCCTGATCTCCCCTCCGCCCTCCCCACTGACCAACCCTCCTCCTCCCCTCCACGTGACCCATAATCCACATTCAGATCCTGCTTCTAAGCTCAAGAAAATAAACCTTGAACTGCTAACTCTCAAAACTGTCATCCAAAAACTCATTAAGACCACCGAAGAGCTAGCCCTTGATCTCTCTTCCAACATGTCCACAAGTGAGATCCCTCATCTCTCTTCCAATATGACATCACATGAGATCCCGCATATGATCCACCCGAAACCCCCTACCCAGAATTCGAATACCACTCCCTACCCTAACACCCCGTCTAGACCTGCCAGATCCAAAAATCCATATTCAGATTCTGATATTCTCTCCCTCCTCCTTGAGTACACCTCTCCATACTCTGAACCTGATATTCTCTCCCTCCTCCTTGAGTACACCTCTCCTCTTTCGGCCATCTCAGTCCCTGCTAGATCCTCACAAACAGCCCCACTAAATGTCCCTAACTCGACATTCCCTCATCATGGTAATGCGGAACCCATCCAAAGCATCACGCCCAACCCCCATAGAACGCCCAGACTCAACGCCAATTCCATAAACATCAATAACCTCATGCGGATCCCCACTACACAACCTGCGCTTACAGACACCTTGCACAAATCACACCTGAAAAGCATGTTACTTAACTGCAGATCAGCGGTGAAACATGCCACTGACCTTGCTGATCTCATCCTTGCCCAAGATCTGGACCTCCTTATCCTCACAGAAACATGGCACAACGACTCCTCTGGCCCTCTCCTTGACCTATTAGTCCCTCCCAGTCACAACATTATCAGACTCGACCGAGTTAAGAAAACGGGAGGTGGCATAGCCTGTATCTTCCGCAACTCTCTCATAGCAAAACAGTCCTATTCAGATAATCTCTCATCCTGTGAATACCTATGCATAGATATCACTAGCACACATAGACCCTTATGCAGCCTTCACATCTTCTACCACCCCCCAGGTGATAACCTCCATCTAATTGAACAAATTATGGAAACCATCTCCTCCAACCTGGGCCGACACTGCCCCCAGATCTTCCGTGGTGACTTCAATCTCCACTGGAATGACCCGCACGATCAGGCGGTTACAACCCTCAAAAACTTCCTATCCGACCTATCTCTGACCCAATTCTGCGACAGCACCACACACAACTTAGGCTCGACACTGGATCTCATCATCTCCAACCCCAACTCCATTCATCTCGAATCCATTCTCCCCTGTGACTGGTCTGACCATCATTATATCAACTTCCTGATACTTGAAAGTTGGAACCACAAAAGTGCACAACCACTGAAACTAAAACACTGGAAAAGATTGCTCCATAACACAAGCGTTAATGAGCTCATAGAGCGATGCAATTTCTCCCTTCCGCCGCCTGCAAACATGAACGACGTTCACGACCTTACCGATCACTATAACAACGCCATGCTATCTGCCTTGAATCATACTGCCCCCCTTCAACTAAAAAGAATCCCCATAAAAGACTCCAAACCTTGGTTCAATGACAGACTAAATGCGGACAGACGCAGTCTAAGACTAGCTGAACGCAAGTGGAGATCCACTCCCTCCACTGATCTTCTAAAAACTCTAAGATTCAAAAGAAGTAGATACACCAAACTCATTAGAATGGCGAAAGCCAACTTCTTCAAATACCAACTTGACTAAGCCAAAATTCGCCCGAAACGACTTTTTGAGCTCATTAAATCACAATACAACAACACCTCTACCCAAGCTCAGCACCTCGCTCGCCCGCAACCAAACTGCGATGCGGTTGCTGAATTCTTCCTCGAAAAGACGAACAAAATCGAATCAGATCTAAGGTCTGCTGCACTCATTCTCTCGCCCTCTCCTGACTCCTCTGTCTCCACACCCTTGCCCTCGCCTCATGGTCTCTCCCTCAAAAATAATGCTTCAAAGAGTCAATTCACTCCCCTCAATGACATTACCATCCTCAATATTCTCTCGACCCTTAAACTCTCAAATCACTTCAATGACCCCTTCCCCCCCAACTTCTTTAAAGAAATGAGAGGTTCACTAGCACCGCTCTGGTCCAAGATCATCAACGCCTCACTTCTTCAAGGTGAGATCCCGGACTGCTTGAAGGCGGGCCTAGTGCTCCCTATTCTCAAAAAGCCCTCGACTGACCCTGTTGACCTGAACAACTACCGCCCAATAACAAACATACCCACCCTGGCAAAACTTCTGGAGAAAGTGTGTGTTCATGAACAACTACGCAAACACATTGAGCAATTCCAGCTTCTCGACCTATTCCAATCGGCCGTCCGCACTGGCCACAGCACCGAAACGGCCATCACTCACATAGTGGACGACGCTCTCACTTTACTTGACCAAAATGAAGCCTGCCTTTTAATTCTGCTCGATCTCTCATCTGCTTTTGACACTGTCAAACATGACAATCTACTCTACCTCTTGGAACCCAGGATGGGGCTCTCAGGCACAGTCCTTAAATGGTTTTCCTCTTTCCTCAACAACAGAACACAAAGAGTTAAATCCAACCAGTCTCTCTCCAACCCTAGTTCCTGCACACTGGGTGTCCCCCAAGGATCCTCACTCTCCCCCACACTCTTTAACCTTTTCCTGGAACCATTGACTGTAATTCTTAAAGCCTCCAACATCCAACATCCAATATCACATGTATGTGGACGACACCCAACTCTACATGAAAATCTCCTCCCCCGAAGACATCAAATCTCTCAATGGTACCCTGCTCAAAACCCTCAACTGGCTAACCTCCAACCATCTCAAATTAAACGCCCTCAAGACGGAATTCCTCCTCATTGCACCCGCTGGGCAAACCCCCACTGTGGTGAAATTTCTCGGTAACCTCACCGCCCTCAACTGCACACCTCACATCATTGACTCCACTAAATCACTGGGAGTTGTGCTAGACAAAAACCTTAACATGCAAGACCACATCAGATCATCGACCAAAGGAGCGAACTTCCAACTTTGCATCCTAAGAAAACGCAAACCCTACCTTCCCCATGATGACTTTAAAGTGGCGGTGCAAGCACTTGTCATCTCTAGACTAGAATACGGCAGTGCGACTCTTTGCGGACTGCCGAAACTCAGTTTAGCCCCTATCAGAGCATCTCTGAATGCTGCTACTAGACTCATCACGGGTTCTAAGAAGTCCAACTACATTTCGCCGGACCTGAAATCGCTCAATTGGCTTCCCTTTGAAGAAAGGATCCAACTAAAGATCGCTTGTATGACCCTTAGAGCACTACACTTCTACACCCCACTCTACCTGACAAACAAGCTGGAACTTTCTGGTGGCTCCAGGTCCACAAGGAGCACCGGCACACTGCTGCCCAAGCCTAATAAATTTAATAAGCTTAAAACCTACAATCGTACATTCTCTGGCATCGCCCCGAGAATTTGGAACTCCCTTCCAGTGGAAACAAGACTGATTCCCTCTACACTTGCCTTCAAAAGGGAAGTTAAAGCTCTACTACTGAACAATGCGTTGAACTAGATGCTGTGCTCCTCTTGCCTCTAACTTACTGTATACATTTTCATTTGTTGCGACCCATTGTCGCCTGTCATACTGTCTTGTTTGATCTTGATGTATATTGCCCTACTTGTCGTTCTCACCCAACCTGCCTCCTATGTCCACCTTAATTTCATCTTGCCCCTGTTGTATATTGTCCCACTGTTACCCTGATTTTTCTCCCCTTGCTGTTTTCCGTTGTCTACCTAAACCGTGTGTAAAGCGCTCTGATACCCACCTGGGTCATGTTCGCACTATACAAAACCTTAAATAAATAAATAAATAAACACCCATTGATTTTGACGCAGCCCCCTATTTACAAGGGTGGCGTAAATAGGAGCCAGCTCCAAAATTAAGACCAGGGGAAACCTGGTCTTAACATGGCGAAATGAGGAGAAATGCTTTATTTCTCCTCGTTTTTGCTGTTTCTATGTGTGCTGCATTGTGCAGCACACATAGAAACAGGGAATTGCCATGAATGATTGTTTATGTGCAGGAAGGTGTCCCCTTCCTGCAAATAATCATTTAAGAAAATCGGGGTAGCTTTTGGAATGAATTAATTTTTAGTCTGATACTGATTTCTTGTTGTTATCTATTTATGGCTAACTTAATGAAATGTGTTACTTTGTAGTGTATTTATGTTAAACTTGTTGGTGCAATTTTTACTTCATCAATACAAAATTAAATGAAAAAAAAATGACGATTTGCAACTTCTATGTGTGCTGCACAATGCAGCACACATAGAAGTTACGATTCGCCTTTCTGGATTGTTTATGTGCAGGAAGGAACACCTTCCTGCACATAAACAGTCATTCCCTAAACGCAGGCACCCTTACACTTTGGTGCAGCGGTATTTGCATTGGCACTAGGCAGCTGAAATTAGCGCCAGTGTAGGGAGAAAGGCTGGGGTGCACCGTATTATTGTAAATACGGTGCATCCCTGCGTTTCTAAAGTGATGGAGCGCAGCATTAGCAATTTAGGAGCTAACTCGCGCTCCGCCACTTTCTTATACATATGAACTGGCGGCTGTTAAACTGGCAAGTAAACAGATGCTATGTTTTGCATTGCATCGCTAAGTGCCTGTGCAAACCGTTAGTAGATGTTGGTCTACGTAAGGAGTGGAAGATGCAGCAGTCTGCAGTTAGTCAATGCTTATGATTCGCTTCGATCACATAGCAACCTTTGCAATGCTATTTTTTTGGGGTTTCACGGTACCCCCCCTCTCCTTTATTGCAAACTGGCATCTGCAACTTTCTGATAAAGATTGGCTCCCATTCACAAATTTTGCATTTGCTCCTCCGACCCTCTACTTCTGTGGAAAAGGGAGCCTCAACTGTCCCTAACGCTTTGTACACCAGCAAACCTGTCAGCGCATCCTTTTGTGTAGCCCATGAGCTCGTCATCACTGCACTATTTCATCTTCTTTTCAAAGCAAAATTACAGGATTTTATTGCTCTATTTTTGGAATAATACCCTCTTTTCTTCGAGATTATATGCCTGCAACTGCCATAAGGTGCTCTGAATTACATTCGTGGAAAGGCAAAGAAATGACAAGCATGGCTTCTCAGGCTGTCAGGAGCAAACCATGTGGAAACCCATTCTGCCAGTGAATTACCAGCACTCCTTCCCCATTAATACCAATCTCATTTACTCCTGGGACGTTTGTTTAATAGCCACATTGAGGCCTTGAGGTAGATCTGTAACCGTGGTACAGATCTTCACAGGCAGCCTGGAGCCCTGACAGAAGCGATGCCGAATGCCACCTAAACTCAGCAAGAGAGAGCCCGCCCACACGTGCGAGCTCAAAATGCATTGTACTCTGTCTCTTTGCTCATCGTTTAAGTTGGATATTTTGGCCCATCTTTATCAATATTTCATGCAACGCAATGCAGCAAAGCCACCATGCTGTGCTGTGTGAAAGGCAGAGGGCAGGAATGCACTGTATTTGACATTACACGGGTCATTGCTACTCTCTGTCTGTGCTGTCTCACCCATGTCATGCCTCCTCAATGCAAGGTAACATAAAGCGGCACTATGCGCTGTCTTGCTTTACTTTTAAAAAATGTTTTTACACAGGACAGCAAAGCCAAGCAAATTAGGCTTTGCATGACCTGACCTGACATTTCGGAGGAGCAGCGTCGCTTGCAGCATGGCCGCGAGATAAGGTTGGCGATTTAATGCAGAATACGTTCATGTCCCTGAAGGGGCCCAGAAACCACAGGGTAGCACTGAATATGCCTTCTTAGGTTAGACAACCAGAACATTTAAAGTGGCGACTGAACGGGGCCATAAACTTAAAGATTTCTCCATTACTGGTGTGCATTAGGATATTAGCCCTGAAGAAGCCCGCATGGGTGAAACGCGTTGGCTGTTGGCTGTTATACATTTATTACAAATAAAGGAATTTATTAAATCAAGGATCTGAAGAACTGGTCTCGCATTCATCAACACATGTGGGATTTGAACCCGACAAAGAAACATATTTTTATGACAATGCCTCTCTCATTTTGTGGGTTTGCTTTGCATGACTTTGTAAATACCAAAATATTTATGCCAGGGCTGCACCAAATAGTGACGCGACCCTAATGCAAAATCCTACTAAATCTGGACCTGTATGTCTTACTGCTTGCAGAATTCTGTGTGACCTCTTAGCTACAGTACTCTGATGCCACTAACCATTCTTATGAATGCTATATGAATACTATAAGTAAAACAAGTACTGACTTTAGCACGAGGCAGGGCTACAAAAAGTTAATCAAATTAAGTGGAAAAAAAGTGGAGTGCCAATTCAATTCTGGAACGATTACTATGTGTTGGGTGGGAAAACTGAATACTCCCCGAGAATCCCGGTGTGATGAGTGGCAAATCTTAGCATTTCCTTAGGATGGGCGCAGTATGTGCAGTGAGTATTGTTAAGTAATGGAACACATATCAGGTCATGTACTGATGATTTCTACTGAGTGATTTGAATGGTAAGTGGGAGCTGCATTATTTATACCAGAAATATACTCCAAATACCAACCCACCACATCTGCAAAAGATGGAAAGCTTGGTGTAGCACTGAAAATGTATTTTGCAAAAATGGGGGTAAATGTCGGAAATTGTGTCTTATACTTTTTAATTACTGTAATTGCTGAAATGTTGCCTGTGCATGCTAACCATAGTAGTACCAATCGTGCTGCTTCTGACGCATTAAGCCTCATTTTTAGGGCCCGCATTCGAGACCTCTTGTATATACTTTAAGTATATACTTATTTGTGTATGTACTTTGCGGGCTCTGGAGATCAGCCCTAGGGCTTGTCTGCTTCCGCTTAGGGACTTTTTTTTCTGTTCAACTGCCTCTATTTAACTGTCTTGATAGAAAATGACCAGTAGAGGTCAGTAAAATATCAGAATTGCTGTCTGCTTAGGGCCTTTCTTGTTTTAATTTTTCTGGCAACTGCCTCTATTTAAATTTCTTGATAGAAAACGACCAGCAGAGGTCAGTAAAATACCAGAATCACTTTAGCATTCTCTGGATTCCAGTCCATAGAAATTGTCTTCCACGAGCACCCATAGACAATAATATTTTTTTCAAATCTTGTATTTTCTGTGATATGACCACCGAAGGCCCTGATTTTATATTAAAAACAGAGCTTTGGACTATACCATTTCCCGCTGAAAGGCAATATTTCTCTCCATGTTTCCCATACCTGGCATGTCACGCAGTTTGGTGCTTACTTTCCCTCCATGTTAAAGAACAGTAGATGTTTCAGCACCCGGGCTAATGTGCTGCATAGCTAAATACATATAAGGTCCCAAAGGCGAGACCGATTGCTTTGCAAATGCTTGTTATGTTTGGTAGTGCAAAGCGAGGATTCACAAGTAACTTAAATAGCTCCTACAAAGTTTGCATTCCTGTACTTCTCATAGGCTTGAGAGCTGCTTTACTTTGACAGATGTGTATACAGCACGCCAATAGGAGTAGTAGCAAATAATAAAATTAATTATTTCTAAAATTTCCTGAGAACTATAATACTGAGAAAGCAATAGTCATCGTGAGCCCATGAGGACTTCTGTGCCACAAACAAACACGAAATGGACAGAGCAGATGTGACCACTGATCCATAATTAAATAGTTTCAATAGTGCCTAGATGAAGACACGTGGGAACAGTAGGACGCAGAAAACAAAGCTAAAGCTGAGGACCACGTAGAGGCCATGTGTCGAGAACAACTTGGAATGGGCAAACCAGATGGTACTGCAGTCTGTGACAGCAGTCAGGTCCTATACCTTATTTATTGCAATTTTATATAGCGCGAACATTACCAGAAGGTGTCAGAGTGCTTTACAAAAGAACCAGTTGCGTTACATAAGGACTTTGGATTACATGAGTTACATAGGAGATACAAATGGAAAAAAATTGCAAATGTACAAGTTATAAAGTTACTCAAGGAAGAGATACAATCAGATAAGCTCTAAGATCACATAGGAATGGTAGAAGTGCAAAGGTCAACTACATATACTAGTGGTTAGAGTTATATATATACAAGTTGCAAATTCACACAGGGTTACATTTTAACAGTGATTAGGCTTAGACAATTATATATTACATATTTACAGAGCAGGAAATTCTTGCCATCGTTCAGCCAGGTGTTCAGGAGGTGTTGCACTCAAGGGTGGTGGTCTTTACGAAGTCAGGTCTCCCGCCTGGTTCAAGCACCCGCAGTGAGGCCCCGGCAGGCCCAGCGCGCCAAAACCGCATATAGACATTGAAAGCTGCAGGCGCCTGTATGAGTAATCTCATACTCCTGTATGTCCTTGCTGCAATTGTCATTTATTCTTGCCGGAATATTCTATTCTATTCACGCATGGCTACCCTAGACAGTCTTCCCAGCGCTAACAGCCCGTGCTTGAGTGTTGAGAATTTAGATGTACAGATAGGTTTAAAGTTGTTTCTGAAACTTAGAAGATTGTCATTTATCCTAAGGCTGGTCGCTAAGTAGTCCAGAGTTTAGGGGCAAGATAGGCAAACGAGTGCCACCGCCTCTGGCTCTCTTAATTCTGGGGACGGCGAGAAGGCATAAGTTGTTTGACCTAAGTTCTCTGTTGGCATGGTAAGAGTTAATGAGGTGGTGGAGTATACACAGGCCTACTTTGTGTTTTGTATGATGTGCAATGCAAAGTGCTTTGAATTGCATCCTTCTACTTCTTGGCAGCCAGTGAAGCGTGGTAAGAGCCGGGCGCGCTGATTGATTTTTGGGTATACCTAATAATAATTCGAGCAGCAGCATTTTGAATGACTTACAGTTTTTTGATGACAGAGAGTGGGCTGTCTAAATAAAGGGAATTGCCGTAGTCAAGGCAAGATAGTTTGACTCCTTGGATCACAATTCTGTGTGCATCCATAGGAAGCCATTTAAGAGTCTTCCTCAGTGCTCTGAGGAGGCCGAAGCAGCTAGATGCAACCTTGTTTGCCTGGGAAATCATGGTGAGATGTCTATCCAGTGTGACACCTAGACTTTTCACTTCTGGTTTGGGGAGTGGGCGATCACCCAAAGACGGGGGCCAGTTAAGTTGGTCCCATAGAGAAGGGTTGTTCCCAATTGTCAGGACCTCCATTTAGTCCCTGTTTACCCTTAGGTAGCTAGCTGCCATCCAGTTGGTGACCTGCTCTAGATATAAATTTAGTTTTTGAGATACAGACACTAAGGGCCCGATTCTGATGCGGGTTGGAAAAGCTTCCCGACTGAGGGCCCAATTCTGATGAGGTTAGGAACAAATGTTCCCATTGAAGTCAATGGGAGTTCAACCAAATCGTATCTGGAAGCATCCGGATGCATCCTACTCCGCCGGTCGGACTTTCCCGATCCGAGTGGGTCGGACACCATTTCCCAACCGATTCGGTCGGGAAGCTTTTCCAACCCGCATCAGAATTGGCCCCTAAGTTGGGTGATAGACGATAATCTGCATATCGTCCACGTATGATACCATGGTGAAACCTAAAGAACAAAAAACATCAGATGGGGGTGACGTACAGATTAAAAACAAATCGGGCTCAAGGAAGAGCCCTGCAGCATTCTGCATTTTAGCTGATGGTTCTTAGAGAGAAAAGGCCCCCGCTGACTTGGAAGCTCCTATTGTTAAGGAATGATGAAAGCCATTTTAAGGTGCTACCTGTGATGCCTACTTCTTCCAGTCTACAGAGTAGAGCGGGATAAGGGACCGTGTCGAAGGCTGCGCTTAAGTCAGGGAGAATAAGCACAGCCAATCGACCCTGATCAAGGACCTTTTTAAGATCCTCCGTAGCCATCAGGAGCGCTGTTTCCATACTGCAGCCTTGTCCAAAACCCGTTTGAGTGAGGTGCAGTATGTTGTTCAATTCCAGGAATTCCGAGAGATGGCAGTTTATTGTCTTTTCTAGTATTTTGCTGACACCTGGAAGTAGAGAGATAGGTCTGTAATTTTCAAACAGCTCAGGGTTAATCTATGGTTTCTTTAATAGGGGAAGTATGATTGCATGCTTCCTTGCATGTGGGCCTTTCATCCTTCTGAGGTTGATAAATTGAGTACCGCTGAGTTGGGTAAAAATAAACATCTGTTGTTCAGCGCGAAGATACCCTTTGGAGTGAACGTGTGCTATACAAATACACCTGTTATGTAATGGCGGCACAAGGTGGCAATACCTAAACAAGGGCCCTGGTATCGCTCGTGGGTAAAATACAAAGTCCACAAAACAAACTGTTACTTTGTGTATCTGACTTTCTAACCAAGGTGCAGCTGCCACTTAAAAAAGAATTTTATTTTCCAGGTGGCAGTAAAACAGCTTGAAAGATAATATAAGTATTATTAAGAGAACTTAAATGTGTTTCCGAAAACACATGGAAGAGATCGTAGTGCAAATAAATGGCCAAAGGATCGCCAAATGGTATAGCTATTCCTGTGAAAGTATGTTGTATAGTTTTTATTGTGCATATATTTTGGAATTTCTTGCAAGAGGGTGACTTTTGCATAACAAATCTAATGAATACATATGTGTATATGTAAGAAGCACCAACCTAGCTGAAAGGCAATGGAGAGCTGCACTGTATGAAGTGAGGAATACATTATGGGGCACATTTTCAAGGGAATGGCGGAGTGTGTCGTTAAGCACAAAATGCTCACGCCACGCTCTGCCATTCTGAAAACGCACGGATGCGCCGTATTTAATATGGTACGGCACATCCCTACGTTTTTCCTAGCGCTGGCGCTAAAGTGAGCTGCCTAGCGCCAATACAAACACCCTTGCACCATAGTGCAAGGGTGCCTGCGTTGAGGGAATGATTGTTTATGTGCAAGAAGGTGTCCCTTCCTGCATATAAACAATCTCAAATGGCGATTTGTAACTTCTATGTGTATTGCATTGTACAGCACACATAATAATTGCAAATGGTCATTTTTGTATAATTGTTTATGGCACAATAATTCATGGCGTTTTGCTGTTTCTATGTGTGCTGCACAATACAGCACACATAGAAACAGCAAAAATGAGGAGAAATAAAGCATTTCTCCTTGTTTTGCCATGTTAAGACCAGGTTTTCCCTGGTCTTAATTTTGGCGCTGCCTCCTATTTACGCCACCCCGGTAGATAGGGGGCAGCGTCAAAATCAATGGGTGTTGCGGTGGAACACCCACCATAACACAAATTGCCCACCCCTTTCATGCTAAGTATAGCGTGAAAGGGTGCCTTATTTACAAGGTGGTGTTAAGCCACGTTAAATGGCTTAACGCCGCCTTGTAAATAAGGCGAAGCCCCTATCGCCACAGGAACATCATTAAAAGTTAAGTTCCTGTGGCGATAGGGGCTTGTAATTATGCTTCTATATCTTTTACACATTTTACATCCTGAGGTGTCCATGCTGCACTATCGTGGCATTTTGTGGCTGTTCAAGAAAGTGATTCTTACATCTGAATCTAGTTATTTGATTTAAGTGATGTCTCATGCATCCAAAGGGACCCATTCTAATTGGTTAAATGTGCTACCATGAGCGGACAGATGATATATATGAGTGATCTGGCACAATGAATGTCCAAGTACAAGGTGCTTCATCTTGTACCTCAGGGAGACCTTTTAGCAATTCATATTTACTTGATTTATTGACCGAGATGTTAGAATTACAGTGTAAGTCATGTTTTATTCAGACATGAGAGATACTTTGGCTGTAAAAAAATCAGTGGGTCTAAAAGAGACTTTCTAGTGAATTATGTGACAATAGATTTGACAACTCAACCAGAGGTCATCAAAGAAAGAGGCATTCCAGAAGCACTATTGTTGGTGATTGTTGATGATGTAAGACTGGGCATGAGGATAAACTTTCTACTTTTGTGCATGGGTGTGTGCAAGTGGGTGCTTATGTGCAAGTGTTTTTGTGTGTGTATGTCAATGCATGTGTTTTATGTGTGTGCGAGTGCTTGTGTGCCTGTATCAATGCGTGTGTGTTAGTATGTGTTTTTGTGAGAAGGTGTTTTGTTTCTGTTGGGGATATTGATTGAGGAATATTGGACAATGACTTTTCATTTACCGATTTAGCTGTCTATTCTGTTTGTCAACTAGTGCTCTGAAGTAACTGAAAGGAGACACACAGTGCTAAGGAAAACTCTAAGGGGGATATTCTCAAGAACGTGCGATAATCATTGCCAAAAAAGGCTAACGCACGTTTCCATATCGCGGGAAAATAACTCCGTGTCAACGTTGTATTCTCAACACGGCGGTAACATGCGATAGTCCCCCGAGAACGCGTCAAATGTATGCGATACATCTACCGCGATGGCGATAAAAAAGGAAACCCGAACGTGAAAAAAGTTGCGATGGGCCCAACCGCGATAGAAAAATCGGCGACAAGCAGTGCCAGGCTTGCAATTCCCACGTCAGGCGGGAAAAATCACCATAAAAGCAGCAAAAAACCCAGAAATAAATAAAAAAGGCATAACAACTGCGAAGCACAATGGAGGGAGCTGGAGCAAGTACAGAGGACAACCCGAACCCCACAAGCCCCACGGAGGACCAGCCTGGGATGTTGGGGCCAGGGAAGGGCAAGGAGAAGAAGAAGAGGAAGACGCGGTTCAGTCCGCAGGAAAACAGGATCCCGAGAACGGAGGTGACACTCCCACCATCCAATTGCCATTGGTGAAATTGTCAGCACTAAATGTCGCACATACACTTGTCAGAGCGATGTGCCAATGCAGAGGAGTGACATGCACACAGGGAATGTGTCTTGGAATGAATTTAATTGCACATGCTGTGCCTGTGTCATTTTGACCTGTCCCATGATTGCTAAGGACAGTCCCTATGTGACGTGCTTATGTGAAGAAATTGTGAATGATAGTGTCCCTACGGGCTATTCCAGCTGCTGCTGCACTGGGGTGTGGTCCACCTGCCTCATCCTCATCATCATCGTCCAGTGCATCTGGCACATGGATCCATGGGGCATTGGTGCGTACACATATGTTGTGCAACACACAACATGCAATGATCATCTTGCACACTATTTGCGGACTGTACAGGAGTCTTCCACCTGTGATATTCAGGCACCTGAAACGTGACTTCAACACGCCAAATGAGCGCTCCACAATGCCCCTAGTGCGTATGTGGGCCGCATTGTACTGCCTCTGGGCCTGGGTGTTCGGGGCTCGGAGGGGTGTCATCATCCACGGGCAGAGTGCATATCCTTGATCACCTGTGACAGGGGAGAGAGATGTATCAATCGGTGGTTCGGCATTCTGTGTTAGCAGGCTTATTAGTATATTGGTGTGTGATGTGTGGGACTTTGGGATTCATGTTTGTCATGTCTTGCATGTGGCAAATGAGCGGCATCCATGTGTAGTACGTTGCCTCACAGCTGCTCCTCCCTCCCCCTGAGCCTATTTACTTGTGTGCGCTGCGCGGTTGCATCACTTGCACTCCTAGGACACACCATTGTCATGACTGTCTGCGCAGGTCTACAAGCCTGACAACGACACTGTGATATTGGCAGTTGAAGGTGGTCGGCCACGTGTGTGTAGGCCTATGGTCAGGATGTGGCGGAAACAGAGACACACGCAGTAGTTGTCTTGGTGGCCATCCCGGAAGTCAACCACGCCTTGAGCCCCGGGCTATTGATTCCCACTCCTACGCTGGCCCAGCCCACTCCGCTTACAGGGCGGGGGACGACATAGCTACATGTCCAGGGTCTACCCGACTGCCTGAGGTAACATTGTTGCGCCCACTGTCTACGAAGCTACAAACACCAGCAGTATATGTCCACATGGACATGTTTGTGCTCCGCATACTTAAGTCTGTCCAGCACATCCCCGCCACACTTGGCATTGTGTACATTCTGATTCATGGGTCACTTGCCTCCCTCGCACATGTTTGGTTCCCGCCTCTCACCACATCCTGCTATTGTGTGGCAGAGGTGCCATGACGTGGATGGCTTGTCTACATGTCTGGCCCCTGTTACCACAGTTCCATGTGTTGTTGTGTCTGGTAGGTGGGCATGTTGTTTTGCATGTCGTATGTGATGTTGTAACGTGTGCATCCCCACAGTTGCGAGTTGCATGATTGTGGATAAGAGGTGTGTGGTGTGTTCCGTTGGTACTTACCAAGGAGCAGTGCATTTCCGTAGGTGCCATCCTCGAAGCGCTGGTTGATGATGGACTGTCGGAAGATGTAGGAATCATGCACACTGCCTGGGTAGTTGGCGACGACGTTGGTGAAGAGTCCCCGGTGGTCCACTATTGCCTGCACATTGATGGAATGCGTGTGCTTCCTGTTGCAGTAATTGTGTGCAGTGTCGGCAGGGGGCACAAGTAGGACATGTGTGCAGTCAATTGCCCCCAACACGTGCGGGAAGCCAGTTATGGCGTAGAAGCCTTGCTTGGTCTCCAGCTGTTCCTGCGCAGTGTGGGGGAAGTGAAGGTACTGGGGTACCAAGCTGATGATGGCATCCAAGACAGGTGTGAGAAACTTTGATAGGGCTGGCTGTGAGACTCCTCCGACTCTGGCAGTTGTTGGTTGGAAGGTACCAGAGACCAACAGGTGCAGCACAGCCAGCAGCTTTGTCTGCGGAGGGATGTTGGTTGTCCGCTGTGTTGGTACCGTCAGCCTGTGGGCAATGTGGGTCAGGATGCGGAGGATGGTCGTCCTTTTGAGCCTATAGTGGGCAATGACTTCCTCTGGCGTTAAGTCTCCGAGGCTGGTGCATTTTCTGAAGGACCGCTGTCTCATTCTGCGCTGCCTCGGTGGTAGTCTGGGGGGGGGGAGTCCTGGGTGGGGGGGGTTCTGGGGGTGGCGGCGGTGGGTGTTGTGGGCCTCTGAGCTGCATGATCAGTAGCTCCATGACATGTGTTGGTCTTCAGATGTGGCTCTGGGCTGGGCTCCCTTTCATACTGCAGTTTGTCGTCCTGCTTAACACCAGTAGGAGGCAGGTGTTAAATCCCTGCTGCTAACGCGCCTTATCGCCTGTTTTTGGATCGCATCGCAGGATCTGGCTGGTCGTTGTGAATATCGCGAAGTGTAGTTTTCGTGTGTTTTTGCACGGGAATGCCTACTCTGCATATCATTAGCGTTAGTTGTCTCTCTCATCCGTGGCGATGTTTTTTGCAGCAGCTATCGCTGGTATACTGGCGATGTGGGGAGTTTGCACCAGCTTGTGAATGGGGCGATAATTCTTTCGCCACTTTTGCTGCGCTAAAGTGCCGTTAACTCGGCGATGAGTCCTTGAGAATATGCCCCTAAATAAATAAATTGAGCATGAACCTGAGTACGACCAGCAGATGCTGGTGCCATAAGGGGCATGCTAACTTCATGCATCTGTGACAACCTTCAGCACCCTCACTTGACTTAATTAATCTCCCTTTAAAGTAACAGCAATAAGTGTGTTCATATCTATAATGGTTCATACAAAAATACTTACTGAACTCTACTTTTGCCAAATGCTGGGACTAGTGCCTACCACAGAGGCTCCTAATCTTTGAAGTATCATTCCTCCAGCCTGATCTGTTTACCTACTATATCACCCCATGGGTTCCCCCGCAGAAGGAAAAGAGCAGCATGAAGTTAGGTCCACACTCTGTGCGAATCTGAACAATGGTTTAGTGAAAGTCATTTTGAGTAGGAGTGAGAGAGTGCAGTGAGTAGGAGATTGTGTGTGACAGATGGAAATGGAAGAGTAAATTGGAGCTTACAGGTGCAAGAGGGAGTGGGAGAAGAGAGTGGCAGACCATAGATGTTATGTTAAAATTATTTATATAGCGCTCGTTCACTGATCGGTTTTTTGGCGCTGAGTATAGGAGCAGATCTACAGCACTAAATGCCATTCGTAGGCTTGTGTAAAAAGCCATGTCTTCAAAAGTTGTCTGATTCTAAGGTAATCAACAGTCATTCTGAAGTTGAGCGGAAGAGAATTCCAGAACCAAGGGGCCAATACAGAAAATCTATAACCTCCTAGATAACAGGGAGAGTTAGCTCTTAGTATCAGATTATGGGTGAAAGGGAGAGGGAGCGATATGAAAAGAAGATTGTTTGTGGAAAAAGAAGATTGGGGAGATTGAAGGTGGATCCGTTTTGGAGACGGGAGGTGATGCATTGTGGATATATGTGTTTGAGAGGCTGGTGAGAGGACTTCTTTCTGTCTCCATGTACTTACTACTATAGCTGCACCCTAGAGCATTCCCCTCATACATTGGGAATATGCACACAAGATACAGGCTCTCCAGAGTTTGAAGTAGCTTCCTTACAATGCTTGGTCTATGGATGTTAACAATTTGAAGGACCTATTTATTTTGTTAATGATTTGCATGAGGTTTAAAAATGCAATTTATTAAAGAAAGTGTGGGATCGTTTAAAAACCATTATGGGCATCTGCTACAATCATGTGGGCAACTGAACATACAGATAGTGATTCACACAGTGAGGTGGGAGTCACTCAATCACAAGCAGAATATTGCATGGTAAAAATACCACACTAGCAACATTCACTGCCATAATATCACCAAGATAAGTAGATGTGGAGCTAAGAATAGTAAATACATACTTAACAATGCAATGGTTTGAGATGTAGTGGAAGCAATACTTTTGTAGATCACTATCGTTCACCTTGACATAATGTCATACACCAAATAGTGATGTTTCACTTTACACACACAAACCAAACGCCACAATTGGATAACATAGAAACAGAATATTTGTAGAGGAAGAGTGCAGGACAAACTGAATCAAAAAGTGTTTGGAATATTTACCAGATCCACCCTCATGTATGAAAGGTTTTAGAGATTGCAAACCCTCCGTATTAGTAAATCAGAGGGGGCTGTGCATGCTAAAACGCTTTTTCATATGTACTAAACACATTTAGCGATTTGGAAAAAAATTCTGAGTAGCTAAATATTTTTAGAAATGGATACTGATTCGGTATTTGGAAGTTGCGTGTTTTATGTGTCCCTTCCAAACACCGAATCAGTATTTAATGTATCAGTACTTGTGACCGAACTCCGGTTGCAAAAGGCTGAAAGGTTACTGTACGTCAATGGAGGTGGTAACTCCTTCTTGTATAAGAATAGAACTCTTACTCGTGGGGAACAGTATATGTTAACTCATTTAAAACGTGCTCCTTGCCTTTCTCACTCTGGAAATTCTGAGGTCTTTCTTGGCTTTTCTTTTTAGGTAGCAGCACAGTTTTATTACATTTAACAAATTTAAATAATGGAGGATGTTACATTTTATCAAAATGCACCACATACTCAAAGTCACCACCAACACACAACATTAACACACATAACTTCCACCCAGGCCACACCAAAACAACAATACTTCAAGTATCACAAAATCTCAATATCACGACCAATAACTGAAAACACAGAACTGATTCTATGTTCCTGGAGACAATGGAGGTGTAAGCTATCTATAAATTTCCAAGAAAGGTGACCAAATGTCTTCTTACTTAACCAGCGCATCTCTTACTTCAAAAGATGCCTGTTCCAATGCAGCTTCCACACTCATTTTTTATTAATCTTTATTTCCCAGACAAAGAAACAGCCATACCCTACTTAGATTCATCCAAATTTCATAACCATCGATCATTAAGCCACACTGTACAAATTGTAGTAATCTTATATAAAATTCACCAGTTCAATTTTGTGCAAAATCTGCTTCAGCGTCACGAAACGTACAGACATTTTAATGCTAAAGTGCAATTATCATTACCGTAATTGTCAACCCAATATCAGATCATATGAATTACCCATTTGTTCACTCATGTAGAAACAGCCTAAACTCCATCATTACACTCACTCTTTAAGAAAACCAAACAAGAAGAAATCAAGATTTCTCTTACTATTGCAGTGTTTCCTGCCTCAGCCAATTAATAGGCAATTGGTGTGTCTGTATGGTCACCCCACCCTTTTAAATGCTACATTTATTACATAGGGTAACTAAATCATGTTAGGTGTTTACATTTCACAGAATGCATGGTAAATGGGTATTGGGAAGCCAGCTGACAGATGAACCTAAGAGAGGGTAAATGTATGGTTGAAGTATATCTCTAGTCTTTTGTTTTATTGGGCTTATAGTTTTTGTAATATATTTCTCACCTGGGAATTTCTGGATCATTCATAACACATGAAAATAGAGGTGTTTACAACTGGTTACTGACAATCTGAATATGTCCAAACAGATGCAAGTGTCTACGTGGAACTCACATGGACTTAATTGTCCATACATTGAAACATATTATTGACACACTTTGAAAGTATTTATGTTTTGCATCATTTATACATGACAGTCATTTAAATGATGTAAACGAGGGAAAACGTAAATCAGGTTGAGTAGGTGGTGAGTTTCAAATTTGAGATAATCGACCCCCTGTTGAACATTATAAGGTATTGCACGTCACCTAGGAGTTTCATGAACATATTGAGGAATGAGCAGTGGCGGCTCGCAGAGGAGTGCTGTGGGGCAGTGGGGCGGGGAGGGGCTGGGTGGGGGTAGTGGAGTTGGACATACGACGGGCAGGAGTAAGGTAAGTAAATAAATAAATAAAACTATTTACCTTGCGCTCGCTGCATCGCCGAGTTGGCGATGCAGCGAGCGCAAGGTAAATAGTTTTATTTATTTATTTACTACCTTACTCCTGCCCGTCGAATGTCCGACTCACTACCCCCGCCACCCAGCCCCTCCCCGCCCCTCCCCACCGCCCCGCAGCACTCCCTCTGCGAGCCGCCACTGGGAATGAGGACTAAGACTAAGTTCCTTTGGAAGGTCATGCAACTCCGAACTGACCTCCTATATCCTTATAATGTAGTCCCAGGATTCTTTATTCCTTACAACACATTGTGAAATAACAACCTTTCATACAAACCACTTAAATCCTTGATGCAATGTTTTTTTCATATGAAAGGGATAGGATGATTACAAACATGAAAAATTTACTTAGAAACTCTAGTTCAACATTAAACGCTCTAAAATGCAGTGAGAAATGTGCTGCAAAAAGATATTAGAATTCGTTAACCGCGGCGGCAATTCCGCCGCGGTGCGGCGGTTTAGCGGAGTGGGCGGGGCCGCGTCGGCCAACGGACGTTCGCAGCACTACAGAGGTAGTGCTCGCGACGGCCGTTGGCCGACAGACGCACGCAACGGGTTAAATACAAGTCAGATTTTAAAAAAGCTGCGGCTCAGAATGTGTAGTACCATGCAAAGAGATAGAGAGAGAGATTATTTTTGTAATAACCTAATGCATGGAAAAAATAAACATGCTGCTGTAAATATCTCCTTTCTGCTTATCACTGTTCATCTAGAAAAAGAGAGCAGAAAAAGGAAGCTAGGTTTTGTTTCAGTTTCTTAAACTACAATTTTAATTATGCTTAGTGACCTGCCTTTCTCCTCCTTCTATTTCTGGCAAGAGGCACTGTGATGTCAGAGTTCAAGTGGAATAAATTATTCCATTTGAGCAGCTACATCATTTCTTTATTACAGGTGACTAGGTGCACCACAAGTTTCCTATAATAATGAGAATAGAGACAGACGTTTATAAATGAACTGCAGGCTCATATGTATTATAAAACCTATCATAACTATTGAAGCAAGCAGAGTTACTCTCTTGATTCCAAAGCATTGGGTACTGAAAAGGATCATTGTACTAAATGTATAAGGGGTAGTATGGCGAGAACTAGGGCTCGGTAGTGGAGCGTTTTGTAAGAAAGAAACAGATAAAGAGGAGGAGGGAATGTGTGAAATGGGCAAGAGTAGTGTTTAGAGATCATGGAAATAAGAGAGTGGGTGCAATGTAGGTGATTGTATGTGAGAAGGGAAAGGTAATTCCGAACTGAAAATTATGTGCACTGGCAAGATTTGGTGTGAGAAAACTATTCCCCAAATGGAGTTTTGTCTGCCTAGAATTCTTAATTTCCGGTTTCCATAAGGAGATATTGATGCAATGAACCCGAAAAGGTTAGTGAGAGAAGGAGTGTGCGATATGTTAATTGTGTCGGTTAGTGGCTGGGGTGTTGTGAGGGAGACCTTATGTTTGAGAGAGGTTGTAGTGAAGTGCTGTGTGTTGGAGAGCATTCATGACATTGTGCAGCAAGAGAAGATTATATCTGAAGGAGGCTACAGTGATGGAGAGATTGTGATTAGCAAATGCAGAAACAAGGAAGTCATTGTGCTTGCTTGTAACAGTGCAAAAACTGAGATATTTGGCCAGTTTCACGAAGAGTTTTCTGTGACTTACTCACTGTTTACTCCTGAATTCCAGACGTAAGTGTGTATGTTTGTGTGTGTGTGTGTGTATGTGTGTGTGTATGTATAAACCACACTGTGAGGACCACATGTGTCCTCATAATGTGGGTAAACCATGACAGAACCAGACAAACCCTATCTTTGTGAGGACTGGTGCGTTAGGAGTACTGGTCCCTGTAGTGTGTTTAGATACTTTTGAGCGAGTGTATAAAAAAAAAAAACGCAGTTATATTAGCCTCGGTCTGCTTTATAACTTACCCTACCATCAAAGCGTGCATTGAGTTAGAATAGTAAATACACACTCCATTACTGTTAATGGCTGGCCTTCATAATAGGTATGTTTTGTGTGTGTGTCTGTGTGTGTGTGGGAGCGTGTGTGTAAAAGGGCGTTCGGGTAGAGGGACATCTTCCACGCTCCAGCCGGAGGCTTTGAAGGTTTCATGCTGTCGGGCAGCGCATTTAGCAATAGCAGAAATTGCTTCTGAGTGTCTGGCACAATGTCACTGTTATGATGCAGCTGACCCAGGGTTAAATGCTACTCTTCCTTCCTTTATTCTGCCAGACTGTTCAGCAGTGCTGCTGGCTTTAGTCTTCTTGATAAGTGTAATTCTTGCTCTTTAGCCTCTCTCTACATTTTTCCACCTCTCTGACATGAAGCAAATCCTCTATATACTGGCATGGATTCTCAGACTGGGAGGGCCTTCTCTGCAATGGCTAGGTCACATGGCAACCACAGAATCAAAGCCAAGAGCTGCAGCAAAGCACAGTTCAACAAATGGCCCCAAATCACAATCCATCAATGTACAATCTAGGTCGCAAATACATTTCCTTAGCAAACTTCGGGTCATGGCCCAAAGTGTTTGAAAGAAACCGTAAATCAGAAATTGTCCTGGCTCTACTCAGATTTTAGAAAGATGCATGCATAGAGGTAAATCATGTTAATATGAAAACATCAGAGAAACAAACTATGTATTATGTTATGCGATGTTAAGTGTTCGTTTAAATCATGCATCTCACCCGGGAGGGTAACCTGGCGCTGCTGAGAAAGGGGATGCTGGGCAGAGGTGTCTGGTGGGAGTGAGGAAGCTGATGCAGTTGTTAAGGTGGGGAGGTTGAGATTGTGCAGTGCTTTGTATGTGTGTGCGTGAGTAACTTGAACAGCGCAAACTTGTGTATGCGGAGCCCGTGGAGGTCTTTGAGGTGAGTGGAAATGTTGGTGCGTGGAGGGAGGTAGAGTGTGAGTCTAGCTCCTGCTTTCTGATGATTGGGTGCCACTTGTTTAGGTGGAGATTCTCACATACAGTGTGTTTCCATAGTCCAGTCTGCTGGAGATGACTGCCTGTGTGATTGTACTTCAGTTGGTGAGAAGAATGCACCAGATGGTTTTCCTGAGGATCTTGCAGGTGTGGAAGTAGGTACAGGGAATCAAGTTGACTTAGCTGGACATTGATGGTTTGTGGTCAACCATGGTTCCCAGGTTCCTGGCTTGGCTTGATGGGGTGGCTGTGACCCCTAGTTAGGATGGCCACCAGACTGAGGACCAAAGTGACAAGCCCTTCTAGAAGAGTACTACTTCCATCTTATTTGAGTTGAGTTTAAGGCAGTTGAATTTCTTCTAGTGGGGGACTTCTGCATGCACTTGGTGAACTTTGCCTGGGTGCTGGCAGAGTCCTTCTCTATGGAGAAAACGTTCTTTGAATTGTTGGTCATGTTGTCTATCTGCTCAGACAGTGCTGTGTGTTTGGTGGCTTTCTGTTGCTGGTGTTGAAGCTGGAGAGTTGATTTGTAGGTTTGTTTGTAGGTGTTGTTGTTGGTGAGTCTCCACTGGTACATGAGCTGCTTGCGGTTGCCCTTGTTGCATTGGAGGTCATTGTTGTACCTGTGTACTTGCGGTTTGGTCCTTGTGGTGGTCGTGGTTTTGAGAAGTGCCAGGGCATCTGTGCAAGAGGTGATGCAGAGGTCGAATTTGTTAATAGAATGGGCGAGGTCATCTTGGTGCAATAGGCAGTGTTTTCATAGTTCTGAGGAACAGGCTTTTTCAGAGATGGAGTTCTGTTTATAACGGGTGGTTATCTTGGATGGGGCGGCTCTTCATTGGTGGTTGAAGTGTAGTTTGAAGTGGGCGAGGGTATGGTCAGTCTAGGCAAGGTGGGTGGGCTTATCCACTGAGATATCAGCAAAGTTGGTGAACATAAGATGGGGTCTAGCAAATGGCCTGCTATGTGGGTGGGATCCTTAATCCTTTGGGTGAGACCTAGTATGTTCATGTTTTCCAGGAGATTGGTGGCTTTTGGATCAGTGAGGTCCTCCAGGTGGAAATAGAGATCGATGAGCAGGATGAAGACGTTAATTTGAGAATGAGGGGGAAGATGATTTCTGCATTCGAAATTCTGAATTCGGAACTTGGCCTTGGTGGTCAGCAGAGTAGGGTAGGTGTTGTTGGAGATGCAGAGTTTCAATGCCAGGTGTTCCAGATGGTAACAGGAGTTGGCTTCGGTGAAGGAGCAATGGATGTATTCCTTGAAGACAATTGCGGTTCCTCCTTTGGGTTTGCTGGTCTTGTCCTGTTTAGTGATCTTGTATCAAGGGGTGTGTGTCAAAATGTCAGCGGCTGTTGTAGGTTTGAGCCAGGCTCTTTTGGAAGAGTAGGTCATTTAACACCCATTAACTCTTAAAAACACTTACACTCACTTGATGATATCATCAGTGATATCATTTGAAATGTCATCAGTGATATCACTGACAATGTTATGAGTGTTGTAATTTGTGAGGGTGTAAGCTATAGTTAGCTCATGTAACTACAACTGCAGAATTTCTATGGTTTTGTACGAGTGAAATGTGAGCCTAACTATATTATCCCTGTAACCTTTGGTTTTTTAAGTGAATTTCTAAGGTTTTGTTTAACTATTAGTTGTGATTGCAGAGTGGTGGAGAAAGGGGACGGGGCCCCCGACCAGCTCTAAGCAATCCCGTTGTGTGGGACTAACTGCTGGTAACAGGAGGGCTTCTTGGCCCCCAAGGACCCTCACTATCCAAAGGAACTTCATCGCCTAACCAATATTGTGCCAGGAGGCGCATTTGTAGAGTGGTGGAGAAAGGGGGTGAGGCCTCTCACAAACTCTCAGCAATCCCACTGTGTGGGACTTGCTGGAGGTAAGAGAAGGGGTTCTTGGCTCCCAAGGACCCTCAGCATACAAGAGGACTTCATCCCCTACTTAGTAGTGCGCCAAGAGGTGCATTTGCAGAGTGGTAGAGAAAGGGGGAGGGGCCTCCGACCACCTCTTAGCAAGCCTGCAATGTGGGACTTACTGGAGGTAACAGTAGGGGTTGTTGGCCCCTAAGGACCCTCACCAGCAAAGGGTACTTCAGCCCCCATCCAGTAGTGCGCCAGGAGGTGCCTTTGCAGAGTGGTGGAGAAAGGGGGTGGGGCCTCAGATGACCTCTCAGCAATCCCGCTGTGTGGGGCTTACTGGAGGTAACAGTAGGGGTTGTTGACCCGCAAGGACCCTCACCAGCAAAGGGGACTTCATCTCCCAACCAGTAGTGTGCCGGGAGGTGTATTTACAGAGTGATGGAGCAAGTGGGTGGGCCTATAACAAGCTGTCAGCAATCCCACTGTGTGGGACTTACAGGAGGTAACCAGAGGGGACCCTCAGCACCTACGAGGACTTCATCCCTCAAAAGTAGTACACCAGGAGGCATGTTTGAATAGCGGTGGAGAAAGGGGGTGGGTCCTTGGATCACATCTCAGCAAACCTGCTGTGTGGAACTTAATAGAGGTAACAGGAGGGGCTTTTGGCCACCAAGGACCCTCACTAGCCAAGGGGACTACATCCCCCAACAAGTTGTGTACTAGGAGGCCCCTTTGCAGAGTGGATGAGAAAGGGGGTGGGGCCTACGGCAACCTCCCCCTTTAAAAAAAATTTATTAGGGGAGCGGGGCCACGTGGCCTCCCCTACCCGGGCCGAATTTGGACCCGGGGACCCCATCCCTGGGCCAGGCCTTTTTGTAATGTATGAGGGCCCACACGGCCCCCCTACCTCTGCCGAATTCATTCCCCAGGGACCCCATCCGCTGGGGCCCAGCCTATTTTAATAGGGAAGGGGGCATGCCTCCTTCTAGGGCCAATTTCAGTTCCGGGGACTCCATACCCTGGACCCAGCCTTTTTTCACATTATATTTGTACTAGGGGAAGAGGGCCGCACAGCCCCCCTCCCTGGGCCGATTTCAGGCTTGGGGACCCCATCCCCAGTGGCCAGGCCATTTACAAATGGGGGAGGAGAGCTGTGCGGCCCCCTCTTCAGGCCGATTTCAGCCCTGGGGACCCCAAGGCCTGCCCATTATTCCTGGTTGCCCCCAGGGCAACTAGTTTATATTGGGACCGTGGAGGGAGCCTCAAGGCCCCCGCAATCCATGCTGGCTCACTGCCTCCTTTGGGAGCCTGCATTGCTTTCAGACACAGGGACATGCTAAACATGCAGCTCCCTATGTCTGAAAGCAATTTCTCTGTTTCTCTGCTCGCTTGACAGCCGGCAGGGAAAGAGGTGAATGCTACACTTCCAGCAAGCGAGAGCATTTTCACTGCTCTCGCTTGGTGGAAGTGGAGTGTTTGCTGTGGTTTGGTGAGAGCGGTTCAAGCCCCCGCCAAGCCACAACAAACAGCCATGTCCCAGGGTGGGCACCCCGAGATATAGCAGAAGCCGGCCTCGGGGGATGGTGGTCCCAGGGCTATATATGGCTCCACAAGGGGGAACCAGCGCCCCCCCATCATAAAACTTGGACCTGGGCAGGTGGCGGTCCCCAGGGCCCCATGATGGACTCCCTACATTCGCCCCCCTTACGCATTTAAATGTTTGTCCCAGGGAGTTGGAGGTCGCCGGGGCGTGGGGAGTGCTGCACTGGCACCCCCCACATATTTATAAGTGCCCATGCCCCTGGGACCTGACCCACCCGGTGGCCATTAGAAATGAAGCCTACAATGTTTTTTTTCAGTGGGAGCCGCTGCTCCAGCACGGCTACCATCGAAATAAAAAAAAAAAAAAACAGGGGACTAGGGGGTCATGGTATTCCTACCCTGCCCCTTCTCATTTTTTGTAATGATTTTTGTGGGACTCGGCTCAAGCCGAGTCTGAAGATGGCTGTCAACACTTCCTGGTTGCAGCCAATCAGATCTCAGCATGAGATCGGGAGGGTTCGCTGAGCCTTTGCGTCCCTATCTATACAAATAGTTTTTTCTCTATATATGTCAAAAACTACTGAATGGATTTATGCCAAATTACAAAAAGGTCCCTTTCTGGACCAACAGTTTTGTCGAATTTGGTTCAATTCCGTTCAGAAGTTAGGGCTGTAGCTGTGTCTAAATTTCCTATGGAAATAACATGGGGAAAATGTGTTTTGGGACCACCCCTTTTTCTCAGCCCCACTTGACAGATCACCTCGAAACTTTTAAATACAGCAGCTGAAGTGAGTGGCAAACCAGTTTGAAAATTTCACGAGGATTAATCAAACAATGGCAAAGTTATTGGCAAATGAGAAAACGCTTTTCTTATGGAAACTACATCCTAACTATAACTACTAACGGCTACTAACTGGCGACCACCGGAAGGTAATATATATATATATATATATATATATATATATATATATATATATATATATATATATATAAAAAAACACATGGTAACTCACTAGGAAACGCACTCGAACCTTCACAGGTTACCAGCCTTTATTTCAGGTATAGATGTGTGAGCAAGCGGGTAAGTCATGCAGCCTCCTCTAGCTCCGACGCGTTTGAGTCTCCTCTTAATCATGGTGCAAGGAGGAAGTTCGTGCAAGTTGCGGGCCAACTCCCAAATATATACACAAAGTCCCGCCCTCAATAAGGCAATACCGGGAATTGTGGGAGTTGTAGTGCAAACAATGTCCGCTATGCTTCAAGTGCACTTATCACTGCGTTTTAAGTCCTCGGTGGACCCCCACTTGATGACACGTCCTCAATCCTGCATGTTGGCCCCGCAAACTGAGACAATGGATTTATCTCTGTGGCTCCCTTTGGTTCTTGGGATGGTGCAGTCTCCGGCGGATGAGCATCCGCCTCGATATTTCAAAAAACACATGGTAACTCACTAGGAAACGCACTCGAACCTTCACAGGTTACCAGCCTTTATTTCAGGTATAGATGTGTGAGCAAGCGGGTAAGTCATGCAGCCTCCTCTAGCTCTGACGCGTTTCGAGTCTCCTCTTAATCATGGTGCAAGGAGTAAGTTCGTGCAAGTTGCGGGCCAACTCCCAAATATATACACAAAGTCCCGCCCTCAATAAGGCAATACCGGGAATTGTGGGAGTTGTAGTGCAAACAATGTCCGCTATGCTTCAAGTGCACTTATCACTGCATTATAAGTCCTCGGTGGACCCCTACTTGATGACACGTCCTCAATCCTGCGTGTTGGCCCCGCAAACTGAGACAATGGATTTATCTCTGCGGCTCCCTTTGGTTCTTGGGATGGTGCAGTCTCCGGCGGATGAGCGTCCGCCTCGATATTTCAAAAAACACATGGTAACTCACTAGGAAACGCACTCGAACCTTCACAGGTTACCAGCCTTTATTTCAGGTATAGATGTGTGAGCAAGCGGGTAAGTCATGCAGCCTCCTCTAGCTCCGACGCGTTTTGAGTCTCCTCTTAATCATGGTGCAAGGAGGAAGTTCGTGCAAGTTGCGGGCCTCAATAAGGCAATACCGGGAATTGTGGGAGTTGTAGTGCAAACAATGTCCGCTATGCTTCAAGTGCACTTATCACTGCGTTATAAGTCCTCGGTGGACCCCCACTTGATGACACGTCCTCAAACCTGCGTACACTTGAAGCATAGCGGACATTGTTTGCACTACAACTCCCACAATTCCCGGTATTGCCTTATTGAGGTCGGGACTTTGTGTATATATTTGGGAGTTGGCCCGCAACTTGCACGAACTTCCTCCTTGCACCATGATTAAGAGGAGACTCGAAACGTGTCGGAGCTAGAGGAGGCTGCATGACTTACCCGCTTGCTCACACATCTATACCTGAAATAAAGGCTGGTAACATGTGAAGGTTCGAGTGCGTTTCCTAGTGAGTTACCATGTGTTTTTTGAAATACCAAGGCGGACGCTCATCCGCCGGAGACTGCACCATCCCAAGAACCAAAGGGAGCCGCAGAGATAAATCCATTGTCTCAGTTTGCGGGGCCAACACGCAGGATTGAGGACGTGTCATCAAGTGGGGGTCCACCGAGGACTTAAAACGCAGTGATAAGTGCACTTGAAGCATAGCGGGCATTGTTTGTACTACAACTCCCACAATTCCTGGTATTGCCTTATTGAGGGCGGGACTTTGTGTATATATTTGGGAGTTGGCCCGCAACTTCACGAACTTCCTCCTTGCACCATGATTAAGAGGAGACTCGAAACGCGTCGGAGCTAGAGGAGGCTGCATGACTTACCCGCTTGCTCACACATCTATACCTGAAATAAAGGCTGGTAACCTGTGAAGGTTCGAGTGCGTTTGCTAGTGAGTTACCATGTGTTTTTTGAAATATCGAGGCGGACGCTCATCCGCCGGAGACTGCACCATCCCAAGAACCAAAGGGAGCCGCAGAGATAAATCCATTGTCTCAGTTTGCGGGGCCAACACGCAGGATTGAGGACGTGTCATCAAGTGGGGTCCACTGAGGACTTAAAACGCAGTGATAAGTGCACTTGAAGCATAGCGGACATTGTTTGCACTACAACTCCCACAATTCCCGGTATTGCCTTATTGAGGGCGGGACTTTGTGTATATATTTGGGAGTTGGCCCGCAACTTGCACGAACTTCCTCCTTTCACCATGATTAAGAGGAGACTTGAAACGCGTCGGAGCTAGAGGAGGCTGCATGACTTACCCGCTTGCTCACACATCTATACCTGAAATAAAGGCTGGTAACCTGTGAAGGTTCGAGTGCGTTTCCTAGTGAGTTACCATGTGTTTTTTGAAATATCGAGGCGGACGCTCATCCGCCGGAGACTGCACCATCCCAAGAACCAAAGGGAGCCGCAGAGATAAATCCATTGTCTCAGTTTGCGGGGCCAACACGCAGGATTGAGGACGTGTCATCAAGTGGGGGTCCACCGAGGATTTAAAACGCAGTGATAAGTGCACTTGAAGCATAGCGGACATTGTTTGCACTACAACTCCCACAATTCCCGGTATTGCCTTATTGAGGGCGGGACTTTGTGTATATATTTGGGAGTTGGCCCGCAACTTGCATGAACTTCCTCCTTGCACCATGATTAAGAGGAGACTCGAAACGCGTCGGAGCTAGAGGAGGCTGCATGACTTACCCGCTTGCTCACAGATCTATACCTGAAATAAAGGCTGGTAACCTGTGAAGGTTCGAGTGCGTTTCCTAGTGAGTTACCATGTGTTTTTTGAAATATCGAGGCGGACGCTCATCCGACGGAGACTGCACCATCCCAAGAACCAAAGGGAGCCGCAGAGATGAATCCATTGTCTCAGTTTGCGGCGCCAACACGCAGGATTGAGGACGTGTCATCAAGTGGGGGTCCACCGAGGACTTAAAACGCAGTGATAAGTGCACTTGAAGCATAGCGGACATTGTTTGCACTACAACTCCCACAATTCCCGGTATTGCCTTATTGAGGGCGGGACTTTGTGTATATATTTGGGAGTTGGCCCGCAACTTGCACGAACTTCCTCCTTGCACCATGATTAAGAGGAGACTCGAAACGCGTCGGAGCTAGAGGAGGCTGCATGACTTACCCGCTTGCTCACACATCTATACCTGAAATAAAGGCTGGTAACCTGTGAAGGTTCGAGTGCGTTTCCTAGTGAGTTACCATATGTTTTTGTATATATATATATATATATATATATATATATATATATATATATATATATATATATATATATCATACCTTCCCCTGAGAACAAGGATGACAACGCTGTGTTCAGCCGAAACGCGTTCAATGGCGGTCAGAAAATAAAAACATCAAAATATCAAAAGGCGTCGTCATCCTTGTTCTCAGGGGAGAGGTATGATTAATTACGGACCAGCTCCCGTGAGGTCGGTTCAAGACGACGCGCCCTTCGATCTGGAGAAGTAGCAGCAGTTCACGAGAGAGTATAACGAAGGATATATATATATATACATTTATTTATTTATTATTTTTATTTTTTTATTTTTTTGCTTCACCAGGACTCCCAGTAAACCAGTCTAGGGCTCATACTGCTGGTGTCACAAATCCTGCCCAATATATCACACACTCTCCCTGCTCCTTACCAAAATCTGAAGAAATAAGAGCTGATGATGTTTATGGATCTTTATTCCAGCAGACCTCTCTGTGTCTTGATCACAGGATTGTGTATCATCACCAGTGCATTTTTAAAGTAACGTGAAACCATCAACATAAAAAAGGACAACCCCATTCTCTCATGTATTCATACCAAAGTGAAAACATAATGACATTGATGTGAACTGAAAACAACCAACGCAAGTTTTAGCTTTTGTGTTTTGTTGCTCAAATTCAATAATTTCCTCACATAATATTTGTCATAATTAAAACCATTTGGGCCAGTCAATTATGATGATTATCAGGTCATTAAACAACTATCAATTCACAACCATGCTTCAATAATTCCCCTCTAGATGCAAGATACAACGTCATTGACTCCAACATCTCATTTAGTTCAGCTCCATAACGTTTCTGATCACCTGAGAATTATTGAGGCATGGTTGTGAATTGGTTGTGGCCACTAGAGCCTTAAAATGAGAGGGAATACCCCCACATGTTTTGCATGGGGTTGAATAAATGAATAATATTGTTACACCCTCAAGTAGGTGAGTATGAACCTAGATACAGTGGTGAAGCTATCTGTCCATGGTTTTCTATCCTAATGATCCTAATGTACTCCAATATTAATGAATATATAATTATTTTATCTAGATACGTATCTATATATCTATTACTTTGCTCCCATTGTAGATAAAAAAGAACAACTCTCCTTAATTCACTACGCTAAGTCTCAGCCTTTGCCTCTTTCAATATATCATCTACCTCCACTCTCTGACTCACGATTCGGGAGCCACAAATCAGCAATAATTGAGAAGAAACTTGACCAGCCTGTAGCCATTCATTTTAACCTTGTGGACCACTGGCTATCAGATTTGAAGATTTTCCCTGTAGAACATGTCTTAAAGGAAGAACTACCAGACTCCAGAGAAAACTTCTGAATGCACCGTTTAAAATTGTTGAATCCAGATGGACTGAACATCACTGACAATACCACCGAATTACTGTATATCTCAAGAGATCTCCGGACTGCATTGATTTCACTTTCAAAATGGAATCTTCACTTATGATGCTATTTGAAAATACAGCAGTGTCATCTGTGCAGCCACTGATTTATTTTTGCTCTTTACTGAGTCCATCTGTTTGAGTCACTACTTCCTTGGAGATATATATTATCTACTGGCGGTCGCCAGTAGATAGTTATAGTTAGGACCTATTTTCCATAGGAAATCCGCAACATTCTATTTGAAATAACTTCGGCGCCGGTTGACGAATCTTCGCGAAAGTTTCCAACTTGTTGGGGCGCTCCGGTCCGCTCCTATCCTGAAAGTCTCGGGGTGATTCGTCAAGCGGGGGCTGAGAAAAAAGGGGGGTCCCAAAACGCGTTTTCCCCATTCATTTTTCCATAGGAACCTTTAGTCGCAGCTACAGCCCGAACTACTGAATGGAATTACACCAAATTTGGCAAAGAGGTAGCCCTTGGTTCAGTGTCGTGCCTTTTGCTTAAATGGTGTAAATCCGTTCAGTAGTTCCTGAGAAAATCAAAAGTAAAGTCACATATATATCTATGGCCGAGTAGGGTCCGCGTACCCTCCCGATCACGAGCTGCATGCTAATTGGCTGTCAAGTGGCTGTCAACAGTCCAAATCAGGAAGTGTTGGCAGCCATTTTGTCCCTCGGTAGAACCGAGGGACAGAAACAAGTGCGCAAAGTGCAAAAAGGGGGCAGGGAAGAAACACCCTGACCCCCTAGGTCTGCTCAGGGGCCCCACAAGGACCCCCTGGGCAGAAAAAGCATTTTTTTTTTAAATCGGCGGGATGCGTTTAGGGTGCGCGGATCCCGCCGAGAAAAAAAGAAACAAGTGCGCAAAACGCACAAAGGGGGCAGGGTAGAAACACCCTGACCCCCTAGGTCTGCTCAGGGGGTCCCACAAGGACCCCCTGGGCATAAAATAGCATTTTTTTTTTTTTTTAAATCGTCGGGATGCGCGGATTCCGCCGAGAAAAAATAAAAAACGAAGCGCGGTCTCCCGCGCTTCGTTGTTAATTGGCCCCCGGGTGGGCCAAGTCCCGGGGGCATGCGGGGATTTATTTATAATATGTGGGGGGGCCTCTAAGGCCCCCCAAGCCCCGGGGACCACCACCCCCCGGGGCTTTAAAAAAAAATGGTGCGGGAGGGCTCTCGGCCCTCCTGCAGCCCCGGGGACCGCCACCCCCTGGGGCTTCTTTTTTTAAAATTAATAGTACCTGTGTGGGGGCTCAAGCCTCCACATGCCCCGGGGACCGCCACCTCCCCGGGGCACTAACAAAATAAATGTGGGGGTCCGTTTCGGACCCCGAAGCCCCGGGGACCACCTCCCGGGGCTGTGCACAGGATGGGAGGGGGCCGCGCGGCCCCCTCCTGGAGCATGTGGTGGCCCTGGGGACCGCCACCCCCAGGGCTGGCTCCTGCAGTGTCCCGGGGTGCCTACCCCCGGGACACTTCTGTCTGCAATGGCAGGACGGGAGCCTCGCGGCTCCCGTCCTGTCATTGCAAACTGCTTTGCTTCATTGAAGCGAGAGCAGGGAAACCTGCTCTCGCTTCAATGAAGCAAAGCAGATTGCTTTTCCACAAGGGGAGCTGCAATGCCGGCTCCGCAGGACGCGGGGAGCCGGTGGGACCGTGCGGGGATTGGGGACCCCCCCACGGTCCCCAACTAGTGGCCAGGCCCCGGGGGATGGGGTCCCTGGGGCTATTAGTGGCCTGGGAGGGTTGCCACGCAGCCCCCCTCCCCAGAAATAAAAAAATTGCAAAAAAAAGGTTAAGGCCGGCCCCGGGGGATGGGGTCCCCGGGGCCTTAAATGGCCTGAGGAGGGGGGCCACGCAGCCCCCCTCCAAAGATTTTAATTATAAAAAAAAGAGGGCTTGCACCGGGGGATGGGGTCCCCGGGGCCAATAGAGGCACAGGGAAGGGGGGCCACGCGGCCCCCTTCCCGTTTTGTTTAAAAAAAAAAAAATCATCAGGCCCCGGGGGATGGGGTCCCCGTGGCCAAAAGTGGCCAAAGGAAGGGGGGCCATGCAGCCCCCTCCCATACAAAAAATAAATAAAAAAGACCGGCATCGTGCCGGAGGCCCTGCCCCCTCTCTGCAGCAGTCTGCAAACGCGCCCCCTGGCGCGTTTGCAGATGGGGAATGAATTCCCCTTGAATACTGGGGGTCCCTGGGGCCAACTAGCCCACCAGGAACCTCCAGTATGCGCCAGGGGCTGCGTTGCAGAGAGGTGTACAGAGGCCACGCCCCTTTTACACCTCTCTGCAACGCAGCTCTGTGGCGCTTTTTGGAGGTACATGGTGGGCTAGTTGGACTCCAGGGACCCTCAGGATTCAAGGGGACTTAATCCCCCAACTTAAAACGCACCATGGGGCGCGTTTGCACAGTGGTGAAGGGAGGGGACGGGGCTTCAGGTGACATGTGTGCAAACAGGCCCCGTGGCGCGTTTTAAGATGGGGAATTAAATCCTCCTCAATCCTGAGGGTCCCTGGGGCCAACTAGCCCACCAGGTACCTCCAGTAAGCGCCACGGAGCTGCATTGCAGAGTGTTGTAAAAGGGGCGTGGCCTCTGTACACCTCTCTGCAACGCAGCCCCTGGCGCATACTGGAGGTTTCTGGTGGGCTAGTTGGCCCCTAGGGACCCTCGGGATTGAGGAGGAATTAATTCTCCAACTTAAAACGCGCCACAGGGCGTGTTTGCAGACATGTCACCTCAGGCCCCACCCCTTCCTTCACCATTGTGCAAATATTCCTCTAAAATCAGCCGAACTACGAATTCCGATTTACTCACCTGTTATCAGGAGAGACCTCAGTGCTGCATCTTTGAGCCCAGTACTGATCCTGAAAAGTAATTTTAACCGTACTTACCAGTAACTTGAATTTCCTTCCATAGGCTAACATTGACTGGTTTCACTTGGAAATTCTTCTAAGTGTGGAGTTTTGGAACTTTAGAATATTCCTCTTAAATCAGCCGAAGTACGAATTCCGATTTACTCACCTGTTATCAGGAGAGACCTCAGTGCTGCATCTTTGAGCCCAGTACTGATCCTGAAAAGTAATTTTAACCGTACTTACCAGTAACTTGAATTTCCTTCCATAGGATATCATTGCCTGCTTTTTGCTGAAAAAGTTTCTGTCGATTTTTGAAACATACAAATATTCCTCTAAAATCAGCAGAACTACGAATTCCGATTTACTCACCTGTTATCAGGAGAGACCTCAGTGCTGCATCTTTGAGCCCAGTACTGATCCTGAAAAGTAATTCTAACCGTACTTACCAGTAACTTGAATTTCCTTCCATAGGCTAACATTGACTGGTTTCACTTGGAAATTCTTCTGTGTGGAGTTTTGGAACTTTATAATATTCCTCTAAAATCAGCCAAACTACGAATTCCGATTTACTCACCTGTTATCAGGAGAGAACCCAGTGCTGCATCTTTTAGCCCAGCACTGACCCTGAAAAGTAATTCTAACCGTACTTACCAGTAACTTGTATTTCCTTCCATAGGAATCCATTGTCTGGTTTTCAGCAGAAAAGTTTGTGTCGATTTTCACAAATTACAAATATTCCTTAAAAATCGCCTGTATGACTTAAACGCATTCTTTCAACTGTTTACAGGAGATGCACCAGTGCTCGATCCAGGATCCACCACTGAGTAAGAAAAAGTAACGATAACACTACTTACCTGCTAAGTGAATTTCCTCCCATAGGATAACATTGGTGATTCTATGTGAAAAAGTTTCTAAGTGTCAACTTTTAAAATACAATAATATTCCATAAAAATCACTACTGTAAACAAAACGCTTTTACTCAACTGTTTACAGGAGATGTCCCAGGACTGAATCTAGGATCCAGTCCTGTGGTTAGAAAAGTAATCCATAAAGTAACTAATTGCATTTAACTAGAAATTCACATTGAGCTCAATGTTGCATTGTGTTTGAAATTGTGTTGCTCATTGCAACAACTGTAACTACTGTACTTGAAAGTCTATTGCCTATTTGCAAAGTATTTAAACTAAAGTAATTCATTCTGAGAAAGTATATTTTGTAATGTAATGTATAATGTAATTACAATGTAATTTAAAAAATAAAATATCTAAAAATAAATAGTTTAAAAAAGGTAGTAAATCAGTATCAAAAAAATAAATATAACAATTAATACATTTAAAAATTGTCATTTACAAAACCTTTGAAATTCACTGAAAAAAACCATAGGTTTCAGACATGTTATAGTTAGGAATTAGCATTTAAAAAACCTTTGAAATTCACTGAAAAAACCATAGGTTTCAGGCACGTTATAGTTAGAAATTAGCATTTAAAAAACCTTACAAATTCACTGAAAAAACCATAGGTTTTAGGGACAGTTATAGTTAGTTGGACATTGCACTCGTACAAAACCCGTGAAATTCCCCGTTATAGTTAGTTCAGCTAACAATAACTCGCGCCCCGCAATGCACTGCTGATGACGTCACATATTACATCACTCATGACATGGTCAGTGACATCACTGATGACATCACTGATGACATCTCAAATGACATCACTGATGACATCACTGATGACATCATCCATGTGATAATCTGATGCACCTCCTCACACCCTAATATAACCTTTGATACACCCACTCTAAATTACAGACTGCCATTCGCAAAACCATAGACACTCCAACACCAATAACTACATACCCACTCACTGATTCTTAGGTCTACACACACATCCACTCACTCACCCGTACAGTCACTCATACTTACGGTCACTCAGTACAGGACTATCATATGCACTCATACTCCTATATAGACACTCAAACACCGCCACTCATCCATAGAGGTACTCACACACCTAGTCAGTCATGCAAATAATTAAACACACTGCCATTTACTCACCTATACAGTTATCCACACACCAGCTCACTTACTCATACAAATACTAGCACATTCTTACGCTCTTATACAATCACTGATACAAGCACACACTCATCCATACAGTCACTCTCACAATCACACACTCTCGCTTATAGCTATTTATATACTCCAACACACATATATACTGCCTTTCACATATGTAGTTACTCACACATGTACCACTGGGACATACATTCACTCAATAACACACTCTTACACTCACTTACCCACCCATACAGTCTATCACAGATGCACTCTTGAAACCATCCACCCAGTGAATCACCCACTCACACATCTATGCACAGAGTCGCACACACCCCACCCACACAAACACTCAGGCACCCATACAGATACTCAGACAACCAATCAATAACTCATATAGACACTCATGTAGCTATTCACAAACCCATGCAGCCACTTACACAGCAACAGACAGATGGATACAGACATTCACCCAGTTTAGTCACTAACCCATGCATTCAGTAAGATACGTTTAATCACTCACTTATAGAGTTAGTCACGCACCTACTAAATCATCCATACAGACACTTATACACCCACTCATTCTTCAATACGCCTTTCCCTATATATATTAAAAATATTTAAACTTTACAGAAACACACAGTCACTGGATGATGTAATCAGTGATGTCACTGACCATGTCATGAGTGATGTAATATGTGACGTCATCAGCAGTGCATTGTGGGGGCGCGAGTTATAGTTAGCTGAACTAACTATAACAGGGGAATTTCACGGGTTTTGTATGAGTGCAATGTCCAACTAACTATAACTGTCCCTAAAACCTATGGTTTTTTCAGTGAATATATATATATATATCAACAAACAAATCCAGTGCCTTTCTCCTGCACCGGAATGACGACACAGCAGTCTCCAACTCTCAGGTAAGGGTTTTTATTTTTGTATGCTTCGAGCCATGACGCGTTTCAGCAGGATCCCCTGCCTTGATCACATTCGGAGAAACAGAAACACTTTTAAAGTTAAAACATGTCACATCACATGACCTTCTGAAAATAGACATAGAAAAAACACTCCGTTCAACTATGAGATTTTCCACTCACAAAGTTTCCTTCAAATTCTGTGAACATTACTTTCCATTGATTTTCTCTTTTTCTCTTTTTTATATAATTATATCACTTTTTTTGTACTTTGTGATTTACTATTTTTTTTTTTTTTTAATTTTCCTCGAGTGTATATCTTTTTCTCTCTTTCTCTTTTTCTCAATTAAACTTTATTGTACCATTCTCTGACACATCCACGAGCCCGTGAGTGTCTTTATTTTGTCTATGCAGAGTGACACGTATTTCATAACTATTCGATCTCTATAATATACTGTCATCCTTGCACTTTACGATAATAAGTGTCCGGATTTTCGGTTTACTGTTGTATCGTTGTTTACCTTTATCTCAACAAGGGGATGCATAGTGCCTATACAAGTGGAAGTACACGCATACTGCATATTGTGTTGCGTGGTGATATTGCTGGCTGAATTAGAAATGCAAGTGCTTTCATAAAATTACGCAATTTACGCAATATAGCAGCAGATATGAATGTGCAAAAATGCTAATTTATAGCCAGAGCGGACACAATTTTAGCAGCATTCTTTTGTGCAAATTTCGCAATAGCGCCAGATAGGTCTTCTATAACAAAATAATAACCACTAATAGTTTGTAAAGTGTATTTTGTATTTGTCAGTAATCACCTACTAGTATGCAGTTTAGGCTACATTCTTCATATCCTATTGCGCGGTGTTGTTACCGGCTGAAATATAAGTGCAAGTGCTTTCATATAGTTGTGCAATTTACGCAATATAGCAGCAGATATTTATGTGCAAAAATTGCAAATTTATAGCCAGAGCGAATACAATTTTTAGCAGCATTCTTTTGTGCAAATTTCGCAATAGCAGCAGATAGATCTTCTGTGGCATAATAGTGACTACTAGTAGCTTTTGAAGTATGTCTCGTACTTGTCAGTATCATCCTATTAGTATGCAGTTTAGGCTACAGGTCAGCTTGTGTGCATGTGCAAATATACAAGTAAATAATGGTAGGTGCAAGTGCTTTCTTTTAACTGTACAAACAATGCCTTAATAACCCCTAGACATAGTGCAAAAAATATAATAACAGCTAAAATACCTAACAAAATATACATTTCTAATACCAGCCTGAACCCAAATGCCTGATTGAAAATACAGTACACTAATATGTGCAAATTTTGCAAATAGCAGCTCCTAATTTTGCCAAAAGGCCAGTGCTTCAAACCACATAAATATTCTTCTAAAAATATAAATACTCAACAGCTTCCACTAAAAAAGGCAATTGATTAAAATGTTATAAAACCGACTCCTATATGACAACACCCGTCATGATTTGATAGATTGTAAATCTCGGTCCCCTCTGCATAAGATTGTTTGACTAATGGTACCAATAAAAGTCTAAATAAAATACTTTAAAAACTCTTTCTATACACCAAAATATATACCTAGAACATATCCCTTCAAGTAACATCCTCCATTGCAGTATTCAATTTCATTCAAAGTCAGTTCATTTTACTTTTCATATTCTCCATCCCTTATCCCAAATGTACACATAAATCTTCATCAGAATTTAGACCATTGGGGGCCTTCGAGTCAAACATTAAAATGTACCTTGATTCCAATTGCCTCAATTTCCTTTCTCGGTTTCCTCCTCTCCTTCTTTTAGGGACCGAATCAATTACAAAATAAGTTAGTTCCTCACTCTTTCCTCCATGTATTTCATTTATATGACGAGCAACTGGATACGTTTGATCTTTCTTATTTACTGCTCTAAGGTGCTGTAGGATCCTGATGTGGGCCATGTGTATAGTGCTGCCGATGTATCTAAGTGGGCATGTGCATTGCAGCACATATACAACATGGTCACTTCTGCAATTTAAAAACCGTGGAATCCTCCACGGTTTGTGCATGAAAGGCAAGCGTACTATTTTAGTATTTACACCATGTTTGCACGCCTTGCATTTCAAACATTTCGTAAAACCTGGATTATCTGTGAGCCAATTCTTTGATTCAATTATCTCAGGGCTACTCTTCACTAGATCTTCTCTCATAGATTTCGCCCTCCTGAAGGATATCAGCAGCTTTCTGGAGACCATGTCCCCAATCATAGGATCCCCTTTAACCAGGTGCCAATGCCTATTCATGCAGTCTCTCACACTAGCATGATAGGCATTGTACCCGGTAATCATCCTTACATCTTGTGCTGATTTTTCCTTCTCTTTCCTGGTACTCACTTGGATATCATTCCTGCATAATTTGTCAACCTTTTTCACTGCTTGATCTAATACTGATTGACTGTAACCCCTTTCGCAGAATCTCTCCGTTAGGTTTCGCTGTGCTACTTGTAGAGAATCTGTCTCACTGCAGTTTCTTTTCATCCGCTATTGCTCGGCATAAGGGATACTGTATTTCAAACTTTGAGGATGGAAGCTTTTACAATGTAAAATGGAATTCCCAGCTGTAGGCTTCCTGAAGGTACGTGTGTGTATTTTATCTCTGTTAATGAAAACCTCCAAGTCAAGAAAGTGTACGTTTGACTCACTAATGGAACTAGTGGATTTAAGGTTAAGATTATTCACATTTAAAGATTCAATGAACCGGGAGGCACTCTCTATCGATCCATTCCAGATAATAAAAAGATCGTCTATAAATCTGACCCAGACTTTTATATTTTCTTTCCATTCATTTGCATACTGGACTTTGAGCACCTGCTCCTCCCACCAGCTCATGTGAAGATTCGCATAGCTGGGGGCGAAGCAGGTGCCCATCGCTGTCCCCATGAGTTGTCGGTAGGTGTCATTTCCATAAAGAAACAGGTTGTTGTTCAGACATAGTTCAGCCATTTTTAGCAGCATTTCGGAATGTTGATACATCTGGACTGGTCTTCTGCTCAAATAATGCCTAAGAGCTTTAAGTCCATCTTCATGGGCGATACTCGTATACAACGAGGCAACGTCAAGGGTAATCAACAGATTCTGGGTCTCCCATTGGACATTTTGCAGTTTTTTCAAAAAGTCTCCCGTATCCTGGATATGTGATGGCAGTTGTTTCACAAAATCTTGCAGAAAATGGTCCAGATAGCGTGATGATGTCTCAAATAGACTACCAATAGCAGAGATAATCGGCCTGCCAGGAGGTGACGTTTTGTTTTTGTGAATTTTCGGTATTAGATATAAGATGGGCATTACCGGTTTTTCCACCTTCAGATATTGGTATTCTGTGTCCGATAACAAGCCCATGCCTCTCCACCTTGATAACTCCTTATGATATTTATTTTTTATCTCTAGGATGTTACTCTGTGGTACTCTTTGGTAGCATGTTATATCTTTCAGTTGGAATTTGGCCTCTTCGTTGTATTTTTCTAGTGGCCATAGGACCACGTTCCCACCTTTGTCAGATTGCCTCACCACGATATCAGTTCTTGCCTTTATCTTTTCCATGACCTTTTGGTAATTTTTTTCATCTTTTTTGTATTGCCGCAGAACTCCTTGCTCGAATCTTTAGCTATCTCTTTCAAGTCCTTGATCACTCGTTCTGCATATAGATCTATAGAGTCTTTTGGGAGAATGGGTATAAAACATGACTTTTTCTTGAAACTAGTTTTGCTTGCTCCGTATATATCCATGCCGTATTTTTCAGCTATTTCTGTGTTTGACATTTCAATTTCCACCTCCTGGTCATTGTTATTTTCCAATTCGTCCATAATCCTGAGTATGTTCAAATTCTCAATTGCTAAGCATCCTATAGATTGATCCTCTCTTCTCAATTTCTCTTGGTTGGACCTGTAGGGCTGGTTCACAAAGTGTTTCTTTAGCTTTAATTTCCGCATGTATTTATAGAAATCAATACGCGTTTGCGCATAATTAAAATTTGTTCGTTTGCAGAAAGATAGACCCAATGCCAAACAATTGGTTTCATCCTCAGTCAATGTTAGATTGGAGAGGTTCACTACGGTAGTAGATACTGGTGTTTTTATTTGTTCCGCTTGTGATTCTGTGTGGTGGTCCCTGAGCGTAATTCCATTCTTTCGCCTCCTTCTTGGCCGTTTCTTCTGTACCCCCGACCAATTCCCCCTCCTCCTTGGGGTTTCTGTCTTGCGTTGAAGGTCCGCTCCCACCCTAAAAAACGAAACTCTTCCACTACAGTTCTTGGCTTCTCTGCAGTGTTTGTAGAACTTGCACCTTCTTCTGGTTCCGTGTCTACTTCAGAACTCCATTCGGAGCTGGTATCTACTGTCTTCTTCTTTTCCTTGTTACTTGTGGATGGCACAGGATTCTTTGGCATGTCTTGGCGACGCAAGGTGTCAAAGCGCTTAGCAAAGGTGTAAATTCGTCCCCTCTGATAATCTAAGCGATCCCTTGTGAACTTTATTGCTTTGCGTTCTTTCATTGTTTTTTCATGCTTGGTGAGTTTTATTTCCAGTTCTTTTTCAAATTTGGCAATATTCTCCGAATTGCTCACCCCAGCCAGTTCTTGCTCTTGGTTTTTGATTTCTTCCAAAATCTTCAACCTATCCGTTTTGGCATACTTGACTAGGATCTTCATCATGTTCTTTGATGATTCAGCATTGTTATTTGCCCATTCTACCAGCATGTCAGGATCTACGTTCTCATAAGTTGGAGCAATTAAGATCCTTAAACCTCGGGGCACTCTTTCTACCTCCATATATTTCTCCAGGGAGCGAATCTCCCACCACTTTGAAATTTCTGTACGTTTAAGTTTTTCTAATTTCTGCATAATTGTTTGGGCATCGTGGCTCTGTGCGCCACCTCCTGTTGTCAAATCTTTATTGCAACTACTAGTTCCTGGTCTCTCTTCATCGAAGACGTCTCCCACCGCCTCCTCCCGTTTTTTCTCCCAATCTTCCATCGTGAAGGTGGATGCTATACCCTGACGGGATCTGTCCTTCTATATTTCCGTGTTTATTCTCCACACGTTCAACAACAGATTAAGGTGTTGAACTCTGAGCTCTTCGCAATATTTCAAATTAATTCCACCAATAGTTGGGACTCGCTTCCTAGGATGCTCTCTACATCCATAAGTGCCTTTCCCCCTTTGCACAACTAGTTGCTGTGAGACGTGAAGCGCGAGCGGTCGCTTACCTTATATAATATGCAGGCACCTTTGCAACATGACACAAGGATGCCTTCATTGGCGCTAGCCAGCGAAAAGTGTGCCAGCACTATTAGAAAACAGGAATGGGCCATATAATGGTGAATATGGTGCATTTCTGCCCTTTCCCTTTCGCGCAGGTCAGCAGAGCAAGGTGGCTTGCTGCACTGTATTGCTTGGATTTGTGATAAATATGGCCCCTGTTGACTAAAAAAGAGGATTGCTTCAATTTTAGGTGCTAAAACGCCCAGTTAACATTAGCCAGACCTCCCCACAATTTCAGCTGTTCACTATAATATACAAATTGACTATGTTTCACCCACTGCAATATTCAGACAAATAAAATTCACTTTATACTACATCAACAATAACTTCATGTCCGCTACTGTTGTATTGAAAAGAAGAATGGTGCATATGGAAGACTGAAGGGTGTACCTCACTTATTTCCATACATGGCAGCTCCTGCCATTGTGTGAAGTCTGTTTTGGGGTCATAACCTTTAAACCATTTGTGCTGCAGACCTCTGTTTTTCACGGAAGACCAACATTTTAATCGGCAGTCAACTTCTCTGTCTCTGCTCTTCCCCGATGTGTCTCTTATTTTTCTAAAGGAAGCCTCTCATATTAGCGAAACATCTCTCACAAGCAGCAGTGTTTGTTCTACCTTCCCTTAATGTGTGTCTCATCTTCCACAGTGTGTCTTTCATTTTCTTTTCTCTGTCTTGCCCTACCCAATGTCTCGCCTAGCTTATTCTTATGTATCACTTAATCTTCTCACTGTGCCACTGGTATTCCCCCGTGACTTTCTCACATTGCCTTAATGTCTCTCTCATCTTCCCCCAATCATCTTGCAATCTTCTAATAGAGCTCCTCTAATCTTCCACACTGATTCTGTCCTCTTCCTTCTGTGTAACTCTTACATCCCTTTAAAGCTTTTCTTATACCTATATCATGTACTCCATTGTTTCTGTCAAATTGCCCCTATTTCTCTAATATCCTCCACTGTGTATTTTTTCTTTTACGCAGTCTCTCTCGTTTTCCAAAATTTTCCACTGAGCCACCCTCCAATATATCTCTGCCCTAAACTCACCGAATTCAGCTTGTTCTTTAGCAGAGGAACCTGATCTTCAATTCCAAATTATCAATGTACGCAGGTGGTTGATTTCATGATTGGCTTTAGGATACTGTGCTTGGTATTAGCAACCCTGCACTGTATGCCACAATATTCTCGGGTAATTAAATTCATGCACTCTTCACCTAAGTCACAAAACTTTGGGGCTCATTACGATGGCGGGCGTAAAACCACCCCGACCGCCATGGTAGGGGAAATCAACCGCCCGCTGGTACCACGGCAAAACCGGCGGTCCGATTAGGATCAACCGCCTAAAAATCCCGGGCGCGGCGGAACGACGCCACGAAAGACCGCCGGTAGCGGGCGGAGCTGGTGAAAATCCATCTGCGGCGGGCGGATTCACGGCGGAAACACACTAAACCGCCACGAGGCCAGCAGAGTGACCGCATGTAAAATTAGGATTGCCCCAATGTGACAGCGGGACGTTCCGCTGTCTCCGACCGCCGCGATCGCAAACAGTGATGAATGGAAGAGCCGGCGGAAGGGCTGTTGCATAGCCACCGCTGCAGACGCTCCGTGACAAATATGGCGGTCGACAAAAAAAAACACAACAAGGCCAACAAGTGCACACATCAAACTAGCCATGCCCCCAAAAACACCTAACACACCCCAATGACACACTCCCATGGCAACTTCAAAAATACAAATCCCAGGACAGCCCACACAACACACCTGACAGCAATACCCCATTTTGACACACCCACATAGCTGAGCATAAAACCAGCCCCTTCCCTGACCAGAATCCTTTGCACCACTCCAGCCCTGAAGGAACCAAACCCTGCAGCACATTGGATAGGCAAAACACCACACATCTCACCAGCACAACAACACACATACACACTCCCACACCACCCCCACCCCCCTCACAACTGCACCTCAAAACATCTGCACAGCACACACCATGGCACAAAAAAAAAATGCCCAAATTCACAGAGAGTGAGTTGTCAGTCATGGTAGATGAGATAATAAGAGTAGAACCACAATTGTTTGGTACCCTGGTCCAACAGACACCATTATCCACAAGAGCACAAATGTGGGAAAGGATAGTCAACAAGGTCAATGCAGTAGGGACCACCCCGCGCTCCAAGCAGGAAATCATTAAGCGGTGGCATGACCTGAAGAGGGTGGTGAAACAGAAGAAGAACAAGAACCGTCAGCTGGCTCAGATGACTGGTGGTGGCCCTCCCATTCCACCAAGAACATTCATTGCATGGGAGGAGAAGGTGATTGCCATACTGCATCCAGAGAGTCTCACAGGAATAGCCGGGGGAGTGCAGGCTGGTAAGGACAAAAAAATGTATACCATTACACTGCTATGTACTGTCTTGCACAACCACAAAGCTACACCTCCTAGGCCCAAGTCCATTCATCTGCACCACAATACCCAACACAGGTCTCACAGATGTAACATCCACTCCATCTAAATCACCACAAAGGTAGCCTGCAACATTCCCAGGGTGGCATGTGTACAGGCAGCCAGCACTTCAACTCCCACCAGGCCCCCTTGTTCCACAGCTCAGCAAGATGGAGCACTCCCCCCACACCCAGAAGCATGTGGCAGCCATTGCAATGTTCACCTCCATCTAACAGGTAGGTAGCCATCTTCACAGGGAGGGCAGTTTGGGTGTGGGAGGCCTGCCCCACAACTCCCACCAGGCCCCTTTGTTCCACAGCTCAGCAAGATGGAACACTCCCCCCCACCCAGAAGCATGTGTCAGCCATTGCATTGTTCACCTTCATCTAACAGGTAGGTAGCCATCTTCACAGGGAGGTCAGTTTGGGGGTGGGAGGTCTGTACTACAACTTCCACCAGGCACCCCTGTCCCACCCCTGAGCAGGATGGAGCACTCCCTCCACACCCAGAAGCATGTGGCAGCCATTGCAATGTTTACCTCCATCTAACAGGTAGGTAGCCATTTTCACAGGGAGGGCAGTTTGGGGGTGGGAGGCCTGCACCACAACTCCCACCAGGCCCCCTGTCCCACCCCTGAGCAGGATGGAGCACTTAAACACACACCCAGAGAGATGTGTCAGAAAGTCCACCCCAATGTGACAACAGAACAGGTAAGTAGACAGTGCATGCACCCCACCATTCCTCTCAAAAAGCATGGAGCCATATGACATCACCAGCCCTCACATCCCACCAAAATTGACACAGATACAATATCAAATTACAGTGTGCAGACAGCTAAGCGTATGTAACTGTCACAGAAACAAAAGTGTGACTCACCAAATCCCATGTTGAAGTAAATCAGGGCACAAACATGCACAGCACTGAATGCTATCTGTAAGTTCCATGGGGGCTGAGCTTGAAGGACAATATGAAAACAAAGCAATCATGGTCTGTAGAACAAATAAATCAAAGCACAGGACATGACAAAGGTATGCATGAGATGACAATGGCTAGTTCATGCGCAGATGTAACGCCTGCAAGGCAGATTAATCAGCAAAGATGCTTCACATCAAGTCGTATTGCCGCCAGTTGTCAGATGACAACATGTCCTCGTAATCACAAAATCTGCACGTGGGGCATGGAATCCATTGACATGTCACACCATGGAAAATGGATGTATGTACCTCCACATCATGTCATGATGCACATTACTGTGCAGACATACAATGTGAGAACTAGTAAACTGTGTGTTGCATACCCTGTAAATAAGATACATCGAACACCAAGCTTGAGGGGTGCACGTCAATGACCATTTCCCCTCTGTCCCACAGGTGACCAAGAACTGACTGCAGAGGATGACAACACCAACCTGCATAGCCACTCTCCACCCCCGGAACATGGACTCCCTGATGATGACTCCCTGGATTCCGAGGATGCGGAGCTTGAAGCCGGCCCATCTGGCATGCCAGGGCGCAACAGGTCCCAGGACCCCACTGTCCCCCCCGCCACATCAGCAACAACAACTATGCTGACCCCTGCTGGAACGAACTGTGCGGCCTCCACCACCACCACCACTACCACCACCAGTGCTGCCTGCAACACTCTCCCTGCCCCCAGAAGATGACCACCCCACCCCACCAGCTGAGGAGGGCAGGGAGAGTAGGCGGGTGCGTACAGTGGCGAGGCAACAGGTCTGTGACAGCAGGGTAGGTGGGAGGGCAAGGGGGAGTCTAAGCCAACCGGACACTGGGACCGAAGCCCTGGACAACATCACCAGAGTACTTGGGGCCAATGAACGGGCCCAGGGACAAACGGGCCAGGCTCTGGAAGATTCCTGTGAGCTCCGCCTGCTGCTGAGGTCCATAGACACCCGCATGGGCCAAATCGTGGACCTCTTGGGCCAGCTAGTGGCGGTTCTGAGGGACAGGCCTGCGGCACAAACAACACCTCCAACTCCCTCTGGTGGCCCACAGGATGACAATTCCACATCCTCCCCTGCGGCCACGGAGAGGGGGGACCCCTCAGACCCCACTGGCCCTGCAGCAGAGGCCACCCCTGCCAAACGACCAAGGGGCCGTCCAAAGAAATCCAAGGGAGGATCCCGTGGCAAAGCACCTGCCAAACGCCAATCAAGGAGCCAGCCATGATGGCACCCCTCATCACCTTGCCATTGACTTTGTTGACTGTCCTTCCCCACTATGCCATGTTAATGGCATCCGTCTGTTGGACTGGGTCACCACATCAATGTGGTGACTACTCGATTGTCTCATCTTACATCACTGACAACTCATTGCTTCACTACTCACCTTTTTGTAAATGTCACATGTACCCATTGTAAATAAACACTCCTTACACACCTATGTCGTTGTGTCTGCTCCGTGTTTTAATCACAGGATGTGCAATGTTCACCATGAGTACAATGTACCAGGAGCACGGATTGTTTGTAGGCAAGGAGAGGCTGATGGGACCTAGGAAAACACAACATAACAATATTCACTAGTCAGGCGGTGGCATCACAGCCATCACACAACACTTGTCATCAAGGTACTCCAATCTGCACACATTACAATGAGCCACAGTACCGACATAGACATCCTGGAACTGTGCCAAACTACCCTGTCCCAGAAACATTGGCAGCCAGCACAGAGTCAACAACAGGCTGCAGTCACAAAGCTCACATAGACCTTTTCACCAACAACGACATCAGCAGACAATGGCCCCGTTGTACATTGTCACTCACCTTCAAGTGAAGTAGCGATTGATGAGCTGTTGACACAGGTCGACACCTTCCTCCTCTCCACTATCCTCGTCACTGGACATGGGTTGGTTTGCAGGCGGGGGCTTCGGCTGCTCATCAGTGTCCAGGAGCAGGGGGATCTCCTTGCGCAAGGCCAGGTTGTGGAGCATGCAGCATGCTACTACAATCTGACACACCTTTTTGGGTGAGTACATCAGTGCACCTCCTGTCTTGTCCAGGCAGCGAAACCGTGACTTCAGGAGACCAAAAATACGCTCCACCGCTGGCAAGCCGTGATGGCGGACGTGTGCTAGGCGAGCTCCGTCCAGCCTGATCGTTTATCCTTATAATTATCCTGCCCTCCGATCCCATCTCCGCATCTCGATCGCGCCCGTACGGGGTGCACAAGTGGGCAGTGATCGGAGTCCCGACGATGTTCTGAATTCCGTGGACAGACTGCGGCGGCAGTGGCCGGGGCGTGGCCTGGGGAAAGTGAATCGGCGCCATTGTGAAAGGCAGCGGCTGGCGCCTGGAGTGTGAGGCGCCCGGGATCTCTGGGCCCACGGAAATTGGAACCGAGTGCCCGCAGGACCATCAGTGCGGTGAGGGTGGCAGGCGGCGGCGGCCCCCTGCTTCTGGCTCTTGGGGGCTAGCGGAGGCCTCCTTTCTTTCCCTGCATTCCTGAGTGGGCAGTGGCGGCATGATCGGCGGCCGCTTCAGGCTGTGAGGGAAGCGGTTCATTTTCCTGCCGGCGGCTGTGTTGGGCCGCGAAGACGCGAGGAGAGGCGGGGGCACCTCGGATTGCATCCGGAGGCCGCCGCGCAGATGTAGGGCTGGGTTTGGTCCACGCCCCTGGTCGCATTGGACGCCCGGAGTGCCGTCCTCAGCCCTAACCATCGGGGGTGAAGTACACGCACCGGCAGCCATTTCGGGTCACGCGGGGAGGCATTGGTGGAGGTGGCTTATAAGGTCTCAATGAGACCTGGAGGTAGGAGGCACGTGCATGGCGGCCCCCTGGGAGAGTGCTGCTCCCCCCTGGCTGAGTGACTGAATATCCGGCGGGCTGGCGCCACGGGTGCAGGGGAGACGGTGGAGAGGCCTAGAGGCTGCCCCCGGGGCCCGTGGAGGTGAGAGACTGCCCTTGAGATTTACCTGCATTTAGCGGACCGTCCCATGGGGGCCCCCTCCTCCTTCACTGCTCTTTTCCCTGTGTCGGCCAGTGGTGCACGATCGGCGGCCGAGTCGGGTCGCAGGCTGATGGTCCTGTTGCCCCTCCCTGCCTGGCTTATCCTCTTACCTGGGGCGTTGTCTAGGCTTGAGGCGCACACTGAAGGGTGCTTCGTCCTTCCCTACAAGGTGGGACCGGTGATCACCGGTGGCAGGGAAATGGAGTGGCCGGTGTCTGGGGGCCGGGAATAGAGAGACCTTACCGTCACCATGACAAGGGACAAGACTGGAGGGTGTTCAGCCAAACAAAGTACACTGGACAAGTTTGCGGGTCCCGGGGCCGCGGCGGCGGCGCCAGGGGGAACACAAGGAGCTGCACTGGATATGCCGGACAACGCGGCGCTCATGGCCGCCATCACGCAGACTAGGGACATCCTGGATGCAAAAATTGGGGCAGTCGGATCGGATGTCATGCTCCTTCGACAAGACCTGCGAAATGCGGTGGCCCGCATCACGGAGACCGAGACAAGGATCTCAGGTGTGGAGGATGAGGTCGCAACGTTGCAGAAGCGGGAAGCTACCCTTGAAACGACCCAGCGGGGTCTGTCGACGCGAGCTGAAGACGCAGAGGGGAGGGCTAGGTGTAACAACCTCCGCCTTGTGGGCTTCCTGGAGGGGTGTGAAGGGGGGACATGGAGCGATTTCTTGCCCAGAGGTTGGAGAGCTGGCTCCCCCCGGAGTATCTATCTCGCTGTTTTGTAATAGAGCGTGCCCACAGGGCCCTCATGCAGAAGCCTCCGCCGGGAGCCCGTCCCAGGCCGGTCATTGCACGATTATTAAATTACCACGATCGCGATGTCATCCTTAAACAGGCCAGGGCCAAGGAACCTCAACTCTTCGAAAATGCCAGCAACTTGATTTTCCCGGACTACACAAAGCTGGTCCAGCAGCGGCGACAGTCCTTCTTGGCGGCCAAGGCACGTCTTCGTGAGCTCAAACTTCCATATACTCTGCTGTTCCCGGCCCGGCTGCGGCTGGTGTACCGATCTCGCACCCTCTTCTTCGACTCGCCGGAGGAGGTATTTCAATGGACAGATGAGACAGTTCGCTTACATCCACATACGCCACCCCGGCGGGAATCTGACTCCTCATCCAGCGAGGCGGCGCGTAGGCAGCCGCAAACGAAGTCTAAAGACCGTAGACGCTCCAGATCTAAACGCCGATCCCGGTCCTGCAGCGCAGCCTCCCGGGCTGGTCCTGCCTCCTGACAGTCTGTGTTGGTTTCCTGATCAGTGGGGGCAACTGCAGCCCAGTATACGTTTGATTCTGATATGGGGATCGGAGGAGCTCGAGTGAAGGCTGGCTTCTCTGTTGGCCCTCTAGCAGAGAGAGTGCTTGCTGACATTAGGCTGTGAGTTGGGGATCCATTGGTCGAGGCGGGCCGAGACTCCCCGTTGGGGTCTATGGGCCGCACTCGCCGCGACAGATGCTTCATCGTTTTTGAAGTATAGGGTGGGGGGGTGGTTGGGTTGTTGTCTTTGTTTTTGTGTTTATTATCAAGTCGCACTACGCTATGGTACTGTCTTTATGCTATGCACACACCACATGATTTCTCTTGCATCAAGGTTCCCCGTCACGGACTCCCATGGCTGAGGTTTGTACTGGTGCCCAGGGGTCTCCCGAATCTCTTAAAGTGGTCAGCTGGAATGTCAGGGGGGTATTAGATAAAATCAAACGGGGGGCCATCCTCCAACAGGCGAAGAGGGTTAGGGCTGATATACTTATGTTACAGGAAACACATCTTACGGGCTCAAAGGCGCTCTGTCTCCAGCGGTTCGGCTATACCCAGGTGTTTCACTCAGGGTTTGTGCGGGGGTCCCGGGGGGTAGCAATTTTGATCCATCGCAGAGTTCTTTATACACATATTAAGACATGGGCCGACACTCAGGGGCGCTATGTGTTTTTACAGGGCATGAACAGGGATGAATCAGTGGTGTTGGGGTGTGTCTATGCCCCCCCTCCGCTCTCTTGGGGTTTCGTGGAGCTGCTTATGATGATGTGGGCGGATATGCCCGACGGCCTATCCATGGTGGGTGGCGACTGGAATGAGGTGATGGACGTTTCCCGGGACCGGTGGAGGCCCGGGGGAACGGTGACGGCTCGGCAAACCACGAAACTTTCCTCTTTAGTATCTGGGCTTGACTGGGTGGACTCATGGCGCTGACTGCATGGTGAGGGGCAGGGATATACATACCTGTCTGCGGTTCATGATTCCTACTCCCGCCTAGATTATCTGTTTGTGCCTCGGTCGGCCGCTGCTCGGGTGCTGTGAGCGGATATACTTCCACGGGGTCTCTCGGATCACTCGCCGATCACTGTTACGGTACGGATGGGCTGTGCGACACAGCCCTTCCGCTGGCGCCTGTCGACGTGGAACCTCCAGAAACCGGATTATAGGGAACACATTGGGAATGCTCTCGACCAAAACGCTTAATGTGGGTACGGTTTCTCAGGCTGAACCTCTGTGGGAGGCCCTGAAGTCCACGATACGCGGCATAGACATATCGTATTGTGTGGCGGCCCGTAGAGGTCGGAGGGAGGCTCTGCTACAAGAGGAGGCGGATATCGCAGACCTGGAGTGTCGCAGCAAAAGCGAAGCGGGTACCCATATACGCCATCAGCTCCTATTAGCGCAGCAGAATCATGCAACTCTTCTTATGGATGAGGCTCGCCTCACCTGGCTGGCAATGCGCAGTAGGGTGTACCAGTGGGGGGACAAATCGATCAGGATGCTCCATCGGCTGTGTCAGGGGACGTTCCACTCTCAGCCCCTTCCGGGTATAGTGGGCCCGACGGGGGAGCCTATTACAGATACCCACGCTATTGCGGAGAGCTTCTCTGCATACTTTGCGGGGCTTTATGTCCCCAAAGAATGTCTTCATGAAGACACGATCTGCCGCTTTTTAGATGATCTCCCGCCACGGGCTCTATCTGATGAAGCGAGGGCAGAGCTGGATCTCCCGCTCACAGAGGAGGAACTGGGTGCTGCCCTAGGAGATCTTAACTCTGGCAAAGCTCCGGGGCCCAACGGGTTTCCGTGTGAATTTTTTAAGAAGTACTATTTACAACTGGGCCCCCACTTCCTCCGGGTGGTGGAGGAAGCCCGCGATCGGGGACGTCTTCCCTGCTACTGGAGTCACGCGGAGATTGTGGTGTTCCATAAACCAGGCAGGCTCCCGGATCAGCATGCAGCATACCGTCCCATCTCCCTTCTGAATACGGAAGCTAAAATATTGGCCAAGGCACTGGCTAATCGATTGCGCTCCCATATTACTACATTAGTACACCCGGACCAAGCCGGGTTTATGCCCCAGAGGGCCACCAGACATAATATCAGGCGGGCGCAGGTGGCTGTTGCGACTATCCGGGGGCTCGGCGAACGGGCCGCGCTCCTGCTGGCTGATATGGACAGGGCATTTGATTCCCTTAGTTGGGTGTATCTCTTTGCCTTGTTGAGCAGGTTAAATCTCGGACTCCGTTTTCTGTCCTACCTGTCCCTACTCTACACTGATATTACTGCGTCTGTGCGGGTAGCCGGTTCTTGTTCCTCCACCTTTTCCGTTGGTCGGGGGACCCGGCTGGGCTGCCCACTTTCACCGTATTTGTTTGCCCTGGTGGTTGAACCCTTGGCCGCCTGGGTGCGAATGGATGCGCAGGTGACTGGCTTTGAGTGGGCGCATGGCTTGTCGGATCGGATTGCGCTATACGCAGACGATGTTCTCTTTTTTCTTACGGATATAGACCGGACAGGGCCGAGGTTGCTTCGTATTATGCAGGTGTTTGGGGAATCGTCGGGTCTTTATCTAAACCCCAGCAAGTCTACCCTATGGCTTCTTGGGGATGTGCATGGTCCTGGCTCCTGGGCTTCGTCGGTGCGAGTGGTTACTGGCGGGATGAAATATCTGGTGGTGTTTTTGTCAGACGTGGACAGTTGCGTGGGAAAAGAATCTGGCCCCGGTCTGGGAACGTGTAAAAGAGGATCTTAAGACATGGTCTCACATGCCGCTGACCATTTATGGTAGGTCGGCTATCTTTAAGATGGTTTCACTTCCCCGGCTATTGTATCAACTGCAGAATTACCCGTATCCGATCCCCCCTAGATGGTTCAGGCAAGTTAATGCTGCCTTGGGCCAGTTTGTATGGGCCGGGGGAGCGGTAAGAGTCGCTCTGCAGACCTGCTTTCTCTCCACGTACTGTGGCGGACTGGCGACCTCTGACATATTATCCTACTATATGGCATCTCACTTGCTTGTCCTGAACGAGTGGTGGTATGGGGACAGGGATGACCCAGCCTATGCCCTTGAACGGCATCTTATGGGGGACATATCTCTACACACGATCCTATACTCTGCGCCGACACGCAATGCTCTGCCGCCGGCGACCCAGGTCATTTTTCAGCTTTGGCGACAGGCCCTGCGAAGGATGGGGTGGTGGAATAAGCTGACACGGGAAACCCCCCTCTGGAATAATGGCCGCTTTCCGCAGTTAGCTACCCTGTCAGGGTTTCGAGGATGGGATAGGATTGGTATCTCCACCCTGGGAGATGTTATGCGGGGGTTGATCCTGAAGTCCTTTCAGGACTTACAGAAAGATTTCCAAATGCCAAAAACCCAATTTGATAAATATCTCCAATTTCGCCACACCCTTTCTCCTAGCCTAGAGGGGTTGACATCATTCTCTGGCCGAATTCAGTCCAATAGAGGCGAAGGTATTTATGGGGAATCTGCAAGACAACAAGATCTCTAAGATTTACCAATCCCTAGTCACACACTGTTCCTCTACTTTACAGAAGCTCAAGGAGGCCTGGGAAGGGGACATTGGTTCCCTGGATGAGGAAGATTGGACGGAGGCCTTGGCCTCTCCACGGGGGGCCGCCATAGCGGTGCGATTGCGCCTTATCCAGTTCAAATACCTCCATCGGGTATATTTTACACGGGTCCGTCTGTGGAGGGCGGGGTTGGTGGCCTCTCCGGCATGTCTCAGATGCGAGCGGGAGGAGGGAACCCTATTACAAACAATCTGGCATTGTCTCCCCTTGGCGAGGTTCTGGAGGGGGGTCCTGACCTGTCTCTCCGAGGTTTTGGGCTGGGACCTGCCCTGCTCCCCGAAATTGGTGCTTCTACATGTCATGGAAGGAATTGGGGGCAACATTTATAAACGTCACCTTATGCTGCTGGGGTTCACTCTGGCGAAGAGGGAAATTGCCAGGGCCTGGAAGGCGCCGACGCCTCCGTCTGTCCTGGCATGGAAAAGGGGAATGGATTTTTGCATGGGCCTTGAACTTCCCATTTTCATCGCAAGGGGCTGCCCGCTGAAACATTATAAGATCTGGAAGCGCTGGGCGGACTACCGGGGTCTGATGCTGGAGCCGACCTCTACCGAGGGCCCTTCGATCCACTCTAATCTTACTCTGTAGGTGTGATCTCTAACTATTAGTTTGTTCAGTATCTGGTAGCAAAGATGGTGGTGCAACTGTGATTGCCAGGATGATTTTGGAAAGCTGTTAGTGCGACAGGCGGGTGGGGGGGTTGTTGGGGTGGGGGGCTTTGGGGTTCATTTCATCTGTATCGCTCTGTAATTTTCCTTGATTCTTATTTTGAAAAGTCAAAGTCAAGATATATTACGTTTATTGTGCAGCTGCCTCTGGGTTACAGGGTACTGCTTTCTGTTTAAAAAAAAAAAAGTACGCTCCACCACACGACGTGTCCTCCCATGGGCATCATTGTAGCGGACTTCACTTGGGGTACTGGGATTCTGCAGTGGGCTCAGCAACCAAGGACGGTTGGGATATGCAGAATCACCTAGGTGGGAGATACGCAGACCAACTTTGTAATATAACTGTGGCAGAGGAAAGCATGTCACACACACAGCACGCTACTTGACTCTGCGTACTCACCCACAATCCATGCACGCTCCGGAAGCAGATTATCCATCAGCTGTGGCACAATGCTGTTACGCATGATGTACGAGTCATGGGCCGATCCAGGAAATTTGGTACAGACGTGTGAGATGATCATATCGGCCTGGCACACCACTTGCACATTGATGGAATGGAAATGTTTCCTATTCCTGTAGATGTGCTCCCGTGCCTGTGGTGGAACCAGGCCAACATGTGTGCAGTCAATGGCACCAACAACATTAGGGATGTGGCCAAGGGCATAAAAATCAGCCTTCACATCCGCCAATTCATGCCTCCTGGGGAAATGGATGTATCTGTCCTTGTAGGTCATCATAGCGGACAGGACATCACGTAGCACCATGCTGAACATAGGTTGCGACATCCCACCAGCGCTGGACACCGTGTACTGGAATGATCCAGTAGCAAAAAAATGCAGGGCCGCCATCACCTTAGACGTTGGTGTGAATGCAGTCGGATATGTTCTGCGAGGCCGCAGGTGGGGCTCCAACATAGCACATAGGTCTTGTAGGGTGGGTCGATCCAGACGGAATTTCCGTATGACCTCCTCATCCTCCATGTCTGCCAGCACTGTGAAGGGACGATGCCCATTTGGTCTCCTCCTAGGTGAGATGAAAGGGGACACATGTCAATGCAATACACCATGAGATGTGTCCGACATCTTACGTTTTGACTGATACAACGCCAACAATGACTGTCATCACAGTTCAGATTACAGCCCAACTTACATGTGGGGACACCTTCAGCTACACTAGTCGTACACTTGTCCACTTTTCACACAGCGAGTACCTCCAAAACAATATCTGACTATGTGAATGCCCAAAGGTATATGGCCACATCTTGCATGAGCAGCCCTGAGAGTAGTTCATACAGCATATGTGTGAAACAGCAACACTACTGTCTCCTACCTAGCTGCTATACCTGCCACACCTACTTGTGTAAGTCAAACAGGGCACACATCAACAACACAATGAGCACAGTCTGTGCGTAAACAACAAGTATGTGCATGAGCCAAGCAAAGTAGACAGTGAAATATGCACATTGTGTAGTCAGACATTCATCACTGTGAGTTGCTCAGCCCTATCACACATTGACATGTGTACCCATTGGGGAGTCCATCACAACACTGTTCTGTGTACATACCCAGCAATATCACAAGTGACATGTGAGGGAGTACATGCCAATGTTTTCAATCATATACACCAACATGGCATGTGTAGTCAGCAGTGGGGTAAATGTGCCATGATTCATGTGTCTACTGTGCACTGTTGCGAACTGGTCATTGGCCATTCACACAGCATGATGTGTCCATAGATGCTGTCAAGGTGTTCCGCCACCCCAATCACGGTCACTGGCTCAAATGTATAGCAGCCATATCGCAGTGGCGACCGCCTGGCCCCTGCGGTGTGTCACTGCCAATGCCAAAGCCACACTCGCGGTGGTGATACATATATGTTAATGGTCAAATGGTGGTTAGCATGCTCTGCCACACAAATCATGGTCACTGGCTCAAATGTCCAGCAGCCATATCGCGGTGGCGACCGCCTGGCACATGGGGTGTGTCACTGCCAATGCCAAAGCCACACTCGCGGTAGTGATACATATATGTTAATGGTCAAATGGCAGTTGGCATGCTCCGCCACCCCAATCACGGTCACTGGCTCAAATGTATAGCAGCCATATCGCGGTGGCGACCGCCTGGCCCCTGCGGTGTGTCACTGCCAATGCCAAAGCCACACTCGCAATAGTGATACATATATGTTAATGGTCAAATGGCGGTTGGCATGCTCCGCCACCCCAATCACGGTCACTGGCTCAAATTTATAGCAGCCATATTGCGGTGGCGACCGCCTGGCCCCTGCGGTGTGTCACTGCCAATGCCAAAGCCACACTCGCGGTAGTGATACATATATGTTAATGGTCAAATGGCGGTTGGCATGCTCTGCCACCACAATCACGGTCACTGGCTCCAATGTATAGCAGCCATATCGCGGTGGCGACCGCCTGGCCCCTGCGGTGTGTCACCGCCAATGCCAAACCCTTACAGCCAATGGGAACCGCAATCGCGGTAGCCTAATGCAATTTTGAAAATCGCGGTAGGCGTGCTCCGCTACCGCGGGGCCGGTCATTGGATGCAATTGAAAGATGCACGACCGCGGTAGCGACCGCCTGGCCCCTGCGGTGTGTCACCGCCAATGCCCAAGCCCTTACAGCCAATGGGAACCGCAATCGCGGTAGCTTAATGCAATTTTGAAAATCGCGGTAGGCGTGCTCCGCCACCGCAGAGCCGGTCATTGGATGCATTTGAAAAAAGCGGACCTGGAACACCAATTGCAGCAGCTTAGAACCACTGAAACTACCCCAGGGGGCTATATATGTGTGGGAGAGAGCCTCACATTTCCACTGCTTCCAGACACTGCCGCCTTACACCCCTCACCACCAACTGCTGCTGCTCCTGTCTCCAGACCCTGCTACCTGACACCCCTCACCACCAACTGCTGCTGCTCCTGTCTCCAGACACTGCTGCCTGACACCCCTCACCACCAACTGCTGCTGCTCCTGTCTCCAGACACTGCTGCCTGACACCCCTCACCACCAACTGCTGCTGCTCCTGTCTCCAAACACTGCTGCCTGACACCCTTCACCACCAACTGCTGCTGCTCCTGTCTCCAGACACTGCTGCCTGACACCCCTCACCACCAACTGCTGCTGCTCCTGTCTCCAGACACTGCTGCCTGACACCCCTCACCACCAACTGCTGCTGCTCCTGTCTCCAGACACTGCTGCCTGACACCCCTCACCACCAACTGCTGCTGCTCCTGTCTCCAGACACTGCTGCCTGACACCCCTCACGACCAACTGCTGCTGCTCCTGTCTCCAAACACTGCTGCCTGACACCCTTCACCACCAACTGCTGCTGCTCCTGTCTCCAGACACTGCTGCCTGACACCCCTCACCACCAACTGCTGCTGCTCCTGTCTCCAGACACTGCTGCCTGACACCCCTCACCACCAACTGCTGCTGCTCCTGTCTCCTGGACCCAGTGATGGTGAGGACTAAGAAGATCAGGGCCCGTCCCTTCACCAGCGAGGAGCTGGAGGTCCTGGTGGACGAGGTGCTCACACAGTATGGGAGGCTATATGGTACTCCAGATGTCATGGTAAGTGTTTCAGAGTGGAAATAGGGGAGTGCAGGGAGTGCACACATGAAGTTGATCTGCTGCAGTACGTGCCTGAGAGTGTGGGGTTGTGTCATAGACTGCCTAGTAGGCTGACTCCAGGGGAAAGGGGTGTGTAGCCTATCTTCCACGTTTCCTTGGCTGCACATCTGAATGGGAGGGACATGCATTGTGTTTTCTGCCATACAGTGACACAGCAAGTTGGCAAAGCGGGAGTCAGGATAGAAATTGCCTGTGTGAATGGATGTGTGGGTCCATGAGGTTCTTCACAGGCTCATCTGTGACATTACCAAGGGTATACGTTCAGAGTGTACTGATAGAAGTGTGTCTGACTCAAAATTGCCAACATGTATAGGTCAGCACTATGCACAGGACTTAAATGCCAGAGGGTGACACTCTTGGTGGTAGTTCACCTATGACACAGCAGATTGTTGTACTTTTGTACAGAGCCCCTTCCATTTTCATCAGCATGTGTACTGACTCGCATGTGTAGGCACTGTTTACGCTCTCATTTTGTCCCTACATGTGACATTTCTGATGCCCCACGTTGGACCTCAGAGTGAGCCCACCTGTCCTGCACAGTCACTGCCCAATCTGACAAGGACACATCACTGAATGTACAGAGTGAAACATATGGGTTGTCTGCTAGACTATCCATCAAAGAGCTATCTCAGCCCTGTAGATTGCACACGACAGACCTTGTGAGAATGGTGTGAGATTGTAAGATCATGTCCCTAAATGTGACCTCCATGACACAGTGAGCCATACACAGGGCAAGGACATTGAGGGCTGAGCAGTGTTGGACACAGTGAGTCTGCCCCAAAACATATTTTCCAATGTAATGTATGTCTTGCTCACCCACAAACTGGATAGCAGATGTGGGCCCCCTACACATAGCTTTCTGTGCTGGCATTCTGCATGTGTATGAGATGGGCAGCTACTGTGTCCACCCTCATACCTGCATGCATTTTTGTATGTTTTTCCCATGCTTATGTATCATGTGAGATGCTGTATTGTCTCCGCTAAACATATCTGTGAAGTAGTGCTGAGTTGGTATCATGCTCCTGTACTGAGAGATAGTGGTACATAACCCAGTGTCACTGAAATGTCCCCCTCTTGTCTCCCCTGCCTGCAGCTCAAAGTCCACCAGCGTAAGGCCGTGTGGAGGTCCATTGCACGGAAGGTGCGGGCTCTTGGTGTCTCTAACCGACGGCGCACACACTGTCACAAGAGGTGGGATGACATCTGCCGGCTGAGCAAAACATGGCAGAGATGACGCTGGGGCTGCTCCCTCGGACTGGAAGGTTGGCGCGCAGGAGCATGACACCACTAATGGCCCGCATCTTAGCTGTGACACAGCCTGAGCTTGATGCACGTTTGAGGGAGCATCAGCAGCAAGCTGGGGGGGCGAGTATTCTGGGAAGGGTGACTTTGGTTGTGAGTGACTGCATGTGTTCCAATCCTGAGCCAGTGCTGAGCTCTGTGATGTTGCTAGTGTGATGCAATGGCTTGTAAGTGGCCTCTGTGTTGGGTGCAGCTGTCATGCATTTTCCCTACCTGTACTTTCTCATGTCATTGAAGTAATGGCCCTTGACATTGCATTCTGAGTTGTGGCCTTCTGGCATCGTCTGCATTGGGGAAGTCAGGGACATCCCATGGAAGGGAACGGCAGTGTGCCTCATCTGAGTGTGCTTACATCAATGTGTGCATTGCCTGACATCAGAATTGTGAGGACTACACATCTGACACCAATGTGCAACTGTAGTTGTGCCCCAAAGTACGACATGGTGGATGGCATGACCTCATGGCCATTGTGTACTGATATTTAGGAGTCGGTATCTGTGTTGTCCCCTTCTGCTGCCTCCAGATGTGACTGTGGCAACATGTTGGGAGGTACATCTTTTCGCCCCTCAGGGCCGTAGGTATGCTCAGAGGGATCTGTATGTCTGGTTACACGGAGCCACGGGCAGTCTATTTGGCTGTGTGGTCATCACATGGGTCACTTATGCCAAGTTTGCATGATAACACGCAAAATTCGAGTTAGGAATTGAGGTTGCACAATGTTACTGCACAGGGTGTTGTGCAACATGGGGATATCATCATCTTGTTTAGTGCTTTGCTTGCATATGATGTATGTGTTAATGCCACTGAACTGACCCTATGTCTCTGTCTCTTGCAGCATCTACTGTGGGCACAGAAGGACAGGGGATGGACACCAGTGGTGAGGCATCAAGCACGACTGCTACACACGAGCACACTGACACTGATGTGACCAGCGCCTCAGAGGGGGACAGGAGTCTGCTTGAGGAATCACAGCCAGAGACACCAACCTCAATGTCATCTGACGCCAGCGGTGACACATCTATGTTGGCGGGCACAGGGTGCGGGAACTCTGCCTCCTCTTCCACCACACATCCTCCAGTGCCCACCCTCCCAACTACTTCCACTAGTGCTGCACGTGCTCGCACCAGTAAGAAGGGAAGAGTGTCCTTCACCCCAGGCACCGCTGCCCCTGCCCCTGTCTCCCCTGCTGCCCTCAGTGTTGAGGCTGTGGACCTTTTGCGCCAGCTGTGTGTGGGTCAGACAACTCTCCTCAATGCCTTCCTAGACCATGACAAAAAGTTGGCACAGGTAGTTGCCTTCATGGAGGGCATTCATTCAGACGTGGGTTGGCTACACCGGAATGTCCAGTCTTTGTCCTCCACAGTGACGGCAGCCATTCAGCTGTCACATGCTCAGAGTCCAGATCCAGTCCCTTTGGCCACCCCCCTGCCAGTGGCTACATCTGAAGATAGTGACCACACAACACAGACCTCAGGCTCAAGATACAGCACATGCAGCACACAACAGCAGCAGCCCAAGCGGGCCAGAGCGCAGACACCAACCCCCCCTAAATCCAAAGCCACCCCAGAGCGCAAAGGCAAAAGCCCTTCAGGTGACACTCAGGGGCATAAAGCCAAGAAGCAGGCCTCAGGCTCACATGCCTCAGAGGCATCCCCAGCCAAGGACTCTCCTGTCCCAAAAGCGACTCGCAAAGAAAAGCAGTCAGTTCCCGTTCCTGCTGTGAAGCTGGTGCCTGCTAAGGGTCAACAGAAAAAGCCCGCTAAGGCAGATTCACCCACAACCTCTACTCCCATCCAGACCCCTGTGAAGCAGGGAAAGGAGGTCAGTGTAGGGGGTCCACCTGGTAAACAGGTAGTGGAGGGGAAAAGGCAAGGCCAGGCCAAGCGTACCTTCGGATCCAGCAGGTCCCCAGAGGGAGGCCCACCGGCTGCACCTGATGCAGCTTTGGTGGAGAGTGTGCCTGTTGTGCCCGCCCCACTTACCACTCCGCCCAAGACAATAATTCCCTATGGAGTACCCAAGAAGTGGAAAGGCACCCCTCCACATTCTCCCTCCCACACTGTGTCTCACGGCAGCATTACTCCACCTCCACGTGCCACCACACCACCCAGTCCAGCAAGCCCTCCGGCACCCAAAGCCACTGATGCCTCTACCTCAGCTGGTCCTCTCTCTCCCAGGTCCATTCATCCAACTGGCCCTGACACTCAGCCAGCTCCCAGTCAGACTGACAGCCAAGTCTGAGCCAAAGTCCCCCTCACACACCTGTCTCTCCCACAGCGGTGGCTGGACTGCCCATTGTTGTCCCCCTAACTGTGTTGCTGACCATGGCAGTGTACAGTCTCACCCATTCCATGTGCAGGTTCTCATGCACACGTGTGCCTACTTTTCACTTTGTACTGGCCACTGGCCTTGCTGTTTATTACTGAGTTTGCCCATTCCCTGTGCAGGATCTCATGTACCTACTCTGCACTTTGGACTGGCCACTGGCCTTGCTGTTCATTACTGTGTTTGCCCATTCCCTGTGCAGGATCTCATGTACCTACTCTGCACTTTGGACTGGCCACTGGCCTTGCTGTTCATTACTGTGTTTGCCCATTCCCTGTGCAGGATCTCATGTGCCTACTCTGTACTTTGGACTGGCCACTTGGATTGCTGTTCATTACTGTGTTTGCCCATTCCCTGTGCAGGATCTCATGTGCCTACTCTGCACTTTGTACTGGCCACTGGTCTTGCTCTTGTCTACTTTTGATGCCTATCTGTGTAATATGTGAATAAAGACAGCTACTCCAGTTGTCTGCTTTGTGAGTGTCCTTGCTAAATAAAGGGTTTTATGTGTGGCTATGCTTTGATGTGACACATGCTCTGTATGCCACTTTAACATTCCCAATGGCTGATTTCACTTTTTCAGGGTTTTGCAGAGGTGACAGGCGCTTCAGTTCTTCTTGACTCTGAGGCTTGGGGGTGCAATGATGGTTGTTTGTGATGAACTACTGTTATCATAATCAATCTGTGGTGATGTTAGCTAAATTGTACACATGTCATGTTTGGATGCACTGCCAGCACAGAGTGGGATTCTATCCACAGGATTGCAGGCAGGCTGGCCAGGGTCCATCATGTCTGTGTGATCTTTCTTGATGTGTGAACAGCAGTATTGGTGTATGGTCATCTTGTGATGGCCTGTCATCCTAGTCACATGTGTAAATTACAATGTGTGCACTTGGGTGGGCATGAAGTGTGCAGTGTGAAGGGGGTGAGTTTGTCAGTAGTGTTGATGTGTGTGTGCCCCTGCGATGGCAACTGCACGCATGTGTCAACCTGGATTTGAGTGCCTGTTGGTTGGATTGGTCAGCCCTGTGCTTGTGATTGTGTGCACATGTGGGAGTTGTAGATTGTGCACTGTGCAGTGTGTTGGTGTGTCCTTGCACTTCTGGGGGACACCTACTTGTTGTTGTTGCAAATTGTGAGTATGCAGTGTGACTGGCAAGTCAGTGTTGTGTTTTGTTGATCAGCCATGTGTCTTGATACTGTTTGTGCTCACTGTGCAGACCTGCTCAATCACACTGACATTGTGGGTGTGTTTTCTCATGCATTGCTGTCACTTGACAATTTTTTGCTGCAGTATGGCATGTGGGATGTGGAGTTTTACCATCCCCTATCTGTGCTTATGTTAACTACCCATTGTGAGTGAGCACTCCATCTATTTGTGTATGGTGCACTCCTGCCATGTCCACTACTGACATACACACCACTTCACTCTCATGTCAGCTATCCCCTTGGATTGCCAGTGTGTGTCCCTCCCCACCATTTCATTTGTTACACTATGCTTTGTGGTGCTGATCTGTGCAAAGGACCAATGTGCCACTCAGGACAGTTTCCCAATTGGTTATGTGTGATTTTCTTGTACTGGTTTGCAGTCATGGTTGATCATGTGCATTGCAACTGTTTGTGCTGCACAGTCCTCTGGTCATGTTGTTTGCACCTGGGTGTCCCAGACTTGTGCATCTGTGGGTGATGGGTAAGCTGTATGTGTGTTTGCTGTGGTACTGCTACCCTTCCTGTGTGAGGGTGTCTGTGTGCTGTGGTGATTTGTGTTGTGGAGGTTCATGTTGTGGCACTCAGATATGTGTGCTACTGGTTTGGCTGGTGTGCACACACTGTTTGTTGTGCATGCAGTGCTGTGAGTCTATGTTGCCTTGTAATTGCCTGGTGTGCAGCCCCTGATGTGCAGCTGTGTTTGCAATGTGAGGGATTGGAATGTGCATCTGTTGTGTGTTTGCTGTGGATGTGTGCAGTGTTTGGCCTGTGTTGTCTCTTTCAGCTAACAGATGCTCTGTGTGTGATGTTCTCTTTGCATGTCATTGTGTGTGAGTTGTTTGTGCATTGTGATACATTCAGATGTGTGTTGCAAGTGTAGTGTGCATTACTTGTGTGTCTGTCACATGCACTTAGGAGTATTCTTGTTCCTGAGCTTGTTTTGAGTGCACCTTGGTGGTTTCTCCTCTCATATTTGACCTGTCACTTGTCAGTATTGTGCATGTGCATGCATGTGGTACACTATTACACCATATTGACTTGATGGGTGGTGTGGTATGTCTGTCTGTGTTTTCTTATTGGACCATTGCTCCCAGTTTGTGTCCATGATTGTTTTGGGATGATGCACTTCTTGTCTGTGTTGGGGTATGGTGTCTGTGCATTGGTCCTGAGTGATGGTGTTGTGTACTCCTGTTCTGTCTGTGATCCCATTGCCTTTCCACTGTTTGTCTGCACATGTCTGGGCTTGTTGTACTTCTGTGTCTGTTGTTTGTGAAGTTTGTGTTTGGCTATTGTATTTGTGCCAGCATTGCTTCAGGCATCCCTGAGTGTGTGTGATGTTTGTGGATGCACCCCAGGGAGTGTGATTCTTTGTCAGTGTATTCACAGGACATTATTTGCACCATTCTGTGTGTTTGACACTAGTGTTGGGTGATGCAGGTGTGAGGTGGGTGGAGGAGGGGTATGTGTGAAGGGTCAAAGTTGTGGTTGACAGTCATGGAGTGTGTCACTGGGCCCTGTGTGTTGTGCTGATGACATACACATGTCAAGTAAGTAGGTACAGATGTGTGGCTGATCACTATTTGACTTCAGACACTTCCTATCATCCCTGTGCCTATGCATGGCTTGCATTGCTGTCTCCCTGAGTTGTTGCACAGAGATCACTGTGGTTTGATTTCACTCACTGTGCCAGCCATGTGTTATTGGTTGGTCTAAGGGTGTTGTGATCTGTTCCTTCTCTTGCATGTGATGTGCATATAATTTGTGGCTAGCTCCTTGTGTTCCCATCACTGTCCACCTCACTTTTGTCTTGCCCATTTCTTGTCCTCCATTGCTGCTGCCATCTGGTTTGTGTATGTGGCTGTGTGTCAGAGTGGGGTGTGTCTGGGTGGCTTGACAGGCATTGTGTACAGTTAGGGTATTGTTCATATTCAGTGTGAGTGTTCATTTTGTGATTGGACTCAGTTTGCTCGACATGTGTGGAGTGCGGGTGTGGGGAGGAGGGTTGCCCTGGCCCTGTGCTTCTGTGCTGTGTGTTCCTCTTCAGCCCCACCTGCTGAGGCTGTCTCCCTGGTTGTTTGGTGTGTGTGGTGCAGGGTCTGGGGTCACCTGGCTGGTTATTGTGCAGGGGGGTGTACAGGAGGAGCACACAGCATGTCCCCTAATGTGTGTGGGGGGCCTAGTGTGTGGAGGGTGGAGGTGTGGCCCTATGATCTTTGTGGACTGCCCATGCCTGGCGCTGGCCCTGCCTACTCCATTGTGCGCATGTTTTCCCGCGTCTACACCGCTGCGGTGATGTGACCGGGACATTGCTGTGATTTCGCGGTTGATGGATGGCCCGGATGCGGAGGGGTGATTTAGTGACAGGTAGGACATGTGTGGGTACACTTGGGGATGTGTTCCAGTCCCCACCAGAGTGTCTGATGTGGACAGGAACCGTATGTCAGCCCAGGAGTTGTGTGTTGTGGTTGTGTGTGGAGTTGTGTGATTGCGTACGTGCGGCGTTGTCTGCGATGGGCCATTATTTGCTGGTGGTGGAGCAGGTACAGCACCGGAAAGGCGTGTAGAGCTGGATCCATTGCGGTCTTGACCGGGTGGATGGGACCGGGAGTCTGGTTTCGCGCTCCGCTGTCATGCTTCCGCCGCCTCTGGTTGGGTGGTTTCTCCGCTGCGGTGTGACTGGCTGTTTGGGGCATCCTGATTTGTACGGCGGTCGGGACGTAATTCCGCACGGCAGTGGGTCTCTATTGGCTCCCACCGCCGCGGTGGCGGGCGCATTTTAATGGCAGTTCACGTCGCACTGCGGCAGATGGGAAATGGGCTATGTTTGCCCATTGTAATATGGCGGGCGCTGCTGGCATGCGGAAAATGGCATTTTCCGCCACCGCCAGCACCGCGGTGGTGCCTCCGTCCGCCATCCTAATAGGCCCTTTTCTTCCTTAAATGTGTGTGACCTACTGCTGGAAATTCAAGAGAAGTCAGAAATAAGTCACACCTACAAATTGAAAAGTCTTTATAAGTTGGTCCCAAAGGCTCAGATTACAAGTGCCCTGATAAATAATGCATATATTGAAAATATTGGTTGAGCAGGTCATACTGCCCAGTAAATTCCCATTCATGCGGACTTGAAGGTGAAAATCACCAATTCCTATGGGGAAACAGCCTTTACAATGAGGTTTTTACCTCGTTGTGCCTTTACCACACATTTTTTAGCACACATATTTTTACTGCGAATATGCATTTACAACGCATGCCAATACCACGCATTTAAGGTAAGTGCGGGGGGGGTGTTTGGGGGGGCTCCCTCCACAAATACATTGTTTTTAAATCTAAAAACAATGCGTGGTATTGGCATGTGTTGTAAATGCATATTAGCGGTAAAAACATGCACGCTAAAAAATGCGTGGCAAAGGCATGCAGAGTAATTACCTGCGTTGTACCATTGTACAACCATTCCTATGTAATTCCCATTTTTCTTGGGGAAAATTCCGAATAGTTTAGTTTTAGCACCCATGTTAGTTGCAAAGTTGATTCCTGCTCATATTGTTGAGTTTCCATAAAGCAATAGGTAATTATCATGTACTTGTTTATAGCTTTTGGTCTTTTTTTAGGACAAGTTATACATTTGTTTGAGAAGTACAACAAATAAATATAATATTAAATACATGTATGCACTTTATCTTACCCAAACGTCTTTCATTTTCACCAATGTGCCTCTAACCTCTCTTCTAATATTTGCTTTTATTTCCCTCAGTTTGTTTCTCATAGTCTCATAACAATACTCTCCTATTTTCGTCCTTGTTCCTAAAGCCGGTGAATGCACTGGACTGAAAATCCTAAGATTGTGGGCAAATGACGTAATCTCCCTGTGCTTACAAATGTAATGCATTTGTAAAATTGCAAACTATAATGTACATATATAATAACTTGGGGGCATATTATCAACGGCCAGCGATAATTATCGCTGGCCGTGCTGAGTGACGAATTCTCTAACGCAGGCGATCTCTGGTATTTATCGCCCTGGTAGCGCGTTATTAACAACGCGTGTCCCCAGGGCGATAAAAATTCCAGAGATAGCGAGGTTATCGCCGTTTTGCAGGGAACATCGCTGGTTTTCCAGCGATGTTCCCTGCAAAACGGCGATAACCTTGCTGATACGACCCTGTGGTCCTATCAGCATAATCCACCTCTTATGTCTAACATAGGTAAGTCAGGATTTTAGCAGACGTTAGATTTTGGCGAAAACGGCCGTTTTCGCCAAAATCTAACGTCTGCTGAAATCCTATGGGCTGCCTTGTAAATATCGCGATGTGAACATCAGCGATATTTGCAAGGCAGTCCATCCGGGGTACGCCCAGTGATGCCCACTGTGCATCTCATTAGAGATGCAAAGGGGGGCGTCGGGAAAAAGGGTGCTAACATGCGATTATGCATGTTAGCCCCCTCTTGTTGATAGGGCGATAGTTTTATCTTCGTTTTTCTGGCTTTTAAAGTGGGGGGGGGCAAGTCAAGGGGTTAAGGGGGAGGAGGGAATGAAAATAAAAGAAAATAATGCATACTTACCTGTCTGCCGCCGCCGCCTCTTCTCGGTCCTCTTCCCCGCTTCCAGGGCAGGAAGCAGGTTGCACCCGGCTCCCAGCCTCCCGAAAGCCAATCACAATGCTGCAATGCAGCGTTGTGATTGGTCTGAGCACTGTGGATCCGCGCTCAACCAGAGAATGGGAGGCTGGGCATGTTCTCCAAGCAGGCTGTAATGCAGCCTGCTTGGAGAACATGCAAAGTGCATGCGCACTTTAGGGAGTGCAAACCACTCCTCCCCTGCTCTGTCAGCAGAGCAGCCCCACCCTGTCCTGCCTGCAAAGCTGCCGCAACAAGTAAAAAATAAAATGATAATAACTTAAAGTTACTATAATTCTATTTTTCCTTTAGTGACACTGCTTAAAAGCAATGGGCTGACGCCAGCTGCGGCCGGCTCAGGTAAGCGCGGTGGGGCGGTTGGGAGGGGCAGGGCACGGCAAGGAGGGAAGCCGATGAACGGCGGAAGAGGTATAATTAAATAAATAATACCTATTCTGTTGTCCGTCAGCTTCCCCCCCGCCGCGCCCTGCCCCGTCCCAATGCGCTTACCTGAGCCGGCCGCCCCTGGGCGACGCTCCTCTGCCTTAGCGGAGGAGCCTCCACTGCTCTTCTTCCATATTTCCATCACCCACTGTTTGCCCCTCTTCCACTCACTATCTAGCCTCAAGCCGAGTGCTTCACTGTGTGCATTTCTTACAAACGCAAAACAAAGAACAGCCATTCCCTTGCATTTGAAGTACAGGGTCAATCATTCATAATCACTCTATATATCCAGCATGTCTAGCTTACACATTCATGCAATAGACGCCTGCAAACTCTCGAATAGCCACCCAGAACCGAAATCAACAAATAGCATTCACAGAAACTCTGCAATGGTACAAGGCATGAGGCTCCCCGCACTCCATTTCAAACAAAAAAACAAGACAACAACTATATTGGTGACTACCATTGCACAGTGGTATAAGATATGCACGTCCTGTGAGCTCCTCAGACATGAGCCCTCCTACCACATGTCTTCACACTCACAATGACACCAAACAACATTCATGGTTTCAGAACATTTAATCACAGACTCTTGGTCTAGCAACTGCCAGGGCACAGAACCCACTGGCTTCCTTCGACAAAGGGTTTACCTGTCATTCCTAAGTCTACATTTTCAAAGCCCTGACAAAGCAAAAACAGACAGTTTAACCATACATCACCTTCACTCAAAATTCCCTTCAACAGACTCCAACTCGAGAAATGTCATCACAACCACACTCATACACAGTGCCCCCAGACATCCTCCTCACTCATCTAGACTACCCAGCACAACAAACTCTCACATCTTCTTTGTCTTCCACAAGCAACACACACATCCCATAAGGACAAAACACTGTACCACACACAAAAGTGTAGCCTAGCACTCCAAAATACAACACACCCAGTCACATTAGCAGGCCAAACCAACATGACCAAATGCCAGGCCACAGAAAATACTAAGGGCCTGATTTAGAGTTTGGTTGATGGGATACTCGGTCACAAACGTTTTGGATATCCCATCCACCATATTACAAGTAAAATTTGATATAATGGAGTTGTAAGACGGCAGACAGGATATCCGTCACATTTGTGATGGAGTAACCTAACCACCAAACTCTAAATCAGGCTCTTAACCTGCATCCAGTACCACGTCCTCTGGAAAATTCACCAGAAAAGTCAGAATGTCTTCCAAACACAATGATGGGAGGCTACAGTAGACACGTACTGAAGAATTATTGGCACAACACAAGAATCAAGCACTTGAGCAGTCCAGCAATAATACTATTGTCACTAGTCCATGTCAGCAGATATAGAAGTACTCACCTACCACACACTAGAACTATCAAACATGGTAATTCAGACACAACACTGACCAGCTCCATTACAGGCAAACTGAATAAAATGCACCACAAACAATTACAAACACACTCTGCCTCCTGTACCTGTCAAATTTTGTACAGGAGGATGACTCAGGCAAACTCTTTGGGGGTACTACACTTCCCCAAATTTTCATACCGTGGGGTACTCTCTCATGCAACTTCCTACGACAGAGTATTACTCTTCCCCAACTTAGCATATCATTGGTCACTCCCAAATGCAACTCCTAATGACAGGGTACTATACTTACACAGCTTAGCATACCATGAGGTACTTCCCATAAAACGTCTAGTGACAGGAGACTGCCCTTTCCTCATTTAACACCAACACACACACTCACATGTGTACTACACTCCAATATCTTGTGATGGGGTACTACTCTACCCCTCATCTGCAACCCATGGACATTGACAACCAGCTCATATCTACACAATACCGCACAGATAGGTACTATACTCTTTGCCCCAAACTGCTAACTAGACTCCATATGGAGTTGAACTTAAATGCTCACACAGTACTACAAAAAACAATTTACAGGTGGGTTGCATGTGTATGCCTGTGGATGGTACAAAAATGTAGGGATGGGTGTTAGGTGGGTAATTCCGTGTAGCGTACTCATGTGGAATTATCCAGAAATTCTGCAAGATTACACAGAATTATGAGAGAAGAGTAATTCTGCATTTAGCGCAATTTCTTTTTTTTAATAAATCTTTTTATTGACAGTTCAGTAAAAAACAAATACAATGCATACTTGAGCACTGACATTTCTTTTGGTTGTACAATCATTTCAATATAAAACTTGCCTGATAAGATTTCCTCTCCATCACATAACTCAACCGACACTGGCGAGGGATGTCGTTGGACCCAATCGCTACTCCGCCCGGCCAATGGAGGCGAAATCATTGCAAATTTTCGTTCTGTAAACATTCAATTTTCCCCAGATTTGTCCCCATTTTCATACCGTGGGGTACTCTCTCATGCAACTTCCTACGACAGAGTATTACTCTTCCCCAACTTAGCATATCATTGGTCACTCCCAAATGCAACTCCTAATGCCAGGGTACTATACTTACACAGCTTAGCATACCATGAGGTACTCCCCATAAAACGTCTAGTGACAGGAGACTGCCCTTTCCTCATTTAACACCAACACACACACTCACATGTGTAGTACACTCCAATATCTTGTGATGGGGTACTACTCTACCCCTCATCTGCTACCCATGGACATTGACAACCAGCTCATATCTACACACAAATAGCGAGTGACCCCTCGCAGTAGGAGTTTCCCCCTGCAAAAAACATATACTTACTGGACGAGGAGTAATTGTGTAATTATTTGTAATTCAGCATCAAAGAGTATTGGGGAATTAGAGAAATTACTCCGATTACTCTGGCATAATTGAAATCCTGCTCCGGTCTAATAACATGGAGGCCTGTGGGTAGCATTTTGTGGGCTTAGGTACTGCAGAGGCTGGAGAGGTGAGGACTGGAAACCCCAGACAGAAGTTGTGTATTACTAACTTTCCTGATTGCTGGGTGGGTCACACACACTAAGGAGATGGAAGGAGAGCATTCTCTGTGCACATCAAATGTCTCTTGCATTCCAGGAAGAGTTACTGGTAAGTGGGGCCTGGACTCATTGTCAGGGAGATGGTGGGACTGGTAAGTTTGGCGCTACCAGGGAATATGATAGAGAGGAATTCTTAGTCGTTTGAACCTTTATGGGGTATTGCTCACTGATAGGAGCAACATATACTACCTGTTCTCACGCTACTAGAGTTGCTTTGCTCATTTACATATTGGCTCCATTTGTTTCCTTGTAAGTGCTTACTGCGCATGGTGAAGCCTGGCTCCAACAGAGGGTTGGCGGGTTAGTTGCTCGACCACCCTGCTTAAATGCACTTTTAATGCACTTTTAATACTTTATTGGTTTACTTTTCTCCTTCTTATTTTACTTTTGTTATTTTAACTACTTTATTTTCACCAGTATTTACCTTCAGGAAGGGGAGCTTTCCTGTGAGGTACGGGGCTGCTGGGCTCCTGTTAGAGATCTGTTGTCCCTCCTTTGTTTTTAGGCTGTATCTGCCGGCACCGTGGCCATGCCCCCTTGAAAGTTGGGCTATTAAGGAATGGCCGGTGCACAGACACGCGGCTGGCGCACCGAAGGTGTGCCAAAGGCAAGCCCAACTGTGCCCATCTGCGCCTGTATGGCTCCAGGGGCCAGGACCCCTGCTCGGACGGGACCCTTATTTAGACAGTACTCCTCTGAAGAACTCAGGAGTTTGGCGGCAGACTCAGCCGGATGTCCTAACTGCGGGTTCATGCTCATCAAGCAGCTCGAGGCCCGTCCTCCGAGCCAGACGCTAATACCTAGTGGGCCTAAGGCCGAGTGTGACATTTTAAACTGTCGATCTTTTGCAAACCACAAGACTGAGATTTTTGACCTTCTCAGGGATTCTAGCCCGGATGTGCTATTTAGAATGGAAACTTGGCTATCTTATAGCTCTGGCCCTGATATCCTTAGCGCCATTCCTGAGGGCTATGCACTTGTCAGGAAGGATCACTCCCCCGAAAGGGGTGGGGGTATTGCGAATATTTTTAAACATTATATCAGTTGCTCATTTACAGACACAGAGTTGAAAGATTGTGAGGCCACCTTTTTACCTTAGCCTTCTCTAGTACCTGTTAAATGGCCTGTCAATCAAAAGTGGAAAATCAGACGGTTTGTGACAAGAGCAGAAAATCATGTTCGATAAACTGTGACTTCTGGGCTGAACAATGTTCACTAAGTTATAATACTCATTAATTTTCCCTCTCCTGAAATCAAGTCGCTGGTTGAAATTCACATCAACACAGACTGGTTGAATGAAGTCTAGCCTGAAGCAACATGGTGTGTGCACATGCCCCAAGAAACAATTTACAAAAATTCAAAATAATGCACAACAAGTTGTGAGATTGTGATTCAACCAAAGAGCCTCAGACCCCATCACACATGCTTCAAAATCTGTGAATTTCCTTCCAGGGAAAATGAGAATCAAATTGTTGATCCTTTACACCTTATCTATGGCTTTCAGGGCAAATTCACAGTGTTAGCTCTACAATCAGTGTCAGACAGAACTTGAAATCCACAAGTCAGGTTGATTGGCGAAGACAAACTCAAAAGAATGAAATTTGGATGAAAGCCTAGAAGATGTTCGGGATCGGCCTTTGGTATCTACAAAGGCCCAGATTCCCAGGAAGAGCCCTGCATATTGGCCTTCAGTAAAATTGAGAACTGCTTCTTCTAACGATGCCGTCACCCAGGTACATAGGACCAGAAGAGAGGATCCACTCTTTCCAGACAGACCTTGCCCATTTCACTGTATGTTGGCTATATGTCTGACAAGTCTATAGCTGGAGTCTTGCATGCACAAGACAAAGCATCGAATCGATAGATTAAATACATATATGGTCTAAATCTTCCAGCAAAAAGCTTCAATCCACCAACCTTATTTCTGTGAATGTGATGACCACACTGCAGAAATCTCAGTGAAGGTAAGCCCTTAAGGACTTGAAGTGCAAACACATTGTGAACGGCAGACAAGGCAAAGAAATAATGCCTTCTTCAGGCTTCGATTAAGAAAGCAAAAAATGGAATGGTGCCTAAAGTAAGAAAGCCCAAAGGGTGAAACAGAGAAGCCATTGTGGAAGGGAAAGTGCTAGGCAGTCCTTCTGCATTGGAAAATGTGTAAAAGAAAATTCTAATATGTTGGTAGTGAAGGGGAAAAGGCATGTAAAATCAGGCAATTATTAGGCAGGGACAGTTGGTTGCATCTGTCCTCAAACAGATGCAACAGACAGTGCTAAAATGGGGCGAGTTTTGATGCACCATTTAGAGCTTGACCCTCATGCACCTCAACCAACATCTCCAATATAGGTTATTCAATGCTCTACATCTTTGCAACCATATACTCCGAAATGGCACCCAGGTACGATACAAATGTTAGAGCTTTGCAGCCCGTCAGGGCTATGAATTGCTATGCAAGTGTGTGACAGTACAATACAAAGGAAAGACAGCACTGGAAAGCATGATTTGGATGGAGCAGGAGTGATGCATCATGCATGCAGACTGGGGAATTGAGCACAAGAATTTCACAAGTGAGAACACTGTAACTATGAACTTCCTGTTCTGGAATATGCTAAACCTACACTACTGTGACTGGAGAGACAGAGGGTTGAAAACTCAAGCACAAACGCTTTGGAATGAAGGTCTAACCTACATGAAAACCCAACCTACTTTATACAGGGTCAGCCTGGGACAGAAAATAGACTTGGACTCCAAAATAACAGTAGCCCTTATCAGCAAATTAGATAGTTAAACGTGTTGGCCCTCTGCAAATCAGAGCAGTTTTGAACTTGTAAAGACATGCAGTATAGATGTTTTGCAAGTTATAAGAGACTACATGCATGTGTGCTTGCTGCAAACAATGTTTGTGGTAATATCAGAGAGATCAACAGTAAACACCTCTCCACCAGACCCTAAAACAGGCCCTCCAACAGCTAAATATCGACCCACACACTAACCTGTCAGACTAGGTGTTATGGCACTGCCAGATTGCACTATAGGCCAGTCCGACCCTGCCTTTTTTCCCTTCAGAAAAACTGTTATAACGTTTCTGGTCCCCTGCCGAGGCTGCAAAAATTGTTCCCTCCCCCTACACATTGATTCCGGTTGTGTTGCCGTTGTGCGGCTCACAAGTACAGAGCAAGAAGGGAGAGAGTTGATGGTCTGCTTTCAACTGGGATCAGGTCCTGTATAAAGAGAGTGATTTAGCTCTTTGCTGGTAGGGTTGTTGCTCAATGTAGCTATTAGGTAGGTGGTAGGCAGGCCATGAGTGGATTGCTGTGATTTGCATCTAGAAGGAGATGAATTGTTACAGCTCCAATGACATGCATTTATTACCTTTCCTCATTACACTGGAATTGTGATTGTGGATTAGTCACATTTTATCATTTTTTTTCCATCCACTGGCTCCCCTTCCATCCATGCTACAGGCCAGTCACTATTGAGAAACCATATAGGCTTGTGTCACTGGGAATCAAAATATTATATAGAGTATCTGCCCTCTTGAAAGTAACCTTAGGCTTCCTGGGTAGGATCTCCGCAAGATACGAATCAATATATAATACTTTCCAATGTTTATAAAAGGGATTCAAATGTCGTTCCTTTCCATGCAATATGCATTATTTTGTAATGATTCTTACAAAAACGCATTCACTATTTGTGATCTGCTGCTTTTAGTGCTGTTTCTTAGCGCAGAATGCATGCTCGCAGCCATTTTGAGCACGAGGGTGCATTTTGTGCTAAGGAAATAGTGCTTAATATTGGCTGTAAATTGGGGAAAAACCCTACCCCAAGAGCACATTTAGCGATCACGAGAAGGCTCCCGTACTCGCTATTCGTGTTCTGTTGCATTTAGAGCTATTTCTCAGCACAAAATGCATCCTTGTGTCCATTTTGGATGTGAGGGGGCATTTGTGTGCTAAGAAATAGTGATCAATGCAGAATTACTTTTCTCGTTTAATTCAAGCATAATCTCGCTGAATTTTTAGGTGATTCCGCGTGATTACACTACACTGAATACACGTTATAACAAACAAATCCTGGGCACACGTATAAAATGTGTATAAATAAGTTAGAAATTGACAAAAGTCCATGGAAAAATCAGATGAAGTAAAGTTCGCAGAAGAGTCTTGTCTTTTTTCTTTTATTCAAACCACGATGAAAAATGATCAGCCGAAAAAACCAACAACCAGCCAACACATGTTTCGTCTAGGAGGTTACTCCCACGACTTCTTCAGGGCTGTAGTTATTGTGAATGGAACAGTGAAATCAAGATGCCGGTGATAATTCCAACCCGGCAGGTCTATACTGTAAATTGAGTAAAGGAATACCTAAGTGTACGGATAATCAAAACTTATCTAATCGTATTGAGTCAAAGCATGCCACGAGTAGGACACAGGTATGTATCGTGCAGTAAATGATTTCATGGGGTGAAAAAAAGCGGATACGCCAGGCTTGAGTCCATAAAGTTAAGATTAAGTGCAGATATCAGTAACAAGACACGAGTATGTGTCAACGATTTCCATTGCTGTAACGAAAAGTGAACCGTGGCTTGCGTCAATGTCCTTCCGAGGAATGAAAGAAGTTACCTTTTTGACGCTCTGATGCTCCTCTCTGGCTCTGTCACTGTGCACTGCAGGCACAGGCTCCCAGAATCTCCTGGGCCAATCCCGATGCTGCATGAAAGCAGCGTCAGGATTATCCTGAGTGCCATGAATTTGCACTCCCAAGTAGACTGGGAGCCTGTGCCTGCTCTCTCCAACCCACCAATGCAGCTGGGGTTGGAGAGAGCTTCAGTGCGCATGACGGTTTGGCCAGCCTGAGATGGCTAGCCAAACCGTCATGTGCACTGACAACCAGTGCACCTACCACTCCCTCTCTGCCTGTCATCCCCATGGCCCCGCCCCTAGGCGATGCTACGGACAAAAATAAAACAATAATAAACACAGGCTCATATTCGTTTTATTTTTCATTTTTTGGCTGCTGATGGCAGTGGGGTGACGCTCCTCGTCCATACCGAAGGAGCCGCCACTAGCTAATTAACTGATTCAAGTTTCAGAATGTGTTATTTTGTTGTAACATTTGTAAATGTTTTTATGAAAACTCCTTGCATGCAGTTGGGTTCTATGCACTTGTACAGTGCTCCGTAATCCAATGGGTCTTGCTCGTACTATATAAAACTGCAATTTAATACATAAATAATATTGACCGTGGCCCAATCACTATCCTCACTCGTTTCTGGGATTGGACGTCTATCTTGGCATTGCAGGTCAGAATGCCACTCTCATTATTGATACCATTTGAGAAGTGAATATAGACTTTACAAATATCATTGACTTAAACATGTCAGCCTTGTCTCCTGGAAAAATCATCTCACCTTTCTTGCATCAGTTGATCTCACAGCCATAGGATCTCATTCACATTCACACGAGACTGTATTTAATGTGCGTGCCACAAGAGTTTCAGAAAAGTAATCCTGAACTTTATCTAATGGAGTTGATCCAGATAAAACACCCCGCACATTGTGTCCAAAAACGATAAATGGAAAGATTTTGCTTCACACACACTTTTTATAGAAATTAAAAACTTTTGTTTTTTGCTTTTCAATTATTTCCTTACCAAAACACCACACAGAATCATAATATACCTGTTAGGTGCAGAAGGAGGAGGCTACAATTCAAAAAGCAGAATGTTAGAACATTGTTTGATGTCACAAAGGGTTCACTGACAAAATATCAATAGCAAAAATATAGATGTCAAAAATATAGATGAAAAAATATAGAATGCAAAAATATCAACTCCCTATACTTAAACAGGTAAGTACAAAAATATCGAAAAAAATATCGATGTTAAAAATATAGTTGTACAAAATATTGATTTTTATATATATATAAAATAAAATGATAAATATTGAATATATAAAATAATAAAATTACTTTTTAAAAAATAAAGTAGATTTAATATACATTTTAACAAATATAACAAATAAATTTAATTAAAAGAGTTAAACACACATACATAATAAATATATATATATATTTACTTTAAAACAATTATTAAACTATTAATTTTAATTTATTTTATAATTTTAAAATTATATAAAAATTTACAAATATATATATATTCACTGAAAAAACCATAGGTTTCAGGCACGTTATAGTTAGAAATTAGCATTTAAAAAACCTTACAAATTCACTGAAAAAACCATAGGTTTTAGGGACAGTTATAGTTAGTTGGACATTGCACTCGTACAAAACCCGTGAAATTCCCCCGTTATAGTTAGTTCAGCTAACTATAACTTGCGCCCGCAATGCACTGCTGATGACGTCACATATTACATCACTCATGACATGGTCAGTGACATCACTGATGACATCTCAAATGACATCACTGATGACATCACTGATGACATCATCCACGTGATAATCTGATGCACCTCCTCACACCCTAATATAACCTTTGATACACCCACTCTAAATTACAGACTGCCATTCTCAAAACCATAGACACTCCAACACCAATAACTACATACCCACTCACTGATTCTTAGGTCTACACACACACATCCACTCACTCACCCGTACAGTCACTCATACTTACGGTCACTCAGTACAGGACTATCATATGCACTCATACTCCTATATAGACACTAAAACACCGCCACTCATCCATAGAGGTACTCACACACCGAGGGGCCGAGTCCGATTCGGGCAGGAAATCTCTCCGACAGAGCCGGACCCGAAGAGATTTCCGACCGAATCGGACCCTAGCAGTCCGACCGAACGAGTACGATGCGTTCACATGCTATCGGACTCGATTCGGTCGGACTCCCATTGAAGTCAATGGGAGCCGGTCGTACAACGCGTACGCGGGCTCCCATTGACTCAATGGGTGCGAGGCGAACAAGGGCGCCCCCTCTAGCGGGTACGCGTCAAAGAGGGTCGCGCTGTACACGCACAGGTAGGGGGGACCCATGGGTCCCCCTATGTGCGACTCCGCGCAGCTAGGCGTACAGGGGTCCGACACGGACCCCCAAAGTGCGGCTCCGACTGCTCTTTATATACTCCAACACACATATATACTGCCTTTCACATATGTAGTTACTCACACATGTACCACTGGGACATACATTCACTCACTAACACACTCTTACACACACTTACCCACCCATACAGTCTATCACAGATGCACTCTTGAAACCATCCACCCAGTGAATCACCCACTCACACATCTATGCACAGTCGCACACACCCCACCCACACAAACACTCAGGCACCCATACAGATACTCAGACAACCAATCAATAACTCATATAGACACTCATGTAGCTATTCGAACGAGTACGATGCGTTCACATGCTATCGGACTCGATTCGGTCGGACTCCCATTGAAGTCAATGGGAGCCGGTCGTACAACGCGTACGCGGGCTCCCATTGACTCAATTGGTGCGAGGCGAACAAGGGCGCCCCCTCTAGCGGGTACGCGTCAAAGCGGGTCGCGCTGTACACGCACAGGTAGGGGGGACCCATGGGTCCCCCCTATGTGCGACTCGCGCAGCTAGGCGTACAGGGGGGTCCGACACGGACCCCCAAAGTGCGGCTCCGACTGCTCTTTCGAGCCGGACGGCGCGAGTTGGTCGGACTGCTCGCGGTGCGCATCGTACTTACCCGGCCGGGGAACGTCTCCATTGCGCGGTGCGAGTCGTGTCCGTGCGAGTCGCTCGGAGCGGTTGGGTCCCGCGAACGAGTCAGTCGGCGATTTCGCGTACGTTCGCATCGTACTCGCTCGCCCGGACGCACGTCCGACTCGGTCGGGAATCCGGGCTCCGAATCGGATCCGGTAATGCCGAGTCCGATTCAGAGCCCTACCAGCCGAGATCGGAATCGACCCCCTAGTCAGTCATGAAAATAATTAAACACACTGCCATTTACTCACCTATACAGTTATACACACACCAGCTCACTTACTCATACAAATACTAGCACATTCTTACGCTCTTATACAATCACTGATACAAGCACACACTCATCCATACAGTCACTCTCACAATCACACACTCTCGCTTATAGCTATTTATATACTCCAACACACATATATACTGCCTTTCACATATGTAGTTACTCACACATGTACCACTGGGACATACATTCACTCACTAACACACTCTTACACACACTTACCCACCCATACAGTCTATCACAGATGCACTCTTGAAACCATCCACCCAGTGAATCACCCACTCACACATCTATGCACAGTCGCACACACCCCACCCACACAAACACTCAGGCACCCATACAGATACTCAGACAACCAATCAATAACTCATATAGACACTCATGTAGCTATTCACAAACCCATGCACCACTTACACAGCAACAGACAGACGGATACAGACATTCACCGAGTTTAGTCACTAACCCATGCATTCAGTAAGATACGTTAGTCACGCACCTACTAAATCATCCATACAGACACTTATACACCCACTCATTCTTCAATACGCCTTTCCCTATATATATTAAAAATATTTAAACTTTACAGAAACACACAGTCACTGGATGATGTCATCAGTGATGTCATTTGAGATGTCATCAGTGATGTCATCAGTGATGTCACTGACCATGTCATGAGTGATGTAATATGTGACGTCATCAGCAGTGCATTGCGGGCGCGAGTTATAGTTAGCTGAACTAACTATAACGGGGAATTTCACGGGTTTTGTACGAGTGCAATGTCCAACTAACTATAACTGTCCCTAAAACCTATGGTTTTTTCAGTGAATTTGTAAGGTTTTTTAAATGCTAATTTCTAACTATAACGTGCTTGAAACCTATGGTTTTTTCCGAAAATTTCAAAGGTTTTTTAAATGCTAATTCCTAACTATAACATGTCTGAAACCTATGGTTTTTTTCAGTGAATTTCAAAGGTTTTGTAAATGACAATTTTTAAATGTATTAATTGTTATCTTTATTTTTTTGATACTGATTTACTACATTTTTTTAAACTATTTATTTTTAGATATTTTATTTTTTAAATTACATTGTAATTACATTATACATTACATTACAAAATATACTTTCTCAGAATGAATTACTTTAGTTTAAATACTTTGCAAATAGGCAATAGACTTTAACGTACAGTAGTTACAGTTGTTGCAATGGGCAACACAATTTCAAACACAATGCAACATTGAGCTCAATGTGAATTTCTAGTTAAATGCAATTAGTTACTTTATGGATTACTTTTCTAACCACAGGACTGGATCCTAGATTCAGTCCTGGGACATCTCCTTTAAACAGTTGAGTAAAAGCGTTTTGGTTACAGTAGTGATTTTTAAGGAATATTATTGTATTTTAAAAGTTGACACAAACTTTTTTACATATAATCACCAATGTTATACTATGGGAGGAAAAAAAACTTAGCAGGTAAGTAGTGTTATCGTTACTTTTTCTTACTCAGTGGTGGATCCTGGATCCAGCACTGGTGCATCTCCTGTAAACAGTTGAAAGAATGCGTTTAAGTCATACAGGCGATTTTTAAGGAATATTTGTAGTTTGTGAAAATCGACACTTTGAAACTTTTCTGCTGAAAACCATACAATGGATTCCTATGGAAGGAAATACAAGTTACTGGTAAGGACTGTTAGAATTACTTTTCAGGGTCAGTGCTGGGCTAAAAGATGCAGCACTGGGTTCTCTCCTGATAACAGGTGAGTAAATCGGAATTCGTAGCTCGGCTGATTTTAGAGGAATATTATAAAGTTCCAAAACTCCACACTTAGAAGAATTTCCAAGTGAAACCAGTCAATGTTAGCCTATGGAAGGAAATTCAAGTTACTGGTAAGTACGGTTAGAATTACTTTTCAGGATCTGTACTGGGCTCAAAGATGCAGCACTGAGGTCTCTCCTGATAACAGGTGAGTAAATTGGAATTCGTAGTTCAGCTGATTTTAGAGGAATATTATAAAGTTCCAAAACTCCACACTTAGAAGAATTTCCAAGTGAAACCAGTTTATGTTAGCCTATGGAAGGAAATTCAAGTTACTGGTAAGTATGGTTAGAATTACTTTTCAGGATCTGTACTGGGCTCAAAGATGCAGCACTGAGGTCTCTCCTGATAACAGGTGAGTAAATCGGAATTCGTAGTTCAGCTGATTTTAGAGGAATATTTGTATGTTTCAAAAATCGTCAGAAACTTTTTCAGCAAAAAGCAGGCAATGATATCCTATGGAAGGAAATTCAAGTTACTGGTAAGTACGGTTAAAATTACTTTTCAGGATCAGTACTGGGCTCAAAGATGCAGCACTGAGGTCTCTCCTGATAACAGGTGAGTAAATCGGAATTCGTAGTTCGGCTGATTTTAGAGGAATATTTGTATGTTTCAAAAATCGACACTTAGAAACGTTTTCAGCAAAAAGCAGGCAATGATATCCTATGGAAGGAAATTCAAGTTACTGGTAAGTACGGTTAGAATTACTTTTCAGGATCAGTACTGGGCTCAAAGATGCAGCACTGAGGTCTCTCCTGATAACAGGTGAGTAAATCAGAATTCGTTGTTCGGCTGATTTTAGAGGAATATTTGCACAATGGTGAAGGAAGGGGGTGGGGCCTGAGGTGACATGTCTGCAAACACACCCTGTGGCGCGTTTTAAGTTGGAGAATTAATTCCTCCTCAATCCCGAGGGACCCTAGGGGCCAACTAGCCCACCAGATACCTCCAGTATGCGCCAGAGAGCTGCTTTGTAGAGAGGTGTTCAGAGGCCACGTCCCTTTTTACAACACTCTGCAACGCAGCTCCGTGGCGCTTACTGGAGGTACCTGGTGGGCTAGTTGGCCCCCAGGGACCCTCAGGATTGAAGGGATTTAATTCCCCATCTTAAAACGCGCCACGGGGCCTGTTTGCACACATGTCCCTGAAGCCCCGCCCCCTCCCTTCACCACTGTGCAAACGCGCCCCGTGGCGCATTTTAAGTTGGGGGATTAAGTCCCCTTGAATCCTGAGGGTCCCTGGGGTCCAAGTAGCCCACCAGGTACCTCCAGTAAGCGCCACAGAGCTGCGTTGCAGAGAGGTGTTAAAAGGGGCGTGGCCTGGACCACCTCTCTGCAACGCAGCCCCCTGGCGCATTCTGGAGGTTCCTGGTGGACTAGTTGGCCCCCAGGGACCCCCAGTATTGAAGGGGAATTCATTTCCCAACTTAAAACGCACCACAGGGCGCGTTTGCAGAGTGTTGCTGGGAGGGGGCGGAGCCTCGGCACGATCACGTGTTTTTTTGTTTTTTTGTTTTTTGGAAGGGAGCTGTGTGGCCCCTCTTCTTTTTACTTTTTTTGGGCCCTGGGGACCCCATCCCCCAGGGCCTGACCCCTTTTTTAATTTAAAAAAAAACAAAAAAATTAACGGGAAGGGGGCCGCGTGGGCCAATTCCGGCCCCGGGGACCCCATCCCCCGGGGCATGGCCAAATATATATTTTTGTTTATGGAGGGGGGCTGCGTGGCCCCCCTCCTGAGGCCTCTACTGGCCCCGGGGACCCCATCCCCCGGGGCGGCCTTTATTTATTTATTTATTTTAAAAAAAAAATCTTTTCATTATGGGGAGGGGGGCCGCGTGGTCCCCTCCCGGGCCAATACTAGCCCCGGGGACCCCATCCCCGGGGCTGGCCCTCTCCGTTGGGGACCGTGGGGGGTCCCCAATGCCCCCACGGTACCGCCGGCTCCCCGCGTCCTGCGGGAGCCAGCATTGCTTTTCCACATGGGGAGCTGCTAAGATGCAGCTCCCCATGTGGAAGAGCAATCTGCTTTGGTTTTTGGAAGAGAGAGCAGGTTTCCTGCTCTCTGTTCCAAAAACCAAAGCAGTTTGCTATGACAGGACGGGAGCCACGAGGCTCCCGTCCTGTCATAGCAAACTACAGTGTCCCGGGGGTAGGCACCCCGGGACACTGCAGGAGCCGGCCCTGGGGGGTGGCGGTCCCCAGGGCCATCAAGGGCTCCAGGAGGGGGGCCGCGCGGCCCCCCTCCCTTCACATGCACAGCCCCGGGAGGTGGTGGTCCCGGGGGCTCGGGGGTCCATTCCGGACCCCTAATTAGCATTTTTTTAGTGCCCCGGGGAGGTGGCGGTCCCGGGGCGTGTGGGGGGCTCGAGCCCCCCACACAGGTATATTATTTTTAAAAAAGAAGCCCCGGGGGGTGGCGGTCCCCGGGGCTGCGGGAGGGCTGAGAGCTCTCCCGCACCATTTTGTTTAAAGCCCCGGGGGGTGGTGGTCCCCGGGGCTTGGGGGGGCCTTAGAGGACCCCCATATAATTAATAATAAACCCCCGCATGCCCCCGGGACTTGGCCCACCCGGGGGCCAATTAACCACGAAGCGCGGGAGGCCGCGCTTCATTTTTTTTTTTATCGGCAGGATCCGCGCACCCAGCGCGTTTTTGCCGTTTTAAAAAAAATATATATATTTTTTTGGGGCCCTGGGGGTCCTTGTAGGACCCCCTGAGCAGGCCTAGGGGGTCAGGGTGTTTCTACCCTGCCCCCTTTTTGCGTTTTGCGCACTTGTTTTACTGCCTTCTTGTTCCTCGGTTCTACCGAGGAACAAGATGGCTGCCAACACTTCCTGGTTTGGAGTGTTGACAGCCAATTAGCATGCAGCTCGGTCGGGAGGGTGCGCGGATCCACTGCGGCCATAGATATCGAAACTTTTATTTTGGATTTTCTCAGCAACTACTGAACGGATTTACACCGTTTTTAAAAGGGTGCTTTCTGAACCAAGCACTACCTTTTTGCCAAATTTGGTGTAATTCCGTTCAGCAGTTTTGGCTGTAGCCTTGCATAAAGTTTCCTATGGGAAATTGATTTTTTCACTCTTATTTTTTTAATTTCTCCGCAACTACTGAACGGATTTACACCATTTAAAAAAAGGTCGCTTTCTGAACCAAGCGCTACCTTTTTGCAAAATTTGGTGTAATTCCGTTCAGCAGTTCGAGCTGTAGCCTTGGCTAAAATTTCCTATGGGAATTAACATGGAGAAAACATGTTTTGGGACCCCCCCTTTTTTCTCGGCCCCCGCTTGATGAATCACCCCGAAATTTTCAAGACAGGAGCGGACCAGAGCGCCCCACTAGTTTTGAAAATTTCGCGATGATTCGTCAAACGACGCCAAAGTTATTGGGAATAGAATGTTACGGATTTCCTATGGATAATAGGTCCTAAGTATAACTATCTACTGGCGACCGCCAGTAGATAATATATATATATATCAGTAACTTAAAATCCATTAAAAAAAATTATATTCTAAATTAAAACATTAAACTATTTAAAAATCTTTAAACTTAATTTTACCACTACAGTCAGTGCAACAGTAGGGAAAGTGTTGGATAGCGGAGGGGTAAAACTTACTATTTCCACTCCAGTGAGTGCAACAGTAGGGAAAGCGTTGGATAGCGGAGAAATAAAATTTACTATTCCCACTCCAGTCAGTGCAACAGTAGGGAAAGTGTTAGATAGCGGAGGTGTAAAAATTAATATTCCAAATCCAGTGAGTGCAACAATAGGGAAAGTGTTGGATAGCAGAGGGGTAAAACTTACTATTCCCACTCCAGGTAATTCAGCAGTAGGGAAAGTGTTGGATGGCGGATGAATAAAATTTACTATTCCCTCTCCAGTCAGTGCAACAGTAGGGAAAGTGTTGGATAGCGGAGGAGTAAAAATTACTATTCCCACTCCAGTGAGTGCAACAATAGAGAAAGTGTTGGATAGTGGAGAGGTAAAAATTACTATTCCCACTCCAGTGAGTGCAATAGTAGGGAAACAGTTGGATAGCGGAGGGATAACATTTACTATTCCCACTCCAGTGAGTGCAACATTAGGGAAAGTGTTCGATAGCGGAGGGGTAAAAATTACTATTCCCACTCCAGTGAGTGCAAAAATAGGGAAAGTGTTGGATAGCGGAGGGGTAAAAATTACTATTCCCACTACAATAAGTGTAACAGTAGGGAAAGTGTTGGATAGCAGAGGGGTAAAAATTACTTTTCCCACTCCAATGAGAGCAACAGTAGGGCAAGTGTTGGATAGCAAAGGGGTACAAATTACTATTCCCACTCCAATGAGTACAACAGTTGGGAAAGTGTTGGATAGGGGAGGGGTAAAAATTACTATTCCCACTCCAGTGAGTGCAACAGTAGGGAAAGTGTTGAATAGTGACGGGGTAAAATATAATATTCCCACTCCAATGAGTACAACAGTTGGGAAAGTGTTGGATAGGGGAGGGGTAAAATTACCATTCCCACTCCAGTGAGTGCAACAGTAGGGAAAGTGTTGGATAGTGACGGGGTAAAATTTACTATTCCCACTCCAATAAGTGCAACAGTAGGGAAAGTGTTGTATTGCGGAGGGGTAACAATTAATATTCTCACACCAGTTAGTTCAAAATTAAAAACAAACAAAATATTAACAACAACAAAAATATTTAAAATATATATATATATATATATATATATATATATATATGTTTAAAATTAAAATACAAGTATATATAATATTACTAATTAAAAAAACATGTAATGTTAAATGCATATCACACATACCTACAAATATTATATTAAATAAAATAAAAAATTATTTCCAAACAAAGAAATATTTTTTATTACAAATTATTTAGAAACCAAAACATTAATTATTACAAAAATTTACTTTTTTTATTTTCTACCCTAACCACACAATTCACAACCCCCATTTAAATTGAAAACAAAATGTACTTACATAATTAACATAATTAATTACCAATTAAAGAAATATTATTTAATTAAAAAACAAATTAAAACTCATAAAAATTAATAAACTTCCCACACTTTACCTCTACAACCCCCACAAACCACAGCTAAAACTAAACTGTAAAAAAATGTATTACACAATTAATACTTATTTTTAATTAAAAAACTAATAGTAGTTAACTAATTATAAAGTAAGTAAAATTAATTTACTCCCCATCCTTTACACCTATAAAAGTAAAACCCCCACGCAAAAAAATATAAACAATTACCCTAATTAAATATCAATTAATTAATTAATATTAATGATCAACTAATTATTAATTAAAAAGCATAATTTACTTGCCACCCTTTACCCCTATAAACCCCACAACACACACCAAAAATTAATTACACAATTTCCACATTTAATTTTTAGTTAATTAATTAATATTAATTAGGAACTAATTATTAATTAATTACAAATAAATTACTTCCCACCATTTACCCCTATAAAACCCACAACCCGCACCTAAAAAATTACACAATTACCATAATTAATTAGCAATTAATTGATTAATATTGATTAACAACCAATTAATAATTAATGAATAATAAATGACTTCCCACAATTAACACTATAATATTTCAATTAAATACATATTAATAAATGAAAAATAATTAATTAATTAAACATAAATTACTTCCTGCCCTTTACCCCTATAAACCCCACAACGCACACCTAAAATTAATTACACAATATCCATATTTCATTTTCAATTAATTAATTAATTAATACTAATTACCAACTTATTATTAATTAATTAAAAATAACTTACTTCCTGCCCTTTACCCCTATAAACCCTACAACCTGCACCTAAAAATTACACAATTACCATAATTAATTAGCAATGAATTAATTAATATTGATTAACAACCAATTAATATTTAATCAATAATAAATTACTTCCCACAATTAACACTATAATATCTCAATTAAATAAATGTTGATAAATAAAAAGTAATCATTAATTTATTATAATAAAATTACTTCCCACCCTATTTCCCTATAAACCCACGACCCCCTATGGAACTAAAAAATGCAAAAATGTAATTTAAATAAAATTGATAACTACTAAAAATGTAACACATATTAAAAAACATAAACAATTCTTATACAAAAAAAATACATCACATACATTTAAAATATATACTAAAAAACATAACACTAAGTAAAAAATCGATATTTTAAACAACTATATTTTTGCAGACGATATTAATGACTTCTATATTTTTTAAAACTATATTTCGTACCTTAAAATCGATATTCTTGACCACGATATTCTTGCTGTCAATATTTCTGACTCAGGATATTTAGAACTCGATATTTCTGTAGGTTGACATTTCCAACTCGATATTCTGTCTCTCCACCGTCACAAAGCTTAAAAAACCTATTGTCATTTCTGTGGTTCCACAATCATTATCCAGAAATGGCTTTTCAACTCATATGCAACGTGAGCCCAGCTGATTCTTGTGAGTAGATGAGAGGGCCACAGGACTTAAGAGACTCAATCAACTGACAAAGTGGCCATTTTTCTGCACAGTTTATTTGGAAAAATGTAATCTTGCAAAAAAAGAAGGTCTCACTGAATGCCTCCAGTGAGCTGGCCCAGCGGGCAAAAAGAGAAGCTTTTCCAAAACGAAATTCAACTTAAAAACTGTCATGCCTGGGAGTGCTCTAGATGACTTTTAAATGCTAGCCTAGAGTCCTAGTAGATGTCGTTATTGAAATTTCATTCCTGACACCGATGGAAAGCCTGATCAAACTAGCCCATAATATACATTTGAGCGCCTTTGCTTTTTTCACCAGCCTTTGTGTCTATTATCCTCCAATTAACCCTTTGTTGGTGATTCTTAAGATCTTCAACCTTCGTGTGAGTTGTGGGTAGCCATCTCAGTGCGAGGTTGGAAGATCGGAGGTTTCTTTTGGGTACGTGGAAGTTGATTCTGTCATTGAGGTATTTGGGTCCGTTGTTGTGTAGGCATTTGTAGGCGTGAGTGAGGATTTTGAAAGAGACTCTTTTCTCCACGGGGAGCCAGTGGAGACTTCGTAGGTGTTGGCTGATGTGTTCGTGTCGGGGGATGCCGAGGACGAGTCTGGCGGCGGTGTTCTGTATTGTCTGGAGTTTGCGGAGTAGGGACTTGTTGATGCCAGAGTAGAGTGCGTTTCCATAGTCCAGTCTGCTGGTGATGAGTGCGTGGGTGACTGTCTTCCTTGACTCAGGGGGGATCCACTTGAAGGTCTTGCGGAGGATGCGGAGGGTGTTGAAGCAGCTGGAGGTGACGGTGTTGACCTGTCGGTTCATGGTGAGTGATGAGTCGAGTACGATACCGAGGTTCTTGGCGTGGTCTGACGGGGTAGGTAGGCTTCCGAGGGCGGTCGGCCACCAGGTGCTGTCCCATGCAGAAGGGGTGGTACCGAGGACGAGGACTTCTGTCTTCTCGTCGTTGAGCTTCAGGCAGCTGTTGGTCATCCAGACTGCGATGTCTTGCATTCCTTTCTGGAAGTTGAGTTTGGCAGTGGTGGGGTCTTTGGTGAGGGAGAGGATGAGCTGGGTGTCATCGCCGTAGGATACGATGTTGAGGCCGTGTTGTTGGACGATGGCTGCGAGGGGGGCCATGTAGATGTTGAAGAGGGTGGGGCTCAGTGATGAACCCTGTGGGACTCCGCAGGTGATTTTCGTGGGGTCAGAGAGGAAGGGTGGGAGTCTGATCCTTTGGCTTCTTCCGGTGAGGAATGATCGGATCCAGTCCAGGGCTGTTCCTTGGATGCTTGATTCCGGTCCAGGGAAGACATGGCTTGGCAGTTCGGTCTGGACTGTTCCCATGAGGCACAGGGTCAAGACTGATTTGCATATGGCCATGTCTGAACTGGGGTGGCGTGGTGAAGCAAAATAATGATGGATTAAACCCAGATCTGTGACTGGGGGTGAATGTTTGCCATTGTGCAACATTCCGTCCATCATCTTGTGTGTTTTGCAATTCGCCCCAAGTGGGAAGGGTATGCCCAGACGTGGGTCCCGTGCTCACTGCGCCACTGGAGTCAGGCTATCCTGGCTGATGAGGGCTGAATGCCCGAAACCGGTCCTAGGATGCTTGATTCCGGTCCAGGGAAGACATGGCTTGGCAGTTCGGTCTGGACTGTTCCCATGAGGCACAGGGTCAAGACTGATTTGCATATGGCCATGTCTGAACTGGGGTGGCGTGGTGAAGCAAAATAATGATGGATTAAACCCAGATCTGTGACTGGGGGTGAATGTTTGCCATTGTGCAACATTCCGTCCATCATCTTGTGTGTTTTGCAATTCGCCCCAAGTGGGAAGGGTATGCCCAGACGTGGGTCCCGTGCTCACTGCGCCACTGGAGTCAGGCTATCCTGGCTGATGAGGGCTGAATGCCCGAAACCGGTCCTAGGATGCTTGATTCCGGTCCAGGGAAGACATGGCTTGGCAGTTCGGTCTGGACTGTTCCCATGAGGCACAGGGTCAAGACTGATTTGCATATGGCCATGTCTGAACTGGGGTGGCGTGGTGAAGCAAAATAATGATGGATTAAACCCAGATCTGTGACTGGGGGTGAATGTTTGCCATTGTGCAACATTCCGTCCATCATCTTGTGTGTTTTGCAATTCGCCCCAAGTGGGAAGGGTATGCCCAGACGTGGGTCCCGTGCTCACTGCGCCACTGGAGTCAGGCTATCCTGGCTGATGAGGGCTGAATGCCCGAAACCGGTCCTAGGATGCTTGATTCCGGTCCAGGGAAGACATGGCTTGGCAGTTCGGTCTGGACTGTTCCCATGAGGCACAGGGTCAAGACTGATTTGCATATGGCCATGTCTGAACTGGGGTGGCGTGGTGAAGCAAAATAATGATGGATTAAACCCAGATCTGTGACTGGGGGTGAATGTTTGCCATTGTGCAACATTCCGTCCATCATCTTGTGTGTTTTGCAATTCGCCCCAAGTGGGAAGGGTATGCCCAGACGTGGGTCCCGTGCTCACTGCGCCACTGGAGTCAGGCTATCCTGGCTGATGAGGGCTGAATGCCCGAAACCGGTCCTAGGATGCTTGATTCCGGTCCAGGGAAGACATGGCTTGGCAGTTCGGTCTGGACTGTTCCCATGAGGCACAGGGTCAAGACTGATTTGCATATGGCCATGTCTGAACTGGGGTGGCGTGGTGAAGCAAAATAATGATGGATTAAACCCAGATCTGTGACTGGGGGTGAATGTTTGCCATTGTGCAACATTCCGTCCATCATCTTGTGTGTTTTGCAATTCGCCCCAAGTGGGAAGGGTATGCCCAGACGTGGGTCCCGTGCTCACTGCGCCACTGGAGTCAGGCTATCCTGGCTGATGAGGGCTGAATGCCCGAAACCGGTCCTAGGATGCTTGATTCCGGTCCAGGGAAGACATGGCTTGGCAGTTCGGTCTGGACTGTTCCCATGAGGCACAGGGTCAAGACTGATTTGCATATGGCCATGTCTGAACTGGGGTGGCGTGGTGAAGCAAAATAATGATGGATTAAACCCAGATCTGTGACTGGGGGTGAATGTTTGCCATTGTGCAACATTCCGTCCATCATCTTGTGTGTTTTGCAATTCGCCCCAAGTGGGAAGGGTATGCCCAGACGTGGGTCCCGTGCTCACTGCGCCACTGAAGTCAGGCTATCCTGGCTGATGAGGGCTGAATGCCCGAAACCGGTCCTAGGATGCTTGATTCCGGTCCAGGGAAGACATGGCTTGGCAGTTCGGTCTGGACTGTTCCCATGAGGCACAGGGTCAAGACTGATTTGCATATGGCCATGTCTGAACTGGGGTGGCGTGGTGAAGCAAAATAATGATGGATTAAACCCAGATCTGTGACTGGGGGTGAATGTTTGCCATTGTGCAACATTCCGTCCATCATCTTGTGTGTTTTGCAATTCGCCCCAAGTGGGAAGGGTATGCCCAGACGTGGGTCCCGTGCTCACTGCGCCACTGGAGTCAGGCTATCCTGGCTGATGAGGGCTGAATGCCCGAAACCGGTCCTAGGATGCTTGATTCCGGTCCAGGGAAGACATGGCTTGGCAGTTCGGTCTGGACTGTTCCCATGAGGCACAGGGTCAAGACTGATTTGCATATGGCCATGTCTGAACTGGGGTGGCGTGGTGAAGCAAAATAATGATGGATTAAACCCAGATCTGTGACTGGGGGTGAATGTTTGCCATTGTGCAACATTCCGTCCATCATCTTGTGTGTTTTGCAATTCGCCCCAAGTGGGAAGGGTATGCCCAGACGTGGGTCCCGTGCTCACTGCGCCACTGGAGTCAGGCTATCCTGGCTGATGAGGGCTGAATGCCCGAAACCGGTCCTAGGATGCTTGATTCCGGTCCAGGGAAGACATGGCTTGGCAGTTCGGTCTGGACTGTTCCCATGAGGCACAGGGTCAAGACTGATTTGCATATGGCCATGTCTGAACTGGGGTGGCGTGGTGAAGCAAAATAATGATGGATTAAACCCAGATCTGTGACTGGGGGTGAATGTTTGCCATTGTGCAACATTCCGTCCATCATCTTGTGTGTTTTGCAATTCGCCCCAAGTGGGAAGGGTATGCCCAGACGTGGGTCCCGTGCTCACTGCGCCACTGGAGTCAGGCTATCCTGGCTGATGAGGGCTGAATGCCCGAAACCGGTCCTAGGATGCTTGATTCCGGTCCAGGGAAGACATGGCTTGGCAGTTCGGTCTGGACTGTTCCCATGAGGCACAGGGTCAAGACTGATTTGCATATGGCCATGTCTGAACTGGGGTGGCGTGGTGAAGCAAAATAATGATGGATTAAACCCAGATCTGTGACTGGGGGTGAATGTTTGCCATTGTGCAACATTCCATCCATCATCTTGTGTGTTTTGCTGTTCCTTGTATGCCTGCGTCGTGTAGTCTGGCGTCTAGTGTGCGGTGGGAGACAGTGTCGAAGGCCGCTGATAGGTCGAGTAAGATGAGGGCTGCGGAGTGGCCTTGGTCCAGGAGGGTGCGGATGTCGTCTGTGGCGGTGAGTAGGGCGGTCTCTGTGCTGTGGTTGCTTCGGAATCCGGATTGGGACGGGTCGAGGGCGGCGTTCTCTTCAATGAATCGTGTCAGTTTCCTGTTGACTGTTTTCTCTGCAACTTTGGCTGCGAAGGGGAGGAGCGAGATTGGCCGATAGTTCTTGAGGTCGGTGGGGTCAGCTGTGGGCTTCTTGAGCAGGGGTCTGACTTCTGCACGCTTCCAGTCATCTCGGAAGGTGCCTGTTTTGAAGGTAGTGTTGATGGTGCATTGTAGTTTGGGTGCGATGGCGGCCGCGGCTCTGTGGTAGATGTGAGGGGGGCAGGGGTCGGTGGGGGCCCCCGAGTGGATGCTTTCCATGGTCGAGGCGGTGTATTTGGCCGTGATTGGTGTCCAGTTGGAGATTGTGGGCTGGCTGGTGTTTCTGGGGGGCGGGGGCCGTCGGTGGTGCCTGGTGGATGGTCGATGAAGTTGTCGTAGAGGTTTTTGATCTTAAGGTGGAAATAGGTTCCAAGCTTGTCGCAGAGGTCTTGGGATGGGGTGATGTCTGTGGCTTCGCTGCATGGGTTGGTGAATTCCTGAATGACACTGAAAAGTTCCTTGGAGTTGGTGGAGTTGGCCAGGATTTTGTTGTGGATGAAGTTCCTCTTGGTGGCTCTGATCTGGTTGTGGTAGTCCGTCATGGCGTCCTTGTAGGTGGTGTGGTTTTCGGTTGTCTTGGTGTTTCTCCAGTTCTTCTCCAGGCATCTGCAGGTGCGTCTGGCTTCTTGGAGAGCAGTGGTGAACCAGGCGGCTTTCCTGGGGTGTTGTCTGTCGGGGTTACGTAGCGGGGCGAGCTCGTCTGCGCAGTTGAAGATCCAGGTGTGGAGTTCTCTGGCTGCGCCGCTTGCGTCAGGTGCCCAGGTGTGGTTGTCTCGGGTGAGGCTGGAGTTAAGTTGCTCATCGGTAACCTTGCTCCAGTTCCTTCGAGGTGGGCGTGGGGCTGGTTTGGGTGCCTTGGGTTTGTTGATGGCGAAGTGTACGCAGTGGTGGTGGTAGGTCCATGGCAGCTGCATTGTGTGGCTGAATTGGACACTGTTTCCTGCCGCGAAGATGGGGTCGAGGGTGTGTCCTGCTCTGTGGGTCGGTGTGTTGACGAGTTGTTTATGTCCGATGCTGGTGAGGTTGTCACAAAGGATAGTGGAGTTGGGGTCGCTGGGGTTGTCGAGGTGGAAGTTCAGGTCTCCAATGAGTATGTAGTTTGCTGAGACGATGGCATGGGGTGCGATGAAGTCGGTGATGGTGGTGGCGAAGGGTGTTCGGGGGCCGGGGGGGTCTATAGATGAGGGTTCCTCGGAGTGTGGCTTTGGGGGTGGTCTGGATCTGGAAGTGCAGGTGTTCGGCAGAGGGGAAGGTTTCGCTGGAGGTGGTGAGGCGGAGGGTGCTCTTGTGGGCGATGGCGAGGCCCCCTCCTGGGTGGTTGGGGCGGTCTTTCCTCTGGATCTTGTATCCGTCTGGGATGGCGGTGCTGATGTCAGGGGCGGAGGATGCGTTGGTCCAGGTCTCTGTGAAGAAGGTGATGTCGGGCAAGAGAGAGTCGAGTAGGTTCCAGATTTCCATGGCAAGTTTGTGTACGGAGCGTACGTTGAGGAGGATGCATTTTAGGGTGTTGCCGGTGCTGGCGTCGGCGGTGTTGGAGGCCGGGGTGGTGGTGAGGGTCTGGCGGCAGTGGAGGCAGGAGAACTGGCCGTGGGTCATGTTCGGCGAGGCCTGTTGGCATTCTCTAAGTCTTCCAGGGTTGAGTGCGAGGAGGGTGGTGGTGTCGTAGCGATGGGTAGTGGGAGGTCCAGGGTCCTGGCGCTGGCCGCGGTCGGGCTGCAAGCCTTTGGCACGCCGGCAGTGCGCCCACTGCGCGCGGCCGCCATTAAGTAGGGGAGGTGGGAGGGAGGTGAGGCTAGGATGCGGGAGCGGGGGAATTCCGGAGGGGAATTCCGGGGGGGAATTCCAGGGGGGAGGGGCCGCAGGGGCAGCAGCGGCGAAAGGAACAGGCAGGCACCAGAAAATAAAAACAGCGGTGGAATTAGAGCAAGACACAGATGGGCACAATAATAGTGGCACAACAGGGAAAAATTAAGAAAAAAAATGGCTGAGAAAGGTTACGGTGGTTGCAGGCAGTCTGGTCCCAGTTGGAGCGGGCAGCAGGTGCAGGAGCGGGCAGCAGCCTCGAACCTCCCAAGGAGGAGGTCGGGTCTGGAGGCAAGAGACGGCACATCGGAGCTGCGGGGAGAGAGTGGACCTAGACCGAGGGTCGGAGGTCTTATTGGACTGATTGATGGGGACAAAGAGGCACAGACAGAAGCATTATTAACAAAGACTACTTCAAAATTAGAATTCATCTACTGTCAATGAGGCACCTTAGTTTACAAATACATTCAAACAAAGAACATTACCATCATCTTTGCTTTGTTTCTATGCAGCTAGTGGAACAGACTGCAATCTGTGGAAGTCGGATGGGTCATGGGAGTAATACATATGTGAGGGCTGGTCATCGGCTTTTGATTCCCTCGGAATGTTAACATGTGCAAGACCATCCTCATACGAAACAGAATTGCCAAGAGATAAATCTACTTGTGGATGAACAGTGATTTGTTAAGTCTCAATGACAACAACAACAATGAATGCTTAAAATAGCACTCAAATTAATATGGCCACAAAGAAAAAAAAACACAGAAAAATGGGTCTTGTAGGGACTCTCATCAACTCATCAGTGGCTAAAGTCAAAACTCACGTAGTGTCCCTTGCCTAGTGAATAGTCATGCAAACCTCATTGTAATGTCAGCTTATTATTACCTTAAGCTTTGAAGGAGAGGGCATCTCTGTTCTCTGTGGCAGAGTTGGAAGTTTGAAAATAAAACGGTAGCCAGCCGTGAGACAGCACCACCGCAGAATGTAGCGGGTACGTGAGGCATTGAATGGAGCCTCTGGGCGTAACCTTCAGCGATTTTATTAATGCAGAGACAATCTGGATAACATGTTTATTGTTTGAGCACTGTACTTACCTATTTGAGGATGATGGAATGATTATCATGCCGCAAACTCATGGTCCCAGAATGCATCATATAGTAAGTCATGATGACGCTCAAATGAGCACAATTGAAATTATGCAAATGAGGGACTATAAAGCGCGGCGTGTTACCAGTGTCTCAAAATGGACCGTGATCGAAGAATGTGATAGTTTTAAACGCGTTGGGCCTGCATTTATGATTCATACCTGGATTGCAGCTAAATTTGAATAAAAGACGCTTTGAAGGAGAGTGCGTCTCTGTTCTCTGTCTGTGGCAGAATTGGAAGTTTGAATATATATATATATATATATATATATATATATATATATATATATATATATATATATATTCACTAAAAAAACGAAGGTTACAGGGATGTTAATTCACTCAGACCAAACCAGTAAATTTCAGCAGTTATAGTTACCTGAGCTAATTATAACTTACGCCCTGCAATACACTGCTTATGATCTCACATATTACATTACATCACATGGTCAGTGACATCACAGTTGACATCATCTAGTGATTCTGAGTGTTTCCTAAACGTTGATGGGCCACATGCATCAAGCTATTTACCGGTCGCAAACGGGCTGATTCACAGAATCGGCCCGTTTGCGACCGGTAAAAAGCCATTTCCGATGCATCAACCCAAAGTGAATTCGCAATTTTTGCGATGACCTATTTTGCAAATGCAGTTAGGGAATCGCAATTTGCAATCCCCTAAATGCAATGCAAGAAGAATTCTCAGAATTTGACTTTGCATTAAGGAATCACAAATTAACATAAACTTCAAGTTGATGTTAATTTGCAAATCATTAGAAAAATGCACAAAATTGCATTTTTCTAAGTGCCATGTGGCGCATACACATTCCCTTAGGGCATGTGTGTGTGCCACATGTGTACACATACCATTTTTGGGGGTGCATCAGGGTGGCCTTTTGGCCCCCTAGCACCCTTGAATTGCATTCGCAATTTGCGATTACCTTATTATTATTATTTTTAAATTTATATCAGGTGCAACAGCTACCCAAAAAGGGTTTCCCGGCGCCAGCCAGAGAAGGAGCAGGAAAAGAAATTACTGATTGAACAGCCAGGTTTTGAGTGATTTACGAAAGTGCGTGTAAATGGTTTCATTCCGGAGTGATAGAGGAAGAGCATTCCACAAAGAGGGGCCTAGGTAGGCAAAGGAACGACCACCCATGTGGGACAGTCTAATCCTAGGCACCATGAATTTTGCCTGAGTGGTGGAGCGAAGAGTACGTGAAGGCAGATAGGGTTTGGCTAGTTTTTGCAGATACTGAGGAGCCGTACCCTGCTTGACCCTGAACATGTAGCTCAGAGCTTTAAACTTGATCCGGCTCTCAACTCTAAGCCAGTGGAGGTCACTCAAAGAACCCGAGATGGAGGCCGCTCTAGGAACTTGACAAAGCAATCTTGCAGCAGAATTCTGCACCAGCTGCAGCTTGCGTGTCACGTCTTTATTGGCTCCTAAGTAGAGAATGTTACCGTAGTCCAGTCTAGATGTTACCAGTGCCTGGACTACGGTTCTCTGGGTGGAGCTGGGCAGCATCCATACAATTTTCTTCAACCATTTCAAGATGGTGAAGCAGGTTGCAGCCACCTTCACGGCTTGTTGACGCATGGATAGTGAGTCGTCAATGATAAAGCCAAGGTTACGGACATGATGAGAGGGGCGAGGCAAAGCACCCATTTCTGCCGGCCAATGGTGAGGTCCCCAAAGATCTTTGTTTTTTCCCAAGATCAGGACCTCAGTTTTTTCACCATTAAGTTTAAGAAAGTTGGCCTGCATCCAGGATGCAATTTTGCTCAGCCCAGCCCGAAGAACAGATGGTTCCGACTTATTCCCAACAGAGAGAGAGAAAATAATCTGGGTGTCATCAGCGTAAGAAAATAAAGACAACCCAGCATCCTCTGCAATCACTGCCAGGGGTTTGACATAAATGTTAAATAATAAGGGACTGAGGATAGACCCCTGGGTAACCCCATAGGGAGAGGAGTGGACACTGGAGGTGGCTACAGAAGAAAAGATCTGAAAAGTGCGGTCAGTAAGAAAAGAAATTAGCCATCTGAGTGCGGCATCTGCAATCCCCAGAGACTGTAGGGCCTTTATTAGCACGGCGTGAGACACCATGTCAAAGGCCGCGCTTAGGTCGAGTAAAATAAGGGCCACCGTGTCTCCGGCATCCAAACGATGGCGTAACATTTCAGTGACGCCGAGAAGAGTGGTTTCAGTTGAGAAGCCAGCTCTAAAACCAGATTGTGATGGATGGAGAAGTTTTTGAGTTTCAACAAAATTGGATAGCTGCTCATTAATATGCTTTTCCAAAACCTTGGAAAGTGCTGGAAGCAGGGAGATTGGCCGATAATTCGAGGAAAGGGTAGGGTCGGCATTGGCCTTCTTCAGCAAAGGGAGGACCATTGCATGCTTCCAATCAGAGGGAACAATGACCTCCTTTAAGGAGGAATTAAGAAGCTCCATCATTATTGTAAGAGAAGGCAGTTCAAGCTGCCGTAGAACTGATATAGGGAGGAGATCACAGGGGGAGCCTGATTTGATGCTACCTAAGTACTGTCTGAGGGCCGTAATGTCTAATGGTGACCAAGATTCCAGCTTATTAGCAGGTTCTGTGTTGCAAGTGTCTCTACATTGAAGAGTGCCGGCTTCTTGAAGGTAATTAGATGGTAATGAAATGGAATTGCCTACTTTATTACCATTCAGTGTTGAGTATATTATTTCCACTTTGTTATTGAAAAATTGCGCAAGCTCCTCACATTGCCCTTCATTCAGGATAGGAGGAACGGGCTGGGTTCCAGAGCCTGATAATTCCTTCACCATTTTGAACAATGTTTTTGAGCATTTCTGTGCTCCAATGATAGTGGAGGAGACATAGTCAGCACGGGCTGCCCTGCAGAGAGAGTGGTAATCTCTCTTAGCTCGTATGTAGGCAAGTTTGGAATCCGGTGCATAGTCCCTCCTCCGGCTTCTTTCCATATTTTTGCATTTTGTTTTCTCAGTTTTTAACTTATCAGTAAACCAAGGGGCTGGGGGAGATGATTCTTCACCCTCTTAATATAGGGTGGAAGGCTAACATCAATGGCTTTCTGAATCCACTTCTGAATGGCCACTGAGTCGGACATAAACACTTGATTAAGGGTGGGGACATTAGTGGATAGAAGCCTGTTAAAGGCTTCAATGTCCAACTTTCCCCAGTTCCTAATTGGTTTTTGAGTGACGGGAGTGGCTGCTGACAAGTTGACTAATAACTCTAACCTGAAACCAACCGAGAAGTGGTCAGACCAACAGAGTGGAGTGGCTGTGGAGCAAACAATATTAGGTAAATTGGAAAAAATGGGGTCCAATAGATGGCAAGCTGTGTGAGTGGGACCTGAATTACAAAGCAGCATATTCATTGCTGCCAGATCAGAAATAAAGGTGTTACTAAATTGTAATCGCAATTTGCGAATGCTGTCCCATTCATTCCTATGGGCCTCTAGGCCCATAGGAATGAATGGGAAGGCATTCCCTAATAGCGAATCACAATTTGCGATTCGCTATTAGGGAATGTGTAGGAATCGCAATTTATTTTGCGATTCCTACATGCATAAGGAATTGCGAGTCCTTAATAGCGATTCTTTAATAATCACTATTAAGGAATCGCACTTCCTTTGCTTGATGCATGTGCCCCTAAGTGTGTTAAACATATATGCTAAGGTACCACAAATGTTAAATTAGTGTAGTTTGTGTATTACTGAGTGATTCAATTTTTAAATCTGCATTGTGTGAGTGTCTGTGTAACTGTGTGTATGTGTGTATGTGCATCTGAGTGAGTGGGTGTGTTAGTGGCTGTATGGATAAGTGAGTGGCTGTATGGGTGAGGGAATGACTGTGTGAGTGGCTGTGTGAGTGAGTGAGTGAGTGGGTGTGTAAGTGGTGTATGGATGAGTGAGTGGGTATGTGAGAGACTGTATAAGTGAATGAGTGGGTGTGAGTGACTTTATGGGTTAGTGAGTGTTTGAGAGGCTGTATGGGTGAGTATGTGCTTGTCTCAGGGACTATTTAGGTGAGTGAGTACATGTATTAGTATCTGTATAAGTGAGTGGGTGTGTGAGTATCTGTATGGGTGAGTGAGCGGCCGTGTGAGTAGCTGTATGGGTGAATGAGTGGGTGTGTGAGTAGTTGTTTAGCTATATGACTGGGTGTCTGAGTGGCTGTTTTGGTGAATGAGTGGATGTATGAGTGGGTGTATGGGTGAGTGAGTGGCTCTGTCAGTGGCTGTATAGGGGAATCATTGAGGGTATGAGTAGCTGTATGGGTGCTTGTGTGGTTCTGTGAGTGGTTCTATGGGTGCATAAGGGGGTGTGTGAGTACTTTAATGGGTGAGTGAGTAGTTGTATGAGTGGCTGTATTAGTGAATGAATGGGTGTGTGAGAGGCTCTATGCATGAGTGATTGGGTGTGTGAGTAGTAGTTATATGGGTCTGTGAATGGTATATGAGTGGATGTGTGGGGAGTGAGTGGGTGTGTGAGTGTTTCTGTGGATGATGTCACCAGTGAGGAGGAAGGAGCAGATGCCAGCAGGTTTACAGAGAAGAATGAACCTTGATGAATGTGTGACTACAGGGGTTCCTGAGCCCCTACTCCATGGGGCCCAGATGACCCAAATTTGGCTTACCTAGGAGCCTACGATTTGAGAAGGTTGACAAAAGTTAGCCCTACACTGATAGTGGCATGCACAGGGGTGTGTGTCATGCAGGGATCCCATGTTTCCATCCTGAAGAATGCCACAGACACGCATGAGCCATCAGGCAGAAACATGTTGATGGTGTGAGTGGTGACGGGGTACTAGTTCCCCTTTTCCCCGGATTGGTTTTCAATACCAAGTGATATTCTGTTTAAATATAAAGGCCAGTCTAGTATATCACATTGGTTTTTAATTATTCTATGTCACAGGTCCATTCCTAGTTAGAAGTGCCTACCTGGCCACCAGGTGTAGGCCCAATTTTCATCAAACCGGGTTTTTGAAGAGTGTGGGGAGTCCTATGATGAAGCATGACACCTGGTGGTGTGTGAGGACATCCCTTCACATGTTTGTGTATGACCAGAGATAGACTGTTTTTAGGTGTAGCATTGATTGATATTGTTTCTCGGGTGGCTTCGATGTGTTGGAAAAGTTGTGATTGGAGGCCAGCTCACACTTAAGGCCCCACAGCCTCTAGTTCCCTACAGTGGATAGAGTCCATGTTTATTGGTGCCTAACTGTTACGTCCCTGTAATCTTGTTTGTTTTTTTCAGTGAATTTCCAAGGATTTTTCAATTCTATTTCCTGACTATAACGTCCCTGTAACTTTTGTTTTGTTTTATGTGAATTTCTATGTTTTTTTAATGTTATTTTCTAATTATAAAATCCCTGTAACCTTTGGTTTTTTAAAGTGAATTTTTAAGGTTTTTTAAAAACTTTAGTTTCCTAACTGTAACCACTAACCTTTAGCAGTAAGTATGTGAGTATGTTAATGACTATCTCTGTAAGTCTGTGAGTGGGTGTGAGAGTGTCTGAGAGGGTATGTCAGTGGGTATGAGTGTCTGAGTGGGTCTGGGAGTGGCTGCATAAGTGTGTCACTGGGTCTCTGAGTAGGTGCGTGAGTGTCTGAGTGGGTCTGTCAGTGGGTGCATGAGTGGTGTCTGAGTGGGTGTGTGAGTGGATGTCTGAGTGGGTGCATGAGTGTCTGAGTGAGTCCAAGTTAGTTTTAGAGTGTTTGAGTAGGTTTGCGAGTGCCTCCACAAGTGTGTGAGTCAGTCTGTGAGTGAGTGCCTGAGTGTCTGAGTGGTTCTATAAGTGGCTGTGTGAGTCTCTAAGTGAGTCTGTGAGTGGGTGTGTCAGGGTGTGAGTGGGTGTGTGAGTGAGCACATGAGTCTCTGAGTAGGTCTGTGAGTGAGTGCATACGTCTCTGAGAGGGTCTGTGAGTGAATACATGACTCTCTGAGTGGGTATGTGAGTGCACGAGTCACTGAGTAGGTCTGTGAGTGGGTGCATGAGAGTTTAAGTGGGTCTGTTATTGGGTGCATGAGTGTCTGAGTAGGTCTGTGAGTGGGTGCATGAGTCTCTGAGTGGGTCTGTGAGTGGATGTGAGAGTCTGAGTAGGTATGTGAGTGGATGTGTGAGTCTCTGAATGGGTCTGTCAGTAGGTGCATGAGTCCCTGAGTGGGGTTGTGAGTGGTTGTATGAGTGTCTCAGTAGGTCTGTGAGTGAGTGTGTGAGTGTCTGAGTACTTTCTGTTTTGCCCTCTTTTGCTCTGTTTTGCCTTTGCTGCTTGATTTTCTGCCCTCTGTTTTGCCTTTCCTGCCCTCTGTTTTGTCTTTTCTACTTGTATTTCTGCCATTTGTTTTGCCATTTTTGCTTGTTTTCCCCCTCTAAAATGAGGAGAGAGGTCACCATAATTTCAGTGGGGGAGAGAGGCGTGCGAACCCCCAGGCTGATTTGGGCCCCAGGGACACCATCCCCCAGGGCCCGGCCATGTGTCCCTGGGTGTCCTGGTTCCACCCAGGGCACCCAGTGTGCTAAGGGATCACGGGGGAGTCTCAAGGCCCCCACGGTCTCAACCGCCTCCCACCTCCTGCGGGAGCTGGCATTGCTCTTGCACGCAGAGAGCTGCTAGAAATGCAGCTCCCTGCTTGTGAGAGCAATATTTTCATCTCTTTCCCTGCTCTCATGTCTGCGGGCATTGAAAGAGATGAAAGCTCCGCTTCCAGCAAGCAGGAGCACTTTGACAGCTCCTGCTTGCTAGAAGTAGAGTATTTGCTTTTACTTGGCGGGAGCTGTCACAGCTCCTGCCAAGCAAAAGCAAACAGCTATGTCCTGGGGGTGGGCACCCCAGGACATAGCAGGAGCCGGCCCTGGGAGGTGGTGGTCCCCATGACCATATATGGCTCCAGGAGTGGGCAGTGCGGTCCCCCTCCTTTCTTGTGCACGGGCTGGTCCCAGGGAGGTTGTGGTCTTCAGGGCCGTATATGGCTCAGTAGGGAGGCTGCATGGCTCCCTCCTTCATTTTTTTAAAGTATTGTCCTGGGGATGGGCACCTGGGACATAGCAGGAGCCCGCCCGGGGAGGTGGCGGTCCCCAGGACCAGGGGGAGATCTACACAACCCCCCAATCTATTTTTACATTTTAAACCCCCGGGAGGTGGTGGTCCCCAGGGCCGGGGGTCCGCGTGGCCCACACATCTATTTCTAAATTTAAAGCCCCGGGGATGTGGTGGTCCCCAGGGCATAGGGGGGGTCAGTGTAACCCTCCGCAATAATGTAAACATCAGCCCCGGGGAGGTGGTGGTCCTATGAGGGGGGACCGTGCACTCTCACTCTTTATTAACTAAAGTACGCATACCCCCGGGGCAATATTCAAATCAAGCACGGGAGACTGCACTTGTTTTTTTAAAATTCATGGCGATATTCGCAAATATTCACGAATTTCACTGTGAATTAAAATAAAAAGCTTTTTGCCCTGCCAGGATCCCTCCTGGGCCCCTGGACAAAGGCTACGGGATTAGGGTACTCATACCCTGTCCCCTTTTCTTTTCTTTTGCGTTTTCTTTGGGACGCTTTGGGACATTATTGTTAAGCTCTTTTGAAAATTGCAAGGCTTCAGTTGCAGTCCCTTTCCATAGTATAAACAGATCATCAATGAACCTCACCCACAAAATAGCATGCTCCACTCATTTCTCCATTGTACTCCCGCCGACTAGCCCATATGAAGATTTGAATAGCTGGGGGCAGAGCAGGTGCCCATCGCTGTGCCCTAGACTGTTAAGACTTTACCATTAAATATAAAACATTTATTGAATAGACACCATTCCATCATACTTAACAGCATCTCATTGTGCTAAAAAAGCGATGTAACATTAATAAACATCTCAGCATCTCACCAACTTGAGTGTGCACTGCTCTTTTACAATGGCAAAAGGAGGCTTTTGAGTATATATATATATATATATTCACTGAAAAAACCATAGGTTTCAGACACGTTATAGTTAGAAATTAGCATTTAAAAAACCTTTGAAATTCACTGAAAAAAACATAGGTTTTAGGGACAGTTATAGTTAGTTGGACATTTCACTCGTACAAAACCATAGAAATTCCCCCGTTATAGTTAGTTCAGCTAACTATAACTCGCGCCCCGCAATGCACTGCTGATGACGTCACATATTACATCACTCATGACATGGTCAGTGACATCACTGATGACATCTCAAATGACATCACTGATGACATCACTGATGACATCATCCAGTGACTGTGTGTTTCTGTAAAGTTTAAATATGTTTAATATATATAGGGAAAGGCGTATTGAAGAATGAGTGGGTGTATAAGTGTCTGAATGGATGATTTAGTACGTGAGTGACTGACTCTACAAGTGAGTGATTAAATGTATCTTACTGAATGCATGGGTTAGTGACTAAACTGTGTGAATGTCTGTATCCGTCTGTCTGTTGGTTTGTAAGCGGCTGCATGGCTTTCTCAATAGCTACATGAGTGTCTACATGGGTTATTGATTGATTGTCTGAGTATCTGTATGGGTGCCTGAGTGTTTGTGTGGGTGGGGTGTGTGTGACTCTGTGCATAGATGTGTGAGTTGGTGATTCACTGGGTGCATGGTTTCAAGAGTGCATCTGTGATGGACTGTATGGGTGGGTGAGTGTGTGTATGGGTGTGTTAGTGATTGAATGTATATCTCAGTGGTACATGTGTGAGTAACTACATATGTGAAAGGCAGTATATATGTGTGTTGGAGTATATAAATGGCTATAAGTGAGAGTGTGTGATTGTGAGAGTGGCTGTATGGATGAGTGTGTACTTGTATCAGTGATTGTATAAGAGCGTAAGAATGTGCTAGTATTTGTATGAGTAAGTGAGCTGGTGTGTGTATAACTGTATAGGTGAGTAAATGGGTGTGTGATTAAGTTTTTGCATGACTGACTAGGTGTGTGAGTACCTCTATGGATGAGTGGCGGTGTGTGAGTGTTTATATAGGTGTATGAGTGCATATGATAGTCCTGTACTGAGTGACTAAGTATGAGTGACTGTACGGGTGAGTGAGTGGATGTGTGTGTAGACCTAAGAATCAGTGAGTGGGTATGTAGTTTTTGGTGTTGGAGTGTCTATGGTTTTGAGAATGGCAGTCTGTAATTTAGAGTGGGTGTATCAAAAGTTATATTAGGGTGTGAGAAGATGCATAAAATTATCACATGGATGATGTCATCAGTGATGTCATTTGAGATGTCATCAGTGATGTCACTGACCATGTCATGAGTGATGTAATATGTGACGTCATCAGCAGTGCATTGCGGGGCGCGAGTTATAGTTAGCTGAACTAACTATAACGGGGGAATTTCTATGGTTTTGTACGAGTGAAATGTCCAACTAACTATAACTGTCCCTAAAACCTATGGTTTTTTCAGTGAATTTCAAAGGTTTTTTAAATGCTAATTTCTAACTATAACGTGTCTGAAACCTATGGTTTTTTCAGTGAATTTCAAAGGTTTTTTAAATGCTAATTTCTAACTATAACGTGCCTGAAACCTATGATTTTTTAAGTGAATTTCAAAGGTTTTTTTAAATGCTAGTTTCTAACTATGCCTACAGAGGTAGGACATGTGAAGAAAGAAGAAAAACGCACAGAAAGAAGCAAAAGATGTGCAGAAAGAACCAACAGAGGAGCAGAAAGAGGCCTTGTTGCAAAATCATCCTGTGCCCACAACTTTTTCAGACGGGTACTGGTGGTAACTGACTCTGACTAACCAGAGCCAGTGCTATGCTAAAAGACACTTAGAATACAGTGAAAACACCTACATACACTAGGGAACACTATGCGTTGGGGTACCCCTGTGATTAGCATGACCTCCTCTGCAAGTCCCTAGTACATAATAGGGCAGGGGGATTAAAACTACCTCTTAAAACGCGCTACAGGGTGCGTTTGCACAGTGGTGAAGGGAGGGGGCCTGAGGTGACATGTGTGCAAACGCACCTCGTGGCGCGTTTTAAGTTGCGGGATTAAGTCCCCTTGAATTCTGAGGGTCCCTGAGGCCCAACTAGCCCCCAGGTACCTACAGTTAGGACCACAGAGCTGAGTTGCAGAGAGGCGTTCCGAGGCCACGCACCTTTTTCACCTCTCTGCAACGCAACTCTGTTGTGCTTACTGAAGGTACCTGGTGGGCTAGTTGGCCCCCAGGGTCCCTCAGGATTCAAAGGGAATTAATTCCCCAACTTAAAACGCACCACAGGGCGTGTTTGCGCACATGTCACCTGAGGCCCCGCCCCTCCCTTCACCACTGTGCAAACGCGCCCCGTGGTGCGTTTTAAGTTGGGGGATTAGGTCACCTTGAATCCTGAGAGTCCCTGGGTCCCAACTAGCCCACTAGGTACTTCCAGTAAGCACCACAGGCCTGCGTTGCAACGCCTGTAACAAATTGTGCAGTTGTGTTTAGGTAGTGAAGAGGGTCATGCTGGGGGTAGTGTTTTAGGGTTTAGGGTAGTGCAGTGGTGTTTGTGTAGTGTAGGGGGTCATGCTGGGGGTAGATTTAGGGTTTAGGGTAGTGCAGTGGTGTTTGGGTAGTGTAGGGAGTCGTGCTGGGGGAGTGTTTTAGGGTTTAGGGTAGTGCAGTGGTGTTTGGGTAGTGTAGGGGGTCATGCTGGGGGTAGTGTTTTAGGGTTTAGGGTAGTGCAGTGGTGTTTGGGTAGTGTAGGGGGTCGTGCTGGGGGTAGTGTTTTAGGGTTTAGGGTAGTGCAGTGGTGTTTGTGTAGTGTAGGGGGTCATGCTGGGGGTAGATTTAGGGTTTAGGGTAGTGCAGTGGTGTTTGGGTAGTATAGGGAGTCGTGCTGAGGGGAGTGTTTTAGGGTTTAGGGTAGTGCAGTGGTGTTTGGGTAGTGTAGGGGTCGTGCTGGGGGTAGTGTTTTAGGGTTTAGGGTAGTGCAGTGGTGTTTGGGTAGTGTAGGGGGTCGTGCTGGGGGTAGTGATTTAGGGTAGTGCAGTGGTGTTTGGGTAGTGTAGGGGTACTGCTGGGGGTAGTGTTTTAGGGTTTAGGGTAGTGCAGTGGTGTTTGGGTAGTGTAGTGGTTTGTGCTGGGGGTAGTTTTTTAGGGTTTAGGGTAGTGCAGTGGTGTTTCTGTAGTGTAGGGGGTAGTGTTTTAGAGTTTAGGGTAGTGCAGTGGTGTTTGTGTAGTGTAGGAGGTCGTGTTTTAGGGTTTAGGGTAGTGCAGTGGTCTTTGGGTAGTGTAGGGAGTCGTGCGGGGGGTAGTGTTTTAGGGTTTAGGGTAGTGTATGGGGTCATGCGGGGGTAGTGTTTTAGGGATTAGGGTAGTGCATTGGTGTTTGGGTAGTGTAGGGGTCATGCGGGGGGTAGTGTTTTAGGGTTTAGGACAGTGCAGTGGTGTTTGGGTAGTGTAGGGGGTCGTGCTGGGGGAGTGTTTTAGGGTTTAGGGCAGTGCAGTGGTGTTCGGGTAGTGTAGGGAGTCACGCTGGGGGAGTGTTTGAGGGTTTAGGGCAGTGCAGTCATGTTCGGGTAGTGTAGGGGGTTGTGCTGGGGGTAGTATTTTAGGGTTTAGGGTAGTGGAGTGGTGTTCGGGTAGTGTAGGGGGTCGTGCTGGGGGTAGTGTTCTAGGGTTTAGGGCAGTGCAGTGGTGTTTGGGCAGTGTAGGGGGTAATGCTGGGGGTGGTGTTTTAGGGTTTAGGGCAGTGCAGTGGTGTTCGGGCAGTGTAGGGGGTCGTGCTGGGGGTGGTGTTTCAGGGTTTAGGGCAGTGCAGTGGTGTTCGGGCAGTGTAGGGGGTGGTGTTTCAGGGTTTAGGGCAGTGGTGTTCGGGCAGTGTAGGGGGTCGTGCAGGGGGTGGTGTTTCAGGGTTTGGGGCAGTGCAGTGGTGTTCGAGCAGTAAAGGGGGTCGTGCTGGGGGTGATGTTTCAGGGTTTAGGGCAGTGCAGTGGTGTTCGGGCAGTGTAGGGGGCGGTGCAGGGGTGGTGTTTCAGGGTTTAGGGCAGTGCAGTGGTGTTCGGGCAGTGTAGGGGGTGGTGCAGGGGTGGTGTTTCAGGGTTTAGGGCAGTGCAGTGGTGTTCGGGCAGTGTAGGGGGTCATGCAGGGGGTGGTGTTTCAGGGTTTAGGGCAGTGCAGTGGTGTTCGGGCAGTGTAGGGGGTCGTGCTGGGGCTGGTGTTTCAGGGTTTAGGGCAGTACAGTGGTGTTCGGGCAGTGTAGGGGGTGTGCTGGGGGTGGTGTTTCAGGGTTTAGGGCAGTGCAGTGGTGTTCGGGCAGTGTAGGGGTCGTGCAGGGGTGGTGTTTCAGGGTTTAGGGTAGTGCAGTTGTGTTCGGGCAGTGTAGGGGGTCGTGCTAGGGTTGGTGTTTCAGGGTTTAGGGCAGTGCAGTGGTGTTCGGGCAGTGTAGGGGGTCGTGCAGGGGCTGGTGTTTCAGGGTTTAGGGCAGTGCAGTGGTGTTCGGGCAGTGTAGGGGGTCGTGCTGGGGGTAGTGTTTTAGGGTTTAGGGTAGTGCAGTGGTGCTTGTGTAGTGTAGGGGGTCGTGCTGGGGGTAGTGTTTTAGGGTTTAGGGTAGTGCAGTGGTGTTTGTGTAGTATAGGGCGTCATGTTTTAGGGTAGTGCAGTGGTGTTTGGGTAGTGTAGGGGGTCATGCTGGGGGTAGTGTTTTAGGATTTAGGTTAGTGCAGTGGTGTTTGGGTAGTGGAGAGGTGTGGTGCAGCGGCCAGGGCAGCTGACTTCGGAGCACAGGGCTCACAGTTCGATCCCCGGCTCCGGCGGCAGCTCAGCTCAGCACCATGTGACTCTGGGCAATAGCTCACTTAATTTCCACGACGGCCCCCAGCGCCTTGAGACCCGTAAGGGTGAGTAGTTCGCGCTTTACAAATACGGATTTAGTGTAGGGGGTCGTGCTGGGGGTAGTGTTTTATGGTTTAAGGTAGTGCAGTGGTGTTTGTGTAGTGTAGGGGGTCGTGCTGGGGGTAGTGTTTTAGGGTTTAGGGTAGTGCAGTGGTGCTTGTGTAGTGTAGGGGGTCGTGCTGGGGGTAGTGTTTTAGGGTTTAGGGTTGTGCAGTGGTGTTTGTGTAGTGTAGGGGGTCATGTTTTAGGGTAGTGCAGTGGTGTTTGGGTAGTGTAGGGGGTCGTGCTGGGGGTAGTGTTTTAGGATTTAGGTTAGTGCAGTGGTGTTGGGGTAGTGTTTTAGGGTTTAGGATAGTGCAGTGGTGCTTGTGTAGTGTAGGGGGTCGTGCTGGGGGTAGTGTTTTAGGGTTTAGGGTAGTGCAGTGGTGTTTTTGTAGTGTAGGGGGTCATGTTTTAAGATGCAACGCTCCAATACCTGACCAGTCTGCACTACATAAAACTGCAAAAAACTAAAAATAAAAAGTGTTTTGCACACTTTTGTCATTGGGCTATATGTGGGCTACATCTGGGTAATATTTGTGCTACATTTGGGCTCTTTTTTCACTGGTGGCCATCTTGGAAGACCTCTTTGTTATGAAGTTTCCTAATTTCCTCATTTACTGCAGTGTCCTCAGTAGGAAATGCTTTCAGTTTTTTACTTTGATTCCATCAAGAAGGCATTCAGATGTGTCACACATTTGCCATAAATTCAGAATGTTAGCACTCTTGTTGTTCATTAGATCACTGTAGTAAAGCTACTGCTCACCAAGGAGTTAACTGGAAGTCTACTGCTGGTATTGAAAGTGATTGTTTCAGTCTGCATGTCAGAATTTTCTAATGAAATAGAAGAGGATTTGAGATCTCACTTAAAACATGCACTAAATTTTCTTTTTGCAGCACTAACCATAATTTCTATGGCGAAATGAACCCCCTCATTTTGTTCCTTTTTAAATTAAATGTTTTAAGTGTTACCAGTTTATTCCAATCAAGATGGCTTCAGGTGTGCCATACTTTTGTCATAAGTAAGACTGTTAGCACTCTAGTTGTTCTTTAGAACACTCTGGGAAGCTGCAGTAGAACACAAAGGCATCAACTGACAGGCTGCTCCTGTTGAAATATAACAGGAAGATATTTGAGATCACACTTGAAACATGTCCTAATTTTTCTTTCTACAGCACTAACCATAATTTCTATGACAAAATGAACCCCATCATTTTGTTCCTTTTTAAATTAAATGTTTTAAGTGTTACCAGTTTATTCCAATCAAGATGGCTTCAGGTGTGCCATACTTTTGTCATAAGTAAGACTGTTAGCGCTCTAGTTGTTCTTTAGAACACTCTGGGAAGCTGCAGTAGAACACAAAGGCATCAACTGACAGGCTGCTCCTGTTGAAATATAACAGGAAGATATTTGAGATCACACTTGAAACATGTCCTAATTTTTCTTTCCAGAGCACTAACCATAATTTCTATGACAAGATGAACCCCATCATTTTGTTCCGTTTTAAATTACATGTTTTAAGTGTTACCAGTTTATTCCAATCAAGATGGCTTCAGGTGTGCCATACTTTTGTCATAAGTAAGGCTGTTAGCACTCTAGTTGTTCTTTAGAACACTCTGGGAAGCTGCAGTAGAACACAAAGGAATCAACTAACAGTCTCTGTCCTTGTTGGATGTACATGTTTTACTGAGAATGTCAGACTTCATTCTCACATGACTGAGAAAGATAATGTGAATTTACAGAAAATATGCTCTCATTTTAGCTTCTGGAGCACCTTCCAAAACTGTATGGGACAAGCATGTGAAAATAGTTTTCTCTCAAACATGATTCATGATATCCCAGCAGAAGGTTTTTCACAGGGTAAAATCACCTTAGAACACACCACAATTCCTGAAATTAGTATGGTACCATCAACAAATGAATTCTAATGTAACTAAAGTCTGTTATCACCCTTTATAGTTCTCCTTTTGGTAACCCTCAAAATCTTCGATTCACTACAATGCATTTCAATGGGGTACTATCATTTATATTGGTCCCAAGATGGCTGCCAGCAATTCCAGGATGAAGTGCTGACAGCCAATCAGATCTCACGGTGACATGTGTGGTTAGGCTCCGCCCAGATATATATGTGTTTTTACTTTTGATTTTCTCAGCAGCTACTGAACGGATTTACACCATTTAACAAAAAGGGTTCTTTCTGATCCAAGAACTACCTCTTTGCCAAATTTGGTGTAATTCCGTTCAGCAGTTCGGGCTGTAGCCTTGCATAAAGTTTCCTATGGGAAATTGATTTTTTGACTCTTATTTTTTTAATTTCTCCGCAACTACTGAACGGATTTACACCATTTAACAAAAAGGGTTCTTTCTGAACCAAGAACTACCTCTTTGCCAAATTTTGTGTAATTCCGTTCAGCAGTTCGGGCTGTAGCCGTGGCTAAAGTTTCCTACGGGAAAATGAATGGGGAAAACACGTTTTGGGACCCCCCTTTTTTCTCAGCCCCCGCTTGACGAATCACCCCGAAACTTTCAGGGTAGGAGCGGACTGGAGCGGGCCATAAGGTTTGAAAATTTCACGAACATTCGTCAACCGACGCAAGAGTTATTTCAAATAGAATGTTGCGGATTTCCTATGGAAAATAGGTCCTAACTATAACTATCTACTGGCGACCGTCGAGTGCGTCTTCACATCAGGGCAACTTGGGAACAATTAATACACGGCAGTCCGGCCTTGGAAGACTGCACCACCATTACATGGAACAAAATGGGGCCGCAGGACCTGGGAATTATGCTCAGCCTGGAAGCAGCACAGGAGATCTGTAAATGAAAACCGGACTTGTTTTCTGAGGCCCACTGGAGGGCTTTAAATGTGGAAAAGAATTCTCTGAAAAAAACACAGAACCCACTGGAGGGAGAAATACCGGCACTACACAGACTACTGTTCCCAGCATGCACTGCCAAGCATAAACTCACCTGAGAGGCCCACCGGAGGGTAATTATTTTTCAGCATGCAGATGGGAGAGTGCGTGTGTTGGTGCATCTGTGACTCTCAGAAAATGCTTATGATTAAGGAGCTTGGGGCTCCGAAACCGGTCAAGCCTTTTTAAAGATTGGAATGCAATGTGCTGGTTTTTAAATAAAGGATTCTGAAGAATCATTTCCTGTTGAGTGCGTCTTCACATCAGGGCAACTTGGGAACAATTAATACACAGCAGTCCGGCCGTGGAAGACTGCACCACCATTACATGGAACAAAATGGGGCAGCAGGGCCTGGGAATTATGCTCAGCCTGGAAGCAGCACAGGAGATCTGTAAATGAAAACCGGACTTGTTTTCTGAGGCCCACTGGAGGGCTTTAAATGTGGAAAAGAATTCTCTGAAAAAAACACAGAACCCACTGGAGGGAGAAATACCGGCACTACACAGACTACTGTTCCCAGCATGCACTGCCAAGCATAAACTCACCTGAGAGGCCCACCGGAGGGTAATTATTTTTCAGCATGCAGATGGGAGAGTGCGTGTGTTGGTGCATCTGTGACTCTCAGAAAATGCTTATGATTAAGGAGCTTGGGGCTCCGAAACCGGTCAAGCCTTTTTAAAGATTGGAATGCAATGTGCTGGTTTTTAAATAAAGGATTCTGAAGAATCATTTCCTGTTGAGTGCGTTTTCACATCAGGGCAACTTGGGAACAATTAATACACAGCAGTCCGGCCGTGGAAGACTGCACCACCATTACATGGAACAAAATGGGGCCGCAGGGCCTGGGAATTATGCTCAGCCTGGAAGCAGCACAGGAGATCTGTAAATGAAAACCGGACTTGTTTTCTGAGGCCCACTGGAGGGCTTTAAATGTGGAAAAGAATTCTCTGAAAAAAACACAGAACCCACTGGAGGGAGAAATACCGGCACTACACAGACTACTGTTCCCAGCATGCACTGCCAAGCATAAACTCACCTGAGAGGCCCACCGGAGGGTAATTATTTTTCAGCATGCAGATGGGAGAGTGCGTGTGTTGGTGCATCTGTGACTCTCAGAAAATTCTTATGATTAAGGAGCTTGGGGCTCCGAAACCGGTCAAGCCTTTATAAAGATTGGAATGCAATGTGCTGGTTTTTAAATAAAGGATTCTGAAGAATCATTTCCTGTCGAGTGCGTCTTCACATCAGGGCAACTTGGGAACAATTAATACACGGCAGTCCGGCCGTGGAAGACTGCACCACCATTACATGGAACAAAATGGGGCCGCAGGCCTGGGAATTATGCTCAGCCTGGAAGCAGCACAGGAGATCTGTAAATGAAAACCGGACTTGTTTTCTGAGGCCCACTGGAGGGCTTTAAATGTGGAAAAGAATTAGCTGAAAAAAACACAGAACCCACTGGAGGGAGAAATACCGGCACTACACAGACTACTGTTCCCAGCATGCACTGCCAAGCATAAACTCACCTGAGAGGCCCACCGGAGGGTAATTATTTTTCAGCATGCAGATGGGAGAGTGCGTATGTTGGTGCATCTGTGACTCTCAGAAAATGCTTATGATTAAGGAGCTTGGGGCTCCGAAACCGGTCAAGCCTTTTTAAAGATTGGAATGCAATGTGCTGGTTTTTAAATAAAGGATTCTGAAGAATAATTTCCTGTCGAGTGCGTCTTCACATCAGGGCAACTTGGGAACAATTAATACACGCCAGTCCGGCTGTGGAAGACTGCACCACCATTACATGGAACAAAATGGGGCCGCAGGGCCTGGGAATTATGGTCAGCCTGGAAGCAGCACAGGAGATCTGTAAATGAAAACCGGACTTGTTTTCTGAGGCCCACTGGAGGGCTTTAAATGTGGAAAAGAATTCTCTGAAAAAAACACAGAACCCACTGGAGGGAGAAATACCGGCACTACACAGACTACTGTTCCCAGCATGCACTGCCAAGCATAAACTCACCTGAGAGGCCCACCGGAGGGTAATTATTTTTCAGCATGCAGATGGGAGAGTGCGTGTGTTGGTGCATCTGTGACTCTCAGAAAATGCTTTTGATTAAGGAGCTTGGGGCTCCGAAACGGGTCAAGCCTTTTTAAAGATTGGAATGCAATGTGCTGGTTTTTAAATAAAGGATTCTGAAGAATCATTTCCTGTCGAGTGCGTCTTCACATCAGGGCAACTTGGGAACAATTAATACACAGCAGTCGGGCCGTGGAAGACTGCACCACCATTACATGGAACAAAATGGGGCCGCAGGGCCTGGGAATTATGCTCAGCCTGGAAGCAGCACAGGAGATCTGTAAATGAAAACCGGACTTGTTTTCTGAGGCCCACTGGAGGGCTTTAAATGTGGAAAAGAATTCTCTGAAAAAAACACAGAACCCACTGGAGGGAGAAATACCGGCACTACACAGACTACTGTTCCCAGCATGCACTGCCAAGCATAAACTCACCTGAGAGGCCCACCGGAGGGTAATTATTTTTCAGCATGCAGATGGGAGAGTGCGTGTGTTGGTGCATCTGTGACTCTCAGAAAATGCTTATGATTAAGGAGCTTGGGGCTCCGAAACCGGTCAAGCTTTTTTAAAGATTGGAATGCAATGTGCTGGTTTATAAATAAAGGATTCTGAAGAATCATTTCCTGTCGAGTGCGTCTTCACATCAGGGCAACTTGGGAACAATTAATACACGGCAGTCCGGGCCGTGGAAGACTGCACCACCATTACATGGAACAAAATGGGGCCGCAGGGCCTGGGAATTATGCTCAGCCTGGAAGCAGCACAGGAGATCTGTAAATGAAAACCGGACTTGTTTTCTGAGGCCCACTGGAGGGCTTTAAATGTGGAAAAGAATTCTCTGAAAAAAACACAGAACCCACTGGAGGGAGAAATACCGGCACTACACAGACTACTGTTCCCAGCATGCACTGCCAAGCATAAACTCACCTGAGAGGCCCACCGGAGGGTAATTATTTTTCAGCATGCAGATGGGAGAGTGCGTGTGTTGGTGCATCTGTGACTCTCAGAAAACGCTTATGATTAAGGAGCTTGGGGCTCCGAAACCGGTCAAGCCTTTTTAAAGATTGGAATGCAATGTGCTGGTTTTTAAATAAAGGATTCTGAAGAATCATTTCCTGTCGAGTGCGTCTTCACATCAAGGCAACTTGGGAACAATTAATACATGGCAGTCCGGCCGTGGAAGACTGCACCACCATTACATGGAACAAAATGGGGCCGCAGGGCCTGGGAATTATGCTCAGCCTGAAAGCAGCACAGGAGATCTGTAAATGAAAACCGGACTTGTTTTCTGAGGCCCACTGGAGGGCTTTAAATGTGGAAAAGAATTCTCTGAAAAAAACACAGAACCCACTGGCGGGAGAAATACCGGCACTACACAGACTACTGTTCCCAGCATGCACTCCCAAGCATAAACTCACCTGAGAGGCCCACCGGAGGGTAATTATTTTTCAGCATGCAGATGGGAGAGTGCGTGTGTTGGTGCATCTGTGACTCTCAGAAAATGCTTATGATTAAGGAGCTTGGGGCTCCAAAACCGGTCAAGCCTTTTTAAAGATTGGAATGCAATGTGCTGGTTTTTAAATAAAGGATTCTGAAGAATCATTTCCTGTCGAGTGCGTCTTCACATCAGGGCAACTTGGGAACAATTAATACACGGCAGTCCGGGCCGTGGAAGACTGCACCACCATTACATGGAACAAAATGGGGCCGCAGGGCCTGGGAATTATGCTCAGCCTGGAAGCAGCACAGGAGATCTGTAAATGAAAACCGGACTTGTTTTCTGAGGCCCACTGGAGGGCTTTAAATGTGGAAAAGAATTCTCTGAAAAAAACACAGAACCCACTGGAGGGAGAAATACCGGCACTACACAGACTACTGTTCCCAGCATGCACTGCCAAGCATAAACTCACCTGAGAGGCCCACCGGAGGGTAATTATTTTTCAGCATGCAGATGGGAGAGTGCGTGTGTTGGTGCATCTGTGACTCTCAGAAAATGCTTATGATTAAGGAGCTTGGGGCTCCGAAACCGGTCAAGCCTTTTTAAAGATTGGAATGCAATGTGCTGGTTTTTAAATAAAGGATTCTGAAGAATCATTTCCTGTCGAGTGCGTCTTCACATCAGGGCAACTTGGGAACAATTAATACACGGCAGTCCGGCCGTGGAAGACTGCACCACCATTACATGGAACAAAATGGGGCCGCAGGGCCTGGGAATTATGCTCAGCCTGGAAGCAGCACAGGAGATCTGTAAATGAAAACCGGACTTGTTTTCTGAGGCCCACTGGAGGGCTTTAAATGTGGAAAAGAATTCTCTGAAAAAAACACAGAACCCACTGGCGGGAGAAATACCGGCACTACACAGACTACTGTTCCCAGCATGCACTCCCAAGCATAAACTCACCTGAGAGGCCCACTGGAGGGTAATTATTTTTCAGCATGCAGATGGGAGAGTGCGTGTGTTGGTGCATCTGTGACTCTCAGAAAATGCTTATTATTAAGGAGCTTGGGGCTCCAAAACCGGTCAAGCCTTTTTAAAGATTGGAATGCAATGTGCTGGTTTTTAAATAAAGGATTCTGAAGAATCATTTCCTGTCGAGTGCGTCTTCACACCAGGGCAACTTGGGAACAATTAATACACGGCAGTCCGGCCGTGGAAGACTGCACCACCATTACATGGAACAAAATGGGGCCGCAGGGCCTGGGAATTATGCTCAGCATGGAAGCAGCACAGGAGATCTGTAAATGAAAACCGGACTTGTTTTCTGAGGCCCACTGGAGGGCTTTAAATGTGGAAAAGAATTCTCTGAAAAAAACACAGAACCCACTGGAGGGAGAAATACCGGCACTACATAGACTACTGTTCCCAGCATGCACTGCCAAGCATAAACTCACCTGAGAGGCCCACCGGAGGGTAATTATTTTTCAGCATGCAGATGGGAGAGTGCGTGTGTTGGTGCATCTGTGACTCTCAGAAAATGCTTATGATTAAGGAGCTTGGGGCTCCGAAACCGGTCAAGCCTTTTTAAAGATTGGAATGCAATGTGCTGGTTTTTAAATAAATGATTCTGAAGAATCATTTCCTGTCGAGTGCGTCTTCACATCAGGGCAACTTGGGAACAATTAATACACGGCAGTCCAGCCGTGGAAGACTGCACCACCATTACATGGAACAAAATGGGGCCGCAGGACCTGGGAATTATGCTCAGCCTGGAAGCAGCACAGGAGATCTGTAAATGAAAACCGGACTTGTTTTCTGAGGCACACTGGAGGGCTTTAAATGTGGAAAAGAATTCTCTGAAAAAAACACAGAACCCACTGGAGGGAGAAATACCGGCACTACACAGACTACTGTTCCCAGCATGCACTGCCAAGCATAAACTCACCTGAGAGGCCCACCGGAGGGTAATTATTTTTCAGCATGCAGATGGGAGAGTGCGTGTGTTGGTGCAACTGTGACTCTCAGAAAATGCTTATGATTAAGGAGCTTGGGGCTCCGAAACCGGTCAAGCCTTTTTAAAGATTGGAATGCAATGTGCTGGTTTTTAAATAAAGGATTCTGAAGAATCATTTCCTGCCGAGTGCGTCTTCACATCAGGGCAACTTGGGAACAATTAATACACGGCAGTCCGGGCCGTGGAAGACTGCACCACCATTACATGGAACAAAATGGGGCCGTAGGGCCTTGGAATTATGCTCAGCCTGGAAGCAGCACAGGAGATCTGTAAATGAAAACCGGACTTGTTTTCTGAGGCCCAATGGAGGGCTTTAAATGTGGAAAAGAATTCTCTGAAAAAAACACAGAACCCACTGGAGGGAGAAATACCGGCACTACACAGACTGCTGTTCCCAGCATGCACTGCCAAGCATAAACTCACCTGAGAGGCCCACCGGAGGGTAATTATTTTTCAGCATGCAGATGGGAGAGTGCGTGTGTTGGTGCATCTGTGACTCTCAGAAAATGCTTATGATTAAGGAGCTTGGGGCTCCGAAACCGGTCAAGCCTTTTTAAAGATTGGAATGCAATGTGCTGGTTTTTAAATAAATGATTCTGAAGAATCATTTCCTGTCGAGTGCGTCTTCACATCAGGGCAACTTGGGAACAATTAATACACGGCAGTCCAGCCGTGGAAGACTGCACCACCATTACACGGAACAAAATGGGGCCGCAGGACCTGGGAATTATGCTCAGCCTGGAAGCAGCACAGGAGATCTGTAAATGAAAACCGGACTTGTTTTCTGAGGCCCACTGGAGGGCTTTAAATGTGGAAAAGAATTCTCTGAAAAAAACACAGAACCCACTGGAGGGAGAAATACCGGCACTACACAGACTACTGTTCCCAGCATGCACTGCCAAGCATAAACTCACCTGAGAGGCCCACCGGAGGGTAATCATTTTTCAGCATGCAGATGGGAGAGTGCGTGTGTTGGTGCAACTGTGACTCTCAGAAAATGCTTATGATTAAGGAGCTTGGGGCTCCGAAACCGGTCAAGCCTTTTTAAAGATTGGAATGCAATGTGCTGGTTTTTAAATAAAGGATTCTGAAGAATCATTTCCTGCCGAGTGCGTCTTCACATCAGGGCAACTTGGGAACATATATATATATATATATATATATATATATATATATATATATATATATATTATCTACTGGCGGTCGCCAGTAGATAGTTATAGTTACAACCTATTATCCATAGGAAATCCGCGACATTCTATTTGAAATAACTCTCTTGCCGGTTGACGTATCTTCGCGAAATTTTCAAACTTTGTGGCCCGCTCCGGTCCGCTCCTACCCTGAAAGTCTCGGGGGATTCGTCAAGCGGGGGCCGAGAAAAAAGGGGGTCCCAAAACGCGTTTTCCCCATGCACTTTTCCATAGGAAACTTTAGACACCGCTACAGCTCGAACTGCTGAACGGAATTACACCAAATTTGGCAAAGAGGTAGTTCTTGGTTCAGAAAGAACCCTTTTTGTTAAATGGTGTAAATCCGTTCAGTAGTTGCTGAGAAAATGAAAAGTAAAAAGTTAGTGATATCTATGGCCGAGTAGGGTCCGCGTACCCTCAGCGCACCCTGCGCGCACCGTCCCGATCACGAGCTGCATGTTAATTGGCTGTTAGCTGGCTGTCAACATTCCGATTCAGGAAATGTTGGCAGCCATTTTGTCCCTCGGTAGAACCGAGGGACAGAAACAAGTACGCAAAGCGCACAAAGGGGGCAGGGTAGAAACACCCTGACCCCTAGGTTTGCTCAGGGGTCCCACAAGGACCCCTGGGCAAAAAAATAAAAAAATTTTTTAAAAATCGGCAGGATGCGCTCAGGGTGCGCGAATCCTGCCGGAAATCGAAGCGCGGTCTCCGCGCTTCGATAGCTAATTGGCTCCCGGGTGGCCCAAGTCCCGGGGGCATGGTGGGGATAATTTATCGTGTGGGGGCCTCAAAGGGCCCCCCAAGCCCCGGGGACCGACACCCCCGGGGCTTTTTTGAGAAATGGTGCGGGAGGGCTCTGAGCCCTCCGCAGCCCCGGGGACCACCACCTCCCCGGGGTTTTTTATAATTAAAAATAAAACCAGTGTGGGGGGCTCCAGCCCCCCACACGCCCGGGACCGCCACCTCCCGGGGCTGTGTACTGAATGGGAGGGGGCCGCGCGGCCCTCCTCCTGGAGCCCTTGATGGCCCTGGGGACCACCCCCCCAGGGCCGGCTCCTGCAGTGTCCCGGGGTGCCTACCCCCAGGACACTGTAGTTTGCTATGGCAGGACGGAGCCTCGCGGCTCCCGTCCTGCCATAGCAAACTGCTTTGGATATTGGAAGAGAGAGCAGGGAAACCTGCTCTCTCTTCCAATATCCAAAGCGATTGCTTTTCCACATGGGGAGCAGCATGTCACCTGCTCCCCATGTGGAACAGCAATGCCGGCTCCCAAGGGACGTGGGGAGCCGGCGGGACTGTGGGGGATTGGGGACCCCCCACAGTCCCCAACGGAGAGGGCCAGCCCCGGGGATGGGGTCCCCGGGGCAAGTAGTGGCCCGGGAGGGGGCCACGCGGCCCCCTCTCCAAAAAAGAGAAAAAAAATGTTAAAAAAAATGGAAAGGCCGGCCCCGGGGGATGGGGTCCCCGGGGCCTTAAAATGGCCAGAGGAGGGGGCCACGCTGCCCCCTCAAAATAATAAATATAGAGGCCATGCCCCGGGGATGGGGTCCCCGGGGCCAATACAGGCCCAGGGAAGGGGGCCACGCGGCCCCCTTCCCGTTTTTTTTTTTTTTTTGTAATTTAAAAAAAGGGTTAGGCCCGGGGGGATGGGGTCCCCAGGGCCCAAAAAGAGAAAAAAGGAAGGGGGGCCACACAGCCCCCCTTCAGGGGACAAAAAAAAAACAAAAAAAAAAAAACGATCGGGCCCGCAGGCCCCGCCCCCTTCCTTCACCACTCTGCAAACGCGCCCCCTGGCGCATTTGCAGAGGGGGAACAAATTCCCCTTGAATACTGGGGGTCCCTGGGGCCAACTAGCCCACCAGGAACCTCCAGTATGCGCCAGGGAGCTGCCTTGCAGAGACGTGTAGAGAGGCCACACCCTTTTACACCTCTCTGCAACGCAGCTCTGTGGCGCTTTTGGAGGTATATGGTGGGCTAGTTGGACTCCGAGGACCCTCAGGATTCAAGGGGACTTAATCCCCCAACTTAAAACGCGCCACGGGGCGCGTTTGCACAGTGGTGAAGGGAGGGAGGGGCTTCAGGTGACATGTGTGCAAACAGGCCCCGTGGCGCGTTTTAAGATGGGGAATTAAATCCCTTCAATCCTGAGGGTCCCTGGGGCCAACTAGCCCAACAGGTACATCCAGAAAGCGCCACAGAGCTGCGTTGCAGAGAGGTGTAAAGAGGGTGTGGCCTCTCTACACGTCTCTGCAACGCAGCCCCTGGCGCATATTGGAGGTTCCTGGTGGGCTAGTTGCCCCTAGGGACCCTCAGGATTCAAGGGGACTTAATCCCCCAACTTAAAACGCGCCACGGGGCGCGTTTGCACAGATGTCACCTCAGGCCCCGCCCCTCCCTTCACCATTGTGCAAATATTCCTCTAAAATCAGCCGAAATACGAATTCCGATTTACTCACCTGTTATAAGGAGAGACCTCAGTGCTGTATCTTTCAGCCCAGTACTGGTCCTGAAAAGTAATTTTAACCGTACTTACCAGTAACTTGAATTTCCTTCCATAGGCTAACATTGACTGGTTTCAATTGGAAATTCTTCTAAGTGTGGAGTTTTGGAACTTTAAAATATTCCTGTAAAATCAGCCGAAATACGAATTCCGATTTACTCACCTGTTATCAGGAGAGACCTCAGTGATGCATCTTTCAGCCCAGTACTGGTCCTGAAAAGTAATTTTAACCGTACTTACCGGTAACTTGAATTTCCTTCATAGGCTAACATTGACTGGTTTCACTTGGAAATTCTTCTAAGTGTGGAGTTTTGGAACTTTAAAATATTCCTCTAAAATCAGCCGAAATACGAATTCCGATTTACTCACCTGTTATCAGGAGAGACCTCAGTGCTGCATCTTTCAGCCCAGTACTGATCCTGAAAAGTAATTTTAACCGTACTTACCGGTAACTTGAATTTCCTTCATAGGCTAACATTGACTGGTTTCACTTGGAAATTCTTCTAAGTGTGGAGTTTTGGAACTTTAAAATATTCCTCTAAAATCAGCCGAAATACGAATTCCGATTTACTCACCTGTTATCAGGAGAGACCTCAGTGCTGCATGTTTCAGCCCAGTACTGATCCTCAAAAGTAATTTTAACCGTACTTACCGGTAACTTGAATTTCCTTCCATAGGATATCATTGCCTGCTTTTTGCTGAAAAAGTTACTAAGTGTTGATTTTTGGAACTTTAAAATATTCCTCTAAAATCAGCCGAAATCCGAATTCTGATTTACTCACCTGTTATCAGGAGAGACCTCAGTGCTGCATCTTTCAGCCCAGTACTGATCCTCAAAATTAATTTTAACCGTACTTTACCGGTAACTTGAATTTCCTTCATAGGCTAACATTGACTGGTTTCACTTGGAAATTCTTCTAAGTGTGGAGTTTTGGAACTTTATAATATTCCTCTAAAATCAACCAAAGTACGAATTCCAATTTACTCACCTGTTATCAGGAGAGAACCCAGTGCTGCATCTTTTAGCCCAGCACTGACCCTGAAAAGTAATTTTAACCGTACTTACCAGTAACTTATATTTTCTTCCATAGGAATCCTTTGTCTGGTTTTCAGCAGAAAAGTTTCAAAGTGTCGATTTTCACAAACTACAAATATTCCTTAAAAATCGCCTGTATGACTTAAACGCATTCTTTCAACTGTTTACAGGAGATGCACCAGTGCTGGATCCAGGATCCAACACTGAGTAACAAAAAGTAACGATAACAGTTTTTACCTCCTAAGTGAATTTCCTTCCATAGGATAACATTGGTCATTCTATGAGAAAAAGTTTCTAAGTGTCAACTTTTAGAGTACAATAATATTCCTTAAAAATCACGACTGTAACCAAAACGCTTTTACTCAACTGTTTACAGGAGATGTCCCAGGACTGAATCTAGGATCCAGTCCTGTGGTTAGAAAAGTAATCCATAAAGTAACTAATTGCATTTAACTAGAAATTCACATTGTGCTGAATGTTGCATTGTGTTTGAAAATGTGTTGCCCATTGCAACAACTGTAACTACTGTACTTAAAAGTCTATTGCCTATGTGCAAAGTATTTAAACTAAAGTAATTCATTCTGAGAAAGTATTTTTTGTAATGTATAATATAATTACAATGTAATTTAAAAAATAAAATATGTAAAAAAATGTTTTCTAAAAAATTTCGAAATCAGTATGAAAAAAATTTATATAACAATTAATACATTTAAAAATTGTCATTTACAAAACCTTTGAAATTCACTGAAAAACCGTAGGTTTCAGACATGTTATAGTTACAAATTAGCATTTAAAAACCTTTGAAATTCACTGAAAAAACCATAGGTTTTAGGGACGTTATAGTTACAAATTAGCATTTAAAAACCTTTGAAATTCACTGAAAAAACCATAGGTTTTAGGGACAGTTATAGTTAGTTGGACATTGCACTCGTACAAAACCCGTGAAATTCCCCGTTATAGTTAGTTCAGCTAACTATAACTCGCGCCCCGCAATGCACTGCTGATGACGTCACATATTACATCACTCATGACATGGTCAGTGACATCACTGATGACATCACTGATGACATCTCAAATGACATCACTGATGACATCATCCACGTGATAATCTGATGCAGCTCTTCACACCCTAATATAACCTTTGTTACACCCAATCTAAATTACAGACTGCCATTCGCAAAACCATAGACACTCCAACACCAATAACTACATACCCACTCACTGATTCTTAGGTCTACACACACACATCCACTCACTCACCCGTACAGTCACTCATACTTATGGTCACTCAATACAGGACTATCATATTCACTCTTACTCCTATATAGACACTCAAACACCGCCACTCATCCATAGAGGTACTCACACACCTAGTCAGTCATGCAAATAATTAAACACACTGCCATTTACTCACCTATACAGTTATACACACACCAGCTCACTTAATCATACAAATACTAGCACATTGTTACTCTCTTATACAATCACTGATACAAGCACACACTCATCCATACAGCCACTATCACAATCACTCACTCTCGCTTATAGCTATTTATATACTCCAACACACATATATACTGCCTTTCACATATGTAGTTACTCACACATGTACCACTGGGACATACATTCACTCACTAACACACTCTTACACACACTTACCCACCCATACAGTCTATCACAGATGCACTCTTGAAACCATCCACCCAGTGAATCACCCACTCACACATCTATGCACAGTCGCACACACCCCATCCACACAAACACTCAGGCACCCATACAGATACTCAGACAACAAATCAATAACTCTTATAGACACTCATGTAGCTATTCACAAACCCATGCAGCCACTTACACAGCAACAGACAGATACAGACATTCACCCAGTTTAGTCACTAACCCATGCATTCAGTAAGATACGTTTAATCACTCACTTATAGAATTAGTCACGCACCTACTAAATCATCCATACAGACACTTATACACCCACTCATTCTTCAATACGCCTTTCCCTATATATATAAAAAATATTTAAACTTTACAGAAACACAGTCACTGGATGATGTCATCAGTGATGTCATTTGAGATGTCATCAGTGATGTCATCAGTGATGTCACTGACCATGTCATGAGTGATGTAATATGTGACGTCATCAGCAGTGCATTGCGGGGCGCGAGTTATAGTTAGCTGAACTAACTATAACGGGGGAATTTCACGGGTTTTGTACGAGTGCAATGTCCAACTAACTATAACTGTCCCTAAAACCTATGGTTTTTTCAGTGAATTTCAAAGGTTTTTTAAATGCTAATTTGTAACTATAACGTCCCTAAAACCTATGGTTTTTTCAGTGAATATATATATATATATATATATATATGTATATATATGACAGCTTTCAACCTCGTGCTATTATGTACGAAATGAAGCACTCACGGGGGTGAGTTCAACCGTAGTTTATTCAGAACTCAAAACCAGGTTTTGAGTTCTGAATAAACTATGGTTGAACTCAGCCCCGTGGGTGCTTCATTTCGTACATAATAGCACGTGGTTGGAAGATGTCATAATTGCGGGTGGACCCCCGCTAAGGAGCACCCGTCTGCGAGTGCACGGAGGAGGTGAAGTGTGGAGCTGATATATATATATATATATATATATATATATATCAATCAAAGAAAGTTACCCCAACAGAGGAGCCATCGCACAGGTGAGTTTTCGCTTTAATTTAATGGTGGCTGCTGCTTGAAGACCATGGACACATCACAGCTCCAGATCAGCCTGACGCGTTTCGTGCTGTGAGCACTTTTTCAAAGGCACAATGTTCATGAAGCTGCGTGGCAAAAGTGCACCAATTTAAATAAAGAGATCTGGCCCCAGTGGGCGTGGCCGCTTGCACGGCCCTCTGGACTCTGTAGTGTACTCCATCCTACTCGAGTGAGCTGCCAAGCACTCCATTTCAATTCAATCAATCAATCAATCATGTCACTTATAAAGCGCACTACATACCCGCGAGGGTCTCAAGGCGCTGGGGGAAGAGGGGGGTGGTGCTGCTACTGATCGAAGAGCCAGGTCTTGAGGAGTCTTCTGAAGGCCAGTAGGTCTTGGGTCTGCCGAAGGTTGGTGGGGAGGGTGTTCCAGGTCTTGGCGGCGAGGTGGGAGAAGGATCTGCCGCCGGCGGTCGTTTTCCGGATGCGGGGGACTGTGGCGAGGGCGAGGCTGGTGGAGCGGAGCTGGCGGGTGGGGGTGTAGAAGCTGAGTCGTCTGTTGAGGTAGGCTGGTCCGGAGTTGTGGAGTGCTTTGTGTGCGTGGGTGAGGAGCTTGAAGGTTATCCTCTTGTTGACAATTAAAACGAGTATTTCCACAGTGGGTTGCTGCGTTGTCCAATTTGAGCTCAGCAAACACCTTTCTGCCATCATTTCAGCACCTGTACCGACAACGAGCAACGCCGGTTGGCGCTGCTCCGGGGCCGCTTTGCGCAGCAGGGCATCCTCCACGGCTGGGTCAGCCGTTATACATCAATCAAAGAAAGTTACCCCAACAGAGGAGCCATCACACAGATGAGTTTTCACTTTAATTTAATGGTGGCTGCTGCATGAGGACCATGGACACATCACAGCTCCAGATCAGCCTGACGCGTTTCGTGCTGTGAGCACTTTTTCAAAGGCACAATGTTCATGAAGCTGCGTGGCAAAAGTGCACCAATTTAAATAAAGAGATCCGGCCCCAGTGGTCAGCCGTTATACATCAATCAAAGAAAGTTACCCCAACAGAGGAGCCATCACACAGGTGAGTTTTCGCTTTAATTTAATGGTGGCTGCTGCATGAGGACCATGGACACATCACAGCTCCAGATCAGCCTGACGCGTTTCGTGCTGTGAGCACTTTTTCAAAGGCACAATGTTCATGAAGCTGCATGGCAAAAGCTTTTCTAAACAAATTCTCATTGGCAAATCAGACATAGAAGCCTTCTTAACATGGACTCCAAAACTATTTAATAACTGTTAGTGTAATGCATAGTCTTCTTCCTTCCTCTGTTAGTTAAAATCAGAATTTTTAAAATCAGAATTTTTAAAATCATTGAAATGAAATACCAAATGTACATGTAAATCTTCTTCAGCGTTTAATCCATGAGGATTCTTAGTATTAAACAGGAGTATATATTTTGACTCTAGTTGGCGTAATTTTCTCTCTCTGTCGCCACCTCTCAAGTTTTTATGAACTTGATCTGTAGCAAAATAGACAAGTTCATTGGTGTTACCTTTGTGCACTTCATTAATGTGACGTGCTACCACATAATTTTTGTCGTTATTCTTTATTGCCCTTAAATGTTGTAGGATACGGACATGACCCATATGTATCGTACTACCAATGTACATTTTTGGACACGAACACCTCAATATATAAACAACAAATTCACTTTTGCAATTCAGTGGACTTCTGATCTTCCAAGGACTACTGAGTAGAGGTGATGTAACCTGTTGTTCATTTTTTCCAAATCTACATGCCTTGCACTTATAGCATTTATGGAAGCCAGGGCTGACCTTTAGCCAACCTCCTCCTTTCTTGACCTCCGGGTTTGTCTTAAATAAGTCATCCCTCATCGATTTGGCTTTATTGAATGTCACCATCGGTCTTCGTGACACTTTTCCTTGCAAAATCGGATCCTGCTTCACTAGGTACCAATGTCTACACAGGCTATCTCTCACTTTAGCCTGGTAGGCATTATATCCCGTGATCATCCCAATCTGATCCTGAGTGTTCTTCTTCTTATCTCTGACCTTATTTGTGTCTGGTTTCAACAGTACATCTCTCTCTATGATGTCTACCTTTTTCTTAGCCTGATTTAGTGTCTCATACCTGTATCCTCTTTGTAAAAACCTCTTAGTTAAAGCATTTTGAGCTTCTCCCAGAGCACCAAGTTCGCTGCAATTTCTTTTCATTCTTAAATTTTCAGCATACGGGATGCTCATTTTTAATCTTGGAGGGTGAAAGCTGGCTGCGTGCAGAATCATATTGCCTGCAGTTTGCTTCCTATATATATATATATATATATATATATATATATATATATATATATATATATATTACCTACTGGCGGTCGCCAGTAGGTAGTTATAGTTAGGACCTATTTTTCATAGGAAAAGCGTTTTTTCTTTTCCCAATAACTTTGGCGCCGGTTGACAAATCTTCGCGAAATGTTCAAAACTAGTGGGGCGCTCTGGTCAGCTCCTATCTTGAAAGTTTCGGGGTGATTGGGCAAGCGGGGGCCGAGAAAAAAGGGGGGTCCCAAAACGTGTTTTCTCCACGTTATTTCCCATAGGAAACTTTAGACACGGCTACAGCCCGAACTGCTGAACGGAATTACACTAAATTTGGCAAAAAGGTAGTGCTTGGTTCAGAAAGCGCCCTTTTTTAAAATGGTGTAAATCCGTTCAGTAGTTGCGGAGAAATTTAAACAAAAGAGGGCGAAAAATGAATTTCCCATAGGAAACTTTAGACACGGCTACAGCTTGAACTGCTGAACGGAATTACACCAAATTTGGCAAAAAGGTAGTGCTTGGTTCAGAAAGCGCCCTTTTTTTAAATGGTGTAAATCCGTTCAGTAGTTGCTGAGAAAATCAAAAAATAAAAGTTTCGATATATAGAGGCACGGAGGATCCGCGCACCCTCCCGACCACGAGCTTTATTCTAATTGGCTGTCAACACTCCAAACCAGGAAGTGTTGGCAGCCATCTTGTGACTCGGTAGAACCGAGTCACAAGAAAAGAGAAAAACAAACACAAAAAACAAGAAAAGGGGGCAGGGTAGAAACACCCTGACCCCCTAGGCCTGCTCAGGGAGTCCCACAAGGACCCCCAGGGCCGAAAAAAGCATTTTATTTTTAGAAAAATTGCGAAATTCGCGTAGGATCCGCAAATCCCGCCGTGAAAAAAAAACCAAAGCGTGGGCTCCTGCGCTTCGTTAATATTTAGCCCCCGGGTGGGCCAGGTCCCGGGGGCATGTTCAACATAATTGCGGGGGCCGCCACCCAGGGCTTTTCTGAAATATTTGCGGGGGGCACACAGCCCCCCCGCAGCTCCGGGGACCGCCACCCCCCGGGGCTTGGTTTTTTTTAATGTTGGGGGGGCCTCCAAGGCCCCCCCAAGCCCCGGGGACCGCCACCCCCGGGGCTTTTGTCAAATATTTGCGGGGGCACACAGCCCCCCCGCAGCCCCGGGGACCACCACCCCCGGGGCTTATTTTTTTAAAATAATTTACCTGTGTGGGGGGCTCGAGCCCACCCCACATGCCCCGGGGACCGCCACCTCCCCGGGGCTTTGAAAATGTTGGGAGGGGGCCCGCGCGGCCCCCCTCCTGGAGCCTGTGATGGCCCTGGGGACCACCACCCCCCAGGGCCGGCTCCTGCAGTGTCCCGGGTGCCCACCCCCGGGACACTGCTGTTTGCTATGGCAGGGCGGGAGCCTCGCGGCTCCCGCCCTGCCATAGCAAACTTGTTTGGGTTTTGAGCGAGAGCAGGGAAACCTGCTCTCGCTTTCAAAATCCAAACCAAATTGCTTTTCCATATGGGGAGCTGCATGTTAGCAGCTCCCCGTGTGGAAAAGCAATGCCGGCTCCCGCAGGAGGCGGGGAGCCAGCGGGACCGTGGGGGCATTGGGGCTCCCCCCACGGTCCCCAACGAATAGGGCCAGCCCCGGAGGATGGGGTCCCCGGGGATAGAAGTGGCCCGGGAGGGGGGCCACGCGGCCCCCCTCCCCCAAATAAAAAATAAAATATTTAAAAAAAACACCGCAAAGGCCGGCCCCGGGGGATGGGGTCCCCGGGGCCATAAATGGCCACGGGAGGAGGGCCCACGCGGCCCCCTTCCCGTTTAGATTTTTTTTTTTTTTATTTAAAAAAAGTGGTCAGGCCCTGGGGGATGTGGTCCCCAGGGTCCAAAAAAATGAAAAAGAAGGGGGGCCACACAGCCCCCCTTCTTAAAATAGTTTTTTTTTAAAAGACCGGCATCGTGCCGGAGGCCCCGCCCCCTCCAGCAACACTCTGCAATCGCGCCCTGTGGCGCGTTTTAAGTTGGGGAATTAATTCCCCTTCAATACTGGGGGTCCCTGGGGGCCAACTAGCCCACCAGGTACCTCCAGTAAGCACCACAGGGCTGCTTTGCAGAGAGGTGGTCCAGGCCATGCCCCTTTTACACCTCTCTGCAACGCAGCTCTGTGGCGCTTACTGGAGGTACCTGGTGGGCTAGTTGGACCCCAGGGACCCTCAGGATTCAAGGGGACTTTATCCCCCAACTTAAAAGCGCCACGGGCGTGTTTGCACAGTGGTGAAGGGAGGGGCGGGGCCTGAGGTGACATGTGTGCAAACACGCCCTGTGGCACGTTTTAAGTTGGGGAATTAAGTCCCCTTCAATCCTGAGGGCCCCTGGGGGCCAACTAGCCCACCATGTATCTCCAGTAAGCGCCACAGGCCTGTGTTGCAGAGAGGTGGTCCAGGCCACGCCCCTTTTTACACCTCTCTGCAACGCAGTTCTGTGGCGCTTACTGGAGGTACTTGGTGGGCTAGTTGGAACCCAGGGACCTTCAGGATTCAAGGGGACTTTATCCCCCAACTTAAAACGTGCCACAGGGCGCGTTTGCACAGTGGTGAAGGGAAGGGGGCGGGCCTGCGGTGATATGTGTGCAAACACGCCCTGTGGCGCGTTTTAAGTTGGGAAATTAAGTCCCCTTCAATCCTGAGGGCCCCTGGGGGCCAACTAGGCCACCAGGTACCTCCAGTAAGCGCCACAGGCCTGCGTTGCAGAGAGGTGGTCCAGGCCATGCCCCTTTTTACACCTCTCTGCAACCCCAGCTCTGTGGCGCTTACTGGAGGCATCTAGTGGGCTAGTTGGACCCCAGGGACCCTCAGGATTCAAGGGGACTTAATCTCCCAACTTAAAACGGCCACAGGGCGTGTTTGCACACATGTCACCTGAGGCCACCCCTCCCTTCACCACTGTGCAAACGCGCCCGTGGCGCATTTTAAGAGGTAGTTTTAATCCCCCTGCCCTATTATGTACTAGGGCCTTACAGAGGAGGTCATGCTAATCACAGGGGTACCCCAACGCATAGTGTTCCCTAGTGCATGTGTGTGTTTTCACTGTATTCTAAGTGTCTTTTAGCATAGCACTGGCTCTGGTTAGTCAGAGTCAGTTACCACCAGTACCCGTCTGAAAAAGTTGTGGGCACAGGATGATTTTGCAACAAGGCCTCTTTCTGCTCCTCTGTTTGTTCTTTCTGCACATGTCTTGCTTCTTCCTGCACTTTTCTTCGTCTTTGTGGACTTCTGTTGCTTCTTTCTGCATTTCTTTTGCTTCTTTCTGTGCGTTTTTTCTTCTTTCTTCACATGTCCTACCTCTGTAGGCATAGTTAGAAACTAGCATTTAAAAAACCTTTGAAATTCACTTAAAAAACCATAGGTTTCAGGCACGTTATAGTTAGATATTAGCATTTAAAAACCTTTGAAATTCACTGAAAAAACCATAGGTTTCAGGCACGTTATACTTAGAAATTAGCATTTAAAAAACCTTAGAAATTCACTGAAAAAACCATAGGTTTTAGGGAAAGTTATAGTTAGTTGGACATTTCACTCGTACAAAACCAGAGAAATTCCCCCGTTATAGTTAGTTCACCTAACTAGAACTCGCGCCCCGCAATGCACTGCTGATGACGTCACATATTACATCACTCATGACATGGTCAGTGACATCACTGATGACATCACTGATGACATCTCAAAAGACATCACTGATGACATCATCCATGTGATAATTTGATGCATCTTCTCACACCCTAATATAACCTTTGATACACCCACTCTAAATTACAGACTGCCATTCTCAAAACCATAGACACTCCAACACCAATAACTACATACCCACTCACTGATTCTTAGGTTTACACACACATCCACTCACTCATCCGTACAGTCACTCATACTTATGGTCACTCAGTACAGGACTATCATATGCACTCATACACCTATATAGACACTCACACTGCCACTCATCCATAGAGGTACTCACACACCTAGTCAGTCATGCAAATAATTAATCACACTGCCATTTACTCACCTATACAGTCATACACACACCAGCTCACTTACTCATACAAATACTAGCACATTCTTATGCTCTTATACAATTACTGATACAAGCACACACTCATCCATACAGCCACTCTCACAATCACACACTCTCACTTATAGCCATTTATATACTCCAACACACATATATACTGCCTTTCACATATGTAGTTACTCACACATGTACCACTGAGATCTACATTCACTCACTAACACACCCATACACACACTCACCCACCCATACAGTCCATCACAGATGCATCTTGAAACCATGCACCCAGTGAATAACCCACTCACACATCTATGCACAGAGTCACACACACCCCACCCACACAAACACTCAGGCACCCATACAGATACTCAAACAACCAATCAATAACCCATATAGACACTCATGTAGCTATTCACAAACCCATGCAGCCGCTTACACACCAACAGACAGACGGATACAGACATTCACACAGTTTAGTCACTAACCCATGCATTCAGTAAGATACGTTTAATCACTCACTTATAGTCAGTCACGCACCTACTAAATCATCCATTCAGACACTTATACACCCACTCATTCTTCAATACGCCTTTCCCTATATATATTAAACATATTTAAACTTTACAGAAACACAGTCACTGGATGATGTCATCAGTGATGTCATCAGTGATGTCATTTGAGATGTCATCAGTGATGTCATCAGTGATGTCACTGACCATGTCATGAGTGATGTAATATGTGACGTCATCAGCAGTGCATTGAGGGGGCGCGAGTTCTAGTTAGGTGAACTAACTATAACGGGGGAATTTCTCTGGTTTTGTACGAGTGAAATGTCCAACTAACTATAACTTTCCCTAAAACCTATGGTTTTTTCAGTGAATATATATATATATATATATATATTATCTACTGGCGGTCGCCAGTAGATAGTTATAGGTAGGACCCAGTTTCCATAGGAAACTCGTTTTTTGTTTTCTCAATATCTTCGGCGCCGGTTGACGAATCTTCGCGAAATTTTCAAAACTCGTAGCCCGCTCCGGTCAGCTCCTGTCTTGAAAGTTTCGGGGTGATTCGGCAAGCGGGGGCCGAGAAAAATGGGGGTCTCAAAACATGTTTTCTCCACGTTAATTCACATAGGAAACTTTAGACACAGCTACAGCCCGAACTGCTGAACGGAATTACACCAAATTTGGCAAAAAGGTAGCCCTTGGTTCAGAAAGAGACCTTTTTTTAAATGGTGTAAATCCGTTCAGTAGTTCCTGAGAAATTCAAAAATAGAGGTCGGAAAATCAATTTCCCATAGGAAACTTTAGACACGGTTACAGCCGAAACTGCTGAACGGAATTACACCAAATTTGGCAAAAAAGTAGCCCTTGGTTCAGAAAGAGACCTTTTTTTTAAATGGTGTAAATCCGTTCAGTAGTTGCTGAGAAAATCAAAAAATAAAAGTTTCGATATCTATGGCAGCGGTGGATCCGCGCACCCTCCCGATTACGAGCTTTATTCTAATTGGCTGTCAACACTCCAAACCAGGAAGTTTTGCAGCCATCTTGTGCCTCGGTAACCGAGGCACAAGAAAACAGGGAAACAAACGCAAAAAACAAGAAAATGGGGCAGGGTAGAAACACCCTGACCCCCTAGGCCTGCTCAGGGGGTCCCACAAGGATCCCCAAAGCCCAAAAAAGCATTTTTTTTTTAAAAAAATCAGTCAAATTCGCGCTGGGTGCACGAATCCGGCCGAAAATTTAAAAAAACAAAGCTCGGGCTCCCGCGCTTCGTTTAGTCAAGCCCCCGGGTGGGCCAGGTCCCGGGGGCATGCAGAAATAAAATTGCAGGGGCCCAGGGGGACCCCCGCAGCCCCGGGGACCGCCACACCCCGGGGCTTTGATAAAATATTTGCGGGGGCACACGGCCCCCCGCAGCCCCAGGGACCGCCACCTCCCGGGGCTTGTTTTTTAAAGGTTTGGGGGGCCTCCAAGGCCCCCCCGCAGCCCCGGGGACCGCCACCCCCCGGGGCTTCTTTTAAAAAATATATATACCTGCGTGGGGGCTCGAGCCCCGGGACCTCCACCTCCCGGGGCTGTGCATGTGATGGGAGGGGGCCGTGCGGCCCCCTCCTGGAGCCTGTGATGGCCCTGGGGGACCGCCACCCCCAGGGCCGGCTCCTGCAGTGTCCCGGGTGCCCACCCCGGGACACTGCTGTTTGCTATGACAGGGCGGGAGCCTCGTGGCTCCCGCCCTGTCATAGCAAACCAGTTTGGATTTTGGAAGAGAGAGCAGGAAACCTGCTCTCTCTTCCAAAATTCAAACCAGATTGCTTTTCCACACGGGGAGCTGCATGTCAGCAGCTCCCCATGTGGAAAGCAATGCCGGCTCCCGCAGGACGCGGGAGCCGGCAGGGACCGTGGGGGCATTGGTGCTCCCCACGGTCCCCAACGAGAGACCAGGCCCTGGGGGATGGGGTCCCCAGGGCCAGAAGTGGCCAGGAGGGGGGCCACACGGCCCCCTCCCCCATAATAAAATTAATTTAAAAAAAAAAAAACGCAAAGGTCGGCCCCGGGGCCATAAATGGCCTGAAGAGGGGGGCCACGCAGCCCCCCTCCAAACAAATAAAAAAAAAAAAACACTGGCCATGCCCCGGGGGATGGGGTCCCTGGGGCCGAATATGGCCTCGGGAGGGGGGCCACGCGGCCCCCTTCCATTTAAAAAAAAAAATAGGGGTCAGGCCCTGGGGGATGGGGTCCCCAGGGCCCATAAAATAGGAAAGAAAGGGGGGCCACACAGCCCCCCTTCTAAAAAAAAAAAAAAGACGCGATCGTGCCGGAGGCCCCGCCCCCTCCCAGCAACACTCTGCAAACGCGCCCTGTGGCGCGTTTTAAGTTGGGGAATTAATTCCCCTTCAGTACTGGGGGTTCCTGGGGGCCAACTAGCCCACCAGGTACCTCCAGTAAGCGCCACAGGGCTGCGTTGCAGAGAGGTGGTCCAGGCCACACCCCTTTTTACACCTCTCTGCAACGCAGCTCTGTGGCGCTTACTGGAGGTACCTGGTGGGCTAGTTGGACCCCAGGGACCCTCAGGATTCAAGGGGACTTTATCCCCCAACTTAAAACGCGCCACGGGGCGCGTTTGCACAGTGGTGAAGGGAGGGGCGGGGCCAGAGGTGACATGTGTGCAAACACGCCCTGTGGCGCATTTTAAGTTGGGGAATTAAGTCCCCTTCAATCCTGAGGGCCCCTGGGGGCCAACTAGGCCACCAGGTATCTCCAGTAAGCGCCACAGGCCTGCGTTGCAGAGAGGTGGTCCAGGCCATGCCCCTTTTTACACCTCTCTGCAACGCAGCTCTGTGGCGCTTACTGGAGGTACCTGGTGGGCTAGTTGGACCCCAGGGACCCTCAGGATTCAAGGGAACTTTATCTCCCAACTTAAAACGGCCACAGGGCGTGTTTGCACACATGTCACCTCAGGCCCCCCTCCCTTCACCACTGTGCAAACGCGCCCCGTGGCGTGTTTTAAGAGGTAGTTTTAATCCCCCTGCCCTATTATGTACTAGGGCCTTAGAGAGGAGGTCATGCAAATCACAGGGGTACCCCAACGCATAGTGTTCCCTAGTGTATGTAGGTGTTTTCACTGTATTCTAAGTGTCTTTTAGCATAGCACTGGCTCTAGGCCTAGTTAGTCAGAGTCAGTTACCACCAGTACCCGTCTGAAAAAGTTGTGGGCACAGGATGATTTTGCAACAAGGCCTCTTTCTGCTCCTCTGTTGGTTCTTTCTGCACATGTCTTGCTTCTTCTTGCACTTTTCTTCGTCTTTGTGGACTTCTGTTGCTTCTTTCTGCATTTCTTTAGCTTCTTTCTGTGCGTTTTTTCTTCTTTCTTCACATGTCCTACCTCTGTAGGCATAGTTAGAAACTAGCATTTAAAAAACCTTTGAAATTCACTTAAAAAACCATAGGTTTAAGGCACGTTATAGTTTGAAATTAGCATTTAAAAAACCTTTGAAATTCACTGAAAAAACCATAGGTTTCAGGCACGTTATAGTTAGAAATTAGCATTTAAAAAACCTTAGAAATTCACTGAAAAAACCATAGGTTTTAGGGAAAGTTATAGTTAGTTGGACATTTCACTCGTACAAAACCAGAGAAATTCCCCCGTTATAGTTAGTTCACCTAACTAGAACTCGTGCCCCCGCAATGCACTGCTGATGACGTCACATATTACATCACTCATGACATGGTCAGTGACATCACTGATGACATCACTGATGACATCTCAAATGACATCACTGATGACATCATCCATGTGATAATTTGATGCATCTTCTCACACCCTAATATAACCTTTGATACACCCACTCTAAATTACAGACTGCCATTCTCAAAACCATAGACACTCCAACACCAATAACTACATACCCACTCACTGATTCTTAGGTTTACACACACATCCACTCACTCATCCGTACAGTCACTCATACTTATGGTCACTCAGTACAGGACTATCATATGCACTCATACACCTATATAGACACTCACACACCGCCACTCATCCATAGAGGTACTCACACACCTAGTCAGTCATGCAAATAATTAATCACACTGCCATTTACTCACCTATACAGTCATACACACACCAGCTCACTTACTCATACAAATACTAGGACATTCTTACGCTCTTATACAATCCCTGGTACAAGCACACACTCATCCATGCAGCCACTCTCACAATCACACACTCTCACTTATAGCCATTTATATACTCCAACACACATATATACTGCCTTTCACATATGTAGTTACTCACACATGTACCACTGAGATATACATTCACTCACTAACACACCCATACACACACTCACCTACCCATACAGTCCATCACAGATGCACTCTTGAAACCATGCACCCAGTGAATCACCCACTCACACATCTATGCACAGAGTCACACACACCCCACCCACACAAACACTCAGGCATCCATTTAGATACTCAGACAACCAATCAATAACCCATATAGACACTCATGTAGCTATTCACAAACCCATGCAGCCGCTTACACACCAACAGACAGACAGATACAGACATTCACACAGTTTAGTCACTAACCCATGCATTCAGTAAGATACATTTAATCGCTCACTTATAGAGTCAGTCATGCACCTACTAAATCATCCATTCAGACACTTATACACCCACTCATTCTTCAATACGCCTTTCCCTATATATATTAAACATATTTAAACTTTACAGAAACACACAGTCACTGGATGATGTCATCAGTGATGTCATTTGAGATGTCATCAGTGATGTCATCAGTGATGTCACTGACCATGTCATGAGTGATGTAATATGTGATGTCATCAGCAGTGCATTGCGGGGGCGCGAGTTCTAGTTAGGTGAACTAACTATAACGGGGAATTTCTCTGGTTTTGTACGAGTGAAATGTCCAACTAACTATAACTTTCCCTAAAACCTATGTTTTTTCAGTGAATATATATATATAAATCAGGGGCTTGTAAAGCGCGGCTAGTCTCAAGACACTGGGGAGGCTGCTGGTCTCTGTGGATGTAGGATCATAGTGTACTCCATCTTACTCGAGTGAGCTGCCAAGCACTCCATTTCAATTAAAACGAGTATTTCCACAGTGGGTTGCTGCGTTGTCCAATTTGAGCTCAGCAAACACCTTTCTGCCATCATTTCAGCACCTGTCCCGACAACGAGCAACGCCGGTTGGCGCTGCTCGGGGGCCGCTTTGCGCAGCAGGGCATCCTCCATGGCTGGGTCAGCCTTTATACATCAATTAAAGAAAGTTACCCCAACAGAGGAGCCATCACACAGGTGAGTTTTTGCTTTAATTTAATGGTGGCTGCTGCATGAGGACCATGGACACATCACAGCTCCAGATCAGCCTGACGCGTTTTGTGCTGTGAGCACTTTTTCAAAGGCCCAATGTTCATGAAGCTGCGTGGCAAATGTGCACCAATTTAAATAAAGAGATCCAGCCCCAGTGGGCGTGGCCGCTTGCACGGCTCTCTGGACTCTGTAGTGTACTCCATCTTACTCGAGTGAGCTGCCAAGCACTCCATTTCAATTAAAACGAGTATTTCCACAGTGGGTTGCTGCGTTGTCCAATTAGAGCTCAGCAAACACCTTTCTGCCATCATTTCAGCACCTGTCCCGACAACGAGCAATGCCGGTTGGCGCTGCTCTGGGGCCGCTTTGCACAGCAGGGCATCCTCCACGGCTGGGTCAGCCGTTATACATCAATCAAAGAAAGTTACCCCAACAGAGGAGCCATCACACAGGTGAGTTTTCGCTTTAATTTAATGGTGGCTGCTGCATGAGGACCATGGACACATCACAGCTCCAGATCAGCCTGACGCGTTTCGTGCTGTGAGCACTTTTTCAAGGCACAATGTTCATGAAGCTGCGTGGCAAAAGTGCACCAATTTAAATAAAGAGATCCGGCCCCAGTGGGCGTGGCCGCTTGCACGGCCCTCTGGACTCTGTAGTGTACTCCATCTTACTCGAGTGAGCTGCCAAGCACTCCATTTCAATTAAAACGAGTATTTCCACAGTGGGTTGCTGCGTTGTCCAATTTGAGCTCAGCAAACACCTTTCTGACATCATTTCAGCACCTGTCCCGACAACGAGTAACGCCGGTTGGCGCTGCTCCGGGGCCGCTTTGCGCAGCAGGGCATCCTCCACGGCTGGGTCAGCCGTTATACATCAATCAAAGAAAGTTACCCCAACAGAGGAGCCATCACACAGGTGAGTTTTCGCTTTAATTTAATGGTGGCTGCTGCATGAGGACCATGGACACATCACAGCTCCAGATCAGCCTGACGCGTTTCGTGCTGTGAGCACTTTTTCAAAGGCACAATGTTCATGAAGCTGCGTGGCAAAAGCTGGAGCTGTGATGTGTTATATATATATATAAATCGGGGGCATGTAAAGCACGGCTACTCACCCATGAGAGTCTCAAGACACTGGGGAGGCTGCTGGTCTCTGTGGATGTAGGATCATTCGAAGAGCCAGGTCTTGAGGTCCTTCTTGAACTGGGTCAGTGACGCGGATTGCCTGAGGTGGAGGGGTGGGGTGTTCCAGGTATATATATAATAAATTGATAATAAATAGAAGAAATAATCTAGATATGAAAAATGAAAAATATGGATTCACATAATTTACCCCTCGCATAATCTTTCAAAACCTATTCAAGCAATGTGTTAAATTAATGTACTCTACATTAATTTTATTTTGAATGTCAAGGATTAATTGCTTGATAAGGAGAGTACAATGTACGGTCTAGTTATGACCTAAAAAGTAAAAACTGTTGATGGACTATGGTCATAGACACTAATAAATGACAGGCTAGACGGCAGGACTCTATGGTCCTGTGGAAGGCAATCGCCGAAACACGTTAGACTGTCTCTATGTTTTGTTGCACTGGTGATTGAATAATACATTCTTTAAAAATACTGGTACCCGTAGTGCTGTCTGTGATTTCTGAACTCCTGGAGCGGAAGAACAGTGGAATCATGAGAAACAAGTTTCGTGCAGCAGCTGTGCTGCAAGAGGCGTGCACCCGCAGGAGAAATGAGCTTTGAATGCAGCAGTATCTTACCGGAATACTGGTGAAATTCTCTGACGCCTGTGCCCAAAGAAGAGGAGCCAACGGTATTAGTGACCCATGATAAGCTGTGGGAGCATGTAACAGGGCGCGACTGGGGAGCGGCGATTGTAGTTTCAAGTCCCGAACACTTCAGAGGGAGTATGGGTGGAGGGCGGATCCCGCCTCCGACCTGTGGTAACTATGTTGCAACCCTTTGTAAACCCGGGGAGCTGGGAACTGAAAGTCAGCTTGAAAATACAAGCCAGGAAGTTGGAGACAGCAGACTGAAAGGCTTTCGAAGGGCAAAAATAATAATAAAAATAAAAATAGGAGGCATAGCTTGGAGAACCCTTTCAACAGAATAATTGAATGGGTTACAGGGCTGGATTAAGGAAAGAGGAAGTCCAACACTAGGGACCCGAGTTTAAGCAATGACGGCAGAAAGGAGGCAACAGAGATTTCAGAGAGCGATCGAGCTCCTGAATGATGAAAATGCAACAGTGTTGACTAAACCTGATAAGCAGATTGAGGACAAGAATAGAAGCACAAATACAATCATTAGGGAACTGGAACAAGCGCACACCAGTTAACTAAATAAGTGGTGGGAGAAGACATCACTACGTAAATTTATAGAATATTAAAGAATACCAAGAGGCTTAAAAATTCTAATATTACCCACCTTGAATGATTTGGATGAAGACCTTATGAAAACTTAGCAAGAAGATACAAATGAATGTTCCTTCAAAGTAATGCGTACTTTGATTATACTGGAAGTACTAACTGAAAAAATAAAAGAACTCAAAAAGGAATTGGAAAAACATCCCATTAATGACGAAATAACAAAGACACTTGAACAAATGGAGAAAAGAATAGAGAAGCATGAAGCTGACAGAAAAAAGGAAAGCAAGGAAAATTAATCGAGACCAAATTGAGTACCAAGATGGACAAATTTATACCTTTGCATGCAAGTACAATGGATTGAGGAGTAGAGCCTTGATGGATAAAGCAACAGAATCAAAGGGAACCTCAGATGCCTCAATACATTGCTCTGAAATTAGCTCAGCTGATGAAGATTCCAATCAAGGAAATTTGGATTTTTCCGGGGAACTCCGACTAGTTCATATGAACATGAGCTAGAGAGGAAGGGGGAGAGGAACAACTGTTCGGACAGGCAGGGTTGAGAGGAAAATTAAAACCAGAAGAAGCAGAGGAAGATGGAAAAACAAAAACAAAAAATGAACAGAGATACCAAAATTCAAAAAAATATTAAATCAAGAGACTCTTGTTGTCAACTTATCTAAGAAAGGACTAAATGAAGATCAGATGAAAATCCTCAATAAAGGACTCTCTTTCTGCCCAAACTCTGAAATGGAGCTAGCTAATTTGAGAATCGATCTATATAAACTTTCACGAAAAATGAATTTGAAAAAGCATTTCCTAGCACATCCTCTCCCAGAAATAGGATCGCAAACAGCAAAGAAATTCTCCACCTTAACATGTAAAGATTTACTATGTTTGAGCACTCTGACATCTTTAGAAGAAGAATCCGTTGGTGGAACACCCACAATCCAAGTGGGCGAAATGATGGACATACAACTATGTTCAGAGCTAGGCATCGACACAGGGGAAGGAGGAGCCAGTGAATTAAAATCATGTTCCAAATTTTGTCCACAGTTACAACCAGGGAACAAGATAGATCTGTTCCAAGAACAGGTAATCGAAGACTTAAACAAATTAGCCCGAAGAAATTCAACACGAGGCAGAGAAAATATTACCATCAAAGAAAGACTAGCGTTAAAAGAGCTAAAGGTAGACACTGAAATTGTAATTAAGGCATTGGACAAGGGTGGTAATATTGTAATACAGGATCGTGACAAGTACCAGATGGAGGCTGAAAAACAATTGAGAAATAGACATTATTATATAAAATTAAAGGAAGACCCTTCACAAAAAATCACTATTGAATTCCATGAGAAATTACAAGTATGGAATCAACAAGAATTGATTGATGATAAGGAATATAAATATTTGAGAACATCACACCCTACAACTCCTACCATCTATTTCCTTCCAAAAATACATAAGAGCCTGATCAATTCACCAGGGCATCCCATAGTCAGCTCGATAAGTTCACTTCTAGAAAACACCTCAAGATATAATGATCTTTTCTTAGAACCATATGTGACAGCCCTACCTTCTTATCGAAGGGATTCAATGGACTTTTTAGACAAAATCCAAAATATACCTCGGAAGAATTTGTACTTGATGGCCACAATTGATGTTTTTTCGTTATACATTTCCATCAGACACAAAGATGGAATAAAACCAGTTCAATACTTCCTACGTGATACACCAATTAGCCACCTTGAAAAATCAATTTACTGATTGAGATGTAACATTTTTAACACACAATGTTTTTATTTTCAATGGCAGGTAATATTTACAATAACAAGGCACCACAATGGGGACTTCATTCGCTCCAACCTATGCAAACCTCCTCATGGGCTACTGGGAAACAGAAGTTATTTGGACAACGAACAATTTAGCAAAACTAGAAAAAGTCACATTATGGACATGTTTCATTGATGATCTTTTTATTATATGGGAAGGTGAAAGCAAAGTTATTTTGTCCCTAAATGAAAATGATTTGAATTTAGCCTTCACTCATACTATAAGCTCAGAACAAATCACGTTTTTAGACATTGAGGTTCTCATAAGAGATGCATATTTGCACAAAGATATATAGGAAGAAAACATCATGTAATAGCATTCTACAAGGGAATAGAGGATATCCTAAGAAACTGAGATGGAGCATCCCCTATGAAGAAATGCTAAGGGCCAGAAGGAATTGTTCAGAGGACAAGGATTTTAAAAGTGAGATGAATGAAATGGAAAACAGATTCCTCACAAGGGGATATCCATTTGCAGTAATACAAGAAGACATGAAGAGAGCATCATTGAAACCAAGAAGTGAGTTACTGACAACAAAGAAGGCACTGTAGAAAGTGGAGAGGAGAACATTCGACTTTTTATGGATTATAATATGTAAAACAAAGAAATAAAACAAATAAATCAAAAACATTGGAAGATATTATGATCTGATAAATCAGCAAATGAAATTTTGATGGACTATCCAAACATCACTTAAAAAAAGACCATCTCATTAGGAGACATCTTAACTAAAAGTCACTACTCCACTAGAACAGGGAAGAAAACGAGTTGGCTCAGTCAGCTGGGCTTTTGGAAATGCGCTAAATGCAAAGCCTCTGAACATGGAATTAACCAAAAGGAATACAGACTGCACAACGGAACAATTGAAAAGATACAAGAACATATTACTTGCAATACAGACTTTGTAGTATATGTTTTAATATGTCTTCCAGAAAATATTACGTGGGGAGCACTTTCAATAAAGTTAAGTTAAGAAATCTGCAACATCTTAAAGCCATAAAAAATAAAGACCATTCATACCCATTTGCACAACACTTTTGGGAAGAGCACCAAAAGTAGACTAAGAACTTTCAATACTTTGGAATTAAGCATATAAAGAAAAATGAGAGGGGAGGTGATGGAGAATTACTATTGAGAAGAATGGAATCAAGATTGATAATTTTAATGGGAACTGAAATGCCGATGGGACACAACTTGGACGCAGAATTACATGTACATCTGTAAAATCACTCCCACCTGTAGTAGCTAAAACATCACATTTATCTTGATTTCTGGGACTGATTTTGGAAACTATATGTTTTTAAACATCTGTTGTTGATGCACTCACACTTCAGAAAAAGTTTACCCAACTATAGTAAGTGTGAGGGAAATGTGAGATAGAATGTGCACTTTATAAAAACGATGCTGCTAATAGTTACTGAAGCATTATCACTTTAGAAATAGACAACCCTGATCATAATCACTCCCTACCATAGTCAAAATAAGAGAAATGTGAAATAGAATGCTTGTGCACTTTATAAAATGATACTGCTAACAGCTACTAAATCACTGACACTTTAAATCAGGATCTACTGCTGCTAATCTTGAATGAAATGGAGTACTACTGAAGCATCTCCAATTAATTGCAATTTACACAATCCAGCTGCTATCACACATGCACTTTATACAGATCTCTCAATTTGCACTTTAACAACAATATCCACTTGCACTCTATAGAGATCTTTTTAACTTTTCCATGTTAATTCTCATAGGAACTTTGAACTTGACTACAGCCCGAGCACCTGGACCAAATTACACCAAATTTGGCATAAATCTAGCCTTTGGTCCACAGAATGTGCTTTTTGCTAGTTGGTGTAAAACCGTTCAGTAGTTGTTGAGAAATTTAAGGATATCTAAATTTGTATATCTGCAATCACGGCTAATTCGTGGATAATTATGACCTCGTTCAGAGATCTGCAGAACTCTGATTAGCTGCCAACACTTCAACAAGGAAGTGTTGGCAGCCATCTTGGGACTTGGCTTCAGCTGAGTCCCACAAATTAACGTAAAAAAAGAAAAGGGTGCAGGGTAGGTATACCCTGACCCCCAAGCATTGTTCTTTGGGTCCCAGAGGGCAACAAGGCAGGACAAAAAAGCATTTTTTTTCATTTGCCGTGAATTCATGAAATTTGCGAATTTGGGTGGTATCCCCCGCATGTTTTCAATTAAACCCCCAGGTGGGCAAGGTCACGTGGATATGCCGAGTTTAATAAATTAATGGAGGGGGTGCACCTGTCCCCCCTCCATGGGCATTTTTATGCCCCAGGGACCACCATCTCCCCGGGGCTTATGCTTAATTTAATGCAGTGGGGCTGTCCAGACTCCCTGGACTTTGGGGACTATCACCTCCCTGGAGCTCTAAATAAAATGAATGGGGGCTGCGCAGACCCCCCTGACCCCGGGGACCACCACCTTCCCAGGGCTTTCGTTAAATTAAACACGGGGCATGTGGACACACCCAAGCCCCAGGGACCACCACCTCCCCGGGCTGCAATTAACATTAAAGAGGGGGTCTGCTTGGACCCCGAGCCCCAGGGACCACCATCTCCTGGACCAAATACAAGATAGGAGGGGGTCACATGATCCCCCTCTGGACCTATTAATGGCTCTGGGCCGGCTCCTGCTATGTCCCGGGGTGTCCATCCCAGGACATAGCTGTTTCCTTTTGCTTAGCGGGAGCTGACAGCTCCTGCCAAGCAAATACAAACACTCCGGTTCCAGCAGGCATGAGCTCTCAAAGTGCTCCTGTTCACTGGAAGTGGAGGTTTCATCTCTTTCCCTGCCCACAGATATGCGGGCAGGGAAAGAGATGAAAGTACTGCTCCTGGATGCAGGGAGCTGCATTTCCAGCAGCTCCCAGTGTGGAGCAGCAATGAGGTGGGGACCCGGCTTGGACCACGGGGGAACGGACAGAAGGGAGCAGAAAGAGTGAACATGAATGTCAGAAACAAGCAGAAAGAGGCAAGATAAAGGTGAGAAACGAGCAGAAAGAGGCAGAATAAAGGTCAGCAATGAGCAGGAAGAGGCATGATAAAGGTGAGAAACGAGCAAAAAGAGACTAAATAAAGGTCAACAACAAGCAGAAAGAAGCAAGATAAAGGTGAGCAATGAATAGAAAGAGGCAGAATGCAGGTCAAAAACTAGCAGAAAGAGGCAAGATAAAAGAGAGAAACGAGCAGAAAGAGGCAGAATAAAGGTCAAACAAGCAGAAAGAGGCAGATTAAAGGTCAGCAACGAGCAGAAAGAGACAAAATAAAGGTCAGCAACGAGCAGAAGGAGGCAAGATAAAGGTGAGAAATGAACAGAAAGAGGCAGAATAAAGGTAAAAAACTAGCAGAAAGAGGCAAGATAAAGGAGAGAAACGAGCAGAAAGAGGAAGAATGAAGGTCAAACAATCAGAAAGAGGCAGATTAAAGGCCAGCAACGAGCAGAAAGAGGCAAAATAAAGGTCAGGAGCGAGCTGAAAGAGGTAAAATAATGTGCAGAATGAGCAGAAAGAAGCAAAATGGAGGTGAGAAACGAGCTACAAGAGACAAAATAAATGTCAGAAATGAGCAGTAAGAGGCAGAATAAAGGTCAAGAGTGAGCAGAAAGCAACAAAATAATGGGCAGAAGAAGCAGAAAGAGTCAACATAGAGGGCAGGAGCAAGCAGAGAAGAGGCAGAAAAACAAGCAGAAAACGAGCAGAGGAGGCACAAAACCAAAGGCAGCAGGGAGCAGAGGACTGCCGGCAAGCTGGGCATGAGGACCATGAAAGAGGGAGCTGGCATGAGGACCTGTTCCCGTGTGCCCCCTTCATTTTTTACCATGCACCCACTGACAGACCCACTCATACACTCACGTACCCACTGACAGACCCACTCACACATTCACCTGCACACTCACAGATCCACTCAGAGACTCACGCACCCACTGACAGACACACTCAGACACTCATCCACCCACTCACAGATTTATTCAAGCACCCACTCACAGACCCACTGAGAGACTCATGCATACTCACAGACCCACTGAGAGACTCACACACACACTCACATACTCATATACCCACTTACAGACACACTCAGAGACTCACACACCCACTCCCAGACCCACTCAGACACTCATGCACCCACTCACAGATCCGCTCAGACCCTCATGCACCCACTCACAGACCCAGTTAGAGATTCTTGCACGCTCTCACAGACCCACTCAGACACTCATCCACCCACTCACATACCCACTCAGACACTCATGTTCCCATTCACAGACCCACTCAGAGACTCATGCACCCACTCACAGATCCACTCAGAGACTCAGGCACCAACTCCCAGATCCACTCAGAAATTCACACATTCACTCACAGCCCCAATCAGACACTCACACAATCACTGACAGAGTCACTCAGAGGCTCATGCACCTAGTCCCTGATCCACTTAGAGACTCATGCACCCACTCACAGACCCACTCAACACTCATGCACCCACTCATAGTGCCACTCAGAGACTCATGCATCTACTCACGGACCCATTCAGAGAGTCACACACCCACTTACAGACCCATTCAGACACCATACAGTCACTCACAGACCCCACTCAGACACTCATACACCGAGTCACAGTCCCACTCAGAGAGCCATACAACCACTCACAGTCAAGCTCTGAGACTTACGCACCCACTCACAGATCACTCAGAAACTAATGCACCTACTCATAGACTCATGCACTCACTCACAGATGCACTCAGAGGCTCTCACACTCACTGATTGACCCACTCATACACTCACTTACCCACTCACAGACCCACTCACAGACTCATACAATCACTCACAGATTCACTCAAGCATTCCTACACCCACTTACACAGCCATGTACACACCCACGCAGTCACTCACACACCTACTTACAGATATATACAGCCACTCACACACCCACTCAGGGACCAGTACAGCCAGTCACACACACACTCACCTACCTATACAGCCACTCACACACCCACTCTCAAAGGTTATAGGTTACAGTAAGATAATATAATTTTTTTTAAACTGTTGAAATTCACTGAAACAAACAAAGGTTACAAGGATGTTATAGTTTGTAAATAGATTTTTTTAAACATAGAAATGTACTGAAGAAAACAAAGGTTACAGGGATGTTATAGTTAGGAAAAAGAATTTTAAAAAACCTTTAAAAAATTCACTGAAAAAAACAAAGGCTACAGGGACGTTATAGCTAGGCTCAGATTTCACTTGTATAAAACCAGTGAAATTCAGCAAGTTATACTTACCTGAGCTAACTATAACTTACGCCCCCACAATGCACTGCTTATGACCTCACATATTACATGACATGGTCCGTGACATACCTGAGTACATCCTTGATGACATCTCAAATGACATCACTAATGGGAACTAGTTTCCATAGGAAGAGCGGTTTTTTTTGCCAATAATTTTGGTGCTGTTTGACGAATCCTCGCAAAATTTTCAAAACTAGTATGACACTCACTTCAGCTGCTGTCTTGAAGGTTTTAGGGTGATCCGTCAAGTGGGGCCCAAGAAAAAGGAGGTCCCTAAATGCGTTTCCCCGTGCAAGTTTCCATAGGGATTACACCAAATTTGGCAGAAAGGTAGCTGTTGGTCCAGAAAGTGACCTTTTTTTGTACATTGGTGTAAATCTGTTCAGTATTTTTGGAAATATTAAGGGAAATCCAAATTTGTATATACAGGGGTGTGGATCCTCCAAGGATCCAACAATCCCTGTGCTCAAATCTGATTGACTGCTAACACTTCAACCAGGGACTGTAGGCAGCCATCTTGGGACTCGGCTTCAGCCGAGTCCCCAAAAAAAACCCATTAAAAAACAGAAGGGGGCAGGGTAGGAACACCCTGACTCCCTAAGTCTCTTGGGGCAAAACGCATTTTTAAAAAAAAAATCATCGGGAGTCGCGCTGGATCCACAGCTTCCACTGAAAAATCAAAAAGAAAAAAACAGAAGTGCGGGCTCCTACGCTTCTCTGCTAAATAGCCCCCTGGCGGGCCAGCTCCTGGGGGGATGCTGCCTGACACAAAAATAATGGAGGGGGTGCACGTGCCTCCCCTCCTTGGGGTTTGTATGCCCTGGGAACCACCACCTCTCAGGCGCCTATGTTGGTTAACGGGGGTCACACGGACCCCCCAGACCCTAGGGACTGTCATCTCCCTAGGGCTAATGGTAAATAAATAAGGGGAGCCTCGCAGACCCCCTCTACCCTGGGGACCACTTCCTCCCCGGGGCTATTTTCTTTGTAATGGGTGGCCTCACAGACCTGCCCGGGGACCACCACCTCCCCGGGGCCAAATTCTATTTTTAAACTGGGACAGGAAGCACGGCCCCTCTCTCGGATGACAACATCCCCGGGGCAGGCCCATCTAAATCAAAGGAGGGTCCCCCTGCCTTGGAGCCAATAATGGCCCTGAAGACCAATACCACTCAGGGTCTGCTCCTACTATGCCTTGTGGTGCCCAACCCCGGGACACTGCTGTTTGCTGTGGCTCGGCCTGAGCTTTGACAGCTTTCACCAAGTCACAGCAAACACTACGCTTCCAGCAAGCGAGAGCAGAGAAATGCTCTTTCTTGGTGGAAGCGGAGCTTTTGACAGTGAGCAGGGAAACAGATGAAAGGATTGCTTTAACACACAAGGGGCTGCATGTTTAGCAGCTCCCTGTGTGTGAAAGCAGTGCCGGCTCCCGCAGGAGGCGGGGAGCTGGCAGGGACTGCGTTGGCATTGAGGCTCCCCGCCGTCCCATAGCACACTGGGTGCCCTGGGCACACCCAAGACAAATGACCAGGCCCCAGGGGATGGATCCCTAAGGAAGAAATTGGCCCAGGGATGGGGGCTGCACAGCCCCCTCCCACATTTGTTAATGACCAGGCCCGAAGGATGGGGTCCCTGGGGCTGAAAGTGGCTGGGGAGGGGGTCCACGTGACCTCCTCCCATATTAAAAATAAAAAAATTAAAAGGCTGGGCTAAGGGTATGGGGTTCCAGGGGTCAAAATTGGCTTGGAGAGAGGGGGTCACACGGCCCCCTCCCTCATTTGTGCCCTAGTTGAAGCTCCACTTCTGTAAAGTACTAATCATCCTAACTTCATGCGCATGACCAAGGCAAAGCAAGTGTGTTTTCTCTGCATTTCCACCATGAAACTTTATCTGTAATTCGTGATGTAGGAGGTATTTGCATCCTTGCTTATCTCGAGCACAATATTTGACGTAGTGTCTGTGACAAGGGATCGTGTTCAAAACTTTTTTTTAAATTAGAAGTGTGTAAACTTGCCTAGAAACCCCACCCATTTGGCCCTGCCTCATATACATTAGCGGTATGCAATGTCTTCCCGCCCTTTTCCCAGGATGATGGGCTGCTTACTAAAAGGCCCCCAATCGAAGTTCCCACCGATTTAGGAGATGGGGTCTTGATTCTTAGGAATACGATTGCATCTCTACCAAAAATAGAAGCACTTACTTCTGTAAAGTACAAATCATCCAAGTGTGTTTTCTCTGCAGTTCCACCTTGTAAAGTTATCTGATGAAGACGCTCGAAGAACAATCACAATGGCAAAGTTACAGACACACAAGGTCACAATAGACATTTATTCAGCATCTTTTACGCAGCTGTAGCGCAGGAGACGCATTATACATTTACCCAATGAGGTAGCACTTACTAATTAGTAAGTAGAAAGTATTCCACTTGGGTAGAGGTGTTGCACAAAACAGTGGCATCTTCTTGGATAAATACGCAGGGCAGGATTGAGTCTGGCACGATGCTCATTTCACCGAAATGAAACCTCAATGGGAAGCACTTACAGATATAAATAAAGCAGGTGCCCGAGTTGAAGCTCCACTTCTATAAAGTACTAATCATCCTAACTTCATGCGCATGGCCAAGGCAAAGCAAGAGAGTTTTCTCTGCATTTCCACCATGAAAAGTTATCTGCAATCTGTGATGAAGGTGTTTGCATCCTTGCTGTTTTCAAGCACAATCTCTCACATAGTGACTGTGACGAGGGGGTTCTTTCTTGTCATCTGATGCTGAGAGTAGAGTCCATGGTTCTCCCTTTCAAAAAGTAATGCCCAAAATCCATAGCACCACTCACACACTCCTACTCACAGACCCACACCGGCACTCACACAACCACTCATGGACCCACACAGGCACTCACAGACCCATTCACAGACCCACACAGGCACTCACACACCCACTCATACACCCACTCATGCACTCATACACCCACTCACAGACTCACTCATGCACTCATAGACCCACTCACAGACCCACTCAGACACTCACACACCCACTAATGGACCCACACAGACACTCACACACCCACTCACAGACCCACATGGGCACTCACACACCCACACCCACTCTCAAAGGTTACAGGTTACAGTTAGGAAATACAATTTTAAAACACCTTAGAAATTCAGTGAAGAAGCCAAAGGTTACAGGGACGTTATAGTTAGGAAAAAGAACATTAAAAAACCTTAGAAAATCACTGAAAAAAATCAAAAGTTACAGGGACGTTATAGTTAAGAAATAGAGTCTAATGCTCCGATTCGTAGCTTGCAACTACAAAAATGCTTTTTCAAAAGTACGAATCCAATTTTAAAAGACAGTATACTGTACTAACCTCTAAAATAAGATTCCAACCCATTAGTGAATCGCTGTTTGGATGGGGAATGTTGTAGGCATTGCAAGTTGGAATGATAACCATTCACAAATGGGAAGGAGTCTATAAATGTATGTTGGTTTGTTTTTTCAACATTAGGAGTGGACAGTGATCACAGTTTTTTACTATTTTTATAGATGTCATGAGGATTCAGTGGAAGGCCTCTTGTATAGTAATATTATTAATCTATTATGTGACTTCCACCAAAGTTCGGAGTGGAGACTCCTCTTCAGATCCAGTGAATAATTCGTCTAACTCGGAGAACTATTCAGGAAATAATGCAGGACTGCCGAAGCTTACTCCACGTACTGCTGATGACATCGCCTGATGGAACGGGGAAGTGGACACTCAAAGTAAGATGCATGGGGACGTTGGGTTGGTAAAAAGACTGAGGATCGCTAAGAAGCGAATAGGGGGGAACCCCTGTATCATCGATGGGCACAGACGGTTATCACGCCATTTCAAGCACTCTTGACTTTCCTTCCACCCCTCACAAGAGTGCACCGCCACCAGAGCTGAGGGCAGGGTACTGATCGAAATGAAGTTCTCTTACAGGTTTGGGCAGGTGACCGTTGTCAGTCCGCTCGTGGGTTGGGGAGTTCTGCTGTTGGGGTTTGATATTTTCTTCCACGGGGTCCACAATAGTCATTTGGGTGGGGGCGCTAGGGGAGGGGTGTTTATACTGAGCGATGGCTGGTGTCTCTAGCTCTGCCAAGGAGTTTAAACTCGTTTGGGGAATGGGCTCTCCCTCCAAACACTACAGTATCCTGAACTATATACGATGTAGGGATGCCCACATAGTGATGCTACAGGAGACCCATCTCACAGAGGTGGAAGTGGCCAGGCTCCGACGTAGATGGCGGGGGCAATTATTTGCAACTGCATATTCGGCTTTTGCAGGGGGGGTGCTTGTGTGGGTCAGACCTGGGGTCCCCTTCCAGGTGTCCCAGAAAATAATTGATGCAGAGGGGAGATTTGTTGTGGTTAGGGGTAAGTTGAAGGGCAAGAAAATAACACTGGGGACTGTTTATGCACCAAACCGTGACCAGATTTCCTTCCTAGAGCAGTTCTCAGGGAAACTCTCTGGGATGGTGGCAGAAGATCTGATTTTGGGAGCTGATTTTAATTGTGTATGTGATTTAGGATGGGACAGATCTACTCCTCCTTTGAGGGGAACGATAGCAGCCACTATGGCCAAGGGACTAAGGGGTTGGATAGCTGGGTGGGAACTGATAGATGTTTGGAGAGTGCAGAACATGCAGAAAAGAGAACATTCCTACTACTCCTCCCTATATGACCTACACACCGGACTGGACATGTTCTTCTGTTCGAGTAGAATGGCCCGATGTTCTCCAATGCTGAATACCTGGGGAGATCCATCTCTGACCACAGCCCCCTGCTACTGCGATTTGCCCCTACTCCCGAGAGGGCCCCCATCCCGTTGTGGCGACTAGACCCCACCCTATTAGAGGACGAAAGCTTTAAACAGCGTCTTTCGGAGACTATTGCCGCTTACTTTAAGAACAACCATGGGACCGCTAGCTCCCTCATAGTAGAATGGGATGCATTTAAAGTAGTAATCCGAGGGCAGTGTCCGGGACAAGTGGTGGGAGCCAGAAGGGAGATCACCCAGGAGCTTGAAGCCCTGGAGACCCATATTCTGGCACTGGACAGAGAGACTGAGGGAGGTACTGATGCGCAGAGATGACTAGCAGACGTGAAGAGTACCTATAACTCCACATGGGATAGGCTGAGGACATTGGATTATCAGGTATACCAAGAACATCAACATGTGGAAGGAAGTAGGGCGGGGAGGCTATTGGCCTGGTTAATCAGACCGGAAAGCAGGGGAGCTCCAATCCCGAGCGTTTGTGATGCGGGGGGAAGTGCACTTTGCTCTCCGAGCGGCATTAACGACTCGTTCTGGGAATATTATGAGAAACTATACGGGAAACCGGGGGACATATGGGAAGACAGATTAACGGAATATCTAGAAGGGTTGAGACTACAAGAATTAGACCAGGACACTCGGGATACTCTGGCGCTGCCGGTAAAAGCGGGGGAACTCAGAGCGGCCATTAAAGAAATGGCGCGGGGAAAAACGCCTGGGCCTGATGGCCTTCCGGCCAAATTTTACTCCTCCTTCGTGGATTTATTGGCCCCGAGGCTGGAACAGATGTATGCAGTGGCATTAGGGGAATAACAACTGCCATCGTCGGTCAGAGAGGCGTTAGTGATTCCCTTACCAAAAACAAAGAAGGAGGTAGCAGACGTGACAGAATTCCGACCATTGTCAATGCTAAACCTTGACTTTAAGGTCTTGAGCAAAGCGCTGGCGTGTAGGTTGTTGCCGCAGATGCAGAGATTGGTCCACACTGGCCAGTGTGGATTTATCCCCTCACGTTCCAAATTTGCGGAGATTATATAATGTTTTGTTCCACAGAGACCTGGTGGGGTACCCTGAAGCCGTAGTAGTGGCTGTAGACCTGGAAAAGGCCTTTGATTCCTTGAGATGGGATTTTATACTGGCAGTAATGGGAAAGATGGGAATGGGAGATGGTTGGTCGGAGTGGGTCCGGCTTTTATATGAGAGTCCCAGAGCTAGAGTACGCACAGGTAGCATGGTATCTGCCCCTTATTCTATTTACAGAGGAACTCGCCTGGGATGTCCCCTGTCGCCATTGCTCTTTGCTCTGGCGATGGAGCCCTTGGCGGAACGGCTCAGGCAAGAGGCTCTTGACGGGACTGACCATATAGTTTTGTTGTATGCGGACCACATACTGGTCTATCTCCGTAACGGATTGCGTGGGATCCAGACAGTGCTGCGCGTCCTAGAAGAATTCGCTGAGCTCTCGGGACTACGCGTAAACAAAAAAAAAACATGTGTGTTCCCGTTAAGTCCTGCTCTTGACCGGCCGCTGAACTTCCCACTGGATCTGGAATGGATGCCGAGCTCTTTCAGATACCTGGGTATACAGGTCTATCACCATCAGGTAGACATGTTAGAAGAAAACCTCCGAGGTGCTCTGAGAGCGCTACGGGCAAATGTGTCCTTCTGGCGTTCGCTCAAGCTGCCGGAAATGGCCAGAGTGGCATTGTCCAAGATGGTGATATTACCAAGACTCTTGTATTTCTTTGTTAACCTGCCAGTAGTGATCCCGAAAAGCTGGTTTAAGACCCTGGATACATTATTGAGAGACTTGGTGTGGGATGGGGGACGTAATAGGGTGTCCCTACAAACACTGCGGCTGCCACTTGCCGGGGGAGGGCTGGGTGCTCCTGACTTTGAAGCCTACTATTTGGCAGCACAGCTTCAGTGGATGGCCAGATGGCTGGATGGAAGGGGCCTTGAGACTCTGTCACTTCCGGCTGGCAGTGCACAAGGGGCTTTGTTCCCTAGGATGCTCAGCCCTCGCTAGAAGATCAAACACATGGGGATACTACTTTCTGTGGCGGTAACGTGTTGGGATAGATGTACGGCGAGAACTAGAGAAGAGGGCGCTTTAAACACCAAGTTTACCACTCACAGGACCACCACAAGCAGGGATGGGTCCCCCTCTTACACAGCTGCAATTACAGGGTTGGGAGGAGGCAGGAGTGCTATCGATCGGGGATTGCTATCGGGATGGCGATCTGCTCCCTTTAAATGAGTTTCTAGAATACCATGACTTGCCGCCGGGACAGTTTCTGAATTATCATAAGATACGGGGGCTTTGACGGCGCTGTGGGGAGTTGACACGAAAGATCCTCCCACTCATACGGCCTTCCAGGCGGTGGTGACTTTGGGCTCGGCGGGACACCTGGTAAAATGGTTTTACCTGGCCATAACTGAAATGACTCACCGGCCTTTGCCCCGACTACAAGAGAGATGGGAGGGCACACTGACTAGGAGTGAAAGAAGGTACTGGAAAGCCCCAAAAAAGTGTCCAGGAACGCTGCCTTTAAACTCATACAAGTCAACGTACTCCATAGAACTTACCTCACCCCTCATAGGCTGAATGTAGTATACGGCAGAGAAGACCAGGCCTGCGCCAGATGCTCACAAATAGACGCTGACTTTGACCATATGATATGGGCCTGTCCTGGGATCAGAAATTACTGGACCAAAATTGTAGATACCGTAAATGAGGTTTTGGCTCGTAAAATGACTTGCTCCCCGGAGGTGTGCCTTCTGGGCCTTTTCCCAAGACCCAAAGCCAAAAGAATGGGTCATAGGTTTGTAGATCTGGCTTTCCTCCTGGCTAAAAGGAGAATAGCGCTCAGATGGAAGGCAAAGATGAACCCTTTAATAGTAGACTGGTAAAATGATGTTTCCTGTTGGGCCAGGAGGATAAGATCACAAAACGGCGCAAACCCCTGGCGGAACCATGGGCTGACATACTGAGGGCTTGGGACACACGTGATACACCTGACCGAGGCTCACAGAGGAGCTCATCGGAGTCTGAGGGAATAGGGGAGACACATGCCCACTAAATACATGACGATTATTGCAGAACCCTTGTGACACTCTGGGATCCTGGGAAGAGGGTAGGCTTAGCCCCCAGGCACCATAACACTTGGATGACGCCGTCGTTCACTCGGTTTATTTGGTAGTGGTCCTTGCCCCCGCATTCCGTGGGCCCTCATTGCTTTCCCCTCTCTTCTCCCCCCTTGGGGCCCCCGGCCCGGTAGAAAAATCAGTCGAGCAGTTTCTGACATAACTACTGACAGAGGACCCCTGGTGGATTTACATAAGTTTTAGTTGAAGTGTCTAAATTGTCTTTTGGATGCACTGAGTTTGTTTTTTCTTTTTCTTTCTATTTCTTCTTGAGTTATTGTAAGGCAGCTATACGAACATTGTTCAGAGCATGTAAATACGTGACAATCAATGCTGACAGCGGACCTAGATACTCCATACAATGCACCCCGCTGCAGCAGGGAATTAATATGCATTATTGTAAACCTGGAGGATAACTAACACCACACTAGAGAGAACCACAGGGACACATGATGTTGAAATCACCACTGTCTAATTTGTACTTATATAATATGTAACTGAGATTGTTATCTGACATGGTTTTAAGAATTGCATTACTACTGTGGTTTTAACTTTGCATTGATTGTATCTAAGACAATATCATAAATGCCAATAAAACAAATATTTTTAAAAAAAAATGTAATCTGTTTCCAACCACTGGGGTAGAAATGATACAATTGCCCCTGAGGCTTGATGTACTCTATGTGATCTAAAACCACATCTTAGAAGGGTGACATTTCATCCAATGCTATTTCAAAAAATTCTCTATTATGTGTGAATATCCTGAGTAATTAAGAAGTATAATGGGTCCATCTAATCTCTAGAGAAAATCTGAGGTCTTCAGCAAGAGCTACACCTCCTGCACTTTGAGGAAAAAGGCATTGTGTGGAAGATGCCTCATGTTGAAGCTGCCAAACATGTTTGTTCAGGGCGGGGGGAGGGTGGTAACTGTACCAACATTTTCAGTTGCTGTTAGAAATGGGGTTTCTGTTTGGCTAGGGTATACGCCTAAGCCAGGCAGAGTCCACCACTCTAGTCAGGGTAAGGGAGTTACACACCCAAGATAACCGCTACTCACCCCCTTACCCCAGAGTAGTCAGGCTTATCTCAGAGGCAATGTGTAAAGGGTTTGCACAACACACTCATACCAGTAGCACAATAAATACACCACATAAGAGACCACACAAGGTTTATAAAAATATATATAGTATAATTTTCATAAAACAGAGAGCACAAAACTACATGAATCAGAAACACTGTGCACGCTATACAAATTCTGAATCAGTACGCATTATCCTGATAAAACAAGAACTTATATTATGATATCAGGGCATGAAATGCAACATAAAAACACATGAATCGAAAATGCTGTGCATATTATGCAAATCCTGGGAATGTAAAACAACATACACCATAACATCAGGGTCAGAATATGCAGCAGTTTGGTAAGAATGGAAACACTTGAATCACCATATGTCACCCTATGTAGATGGAATACTGATAACATTATACACACCTATGGTGCAGCGTTCCTGCACTCCTACTACGCTATTTAGCAATACACATGAACCCTTAGGGTCTGTAGGGCACGGGGCACCTGTGCTCCTATCCATAACTTAGGTTTTAAAGATAATGGGTCAAGTTCCTAATCGGGGATCCCCGTCGAGGGCTCACCCCACAATGCCACCAAAGAACAAGAGCCCCCCACACTGCAGATTCCAGCAGGGAGACCTTGCTGGGTCTCCCCGCGTGTACAAGACTACAAACACAGCTGCCAGCAACCAGGGGTTGCAGCTGAGTGAGGCACAGGGCACCCACAGTAACTCACGCCTCGTTGCTCCTCACACGGATTGATGGGGTTGGGGTGAACAGCCAATAACCTCTCGTCAAAGTCCGAGTCAGGAGGCTACACACAAAACACACTAATCTGGGTATGACAGGATATGATGAGAGCGGGTGCAGCTTTGCTGGAGGGGCTGCCTAAGGGGTTCCTGACTTGTGAGGTGGCATTGCCACGGACAGAAAAAGTGTTCCCCAGTACACCACTTAACCCCACCAACCCCCCTCACCAGGTTGTCCATCATGGTCGCCTTGCCAGGGAGACCGCAGAGTTCCTTCCCACAAAAAAAGAGAACTGAAATGGGTCCCTGCTTTTACCCCGGGGGCACTGTAGAGGGCATGCTCAGTGCATTTGCGGTCACCTGGCATCATAAAGGAATAAGCTGGGGGTGTCTTCCCTCTGCATAGGGAAAGGCGATTAGCAAGGAGCAGGGACACCAAGCAGGGCTCGCACTCAATCAAGTGTAGCGTGCTGAGCCCAGCACTCCGTTCCAAGTTCCGGAGGTTAACATCCAGCGCTCACCATGCGCAGATCTGGCAGAGACAAGAAGCTGGAAACCACTTGCAGGGCCTCCTTGAAGAACACGTGGGGGGGGGGCATGCAGGCAGCAGCATGTAGGCAGACCAGCACAACAAAACAAGTGGTCCAAATGGCGGTCTTTCCCGACAGCACCACAGTGCCTTCGGAGAACAAAGTCAGAGAGCAGCTGGAAACAGGCCAACAGCAGAAAAGCAATCCTGAATCCTTTAGGCCACCCAGCACTTAGAAGGCAGCAGGACAACAACAGAAGAGCAGTCCAGATGAGTCCTTTGTGCAGCTTAGTCTCAGTTCCAAAAGTGCTCTGAAAATATGGGGTCAGAGCCCTGGTACGTATACCATGGGGCTCTGCTTCTGGAAGGTAGGAGAAGCTTCCAGCAAGGCCTCTGAAGTTCCAGGAGTTTCCCTCCACCCTTGCCTTGGCTCCAAACATCAGTAGGGGGTAAACAAGGCCTTTGTGTGAGTGCAGGACACAGCCTATACAAATGGAAGTGCGCCCCGCCTCCCTCTCTCCCAGCCCAGGAAGACTATCAGTATGAAGATGCCCCTCTTGTCTCACCCAGCCTTTCCTGTGTTGTGGCTGTCTGGAAAGAATACACAAAGTGTAGCTGCCACTCTGCCCCAGACATGGATTGGAGTCAGGCTGCAAAATACCAGAGTTACACCAGTAAGCATGGCTTTCCACTGTGATTCTAAAAATACCAAACATGGCAGTACTTCTCCTTTCAGATCAGGAATTACCACTTGAACTTATATGAGGGAATTCCCAGTGCTAGTCTATGGAAGAGCAGGACTCACAGTAGTGATCAACAGAATAAGCTGTTTGTCACCACCAGGACATGTAACACAATAAAGGCATATGTCCTACTTTTTACCTACACAGTACCGTGCTCATAGGGCTACCTAGGGTCACCCTTAGGGGTGACATATGTAGTAAAAGGGGAGTTTAAGGCTTGGCAAGTACTTTTAAATGCCAAGTTAAAGTGGTAGTAAGCTGCACGCGCAGGCATTGCAGTGGCAGGCCTGTGCAGGTTTGAAAGGCCACTTCTGTGGGTGGTGCAGTCAGCGCTGCAGGCCCACTAGTAGCATTTAATTTACAGGCCCTGTGTATATGGGATACCACTTTAAAAGGGACTTACTAGTAAATTAAATATGCCAAACTGGTGTAAGCCAATTATTCCACATTTTAGGGGTGAGAGCACATGCACTTTAGCACTGGTAAACTGACCAGAATCCTAAAGCCAACAAAAAGAAGGTCAGAAAAATAGGAAGAAGAAGGCAAAATGTTTGGGGATAACCCTGCAAAAAGGGCCAGGTCCAACAGTTGTCAATTCATGTGACATTTATTTCAGCAACAATTTCATTAATAGGTTCACTATATTTTACAGTTACCTCTTTCATTGCTGCTTGATGCTTCATACAGACTCTCGAACTGCCAAGAGAACATAACTCATTTATACAGTGTATGCTGAGAATATCGAATCCCAAATTTTAACGGGACAGAAAATCTTTGCTACATTATGGAGAGACAAAATATCAAAACATATGTTTCTTTAAATTTTCTATAACTAACCCCACATATATATATCTTGGTGATATATATCTTAAAGGTACATAGATATGGATATAAGAATAGTAAATATTTACCTCTCTCTGTGACTTAACTTTCAGTATGTTGTCCCTCGATATTGTGGCAACAATATTTTGATCAGTCAATATTTGGAATTTGATATTCCTTACTACACTCTGTACAATATTATATGGTATGCTCTGTCGCCGCATGCATGAGCACAACAGTGCTTAATTTGAGCCTGTGGTTTACGGTGCTCGGCACCGGCACTTAATTGTCAGCACTGGGACTTTTGACAGTCTGCCACATAGTGGCTCTGTATATCTCATTTAGAGATCAGGGCAAGAACAGCTGTTTATTCATTCAATATAACGTAGAAATGACTAATACCTGCCGAGCCATTCTTATAGCATTGGCAGAATTGATTAGTCTGAATTGTCACACTCGTAGCAGTGTGATGCTTCTGTCATTGACAGCACTGGCAAGGGCAATAGGTGTTGCAAGATGCAGTAGCCTCCTGTCGAGGGCCCTGGCACTTATTTTTTTACAAATTAAGCGCTGGGGCACACACTCATGGACGTTCTGAAATGTTTAATCATTTGTTGTGTTATAACATATTCAGCAGTTCTTCCTTATAAATGATAACATTTTAATGTACGATTGCTTAGTATTTCGTTCAAAACAATGCTGCATGCACACCTCAACATGTTTCGGAACAAACTGTGCCATCGTCAGGGGAATATAGAATAAGCAGAAGAATGATGATGGATTAAACCCAGATCTGTGACTGGGGTGAAAGTCTGAAAAGTTTCAGCGCTCCGTTATCATCTCCTTGTGTTTGCTATACATATGACCAAACATATTTACCACGAAAGCATGGAGACTAAAATTGTGTAGTCCATGTGTCAAAGCAATTTTTCTCATTGATGTAGTGGAATTAATATTTTAAAAAAGTATTTACATTTTACACATGGAATATGCGTTTTTTACTTAATGTGTCTGTTTTTTTTTAGCTAGTGCATTAGATACCATTAACATTTATGCACTATTAGTTCATCAGCGAGTACTATAATTACCGCTCCAACTTGGGAGTTGACATCTTTTCAATGTTTTGTGACTGGATTACAGTTGCAAAACAGGGATATATTGTATTCCCAATCTGTATTTGGAAAGCATGCCTACAGCACTACCCTTTCAAACAGCGATTCCCTAAAAGTCGTAATCGCATTTTTTTATCTTATTAAAAGTTTACTGACTTCTAACATTAGATTTGTACATGTGAGAAAGCTTTTTTGCAGACACAAACTACGATTCGAAGCATATGTGACTGTAGAACTGTTTGTACCTCTGGCCCATTGTTCTGATGCTGAATTTAGATATTGGGAAAGTGATTGTAAATGTTTATAGTCCTAGAGATGGTTCTTAATAGCTTATGTTTTACATGTATAAGGATGGATAATAGTTTTTTATTTTGAGCATGGTTGTTAAGGTTACAAAACTTTAACTTGGTTGGACATTGAACATATGTCTTACGTAAAGTACTTTGAGAAAACAAAATATAAAAAATCTGGCTTTTTACCTTTGCCTTTCCTCTTCTACTGATACATACTCTGTTTGCTGATGCATTACGCTGGTGATTGACAGCTTTACTTCCTGATATTGCTGCAGACGATTCCAAGAACATTTGGTCAACTAAAGGTACCTTTAAGTTAAAAATGTATCAGTGGCATTGTTTGAATGGCAGCTGTCAGTAAAACAGAATGATGAAATATTCAATGTAAACTAGGTTCCATACAACAGCTTGGGAAGTTTACACATACTCTAGCTAAAATATTTGTTGATTTATGCTTTATAAATCAGTGGTGGATAGTGTTTGCTATTTTTGTTTACTATTTTAACACCGTGCGTCATGAGGATTCAGTGGTAGGCCTCTTGCATATTAATATTTTTTATCTAGTGTGAGGCTTAAACCCATGTTTTGGGTAATCCACAATCCCTCAATGTTCGAGCTCTGACAGTTTGCAAGGCCAAAATATTTTATACACCCAAGCTGTTGAAGTCTGTGATTGGGAACCAGATAGAAGAGGATAATCATTAATTGTATGCTGATTTTAAAACACATACCTATTGAGTAGGATTTATTCATTATAGAATTAGAAATGAATGGCTCGTCTTGTACCAATAAAGACTTAAATGTAAAAATTTGGGACATTCAGCAAACATGTTTTGGAAAATAAGTATTTCGTTTTCATACTCTCTTTTCTGAATGCTTTAGTGCAGATCCATATATATATATATAATATTTTTGATTTGAAAGCATATATAAATATATATATATATATGTATATATTACCTACTGGCGATCGCCAGTAGGTAGTTATAGTTAGGACCTTGTTTCTATTCAAAAAGCGTTTTTTCTTTTACCAATATCTTTGGCACCGTTTGACGAATCTTCGTGAAATTTTCAAAACTAATGGGGCACTCCGGTCAGCTCCTGTCTCGAAGGTTTTGGGGTGATTCCTTAAGCGGGGGCTGAGAAAAAAGGGTGGTCCCTAAACGTATTTTCTCCATGTTAATTTCCATAGGAAACTTGTCTCGCGGCTACAGCCCGAACTGCTGAACAGAATTACACCAAATTTGGCAGAAAGGTAGCTCTTAGTCCAGAGTGCACTCTTTGCTTTAAATGATGTAAATCCGTTCAGTAGTTTTTTTAAATATTAAAGGAAAAAGAAATTTATATATCTGGGCGGAACCTAACCACACATCTCATCGTGAGATCTGATTGGCTGTCTGCACTTCATCCAAGAAGAGTTGGCAGCCATCTTGGGACCAATATACATGATAGCACCCCATTAAAAAGCATTGTAGTGAATGGAAGGTTTTGAGGGTCACCAAAAGGAGAATGCATAAAGGGTAATAACAGACATTAGTTACATTATAAATCATTTGTTGATGGTACCATACTAATTTTAGGAATTGTGGTGTGTTCTAAGGTGATTTTACCCAGTGAAAAAGCCTTCTGCTGGGATATCATGAATCATGTTTGAGAGAAAACTATTTTCTCATGCTTTTCCCATAGAGGTTTGGAAGGTGCTCCAGAAGCTAAAATGAGAGCATATTTTCTGTAAATTCACATTATCTTTCTCAGTCATGTGAGAATGAAGTCTGACATTCTCAGTAAAACATGTACATCCAACAAGGGCAGAGACTGTCAGTTGATTCCTTTGTGTTCTACTGCAGCTTCCCAGAGTGTTCTAAAGAACAACTAGAGCGCTAACAGTCTTACTTATGACAAAAGTATGGCACACCTGAAGCCATCTTGATTGGAATAAACTGGTAACACTTAAAACATTTAATTTAAAAAGGAACAAAATGAGGGGGTTCATTTTGCCATAGAAATTATGATTAGTGCTGCAGAGAGAAAAATTAGGGCACATTTTGAGTGACTTCTCAAATCCTCTTCAATTTCATTAATACATTCTGACATGCACACTGACTTTCAATACCAACAGCAGACTTCCAGTTAATTCCCTGGTGAGCAGTAGCTTTACTACAGTCATATAATGAGCAACTAGAGTGCTAACATTCTGAATTTATGGCAAATGTGTGACACATCTAAATGCCTTCTTGATGGAATCAAGGTAAAAACTGAAAGCATTTCCTACTGAGGAGACTGCAGTAAATGAGGAAATTAGGAAACTTCATAACAAATAAGTCTCCCAAGATGGCCACCAGAGAAAAAAGAGCGCAAATGTAGGACAAATATCACCCAGATGTAGCCCACGTATAGCCCAATGACAGAAGTGTGCAAAACACTTTTTATTTTTTGTTTTTTTGCAGTTTTTTTATAGTGCAGACTGGTCAGGTATTGGAGCGTTGCATCTTACATGAACGCCTTATTGTGTATTTTGCACGAAGTACTTGAGATTGATCTTGCGAAACAATGAACTTTACAATTCTGTTAAACTGAAGTTGCTCTGAGCCGGGCTTTGTAACACCGTTTTTACCTACTGGTTTTAATTAATTCTCATTGTATTGAATTAAGAGAGAGGATTTACTGTTTTTATGTACACTTTTATGATCTCTGTTTCTAAATCAGAACGAATAGAGTTTATTGAATTGAATTGAAGTCTCCCAAGATGGCCACCAGAGAAAAAGGAGCCCAAATGTAGCACAAATATCACCCAGATGTAGCCCACGTATAGCCCAATGACAGAAGTGTGGAAAACACTTTTTTTTGTTGCAGTTTTATATAGTGCAGACTGGTCAGGTATTGGAGTGCTTTACATAAGCATTGGTTACATCACACAAGGACAAATTCATTTTGGTTTTAGGCATGGGGAGATTAAGTGATTTGACCAGAATCACAGAATGTCGAGCTGAAGCAGAAACTCCCACCTGGTTCCCCAGTTGTAAAGTCTGCAGCTCTGGAAGTAACACCACATCCTCTCCCCCAAGTGCAACATTTCATCAAGTGGTCAACTGGATAAAAAAACATAAAGATAACAAATAATTTAAAAGTGCTTTGTTGCTATTTGAGAACTCAGAAAAATGTCCTCATTTTAGTTTTTTAGAGCACTAACTATAATTTTGATGCAAATAAGACCCTCTCATTTCCATAATTTCTAAAGGAACTGCTTTAGGTATTACAGTTTTGATTACATCAAGATGATGTCAGGCGTGTCACACTTTTGTAATAAATATAGAATGTTAGCAATCTAGTTGTTCATTAGGATACTGTTGAGAGGCAGAGGTCAGGGGCCCGGACTCCGAAAATTGAAGGCAGGTAGGAGGGTGCAGAGGCAACAATTTGACCACACTGGGCAGGCAGGAAGGGCAGTGGCAGCACAACAGACTATGGATTGGAAAGGGGGCAGGGGCAACAAACCAACAATGCAGGACAGGCAAGGGAGGCTGTGGCAATATAATAGACCATTGTGGGCAGAAGGAAGATGTAGTGGTAGTACAACCATACATGCCAACAGACCCAATTCAGCCAGGAAACGCCCAATGTTTTTAAGGCCAAATGGGCTTTATTTTATCTGTCTCCTGTCTACAATCTCCTCTTTTTCAATGTAAGTCAATGGGGAAAATCAATTCCCCATCTTTGTTTTCAAAATCTCCCTCTTACCAAGTTCAAACTATTAGCGAGTATGATACATTGGATCATGGAAGGCAGGAGGAATTGGGGTAGGGACATGGACTCGGATAACAGAGGACAGGAGGTGTTGTATACTTTATAGGGTGTCCATAAACGGGCTTTTCTAGAATCATGTCCTTATATAGGCACAATTCGCCTTGCCCTTATATAGGCATAAAATCCCAGACCTTATTTAGGCATAAACCATGCACTCCAAATACAGGCATGGATTCCGGCATCCGTCCACCCTAGCGTCCAACGAGTCCATGAAAAAAACAGACCCTTAGGCTGCGGGAGTTTCCCTTGCCCAGGACTATTGATTTCTTCAAGGACTCATATATTATGCATGAACCATTATTCCTTAGGGGTTCATTCATGACGTCTTTCGCTGCCCAACTCACGTCAATGCTAACATTTTCAGGTATAAATATACCTTCCCAAACTCCTGTAAATCAGAGGAGACCTCGACTTCAGAGGAGCCCGATTGCCGGCCGGACGCACTGAGAAGACGCTGTCATTCCTGCATGCAGAGAGTCCAGCTTCCAGTGATCTAACTTCCCTTGCGGGGTGTTGGAGTTCGAGTCCGGAAAGAGATTCCTACCTCTCTCATTCTTCAGGTATGGAGCAGACTAGAACCTAGAGGGACTCTTGGCATATTAGACTCTTGGCATACTAGGCGTAACATACTCTTAGTATACTCTAGTCAGGAATACATCACGTACTTCTACTTCTCCCTACACCTAGGATAGGTTAGGAACACTGGGGTAGAACTAGGCTAGAAAAGCATCGTATGAGTACTCGCATTTTTAGGCTGTGTCATTTTATGTAAATGCATATATGCTGAAAAGATAATGCTAACGCAGTATTATTTATTTCTACTGCTCACTCTGTACATTATTTATCTCGCATACTGTCTTGTGATCGTAACAGCACATCTAACTTACAACAGAAACAAGACTGTTCAATAAACCTTTTTATTGAAACGCCCGTCTATTATTTCTGTGTAACTTTGAGAATAACTGAACCATGCACGACTGAGCTGAGTGAAATAGTTATCTATTGTTTCTACGACTCTGGGACGCGTCCTGATTCTGTAAGGGAAACACAGTGGTCATGTTTTGCGGCTGCCAGAAACTACTCCCTTCTTGTCGTCAAGAAGTTTCTAGTGGCCTCTGAGCTAGCTGGCACAAGTAATTAAGTTTAATATACTCGATATCGGCATACCGACCTTAGTCCTATGTCAAACCTATAGGATATATTATTCCAATGCGCAGAGCCTATTAGGGAAATAGGAGCTACACTACATGGCGCCCAACGTTTGGTAAGGCAGTAATTCAACGTTAGATACTGAGTAACTCAGCTGTGCATCTCTTCTTTTTCTCTCAGAGACCCCTACCCATATACTCCTAAAGACGTCTGGAGTGGGCAGGGTTAAGCATCCGCCACGGCTACATAGGGCAGTACCCTATATATTAGCTGTTTGGTTTGCTCAACGTTGAAGGATACAGCGTTCCACAATATTGTGCACCTTATCTTTGTTTCCTTGAAACTTGTTCTACATTTTTCATAAAACAAAATGTCCTTAAACGGGGACAATCCCGCCGGAAACGGTGGAGCTGCGGCTGATCCAGCCCAGCCAGCATTTTTTAACAACACCGGTTTAAATGAAACCGAGGAGGGTGTCATTGACATCGCTCCACACTTAAGAAGAGCCATTACTCTAAAACTTATAAAACATGGCCTACCACCGAGAGGAGGTAGAGCAGTTTTCGTGATAGAGGCACATGAATCCTTTCAGACAGAGGTATTCTATTCATGGGTAATATTTCCTGAATCCAATTCAGTGACACACATGTTCCACTTCTACAAAGAAGATGAACCACCAGAGGAATACATTCCTTTCGAGGATATTGAAATTCCATTAACATACCAGGAGCATCAGCTCTGGTTTAAAGGCGCCCTAAAACATCACAGAAATATAACCAGGCTTGGTCCACTAGGTAGACCAGGAGCAACATGGCCGATTCTAGCCGGCTACACACCTCATCCCGACATAGAAATAATGTCAGATGAGGAACTACTTTTTCAAATACAAGAATTAATAAAAATCTACAGACAATTGGTTCAATATGTCATGCGGACTTTCACAGTCCAACCACCATTAACACTTCCAAATCAAACCCCTCACCAGGGGAATACTCTAAAAATTACACCACAGACTCTATACGCAGTCATGGGTAAAATGCCCACTAAGCGTGAGCAAATCCCGTTTTGGATAGCTCAAAAACTTACTCAAATCGAAGCAGTATTTCCAAATACAAGCCCACATGAGAAACACAGAATCCTAACCATTAGTTTACCAATGGGGATCACACCACAACTGGAAGACTGCACCACTTGGGGCTCAGTCTTTGCTGCCATCTACACTAAAACACACGGCATTCCGTCAATTGCGGTAATACCTGATGTCCTAAAACAAATTCAAAACGAATACGGGGCAGAGCCTGCTTTAAATTTAGGTATGAAATTACTGAAAAATTTCGACCAGGTCTCAACAATAATATTATCAAATATTAAGGGGGAGGCAGCAGCAGTGGCGATCCGACAAAATTAAGGGAATTTGATGTTACAGAACATCAAACAGAGCTACCCAGAATTATAGAACAATCCTATGCAGAATTAGGCAGAAATAGTTTGGGTGGGAGACCAGTTAAACCAAAACTATCTGAAAGTCCTGAGAAGGACTCAATTAAACAAACTCCTACATCTTCTAAAAGAAGTGGGAGACTAATAAACAAAATTCAAATGAGAAACGGTCTCAATCTCGAGGTAGGTCTCCTCAAAAGGAGCCCTCTGAAAGGAGGTATAACCTCAGGAATAGGGATAATTTGAGAAAACCTGATAGGTATCAAGACACTGATACACGTTCCTCTCGTCCCTTTCAGGTCTCATCACAGACTTCGGAAAGAAGAGGACGAACAGAACATAGAGAAGAACGCATGAAATCGAAAGACGACAAACACGCTCCAAAAACTAAAGCAAAACCTCAATTCTCCAAAAGAAAGTCGCAGGTCTAATAGTAAGACATGCCGAGAATTCTGAGAACGCAACTCAAGAACGGAGAATGGGCTCAGACAATGCTGGACAGTGCAGCAGAAGTCACAATAGCTCGCCAGAACCTGATGGAACTTCTGGAGATAGTGGACTTGAATGAGTACATTACAGTAGAAACTGTAGACACCAGGTTTAGTGCTCCACAAAAGTTATATGACATAACACTCCGGATGGAGGGAGACAAACCTAGACAGGTTAAAGCACTCTTTTGGGAAAAACTATCAAAGGGTTATGACATACTTCTAGCAGAAAAAGACTGGCCACCACAATTTGTCAGGGAGTGCCCACACGGCGAGGACATGATTATGCCTGCCTTCTCCAATCACATTCCAATTCACTTAAAATATACATATGCCAGAAAATGGGCAGTGGCCCAGGCTCCAGCATTATATAAAAATCATGTAGGATGGGATGAGGACTCACCTCACCATAAAATAAATCTGAAACATGAACCAACTGCACAGAGGCAGTATCCGATTAAGCAAGAAGCTAAAAAACAGGTCAGGGAGATCTTAGATCAACTTGAATATCAAGGGGTGACTGAAACATGCACCTCCTCCATGAACAATCCTTTGTTTCCTGTCTCCAAACCAGACAATGCATATCGTCTAGTTTTGGACTACAGACACCTAAATACTTGTTCTAAAACTTTGCAGTGCAAAATGCACACAGCACAGCATTAATGAATAACATTGTGCGTAAAAAATACAAAACAACATTAGACATCTCAAATGGTTTCTTTTGTCAAAACATAGCTCCTGAAAGCAGGTACTTAACAGCATTCTCCATAATGGGGACCCAGCGTCACTTTTGTCGACTCCCACAAGGGTTCAAGAACAGCCCAGGTTTATTCTCAGCGAGGGTAACTGGAGTTACTACAAATCTATGACAACGAGGCATTGTCCTATGTCGATGACATCTATCTGACAGACGATGACTTGGACAAACACTTGAACAGATGTGGAGAGGTGTGGTGCAGCGGCCAAGGCAGCTGACTTCGGAGCACAGGGTTCACGGTTCGATCCCTGGCTCCGGCGGCAGCTCAGCTCAGCACCATGTGACTCTGGGCAATAGCTCACTTAATTTCCACGACGGCCCCCAGCGCCTTGAGACCCGTAAGGGTGAGTAGTTCGCGCTTTACAAATACGGATTTAGATTTAGATTTAGAACAGGGTGAGCACCATTATATTGGGATTCGCCTCTGAGGGCTACAAGTTCAACTTTAAAAAGTCCCGAATTGCCCATCTCAATGTCCTATTTTTGGGATATGAGCTTTCAAATGAAGGCAAGAGCTTGGCAGCTAACTTTCTAGAGAAATGTGCACTGCTCCAACCTCCAAAGACGCTAAAAACTTACAATCAATACTGGGATTCCTAAATTTTGGAAGAACATACATTTTAAACTATGCAGAAAGGGTTAAACCTCTCTACGCATTAATCAAACCTGATTTTTCAATCAAAAACTGGACACAGGAACACACAGAAATCTTGCGTTCACTCCAAGCTAACATGTTAGCAAACAAACCACTTACAAACACGCGTAAGTCAAAGAAATTTGGTGATTCGAATAATTTCGGGTCAATGTGGATTCACCTACTAAACCTTCAATGAGGGTGAGAAAGTACCAATTGCGTACAAATCACATTTGTACACACAAGCGGAAATGCGCTTCAGTTCAACTGAAAAAATTCTAACAGCAGTTCAAACAGCTGTAGCAAAAGAAAGAGCCTTAGCCCAAGGGAAACGCAAAATTGTCGTTACCCCAGTACCAGCTTTAGAAGCGGTCACAAAAGCAAGCATTCCAAATGCTAAAGCACTACATCCGAGATGGATACAATGGGTTAATTCTCTTGCTGCACCTGATGTTGAATATGTTTTTGATCCAGATTTAAAAACACAAGCATTTCTCCAGTATGAACAAGAATGTCCTCTGCCCACTGAGATTCTGCCTCTCGATCAGTATGAATTCGTAATTTACACTGACGGATCCGCACAGCCCGCAACTGGGAGTAAGCAAGCTTACAATGCAGCGTGTGCTATCGTTAAAGGTCGCATGCGAGATGGCATCTTCAGACCTATGGTCACAAAAACTCAATCACTAGGTGATTGTACAGCTCAGCGAGCTGAACTACAAGCATTCAAACTGGCACTTGAGAGTACGGATCGAGAATTCCTCACACTAATCGTGTGCGATTCCTTTTACTGTGTTCAGTCGTATAATGACTATATACGAACCTGGCTTGAAAATGGTTTCAAAGATGCGAAAGGTGGCACAATAAAGAACAAACTGCTTTAGGAACAAGTAGTTCAGTTGAAAAACGATCTACCAAAGGCTCACGTGATTCACACACTGAGTCATCAGCGTGATGGCGTTCACGTTGCAGGGAATTCATTGGCTGACAAAGCCGCAAAGGGGGCTGTGCAGACGGCTTCCGTAGCTGCGATCACTCGTTCAAAAACAAAAATAGACGGTGAGATAATGTTAGCTGTCAATGCTTCAAGCAAAGGCAGCAGTGCAGCGTTACCAAAAAAGTTTCCACTCAAGTACTCTTATGTAATTGATGCGAACAACGTTCCTTTTGCTCGAATCCCTGGAGTGGGGGATAGGGTAATTCCAAACATGGAACGAAGAGCAGCCTATATTTATAAAACTCATTTGGGGGAGGGTCTGTCACATCAAGGGATCTCAAACACAATTTTGAAATTAAAAGAGATGTACTGGTGGCCTGGAATGAATACACACATTCACATATTTATCAACAACTGCTTAGACTGTAAATTACAGCGAGAGAGCCACCAGACACCATGCTGCGAATGCGGCAGCCCAGTACAGACACCACTGTTAGACAGCATTAGGCTATCTACTCGCCGGCGTCCCACTGGACAAAGGCATTCCCGCAAATACTAAATCTAGGTTCCTATGGTTATGGCCTCAGCGCTCGGCTGACGCTCGAACTGTTATAAAAGATTTGCGAGTCTTTATCGGCACATACGCAATAGGCACGCTACATTCTGACCAGGGTCCTGCGTTTAGCTCTAGGGCTTACAAGGAGGCCATGGCCAGTCTGGGCGTTGCATTGCGGTACTCCTCTCCATTCCATCCTGAGGGAAATTCTGTTGTGGAAAGGAAAAACCGGGACATAAAGCAGTCTATAAGAGCTAGGGTATTAGGTTCGGGTGATGGGTGGGTCAAACACCTCAATAGCGTACAGCGCGCTCTCAACAATCTGCCAAGAAGTTCTCTAGGGGGGGTCACTCCATATGAGGTCCTATTTGGGACAAGAATGTGGGTTCCAGACTTAGAACACGTAGGCACAGTGGTGGAAAATAAAGCATTTAATATCAAAGATCGTTTGGCTGTTTTACAGGAGCTTAACAAATTAAGAACGAAACAAAGCAACGTCTCCCTACAGCCAACCACCACTGGGGAAATATCGGCGGTCCCAGCAAGGCCTGTCTGGATTCCGAAAGTCGGGGATCTATTCAGAGAAAAAAATTGCGGACAAGAAGGAATTTGGACATTCTTACAGACAACCGGTACCTGTTCTAGCAGTTCAAGGAACAAGAACAGTACTTCTGCCGCCCCTTGCTGGAAGAAAGGAGAAAAGATTTGTGTCCATTGACCTCATCAAACCACAACATGTGGCCAATACTAAGCAGTAGGCCTCGTGGACTCCGACCTAGTAGCAGACTCACTCCTCTCGCTACTATTCAAGAGGTTCAGACTGAAAGACTGATCACAATCGAGAATTCAGCTGTAACAAATGAAGGGCTAAGCAACCAAGCTATGGAACTCATCCCTCTTGACAACCAAATAACAGTTCGTCCAAATACACCTGTCTACACCAACGTGACACGTGAAGAACTGTCTCCTGTGATTTCAACAAATCCTGATGCAATTCCAACAATTGACAGAACTGCTTCTGGCTATTTCATTGACTTTGATACGTTCTCAGAAGATCCAAGCGAACCTGAAACGATGCCAGCATCATTCAAACTCAAGCAGCAAGTACAAGACTGTATTCACTTTCTGAAAAAGACTTATCTGGTTTCTCCATGGATTGAACTCTGGATTACATCTGGACTTTTTGTTTTTCTGCTCTGGCTAGCTTTGGTAACAACTGTAAGCGTGCTTATAAGTGGCAGAAACATCCATGTGAACAGTGAAGGAAAAGACGTGAATGTACTTTTGAAACCTCATAAATCTTCCCATCGTGAAGCAAGAGACTTGTCATCAGTGAACATCACAGCTGTTCCTATACAGGATGGTATAGTGTGGGACAAAACAGATTATGAAATCTTCGGCCCAAGTGAACAATTGAACATTCCACATTTGTTTAAAATTTCACTAAGTGATTTAATTACGTCCAGTACCTATTCAGATGATTGGGACTTTGAGACTGTGACTGACATAATGTTTGATCTAGAAAAATCTGCTGCATTTTCTAAAAATGAATATTTAGAAGGTTCATCAGACTATGAAGAACTGTATTGTTATAACCACTATGGTCATCATTATTTGCACAAAACTGCATATCCAAGAAATGTGTTTATGTTTAACCAATGGGAACATTGTCCTACACCGCCACAAGGTAGTTCAAAAATGTTTGCTAGTAAGTTTCCATATTTTTCAGGTTACAATACATCTGACCCAGAAACGTTTTACTATAAAAATGTAAACAGAACAGGACTGAAAATTATGTTAACAAATACGAAACAGATTTATTCTGAAGCATTTATTGCCCAACTGTCTACACAGGGTTTCGACTTATGGAAAGACACAATTGAGACAAAAACTGTCTGGGGTAGTAAAGATTGGCAAGTACAGGGTATAGAAGCTTTATTTAGAGCCTGTATCATCCCTGAACAAATACTGTTTTTGAATGAAACCGTCCAACAAACATCTTGTCTTGGATTAGCCAAGATCAAAGAGATGAAAACACCTTCTGTGCCAACACCTGCCAGTGAAAATAATACAGTTGACAATATACTACAACTCAACAGAACTCATCCAAATTGGAAAAAATGGTTGATCTGGCCCACAGACACAAACAACTGTCAGGAAAGGTTCTTGAACAAAACTCAGGGCTTTACTATTCATAGGCCAGACCCAAGATATGTCCAAAGACAACATCCGGGGTAGTAACAACATACAGTGTAGGAAAATTATGCCTCGATTGGCTGCATAAATCTACACTACAGGATGTGAAACAACACTTATCCTTACTTACAGGAGACGCAGATCTTAGGGAATTCTTGCTTGGACCAAGAAAACCGCGTCAAAAACGTTTCATATATGCCGGCATTTATGCTGCTTATAATGAAGCATGGAAAGTGTCACAGATAGAGGCCGCAGAACGAATACGTGAACTTGATCGTATTAATTTAGAGAAAACACTCTCTGTGATCGACAATGGGTTAACAACTTTGTCCTCCAGAATGTATTCATTGGATGGCATTGTATCCTCTGCTATCGACATTCTAGAACAAGATTTGGCTATGTTACAACAAGGTCAATCCCAATTACGTTCTATAGTGTCATTGACATGGACGCTGCAATCTTTGCGAGCGGGCTATGTGCCTTGGCGTTTCATCAACACATCGTCTCTGTTTGCAGAATACAATCTCACTGATAAACAGATCGAATTGGCACAAAGAGGAGCAAGGTATACAGTGCTAAGCATTGAAAAAATGGAGAAGTTACCATTCACAGTGGCAGAAAAACCAGCTACAGAATGTGTTATTCATGGCAAAATAACATTACCTGTGACAACTTTTCAGTTTCAGTATTACCTCAGACAAATGTAAGCAGGCAAATATGAAAGGTTGGGTAAGGAATACATTAAGACATCTTGGGATTTGCCGTATACACATAGATGTTGGAGTGGGGATCGTGAAGTGTTTCTTAGCGGTACCAACTGTAAACATGCACTGACCGGTTCACTCATATGTCAGGACATTTCTTTACACGGGACTTGTAATGGTTCTGTGGCAAACTTATCTTGCCATCAGCGGGGTACACCAGCTGCTATGATTAATCCAACGTTTGGACAACTTTCTAATGGGAGTTACCTCATGTTGAATGATCAGAGTTGCTGTGGAATGTTGCCAGGCATCCCATATCTAGTAATGGTCAACTCCAGGGTCACTTGCTGTATGCAAGCATTGTTTCCCCAATAGACACAGTCAGGGAGTCGCCGCTATGGCCTTCGCTGAACGTCTCTTTTATAAGATTTGATACTTTGAGCAGAATGAAAGCCATGCTTTTACAGCAAACAGTGCCTTTGACCTCGGCCAAAGAAACCTATGATCTACAAGTAGCAAGGACTTCGGCTGAGATACGGACTTTAATACGTACAAACTGCCCTATACATTTCGTAGAAATGGTATCACGTATCTTTAACATGTCAGATACGACCGGAATTGTACATGTATTTAAGAGCATTTGCACCGGTCTGTTAGCACCTTTCCGGGCAATACTTGGAATCATCCCCAACTTTGCACATTCGGTGTTTGGTGGCATACCATTAATTCTCGCACTTGTTGCCGGAATTTTATTCATCTTTCTGCTATTGCGCTATGGCCAGCCTATTCGCCGACATCACTCCGAGCGAAATGGAGAAAGCTCTCCTTGAAAGAAAGTGCTGTGAGCGAATAGTACAGCTATTGGGCATGACTCGTCTACGGGACCTTAATACCACGTGGTTCCTGTCATTCAGACCAATCTGGCAAGATTGCATCTTACCTGTTCTACGCTGCCTGCTATGTGGTGAAGAATGCGTGTTGGACGCTTGTCTAACATATCCATCAGCTGCGCCAAAGGACGTCGATACTTTGCTGGTCCCGATAACGGCCCATGCTCTGTGTTGTCCCCAGAGGCTCCCTATCCTGATGTCAGCATTCATTGAGATCTCACAGTCGCCTCCTGCTGCTGCTGAGGTACGAGAAACAACTCCAAGCACACAGGTAACAACGGACGTGAACATTGCTGCGGCGACCTATGCTGGGAGCGATGCTTCCCATCTTTGTGCGATCAATCTCTTACACGAGGTGTTCCAACTTACACCAACGACAGTGGATGATGTTTTGTCTATTGAAATAGATGATCTCATGTTTACACCGGACCCGTAAACTGACTCTGATTCGGCATACTATGTTCCAGAGAGACAGTAACAATTTGGCCTTCATTTTTCAAAGACTTGGAACTCGACCAAATTTGAACTTTTGTCCCATTTTTCGAACGAAAATGGCACTTCAATCTGCTTAAAGTAGAACTAGCCTTATAATACAGACTAGGCAGTACTTCCAGGGACACTTAGTCATCTTGTGTGTCTAGAACAGTTCATTTAATTTTCATGACAGGCAATGACTTTGATTTTGAACAAATTTATCGATCATTTTCGTCATATGTAAATATTGCTTTTATATTACATTCCGATTGCATTCATTTCAAAAGTTATGCAGGAAATGATAAGCATTGCTTACTGATGTACAGAAACCTTTGCATTTTTTAATATGTCTTTTAATGCTTTTTAGGATATGTTTTAATATGCGGTACTCCATTGTAAATGTTTAGCATTTTAAATGTTTTAGCATTTTAGTAGTGTCGTATACACGAAAGAGGAGTGGGTGTTGTATACTTTATAGGGTGTCCATAAACGGGCTTTTCTAGAATCATGTCCTTATATAGGCACAATCGCCTTGCCCTTATATAGGCATAACATCCCAGACCTTATTTAGGCATAAACCATGCACTCCAAATACAGGCATGGATTCCGGCATCCGTCCACCCTAGCGTCTCAACGAGTCCATGAAAAACAGACCCTTAGGCTGCGGGAGTTTCCCTTGCCCAGGACTATTGATTTCTTCAAGGACTCATATATTATGCATGAACCATTATTCCTTAGGGGTTCATTCATGACGTCTTTCGCTGCCCAACTCACGTCAATGCTAACATTTTCAGGTATAAATATACCTTCCCAAACTCCTGTAAATCAGAGGAGACCTCGACTTCAGAGGAGCCCGATTCCCGGCCGGACGCACTGAGAAGACGCTGTCATTCCTGCACGCAGAGAATCCAGCTTCCAGTGATCTAACTTCCCTTGCGGGGTGTTGGAGTTCGAGTCCGGGAAAGAGATTCCTACCTCTCTCATTCTTCAGGTATGGAGCAGACTAGAACCTAGAGGGACTCTTGGCATATTAGACTCTTGGCATACTAGGCGTAACATACTCTTAGTATACTCTAGTCAGGAATACATCACCTACTTCTACTTCTCCCTACACCTAGGATAGGTTAGGAACACTGGGGTAGAACTAGGCTAGAAAAGCATCGTATGAGTGTGAGAAGTTGGCCTGGCATATGCTGTCCACTATTTGTAGTGGGCACCTTGCACCAGTCCAAACAACCCCTTATTCGAGATAGGTTAAAGACAACCTTTATTGAAAGCTATCCTAGTGGTAGCTATGGAGAGCAGCCTTCAGGCTAAGTCTTGAAGGAATGTAAAGCAGCTTGTTTTACCAGTCTATAATCTCTTGAGTGACCAAATGAAAGAGGACCACACCAGGTATATATTCAAAATATATGTATTATTACTAAACACACCCTCTAGTCTCTTTATGAGGCTAGAGTTTGAAGTACATAAATTATAAGTTAGTTATCTACAGTAATAGCACAAATACACATTTGAGCCCCAGGGGCGTACCAAACCATATACCAATAAAGTGGTATAAGAACCACGACTGAGCTAGGCACAAGGCCTAGAGCCTGTAGAAGTGCTTGGACCACAAGGAACCACCCAAGGTAGTGACACGGGGGACGTGTGCAGTGTATGAACACAGCCGCGAATCGCCGTTAACTTCTATGGGGAAAGTCGCGATTAGAATTTAAAAGAAAAGGGACACTTAGAGGAGGACTTGGAGCAAACCCTTTGAGAACTAGGCTGTTCTAGTGTCAATACCCACGGGAGCACTGGAGTACTCGAGTTACCTCACCCAGGGGAGCCGGGTGCATAGGTGTCTTTCGGGGTCGGGTTTCGTCGTCGCTTTCAATGGAGATCTGCTGCAAAGTGCTGCTGGCGGCCAAGTCGAAAGTGTTCGGGTGGATCCAAAGGTGGATCGGAGATCTGAAGAACCTGAAAGCACAGGGGACAGAGTCTGGGTCACTAGCCAGTGACCAGGAAGGCGATGAGCAGATGCCCACCGATGTCGAGTGCTTCAGGTAGGTTGACAGTCGTCTTGACTCTTCAGCCACGAGGTCCAGGAGGCGTCGACGATGACCAGGAGCTGGATTCGAGCTGTCCCATGACGTCTGTCGATTGCAGGGGTGTTGGTGACCGGATTGGACCCAACAAGCCTTGGCAACGGCAAGTCTTGTGGAAATGGAAGAAGGATGATGTTGCAGAACAGCAAGGTCTGGGGGACTCACCCAGCGAGGGTAAGTCAGGGCACGCCTGGAGCAACCAGGGAGCCCAAGAAGAAAAAGATTGGCCTTCGGGAGGGCCTACTAGCCAATGGACTAGCGACCGCAAAGGAGCCTCGAGTCGATGCACGTGGAGCTGGCTCACAGGACACTCGTGGAGTGGAGGCCAGTGATCTTCGGTGCAGTTGGTGCTGGAGGCTGGGCTACTTGGAGCCCAAAGCACGACTTTGTGGGAGACCCAGAAGAGGATGCACTTGCAAATGCGATCGATGTCCAGGGGTCACAGTTCCACATTACCCACGACAGCTACGGGCCTCAGCTTTGCTGGGGACTCAGGGCAGCCTTGGGGAAGTCTGGAAATCCACCTCTGGTGATGCAAAGACTTCGGCGTCCGACGGGAGCTTCAGCGATGCAGAACGGACAATTGCTTCTTTGGTGCCTGCCAAGCAGGGGAGTCACTCCTTGACCCCAAGGGAGATTCTTCAGTCCTCTAATCTTGAAGTAGAGCGTCGAAGGTCCAGGATTCTGTGTCAGAGTTTCGTCCAGGTTAATCTAAGTCCTAAGGACTGGGGTCCCCTACTTATACTAAGGTAGGGGGTTGGACATACTCTGTGGCCCCACCTATGGGAGGGTCAGGGCAGAGGGGTGGTTACACCCCTTTCCCTTTGTCCAGTTTCACGCCAGAGCAGGGGCTGGAAGCCCCTGAGCCGGTTTGAACTGGGGTATGCACAGGGACACCAAGTGTGCCCCAAGTGCAGGACTTCAAAGCACCAGAGAGTGCTCCCGTCCAGCCCCAATACACACTATCCTGTCTGGGGAGGTGGTCACACCTCCCTGGGACAGGAAACCTATTGTCCAGGCCTCCCCTGCCGGAGTTTCGGTCAGCAGCAGGAGGCCAGACTCGTGTCTGTGGCAGCGGCATCCATTTTGTGATGCCAGGGCTCTGGAAAGTCAGTACCGGGTATACCAGTGTGTACATGTCTTTCCCTCTAGAAGGGTGGAATGCTACCCCCGCCGCCAGAACTGGCATGGGGGTAGTATTCCAAGATGTTTGACACCAAACACGACATGTTTCCGTGCAGCCATCCCAAAGTTAGCATTTAACGCGAGGTTATAATGCGCTTAAGCGTATATGGTCAGGCTGCACTACAAACGGCATCAGAGAAGGGTCTCCGAACGCTGCAGAGGGGCCCTGCTCATGCAGGGCACCCTCTCACATAGGAACCACGCACTCTGCCTTCAGGATTGATAAGGCCTGCCATAGGAGTGACTTATAGGTTTATATGTGTGTATGTATGTAGTGATATAGGTAGCCTATATCACAGTAAGGGGTGCATGCACCACCTTACCCAGGCTGCAGTAGCAGACCTGTGGTGTCAGTTTGGATGGCCTTCCAGGGGTGGCACAATACATGCTGCAGCCCCTGGTAGGCCTCTGAGGTACATATGCCCTGGGTACATAGTATACCATATACTAGGGACTTATAAGGGCACTCCAGATTCCAATCAGAGATGTGCCTAAGGCACATGGAAACTATTTTAGAGAGGAAGCAGCTAGGCTGGGGTTCTGATTAGCAGGGCCCCAGCCAGACTAAGGTCGAAAAACAGTGAAGCATCAGCAAAAAGTGGGGGTACCCATGTGAAGCAGATCCTACTCTCCTACAATGAGTACTCGCATTTTTAGGCTGTGTCATTTTATGTAAATGCATATATGCTGAAAAGATAATGCTAACGCAGTAGTATTTATTTCTACTGCTCACTCTGTACATTATTTATCTCGCATACTGTCTTGTGATCGTAACAGCACATCTAACTTACAACAGAAACAAGACTGTTCAATAAACCTTTTTATTGAAACGCCCGTCTGTTATTTCTGTGTAACTTTGAGAATAACTGAACCATGCACGACTGAGCTGAGTGAAATAGTTATCTATTGTTTCTACGACTCTGGGACGCGTCCTGATTCTGTAAGGGAAACACAGTGGTCATGTTTTGCGGCTGCCAGAAACTACTCCCTTCTTGTCGTCAAGAAGTTTCTAGTGGCCTCTGAGCTAGCTGGCACAAGTAATTAAGTTTAATATACTCGATAGGGACATACCGACCTTAGTCCTATGTCAAACCTATAGGATATATTATTCCAATGCGCAGAGCCTATTAGGGAAATAGGAGCTACACTACAGAGGGACATGGACAGGTGCACCAAACTGACCTTACAGGGCAGGCATCAGGGTTTGCAGCAGCACAATACACCACACAGGGCATGCGGGACAGCAGTGCAGCATAACAATCCATGGAAAGCAATAGGAAGGGGACAGGACCATGCACATGGACAACAGAGAACAGAGGGGAAAGAGGCAATGGCAGCAAGCTGATCATAATGGACAGACTGGAGAGAAAGCTGCAGCATAACAGACCATAAAGGGCAGGAAGGAGGGATCAGGGGCATTACAATGGAACAGACAAGCCAGGAGGGAGGGATTAGGGGTCTTCACATGGAAAACAGAGGGCAGGGGGTAAGGGGGCAGGGCAGGAGCAGCAAGCTGACCATGGAGGTCAGGCAGGATGGGCACTAGAAGCACAACACACCATGGAGGGCAACAGTGAGACTATAATGGCATACACACAGACCATGGAGGGAAGGTGGGAGGGGGTCAGGAGCAGCTAGCTGACCACACACGGAAGGTGGGAGGGGCATGGCAGCATGGAAGACCATGCATGGCAAGCAGGAGGGTTAATGGCAGCACGATGGCCATGATGGGCAAGAACGAGGGGACAGGGGCATGCACAAAGGACCATGGAGGATAGAAGGGAGGGATAGGAGCTGGGCACAGACAAGAGAATTCAGGGGAAGGGGCTTCACAACAGACCATGCAGGGCAGGCAGGAGGAGCAGTTGCAGCACAACAGACCAGGGAGGGCAGAAGGATGTGGCAGTAAAATGGACCATGGAGGACAGGAGGAAGGGGATAGGGGCATGGAATGTGGACAGGCAGGGTGGAGGTGGCAGGGACAGGTTACAGTCATCTGACAATGCTAGGCAGGTGGGAGGGGAGTGGCAGCTCAACAGAACACTCAGAGTAGATAGGAGGGGCAGATCCAATGAACATGGTGGGCAAAAAGGATGGAGAAGGGGCATGCACACAGACATCGGAGGGCAGGGGGAAGGAGAGTAGGGGCAGCAAGCTAAACAGATAGGCTAAGCAGGAGGTCAATGATGGGGCATAGAATTGAGCAACAGAGGGCAGGAGGAGTGGACTGGGACATCATGCTAAATGGAGGGCAGTGGCAGCACATCAGACCATGCATGACAGGAGGGAGGAGGCTAGTGCATGGATTCAGACAACAGAGGATAGGGAGGAAGTGGAAGGGGCAGCAAGCTAACTGTTCAGAGAAGGCGGGAAGGCCAGTGGCAGAACAACGGCCACACAGGGCTGTAATGAGGGAGCAGGGGCATGGACTTAGACAATGGATGGCAAGGAGGAGGGGAGGCAGGAGCAGCAAGCTTGGGTGGAGGCAGCACAATGCCAGGCCAGGCCCTGCTTCCAACCCCCCCACCATCCATTGTGATAGGCATCTTACTTAACGTTAAAAAAAAAACTAGCATTTTGCTGAAATAAAACAAAGATTACAGGGACGTTATAGTTAGACTCAGATTTCACTCGTACAAAACCAGTGAAATTCAGCAGTTATCGTTACCTGAGCTAATTATAACTTACGCCCCCGCAATGCACTGCTTATGACCTCAGACATTACATCATTCATGACATGGTCAGTGACATCACTCATTAAATCACTCATGACATCTCAAATGAGCTGTGAGTGGAATGGAACTATAATCGCTAGAACTTTATTTAGGGATAGTGTGTGTATATTACCACCCCTTTTTTCTTTTCTTTCGTGTAAGAACCATTATAATACGCAAAGTGTCCAGATTAATATGGCCAATAGCCTTTCACACTAAAGTAATGTGTAGTCCATTGTTTATGTTGATGTTTGCAATTGTAAGTATGTTTATTATGAACATGTCACATTGACGAACATACAGGTAAGGCGGTCACGAGGCAAGATATGCTGAAATGACATTGTGTGCATATCAACACTTGTTTTCTTTTCTTTTTTGTAAGAATTCCTGAATTTTCGCATTGTGACCAGGCCAATATGGCCGCCAGCTTTTTGGATTAATGTAATATGTAGTCCTTTGTTAATGTTGGCAACTGGAGGCATTTGTACATTTAAGTAAGGAAGCTACAATGACGTCTTGTATCGTTATCAAGATTCGGACGAGCCGAAACGCGTGGATCGCTTCCTTTGCAGATTAAATACTTCCAAACTACAACCTGAGTGCTGATTCCTTCCTTGTAAGAGGGAGAGGAGATTGAATACATATATATAAAATTCACTGAAAAAATCACAGGTTTCAGGGACGTTATAGTTAGAAATTAGCATTTAAAAAACCTTAGATATTCACTGAAAAAACCACAGGTTACAGAGACGTTATATATAGGCTGACATTTCACTCGTACCAAACCAGAGAAATTCTGCCGTTATAGTTAGCTGAGCTAACTATAACTCATGCCCCCACAATGCACTGGTGATGATGTCACATATTACATCACTCATGACATGGTCAGTGACATCACTGATGACATCTCAAATGACATCACTGATGACATCATCCAGTGACTGTGAGTGTTTCTAAAAGTTTAAGAATGTGATATATATATATGATGATTCAGTCAGTGTGTGACTGACTGTATAAGTGAGTGATTATACGTGTCTGGGTGAATGTATGGGTGAGTGACTAATCTGTGTGAATGTCTGTATCAGTCTGTCAGTTGGTGTGTAAGTGGCTGCATGGGTTGGTGAATAGGTACATGAGTGTCTATATGGGTTATTGATTGGTTGTCTGAGTACATGTATGGGTGCCTGAGTGTCTGTGTGTTGTGTGACTACCTGCGTGGATGTGTGAATGGGTGATTCACTGGGTGTATGGATTCATGAGTGCGTCTGCGAGGGGCTGTATTGGTGAGTGAGTGTGCATATGGCTGTGTTGGTTTGTGAATGGATGTCTCAGTGGTATATATGTGAGTAACTGTATATGTGAATGGCAGTATATGTGAGTGTTGGAGTATATAAGTGACTGTATGTGAGAGTGAGTGATTGTGAGAGTGGATGTATGGATGAGTGTGTGCTTGTGTCAGTGATTGTATAAGAGAGTAAGTATGTGTTAGTATCTGTATGAGTAAGTGAGGTGGTGTGTGTATAACTGTATAGGTGAGTAAATGGCATTGTGATTGACTGGGTGACTGACTAGGTGTGTGAGTAACTCTATGGGAGAGTGGCAGTGTGTGAGTGTCTGTATGGGTGTATGATTGCATATAATAGTGGCTGTATTGATGAGTGACTGTGTGTATGAGTGACTGTATGGGTGAGTGAGTGGATGTGTTGAAGACCTAGGAATCAGTGAGTGGGTATGTACTAACTGGTATTGGTGTGTCTATGGTTTCGAGAATGGTAGTCTGTATTTTAGAGTGGGTGTATGAAAGGTTATATTAGGGTGTGAGTAGCTGCATCAGAGATTAAGTGGATGATGTCATCAGTGATGTCATCGGTGATGTCATTTGAGATGTCATCAGTGATGTCACTGACCATGTCATGAGTGATGTAATATGTGACGTCATCAGCAGTGCATTGCGGGAGCGTGAGATATAGTTAGCTCGGCTAACTACAACGGCTGAATTTCTCTGGTTTTATTCGAGTGAAATGTCAGACTAACTATAACGTCCCTGAAACCTGTGATTTTTTCAGTGAATATATATATATATATATATATATATATATATATATATATATATATATGCTTTCAAATCAAAAATATTTACATGGGCCCCTGATATTAACCCATGACCAAGACAATTTCAAATTTGGTTTTTCACTTTTTAGTGGAAATCTGTTTTTGTTTGCCTTGAGCGCAGCAACACTCCAGAAAGATAATGTTTTTTTAGATATTGTACAACCATATATTGAGAGTTCAGAACAATTGCTATATAAAAGATTTCCACACATTCAAGGGAAGCTGAATTACAAACATTTAGAATACAGCTGTGAGAAGTGATTGCATATGTGACTGTTGGTAAGAGGCTACTGGCACTGGTAGATTGTACAGAAGAAGTTCAATGTTAACAGTGTTTCAGTTTTGATTAAAGCGAAACTTATAGGATCAGATAATCTACTTCCCACCAAGGAGTTGGAATGATACAATTGTCACTCAAGCTTGAGACATTCTTTGTGATTCGAAACCACGCCATAGAATGGTGACGTTTCATCCAGGGCTATTCTAGAAAACTTTCTAATGCCTGTGGATATCCAGTGTAAATAGGAAGTGTAATATGTCCACCTTATCCCTAGAGAAAATATAAGGGTTTCATCAGGAGTTCCACTTTCTGCACTTTGGGTAAAAATTATTCTGTGAAAGATGTCTCATGTTAAGGCCACCAAACAAGTTTGCTCTATGCTGGAGAAGGGGAAGCAAATGAGACCAAATTTTCCAGTTACCAGTTCATATAAAGGGGCCAATTACGATGTCGGTCGGAAAGCCTCCGACTGCTAGTAGGAAGCTTTCCAACCGCGGTCAGAGGCTTTCCGATCTACACAGTCGGTTTGCGGTCCGACCGCCCAATTACGATGTCGGCGTCTTCCGGACGGTCCGAAGCACACCATGATCCCCTATGGACGGTATTTCCGCCATCGGGATTACGATGTCGGTTTCCCACAGCCTTTCCGTGCCTGCCTCTCTGACACGAAAAGGCATTGGGAAGCGACTTTGGGGGCCCCTTGCAGGGCCCCCTTGCCTCCACGGCCTACGGTTGGTGGTCGAGAGGGTGCCCCCATGTAAAACCCTGCACTGTGTGGCAGGCACCATGGGGTGCCTGCCACAGGGTGCAGGGTTTTACACACACACCCATTTCTCTATAGGAGCCGGTATTACGGGCAGTTTACAGCCGTATCGCAAGCTGCAATAGAGAAAATTGAGTATGCGACTGAACAGTGTTCGGTCGCAACTGCCGACTGGGGGTCGGTCGGTCCCGAGGCCGAGACGGTGTCAGTCGGAGGCAACTCCGACCGACATCGTAATGAGCCCCAAAATGTTTTCGGCAAAGATTTCATTATTACGTTCACTATATTTTATAGTTAAGTATTTCTATGCTTTGCGGTGCTTCTTACAGACTCTTGAAATCTCAAGAGTAGATAACTCATTTATACATTATCATATGGTAGGCTCTGTCCCCATACACATGAGCACACATTCATGGACTTTCTGAAATGTTTAATCATTTGTTTTGCTATCACATATTCAACAGTTCTTCCTTGTAAATGTTCAATTTTTTATACATGATCACTTGGCATTCAGTTCAAACCAGTGCTTCACATCCATATCTCAACGCGTTTTGGGACAAACCGACCTATCTTCAAGGGCTTAAAAAATAAGGGCGAATGCTCTTTACATGTAGTCTTCCTCTCTGCTGATAATTCCACCACCAAGCCGCCTTACACAGTTCAAATGCAAAAACAAAACATCCCTCATGAGTTCTTTACTGAAGTTCAGCTAAATTAGCGTACCCCGCTCAAAATGATCTTTCTCGAATGCGCCTCTCGGACAAAATGATCATATTGTAAAATGGTATGGCAAACGACCCTGGGAAGAAGTCTGTCCACATTCAATTGTTGCTATTTTTAGCTTGCTGATGCAGCACATGTACGCTTTTTATCTAGCTTTTCAGGCGAATATATGCCTGGTAATTTTAAGTTAACAACAATAAAACTGCAAATCAGTAAAAACGTTTTGCAAAAAACAATGGCAATTTCAATTGTATTGTAATATGCTCCATATAGTGAAGTGCAATTTCTTTAAAGCAAACTGATCAAATGTATTACTTAATGCCTTCACAAATAACCCCTTTCTTTATATCACTATTAATATATTTAACAGTATTCACTCAATGGTCTTGTCACCCAATAGACAAAATAATGCAGTGTTGACCTCCCGAACCCGTTCTAGCTACTAATGTATATGAGAGTTTTCATTCAGTGCTCCACATTCATGGTAACCAGATAAGCCAGACAATGAAACTGCAAAAGGCCGTTTGTGAGCAGGAAGGTGACCCTTCCTGCACATAAACAATCAATTTAAAAAAACGTATGTTTTGCAAATTCTATGTGTGTTGCATTAAGCAGCACACATAGAAGTTTCAAATGCCATTTCAGATTGTTTATGTGCAGTAAGGGACACCTTCCTGCACATAAACAATCTTCCCTAAAATGCAGGCACCCTTGCACTACGGTGCAGGTGTGTCTGCGTTGGCGCTAGGCAGCTAAAATTAGCACTAGTGCAGGGGGAAACGCAGGGCTGCACCATATTCTTGTAAATATGGTGCAGCCCTGCGTTTCTAAAGTGGCGGAGCGTGTCGTTAGCCTTCTTGGCTTAATGACCTGCTTCGCCACTTTACTAGTAAATATGCCCCCTAGTTTAAGGTTTGGAGACATTGGAGCATATTTACAAGCCCCTATCGCCACCGGAGCGTCACTTTTTCTGACGCTCGGTGGCATAGCGGCATTCCCTATATTTACAAGGTGGCGCTAAGACACTTAGCATGGCTTAAAGCCCCCTTGTAAATATGCCCCTTTCTGTAGAGTCCTCTGTGGCAATGGGTGTTGCTGTGGGCATTCCACCACAACACCCATTGCTTTTTGATGCTGCCCCAGATTTACAAGGCTGACGCAGCACCAAAAACTAAGACCAGGTAAAACCTGGTCTTAGAATGGCAGTACGAGGAGAAATTATTAATTTCTCCTCGTTTTGTGCTCTTTCTATTTGTGCTGCATTCTGCAACATACATAGAAAGAGCAAATCGCCATGAATGATTGTTTATGTGCAGTAAGGTGTCCCTTCCTGCACATAAACGATTGCCCCTGCAGTGCAGGCACCCTTGCAACATGACGGCAGGGTGTCTGCACTAGCGCTAGGCAGCTTTTTTAGCGCCAGCGCTAGGGTGAACACAAGGGTGTGCCATATTTTTGAAAATACGGCGCATCCCTGCATTTTGAGAATGTCAGAGTATGGCATTGCCAAATTTGGCGTAACACTCTGCCCCAGCATTTTCTTGTACATATGCCCCTATATCTGTGGTCTGCTCCTGCATATGGCAGGGAAAGCAATGTTGCGCCTAGCACAAGTCTTTAAATTTTGCTTACTGTATGACATTTATATTTGTGTTCAATATCATCTTTCAAACCACATTCCACTTGCAGTGTCATTTATGCTACATATTCTTGTCTCCGCTTTTAAATTATTTTTACCAGGGCTATGTGGTGTGTCTAATGACTAATGGCAAACAACGCGTGGGAAGACTCTGTTTTTCCCCGTGACCTGACTCTTCCTGGCCTTTTCTTCTGAACCCTCTCTTTTTCTATCATTGACAAACTGGGTAAATTGGGACTGTTTCTCAAATATTGTGCTCTGAGTTGGTGTGACTTACTCTTTTGTCTTTTACGTTTATCACCATCATTCTCTTAACAAAATCTCTGTCATATGTAATTTGTATTTGTTTGTCAAATCTACCAGTGTTTTGCTGATTTATCAATGGGCAGATTGTTAACAATGTATTTATGTGAGTGCCTACTCATTCCTCTTTCCTGGAAATCACTAAAAAATTCAAGCTGTGTTTCAATTCGGTAATAGTTCTTTTTGTTCAGAAATTGTGCGAAAAACATTTCTGCACTTGATACCCTTACTTTACTTTGGCGGTGAAGGAAAACACTGTATTATGACATAAGAATGAAATTTGGAAGAAAATGTGCTCTTCAAATTCCTCCACCCCTTCATACTATTCCTACGGAGGGGAAAAAGTTAAGACCTACTGGTAAGTTCTTGTCTGGATTCAGCATTTTCTCCAACAGTTGGAAGATTTTCCTTAACTGTGCAACTCTAAACAGTCCCTTTAATGTCTTTAAAATTGAATTTTGTGCCAACAAAAATGTACTCAGTGTCACAGAACAATTCACAAGCAATGAGTGCCATTTAACATGAAAGCTATCACATAGATGACATTATCTTCATAAAATGGGGGGTACCTCACTCAGTAAGATCCCAATAATTCACTCTTTCTTCTGCTCTTTCACACAAACATGATGGGAGGGGCATAGTTCAGCACTGCGCCATGTCACTATTTTATTAGCCTGGAAGGAAGAAGAGCTGTGCAAAGGTGGAAAAGAAAAACAGGAATCAAGAGCACCCTAAGATATCAAGCTAAGGCTGTGTGAAGTTGCACACAAACAGTACTTCAGTGAAAACAAACCACAAGAAAAATCATAAACTAATTTAGAAAAATAGTGTAACTTTTCATAAATAAAATGACACCAAAGCAAATTAAATCCAATCAGTAGAACCGGAGTTATGAATTTTTAAAGTTTTAAGTGACATCTAGTGCCTAAAAAGTCAAAGTGCCAACCAGGGGTATCTGGTCATGTAAGACCGGATCAAAGTCAAACGTTAAGGCTGACCAGGATGGAGCGCTGGTTGGATACAAGGAGTGGATTGGACCCAGTCTCGGCTTACCTTAGGACTTTAGAAATGTTTCTCAAAAAGTCTTGGAGCAGGTAGAGTCTTCAGCCAGCGAAAGCAGCTGACTGTGTCCGAGAAGCAGGTGTCATCATTGGGGAGCCGCTGGACAAGGTCTCAGTGAAGATTTTTACCTTCTATTTATTTTGGAAGTAAGATTTCTCCAGCGGGATGAAGCTACAGGATGTAGATGAAGAGGGCTCCGCGAAGCCAGATACCTTTTCTGGGAGGTGCCGCTGAACAGGATGTGCTGCTTTGGAGAATTTTCTAGCAGGAGATACCACCGAGTCAGGCCGACCAGTGATGCACCGCAGGTGGATCGGCTGGCAGATAGGTGTCGGTCTTCCGTTGGTTCTCCAAGAAGTTTTTCTTGAAACATTTTCTAAGTCTCAGCTTTTAGGGTTAAGCAGGAGCATTACCACCAACACCACCTGCAAAGGTCCAGGACCTGAGGGGCACCACTTGGAGGGAAAGGGCTCACTCTAGCAGAGACCGGCAGAAGGGCCCAAGGCCTCAGGAGCTGGTTATGTCCCTGTAGCTCACACAGAAGGCCAGCCAACTTGCCCTTGAAGTCACTTTGGTGGTCCTGGATTCAAAGAGCAAGTCCACTTCCAGCAGTGTTATGTTTTCACTTTACAATTAATTTGAGTCTGAACAACATATCTCTATCTGCTACCAATCCAAAGTTAGTACTTATTAAATGTAGTAAGAAACCAAGTGTTAGTTAATGACAGAGATAGGCCTTACAGCAGTGAAAACTGACTTTAGGAGTTTTTCACTACCAGGACATGTAAAACCTAAACCCACATGTCCTGCTTTTCAAATACTATGCACCCTGCCCTATGGGATTTTAGGTCCTACCTTGTGGATGACTTATAAGTATTAGGAAGGAAGGTTTATGCCTGGCAAATGGTTAATTTTGCTAGGTTGCAAATGGCAGTTTAAAATTCCACTACAGACTGCCATGGCAGGTCTGATACATATTTTAATGTGCTACATCAATGGTTGGCACAATGAGTGGTGCTGTCCACTAGCAGCATTTAGTTTACAGGCTCTGGGTACATGTAGTACCACATACTAGGGACTTAGAATTAAATATGCCAATCAGGTGAAGGCCAATTTTACTATGTTTTAGGGAGAGAACACAAGCACTTTAGCATTGGTTAGCAGTGGTAAAGAGCACAAAGTCCTAAAGTCAACAAACATGAATTCAGCAAAACAGGATGGGGGAAGGCAAAAGGTTTGGGGTGACACTGCAGGGAGTGCCAGGTCCAGCAGATGCCATGCCCTGTCTCATTTCTCTATTGCTGGCAGTCCCACGGCATGACTTCTGTTGTGGGGAAGGGAACAGTATTGGCCAAGAAAAGGTTATTGTCTTTCCTCATTGCCATTCATATGCAGCAGGGAAACAAAGATCCCTAAAGCCTAATGTCTCATCCATGATGCGAGGGAAATTATGCCGCAAGAATGAGCAAATGTAAACAATGGCAGCCTCACTCAATTTCTAGACACTTTGTACTTCTTCATTAACTAGAAAATACTTTGAATTTAAAACGTACCCTGAAATACAAACATAGGGTTTTGATGGACTTGCACAGTCCCTTTTGTTTCCATACTCCCATTGCCCTACTTCATGCCTCTTCATGTATCCATTTTAAAGAATGCATTTCTTTAAGGTTTTTTTTAAATGTTTTTATATGGTGTAGTCTTCAGCAGTATCTTTGTTTCTTGGCACTGCTGGTAGACACTGTGTGAAATCTATTGTCTGCATGTTGTGGGTTTCCTGCAAGTGGACCTGTGTGGTACCAGAAAGGAGACACACTGCTGACTTCTGTCTAGCTTGCCTGAGTGCAGAAGCGCTGCAGTGGCAAATCCCCATGGAGACGGTACTTAAGGTGGAGGACCTCGATTGACAGCCCATGTAGGGTGACCACCTCAAACCAGGTCATTAAGGACTCTGGGGCTTATTTACAAGGCCCTTTCGCCACTTTTGCGTCATTTTTAACATGGGAAAAGTGACACAAAAGTGGCGCAAGGGGCTTGTAAATGTGCCCCTCTGTCTCCAGTCCAGAACATTTCAACTACAAATCATTTTTTTCATGCTTGTTAGCCTAATTTGTTCATTTTTAGCAAAATAATACTTCAGGACACAATGCATTGATATAGCACAAAAGTCCAGAACGGGAAACAGAGTCCCTAATGACCTTGAGGGAGATGGTCAGCCTAAGCTCACATAAGAGTGAGCAAAGCCTTGTGTGTCTCAGGTGCTGTGATGGCTGCATTAAAGTGTGATATTAGTGCATCTAATGAGTACTATTGTGTTATCAACTTTGTTTTAGCCATAGGACAGACCAGATGGAGCATGTGTTGTACCTCAATTACCCTATCTAACAGAAATGCAAACAGTCAGGAACATGGTAACTGGCAGAAATAAGCTTTATATGGAAAATTACCTCTTGAATACTTTTCACAGCTAAAAGTTAGAAATGTTAGACTCTCTATCCATGTCCTGGCCAGGCCTTACATGAGCAGCTTGAGTGACCTCTATGAGTCTTTCCATCAGTCCCACACTTGCTAACTGGAGGCTGTGATGGGAGGAGCTCTGGCAGTGCCCAAGTGAGGGTGCTAAGGACAGTGGAGCAAGCGCTAATCCATCACTGCCCAGCCAGCCGTGGACACCCAGAATATACAGAAAGGGTGGCCTGGTGGGCTAGGACGGTTCTGAAAAGTGGGTGAGCCTCATGCCATGGGTCCTTTAAATGGAAAGTCCTATTTTAATACCTTGCCCGCCTGTTTATACCTTTCACTGCTCCATTCCAACATTTTCAATAAACAATATTACTGTCATGAGTGAGGCCAGGGCCGGAATGCCGTAGCGGGCACTGGGCATTTTCCCGGTGGGCTGGAATGGTGGGGGCCGGTTTTTGAGTTGTGGGGGTCGTTTTTGTTACTGGGGGCCGGCAGCAGTGCTACTCACTGGCATGCCCCCCCCCCTCTTTGCCCTGGGGCTGGTCCAACTGAATGGCTAGTGCTAGTTTGTGTTCCCAGTTCGGCCCTGAGTGAGGCTCAGCGAAGATAGTAAATCAGACGTAGACCTTGTCGTTGCTGGGGACTCTGAAGCCCAGGACAGAGGAAACTAAAGAGGCCGAGAACACTAGACTGCTAACTGTTTCCTACACTTAGACAAGCACGTCCTGGTGACTGGTACACTTCAGTGCCATAAGGGATAGAGCCAGTATTAAAGGTCATGCTGACATGAATTCTGTTCCAGGAAGAGTGTTAGTTGTTGTGGCTGGTTCTCTTCTTACCAGTTTGCACCTGTTCACTTGCCTGACATTTATTTTTTCCCCTTCTCAATTCTCTTGTGTTAGCTTCCCCTTCAGCTCCTCCCTTCTAATGTGTATTTGGTTGTGCTCGATCCCTAATGTGTATCCTTCTCTGTTTTACCTCGTCGCTGGTTTGCTTTGCGGTGGCGTGCTGGAGTTCCCATCTGCGTATCCTGGTCTGGTAAAGCAACTTCATAGTAGCCTCTGCCACCGAAACCAGTAAATCTACACTGCTCATACGCTTCAATAGTCCACACTGGCCTGTAAATGTATACTTACTTGTGGTCTCCAATACATGCTACACCCAGTTCAGTAACATATCATTCCTCCAAACTGTGAGATCGCCCTGTGCTGCCTTCAGCTTCTGATGATACATCCCAAGAGGGATTTCCGGTCCATTGTTTCTCTATCACTTCATTTCCCCTCCTTTCCCCCAATTAATTCTGCAAGTGTGTTACTTCCTTTCCAAATTTCCTACCTGCGAAGCTGTTCAGGGACGGCAGGGGCTTTCAGTGGGTCAGCTCTACCCTGACAACTGCTTCCTAGCTTGTTTTTCCTACACATTGCCTTTTATTGTATTTTCTACAATATGCCCTTATGTGTCCCATGCCAGTCATCTGTCTACAAGCTGGATTCCTATCAAACAGTCTCTCCACAGTTGGAATTTTTTTTCATAAATATGTGTAATTTCCTCATAAATGATTCAAAATTATACGTATTATGTGAAATGCAGTTTTCTGGTATCCCAGGTGGACATTTCATGCAGAGCCATACATCACGTAAAAAACTCATCTGAGATGTCAGCAGGATACTGTTTGAAGTAAAAAATGCGTCTAGTTCCCAGTTTCAGTTCCCACAAGACATTTTCTTTTCGAATATCTCGTGTGGGCAAAGATTTAGTACAATGGTACAACCAAGTAATGGAAAAAAAACTCATGAAATTCACCTAACATTATATATGCAATTTTCACATGAATTCATCTGCATAATATAGATGTTTCCAGGGCCTACTTGTGGGGGGGCCCACTAGGGTGGGTATAACTTGTGTACTTCCATGATGTAGTGTAATCATGCAGGATTACCTAAAACGTCTGTGAGATTATGTGGAATTATGCAAGAAGAGTAATTCTGCATTTAGCACTATTTCTTAGCCAAACATTCCCTCTTACTTCCAAAATGGAGGTGTGGATGCATTTTTGCACTAAAAAATACGGCTAAAGGCAGCAGAACATGATTAGCGAGTGGCCTCTCATGCTCGCTAACTGGGCAGGATTTTTCCCCAACATATTCCAGGCATTTAGCTCTATTTTCTTGGTGCATAATGCAGCAGAATTTGATTAGCGAGCGCAAGTGACAGCTCACACTTGCTAAATGTGCTCGCGTTGTAGGATTTTACCCCAAAATTACACAATCAGGAGTAATTGTGTAATTATCGGTAATTCCATTGTTAAAGAGTAATGCGTAATTACCAAATTTACTCCGATTACTCCAGCGTAATTGAAATTCCATCCACGCCTATTAACCACTTCATACAATAAGAGGTGAAACATCCTGCTCTTGCTCGTGGCCCAGGATACTGCAGTGGTAAGGTACACTCTTTAGTTTTATTCGCTGCCAATTAGTGGCTGTGGTTGAACATCCAAGTCTTACTCATTGGCAATATTAGGAGTGTTGGTACAAAATATGATGTAACAAGATTTAGCAAAATCAATAAAGGTGAATATTCCATCTTATTTACTGCATATCAAAAGAATGCATATTATCACATAGAAGTTAACATAGTGATCAATTCTGAGAACGAGATGTCTACTCCAGTCCCTGTATTTCTGCGTTACGAACCTTAAACAGTAGTACTATAACACATCATTATAAAGATAACGGCTTCTGTCTAACAAATACATGGTGTTGTTTTAACATTTAGCAAAGGATTTATGAAGCCTTGAGCTCGCTTTCATAAAAGGTGTCTCTGAAGCCCTCAGTATATGGGCCCGATTCACAAACGTAAACTTAGACCTAAAGTCTAAGGCCTTATTTATGAGCCCTATGCACCACCGTTGCATCACTTTTGTGACGCTGCGGTGGCATAAAAAATGTGCCACATTGGGCCATTTTTACAAAGTGACTCATCTAAGCAGATGCGTCACTTTGTAAAGCCCTGCACTACATTATACCTGTTTCAGGTATAATGTATGCAGGGTGGGCGCCCCCCCGCAAAAAAGGGTCGCAGAAGTGGTGCAATGAAACCTATGAGATTTCATACGCCACTTCTAGAACGCCACTGCATCAAAATCTTATGCATACGGCACAGCAGGCGTAAGACTGACGCAGGTGCCTTTAACATTGGACTTGCCCATGTATAATGACCCATTGCTGAAGTAGTATCAATTTTGTGATACACTCCAGCAATGCGCCATTACTGCTCCTACAGATACGTCAGAAATACTGACGTATCTGTAAATCCTTGCGACATGGAGCGCCATACAGCAAATACGGCGCATCCATGGTGTCGCAAGGAGAGCGCACTGAAAAGTGTTGCATCGCTGTTTTTACGCATCGATGCAACACTTTTCATAAAGGAGGCCCTAAGTTTAGACCTGAAGTCTAAATTTAGGCCAAATGTCTAAAGTTAGACTTCAGGTGTAAGTTTGCCTTTGTGAAGCCGGCCAAATGGGTTTTTTGATAATTCATTGCTCATGTTTTTCTGAATATTTAAAAAAATATTGTGACTTGGAAGATATTGTAGACACTTGTGCAAAATATTCTCAAATATCTTGCTCTAAAAGTAGAATAAAAGGTGTATACAAAACACCAATGCTTATTTCCAACAAAAATATGGAGGCCAGAAATTGTGTAGTCAATAGTGCAAAGCATTTTTATCTGTGATGTATTTGAATAAATAATTTTTAAAATCATATTTACACTTTATACATAGAATACACGCTGTTTTCTCAATTTCTCAGATCTTTCAGATAGTACAGTAAATACCATTATAAATTCATACGCTATCAGTACATCAGCATATATTATAATTTCTAAGTTTATATATTTAGTCACAACAAGTTCATACAATGTAATTGACCTCAGTCAGACGAGTCACTCGGAGAACTATCAGAATTCATTTTTATTATTTACTACAAGGCAGAGCAGTCAAGGGAACACTATTACAAGTGGAAGATAAAAATTAGTTTGAGGTACCATTAAGTCTCCTATAAATGTAGTACTAGATGTACTGCAGGTCTTTGGAAGTCAGCTAAAGGAGATCAGCTCAGAACCACCATCAGAACAATAAACTTTCTGAAACAAAAACTGGTTTCTTAATGTTTCTTCAATTTCTCACAGACCAAGTTCACTGTTGTCCAGCAGTGTACACGACCCTTCGCCAGGGCCACTGGAATAATGTGATTCTGCAGCCACAGTGTTTTCCGTGTAATAATAGATTTGCCGCATTTACCACACAGTTGATCATCTGCTGCATAATCTCCAGATTTTTACAAAAACAATTTTCTAGTTCAAATGAATCAAAAGTTATTAACAACACAGCAACACGTGTTGCTGCATGGTTGGAGGCTCATTACAAAGGTTGACTGGTCACCTTTTAGCTCCTTATTGATGTGTTTGGATGTTAAACTGGTACTAATGAGGTGAAATATTTGCCCATATAGTGTTATTACGAGTACAAATAACAAAATAATGATAATGATGTTATACTATCTCAAAAATTGCCACATTACCCCACATAATTTGCATTTTCTAGCTGCATAATATAGCCAACACTGCCGCATAATTTGTTCCACTCCTGCCACATAATTCCATTAACTCTGCTCTTCGTTGACATCTGGGTATGGTTTGCTGCTGCTAAGGGAGTGAACAGGTTAAGTATTTAGGAAACTGTCAGTCGCAGCTGAATCACGTTTCCGGAGTCCTATGACTATGTTAGTCTCAGCCATCACACAGCTAGAGTTAGAAGCCCTTGGTTACCTACAGGCCCTGTATCTTGGAGTAAACTGATCACAGTCAGAAATTTCTGGAGGTCCAAACTATCTTAGGTCTGTGGATCCTTGTGGTTAGGGTGAGGGCAGCAGGAGATTCATGGACCTACGTTTTTAGATCTACTCGATACGCTGGAGCATTTCTATCTTCAGTTTTCCTTATGTCCGATTGACTGTTGCACTTATCTTTATAGGCTGCAAGAAGCAGGCGATGGAGAGCTTCAGCAGGGGCTAGCTAATGTTTGTGATCACTGAATCTGGAATGAGCAGTGCCATGTCTTTAAGGAAGTGTCATTCCAAGTCAATGTCAAAAAGCATCTCAGGTGAATCCAGGCATTCCAGGAAGTACAGCGGTGGAGGTTTCAGATCAAAGGAAAAGCTGGACCAAGGACATGCTGCTGGAGCCCTGAAGGATGTATAAGCATGTTTTAATGAAGGGGGACTATGACCCCCAGTCTAGTTGCTTCTCTTGGCTGCTCAGTTCACTTTTGATTATTTTCTTGTTAGTTGGGCCAGGGTCCTCTATGGCTCAGCTGATCCCTGTTCTTTGTGGCAACTCTGGGTTCAAAGAGATGGACATCGTGTTTCTGGGTTGATGTTTGTGTCAAGTAACGAGGAAACTGGAAAAGACAAAAATGCAGGGTGTGAAGGCTGCAGCACACAGCTCCTAACTTTCATCCTTACCGTACCCCATTCTGAGTGTTCATTCATGCCTGTGTGTGTCCTGCCCTTTAACTGCAATCCATCCTCTACCATGCCTATGCACTGGCCATGCCCAGGCTTCTGACTGATCTTTGACTGTGTCTTGCCTGCCCTATGCCTCTTTTTGATTCCATCACCAGGTCTGTCTTATAATAATTCCTGTTGTATTGACTATGCGTCTTGCACTGCTTGTTATTGGTCTGTCTTGTGCCCCTCCTGTTTCATCTTCCTCTATCCACTATGCGGTTCCTTTTGCCTGCCCATGTCTGTCTCTCCGGTATAGTGCGTACTGTGTGCCCCGTGCTCCTATCTGTTACATATACTAGGGCCCTGAGGGATCTATGGGCATGTCTTACACTCGACACAGTTGTGGTTCATGCCCATGTCCTACCATGTGCGCTTTCTGGCTCGATGCCCATGATCTGTGGTGTACTGCATTCTGTGCCATGTCTAGATCTTTCACTTTGTCCCTTTCTGCCCCATTTTCTGTCCTGTACCTATTACTATACCGGACCCTGCCTGCTCACGTGTCCTTCACTGTCACTTACCCATATCTTTCTATATGCCCTTTTCTGACTCTATGCCCAAGCACAGCACTGTGTCCCTTCCTGCCCCATGCACAGGCAGATGCTCTTCCTCCTCCACGACAATGCTATCCTGCATTCCTGCTCCATCAGCATGTCCTTCCCTTGTCACCATCTTGCTTCTGGCCCCTGTCCTGAACTCTTTCTACTCCATGTAATGGCTTGCCCTCTTCCTGCTTCACGTCCTGTCCCTCCTCCTGTACCCAGCCCATGTTGGGTCCTGTGTCCATCTACCCCATATGGTGCCCTTCTATTTGCCACTTTCCTGCCCCATGCCCAATCGCTGCTCTGTGTACCTTCCTGCACCAAGCACTAGCACATGCCTCTCCCTCCTCATCCCCATGTTCTCAACTCCTTCCTGCTCCATAAGCATGGTCTGCCCTTATGCCCCATCTTGTTTAACATCCAGGCTCTCTTCTCCTCTCCCTGGTCCAAATCAAGGCCTGACCCCTTTATACTCAATGCCATGAGCTCCTATCCAGCTCCTTGAGCATGACCTGACATGGGGCTTATTCCTGGTCTGTGCCCTGACTTGTGCCTCGACCTGTCCCACGCCCATGGCGTGCCATTTCCTGCTACAGGTCTATCCTGGCTCCTTCCTCCTCCGTGTGTCCTGAGCCCCTTCCAGTTCCGTACCCTGCACACTTCCAGTTCCTGTTCCATGCCTCTGTCCTGACCTCAGCCCAATCGCTCCTCGTGCCTGTGGTGTCCTAGCTCCGTGTCCTGTCCTTTGTCCCTTCTTACGCCATGTCCGGTCCGCACACCGGAGACCTTTCCTCGCTCCCAGGGTCCCCTGCTGCCCTCCTAATGCCTCGCGGATAAAAGGCTTCCCGCGCGCGTCCCTCGCGCGCCTCCCGGACCCGCCGCTGTTAATTCGCCGCGTGCTCCTCAATCGGTAACTGCAGTTGCTCAATTATCAGCGGCTCCTGCCTTCCCCGCTGCCCGCGGCTGTGCAAAGTGCTGTGGATAAAAGCACTGCATAAATAACGCGGGGTAAGAATAAATAAAGTCTGCCTCGTGCGTGCCCGCGTATTTATTGATCTGACATCAGTTACAGAATAGAGATTATGCACAGTAAAACCCTCTCTCATATATACACTCTCTGGCGCTGCTCCTTAGATTAGATTTAGCATCTAGTTTATTGCATTGGCTTGTAATAGCTTTGGCAGAACACGCTCTCATATTCTGGTCATGACAGCAAAGTGAATTGAAAGGAGAGAAAGAGAGAGCGACGGGGGAGACAGGTGGATGGGAAGATAAAGGTAGAGGGAAGTTGATAGTGCGGGGGGAGCACGGAGCAGAAGAGTCAGAAGAAAGCTTGGAGGGGAGAGCGACTGTATCGGAGAGAAGGGAACCATTGTGAGGGAGACTGAAGCATGGGCCATAGCCCAGAGAGTGCCCGGGAGGATGGTGGCATACAGGCCGACATTTTACAATGAAAGTTTAAAAAAAACAAAAAACGGTGGAATGCATTTTCTCCATTGGCCTATATTGAAACAGCGTCAATTTAATGCGGGTGGCTGGTCAAATTATGGCACCTTTGGACTCAAAAATCTGGAGTCTCCAGCCTGAATCGGGTCTGTTTGCATGTATGATAGTGAGCTCAGGGGAGAGCACATAAAGAAAGAGGGGTGGTGGGGAGGCCACAGCAGAAGGTGCTATAAGAAGTGGCGACTTGTGAATTTCAAAGGTGGTGGGGCGTAAGACCAAAAACTATATTTACCTGCAGGAATGAGCACAGGTGGCCCAAGGGGGCTTTAGAGGGGATGAAACGAGCTGGAAAGGACATTGAGCAAGTTTACATATAGAACTAGTTTACATATAGAACTACCAGGCTCTGTCCCTTGCAAATACAGATCAGGGAAAACATGAGTGGCCCGGAGTACAGTGCCTCAGAGTGAGATGCCCAGAGGACGGCTGTGCCTGGGAACACAGGACTGTTTCCCAGTCACGCTGGTTGGTAATCACGTCTGTGACTCCCCAAGATCTGATAAAGAGACACACCCAGAGGACTGTGTCTGAGTATATGGCTCCCAGAAGCCTGTGCCTGGGGGTGAGACATCCTTTTTTTTTTCCTGAGTTTTAAATAGCACAAACTTGACCCGAAGGTATCTGAGCGCTTTACACGAGCACCAGTTGCGTTACACAAGGACACATTCATTTTTGTTAGGCACAGGTGGATTAAGTGATGTGCCCAGAATCACATGGTGTTGAGCGTCGTTGCCGAGACTCGAACCGGTTCCCCAGATTTGAGGTCGCCCGCTCTAGCCGTTAGACAGATAGCAGTTGACTCTGCCGACACACCACGTACTGTTTCCAACAGTGATGGCTGGTCAAGGTCGAAGGTGGTGCAGCCAGATGCCATATTTACCTGCAAAAGTGAGCACAACTTCTCGAGGGGGCTTGCACGGAACAAGGAGGGCATTGGCTAGAAGGAGAGCATGGGAAGGTACATTGGGAGACAGAGTTGAACACGCTGCAGGCAACTGGTACAGAGAGGGAGAGAGCACAGAGAGGCGGGATCATAGAAGTAATGTGCTGGGGTTGAGACTTGAGATCGCACAGGAGGCTGGGGGTGCAGAGAGGGAGAGAGCACAGGGTGGAGGGACTGCAGGACTAGTGCACTGGAGTCGAGAGATACCACAGGAGGCTGATGGTCCAGAGAGGGAGAGATCATCGGGAGGAGAGGGAGCACACAAGTAATGTAAAGTAGTCAAAAGAAAGCAAAGGAGAGAGCTGGTCCAGACCAGAAAAGGGGAGCGAGCACACAAGCAATGTACTAGAAGAGAGGGAGCATGGCAGCACAAGGGGTTGACTGGCTGGGAACTAGGAAGAGCTAAGGGACAGCACAAAAAGGCTGGGGGCCTCATTTACAATCTTTTGATGTAGGGCAGCGCCGCAAGCCTTCCTGCGGCGCTGCCCTACATCACAAGAAAAGGGCAGGAATGTGCCGTATCTATCAGATACGGCGCATTTCCTCTCCTTTCCCCTGTGTTGGCGCACAAATTGCTGCCATGCCCCAAAGCAGGCACCCTTGCACCATGGTGCAAGAGTGTCTGCATTTTAGGGGTGATTGCTTTTTTGCAGGAAGGAACACCTTCCTGCACAAAAACAATCAATGGAGGTGATTTCCTCTTTCTATGTGTGCTGCAGAATGCAGCTAACATACAAAGAGGAAAAAACAAGGAGAATAATGTTATTTCTCCTCGTTGCGCCTCCCCTATGCCTCCCATGGGGAGGCGTATGCTTTTGACGCATGCCCAGGTTTACCGCCTGTTGTAAATCTGGGAATGTGCCAAATGCTCTGGATGCTACGTGGGAACACCCACAGTAACACCCATGGCACTGTAAACAGCCATTACAACGAAATTTTGACAACGAATACAATTACCCCGCATGCCAACACAACGCAACTACCATTACTCCGCAATGCCATTACAACGCATGGCATTACAATGCACATGCATTTACCACGCATGCCTTTACAACGAATTTCGTTGTAAAGGCATGAATGGTAAAGGCATATGTATTTTACATGGAAGTATAAGGTAAGTGTAGGGTTTAGGGTGGGTTTGGGTTTTGGGGTGTAGGGGTATAGGTTTTGGGGTGCAAGGGTATTTTTAGGGTTGAGGGTGGGTTTGGGTTTTGGGGTGCCCAGGGTAATTTTAGGGTTCAGGGTTTGTTTGGGTTTGGGGGTGACCAGGGTAATTTTAGGGTTCAGGGTGGGTTTGGGTTTTGGGGTGCAGGGGTATTTTTAGGGTTAGGGTGGGTTTGGGTTTTGGGGTGATCAGGGTAATTTTAGGGTTCAGGGTTTATTTGGGTGTTGGGGTGCCCAGGGTAATTTTAGGGTGGGATTTGGGTTTTAGGGTGCCCAGGGTAATTTTAGGGTTCAGGGTTTGTTTGGGTTTTGGGGTGAAAGGGCATTTTTAGGGTTGAGGGTGGGTTTGGGTTTTGGGGTGCCCAGGGTAATTTTAGGGTTCAGGGTTTGTTTGGGTTTTGGGGTGCCCAGGGTACGTTTAGGGTTGAGGGTGGGTTTGGGTTTTGGGGTGCCCAGGGTGATTTTAGGGTTCAGGGTTTGTTTGGGTTTTGGGGTGTAGGGGTATTTTTAGGGTTCAGGGTGGGTTTAGGGTGCCCCGGGTAATTTTAGGGTTCAGGGTTGGTTTGGGTTTTGGGGTGTAGGGGTATTTTTAGGGTTTAGGGTGGGTTTGGGTTTTGGGGTGCCCAGGGTAATTTTAGGGTTTCGGGGGTATGGGTAATGGGGTGGTAAGGGTAATTTTAGACTTCTGGGGTGTATAGTCATTGGGGTACAAAGGGTATTTTTGGGATTTTAGGGGGTATTTTAATATATATATATATATATATATATATGTTACATATAATATGTATAATATATATTATACATATTATATATATATATATTATATATATATATATATATATATATTTATATATACATACATATATACTTACCTTAACCACTTTTACAAAGTATATGGCTTTACCACGCATGCCTTTGTGTTGTAATGGCATGTGTGGTAAAGGCATATGCGATGTAAAAGTATGCGTTGTGATGGTAACGCGTTGTAACAGCACTTGCGTTGTTACAAATGCATTGTAATGGTATGCGTGGTGTTGGCATGCGGGGTAACATCATATATTCCCATGGCACGCCTCCCTATCCCAGGGTGAGGCAACACAGCGACTTGCGCTGCAATGCCTCAGTCAATATTTACAAGCCCATGAAAAGCCACACAGGGTGACTTTATATGGCCTTGTTGATATGGCCCTGCAGTGTGCGCTCCAGACCGTCACTAAAAGTGACATTCCGGCGGCACACATGGCCTTGTAAATGATGCCCTAGGGGCTGGCAGAAGGGAGGGTAGAGGCTGGGGCTCGAGACGAGCCATGGCAGGGAGAGATGGGCAGACTTGTCCGACAAACTGACAGCTAATGCAAGTGGAAGGGGATCGATACAGGCGGACTCATACTGAGAGGAAAATGCATTCATTTTATTCAACCGTATTTGACCAGGAAAATGTACTTTGAGAAAGTGCATCTCATTTCCGCATGCTTCCGGCTGAAGGGCATGGATCCCGCCAAGCGCAACTGATAACCAAGTACAGCATAGTTACACAAGGACACCCGAATCACACAGCCTTATTTTTTATTGCAAGTGTTCAGGGGCGTAGCTTGGTCAGTAAGACTGGGGGGGTGTTAGCTTCAGATTTCCCAAAAATCACACTGGCATATCAAGGTAAAATACATTCCCTGAGAAGCAGGACATGAGGGGAGCTTAAGGGACAGTGGAAAGGGAGAGCAGTGTGGATTGTTAGCAGTACTTAAAACAAAATATTTTGTCAAATAACCAACGTTTTTTAAGAACTTCAAAATAGAGAGAGAGTGTGTGTGTGTGTGTGTGTTTTAGTCTGTGTGTCCATGTAAAACTTCCAGCTGAAATCCAACAAACACCACACCATACCCCTACTGAAAGCACCTGTACCCAACTATTTACTACATAATACATTTATTAGGGGGGTGGAGCACCCCAAACTCACCCCCTGAAGCTACGCCCCTGCAAGTGCTTCTAACACCTGGTAATTCAGATGTAAATATACACCTTCACCACATACATATGTGATGGACCAGACCACTGTTTGGCATGGACACTCATGCCTCGGGCCAATCCATTCAGTTTTACATTAGGACATGAAACTGACTCAGCCTTTTTCAGGAGTGTGGGCAGGGTGAAGACGCCTGGACTGGGTGCCACAAAAGGTCCTGGCAGGGTGCTTTGTTTTTTGATGCTGTGGTTTCTTCTCGGTACCCTCATGACTCCTTATCATCCTTAATATGGAGATTACTTATCGGTAATCTTCATCACTCCGATTCTTGCCTCCTAGTCCCATTGTTACTAATTGAGTTTAATGTGATGCCTCAGCTCCTTGGCACCCCTACTCCTGCCTCTAGCTCTCTTTATTTCCTTCCAAAAGGAGGACACAATACCAATTAATAATATGCCCACCCTACACCCGTCCTGTTTTACTTAAGGTCGCTAATACAGACCTGTGATGAAGGGATAATACAGGGAGGAAGAGGGGGCAATGTAAGAAATGGGACTAGGAGGGAAGGATCAGAGTAATGAAGAGTACCAGTAAGTAATCTACACATTGCCTCACCATCCTTCTTCTCTTCCCGTCCCATTACTTACTAATTGAGGATATACCAAAGCACTATAGCCTTCATCCAGATCTGACAAAATGGATGAGAAGATATCATGCATATAAACAGAAGTGATGCTAAAAAGTGAAAACTTACTGAAACAACTTGGGCAAGCAAAACAAAAAGAATACACAGTTTTTAACTCAACATTTTGTACAACTGCTTTAAATCAAACTTGCTTTTGATATGGCGTTCGCACCAAAGGCCAATTCACCTTCTTTGGCTATGTCAAACTTTTAATCTATAATGAAAGTTGAATGTGAAAACCAAATTGGTGCCCTACAAATGTCCACCGCTGAAACTCCCTTCCATTCTGCACATGTAGCTGCCAGTCCTCTGTTTGAATGATCTTGGAATGATTCTGGACCTTTTCACCTGGTTTCTGACAAAATAAAGATATTACTGTCTTAATCAAATTCCATGAAGTTGACGTAGATGGCTTACCCTCTATATTTGCTGGGCCACAATTAACAAGAGTAAGCTATTAGACTTCCTGTAGTCAGCAGATCTATGGAGATACATCTTTACTGCTCTTACTGCATCCAAAAGATGTAATCTACCATAGTCATCTGAGTTTGGATCGGAGCAAAGAACCAGAAGCACCAACTCCTGATCCCAATGGGAAGCAGAAGTGACCTTCGGAAAAATCATGGGATCCAGTCTCAGCACCATCCTATCATTAACAATACTGATCTACGAATAGCGACATAACAAAGCACCTATCTGACGTGTCCTTATTACTGCTGTAAAAACCATGAAGAATACTACTTTTAAAGTTAGAGATATCTTACCAGCGTCCTCTAGTGGTTTATAATGAGTATCCTAAAAAGAGGATAAGAATAAAAAAAGCTGCCAAGAAGGAACAACTTACATTTTGGTTTCAATAACATGAAAGGTTTAAACAGTCTGTAGACTACTGATTCCACAGTGTCCCCTTCACTCCATGGGATCTATACACCTTCATTGCTGCCTACAGAATTTTCCAAGCGGCCACTGAGATATCTTTCTCAAATCCGTCTTGTAAAATTTTGACATAAAAATTTTGTGGGGGCAACAGACTGGAGAAATATTATTACCCTGACATAACTTTCTGAAGGAGGACCAATGATGATTATTAGTCTTTCTTGTAGATTCCCTTCTAGATGTGTGAGTGGCCAGAGAAACAGACAGGGACAATCCTTTTTTCGTAAGCTGCGACCTTTCAACCTCCACACCGATAGCCTGAGATAGCAATGAGTCTGTAATAGCAGAAGTGAATGACATGAAGGGCAGGGAATCAGTGGAAGTAAATACTTGGCCTTTGCTGTCATTAGATATAGATTGAGAAAAAAAGATCTCAGCAAAAAGGGGAGAACTATAATTTCCTCTGCCCTGTTCCTCTGAATTTTAGCTAACACCTTGGAAATGAGAGGGATCAGAGGAAGGCATATAAGAGAGTCTCTGATCTTAGACCAAGAAGACATTTGTCCCTAAAGCATGGGGATCCAGGAATCTTGAGAAGTAAAGGGGCAGAAGGGTGTTCCGATGACTTGCAAATAAGTCTACCTCTGGAGTCCTGAGGTGTTGACATATCTAATGGAATACAAGAGAAATCAGAAAAATTCCTGGGAGGAAGGAATTCTCAGACTTAATCGATCTGCATATAGATTGTCTATCATCCAGACATGGACTGTCCTGATAGAGAGAAGCATTCATTCTGCCCAGGAACATACCTGAAACATTTCCTTTAGAACTTGTTCGGAATTGATGATTTATATATGTTCAGTTACCATATTGTCTGTCTGAATCAATATCGCCTAACCCTCATTGCCTCCAACTCCAGATGGTCTGCAAAGTGTTGAAGAGTCACCCAGGCATCATCTCTCAAATTGGATCACTGAACATCCTTTGCCCTAAACCAATGTCCCTGAATTGCTTTTTGACCCAAAGTTGCTCTCCAATGGATACTCTTGGTGCCTGTTGTCAATATCAGTGGGTCCGGGTAGGAGAACTTTATTCTCCTCTCTAGTATTGCTTAATTTAGCCTCTATTGTAGAGCAACTCAAATTATCTGTGTAACTTGAGTCAATACTTTGTAGTCCACTGAGGGAGGAGACCAATGCTGAAAGATATGCAACACAACTTCACTCAAATGAAGACGTGCCCAAGGAGCTATGAAGAGGGTCACTGCCTAAAAAGAAGAACAATAGTGCAAAAAAACTACCTTGACCAATTTGAAAAAACCCATAACTCGAGGTAGAGAATCAGAGCCCCATTGATGAAACACTTATCATTTCTCACTGCATGTGAAGGGGTTTCCTGTGTCCAGGAGAGTGAACAATATTAGAACTTGGAAGAATCAAAACAAAGCATACCAAATAACTTTTTTGACATAATCTCTGTTACTCATTTGTCTGAAACCAGCTTGTTCCACTGTTCCTGGAAGAGTGATACGTGACACCCCAATGGCTTGGAAGGAGTTACATGTTTCCTGAAAAGGCCATAGTTATAAGACATCTCTTCTGTGAAGTGTCTACCTTCCAACCTCTCTGGTGAATATGCCTTCAAGCTGCTACTATCACACTTGACGCCAGAGCAAAATGTATTACATTGTCCAAAGGCAATGTAGTGACAAAAACTTGGCTTGTATCTCCATTCTAGCCAATGGTTGAGAACAATCATCTGCCTCCGGAATCACTGAAAATAGTTCTTGGAGGAAGGAAGGAAAGACCATGGATTGAGACGCGTACATGCAATTAACCACCAAATCTCATTGTTAAGCTTATTTCCAGTATGCTGTCTTCAGAGCCCCCTATGCTTTTTATCATCTGGTTCTGAAATTGCAATGTTCTCTGTCATTAATGCTGCCTGACTCAAAAGGTTTGGTAAACATGGATCAATAATTATAGAATATGGAAATTCAAGGTCACTCTTTGATAATGGTTACAATCTTCCCATAAACAGAGGTACTGCTGATCTTTCATTATGTTACTATTCCATCAGGTGGCAATAGCAGATTTGTCAACAGGTGTAGAATTAACACTGCAGTTACTCTTTATGAATATACTTTCCTGTAGGAATTTACAAAGCACCAGGAAACCCAAATTCCTCATTGCACTCTGGGAATGACCATGCAGAAGACACAGAAGTAGGAGAAGAGAATGAAAAAATAGGAGTCAGCAGAATCTGTAGGCAAATGTTGATGAAGTGGAGAGTGCATACCTCTCTCTCTGTTTATATTGTATGCTTCCAAAAAAGGCTTCGCTTGGGGAAACCTTCTTGAAATTCATAATCCCCACTAGGGAAGGCAATATTAGCAGAATGACTCTTCATATGAGAATGTTCCCCCATACTACTCACTGAAGACTGAGGAACAATTAATAGGGAGAAGATAAAATATTCTAAGATAAATTGGCAATGGGGCCTAATCAAAATTGACCACCTAACTGCCTGAAAATGTTGGGTCAATAATATAATTTCCCAGAATATTTGTCTCTGGAAAAATAATATGTGTAAAAAAACATAGTCAAATGAACACTTAAGAACATGACATCAAGCAAAATAAGCAAAGAATATTAATAAATGCATGGACAAGTTTTGCAGAATCAAAATGGCCCCAGACTAAAAAAGAGTCAAGTAGGAAACATACCACTCTCGTTACAAACGTTTTTCTTTTTTATAGAAACTGGCGGCGTAACAAAGGACTTTCTAAATCCTGTAAAAATAAACAATAGCCCTCTCATTTTACCTTTTTTTAATGTTATAAGGTAATGGACCACCTGCCCCATTGTTTACATTTACTCTTCCCAAGCTCCAAGTTAGTGTGAGAGTCAATGGGTCCGAGCACGGATCTCTGCCATTCCATGCAGTTTCAAACATTGGTGGCCGATGCACTGCCGGGTCTAAATCCGCACAGAAGAGAAGGCAGAGCTGAAAGAAAAACCTCATTCTGAGCCCATCGCCAATCTGTGAGGAGAGGTAATATGGTGTCTAGTGCAGGCTAACCTCCACTAATGCAAAGAAAGGAGCTAGGCGGGCCAAAGTACCACCACAATGACTGCGAATACAATGCAGGCCAGTGCACCGCATGTACAAAAATTAAACTGCAACTTATCTTCACTTAACACCTTCTGCTAGACCCCAACAGGAGCAGGGTACTGTCTTGGTGGCAGCTCTTTTAGGGCTTTGGCAGCCAAACAATGGAACCGACTCCTGCTCAATCTTAGACTAGAACCTTCTGAAGTCCTTTTCCAGAAACATCTAAAAACCTGGCTTTTTAGAAATGGCCTCGATCATTAACAATTGCAGGGATGCCTGTTACCAGATTGACAGTTGGAATTCAGCGTGGGGACACTCTGGATTGGAGTAACCAGGTGCTTTACAAAATGCTAACATAATATAACATAACTGTGATGGGCACAAGATTAAAAAAAAAAAAAGATAATTATAAAGAATGAGCCTACACAACCCTCACAGAACCAACTTGAAGGGAGAAAGAGGCTTGGGTAGGGATGCTGAGGAACTGAAGGCTCATCTTCTCTTCAGATGGTAAGCAGAGGGAGGCGAAGGAGGAAGAAGAGGCGATTTATTTAAAATGAGTGGGGTGCCTGCATACCCTCCACTTGTACTCTCTTCAAAAAAAGGAATTTGTTGTGGATGATGAAGCGGCAGATGGCGGCAAAAAATGTGCTCACCACATGGTGCTGCTCTGGCGGGGTGCTAGAGTGGGTGAGACTATTTGCCATATATGGACAGCATGTGACCAGCTTGGACACGGTTCCTCAAGCAGCCCAGACATCTGCATTGTGCCACCCATGCAAGATGTTCCTCGTGCCATTCTGAACATTGGAAGCATAAGTTTCGCAGAGATGCCTGTCAAGGACCAGTATTTGTCGACTGGGACTAAAGAGATGCAGCATAAAAGATGTCTTCTGCATGGCTGAGGTGAAGGATGTGTGCCTTGAGAGAGGTTGGTAGGAGGGAAGAATGTGAACACCTGCAGTGATTGTGTTCTAAAACAGCAGGAGAAGACCCCCGAAGTCTTTAAATCAGCTGCCACTAGAGCATTAGCCGGATTGAGGTAATGACCGGGTCTGCTCCAGCCTGCCTGGTGATCCATTGTAAACAGTAGTTGAGGCACATCCAGCCATTTTGATTCTTCTCAGCTTGTTCACTGCACTATCTACTGCAGATTGCTCACACTTCTGAGCTCAAGAGTGTTCCCAACACAGCCCCACATACAAGATTCCACCTTACAGTGGTGTGGGAACTTTGCATCCATTTTATACCCCAACTCAGGGGTGCTGTCTGTGAACATTGTTAGGCAGCTCTACTAAAAAGATTACAAATATTAAAGGTCCTTGGATTATCTGACATTGAATCATAAAAAAATAAAACTGTGGGTGTCAGAGACCTGTCTACAACTCAGCACCAGTAAGGCAGAGGCCAAATTCTTCCAGACCAAGAACAATAGATATTTTGGAAATAAATTAATGTCCTTGCTGGGAAAAAATACTTATCATAACCTCTAAAGTTAAAACTCCGAATGCCATGGACTTGGATATGTGTTCAGCCCCAAAGTATCATCTGTATAAAGTTTATTTTTAAAGTAAATTCACAGAAGAATAACCCAGGTCTACACTAAAAATAAATATAGTCATGGTTTTTGAGTCCCTATAAATACCATCATCCTTTCCAATAACAGCTTTCATCCTGGCTTCACCTCCAATCACCTTACCACATTCAAACTTCAGGGAATACAAGCTAGGATATTACATTTTATTTTCTTACGTTGTATAGCTACATTTCTACAACATGATCTTTGCTTCATTGATGTCCAGTAGCTTTTCATTGATGCCCAGTTGCCCCTAGAAGCTCCTACAATGTAGTCAGCCTAGCATACAAACGTCTCCCGGAATTGGTTTCTCTATCTAAGAGAAGAATATCTTCATAATGTTTCCTAGAACATTAATATCAACCAAACAGAAGCTCCTGGCCATCCCTAAATGTAACCTCTCAGCTACTGAAACAAGGTATTTTGCATATTAGGGCCTTGTCATCTGGGATAGGCTCCATGAGATATTAGGTCCTTTGCCACTTTGTCCTACTTCAGGGCACAGGTTAAATTTGTGCTCTTACATCAACTGCCACATGCAGCTAAAGTAGGATTTGTGATTCCTAAATAGTGATTTTTAAGGAACCGCTATTTGGGAATCGCAAAGCCTTATGCATGTAGGAATCGCAAAATAAATTGTGATTCCTTAACATTACCTATTAGCGATTCGCAAATTGTGAATCGCTATTAGGTAATGTCACTCCATTCATTCCTATGGGCCAATAGGCCCATAGGAATGAATGGCAATGCATTCGCAAATTGCGAATGCAATTCCAAGAGTGCCAGGGGGCCTAAGGCCCACCTGATGCACCCGCCAAAAAGGTAAGTGTGCACATGTGGCGCACACACATGCCCTAAGGGCATGTGTGTTCTCCAAATGTCACTTTGAAAAATGCACTTTTGTTCATTTTCCAAAGAATACCCAAATTACCATCACTTGAAGTTGATGGTAATTAGTGTTTCCTAAATGCACAGTTTGCATTTAGGAAAGGCTCGATGCATCGCCTTTAGGGAATCGCAAATTGCGATTCCCTGAATGCATTCACAATTTTGGTAATCGCAAAAAATTGCGATGCCCTAATTAGCAAATGGAAATGGGTTCATGCATCAAAAAAGGGCTTTTCCGGGCGCAAACGGGCCGATTCTGTGAATCAGCCCGTTTGCGACCGGAAAAAGGCTTGATGCATGTGGCCCCAAGTTCCAAAATGTCAGCGCCTAGAAACAGCAGAGGCATGAAACAAGAGCCTGAGCTCTTATAGTACACCGGGCAATTTGGTTTTTTACAAATGGTATATGTTGAAAATATACATGTTTTTTACTACAGTTCTTATAGTAAATACTAAGGGCTACATGCATCAAAATTGTAAATTGCGAATACCAAATTACGAATTCCTGAGAATCGCAATTAGGTAATTGCAATTTACAATGCATGAAACTCAAAGAGTTTCAGATAGTGATTTCTAAAGGGTCGCAAATCGCTCTACCTCATTAATAATAATGAGGTAGATTGCAATTTGCGACCCTCTAGGAATCGCAAAAATCACGGGGATGGTGGCCTGCTGAGGTCAGCAGACCACCATGTCCGTGATTGCTTTTAAATAAAACAATCTTTTTTTTTGTAAGGCAGCCCGTTTTCTTTGAAGGAAATGCTTTACAAAAAGTAAAATGAAAAGTTTTCTTTTCATTTTTTAAGACCAGGCAGTGGTCCCTGAGACCACTGCCTGCTCGTAAAAATGCTTTTACAACCATTCACAAAGGGGAAGGGGTCCCTTGGGGACCCCTTCCCATTTGTGAATGGGTTACCACCTACTTCAAGTAGGTGGTAATATGTGAATGTTTTGCGACTGCATTCACGGTCACAAAACATTCATGCATACCGTTAGGATTCGGTATTTGGAAGGGATGCCCTAAACAGGCCCCTTCCAAATACTGATTCTCAAATCCATTTTGCAATTCGGTAACAGGGTACCAAATCGCAAATTGGGGTTTGCTGCATCTGAAAAGCATTTTTTGCGTTCGCAAACGGGCCGATTCTGCGAATCGGCCGTTTGCGAAGGAAAAAATGCTTGATGCATGTGCCCCTAAACCTTTTACTCTATTATGTTGATCCTTTCTACTGTCGAAACTTTTACATTACACTTATCCATTTCTGCTCGAGGCATGATTTTGTAAAACTCAAGAAATACATAGGACTCTCAAAACTCACCTCTGTCATGACCTCTCACGCACCACAATCTTAGCATTGAGGTGTCTATAGGCTTTCACAATGAATCTCTGTCCCGACCTGAACGAGTCACTTTCTCTCAATTGAAGCATCAACAGAGCTCTCATATTTGGACACTATTACTTCTCATCCACCACAACCCTATTGTAATCGTAAGGAGCTCTCACAATTCACCTCTATTATTGCTTGCAATATACTCTGATATTTCATTACTGATATACAGCACTGTAAAAAGACATTTGGCTCAACAAATTTTAATGGGAAGTTTAAATATCCACCCTTTTTTGATGAAATAGCTTCAGGGACAATGCACCTGCTGCAATAATCTGCATTATCCAAAAGTTTGAATCATGGATATCCTGACTTACACTTTCATCCTTCACACGTTAAGAAAATGAATTCCAGGGACCTGGGAAAAAAACACACCTCTGTTACACCTGGCATCCTTGGCATGGTTTTCCCCCTAACTCTTTGCCTTCCGACCTCCTGTTTTTGCTGACTTCATCTTTGCTGGCCTTAGGACACTGCATGGTAGGATTGGCTTATACCCAATTGGCACATTTCATTTACTTGTAAATCCCTAGTAAAGTGGCTCTGCCTGTTCCCAGGGCCTGTAAATTAAATGCTACTAGTGGGCCTGCAGCACTGATTGTGCCACCCACTTGTGTAGCCCTTTAAATATGTTTCAGGCCTGCCATTGCAGCCTATATGTGTGCAGTTGTAAACTGCCATTTGGTCCTGGCAAAGTAACCTTTTGCCAGACCCAAAACTTCCATTTTAATACACATAAATCACCCCTATGGTAGGCGCTGGATAGCCTAGAGGGCAGGGAGCAATCTATTTAAAAAGAAGGCAATGTACTTTTAAGTTTTATATGTCCTGGTAGTGAAAAACTCTTACAATTATTTTTCACTACTGCAAGGCCTACCATAGGATAACACTGTAGTTACCTTATTATATTTTATAAGTGAAATTTCCAAATGGGAATAGGTAACCAGTTCATGTATAGCGTCTCTGGAATCGTAATGAAAAATCCTAACTTATGGTGAAGACAAATTTTAAATTGCAATTCTGAAAATGCTACTTTTAGAAAGTTGGCATTTTCCTGCATTAGCCATTTGGTGCCTCCAGCTAGTCTCTGGGTCACATGTCTGGGTATATGTGACAGCTGGGCTTTGTGAATTCGTCCTTGTCAGCCACACACAATGAGGAGCTTAGGTGTGACTGGATAGGCCATCACTGGCAGGATGGGAGGAGGAGCTGGGCCCAGCCTCACTTACACTTGAATAGGCTGTGCCCTCTCTCCACACAAAGGGCTGCATACTCCCTGTAATTAGTCTGGATCCAGGGCCAGTAAGGCAGTGTACCTGTGCACTTCAAAGGCATGCCTCTAGAAGCTTCTCCCCACTTCAAAGGTACAACTGTGTATTAAAGAAGGACTTCACACACCGTCACTTCAGCATACTTCTGGACCTCTTGATACTCTTCCAGGAAGATGGACGTCTATGCTGCTGAAAGGACTGCCACTCTGCTGGACTGCTGATCTGAAGGACTGCTGCCCTGCTGACCTACTGCCTGTTGCCCTCTCGCCTGTGTGAGAAGGACTGGACCTGCATCTCTTGAACTCAGAACCCAGAGTGACTGTAGCTAGCTGGCTACTGATCTCAAACCTCAGAGACACAACAGGCTTCCAACAACCTTGCTCCTGCAACAGGTTCATCCTGGTCTTGGTGGAGCGTGTCACCCGGTACCTGGTGGCTATCCCTCTAAGGACAGTGACTGCACCCCCAGCAGCCCGGGCACTGATGAGGATGTTTACCCATATGGGATTCCTCAAGGAGGTGGTGTTGGCTCATAGTACCAACTTCATGTCGGCGTACATGAAGTCCATGTGGAAGAAGTGTGGGGTACCCTACAAGTTCTCCACTTCTTACCAGCCCCAAACCAATGGGCTTGATGATAAGTTCAACAATACCCTCAAAGGCATGAACATGGCCCTGTCAGAGCCTCTGAGGTGAAAGAAGGACGTCCTCTTGCCATGCCTGTTGTTTGTGTACCGGGAGGTGCCCTAGTAAGTTGTTGCCTTCAGCCCTTTTGAGCTTCTCTATGGACACCTGCTTCAAGGACCTCTCAGTCTGGTAAAGGAGGGATGGAGGAGGGATAGAAGCAAGCTCCCAGGGTGCCCCCCAGGATGTGATCAGCTACATGTTGGCACTCTGTGCCCAGATGAAGAGCTTCTGGAACCAAGCTAAAGCAAATCTAGATGCCAACCAGGAGGTCATGAAACAATGGTAGGACCAGAAGGGCAGTTTGGTTGAGTTTCAGCCTGGCAAAAAAGTGTGGGTGATGGAGCACACGAGCGAGGCCATCAACCTGGTGGACTCCAAGACTCCCAGGAACCCTTTAAGCGTTTTGCATGTCAATCATCTGAAACCAACTTTGAGAGGTCTGAGTTAATCATGCTTCCGGTCACGGATGATTGGGTGGAAGAGGAGAGTGAACCTCACCTGACCTCCTTTCTTCCAAGAAGCAGGATGGGTCAGTGGAGGGTGTCAGCCTCACCCCTTCACTGATTCTAGAGCAAACAGAGAGTGCCACTATTGGCTGACGCAGTTTGCCTCTTTAGTCTCCTTCACCCTAGGACTCACCAGTGGTGCCCATGATATGGACACTGGGGACAGCACACCACTGAAAAGTAAAATTTACACGTTGTCTGATAAGGTAAGATCCAGCACCGAGGAGGAGGTCTCCAAGATGCTGGAGTTAGGATTATTATTGAGTCTTCAAACAGCCCTTGGTCCAGTCGTGCTGGTCCCCAAGGCTGACCCTTCAGGTGCCACCCCTGAACTCAGGTTCGGTATGGACTACCGGGGGCTCAATGCAGTCACAAAGACTGATTCACACCCCCATTTCCCAAGCTGATGAGCTTGTAGATCGGCCAGGAGCTGCCAAGTTCTTCAGTATGTTTCACTTAATGTCCAGGTACTGGCAGATTGCCTTGACCAAGGAGGCTAAAGAAAGCGTCTGCGTTTTCTACTTCAGAAGGGCACTTCCAGTTCTGGGTAGTGTCCTTTGGTTTGAAGAATGCCCCTGTCACTTTCCAGAGGTTGGTCAACCAGGTCCTGGTTGGGTTGGAGAACTTCAGTGTGCCTATCTAGACAACATTACGGTCTTCAGCTCCAGCTAGGAGGGCCATTTGTGTAATCTCAGGGTGGTGCTTCAGGCTCTGTAGAGAGCAGGCCTAACTTTCAAGGCCGGTAAGTGCCAGATAGAGCAGGGTTCAGTGGTCTACTTGGGACACCAAATGGGAGGAAGCAAAGTGCAGACCCTCCGGGCCACAATTGAGACCATTCTGGCTTGGGAGCCCCCAAATACCCAGACAGTAGTGAGAGCTTTCCTTGGCCGCACTGGCTATTACAGGAGATTTGCCAAGGGGTATGGCACCATTGTTGCACCTTTGACCCAGCTGGCTTCCAAGAAGCAGCCCAGACATGTGCCAGAACGCTTTTGACACGCTGAAGGAGGCCATGTGCACAGCACCATGCTCAAGGCCCCTGACTTCTCCTATGAATTCTTTGTCTAGGCGGGCGTCTCAGAGCATGGCATAGGGACTGTGCTCTCACAGCTGAATGAAAAGGGCCTGGATCAACCTGCAGCCTTAATCAGTAGGAGGTTACTTTCCTGGGAACAGAAGTGAAGTATAATAGAGAGGGAAGCCTTTGCGTTGGTCTTGGCACTAAAGAAGCTGAGACCATACCTGTTTGGTGCTCACTTCCTGGTTCAGACAGACTACAGATCCATCAGATGGCTAATGCAGATGAGGGTGAGAATCCCAAGCTGTTGAGGTGGTCCATCTCCCTACAGGGAATGGACTTTGCAGTGGAACACCGTCCTGGAACAGACCACACCAATGATTTGCAAACTTTTACATATCCTGGTAGTGAAAAACTCTTAAATTCATTTTCCACTACTGCAAGGCTTACCTCTCCCACCATAGGATAACATTGGAGTTACCTTATTGCATTTAATAAGTTTCATTTCCAAATGGAAAAGGTACCCAGTTTATGTTTGTTGCCTCTGGAATTTCAATGAAAAATCATAACTTATGGTGAAGTGGGATTTCAAATTACAATTCTGAAAATGCCACTTTTAGAAACTTAAATGTGAAGGGGTTGGCCCTGTAAATGACAACTAGATAGGTCCTGTCAATATTTAGAACAACAAATTGTCTAGTCATCACATTAAATACTGTCTATTACTCAGACAGCAGACCATGAACCAGTTTCTTTGGTCTGGAGTATATATTTACTCATTTTTTCATTATTTCATAACAAAGTCATTTGTTTTATAGTGTTCAGAGCAATGGAAACAAAACATAATTCCCACAATTAGACATACAATCAACTCATATTGTGAAGAACAAATTTACATAAAGCACGTTACACATAACAACAATAACTAGTCATGATTTCAACAAAGAAAGTGCAACCAATATGGTAATTCATTAACCACTTTGTGCATTCATTATAGGGTTGCTATCAGCGGGAGCACTATTTATGCTCTTGGGGATAGTCTTATTTAAGATAACGGCTATTCCCTAGGAGTAGATTTAAATCTGATGAATCTGTCCCACTGGTTGAAAAGTGCTGATGCGTTTCGAGCCCCAACACAACTTTTGGGGTTCTCTTCAGGGCTGTCACTGGGTACAATCTGCTAATTGAGATCTGGGGAGTGGAAGGCTGTATTTATGCCTCATGTGCTCATGGCTAAGGGTTGCCTCTGTTTTGTCAATGATTCGAAGCCCTGTTAGATGCGGGCGCTCTCGTTAGTAATACGCTGGCTTGTTTTAGAATTTCGTGCCCTTAAAATCGAGTTCCGTTATATTTTTTCCAATTTCGTGTCTTTGGCGTTCCTCATGTGAATCTTCATGGCTGGGCTTTGTGTATTCCTCCTAGACAGCCACATACAATGCGGAGTTTAAGTGGCACTGGATAGGCCATCACTGTCAGGATGGGAGGGAGAAGCAGGTCCCAGCCACACTTACACTTGAATAGGTTGTGTCATGTGATGGAGCAGGGTAAACGAAATAATTTGTACCCCTTGGGAAATTAATGACCTCTTAATATTTAATAATACTAACCGTTTGAAATGCATGTACTAACCAACAAATGCACCTTTTTAGTAAACACCACACGTGGGTAAATGTGCAGAATTTTGCAAAACCTAATCTACTTACAAATGTGAAGTTAATTAACCTTAGTATTGTGATTTGCGTACTAATTAGAGTGAAATTGCATGATTTATGTTGCGTAATAAATTTGTATTGTGGCAAAGAATGCAGATGGTAAGTAAAATGGCTTTAAATGTCGCTTCTGCTGGGTAACACCTAACACGGGTCTTTAGAATGGCGGGTGGTAAACAGAAAGGCTTATTTTCTTTGTTTTAATTTCGGTTGTGTTTGTTCTTATGATAGTTCGTTCGGGCCTGCTAAGCCATGCTTCAAAAATGGCTGCTGGAGAGGATGAGATCACGTGAGGCGGCTAATATGGCCTCTGCGCAGAAGCAATAAAGAATTCAAGTCACGTGAATACGGCCTGTGCCCGGAGTGAGAGATGTCAGGGTCAAGCTGACCTGCAAGGAGATGACTGCCAAGTAATCAGCATGAATTCGTGGGAATGGATGGGAAAGAACCGAGTGACAATGGATGGACTAAAATGTGACCATCAAGGATCGCAACAAAATAAATTGACAAGTTGGACTACTTTTGACCTAAAAGTCAGGAGACTTATTGTATGCTTTATTGTCCCCAAACCAGTTTGAACAAGGAGGGCGATGAGGTGACCATCACCACCCCTCCAATGGACCAATTAGCATGATTCTTGCCCCTAAGGATTACAACTTTTATGTGTAGTAAGCCAGAGAATTGGGTATAAGAGAGTCTGCTCTTATGTGGGGGTTGGTTGGTGTGGCTGCTGCTGTTGGTGTTTTCCTGTCATGCCGCTTCGTTATTTTTCATTTTTCCACCTCAATACTACGAAAGACTCTGTCATTTTTGGACTTTGAACTTTGACTGGGGAAGGAACGAGATTGTTGCGGGAATCCTGTCCGGGAGGTGCGTCCGAGGAGGTTAGCGGGACAGTCAGTCAGTTTGGGAGTTCTATTCTGTGATCTGCGGTTTATCTTCCTTTGCTGAACCATTCTTGCCATCACCCCTTAACCGAGGGTAACGCATATTTTCATTTCCCTAAAACCTTAAATGTTTATTGATATATTAAAATGTGTTTGTTTAATAAAGAATCTCACTTATTTGATTGAAGAAATTAGATAAAATAATATTCTAACTTAAAACGAGTTTGTGGTTCTTTAGTAAAGTTATGATTTGTAAATATTAAAGGTTATAATTGTGATTGAGCTAGCCTTAATCACCATCAACTTATTCTACTAGTTGGTCCATCGACCAAACAGCGGAGTACCTTGATGTTTAGAACCGACAGGATCAAAGGTTAAATGTATATAATGTATAAATTATTATTCTGTCAAATTTAACAAGGTATCCCGTTCGTCCAGCAGCACATTCTCCTTAGCGTGAAATCCAGAGGTTGAATGAATGTACGTATGCGGTGTCCTGGGCCCCACCGACATAAGTTTTAAATGACAATAGGTTGCATAAGTGTTTTTACCTGGATTGGTGACCTAAGGAGAAATTTATATTAGCCGCACTGGATCAGATTTCTTGGTAGCAGAGTTATGGTTTCTATAGATTAGTTTGGTGATTATTGATTACTGATTTATTGATTTTTTCATGTCTAACACTTTATGTCGAGTTGTACTATGTTATGTGTAAGTCGGAATTTTGAAGCTTCTGGAAAGTAGGAAGTGGACACGTGTGGCAAGAGAAGTCACACGGAATTGTGCATTGTCTGATTTTCAAATTGGTGATAACACAGGATTGTGTTATGTTAGGGACATTTCATGTATGAAAATGCGTTTTGAGTGAAATAGCAACAGGTTTTCTTGTGAAACTCTGGCCTTAATTCTCAGGAGCAGTGTAGTCTCCATATGTGTTTTATCCCCAGAGAAACGGGTTCACCCCTTGCTTGAGAGAAGGGTAAGGTAGAGAGAAGTGCTACACTTATCGAACAAAACAGTATTCTTGTAAGTTAGAACAAACTATCTCTTTTGTTTAGCGAAACAGACAATGGTACTGTGTTTTACGTTGTAACTAATACATTTTGTCAAGAAGAGAAGGTTAGAAAACTGCCGATAAATTTTGTGAAGGAGGGGTCAGTAAGGACAGGAGTAGAACTGACGTCAACAAAGACCGCGCTGGTATTGGCCAGTAGTGGAAGAGCGAAGAGCTTCTGGATTGGTGCGTTAGTGTAAAGACGCGCTGGTATTGGTTAGTGTGAGAGTGACGTAGAGCTTTCGGATTGGTGCGTTGGTGTGAGACGCGCTGGGATAGGTCCGAATAGCCGAACGGTAGAAAGAACAGAGTGGTGAAAATTTTCGTGTATTATTCTTTTGGTTTCGAGAAAAAGAACAGTGAAATATGGCTTATTATGAGTATGGTAGAGAGAAACCGTCATGGTTTGCGAAGATTAAAAACCTTTTCAAGAAAGACAAAAAGGTAGTGACTAGGGAAGGAGAAGTAGTTCCTCCGCCGAAAACGCCAGCATCTCATATGATGTTGAAATATGGCTATCATACCTGTATTTGGTTGGAAAATTGGGCGAAATATACCCAAGGCGATGGAGTATTGGCATTTCCAGAAAATGGTTCGTTTAGCACAGCTGTACTTCGAAATTTGAGAGAAAAGATGATGAAACTTGAACCGAGGCCTAGACCAACACAGTTCGAAGCATTAGGTGAATGGGAAGATGAAATGTATGAAAGGGAAAGACACAGAGGTGCAAAGAATTATAGTTTAGTCCATGGAAGAGTATGGGGATTGAATCATGAAGACAGGATGAGACGATGGCGGTATGCTAACATGACGGATGGTTTGTTTCCTGTCAGAACAGTTGAAGAGATTACAGGGAGAAAGTGTACAGAGAAAAAGAAGCATGCAGTAACAGAAAGGTATGGGTATGGAGTTAGTGACACAGAGGATGAGTTGCTGGAGGACATTTTAAATAAAAGACCACCTCCATATCAACAGAATTCTGCGGTGGTGACTCCAAATGCACCGCCAATGGAAACTGTAAGAAATCAAAGCCCTGAACGAAATTCTGAAATAAATAGGTCTTTTGATAAATTAGAAACACCACAGAATGTGAAGCGTGATAATGGTAATACAACTGAATTAGCCAGAACCACAAGAGAGTTGACTGAAAAGATAAGAGAACTAACGAAGAATATGGAAGCTGTGACTGTGCCAGTGACGATAGGGCCAGTAATTCCGGTATTTGAAAATCAAAGAATAGACGAGCATTCCTTGACAATTCCATTAAACTCTAGCATGCAAAAAGTGAGAGAAGGGATAATCCCAGAAAATCGAGAGGCAGGAGATTCTGTTGGTTCATGTAGGTCGAGTCCACCTACAAATTTGACAATTAATGAGAATCAGATAAACAGGATTCCTATGGGAACCGAGTCAGCAACTGAGACCCCAGAGAGAAGTGCAAGTTGGGCAGAAATAAATAAAACCCCTGTGGGTCCAACGGCAGAAGAATTAAATGAGTGGGTGAGGAACTTACAGAAGAAAGATGCTGAACCACAACCTTTGGATGTGATCAGATTAAAAATAGATGTGGAGGAATTGATTCTAGGGACTATTGGTACAGATCGGTTGAAGTCCTACCAAGATGACGAGTTGATGTTCATGTGTAAAAGTGTTACTTGGAGAGCTAGGAACTTGCATGAAAAATTGGAAGAAACAGCGAACGAACTAGGAGTTGAGTTTGGAAAAATCAGAGGATTGCAGAAACCGTACAGGGTAGATTTTAGTGAAAAGGATATAGAAAATCTGAACACTTCAGGACGGTTAACACAGATAAAGGAACTGATTGTGTTATTGAGAAAATGGGGAGATGTGGACTGGTGGAGAAGCAGGTGGATAAGAAGAAAAGAGGGAACGACTGATAAAGCTTCATTGGCCTTTCCGGTGAAGGAGAAAGAACCAATAGTAATGGAATATCCAAAGAGGGAAACTCCAGGAGGAAGCTATGTACATGTCCCATGGTCCAGACAAGATATATTGTCATTTACAAATGACTTTCCAAGATTGAGAGAGAAGCCTGTAGAATGGTATAGACAGGTAGAAAGGTTTGTGAAAGTTTCAAAGGTGTTGTGGGAAGATTTGGATGGATTGTTTGAAATTGTTGTACCAGCAGATTTATGGACAGAATGTAAGATTACAATTGACTGGTCGAAGGAAGAATATCCTAGAGATGCAAAAACGGGAGCCCCAGGTTCAGAAGTAATGAGAAAATATGAACAGGCAATCACGTTTCTGAAAAATAAAATCCCACCAAAAGAAACGGACTGGGTAAAGATTGATAGAACGACTCAGGAGAGTAAGGAATCTGTACATGCCTATTATGAGAGACTGCTCTTAGTCTTTAAACAGTATAGTGGTTACGAGAATTTGAGTGAAAAAGACATGAGTCATTTTGTGTATAGATTCGTGTATGGCTTGAAACCTGAGATAAGTGAAATGATTAAACAGGGTATGTTGTGTTGGCAGAATAGCACAGTAGATGAAGTATTAAGGTATGCAAAATATTGTAGTGACGATATTTAATGTAGACAGCGTAAGCTCAAGGAAAAGGCAATGTGGGCACAAGTAAAGGTTGCAGAAAAGCAAGAAGCTCAGATGAATAATCAGTCTAGTGATGCAGGGCAGACTAAATCAAAACCGAATATTGGTAAGGGAAAAGGTCAAATGAGTATAGAAGAGGCTAAAAAGAAATGGCCATGTCATAATTGTGGAAAATTAGGACACTGGAGAAACAAGTGTAAATTTCCTCCAAAAGCTAATACAGAAAATCAACCATTAAATCCACAGGTGCAGAATGAGGTGAGTTACCAACAGCTGCAACAACCACAGGTAGTTACTCAACAGTGTCAGGTGCCGCAACCACCTCTTCCAAAGAGTGTAAATCCTCAGAGATACAGTACAGAGGCAGGATTCTACAGAGGAGAGCAGGTAACAAAATTGCCGCGCGCAGCTTCAGTTTCGCAGTATTGGTTACGGCAGGATGGAGATGAATCGGATGAAAGTTTATGAAGGTGCCTAGGAGAGGAAGAAGAGTGCGTGCTTGGCGCAACTCTAGAGGTAGATCAGTCAGGTCCATTTGTGGATGGAAAAGTGAATGGTGTAAATGTTACATTCCTTGTGGACACTGGAGCTACCCGTTCTACTGTTAGATCAGTGGAAATTCCAAACCTTCCTCTCTCAGGAGAATATATCCAAGTTGTAGGTGTTTCAAACAGGCAGATTAAAACCCCTCTTACCAAACCAGTAGAGGTAAAAGTTGGACCATTCAAAGAGATGCATCGCTTTGAGGTTTGTGATTGCAGTCCTGTAAATTTATTAGGACGCGATCTACTTTGCAAAATGAATTGCACCATCTACTGTACCCCAGATGTTATTGCTTTCCAGACACCAGATGAGGATGTCCTGTATAAAATGACAATGGCAGAACTAGATCTGGAAAACGAACGGGGCCCCTGGAAAAAGGATGCAACCTTACCAAGGAAATTACTGTTTTGAAAAGAAGACAACACCGGGCAAAGTGCTATTTGTTATAGAAGGGCATGTAAACTCTAGATATATATACACTTGAAATAATGATAAATATCATAACACATATTTAGAAAGTTTGAATGATTTATTTTATCTTATTCTTTTTTATTCTAAGATATTTTTTTTTATTTTCATATTGGATAAAAAATATTTTACATATAAAAACTACATATACATAAATGAATATACAAACCCAGTGATATAATTAGAACCACATATACATGATCATCTAAATAATCTATTCTGTTGATTTAAACCGCATTTAACATGAGACAATCAATATGATAGGTAACTGACACAATTTATAATTAAATATTCATGATAAGTCAGTTTCAAATATTGCAATAATTTGTTTGCATAGTCCTTTGGATTGAGTAAATTATGCAGAGACTGGTGACATATGTTGAAAACCAACGCGTTTCGGCTATGCCTTCATCAGGAACCATCACAGTGGTTACTAAACAGGGAATATATAAACATGATTTTATGTACTCATGTGTCTCGGACACCTGCATTTGTACAGGATACAAGGCATATTATAAACCTTGTAGAAAATACATCTTTCTGTCCAGATACACAATATCTGGTCACAATGGATATTGAGGCACTCTACAGCAATATACCAATAGATGGAGCTATATCAGCCGTTCATTGGTTTATACACACGTATAACATCAAATGTCCATCTTTGTTTGTTTTAGTGTGCCTCAAAATAGTGTTGTCAGATAATGTATTCGAATTTAACAACCAGCTATATAAACAGAATCAGGGTGTCAGTATGGGGGCATCTTGTGCCCCCACGGTGGCCAACATATACATGTCTCAATTTGAAAAGCAATTTATTTTTAACGAGATAGCTCCATTCTATGAGTCTGTGACTAAATGGTCAAGGTTCATAGATGATGTTTTTTTCATTTGGACAGACACCCATGACAATTTGATGCAATTTTTGGAGTGGATAAATCTATGTGATACGAACATCCGTTTCACCCATAAAATAAGTGTTGATAAGGTTGAATACCTTGGCATATTGATTAAACATGAGGCAGGTGTCCTGGTGGTGGACTTATTCATCAAACCCACTGCCAGGAATACTTTGCTTCATTATGACAGTTATCATCCGGCCACCCAGAAAAATAGCATCCCGTTTGGTGAATTTTTACGTGTAAGACGTAATTGCACTAACATTAAGGATTTTGACAGTAAGGCTGAAGCTATGAAAAAGAAGTTCCTGGTTAGGGGCTATCCGAAAAAGATCGTAAGTGACTCTTATAAAAGAGCCCGTTTTTATGATCGGCAACACTTACTAACCAAGACCAAAGAGAAAGGGGATCCCACGTTGGTTTTTGTCACACGACATTCATTGCTAAATGAAAGAGTGCGGCAGGCAGTTTGCTCCAGTTGGCAAATTCTGAATGTAAATAAATCTAATGAGACAGGTTCCATCCCCAAGCCATTGTTTGCATATAGGCGGAACAAAAACGTAAAGGACCATGTGGTTCACTCACGTATGAAAACGACAAGCATATACCAACAAAAAAGCATAGATGGCAACAAAGCAGTAGTAGGGACGTTCAGATGTACCACTTGTAAATCATGTGCGACAGCTATAGAATCATCTACTCTACATTTCAATGGTCAGGTTATATCGCCAACGAGTCTGAGTAATTGTAAAACGTCTAATGTAATTTACCTAATAATATGCCCATGCAAATTGGGATATGTGGGTGAGACTGGTAGATCACTTAATACCAGACTCACTGAGCATAGATCAGCGATAAGAACCAGAAAAATTTCAGCTCCTATGGTGCAACATTATATTGACAAGGATCATGCACCAGATGATATGCAATGGTACATTTTGGAGAAGATTTGCAACAAAATAGGTACAACTACAGAAAAGACTAGAAAATTTAGAGAAGTCTATTGGATTTTTGTTTTGGGAACATCAGTCACAGGATTGAATCAAGAGATACCTTGGGATCAAGCTATCAAGTACAACACTTAATTGAGTTCCTTTTTAGGCCACCTTTAAACAGTTTAGCCAGCTTAACCATATAGCATAAAAGACATGCATTGCCTTATTAGTAATATATTCCATGTGGATGCCCTAATAATGGAGTCCACTAGATAAATCATTTAACATCTGGTTCATTTTAAACATGTCCATTCGGAACCACATGTTCAGTGTTGTTATGTTCACCTATTTTCTGTACATATAACACAAGAAATAATTATTTGTGGTCCGCTTAAATCAAGATCTTTCTATTGGCGGATATCGACCTACACATAATATTATACCGCTCCAATATGGCGTCTGGCGATTAGAGAATACTTAGTATTTATGTGGGCTTTATTCACATCACGTATCATGCTATTGGGTATTGCAGATAAGCACTTCATGTTTGACAATACCGGTCTTTACATGTTTAAAATCAATAAAGATAACCAAGACCCGCCAGATTAATTCTCAGTCGGCGGTGATATCAATGACAAGATTGTGAAAAACATAATTTTTTAACCTTTCTTCAGAATGGATACATTTCTAAGTAGTAATTCAAGTATAATCATATGAATATATCGGAACCACTTCAGGGCGGTATTAGGTAGCCTATGTCTACAGTAGGTTCATATGTATACGAACCAGTAATTTAAAGATGGCGCCGAAATACTTACAATATCTGCCATCAAGTGCTGACCTTTATTAGTGACGTTGTTCAACAAGCGTCAGTATGCGCGTAAAAGCGTTTATATTGAGGCGATAAGGTCGGCGTCTCACTCGCGGGTAGAAACGACAAACACACGACCTCTAGCATATACCGGTAAGTGTTTTGAAGAACCTTATGTTATGTTGTTACACACGCGCTGTCGCGGTTTTTCTCCTCTTTGTTATACTCTCAACAGGAAAGGCTTTAGAGGTAATCCTTGGGAGACGGGTGTAGCGCAATAAGGCTCCCTCCATTTATCCTCCTCATAGAGGTAGCTGAAATAGGAGACACCCTATTTGAGCGTTAAAACGAGCAATTTACACCCTTCGTAATAGGACTAACCTACGTAAATAGATAGGCTATATATGTAATGTCACGGAAGTGAGTGGCGCAGCGCATTAAGGCTTCTCCGTCCACTTTTTAGATAGAGGTAGTAGTAATATAAGGCACCTTTTGTGAGCTATAACACGAGTTAGTCACCCCCGCTCGTAGCAGGATTATCTGAATTTAATAGATAATTTTGATAGAGGTAGTAGCAATAGGAGACATCTCACGGAAGTTATAATACGAGCCAGTCACCCCCGTCCGCAGTAGGATTAATTTATGTAAATAGATAAGCCCCATATGTAATATCACGTAATCGCATAATTAGAAGTGGATACCATTTTCCGGGGAATAAGTATCACCCACATGCTCTCATAAAATGTATAGATATGGTATCATGGCACCAAGCCTTGCGGCATATTATAACCTAATAACGCTGCTAGATATAGCTGGATACATCTCAGTTTTATGCCATATAACATCTTACCATGTTGGATGTTAATCATCCCTGACAGGTCATCACATGGCCACATAGAGTGTGATTAATATGTACACGTTTCTGTAATAAGCTTAGAGCTAATCTCTTTAGCAATATCTCTGCTATACATCTTCTCCCCTTTTTTTCCCTTTCAGCGTTTAGACATGTGAAAGAATCATTTGTATCAACAGCTTTCACTATCAGAATCGTTTAAAAATAAAGTTTGTTAACGATCTTCTTTTCCTTACATCTTAAGGTAAGTATATAGACTTATGCACATACATTTATAAAAGATAATTCCATCAAGAATGTAGGTTTAGTGACCTGAAGTGAAGTCCAAAATTTTCTTTTCTCAAAAACAATTTCTTTTTTAGAAATTGAGAAAGAACCTAAGCTTCAAGCGGCAGGTAGAGTTGGATATTGAGGCATCTTGATATTGAGTCGTATTGTAGTTACAAGAACATACACACAAGGAGAGGTTAGGTTCATTACAATACAACATTTTTTTTAGAGATCTTTCTAGAAGTTCTCATTCTCCATGGCCATGTTGCAACTCATCCTCTATTATAACACGTCGTTGTGCAGGCCAAGCATCCCTCCACCTTGTTTGTCTATTAAGAAGTATACAGAGGTCCTACAATATGTCGTTTAAATAAAGGTACTTATCTTCCTAATAAATATAGGTAGCATTAAATTATCCTGCCAGTTTTATAAAATTCTAGTGAAATTATCAGTATTTAATTGCGTTTCCCCTTTTTTCTCTCTTCATGTAGCTATTCATATTGAAGAGGGACGTAGTCACGCGACCCTCAGCTTTTCTATTTTATTCTAATGATTGTGTAAAGCTCCATTTTTGATATTCAGGAGGCAAGCGGAGGTAATATTAAATTTATAATAGACAAAATATTGAATTATAGATACATAGGCTCATTTACATAAGCAAGGAATTATCGGCCATGCTGTTCTATTAAATGTCTCTATACAAAATAGCATGCTCACAATTTTTGAGATCATAAATTGTTATCACATGCATGAATTACCTACCCTACACATTGTTGTCATCTGATGTCACTTGCATGTCCATACAACTCTACTTTGTCGCTTGGTGTTGCATGTTAAATATGTTTGAAGACCATCTCCATTGAATAATTACAATCTAGTTTTTGTTTTTGTCTTCACGGTTCAATTCAATGAACGAAATCTCTGACCATGTATGTGTTTATCTTATAGGTCATCTTTTAAACTGATTTATAGTTTAAACATTTGAAAGGGCTTTTAAACTCTAGAATTAAAATCATGTTTATATATTCCCTGTTTAGTAATCACTGTGACGGTTCCTGATGAAGGCATAGCCGAAACGCGTTGGTTTTCAACATATGTCACCAGTCTCTGCATAATTTACTCAATCGAAAGGACTATGCAAACAAATTATTGCAATATTTGAAACTGACTTATCATGAATATTTAATTATAAATTGTGTCAGTTACCTATCATATTGATTGTCTCATGTTAAATGCGGTTTAAATCAACAGAATAGATTATTTAGATGATCATGTATATGTGGTTCTAATTATATCACTGGGTTTGTATATTCATTTATGTATATGTAGTTTTTATATGTAAAATATTTTTTATCCAATATGAAAATTAAAAAAAATATCTTAGAATAAAAAAGAATAAGATAAAATAAATCATTCAAACTTTCTAAATATGTGTTATGATATTTATCATTATTTCAAGTTTATATATATCTAGAGTTTACATGCCCTTCTATAACAAATAGCACTTTGCCCGGTGTTGTCTTCTTTTCAAAACAATGGCAGAACTAGAACCAGGAGTGAATGACATGTTTCCTGTGTTTGATGCAGAGAAAATCCCTATTGAATTGAGAGGAATAGGCAGGTCTGATGTATGGGATTTCACAGGCGAAGATATTGGACTAATGAGAGGAATTGATCCTGTAAAACTTACTGTAAGGGATGGAACAAATTACCCAAATACCCCGCAGTACAAATTAACGCCAGAAATTATTGAAGGAATAACACCTGTAGTTAATAAGATGAATGAAAAAGGAATTCTTAGAGAAATAATGAGTAGCCCATGTAATTCACCTATAATGGGATTGAAAAAGCCGAATGGAACATATAGGATAGTGCAAGACTTGAGAAAGGTAAATAAGATTGTTATTCCTTGTTGCCCAATTGTGCCAAACCCCGCTGTAATACTGTATCAGATTCCGCATGAAGCAGAATGGTACACAGTTTTTGATTCGTGCCATGCATTCTTTTCTATTCCATTGCACCCTGACAGCCAGCCACTATTTGCGTTCGGGTTCGGAGAGAGTATTTTGGCATGGTGCCGAATTCCTCAAGGGTATACTGAAAGTCCTTCAATCTTTAATCAAATTTTGAAGAAATCATTAGAAGATTTAAAAGTGCCTGAAAAATCTGTGATGGTCCAGTATATTGATGACCTATTAGTGGCATCAAAGACCAGAGAAGCATTACGTATTACGGACACAATTGCTTTATTGAATCATTTGGCAGAAGGAGGACATAAGGTGTCTCCATCAAAACTGCAGTTTTGTCAACAGGAGGTACAGTACCTAGGTCATAAGATTGAGAAAGGGATGCGAAAGGTGACGACAGAAAGAATAAGGATTATCCAAGGAATGAGAGCCCCAATGACGCAGAGAGAGGTGAGAATGTTCCTTGGAATGGTTGGTTATTGTCGACAGTGGATAAGTGGATTTTCATTAATTGCAAAACCTTTACAGCGATTGACAAAGAGGGATGTCAAAGATCCGATTGAATTGGATGAGGAGGAAATGAAGGCTTTTAAGGAACTGAAAACAAGTTTGTGTGAGGCACCAGCATTGGGAATGCCTGATTATGAAAAAGAATTTGAGCTGTATTGTAGCGAAAGAGATGGATGTGCACTTTCAGTATTAGTGCAAAGGCATGGAAAAATGAAAAGACCAATCGCCAATTTTTCGGCTGTTTTAGACCCGGTAGCAAAGGCGTTGCCAGGATGTCTGAAAGCAGTAGCTGCTACTTGTGTGAGTCTGGAATAGAGTGAAGGCATAGTGATGGGATATCCTTTGAGAGTATATGTCCTACACTCCGTTGAAATTTCTTGTGACCCGAACAAAAACCCAATTCATGACACATAGTCGACTGACTAGGTATGAAAAAGTGATTTTGGGTGCAGACAATGTAACCATTGTAAGATGCACGAGTGTGAATCCTTCAACTTCATTGCCAGATGGAGTAAATGTAGAAGTCAAAGATGATGTTGATCATAAGTGTTTGGATGTGCTTGAATTTTGCACAAAGCCTCGCCCTGATATCAGAGATGAAGCCTTAAAAGAATCAGATTATGTGATGTTTGTGGATGGATCATGCCTGAGAACAAGTGAAGGAGTTTTAAGAGCTGCGTATGCTGTATGTACGGTGGCAACCATAATGGAAGCATCCTGTTTGAGAGGAATACATTCAGCCCAAGTTGCTGAACTGATTGCTCTGATTCGAGCGTGCAAACTGGGAAAGAACTTCCGGATTACGGTGATCACGGATAGCCAGTATGGCTTCGGAGTGGTCCACGATTTCGGACAGATCTGGTCCCAGAGGGGATTCCTGACTTCTGCAGGATCTCCTATTAGGAATGGTGAGTTTGTGAAGAAATTGCTTGAGGCGATACAGCTACCTAAACAGATTGCAGTGGTAAAATGCGCTGCACACAAAAATGGAAACGATTATATTGCAGTGGGAAACAAATTTGCTGACGAATTAGCTCAATATTGTGCCAGAAACATGGCCTCAATGAATTGAAGAAGGGAAAAAGAGAATGTTTTATGTCCCTTGCTGTTTACTAACACAGTTGAAACCTGGGATGCGGTCAAACAATTGCAGGAAGAAGCAGATGAAGAGGAGAAAGATTGTTGAATAAAAGCAGGTTGCAGACAAAGAGAGGAAGATGAAGTCTGGGTTTATACAGATGAAAGACCAGTTATGCCTGATAGCATGATCTCTAATATGGCACGGATGTACCATGGGCAGGCACACATTGGTAGGGATGCCATGATCAGACTCTTCAGACAGACCTGGTACAACCCAAAATTTAGGGCTATAGCTGAAAGCCTTTGTCAAAGATGTCTTACATGCCAACAAATAAATCCTGGAAGGAAGACTGTAGTGAGTTTGGGAACAATAGGACGAGAAGGAGGTCCTTTTACCAGAATGCAACTAGATTTTATTGAAATGCCCCCGAGCAATAGATTGAGGTATGTCCTGGTAGTCGTCTGTTTGTTTTCTCGTTGGGTGGAAGCCTATCCGACCAGAAGGAATGATGGAGTTACTGTGGCTAAGCTCCTGCTGAGAGAATTCATTCCTAGATATGGCTTTCCAGTAACGATCGAAACAGATAGAGGAACACATTTTCAGAATGAAATAATACAATTAATATGTGAAGCACTTGACATTCAACAAAAGCTGCACTGTGCTTACCGACCAGAGGCTTCTGGAGTGGTAGAGCAAGTAAATGGGACAATAAAGAATAGGTTAGGGAAAATGTGTCAAGCCACTGGACTCAAACGGCCCGATGCCCTGCCATTGGTGCTGATGAGCATCAGAAGCCTACCTGACAGAAAAACAGGTCTGAGTCCTCATGAAATAATCATGGGACAAGCAATGAGACAAGCACACGTACCTGTCAACAAACTGCTGACTATAACTGATGATCTCGTATTGGACTATTGCAAAGGATTGGCTGATGTGGTGCATTCTGTGTTTCATCAGGTTGGACCGGATGCGACCACTCTTGAAAGAAAACCAGCTCATGATTTCAGTCCAGGAGACTGGGTCCGCATTAAAGTCCACAGAAGAAGAAACTGCCTGGTTCCTCGCTGGGATAAGCCACGTCAAGTGATCCTGGTAACAACAACTGCTGTAAAGTGTGCAGGTGTGAAAAAGTGGGTTCATGCCAGTCATACCATCAGAGTTCCAGATCCTGAAGCTCGACCTGTAAGTCGACATCTGGAAATATCAGATACCAGCTCAGCATCTGAAGCAGAATCTGAAACGATCAGAGTTCCAGATATTGAAGCTCGACCTGTAAGTCGACATCTGGAAGAAACAAGTACTGGTTTGACAACTGAAGAAGAAACTGAAACGATCAGGGTTCCAGATCTTGAAGCTCGACCTGTAAGTCGACATCTGGAGATATCGGATACCAGTTCGGCATCTGAAACAGACCAACCTGAATCTGGTGAAAGACAGAAAGAAAAATCAGGAAACAAAAGAGCTGATATTGAAACCGGAGAAACTGAACCAAGAAACAGCGACGTGAACAGCCAAGTACAAGTTTTGGGAAGATTCCTCCAGAGATTGTTGAGATAACTGAAGAAAATTTAGATTCAGATAGAGAGATTGGGAAAAGTGCGGAAGAAAAACGAGGAGTACAAGGGTCAGAACTACAAGCAGAAGAAACACAGGAAAATCTAGATTCAGATAGAGAGATTGGGGAAAGTGCGGAAGAAAAATGAGGAGGGTTAGAATCGAATTTTCAAACAGAAGAATCACAAGAAGATTCGGATTCAGACAAAGAAACTGAGATCATAAAGTTCAAAGTTAGAGGAAGTGAAGTGAGGTCTGAGACAGAATCTGAAGAAAGTGAAGAAGAAAGAAAGCAAAGAATAGGACCAAGAAAAAGAACTTGGAGAGCAGAACGAGAAGAAAAAGAAAGTGAACTGAAAAGGCCAAGAAAAGGAGATAATTGGCCCAACGAAATTAAAAGACTGAGATATAAAATAATAAATTTGAATAAAGATAATGCGGAACAAGTAAATGAAATAACAAGTCAGAAAGGACAAAGAAAGCCAAGTGAAAGACAATTGCAGAGACCAAAAAGAGTGAAGAGACCTAACTTAAAATATAAGTCACCTGAATGGCTATACATAGCGCTGACCGACATTAAAGAAGTGGATAGCAGTCACGAAATCCCAGACAAAGACTGTGAACAAGTGGGTGAAAGTGAATTGCACCAAACTTGAAAGACAAGAAAGAAAACTGGACTAGACATACAAACTGATAAAGTCAAAGAAAGATTCCTGAGAAACCGAAAGGTGTGCCAAAAGGCAGTTGATTCTAATCAACACTACGTCATTTGAGCTGTGGAAACACATTTCTGTACATATAACTAAATAGCATTACAACATGGTAGACACTGAGAATAGAAGATCTAGATGTGAGTCTTTACGTAGATGGTGTAGGATATGTTTTATTTGTACAGGTTTGCTAACGCTTATCTGGTTTATTTTAGCAATAATAATTCCACTTAGGTTAGTTGTAGAAAATACCTCTGTAATAGTGAATGACACGAATAGTGACAAGAAAGCTAACACAAAGAACACTGCAGCATTAGTGGATAGTACTAATTTGCATAGGGATAAGTCAATAACTGATTTCTCCAAGAATGTCTTCACGAAACTTTTATACGAATATGTGGAGACAATGGATGTGAGAGATTGTTATGTCTGTATGCAGTTACCTGTGTCTGTAACAGAAGGTGTGACATATCATCACCTTCCTTTGACATATGGAATAACTTGTAGCGTTTTAGCTAGCTTATTTTATAAAACAGGTAAATTAGAGTAATATTACACTGACATAGATTCTGTTTTTGCTAAAATTCCCGTAATCCCTGAATGTAAAAGTTGCAAAGGTTTTTGGAGAGTTTTTCTTAGAAACAAAAGAATTAACATTAGAATATACATTTAGACATAATCTTACTTGTGAGTTAAGGAAAGAAGAAAAGATTTTCTTAGACATGGTAGAGGACAGAAGAGTTAAGTTTTAAAGAAAGGTAGCAGGAGAAAAGACAAAAACCCCACCTTGGGCGTTTGAAGAGAGAAGTTACGACAAAGGTGAAACAAACGCAGCTATGGTTCTATATTGGCCCCAACAGGGAAAATTGTGTATTAGTAGAGATAACACTATGTATGATAACTATTTCGTGAGTTCTAGTGAGTGCCGAGATACATACAAAAGTTTAGGGGGATGGGGATTTAAAGGAGGAAAATATCCAGTATTTCCAGGGATCTATTATATTTGCGGAAATAAAGCTTACTTTAGGTTGCCGGACCATTGGTATGGAACATGTTATCTAGGCCTGGTCTTTCCAAAGATTTTTCATGTGGAAAGAGGAACGAAAGGAATACACAAGATAGGTAAACCATCAACCCGTAGGAGGAGGGAAAGCTTCTCAGAAATAATAGGTGACATTTTTGGAGCATTGATACCAGCAGTGGGTATATTTTTGAATGCATACAAGATTCGGAAATTGTCTACAGTAGTAGATCGTTTATCAACGAATACTGCTGGAGGGTTCTTGATGGTAAATACCGAAATGGTTGCCATTAGAGCTATGGTAATGCAAAATCGACTTGCCCTTGACATTCTTTTGGCAAAAGAGGGTGGAGTCTGTGGAATGCTAAAGGTACAACATTGTTGCACTTACATTCCAGACAAAAGTGAAAATATACGGAAGTATATAAAGAACATTACTGATTTGCACAAAGAAATTGCCCCACTGGAGGTTGAAGGTGTTTGGGAGAGACTTGGTAAGAGTTTTTCCTCAATGAAGAAATGGTTCACAGAAATAGGTAGTTCTCTAATTGGGAAAATATTAATACCAGTCACAGTAATAATAATAGTAATGCTAATATTGAGATTAGCATATGTGTGTATTAAAAGAAGAAAAAGACAAAGGAGCCGATTCCGATCTCGGTCGGAGGCGCACCTAACACCATTCGGCCGGGAAAAAAGCCAGGCGAATGCCTGTTTCCCGACCGATCTGCACATAATTCCGAACGAGCAAGTACGATGCGCACAACTGCATACATTCCGACCCAGTCGTACTCACCCAATGCAGGTCCTGTTTTCCGACCGAGCCGGATCCGGAAACGCAAAATCGAGTCGCACGGAAGCCAAAATGCAGCCCCGTCCGGCCGGACAAGTACGATGCGCTTTCCGTACGCGCCGAACCCGTCGCTACGCACGGCACGTTAAAGCATCCGGGAGAGGCGCACATAAGCTCCGATTCGCGCCACAACACGATCCACGGCTACGAGACGAACACGCCAGCGACGAGGACGAGGCGAAGCAAAGAAAAAGACGAACGAGACGAACCAACCATGAATCCCATCGTGCCGATCCTACCAATATTCTACATCTACTACCGGAACAGGCACGGACGCGTACGGCGCAGAAGGTAAGTCAGACACCAACCACAAAAACAAACTACACGTACCCGACATATCACACACACACAGAGGGATGCAGAAATTACTTACACCAGCAACAGCAGCACCATAGGGGCGGGATGGCCATCAGCAATGCCACATATACACATAGGGGCCTGGATGCCTACCACTACTACCACCCCTACCCAGGGGGTGCCAGATGCCTACCACTACTACCACCCTTACCCAGGGGTGCCAGATGCCTACCACTACTACCACCTCTACCCATGGGGGCTGGATGCCTGTCACAACTACCACCCCTACCCATGGGGGCTGGATGCCTACCACCACTACCACCCCTACCCAGGGGTGCCAGATGCCTACCACTACTACCACCCTTACCCAGGGGTGCCAGATGCCTACCACTACTACCACCTCTACCCATGGGGGCTGGATGCCTGTCACTACTACCACCTCTACCCAGGGGGTGCCAGATGCCTACCACTACTACCACCTCTACCCAGGGGTGCCAGATGCCTACCACTACTACCACCTCTACCCAGGGGTGCCAGATGCCTACCACTACTACCACCTCTACCCAGGGGGTGCCAGATGCCTACCACTACTACCACCTCTACCCATGGGGGCTGGATGCCTGTCACTACTACCACCTCTACCCAGGGGTGCCAGATGCCTACCACTACTACCACCTCTACCCAGGGGGTGCCAGATGCCTACCACTATTTCCACCTCTACCCATGGGGTGCCAGATGCCTACCACTACTACCACCTCTACCCATGGGGTGCCAGATGCCTACCACTACTACCACCTCTACCCAGGGGGTGCCAGATGCCTACCACTACTACCACCTCTACCCATGGGGGCTGGATGCCTGTCACTACTACCACCTCTACCCATGGGGTGCCAGATGCCTGTCACTACTACCACCTCTACCCAGGGGTGCCAGATGCCTACCACTACTACCACCTCTACCCATGGGGGGCTGGATGCCTGTCACTACTACCACCTCTACCCAGGGGGTGCCAGATGCCTACCACTACTACCACCTCTACCCAGGGGTGCCAGATGCCTACCACTACTACCACCTCTACCCAGGGGTGCCAGATGCCTACCACTACTACCACCTCTACCCATGGGGGCTGGATGCCTGTCACTACTACCAGCTCTACCCAGGGGTGCCAGATGCCTACCACTACTACCACCTCTACCCAGGGGGTGCCAGATGCCTACCACTACTACCACCTCTACCCAGGGGGTGCCAGATGCCTACCACTACTACCACCTCTACCCAGGGGTGCCAGATGCCTACCACTACTACCACCTCTACCCAGGGGTGCCAGATGCCTACCACTACTACCACCTCTACCCATGGGGTGCCAGATGCCTACCACTACTACCACCTCTACCCAGGGGGTGCCAGATGCCTACCACTACTACCACCTCAACCCATGGGGGCTGGATGCCTGTCACTACTACCACCTCTACCCAGGGGGTGCCAGATGCCTACCACTACTACCACCTCTACCCATGGGGGCTGGATGCCTGTCACTACTACCACCTCTACCCAGGGGGTGCCAGATGCCTACCACTACTACCACCTCTACCCAGGGGGTACCAGATGCCTACCACTACTACCACCTCTACCCAGGGGGTGCCAGATGCCTACCACTACTACCACCTCTACCCATGGGGGCTGGATGCCTGTCACTACTACCACCTCTACCCAGGGGTGCCAGATGCCTACCACTACTACCACCTCTACCCATGGGGGGCTGGATGCCTGTCACTACTACCACCTCTACCCAGGGGTGCCAGATGCCTACCACTACTACCACCTCTACCCAGGGGTGCCAGATGCCTACCACTACTACCACATCTACCCAAGGGGTGCCAGATGCCTACCACTACTACCACCTCTACCCAGGGGTGCCAGATGCCTACCACTACTACCACCTCTATCCATGGGGGCTGGATGCCTGTCACTACTACCACCTCTACCCAGGGGGTGCCAGATGCCTACCACTACTACCACCTCTACCCAGGGGTGCCAGATGCCTACCACTACTACCACCTCTACCCAGGGGTGCCAGATGCCTACCACTACTGCCACCTCTACCCAGGGGTGCCAGATGCCTACCACTACTACCACCTCTACCCATGGGGTGCCAGATGCCTACAACTACTACCACCTCTACCCAGGGGTGCCAGATGCCTACCACTACTACCACCTCTACCCAGGGGTGCCAGATGCCTACCACTACTACCACCTCTACCCATGGGGGCTGGATGCCTGTCACTACTACCACCTCTACCCAGGGGGTGCCAGATGCCTACCACTACTACCACCTCTACCCAGGGGTGCCAGATGCCTACCACTACTACCACCTCTACCCAGGGGTGCCAGATGCCTACCACTACTACCACCTCTACCCATGGGGGCTGGATGCCTGTCACTACTACCACCTCTACCCAGGGGTGCCAGATGCCTACCACTACTACCACCTCTACCCAGGGGTGCCAGATGCCTACCACTACTACCACCTCTACCCATGGGGGCTGGATGCCTGTCACTACTACCACCTATACCCAGGGGGTGCCAGATGCATACCACTACTACCACCTCTACCCAGGGGGTACCAGATGCCTACCACTACTACCACCTCTACCCAGGGGGTGCCAGATGCCTACCACTACTACCACCTCTACCCAGGGGGTGCCAGATGCCTACCACTACTACCACCTCTACCCATGGGGGGCTGGATGCCTGTCACTACTACCACCTCTACCCATGGGGGGCTGGATGCCTACAACCAACAACACCCCCACTCACAGGATGGCTAATACATGACACAACAAGCACACACCAACATAAACAATGCAACATAAAGACATCCCCCCCAACACCATGACAAGCATGTGTAGACTGTGTCAAATGCCTACAACACTGAACATGACTTCGAACATACAATGTGACCCCCTATCACATGTGCCACACATAAATGTGTGTGGCCCCCACAATGCAAGCAGACCATGACCACTGTGGCAATGGGGTCCAACCCCCATCATCACAGTGACCAAAATGTAAGTGTGGGGCCCATAGCTGAAGCACATCTTGAACATTGTGGCAATGGGGTCCAAACCCCCATCATCACAGTGACCAAAAGGTAAGTGTGGGACCCATAGCTGAAGCACATCTTGAACATTGTGGCAATGGGGTCCAAACCCCCATCATCACAGTGACCAAAATGTAAGTGTTGACATTGAAAAAGCTGCAACTGCCAAACTGCATGGATGATTCCTGGTCACAGAACAACAAACACATCAGTGGCAAAGTAGTGCTTGTGTCCCATAGCAACATAGATTGGGGGAGGCAAACACTGCAGTGCAAATAAGACATACCTTTGGCCATGTGCAGACAAACATCACCCATGGGGGCTGACACTGTCAACAATCATCAATGACACAATGACAGAAGTGACCAGGATAATGCAGACCCACATATTTGCACCAATGGGCACACAAATGCAGATACCATGTGGAGACTGTAGATGTGAGGTGAACAGATACCATACCATGGCAGCAATGGGACACACAAACAATGATCATTGTGCTAACTGATGACCTAGGAGTCCCAGGGACAGCAGGGGGAACCCACCAAACAACATACAGCCAATGGCACACTAAAGATATGCCAATGCAGTGGTGCAGATGCACAAACACAAACAGGCAGACCCACACTGCACATCAAACACAACAGGTGAGGGGGGGGGTGCCAGTGTCCCCAGGCAGCCACACAACACATGATGAGGCCTGAATACCAATTACACAGATGTGCATACAGTGCCACACAAAGGTAACTCATGGATCCAAATACCCTATGTGGACAATCAGGCATTGTTAGATGAGAGGGAGCACAAATCACACATGTCACACAAGCATGTAGGAACAGCAACTGACACAGGAAGACACAGAGACACCACAGCACTACCCCCAGGGTCCCCACAATGTGGTGACCCTGGGCTGCATTACAATCCCACTGTGATGACAAAGCTAGATGTCGTTCACACTGTGAACCACAGTCATGTGTCCTGAGCAACAAACTACCATCACACCTACACAAGCACAAATCAATCAGCACGGCCAGTAAGCCAAGGCCAACATGGAGGCAGGGGTCAAGCCGTGCAACAACTCTCATCTGCACACACTCAACACCACACACCTCGACCTCCAACAATGTGCAGCAGTGAAGCTCACATGCACTGGTGACATTGCACATGCACCCATGACAATCCCATGGGTCTTGGTGGGAACCAAGGTGCAGAAACACATCACACATGGCCACTCAACAAGACTCCTGAATGTCTGACTCACTGCACACTACGCTGTACATGGACATGACGGCAATACCACACCAACCAATGGGATCCCAGCCACAGTCCCACACCAATGAAGAAGCCAAGGTCACCCACAAAGAACACACATAGACAACTACCAACATTGCAGCCCTGACCCTGAGGAGTGCCAGCAGTCACACACACAACGTGTCACAATCACTGAAAGCTAACACAAACTGGAAATCACATGACAGGTGTAAACAACAAGTGCCAAGGGGAATCCTGACTGTGACCCATCTGCGTCTGCCCACAAACTCAGCCCTGACAGCAAACACACCTATGGGTGACACCCTGATGACCAGTAATGTGCCATGCACCACATCACAGAGAACCCAGGGAGAAGACTTTGGGGGAACATAGGTCAACTCAGCAAGCATCACAAACAGGAACACCACTAGGGATCCCAGCATGCACAGCAAAATTGAAGTGAACACACAGACATGCTCATACAACACACACCTTGGGCGCAGGCGATGTCACAGGAGTACACACTGCCATGAGGGGACTCCACTCCTGTGTGAGGAAAGCTGTGCCATATGTTGCCTCAGTAGGGCTCCATCATGTCAGCAGAACACTTGGTCACACAGTCAACAATTTGCACCAAATGAAGGCTCCCGTCACATCAGCCTGGTCATGGGAGTGTCAACGAATTCATCAGCACAGATCCAACACACATGTATAGCAAGTTGCACTGACAACACAGATGAGTCCTTCCCCATTGATGCCCAAACCTGCATGTCCAGTGGAGATGGCCACACGGTCAGGGAAGTAGACTAATTGAACAATGGCAAGCACAACAGATGTGCAGGGGTGGAAGCCACAGATGTGACATTGCTAATGTAAGTAGGAAATCCCATTGCCAAATATTGAAAACATGACACCCTCAGATGCTGCTAAGGATGACATGGATACACCACAGGATAGGACACATTCCCCTGGACCACATGGGTTCCTGAACAGTAACACTTCATTTTCATGAGACCAAATAACACCATCACTGCAGCAAGGGCATGGTTAGCATCATCAACATCATGTACATCAGAAGCAAAAGCACTAGAGAACAGAAAGTTGCTTTATTCAGCATATGTGGGCTCAAAAGTTGAAGTCCAGTAAAAAGAAACAAAGGCCAATGGCCAGTCCATCCTGAAAGTTAAAACAGGGTGACAGTGGCAGATGTCACCCTAAGCATGCCTGCACTGATAAAAACCAGGGACAATCCCCTCGGAGAGGTATACGGGGGGCATGCCAGGCACCGCAGGGACAGGATCAGGGCTCACCAGAAGGAAGCAGGGAAGGGGTGGTGGGTGCTGGAGAGCCACTGACAACTGCAGTGGAGGTGTCTGACATGGTGTGTGCCGGCACAACTGGGGGGCATGACTCAGATGGTGTGGGTGCCGGCACGACTGCAGTGGACCGTGCAGATGGAGTGGACAGGTTTCCCACTGCAGTGCCCAAGTCAGACAGGGTGGTAGTGGACTCCACTGCAGTGCCTACCTCCAGGGGAGGAGAATGGGAATCAGGTAAGGTGGGCAGGACAGAGGGGAGGACACCGTCTCCACACCAGTGGCACAGACAAGCGCAGCGGGGGTGTGGGGCCGGAAGAGCAAGTGGCAGGGGAGAAGGCCTGATCTTTTTGGGGATGGTGTATCTGTGGGTGGGGGATCCTGGGGCAAGGTGTGGTGGGGGCACCTGTGGAGTGGGGGCTGAGGGATGGAGGAAGGAGACTTGGTGCCTGAGCTGCAGGGCGGTGGCGGGGTCTTGCTCTTCCGGGTCCGGGGGGACTTGCGGATGGGGGCGTCAGTCGGTCTGCGCCTGGGGAAGGGTGTCCGGGGGCGAGGGGCACTCCGCTCCGTGTGGGTGGGCTTCCTCTTCCCCCTGAATGCTGGATCAGCTGGATCGGAGGGGAAGAGGCCGAGGTCACTGAGGAAGAGCCGCTGTGTCTTTGGGGTTGCAGGTGAGGCAAGGGAGGGGGCTTTGGAGGGAGAGGCAACTGAGGACTGTGCAGTGCTCGTGGATGCGTGTGTGTGTGCCTGGGCCCCATCCCCTGTGAGTGTGGTTTCAGTCCCCTGACTGTGCGTGCGTGTGCGTCTTGTTTTTGGTGTGTGTGTCTGTGTGCTGCTCGTGTCTGTGCTGGTGTGTGCCTGTGCCGGTGTGTGTGTGCTTGGGACAGGTAAGGTGCTGGGGAGTGTGGATGGGGCAGAGGCAGGAGGGGTGAGGGACTGTTGGAGGAGGGACACTGCTGCCGTCAGGGAGGAGTCCATGGACCTATTGCCCCTCTGTAGGGCAGACATGCCCGATGAGATGCCCTCCATGAACGACACCAGCTGAGTCAACAGAGTGGTGTGGGCTTGGAGGACACTCAGCATGGCTGTCTGCCCTACATGGAGCTGGCGAAGGAGGTACACAGACTCCTCACTCAGGGCAGCAGGGGACATAGGGGCAGGGGGTGCGGTGCCTGGCCCGAAGGAGACACGCTCCCGAACATGGGAGCCTCCACGGACCTCGGGAATGGGAGCCGATGGGAGGGCGGTGGTGGTGGTGGTGGTGGTGGTGGTGGCGGGGACAGCAACACTAGCTGGGGTGTGGTGGCTGCTGACACCCGCATCCACAAGGGAGTCATCCACCGAGCTGCTGTGGTCCTCAGCTGAGGTGGATGGTGCTGAGGACTCCTCGGTGTGGCTCCCCTCGCCCTCCGTGCCCCTGGGTCCCTCCGACCACTCCTCGGCTGCTGACCCAGTCTGGCTCTGCGGCTCCTCCTGGCCCGTGGATCTGTCCCCTCCTGTGGCCGTGGATGTATCTGCAAACAATAGGGAAACAGACAGACATCAGTCACCTGCACCGAACGCACACACCACAGTAAGTACAGCACATTACAGAGCAAGCCCTGGCATCCTTAGTTGAACATTGCCAAAAGTGCCCAAACAGAATAGGAGAAGCCAATTGTCAGTCTGATGGTCAACCATGGCACTCACATCCCTCCTGGCCTTGCACCCATCTGTCTGGTGTCTGTTGGATGGCAATACCCCAGTGTGGACACATGCACCACCTACACAGTAGTTGGACAGTGCAGAAAACACGGTGAAGCATGTGAACATGCACACATCACAACTCTTGCCACTGAGTCAGTACAGGTGTCCGGATGAAAGGGATGCCCAGTGTCAAATATGAAATGCATGTGATGCATACCAGCGACAGACACCATGATGCACCCATGTCCTTATAGCCATTGCCACAATGGTGTGCATGTAGCACATGTCACTCCCCTGCAGGATCACTCATAGGAAGTTACATGCCATGGCACAGGCATGCCTGCTAAGTCATACATCACTGTCTCCAGTCACATGGGCAGGGCAGCCAGACAACAACAGTCTGCACTGTGTCACAATAGTAGGTCATGGGGAATGCAAGTCCTGGAGCTGAACAAGTGCACATGTACATCCCCCAAACACCACATCATCTGAACCCTTATCTGTCCAGGTCATACCGATTGGACAAATGGGAGACCTGTAACACAACCCTCTGAACCTGAGCACCTCACAATCTGCTGTGAATGGGAAACAGTTGCCTGAACTTCACATTCATATACCCCAGTCTGCACGGTCAGGTGATCAAACACCTATGTGTCACACAAGTATCGTCTCCTATGGTTACATCTCCTGTGGCATGCTGAGTCCCAACCGAGAAACACCCCAGCAGTCCTGACAACGAAGCCACAGCACACTGACACAGAGGCAGACACCTGAGGGGACATATCACTGAGCATAACGTGTCAGCTGATACACGGGAGTGGGAGTACAGAGTGTATTGTATGTCCTGGAGTAGGCATGACTGTCCTGCCCCACATGAATGAGGGATGAGCCCTGGACAGTAGGCAGCTGGCTAAGTATGTGTGACACACGTAATATACACACTCCTGGGGCCCAAACATTGTTCCCACCCGCAGCATGGGTGTGTGCCAGATACCCCAGGCACATGTGGTGGATCAGCTCAGCAATTGGACCACATATCAAAGTAACACGCAGATTACATTTCAGAACACAGGCATTGTGTAAGCAATGGACCTACCCATGATGCCCACCACAGAGTTAGGGGAACAGATGCTGTCCCCCACCTTGAGTCAAGCAAACTGCAAGGACACAGTACCCAAGTGACACAATTCCCTGACTGCAAGGGCCACACCTGGGTATCAGATGAGGAGTGGGCAGTGCACAATCGAGGGACATGGGTCCTGGACCACATGACTGATGTACTGTGGAAGTTTAACCAGGCCAGAGGAGGGCACATAGCATGGCAGACAAAGTTCACAATGCAGTCATGGACTCACCCCCTCCTTGCTGCTCTCTGGCCTTCAGCTGCCCATCCAGATCAGGGAAGACCACCGCCAGGATCCTGATCATGTGGGGTCAGGGTCCGGTGTCCGCCCCTAATGCGAGGAGGCGACAGCTTCAGCTGGACCTGTGCGATCCTCCGGGTCCAGCCCCGAAGGTCCTGCCACCTCTTCTGGCAGCTGCGGATCCGGCGCTTGTAGTCCCCCACGGATCTCACTGCCCGGACGATGGTCAGCCATATCTTCTGCTTCTGGTGGGCATCAACCTGTGAGGATGACAAAGTGAGAATGCTATTACTACACATGCAACATATCCGTGCATTACACAGTTGGATATACATGTCTCAATCACAGGGGCACATGATGTACACAGGCAGTGCAACAATGGCTATGGACAGTATGCCAGCAGTTACTACATGGTATCATTGCCTGGGAAGTAAAACCTTGTTTAAATGCACTGTCACTGCACTATACCTGTTCAGTGCATGTAACTACACACTATGGGGGGTGACAACTACTCAGTGAGCCTGCCAGCCAGTGGCGTGCAGACTGTTAGCCTTGCTAGTCAGACAACATGCACATTTAGTAAGGCAGTGGACAGCACACTCACCTGCTCCCCTGCTTTCCCATACAGCTTGCTGTACTGTGGAAGGAGGCTGTCCAGCAGGGCCTGGTTCTCCTCAGTGCTGAAGGCTGGGGCTCTCTCCACAGTACGTGCCATTGCAGGGTCCAGAGGGTGCAGATACAGCAGCAGTGGTGGTGGCAGATGTCGTCCTGGAGCATGTAGTGCAGGCAAGTGAGCTCTCAGGGGAACAGCCAGCATTATATGTGTGCTGCAGAGGCAGATACTGTCCCATGTGTCCAAAGTGATAGGTCCAAGTCGTTTGCATCTTCTGAATCTGGCCAATCCATGGAATTCCACCACTTACACACGCCCACAGCATCCTTCAAAAGTTCAACTTCATGACACCCATGAATTTGCAACATTGTTGTGGGTGACCAACTGAATTTACAGCATCAGACTCGTTCAAGATTTGAAAACGCGTCTGTTGCCAGGCCAGGCCATAGCCAATGGGTGCGCACCGATCGGTCCATTGCTGTTCAACGCGCGTACCGGGATACAACGGCGTACCGCGCACATTGAATGCAATGGGCCGGCCGGGCACACCGATCGGTCCATTGCTGTTCAACGCGTATTGCGGATACAACGCGTACCCGCTCACATTGAATGCAATGGGCCGGCAGGGCACACCGATCGGTCCATTGCTGTTCAACGCGTATTGCGGATACAACGCGTACCCGCTCACATTGAATGCAATGGGCCGGCCGGGCACACCGATCGGTCCATTGCTGTTCAACGCGTATGCGGATACAACGCGTACCGCTCACATTGAATGCAATGGGCCGGCCGGGCACACCGATCGGTCCATTGCTGTTCAACGCGTACCAGCTCACATTGAATGCAATGGGCCGGCAGGGCACACCGATCGGTCCATTGCTGTTCAACGCGTATTGCGGATACAACGCGTACCCGCTCACATTGAATGCAATGGGCCGGCCGGGCACACCGATCGGTCCATTGCTGTTCAACGCGTATTGCGGATACAACGCTGCACTGGCTCACATTGAATGCAATGGGCCGGCCGGGCACACCGATCGGTCCATTGCTGTCCAACGGCGTATTGCGAATACAACGCGTACCCACTCACATTGAATGCAATGGCCAATGTGTGTGCACCGATCGGTCCATTGCTGTCCAACGCGTATTGCGAATACAACGCGTACCCGCTCACATTGAATGTAATGGCCAATGTGTGCGCACCGATCGGTCCATTGCTGTCCAACGCGTATTGCGGATACAACGCGTACCCGCTCACATTGAATGCAATGGGCCGGCCGGGCACACCGATCGGTCCATTGATGGTCAACGCGTATTGCGAATACAACGCGTACCCGCTCACATTTAATGCAATGGGCCGGCCGGGCACACCGATCGGTCCATTGCTGTCAAACACGTATTGCGAATACAACGCGTACCCGCTCACATTGAATGCAATGGCCAATGTGTGCGCACCGATCGGTCCATTGCTGTCCAACGCGTCCATGTACAAGTCGCTGGCATATGTCACCATGCCTGTCACAGGTGAACATATGCCAGCCACATATACTTCCCAGGGAGTGAGGGGCACACCTGCAACACCACAGCCTGTCCACACTGTATCCTAAGGCATGTAAGGCTGCATTACCTATTCCGTGTATGGGGGTGAACATGTTGTTCTGTGGGTGTCACTTGGGGGCAGCCACTCCCAGGCTGTGCACGTGTTCATGGGGACAGAATCCTTGGTGTTTCGTGTACATGACCACTGTGATGTGCAACTGTTCATTCATGAGCATGTGGCATGGTCACATTTCACGGTGGTGTATGTGTATGTCATGTCACATACCCCCTGAGTCCCATGTGGGATGGTATGTACGTCCCAGGGTGACCCATTGCCACAATAGTGATGGTCCTCCACAGTCTGTGTGCATGTTGTGTTTACAATGTCTCTGATTCCATGTGCACAATGGGAGACAGTCTCCACATCCACGTTGTTTGTGCATGGACTTTGATGTTGTGCGTGTGTGTGTCACAGACGTCCATGTCTGTCCTGCCGAGGCAACAGGGACCACTACCTGTGGGGGTCATGGTTGTTTTGCTGTGGTGTATTCATGATACACCATGTCATGCCAGTGTCCATGTGGCAATACAGGGTCCCTGGGAATCTACCTGTCGTAGAGCTGTGATGCCTGGGGCACATCTGTCCTCACATGTCACTGTGGGGTGTGTTTGGAACGTGGCAGCAGGAGATGGGAACTGTGACACGGCCTCATCATATCCCATGATATATGTAGAGAACAAGGGTACCCCAATAGTAAGACCAAGGGTAATATATATAGTTGAAAAAGACAGCGGTCTGGGGTGAGGCCAAAAGGGTCCTCGGGTAGCCAGAGCTACTATTATTTCAAGTGAAGCCTTTGTCTAGGTTTTAGTAGTGAAAGGAGAGTCCCAACAGGACTGGGAAAACAATAAATGCGGGGACACAAGGTTGTACGAATGACATCACATTTATTAACATCATAAGGGAGTGTCATTCACATTATAGGAGCTAGTCCTGGTGCTCACACAGAGGTGAAAGTGCGTGAAGTGATAGGTGCTAGTGACTTAAAATTTACATCGCATTGACAACACTGTACAAAACTCCGTAGTTAATAAGATATGTTAAAGGAGTTTCGGTTGTGGAAGTCGACGGCGTTCGATCTCCTTAGTTAGAGATCATCATCAGGACGAGAAAGCGTGTGAGCAGGTAGGATCTGGCAGCGGGATGCTGCTTGTTTAGAGTCGTCGCGGGGTTGCGAAAACCGTGGGTGGTTCCAGCGAATGTGGTATCAGTAGAGGGAGGTCCAGCCAGTCAGCGTAGTTCGTACTGGACGTTGGAAAACAGGGAATCAATCACGGTGAACCGATTAGCCCGCCGGGGCCAGTTGAGGAAGAAAAGAGGAGGGACTGGATCCTGCTACCTCCAATGCAAACAGCATGCAGTTAATGGTGCTGGAGTCTGTCGGAGCTGACTAACCCGCTCCGACAGACTCCAGCACCATTAACTGCATGCTGTTTGCATTGGAGGTAGCAGGATCCAGTCCCTCCTCTTTCTTCCTCAACTGGCCCGGGCGGGCTAATCGGTTCACCGTGATTGATTCCTGTTTTCCATCGTCCAGTACGAACTACGCTGACTGGCTGGACCTCCCTCTACTGATACCACATTCGCTGGAACCACCACGGTTTTCGCAACCCCGCGACGACTTAAACAAGCAGCGTCCCGCTGCCAGATCCTACCTGCTCACACGCTTTCCGTCCTGATGATGATCTCTAACTAAGGAGATCGAAACGCCGTCGACTTCCACAACCGAAACTCCTTTAACATACCTTATTAACTACGGAGTTTTGTACAGTGTTGTCAATGCGATGTAAATTTTAAGTCACTAGCACCTATCACTTCACGCACTTTCACCTCTTGTGTGAGCACCAGGACTAGCTCCTATAATGTGAATGACACTCCCTTATGATGTTAATAAATGTGATGTCATTCGTACAACCTTGTGTCCCCGCATTTATTGTTTTCCCAGTCCTGTTGGGACTCTCCTTTCACTACTAAAACCTAGACAAAGGCTTCACTTGAAATAATAGTAGCTCTGGCTACTCATCATATCCCATGGCACAACCTGGGACTTGTTGATGCCACTTGTTGAACTGTGATGTTAGATGTTGGCCATGTATGTGCCATACATGTCCTTACGGAACTGCACACATCATGTACTTGTGCCTCATATTGATGTATCATGTGATATTGAGTTTGGTCAATGCCACATATGTGGGGTGACTGACAATCTTTCTTTCTTCACCTATGCACTGCAGGGCACCAGCTGTGCATAGACCATTCCCTGACCTTGCAACCATGGTGGAACGGGACTGCATCCGACGGTACCGCTTCACCAGGCCGCTGATTGAGGTATTGACGGTGCGGTTGGCCCCACATTTGCAAGCTGGCCGGACATACCCTACAGCGCTGACCCCCAAGGTGAAGGTGATGGCAGCCCTACACTTCTTTGCCACCGGTACCTTTCAACACACTGTGGCGACTGCTGGTGGGATGTCACAGACCATGTTCAGCCGTGTGCTCCGCGATGTTTTGGAGGCTATGTTGATATACCTGAACCAGTACATCTATTTCCCTAGACTCCGACAACTCACTGACGTGAAGAGTGACTTCTATGCCCTGGGGAGGATGCCGCATGTCATTGGCTCCATTGATGGGACACATGTTGCTTTGGTACCACCACAGGCCCAAGAGCAGGCATACAGGAACCGCAAACACTACCACTCGGTCAATGCACTGGTGGTATGTCTTGCAGATATGAGCATCTCACACGTCTGTGCCCGTTTCTCCGGTTCTGCACACGATGCCTACGTGATGAGGAGTAGTCGCATCCCGAGGATGATGTCACAGATGCGGAACCAGCGTGCCTGGCTTGTTGGTGGGTACTGACTTTGTACCATTGTGTGTGTTCTGCAATGTAGTGTTCCACACTCTTTTCCAACTCAGCTAATGTGCAATTGTCTGTATGTAGGTGACTCCGGATACCCCAACATGCCGTGGTTGCTGACGCCCCTCAGGAACCCTGTGACACCAGCCCAGATGCGCTACAATGAGGCACATGGTCGGACCAGGAGAGTGATTGAGCGGACATTTGGTCTCCTGAAGAGCCGCTTCCGCTGCCTGGACAAGACAGGAGGGGCCCTCCCATATGCCCCAGCAAAGGTGTGCAAGATTGTCATCATCTGCTGCATGCTACACAACCTGGCAGTGCGGAAGGAGTTGCCTCTCATCCTGGATGACGATGACCAACATCCGCCACCTGTGGAGGATCCTGGCCTGGACCACGATGCCAGTGATGATGGTGATGTCCGCACACAGCTCATCACCAACTTCTTCAGCTGAATGTGAGTATCCAGAGATGTCATGTCAATGATGTGAGTATGCATGATATGTGTTGGTGGTGCTCTGGTGCTGTTTGAGTGTGTCCATGTGCTACATGACTGTATGCGTGTAGCGATGTGTCCTTACAGGTAGTCTGTACTCCCCAACAGTGTTGACATGCTAACTTGGTTCTGGGTGGGCATCTTGTGACATGTATTGGGCATGAGTATTGCAGTTCTGTCCTGTTCTTCAGTGCTTTTGACTGTGTTTCATTTCTGTCCTTCACAGGGTACTTTCAGAGTCGTTTGGTCAACTGTGATCCCCGACACCGTGATCCGACTTCCAGGGTGGTAGCTGTCGTGTCCCTACAGGTGATGTGCGCCACACCCATGGACTTCCTTCCTTCTACACTTGTTGACTGTGTGCCCGCTGCCAGGTGGGATTACCTTGCATCTGTAGTGGTTACAACATGTTGCAAATGTGTAATAAACCTGTGCTTCACTTTGTGATGTGCGTTGTCTGTGGTCACACATCTGACTGACATTTGCTTACTGCACCAGTGGGCTAGTTGACAAAGACTGTGAATTGGTGTTGTGTCTGTGCATTGCACCGTATTTCCTGGCAACATCAGTGTAGGCGATGAGTCAGATGGCCTAGGTGTGTATATGTTGTGTAGCCCTGGTGGTGTGTCTCCCTCATATGTGTCACGTTGCCATGACTCACATGCCTGTGTTGTACTTGCTGTAGCAGTTAGCATGCACAGTGTAATTTCGCAGGTCATCATATCCATGACAGAAACCACGTTGGAATCACAACAGAGGCAGGTATGGTGTATTACTGTGTTTATTGTCATACATGTGTGTGTATAGTGCACAGGATGGTGGGTGCTGTACATTTTGATTGCAATCCAAAGTTCCTAGATGAATTGGAAGTCCTGGTAGCAGAAATGTCCTGAATAAAGTCCACAGTCAGCTGATACATTGGTCCAACTTGTACTCCCCATGTCATGGGGGGAGTTGTGTTGCAGTCAACAGGGTGAACAGTTTGCGCACAAAGGTGATTATCCAGAACAGGTTTTGGCTTCCTGGGGGTTGCACATGGCCATCAGCCTCTCAGTTGCCCCTCCTCAGACGACCCCTCTTCTTTGGGGGGGGGACCCTCAAGTGCAGGCTGCTGCGGTGCAGGGGACTCTCCGCCAGAGTCATCCTCCCTCCCTGTGGCAGTTGCAGTTGTTTCAGCACCAGATGTTGTGGGCACACAGGGAGGTGTTGACTGGTTGCTGCTCATCTGGCGGAGGCATTGTAATATGTCCCTATGCACCGCCGTCATCTCTTGCAGTGTGTCCCACTTGGACTCCACGCGGGACATGTGTAAGTCCAAGCGTGCATGATGGGCAGCCTGCTGCTGTTTAATGTCCCTGAGGAGCCCCACTGCCTGGCTGAGGTCTCCTGGTGCTGGACTGGTACGCATCAGCTATGCGTACCAGTTGTGGGTCACCATGCAGTCCAGACCCCTCTGCGATCAGCGACCTATGTCTCCCACCCCTCCCACCACCCCTGGCGACACGTGCAGTACCTGAGGTGGCACGCACAGGTGACCCTGGGCCCCCTTGGGGTTGTTGGTGGTGTTGGTGTCCATAGCCCCACGTTGGTCCAGGGTCCCTGTGCTGGTGGTGGTGGTGCTCCTTGGTCTGTCCATGTCGGCAGGGGTGGTATGTGTGTTGACAGTCGTTGGAGGGGGGGGTGCAGCTGGTGGTCCTGCTGGTGCTGCATGATGACTTGCTCCGGAGGTGCCAGGTAGGTCTTCGTCATCCGAGGAGGGCAGAGGCTGTTCCACACCAGTGATCTCCATTTCCCCTTGTGCCTGGGACGGGGAATCCTCAGCGTCTGCTGCTGTGTCCCCATCATCACCTGTTTTTGGGAGACACACACAATGTATGTTATGTTTCTGCAGGCATCAATGGTTGACACACCTGACAGTTGTGACTGTACCTCTGGATGCGGGCCTGTACATTGCATTGTCCTAAGTTGTCACAGTCAGAGGTTGATATTGGTGTAGCACATTGTCCTGCATACTTTGGGCATTTCTATATGAATGTTGGGGTGTGTACATGGTCTGCATTGGTTGTATTTGGTTGACATCCGGCCCTCCTTCCCACCCAGCCAGATATTCCACCATGGAACGTGCTTCCATTGCAGGGAGTGCAAGTTGTCTTTCAGGATGTCAGTCAGTGGTGTCCTGCTGTTGGTTGGTGCACATTTGCCAGCAGGGCCTTGTGCTCCCCACAGCAGTACCCAGTGTCAGCCATCTTGTCAGTACTTTTCCACTCCCTGTGATGTGCGCATGGTTCAGGGTGGTGTTGATGGGACAGTTGTGGGGGTGACCAATATCTGTGACTACCACTCCCATCAGGCTATTGCCTCCACCCCACTTCCCAGCATGCCCATACTTACTTGCTTTTGGGTGGACTTCACTGTGTGTGAGTGTGAGAGCAATGGCAAGATGGCTGACAGTGGTGTCCTGCTGTTGGTTGGTGCCCAGTTCCCAGCAGGGCCATGTGCTCCCCACAAGTGAGCACCAGTGTCAGCCATCTTTGAAGTGGCTTTTGACTCCCTGTGAGGTGTGAATGCTTGGGTGTGAGCTTGCTGGGCCATGTGGGTGGAGGATGTTGGGCTGTGACTACCACTCCCATCATGCTATTGCCTCCACCCCACTTCCCAGCATGCCCATACTTACTTGCTTTTGGGTGGACTTCACTGTGTGTGAGTGTGAGAGCAATGGCAAGATGGCTGACAGTGGTGTCCTGCTGTTGGTTGATGCCCAGTTCCCAGCAGGGCCATGTGCTCCCCACAACTGAGCACCAGTGTCAGCCATCTTTGAAGTGGCTTTTGATTCCCTGTGAGGTGTGCATGCTTGGGTGTGAGCTTGCTGGGCCATGTGGGTGGGGGATGTTGGGCTGTGACTACCACTCCCATCATGCTATTGCCTCCACCCCCTTCCCAGCATGCCCATGCTTCCTTCCTTTTGACTCTGCTTCCCTGTGGGGTTGTGTGCCTGTGCTGACAAGATGGCTGACAGTGTTATCCTGGGGTTAGTTTTGCTACAAGTCCCATGTGTGTCCCTGTGCTTCACACTGCATGACCCAGGGTTGTGGTTCTTTGTGGGATATTTGATTAGAGTGTGAGGCAATGCATTCTCCCAGGTGAGTTGTGTGGAGTTTGTGTTAAGGGTGTGTGTGAGTGGATCTGCTGGTAACTATGATCAGTGCTGTCAGTCCTCCTTCCCACCCAGCCAGATTTTCCAACATGGAACGTGCTTCCGTTGCAGGGAGTGCAAGTTGTCTTTCAGGATGTCAGTCAGTGGTGTCCTGCTGTTGGTTGGTGCACAGTTGCCAGCAGGACCTTGTGCTCCCCACAGCAGTAGCCAGTGTCAGCCATCTTGTCAGTTATTTTCCACTCCCTGTGATGTGAGCATGGTTCATGGTGGTGTTGATGTGCGCATTGTGAGGGTGGGCAATATCTGTGACTACGACTCCCATGATGCTATTGGCTACACTGACTTGCCCAGCATACACAGGATTCCTTCCTTTCAGTGGGCTTCACTGTGAGGTGGTGTTGTAGTGGTGGCTACATGTCTGGATGTGTTTGTTAGTTATATTTGTGCCATTGCCTAGCTGTAGTTGTAGTTGTGTTTGTACATGTGCTGACACAGTTACATATCACTATGAGATGGCATGTGTTGTGTTTATCTGACTGACATACACATTTTGGGATGATTCTGTTCTGGTTGGTGTGTATTTGCTAAGGGTGCATGGTTTGACTCTCCCTTGACAGTGATGTGTGTGTATTGTCGCACAATATTTTGTACATTTTTGTGTACTCACCAGGCTCTGGGATGTTTTTCTAGTCCATATACGCTCACTGGTGGTAGGATGGCCCGCACCTTCTCCTCCCAGGGCCTGAGGTATACTGGTTTGGCAGGAGGGCCACTGCCGGTGTGTTGGCTCAATAGGTAGTCCTTCTTCAACAGCTCCCTGACCCTCCTGCGCACGTCATACCACCTGTTCTGGATGTCTCCCTTTGTGCGCAAACATGGTGATTGTGCGTTCACCCTGTTGACAATCCTCTCCCACATCTTGGTTTTCTGCGACATGGGTGACTGTTGGACCAGTGTACCAAACAGCTGTGGCTCTACCCTGAGGATCTCATCTACCAGGACTTCCAATTCACTATCTAGGAACTTATGATTCTTCTTTGGGGGCATGGTGATGGGTGGTGATGGTGAGTAATGTGTGTGTTGTTGTGCAGGTGAGGGTGTGTGAGTGTGTGTTTTGCTGGGTGTATGTGAGGGTGCTATTTGTTGAGGTGCTGATGGTGTGTGGCATGTGTGATGGATGAGCTGTGGGTGGGTGTGTGGTTGCTGTCTGTTGAGTGCTGGCAGGTATTTTGAATTTGCAAAGGATCATGGTAGGGATTTGTGTCCTTTATATGGGTGGAGTTGTGGGTGTGTCTTTGTTCCATGTCCCCCCCCCCAGTATGTATTGCCTTTGTAATTGCTTGTTTGGCCTTTTTTTGTGTGTTTTTGCCTTAGTACTTTTTGTGCATGTAGGAGACGTTCTTGTGACCGAGTCGGACCCTGCAGTTGTCTCGTACGAGCTTCTCCGAGTCGTTCACGCTGTGTTTGTGCTGTTTTCTATGCTGCGTACGCGTCGGTCGCGGTGTATTGGGTTGGTTCGGCTCGCAGTTTTGTATGCGTGTCAGTCGTACGGCTTGGGCTCCGTGCGACTCGGTCGTGTTTCCCACGCGTTGCATCGTACTTGGCGGGTAGGAGTTCGCGGATACGTTTCGTTCGGGATTCTTCCTGGTGCGTGTCGGTCGGTTAGATTCGCGTGGTTTTCTGGCCGGATAGCTGTTTTCCGCGCGGCTCGGTCGTTCGGCTTGTGTTCCGTACGAGTCGGTCGGATTTTGCACGCTTCTCATTGTACTTTGCGGGTCGGGCTGCACCGGTACGTGTCGGTCGGAAGGAATTCCGGCTCGGAGTCGGTCGGTACGTTTTCCAGCCCGAATCGGAATCGGCCCCAAAATAGAGTAAAAAGAGAAAATGAGAAAAATAAAGAAAGAGAACGGGAAATGGGAGAGATAGAAATGGAAGAGTTAAAAGAGAACATGTACAAACGGTCTAAAAGCCAAGATGAAAAGAACACGGTTGTATAAACTAACAAAAAGCAAGTGGACAAGAAGCATTTATCTGATAAATTTTGTAGGGAATTTTGTAGGGATAGGTTTTTGTGGTGATGGGAATTGATGGAGCAGGGTAAACGAAATAATTTGTACCCCTTGGGAAATTAATGACCTCTTAATAATTAATAATACTAACTGTTTGAAATGCATGTACTAACCAACAAATGCACCTTTTTAGTAAACACCACACGTGGGTAAATGTGCAGAATTGTGCAAAACCTAATCTACTTACAAATGTGAAGTTAATTAACCTTAGTATTGTGATTTGCGTACTAATTAGAGTGAAATTGCATGATTTATGTTGCGTAATAAATTTGTATTGTGGCAAAGAATGCAGATGGTAAGTAAAATGGCTTTAAATGTTGCTTCTGCTAGGTAACACCTAACACGGGTCTTTAGAATGGCGGGTGGTAAACAGAAAGGCTTATTTTCTTTGTTTTAATTTCGGTTGTGTTTGTTCTTATGATAGTTCGTTCGGGCCTGCTAAGCCATGCTTCGAAAATGGCTGCTGGAGAGGATGAGATCACGTGAGGCGGCTAAGATGGCCTCTGCGCAGAAGCAATAAAGAATTCAAGTCACGTGAATACGGCCTGTGCCCGGAGTGAGAGATGTCAGGGTTAAGCTGACCTGCAAGGAGACAACTGCCAAGTAATCAGCATGAATTCGTGGGAATGGATGGGAAAGGACCGAGTGACAATGGATGGACTAAAATGTGACCATCGAGGATCGCAACAAAATTAATTGACAAGTTGGACTACTTTTGACCAAAAAGTCAGGAGACTTATTGTATGCTTTATTGTCCCCAAACCAGTTTGAACAAGGAGGGCGATGAGGTGACCATCACCAACCCTCCAATGGACCAATTAGCATGATTCTTGCCCCTAAGGATTGCAACTTTTATGTGTAGTAAGCCAGAGAATAGGGTATAAGAGAGTCTGCTCTTATGTGGGGGTTGGTTGGTGTGGCTGCTGCTGCTGCTGTTGGTGTTTTCCTGCCATGCCGCTTCGTTATTTTTCATTTTTCCACCTCAATACTACGAAAGACTCTGTCATTTTTGGACTTTGAACTTTGACTGGGGAAGGAACGAGATCGTTGCGGGAATCCTGTCCGGGAGGTGCGTCCGAGGAGGTTAGCGGGACAGTCAGTCAGTTTGGGAGTTCTATTCTGTGATCTATGGTTTATCTTCCTTTGATGAACCATTCTTGCCATCACCCCTTGGCCGAGGGTAACGCATATTTTCATTTTCCTAAAACCTTAAATGTTTATTGATATATTAAAATGTGTTTGTTTAATAAAGAATCTCACTTATTTGATTGAAGAATTTAGATAAAATTATATTCTAACTTAAAAATAGTTTGTGGTTCTTTAGTAAAGTTATGATTTGTAAATATTAAAGGTTATAATTGTGATTGAGCTGGTCTTAATCACCATCAACTTATTCTACTAGTTGGTCCATCGACCAAACAGCGGAGTACCTTGATGTTTAGAACCGACAGGATCAAAGGTTAAATGTATATAATGAATAAATTATTATTCTGTCAAATTTAACAAGGTATCCCGTTCGTCCAGCAGCACATTCTCCTTAGCGTGAAATCCAGAGGTTGAATGAATGTATGTATGCGGTGTCATGGGCCCCACCGACATAAGTTTTAAATGACAATAGGTTGCATAAATGTTTTTACCTGGATTGGTGACCTAAGGAGAAATTTATATTAGCCGTGCTGGATCACATGTCTCCACACAAATGGCTGCATACCCCCTGTAGATAGTCTGGAGGCAGGGCCAGGAAGACAGTAAACCTGTGCACTTCAAAGGCATTCCTCTAGAAGCTTCTCTCCATTTCAAAGGCACAACTGGATATAGATACTGGACCTCAGACACCACTTCAGTTCACTAGTGGACTTGTGGATACTCTGCCAGGAAGAAGGACTGCTGTGCAGGTGAAAGAACTGCCACTCTGCTGGACTGCTGCTCTGAAGGAGTGCTGACCTGCTGTGCTGATCTGTAGCCCATCTGCCTGGGTGAAAGGACTGGACCTGCATCACTTTAACCCAGAAACCAGAGTGGCACCAAGAGCTACATGGCTGGCCTCCTGGTCAGAAGCCTAAGGGACACAACAGGCTTCCAACAACGTTGCTCTGGCACCTAGACCCTGCCAATCATGAGTCTACCCTCCATCGACTATCTGTGGTGCCACTCCAGTCCTAGACCCTTAGAAGTAGGCGTAGGGTGCTCTGCCAGCCTCTGTCGAGCCAGCGGGTACTGCGTGGATTGGACCCGTCGCAAAGACCTGCATCGCCCTTGCTGTCCCATCGGAACCCCCACTGCATGATGTATCTTCGGCGCATCCCTTGTCAACAGCCACCTCGATGACGACACTGGTCTCTTCATCGCAGCCTTGCAGCTCTTCGGAACCGATACATCGCCCTGACTGCACGCCACATCGGATGCCGGTCTTCACACCGCAAGCCCCATTGACAGGATCCTCAATGCCACACGCCCTCGCATTGCAACCTCGCCGCATCTCGGAACCAATGCATCACTACATCTGCGCAATGCATCTTCAATGCGGATCTTCGTAATGTATCTTCAACGCGGATGTTCGCAATACTCGACAAACCAGGATTCAAGGTACTTTGTTCAGCAGGCTTAAATGGGTGTCTGTAACCGTCGCAGTCAGCCTGAACTTGCAATTTTGTCCCTGTCTGCCGCAACCAGATATCCACAGTTGGTGCTTTGTGCTTTTTGGAGCTATTTTCACTGAAATCTTTAGAATTGCATATCTCCGGTTCTGCTCATTGGATTTTTGATGTTTTGGTCTTATTCCATTTATTAAAGAACAGTCTAGTTTCCTAACTTGGTGTGGGATCCTTTTTGTGTGATGTCTCCACTTTATTACTGTTTGAAGTGTTGCACAAATACTTTACACATTGCCTCCAAGCTAAACCTGACTTCTCTGTGCCAAGCTACCAGAGAGTTTATCACATGTTGATTTAGGGTTGACTTGTGCCTTACCCTGACAAGAATTGTGGCTGCTGTTTGACCAGGGTTCACACCCCAGTCAACCAATAATTCAATTTCTTAAAACCTCCCTCAAAGGGATTATATTTAAAAGTGCTATAAAACGAACCTTTCTTTGTAAGTGGCATCATAAAACACTTTATTAAATGTGTTATAAGGAAGCTGTTCACCTTGGCAAAGATAGGATGCTCTGTGTGCTATATGGAAAATGCATAAAATAGAGGAGAGTAGAGGAGTCTAGGGTGGAGAGGGGAGGAGGGTGGGGAGGGTAGTGGAAGAAAGAAGTGGAGGGGACGGGATTGAAGAAGAGTAGGGAAAGGCAGAGGATGGGAGGAGAGGAGAGGTGACCAAAGGAGAGGAGAGGAAAGGGTATGGGTAAGGAGAGGAGAGGGGAGGGGAGGAGAGGAGAGGAAAGGAGAAATCCACTGATAAAGCGGGAGCGTTCACCTCAAAAAGGCATCTTGGCGCTAAAACCAACAAAAGACTGTAACAGTAGAGCACAGTTGAAAAAGAGTGGAGATTAAATTAAAAAAGATAACTTTTCAGAGCCTTCTGAAATTACATATAGGAGCTAATTAGATTTAATCCTAAACAGGAGTTCGTTTCCGGGCAATGGTCCAAAATGTGACAAAGCCATGAGTCCCATTCTTATCTTTTTAATCCGAATTATTGCAGTTAGAATTTGGAAGTTAGTATGGAGATCTCTCCATTGCTGACAGAGCTGAAATCTTTATGCTAAGGGTTTTTTCGACCAGAAACAGCCTCTTTAATATAACAGGAAGCCAGTCCAGGTGAACACTCTCTTGAGAAACATGAGGAACATTCCTACAGGAATCAGTGGATGCAGTCACTCTGAATGCTCTCACTCTAACCACACCACCCCCCTCAATTAACATTCTCCTGTAACATCATCTTACATCCTCCCTAACTCCAACACACTTCACAATAAACATTTCCCAGAAGCAATATTTTCTCCCTCCCTAACCACAGGATATCCAGGAAGCATCTTTCTTCCTGATCCCCAATTCTAATAAACTACTAAAGTAGCGGAACACAGAACCTTACTATTGGTCAGTTTATCCTGACCTATGGTTGTGATGATGAAGGTGACCAATTAAATGATTAACTCTTGGACCGAAGAGATGAGATTTGTATGGGATGGGATGGGGCTAAGGAAGGGACATTAGAGGGTTAGCACCATTCTATGCACATGAAACAGACATGTGTGGCAGTGCCATTTCCTATCATTCTAGCACTTTGATGACTGTGTACAATGACTGACCAGACAAATGATAGTGCACGTGCACTTTGGAACAGAAAATACTCTGAGCTTGAAGTTGACGTGAAAAGTAGGTGTGAAGCAGGGGTGCCTGCTAGTTGCCTTGATGTCTATTTCCCATTCCAGTTGAATGGTATCATTTATATAGTGCTTCACGCCTCACTGTTTGGTACCAAAGTGCATTTTTGGGTGGCCAGTATGCTTCACGTGGGGATGTCTCTGGTTGAAAGAATGTTGTATCTGTTGTGATCCTATGTGGGAAGTGTTTTGGTGTTGTGTTTGGGTGACCATGTAGATGCTCTTAATCTGGCTTTGGGTACAGCACATAGTCATATTAAGATGTAGGTGGCGTAAGAGATAGGTGCATAAAATATAATTGTACTTATCTCGTGGTTATAATGTACTCTGCAGGGTCCATATTATGTTCATGTTACAGGCAGGGTAACTAGACAGGGATTTACCTGAATGGTCTGTGCACCAATTACGTTCTTCCTTTCCTACAGCAACTCACAGGAGACTTCCAACCCTTATTAGTAAGAAAAGTCACCTGAACAGGTACATGGACGACTCTGTGATACTTGCCAGAGCTTCAACACTTTCCAAGGTCTGAACAAGGGTGTGGAAGTTAGAACACTGGGGCATATTAGCAAGGGCACTATCGCCGCTTTAGCGGCACTTTTTGCCGCTAAAGCGGCGATATTTATATCGCCCTATCAGCAAACTGTCTCTAACAGCAGTTAGCGACAATTTGCGGGCATTAGCGCCCGTTTTTTTACCGCTTTGCATGTCAGCGATATTTATCGCTAATGACATGCAAAGTGGGCGTTCCCGACGAACAAACCTGGGAAACACTCGCTAACAGGCCTATCGCCTATTAGCAAGGTGGCCATGGCCCCAGTTAGCGACGTGAAAAGTCGCGCTAACCGGGGTCATCGCCATTTATTTAACACCTGCAATTAGCAGGTGTTAGCCATACCTAACATGGGGGGGTGGATTATGCTGATACGACCACAGGGTCGTATCAGCAAGGTGTTCTCCCTTCTCCATGCAACATCGCTGGTTTTTCAGCGATGTTGGCCCATTTCCCCCGCTATCGCTGGAATATTCATCGCCATAGCGCTAATCGTTGCTAATACAGCGTTAGCGTAGCGATATACTCCAGCGATAGCCGGCGATAAAAAAAATCACGCTAAGCAGGGTTAGCGATGATTATCGCCTCTTCTTGCTAATATGCCCCACTGTTTAATGTGTGATGATGGTTGCAGGAGGTGGGCATCTGTACTCAATTATCGGGGTTCGAGTCATTTTTTCGTCATGAGAGAGAGAGAGTGAGAAAGAGAGAGAGGGAAAAAAACCAAAGGGAGTGAGGTAAAGAGACAGAACGTGTGAGGTAGTGGAATAATAAAGAGGCATGAGGTGGACTCAAGACTGGGTAGCCTTGGTATTCAGTCGTCCTAGCATTTGGTAGGGGGCCACCAAATGAAATCTTTGAGCTCCACTACCTACTTTTTTTACAAACTAAGCACTGGGGGATGAGTTCCATTGTAGATATACTCAAGAGCGTAGCTATGATCGTGCAGCAGGTGCAGTGGTACCAGGGCCCGAGGGCGTGACAGGCAGACTGCATCCCAATTATTGCTGTCTTTTCTTACCCAAACGGAAGCCAGAGGAGCCAATTTTCCTTGCTTTTATTAAGGCATCGGGGCGCCCACAACACCCCCATTAGCAGTACTGGCATTAAAGTAAATACATTGAAATGAAAGAGAGCCATGTGAGATCCACAAACTGCAACAAAAATCAAAAAGTACTTTATACTTCTTGGCTCCCTTTTGGAAAAAGTGAAATCTGTTGCTATTTGGCCGGAAACATTGCGGATAAGAGCTATTACAAAAACATATTTAGAAGGTGTCTACTAAAGGCTCCTGCAGGAGAGGTTACAGCCAGAGGGAAGCTTGATTTCTGTTCCCAGTACCGTCCTCTAATGACTACCATGCCGAACAGAATCTTCCAAGTAAAGGTAGCCATGGAAATGCTCCCTGGAGCTGAAATTGGGGTCTCTGCCAAGAGTCAGTAATGCGTTGTAATGTCCAAAGAAGGTTCTGGAAGAAAAAGCCTTAGGCTTACGGCAAGCACGAAGGAGTGCAGGATCAGAGGAGGACTTTTTAGCTTTTTTCAAAGTCACATTTTAGGCAAAGAAAGCCACGTGATGTATGGAAGTGCATCGGTGAAAAGGGTCTTTGGTAACCGGTGCTGGGTTATTCTGGTAAAGCTAAACCGAAATGCCAAAATAGTTTACTAATGGGCATGTTGCAGGAACTATTCTCAGAAGGCTCAATAAATATCTCGGAATGCAAATATTTTTTTGCCCTAAATGTTACCAGTGTACACACTTCAAAACCATAAGTAGAAGATAAAAGTTTTGTGCTGTGTTGTGTGCTTTGATACTTACATTGTTAATTATTTATTATTTATCTTATTCTATTTATTATGTATACAATGTATGTAAATAGTCTAATTATATATTGGTATGAAATGTTTACTTTTGTATTTACACCCTCATTCCATGCACGTTCCCTGAGTTCCAGGTTCTGTTTTGTGGAATTTGGAACAGCAGCTGCTGAAATGAGGAGCCCTGGACAGGACGTTTCCTGCAAGCTGTGTAATCAGGGGCGGCTCCTCAAATAGGGTAGAGGAGCGTCGCTCCACTGCTTTCTCGCAGTGCGAGAAGCAGAAACATAAAATGGTATTTTAAATACCATTTTATGTTTCTGCTTCTCGCGCTGCAAGAAAGCAGAACGATATGCCTGGTTGGGGGCAGGCGGGTGGGCGGGTCGGGGAGGAGTGGCTTGCCCAATGCTGTGGGCCCTGACTGTTTGCTCGGCCCCAGTCATGCGCACTCTGCATTTTCTCTATGTAGTCTGCATGCAGCCTACATAGAGAAAATGGCCTCCCTACAGGCGCCGTCCGCACCAATAACAACGCTGCCATTGCAGCGTTGTGATTGGTTTAGGGGAGGGGAGGGAGGATGCCTGCTTCCTATTCCTGCCGGAGGCAGGAGAGCAGGAAAGCAGCAGGAAAACGCGGTACCCGGCCAGGAGCGGAGGCGGCGCGGGACCCGGTAAGGTACGTTTTTTTTTTAAATCCCCCCCGCGCGAACCCCCGAACGAACCCCCCACCCGCCCTTCCACCGCGAGTCATGCGAGCCGAGACTGTGTGTAATGGTGTTTCAACTTTGAAATAAATGACTCTTAAACTTGGTTCCTGACTTTACAAATTTGGCGATGAGCTGAAATTGTTGGAACGCCAGAGAAGAACCTGCGGTGTGGTAGATGTTCCTCATTTTTATTGGGACATACAGACCAGCTTTGGATTCGTTTACACAGGGTGCTGTACGTGTTGCTGCTGAAAAGTGTTGTGTAGGGATTCTTGAGGATTTGAACCCTGGGATTAAAATGACAAAATACTTTAGGTGCGGTGAAGTCCTTCTCATGTTTGTGATTCACGCCTGTTGGCAGTTCAGATGGCATTTTGCAAAGTCGCATCTGTTGGATTTGGCATGCGGCATGGAACAACGCATTGGTGGGGTTCAGCGGTGTTGACTACATGCCATTATCGCTGAGGAGTGTTCGTTCTGTAAGGCAGATGTGAACGTATCTACACAACATTCCTGGTGGTCTCTGTCACATGCTGGGCGTGGTTTCATCCCGTTTATGCCTGTAACCATATTGAGCGTATACGCGCTCTCACTCTTGTTCTCCATAATCTTTGAGTCGCTGACTTCATGACGCTGTTTGGTGCCATTTTGGGAAGTAACTTGCCAGCTTAGTCGTGGTCTAGCAGCTCTGCACGGCGTGTTTTGCTCCACTTCCTGTGCTAGTCATATTCAATAGTTTGGCAGTTGGAGAGAATAGGAGCTTTTGGGCAGTTTGCTCAGTAATTGGGCCAATAGTTCGGCGGCTGAAGGGAATGAGTGCTGTTGTCCAGTAAGTAGGTGAATTTTAGCACATTATTTTGGATGTGCACACAGTGAGCTAGTCCCTTGCGGGGTGAAGTAAGGACACTGTAATTCCATCTGTTTTACACAATTTTCAGTGAATTAGTCCCTTTGGGTGAAGAAGGGACACTGTCTGTTGTGTATTAATTTTCTTTCTCAATATGGCAACTCAAAATTTCGCACTCCAGCCTACACAAGCATTCTGGCTGGCTTGTGGAAACCCACGTATGAAATGGGTGGAGTGGAATGCTTGTTTTTTTAAAGTTTTTGGAAACTATTGATGAGGAAGGCAAAATTAAAATGGAGAGGAAAAAGTAGATTTTCTTGCATTCTGTTGGTACAGAAGGGTTAAAAGTGTATTAGGACAAAATCGACAGGGTAGGATTCTAATGATGATGCATTAGGAGACTTTGATAACCATTTCGCCCCATACGTTTGCATTGGAATTTTAAGGTACAAATATTTCCAAAGGAAGCAAGAGTCAGAGGAAACAGTTGAGTGTGTAGTGGCTTTAAAGAAGTTGGCACAGGACTGTAAATTTGACCATTTGCAAGAACAATTAATCCCAGATCAGGTGGTCATGCACATCCACAATTCAGCTATTCAGGAAGGATTATGGAAAAATGGGGATGCTGATCTAAAACACATATTAGCCATTGTTAGGAAAGCAGAGTCATCTAGTTGTAGTGCAAAAGCATTAGAGGCAGAGTCTAAAGAGTCTTGTGAGGAGGTAGTTAGTAACCTGGAAAACAAGGGATTTAGTAAATCCACGAGAGAAAGTGTTAAAGTGCATGAGCCTGTGAAGCAAGATGGGTTAAGATGTTACAGTTGTGATAGTAGTTCACATTTAGCATCTAGCAAATATTGCCCAGCGATAAAACAGAAGTGTTCAGCATGCCAAATAATTGAGCATTTTGCAAGAATTTGTAAGAAGAAGAAGAACCATAAAGTGAAGTGTGTGAATGATGGAAGTGGAAGTTCTAGTGAGGATGAGAGTAATGTTAAGAAGGTCATGCATTGTTATGTGAACAGTGTTGCATGTATTAATATAAACAAGTATTTATTTGTTCTGAAAATTATTATTATTTTTTTTAATTTTTTTTATTGAATTTTTAGGTGAGCATGTACATCATTCAAGGATAGCATCAATGTTCATGTACAAATCAATCAAACAATGCAACAAACCGTGGCAAAAGGCATATATATCAAATAGATGTCATGTGATTATAGCTGCAATAGACAATAGGTGATCATGCTTGCTATCATATACATAATAGAGTTAACATACAGGATTATCTGGGGGCTCATTTGTTGAAATGCTCCGTAGGTACTGTAATAGTGGTTCCCATATGTCAGTAGGCCGAGATGTGGAGGGGAGTTCCTCCGCATAAAGAATTAACTGATCGCGGCAACTTGCTAAGTCGTGAAGCCATCGTGCAGTCGTTGGCACTGCTTTACTCTCCCACGTCATTGCCACTCGCCTTTTGGCCATTAGTAGAGACACTTTCACCAGTTTGCCTATGACCCCCTTCACCGATGGCGTCAATCCCAGCAAACATACATGTGGGGAACATTGCAATTCTAGACCAACCATTGTGGATAATGTTCGGATCACCCCCATCCAAAATTGTGCAACCCGGGGACATTCCCAGGACAGGTGCCAGAAGTCAGCACCTGCCGCACCGCACCGCTTCAAAGGTCGTTATCCCGAAGCCCATATTTAAATAACCTGTCTGGGAGTATAATACACTTGATGTAAATACTTGAAGTGTATTATGCGGAGGTTGCCATTCGAAGTTAAAGCCCCTGTAAGCTGGCAACAGTATTCCCAGTCTGGTAGTGTCAAAGGTGGGTCCAGATGAGCATTCCATGCCTCTAAACTTTGGTGTGGGGTTGTGGCGTCTCTTCCCTAGCAGCGCGATATAGCTTAGTGAGAAGATTGCGTCGCGTTGGGCTAGTGAGCAGGGTATGGAGTGTTTGCAGTGGTACAGGCTCCGCAGGGAAGGTGTGGTAGTGAGTTTGGAGCGCTTTCTTCAATCTGTGAAATAAAAACGTGAATAGTGACGTTTTGTTCTGTATGTAACTGAGATCGTCATTTGATAAAAAAACGCCCCCTGGAAACAGATCTTGCATTTTAACTATTCCTACCTGGTGAAAGGTGCGCATGGCTCCTGTCTCATGTGTCACCGACAAATCCGAGTGGAACGCAACAGGCAGGAGAGGGGAGTACAATGGCAGTTTGCCAGCCATGCGACCCAGTGCCTACCAGGCCCTGATAGTAGCGCCAATTGTGTTAATTTCCGTGCGGGGGTCTGTCTTTTAACGTGCGTCAGCATGGACCCTAAAGGGATAGGGTGGGCGTCCCCGTCCTCTATCGCTACGTGCAGAATGAATTCATGCGCGCCAACCCAGTAATGGGCATATTGTGCATGCGCACATAGGTAATACAAATATAAGTCAGGTACGCTAAAGCCCCCATGTTTGTAGTCCATGATAAGCGTGTTCCAAGACACCCTGGCCTGTTTACCCCTCCAGACAAGCTTAAGGAGTAAAGTGCGCACGGTATTAAAAAAATGCTGGGTGAGAGGAAACGGTATGTTACTAAAAAGATATAAAAATTGTGGCAGTACTACCATCTTGATTAACGCGATACGGTCAGCTAGGGACAGCGGAAGTCTCACCTAGGTGTCCACTTGTCGCTCCAGTTTGACGCACGCAGGGCCGTAATTTTCACGTATCACCGTGTCAGGGTCTCTGTGCACCCATATTCCCAAGTATTTCACGGGGTCCAAAGACCACTCAAGTGGATATTCCAAGTCGTGAGGTGTAGTGCACTCCGTGAGTGGTAATATTACCGATTTGGACCAGTTTATCTGCAGGCCGGAGAACAAGCCAAAGCGGATAAATTCCCGCAGTAGTGGTGCCATAAAAGTGCGGGGTTCTCGCAGAAATAGCAACATATCATCTGCATACAAGGAGATGCTGACTGGGCGGTGGGCAAAACGAAGGGCTGCGGCCCGATGGCGTTGCCGGACGATGCAGGCAAGAGGTTCAAGTGTCAGTGCAAAAAGAAGAGGCGAAAGGGGACATCCCTAGCGCATTCCCCTGGTAATGCAAATGGGATCTGATGTGCTACCCTCCACACGAACCCGCGCCGTGGGGTTAGTATATAGCAGTGTTATCCAATGAATAAATATAGGTGGGAAGCCCATACGACGCAAGATGTAAAACAAGTAACTCCACTCAATAGAGTCAAATGCTTTGGTAGCATCAAGCATGACAGCTGCTGCCTGCAGCCCGGGGTTCAAGTATGTGAAAAGTAGCGAAGAGAGCACGCAAGTTATGAGATGTAGAGCGAGTGGGAATGAAGCCAGACTGGTCTGGAAGGACCAAGCCCTGCATTAACGGGTGGAGTCTAGTGGCTAATATTTTGGCCAATATCTTGGCGTCAGTATTTATAAGTGAGAGCGGCCGGTATGAATCGCAACTGTGAGGTGGTTTGTCCTTCTTGAGCAAAGTAATAATCAGAGCTTCCCGTAATGTGGGCGGTAGTTTGCCAGAGTCATAAGCCTCAGCGTACATTTCTAGTATGTGGGGCGTGAGTTCCTCTGCATACTCTTTGTAGAATTCACTAGGGAAGCCATCGGGGCCCGGGGCTTTATTGTTCGGGAGGGACTTAATGGCTGCGCGGACTTCCTCTTCCGTGATCGGCTGACTGAGAAACTCCCTTTGCCCATCCGATAATCAGGCAATGGCAATGTCGGAGAAATATGCATCCATGTCGTCAGTATTAGCCGCCCCCTGCGTAGTGTATAATGATTCCTATGTGATTCTGAACTGTTCTAAAATTGCTGGGGTAGTGTAGTGGTCATGGCCATTGACATCAGTGATCTTGGAACAAACGTGTTGGGTCATACGATCCTTGATCCTGCGGGCTAGATGGCGTCCCGGCCTCCCACCCTCCCCAAACGCACGGGCAATATGCCGCTGAGAAATATATTTGACCTCCCTTTTGGCTAGCTCAGTGTACTCTAGCGTGACCTCCTTAATCGATGCTAATGTCTGGGCGCGAGAGGAAACCTCATATTCCCGCTCAAGATCATGTATCGTGCTTTCAAGTTTACTGAGCTGTCCCCGCAAGTCCTGTAGGATACCAGCGGACGTGCTGATAGATGTGCCCCGGATAGTGGCCTTGAAGGCCTCCAAGAGGGTCAGCGCATTGTCCACCGAACCCTTATTATCCGTGAAGTATTGCGTAATGGCATCGCGAATGGTGGTGACATAAAGAGGGTCGAGGAGAGCCTTTGTGCGGAGGCGCCATGTGAATGCTCGGTGCGCAGTGCAAGGGATGTGCAGCATCAGGAGAACAGGGCTGTGATCAGAAAGTGTGCGAGGCAACCCAGCTGTTCTAGAGACCCAACCTCCCGCTGTCTCGCTCAGGAGCCAGTAGTCTAGGCGAGACCAACTATTATGCGCTGTGGAGATATGTGTGCCCTCACGCGCCTCCATATTCCGCTGCCGCCACACGTCAATGAGACCCAGCTCAGATATTCCTTCATTTATAACCTGGGCCGCTCTAGGTGATTGACCCCCTCTGCCACTTGCCTTGTCACGGGCGGGATCCAAATGTGTGTTAAGATCACCCCCCCACAATATCACAGCATCTGGCCATGCGCGCAATATGGAGATTATGCATTCGAAAAACCCCGGGTCATCTATATTTGGGCCATAAGTGTTTACTATGGTGATTAAAATGCCCACTAACTTCCCATGCACTATAGCATATCGCCCAGCATCATCAATAAAAGTTTGGAGCATGTTGAAAGGCAGGTGTTTCTTAACTAATGTGAGAACACCACGCGAATAGGAGGAGTAAGAGGTCGCTAAGCGGTAACCAGCCCACTGTGACCCAGCCCGACCGTCTGATTGGGGTGTGAGATGCTCTCCTGAAGTAGGGCAACTGCAACGTCATGTCTATCAAGGAACGCCAAAACCTGACAAATCTTCTTTGGGGTATTAAGCCCCCGTACATTCCAGGTGAGACAGTTAACTACAGTGTGAGCGGGATGTGATGTAGAAACATAGCATAACATGAGCATGACAATGCAAGACTGTATGAGTGCACATTTGCAGTAATCACAATATTGACAAGAAAAACAGCCACGAAATGAAACCCTCCGAACCCCACCTCCCCCCTTCACCCCCACCCACTTCAGCGACCCCAACACGCCAAAGCCATGCCGAACCTCCCAATACAATCCTCGAATACAAGTCCAAGGGAGAGAACAACAACGGGGAATGCCCATAGGGGGGGGGGGAAGGAGCACAATACCCCTCCCGGTGTAGTGGGAGGTGGCCGAGCAGTAGCAATAGTGTTACCTGGCTAGTAGCATACAATATTTCAATAGCAATAAACAGTGAACCCTCTCCATAACATTCAAGTCTGCCGTAGACAAGGTGTCAACAATGGTACAGGACAAGACCCCCATAAGTGCCACAGGGCTCGTCATCTAGTCACACCATAGCATAAAAATACGAGTGCACTCTAAACAAGGCAAGGCACAGTGGAAGGAGTGACACCAGTCGGCAACTCACGTATCCCGACAATGTCCTCATTCATCTGCCATATCTCTAGTGGATCCAGTTGCACCTCCCGCCATCGCAGTGGGGGAGCCGTTGCGCCTCGTCAAAGTTTTCGCAAAGTCCATAGCAGATTTAGGAGTGGTGAAGATCCTAGGTTTTCCGTTATCATCAATGCGCAGCAGCGCAGGGTAGAGCATGGCGTAGGAGATCTTTGCGGACAGAAGGAGTTTTTTAACAGGCAGGTATTCTCTTCGAGCCTCCTGTACTGCCGCCATGAAGTCAGGATAAAAAGCAAGAGTGTTACCCTCATGGGTGATATCGCCTTTCTCATGGGCCATACGAAGGATGGTGTCAAGGTCCTGGTAGTTTAATAGATGGGCGATGATAGGGCACGGCAGCGCGCCAGGAGGGGGGCGAGCAGCCAGAGATCTGTGAGCCCGTTCAACTATGAACACCTGTGAGAAATGTTCAGCGCCGAATATTTCGCGGAGTAGATTCTCAATGTACGGCTCAAGGCGGCCCGTATTGGTGGATTCCGGCAAACCAGTAAGGCGCACATTATTGCGCCTCGATCTGGCCTCCAAATCTTCGTTGCGTGACTGTATAACGGCCAGCACCCTCTCCATGGACGTCGTCTTTGTGGTCACTTGCTGCAGGCTATCTTCCACGTCTGAGATCCGCGTTTCTGCCTCCCCTAGTCGGAGAGCGTGCTTGTCCAGCTTCTGTGACATGTGATCCATGCGGAGATTCAGGTTGTCAATCTTCCCATCGATTGACTGCAAACTGGTTAGAACAGCGAGGAGAGTTTTGTCTATATTGGACAAGTGGTCACCAGGGGCATCAAGTTCCGAGTCTGAGGCGGCCTGTTGAGAAGTCTTGGTGGATCTACGGGGCTCAAAAGTGAGGCGCGGCTGACTGCGCTCAGATTTCCCCATGTTGGCGCACCCAGAGCGGGGAGCAGGTGAATGTAGAAAGTGACCGGATCCAGTGGACACGCCTGTCTCCAGCCTCAATGGCCGCGCAGTTGGGGCCAGCCAGCAACAGTAAGGGCAAACTCGACCAGCAGAGGGAGACACACAGCAATGGTTCTGAGGACTGAAAATAAGGTCTCAACACGCCCCACAAGCCGCTACCTGGTCCAAACAGCGATCAAACACCACCACCAGGGGCCACCAATAGTCAGGGGCAGAGTGCCAGCTCCGGATACGACCTCTAGGGCCAGAAGTGTTCAAGGCCAGACAGCACCGAGGCAAAGAGCAGAACTGTCGCAGGGCACAGGCAGCAGAAGCCATTTCGCAGCAGATCGTGTGTCCATAATATGCACAGGCACTGAATGGGAGATGGGGGCAACAGTTTGTCATGGGTGTGCCAATGGGTGGCGTAGGGAGTAGGCCCTGTCCGTTGGTCAGTGCAATTGTCAGCAAATGTGGAAATGCCGCTCAGGCCGGATCTCGCGACGCGGTGCAGTTCAGTGAAATGGAGTATGAGGATCCCAAGGCACACAGCAGCGTCCGTTCAGCACCGCAATACTCAAGTTGGTGCTCGCAATCCAGCCCTCCGTTTTCAGGCGGCAGGCGCACTCGGGACCAGACCCAGCAGTAGGCCTTGCTGCCAGATTACAGGTGAGAGACCTGCAATGTCATAGGGGCGAAGGTCCAGGCAGTCTACGGGAGTGGGGGCCGCATTAGATACCGCTACGGGATGGGCCGCAAGGCAGGGGAGGCGCACACCGCAACGCACGCCCAGCTCACCGGCCCACAGTCGGCAGTACGCCGCGACCGCGTCGCCACAGGTCAGCTATCGAGGCACCCAGCCGCGGGTGGGAATTGCCGCCAGCCCAGCCCGCGATCAGAGCGCCGCACGGGGCCAGGCAAGAAACGGCGCAGGTCCAGCAGCCAAGGCGACCGTTACCGGCACTCGCTCTCGCCAGCACCTACCGCGCTGCCCACTCAGCACCGGTCAGGTAATGACACTCCCCCCCCGTCGGGCCCAGGCCACAGCTGGAGTAGCGCAGCACTCACCGCAACACCGCCACTAGGGCCCGCGCTGGATCGCCATATTGGTGCCGCAGGCCCAGAAGTTTGCCGGCCTCTCTCTCGGCTTACACGCCACTCTCGAGACGAAACAGCATGCCAAAATCTGGCCCCCACACTCCGCTTCTTGGCCACAACAGTTGAGGGGTCGATGGCACCAGAAAATCAGGATATTGGTCGGATCGGTGTCTTGGTCGGCGGAGATGCTCTACGGAGCGGCCATTTTGCTTTGCGCCCTCTAGCGCCCCCCATTGTTCTGAAAATTATTGAAAATTTAGGAGGAGGACAAGAAAAAAAACCTGTGCCTAATGACTCTTGGAGGGGTGAAGGTGCAAATGTATGCTGACTCGGGATCATCCTTTACTATTGTTAATGAGGAAATTTGGAGTACTAAATTTCAAAAGAAGCTAGGAAATTAACCTATTGGAACAGGACATTAGTCCAGATGGATCTTCAGGTGAAAAAAAAGACTTGCTGGGTTACAGAATTTTAACATTCAAATTTAAGAATAGGAAATCTGTTGACAAATTGTATATAGCAAAAAAAGGTCCTTCTGTGCTAGGATAGAGAGACCAGGTTGATTTACATATTACCTTTGATCCTAATAGCCCGAGCCTGTTATGAATGTTGATGATGAGGCAAACATTGGGAAATAAATGTTGGAAAAGTTTCCCCAAAGCCTTCAGTGGAGAAATTGGCATGTTAAAAGGTTTTGAGCACCATATTGTTTTTAAAACGAATGCCTGTCCAAAGAATACATAAAGCGAGAAACATTCCTAGTCTTCTCAGAGAAGAGGTAGAAAATGAGCTAGAGAAATTGGTTAGTGCAGATATAATAGAGCCAATTGAAAAAAATGGCAGTGGTTGAGCACCCTCTAAAAGCTATTAAAATTGGCATTTTGAAAATAGAATTTGGCAAGCTGTTACAGAGAAACATTGATTTAAACAGGCTGTTGACATAAAATGCTGATGAAATGAGATATTTAAACAAAGAGGCAGCCAGATGTGCAAATGTAGCACATGAGTTAGAAGAGGTAACTGATGAATGCGAAGTTGATATGAGCAAAATGAAAAACATTAAACAAAATTACAAAATGGAACTGACTCATGATCAGATTAGAGAAATGGGTTTGATTAATTTAAGTGTTCATATTATAGATTTGCTGGAGAGAACAAGGGATTGAAGTGATTTAAAGAGCTGCAAAGAAAGGTGGAAGAAATGGACAGAGAGTAAAATGAAACCACAGCATACAGAAGCAAGGGGAACAGCGAGTGATCCAGAAGTTGGGACAGGAATGGTTCAGGAGTTTCCTTTGAGAACAGTGCATAGAGGGAATCTTGTGAATGTTCCTATCACTATGAATCTTCCTAAATTTCCAGAGGAGCCAGGGAAATGCTTTGAAGATGTACTCAGGTTAACAAACATATCACAAATGCTGTGGACTGATTTGTTTTGAAATTGTGTTTTTTATTGATTTGTGGGTAGAATGCAAAGCAGGGGTTAATTAGCCAAATGCAGAACCAGCTAGAGATGCTCCTAATAATGCTCCTTCTGAAGAAATGGCTGCTAAATACAGAGAGGTATTTGAGTATCTAACACAGAGAGTGCCTGAAAAGGATATAATTGAGTAAAGATTTTGAGAACTTCACAAGAGCTGAACAGTCTGTGCATGCTTTCTATGAAAGACTTATGCTGATCTTCAAGAAGCATAGTGGAGGCTATGATCCCAAGAAAGATGTGTCAGTGGATTTGTTTCTGGTTTTATTATGGGTTTGAGGCCAGAGCTTAGTAATCATATTTAGTCAAGTGGATCATGCTGGCAGAGACAGATTATTGATTTAGATCTTGAAGCTGGCTAAGTATATTAGTGATTACCTTGATGCAAAGCAGAGGAAGCTTAAGGAGAAGCTGATGATTTTTCAGACAAACCAGTTTGAGGAATGACCTCAGAATCAGATGGGTTTGAATGGGAATTCTGCTCAGTCTGGAATAAATCAGATGGCCAGTACAATGGGAAATGGAATGGTGCAAATGCAATGTGGGAATGAAATAATGAGAAATGATGGGATGAATGTGAATGTGACATGATGAAGAAAAACACTCCTTGTCCCTACAGTGGGAAAATTGGGCACTGGAACGGGAGTGACGTCAAAATCCCAAGAGAATTCAGGATGATGGTGTCCTTCAAAGGCAGATGCAAAGAAACAATGGTGGTCACAATGATTTCAAATTAGGAGCTGAATATGCAAATGCCTTCAGCTACAGTGATACAGCAAAACAGCAGAAACAAAAATGCCATATAGTGCAGGGCACCAACAGAATCCATTGATTCTAAATCATGAGCCATTCACAATGATGGTGCCTGGGGGGGAATGGGGGCGGGTTGGTTACTTGGAGCAATTCTAGAGGTAAACCAAACTGACCCATATGTTGACAGTCTAATCAGTTGGCCATCCCGTATCATTTTTTATTGATATGGGCGCCAACCGTTCTACAGTTCATTATGTGGAAGCCCCAAATCTACCCCCTAGGGAAAAGAAGTCCAAGTTGTAAGGATCAGCAATATACAGATTGCTAATCAGGTTACAGCAATTGTTCCAGATAAAAACCGGTTCATTTTGAGGGATTCAAATACTGTGAATCTGCTCGGAAGAGATTTGTTATGTAAAATGAGTTGTGTGATTTATTGCACAACAGATGGTGTTGCCATTGAAACACAAGATGAGGATCTAGTGATTAAATAAAAATCACAAGAGACTAAAATTCTGTTGTTCCGGGCATCAGGTGAATGTGGCAATGGAGGAGTCAAAAGGCACTACTTGTCACAACCTGAACCCAGGCGTTTGGATAGAGATTTGGAATTACGTCAGGAAGAATTGTCTTCATGAATGTTGGTACTGACCCTTCCAAGTGATTATGATGACTAACACTGTGGTGAAATGCGCTGGAGTGGTGCAGTGGAGCCACACTGCACATAACATGAGAGTGTGAGTGGCAGAAGAAGTGACAGATGCAACGACTAAATTAGCTGCAATTGTACATCGTAAGGTCAAGCACAAGTGAACGGTGTTCAGACCTAAGTCCAAAGTCACAGCGTGGATCCAGAGGGGAGAAAGAATTTTGGAACTGGTGAAGAAAGAGATGGAGAGAAATACAAACTTGTAGAGTTTCAGGTTAGTGAAATGTCTAAAGAAGAAGAACCTGAAACTTTTAAAATCCAATTACCAATCAGTGATCAAAGTGAAGAGCTATTACCATGCACAAGTCAAACGCATGAGTGGCAACAAGAAGTAATAGTCTCTGATCCAAGACATGAAGAATTGCAATTACTCAAACCTCCAGAGGAAGAGAGAAGTTTGCAGTGAGCAGACTTGAAAAGACTACTGATCAAAGTCAAATTTCAAGTTCAAGCTCAAGATCAAGCTTCACAGAGAGTAAAGAGGCTGTAACAAAGACTGTTGCTGAACAAAATAAAGTTGGAGAAGATATTCCATTAAAAACAACTTGCAAAAGAAAGCACAATGAGCCTGAAACGTTTGAGAGACCAATTGAATCTGAAACTAGTGGTAGTAAATCACCTGTGAGCAAAAGGTCAACAAGGAGAAGAGTTCCAAATTGAAAATATGCTTCACCTGAATGGTTATATCTGGCCACAGTTTCGGAAGAAAAAAATTAAGCTGAATTAGAAAGTTATGAAATAGTAAATCCATGACCGTTCAAGTTTGAGAGTGAATCTGAGAGTAAAATTGAAACAGAAGAATAAGTAGTAAACGTTTTATTCTTTTAGATAGACAAGATCAAGAGACAGTCGGTAAACAAAGATGAAAGATTGAAACTCAGAGTTGAAAGCAAACTATTGATTAAAACGGACTTTTGAAAGCACTCTGAGAAGATTATTTTTGACATTTTGTTTTGATTATTTTTTTGAAGAAATCAGAAGAAAAGAAGAAAAATGTACTACTGTTTTAAAGAAATTTTTTGTCTTTGAATTTTTTAAGTTCTACAATATTTTTTTGTCTAAATTGAAGATGGAGTACAACAGATTTTGTAAAATAATGGGGTTAGTAATTTTATTGACAATACTAATAGTCAGTGTGAATGTTGTAGTGATTACTTACTACAGTGGGATACGTTTATAGTCACCTTGAACTTACTACTGTAAATCGTGAAATTATACATGAAGTATCAGTGCATAAAGCAAATTTAGTTAGTGGTTTTCAGCATAGTGTTTATTCTAAAATGATTCATAAATATATAGCTACAATAAGAAGTAATGGGTGCTACTATCGTACTCTCCTTCCTACCTCTGCTTGGGAGACTACAACTTATGTCCACATTTCAATTTTATATGCTCTCTCTTGTAATTAGACCTGGGTGTAAAATTCTGCCCCTCTCGTGGAGTTTGCAGAATTCGGGAATTGCGGCGCCACATGGAATAAATTATGCTTTGCATCACGTGGCAGAATTTTTTTTCTGTTGGCGCATTCAACTCATGTTTTTGCACACGCTGGTGAGCGTGACGAGTCTTTAGGGCAATCGCAAGCGCCTGCAAGATTTGCTGGCCCCCCGCGAGTGCCCGCCAGACTTTCTGGCTGCCTGCGAGTGCTCACGAGATTCAATGGCCACTAGCGCATCTTTAGGCCACGCCGGCAACATCCAGTGCCTTTTTTGTGATGACAGCAAGTGCGAGCGAGCGCCACTGACTGCGGCTCCATCCTCAAAGAGATTTTCTCCTTGAGAAGCTGCTAAATTTACTTGTAAAAATGTTTTTGAGTTAATATACTTCGTTCAAGTTGTTTTTTAGTGCGAGGAGCCTTTTTTTATTTTACTTTTTGTTCAACAAGGAGGAAGTGCCCCAGAGACTACAACTTCCTGTTCCTGTCCAGAAGGCTCCTCACAGTGCTTTGTCCATCTTCTGCTCACTTTTCATTTGGATTTGGAGCTGGAAGGATCACTCTCTTTGTCTGCTGCATATATACCATTGGATAAAGATGTTTGTTTTTGTGATATCACAAGTAAGTTCAAAAACTGTTGGGTAAATGGTTTGAATGAGGGCATGCACGACAATTTATTTGTACTTTTATTCGATTTTCGACATTTATTGTGGTGGGTGGCCTACAGTTTCAATAGGGGCCTAGCTAATTTTTTGCATATAACTTTTATTCTTTTCTAAAGGAAAAATATTTCACAGTTCAGTAGATTTTCTCCATCTTTTTAAATAAATTTGCAATGTTCACTTATTTTACTATGTGGCCTAATCTGCCAATGGGCCACCCAGCCAGTATGCCCATTACAGGTCATGGGTGTATGAAACAACTGTGTCTGTGGTGTTTGTTGACTTGAAACATCATTTAGTCCAAGGACGGCATTGAATTACATTTTAAAAATTTATTTCTTTGAGGGGTAGTTTGCGTTTCTTTCTGCAAAAAGTGTATAGGTGGGGTAATATATGTTTGATGCCTTTGGAGGATGTTTGTTGTTGAAAATTTTACAGCTCAGTTAATTGTAATTTTTGGCATTGCTGAATTAACGCTAGTGTTTTCTTCAGTGTTACCATGCCTCCTTTATCTGGCTAGTGTGTGTGTATTTGCCATAGGCCACCATTTGTCTTTGTTCCCCATGCCATGGGGCCAGGGAGCATTTTGCATAGTTAGTGTCCATAGGCCTGCATGTGTCATTTGACCATGTGGCCATTTTGCTTTTTGTGCTTTTTGCCATATGGCTACACGTATTTTTTGTTGTCCATGCCTCCTTGCTTGCTGTTGTTTTTTGACCATTTGGAGAGTAGCCATTCCGTGTAGCAATTAACCCTGGGCGTAGTTGGCGTAGCGGGGCTACGCGGAGGTCCACGGAGTTGCGAACAAACTCCGTGGAACTCTGCTCCGCTCTGCCACCTGCCTCCACCCCCCTATTAACAATAAATTCTACATTAATTAAAAGTAAATTAAAAACCACTTACCTGTACTGCGGGACCCCGGGCTGCCCTCCTCCTCTTCCTCGCCGTCTCTGGTGATCCTTGAGAAAACTGCGCATGCGCGGGAGCCCGCACATGCCCATTTCTTGCGAGAAATGAGCATGCGCGGGCGCATGCGCATTTTTCGCAAGGATTACCAGAGACGGCGAGGAAGAGGAGGCGGGCAGCCCGGGGACGCCGCAGTACAGGTAAGTGGTTTTTAATTTCCTTTAATTAATGTAGAATTAATTATTAATAGGGGGGGTGGAGGCGGGGGCTGGCCAACTCCGCTCCGCTGCCGAGTGTGTAGAGATTTGCCTTCTCTGCGTTCTCCGCGGAACGCGGAGTAGGCAAATCTCCGCACACTCCGCGGGCGGAGCGGAGTTCTCTGCCCGCCGCTAGTAGCAATTAGCAAGCCAGTGTGCTTTTGCCATAGGCCTGCATGTCTTCTTTATTGGGGCCATACCTGCTTGCTTGCTATTGTTAGACCATGTGGCCGGTGGTCCTTTTGTGTAGCTGGCCTGTGTGCTTTTTTCCATAGGCCTGAATGTGTTCTTTGTTCTCCATGGCTCCTTATATGCTGTTGTTGTTTGACCATGTGGCTGGCGTCCATTTTTTGTAGGCAATCAGTGTGCGTTTCCCGTAGGCCTGCATGTGTTCTTTGTTCTCCATGCTTCCTTGTTTGCTGTTGTTGTTTGACTATGTATCCAGCTGCCATTTTGTCTAACCAATCAGTGAGCTTTTGCCATGGGCATGCATGTGTTCTTTGTACTCTAATGCCTCCTTGCTTGCTGTTGTTGTTTTTTGACCATGTGGTCGGTAGCCATTTTGTGTAGCAAGGCGGTGTGCTTTTTGTCGTAGGCCTGCATGTGTTCTTTGTTGTCCATGCCTCCTTGCTTGTTGTTGTTGTTTGACCATGTGGCCAGGGGCCATTTCCTGAAGACAGCCAGTGTGCTTTTGCCATAGGCCTGCATCTGTTCTTTGTAGAAGCCATGCCTCCTTGCTTGCTGTTGTTGTTTGACCATGTGGCCGGCAGCCATTTTGTGTAGCTAGCCAATTTGCTTTTTGCCATAGGCCTGCATGTGTTAGTTGTTGTACTTGCCTCCATGCTTGCTGTTGTTGTTTGGCCATGTGGCCGGCGGCCATTTTGTGCAGCTAGCCAGTGTGCTTTTGCCATGGGCCTGCATGTGTTATTTATTGGGCCATGATTCCTTGTTGGTTTTTGTTGTTTGACCATGTGGCTGGTGGCCATTTTGTGTAGCCAGCCAGTGAGTTTTTGCCATAGGCCTGCATGCGTTCTTCGTTGGTTGACCATGTGGCCAGTTGCCATTTTGTGCAGTCACCATTTTTGACAGTTCTCAAAGCCATTTTCTATGAAGATTGATAGGAGAGGCCTAAGTCTTTTTGTTTGTGTTCCTTTTTTTACTTCTTCCTGATATCAGTTTAATAATATGCTTTAGGGCTATTCACTGATAGTAAATGTATTGCATGATTATGAACAATGTTTTACATGATATGCTTTTTCGCATTTTTCACCTGCACCTCCTTGCATCCCAAGACCCAAATGGGTTTCTCATAGAGCCCTGGAACATCAGCAATTTAATTGTTTTTGTCAAATTTTTTAGATTCTAATTATATTTCAATCTTTTTTGTTTTTTAATGTTTTTATTTTTATTTTGTTCATTATTTCATTGTTTTCATTTCTTTTAAAAACTCTTGGGCAGTCCTCACAAGACGTACAACGTAGGGCTTTGCGGCCGGCGAGGGCGGCGGACGGTGAAAAGGGGACCACGGCGAGGAGGAGGGCAGCCCGGAGACGCCAGAGCAGGTAAGTGTTAATTTCCTACATTTTAAATGTATTGTAGGTGGAGGGGAGCGGAGTTCCACTGAGTTTTTTTTCAACTCTGTGGAACTCCACGTAGTGGCACTCTGCCAACTCCACCCAACGTTAAAAATGATTATGACTTACAAATGCAGTAATATTGTACTTTTCTAAATCAGATCGCCTGTAGTCCTAGGATCTATACAATCGACTATCGCCGAGTTGGCCATACTAATCCTAAAATCCCTATTCCAAATTTCCATGTCAAAAACTACATTTGGAACTAATGCACTGCAATGAATGATCTTTGATTCTATCCTCATTTCTCAACCCCCTTGATGGTCCAACTCAGTCTCCCTTTTTTGCAATACATAGATGCATACTACACATCACTGTGAGATTGCTTGGGACTGTACAAGTGACATAAGGAAAAGTCACAGAGAATGCTAACTCACTGATATCACTAATTCACTGTGGTGGCAGGAGGACAGAGGAGTCTGCAATGGCTTTTTAAATAATATCAGCCATAGAGAACAAGGCGAGGACGATTGGGTAGTGCCGAGCTCCTGCCTAGCTCAAACTGTATCACATAATATTCTTATTGTAAGCTAAACTTAACTTACCTCTGAGTGTGAGCAGCATGCTATTTGGAAAAAAACTTTAGCATTGTAGAACATAAACACAACAAATAATTTCTCACCGAGCCCAGCAATCTCCATGGCTAGGAAGTCGAGCAGGTCCTGCTCTTGGTCCACAATATCCGCCCAGTGGTGCGACAGCTGCTGCTGGGTGCGCTGGACCTGGGTGGAGCGACGCACACACTGGTGCACCCTCCCCCAACGGAGCCGGTGTTCCCGCTCCCAGGCCTGCCGCCTGCTGCCAGCATGGAGAAGAGGTGGCGCTGCATGAAAAAAGTGAGTGCTGCCACCTTTGCCTCGCAAAACAATGTGCGGCACCCGTACGGCTCACCACGTCCACAAGGTAGGCGGTTGCTGCTGGCTGCTTAGGTGGGGCCTGGGGTGAGCTGCTCCTCTGATCACCCTGCTCTGCCATGGTGCTGGTTGGGGGGAAAAAGAAAAGAAACAGGAAAAGGAAGGAAGAAAGAAATAAGGAAAGGGAAAAGATTTAAAAATTTAAAAGTCACAAAAAAAGCACTCATTTTTAAAAAAAAACATAAAATGCACAAACACAAAAACACAAACCAGCACAATAAATAAAAATGAGGGGTAGATATGTTAGATGGAGGGAGGATTCAAAAGATTAGGTAAGGATTGGAAAAACAGGCCCAGCACCATAAACAGAAAAGAAAACAAAATGGCTGCACCCATGCGAACCTTGTGCTGTAGCTCGTGTGCATTTTCCAGGGCGAGAAAACGCTTCGCGCGGTGTACGATGTAGAAATGTAATACGAACTGGCACGCAGAAATCCGTATAGTATGGCGGAGCTTTTTACCACTTAGTAGAGCTCCGCATAGCGCGACTCTGCAAACTCTACCTGGGCCTACTTGTAATGAGTATGTACCCATACTTAACAATGATGAACTTCTTTTTCTCTATTTGACTGATTCTAATGTGTCATTAGAAAATTTACCTATAAAGTTGGATGATCCAGTTACCAAGCATAGCACATTTTTAAAGGTTATTGCATAAAACAGGTATGATACTAAAACTAGGAATCCAAATTTTATGTCTATTGAGTAAAGAGGGGCATATTTTTGTGAAAGAGAGGGAATTATCAGTACCAAGCATGGGGAAATTTAGTTATTGCTTGTAAAGTTAAAAACACCAGTTTATTCTGGCACATGGCCAACAAAAATAAAACGCTCACCGGTAACATCTCATCACTACACACTAGTATAAGTCCTGATAAATGGGTAGATCACTTCTCTCTTGTATACAGTACAGGGGATGCAAGTGAGGAGGGCACACACCAGGGTTTTCGTAAAATGAAAACCTGCTCGGATTAAAACCCCTAGTAACATTTTCTAATTTTTCTAACAGTGTGCAGTGAAAAACATGCGGTTTTAAAACTAACATGAGGGAAAATAATACTGCGCAAATGGAACTAAAGCACTGAACTTGATCGCAAATGCTAGATTAATAAAAATAAAGAGACTAATGCTGCTTTTGTGCACGTTATTAACGTTTGCTAGGAAAAATAATAATATGGGTTGCACATGGTTAGATGCAGCATTGGGAGGCAGTCCTGCCAAGTGTCATGCATCAGGCGTGACGCTAACGCATTTCAGTGTGGTGTTCCGCATCACCGCACTGAAATGCATTGTCACTCATTTTGCCCACTCTCTGACGTGCTGAAACTGGCCGCTAATAATAACGCCAGGGGGGCTGCTCTGCTGAGTGCACTGCTCTCGCTACCCGCAGACTACTAGGCGACAGAGTAATTGACATGAATCGGTCCGTGCTTGTGGCGCTTGCTTGGTAGCTACAATGTTGCAAAACTGCAGGCTGCAGAGTGCTGGTTCTTGATTCTCGCCGCGGCCTGACCTCTCAGAGACAAGTCGTGCGTTAACTGGATGCGGCGCCTGGCGCCCATTACCTCACGTCCTGCTGTAGTTAACAGGAAGTAAGTGTGAGGCTCGGAAGCGGCGGCGGGAGTGACTCTGAGTCAGAGTCTCTCACACATGATGGCAGCGCCGCGGCATGACGAGAGAGGGCTGTGGCTCACGTCGCATCCTGCTACCCGCGGCTGCAGTTATTGTGGGAGGCTGGCTGGCAAAGCTCCGGCAAATCATGGCAGTGGTGGTCGCACTGCTGCATGGCGGTAAATTCAAATTAATGATCACCCAGCAACCGCCAAACCCAACCCCACTGGACTGCGCCGGTGGCCGCTGGAGCCCACTGAGTAGCAGCTGCACTGCTGAGTCTGATCATGCCCGGGCGGGGGCGGCGCACCGTCTGTGCAGTTGCCTAGGGAGTGCAGTGTGATATTGCAGAGGCAAGGAGTCTGAGAAGGGAGGTGGCTGGCCCGTAAACAAAAGTGTCTCGCCTCGCAAGTAAGTGTCACTTTTGAGACAGTATCATCAGCGGGTATTAATCATCTGCAAATTTGCTTTTTACCAGCAGCGCACTTTCAGCTGTCTTCCGATCAGTTACTACTGGCTGAAGATCTGCCCTGGCTCGAAGCTGCAGCCTGTGACCTTACGTGTGTACCTCAGCCTGAGGCTGCCTTTGCCGAAATTAAATGCCCTGGGTTGCGTGCTAGTGTCATCCGACTTGTGAGAGTGCTGGCTCACAGGTATGTGAGTTCACATTTAGAGATAATCCTGTGTATGTTTGTGATACACATGATGTCAGGTGTGCAGGTGCACATTCACAAGATACAGAGTGGATGCACTGCAGGTTTCGTGGTAATCTCATGTGCGGCGATCGATGGCAGGATTGTGAGTGCACATTCTTTATAATCTTGGTCGATGCACAGATTGTTATCTGCGGGAAGATGTTATCTGTGCGAAGAAAATACATTTGAGAATGTAAATTCAGTGCGTTTCAGGTGAATGAGTGGAGATTGTAAGTGCAGGCAGTGAGCCTGCCTCCGTGAGTATTGTGTACATAGTGTTGACTGGCAGTGACTCCTCCGCGAGTCTACCTTCGTTTTCACCATATAATACTTCACCCCCTCGGCCAGACAGCAGTGAAATACTCCTTCTCGTGTGCGGCCAGTTTGATGCCTGTCCTGATGGCGACTATTGGGAGAGCAGACGAGATCTTACTATCATCTCTGCTGAGGCAAGATCTCAAAAGATCTGACTGCCTCTAGTGCCGTGCTGAAAGAAGAGACCACTTGTTCCACTTGTTAGCCGCTCAGGTCTGATAATTTATTACTTCTGACATGATGCTAATTTACAAAGTTAATAGTAATAGGCACAACTGGACGATACCACCTTTTGGTGAATTGTGTTAGTGTTTGAGGGGGTCTTTGAAAGGCTATACCTCTGATAACAGTTGCAGAAGGAATAAAAGCAAGCTTTAGCAACTGAAGTATTTTTGAATCTCTAACTCCAACTCTGATCATACAATAAAAAAAACATGCTTGCAGCAGTGCAATCCAAATAAATTGCTCTGCCTGTATTAAGCGTTGATGAGATACCAAATTGATTTTGTAATGACAGAAAACGTTCCAGTGTTTTGAAATAGTCGCACATAAATTCCAAAGGAGGAGGGAGGTGGAATTTCTGCTATTTATATTTTTCCCTCATCCTCATTGCTTGATTTCGCTTGCGAGAAAGAGTCACTCATAGTCGTTGAAATGTCACACATAATTACACAGAAATTATGAAGATGTCACACATAGCAACCTGAAACCTTGGCAGCTATGGGGAGGGTGCGTAAAGAAAAGCATTACAAAATGAGTAATAAAGCTTATTTTATTCTCCGTAGAAGCATGGGTTAAAGAGAATGATTTTAAAAAAATAAGCTGAAAAGGCAAAGAGAATGTGGAGGGAAGGCAAAGGCGAGCAACCTTCGACTTTACGTGTGCCTGCCAAAAGTTAAACGTGGAGACGAAAAACAATCAGCAAGTGAGGGAACGTTTCCTCTGGAAGCGCACGAATAGCACAAGAAGTAACAGATTTCGAAACATTAGCGGAGAGAAGGAAGCTGAAGCCTGATATTTGTATATTTGTATTTCCTGAGAAGATTCAGTCATGTAGTTGAAAAAAACAAAACAATAGAACATTGAGTGAGATGGACATGTTGAGTGTGGTGTGACAGTACACCCCCTTCCTTAACCAATCAAATGTAGAATAGCTCCTTATTTTGAAACAAGTGTGGGTTGGACTTTTGGGTTTTAGGGTATAATTGAGGTGCCCGGTGGGAGGGGTGTGCTGGAGGCGTTTAGGCTGATTTTTGGGAGATCGTCGCTGTCGTCGGTTTGCTGTAGAGACCTACCTGTTTTCTTCCTGTTCCTGATTCCTGACTTAGTCTTTGCCCATTCAAATCTTCTTGAGGGAACTTGCTGCTCTCGTGGCCAGGGAGTAGATTTCCTGTTCCTATCTCTCTACGCCTTTCCACTCCTTCAATGCACTGTCAATACGATGTGAATTTTGTCATTTTCTTTGCTAATATTTTACTCTGTGATAGATCATGATGATTTGTACTGTGTATTGGTACTTGATGAGCATTTATTTCACAATATTTAGATAAACATTATAAATATACACATTGAGTCCATCTTTATTTTAGAGTGTGTTTTTAGATTATTGCCTAAAACTCACCAACTATAAAAGTTGTCATTGCCACAATATTTTTTCATGAGAAATACAGGTTCTGTTGGAGATTGGTAAATTAGGTACGAACTTTGCATTCCACTGAACCCAGCGTGAAGGGACTTGTTGGGTAATGTGATTGGGCCTTGTTTATTACAAATGTATTGATCCCTGATCACTGGATCACAGTACAGGGGATGCAAGTGAGGAGGGCACAAACCAATATTGGCTGAAATTCCCACTGGATATTGAGTTCTCTCTATAAGAAGTAGCTGAGGCAATCCTTGCCAGTCCCTCGAATAAAGCCCCTGGACCTGATGGAGTTCCAATGGATCTTTATAAGTCAAATGTGGAATTATGGGCGCCTCTCGTTCCGAACTTTATTAATCTGGCACGTAAAACTGTGTCACGGGGTGCCTCCCCGTGACCGGCTGGAGGAGGATGACGGCATACAGTTACCCCCTTACCTCTCTCCTGTTCTGTTTTTACAGTCGCCGGGGGAACCGCTAGCCTTGGACCACTGCGGCCCCTTTAATTCGGCTCACTGCCGCGAGGACGCGCCCACCCTTGTGACAGGGTCACATGTTCCGCCTCGGATGACGTATGAGGATGTGCCAGTGTTTGTAAAGGGTGCCGAGAACGAAGAAGAGAGAACTACTCCGGAGTACCGCGCTGAAGATGGAACCGAAGAAGGAGTCCAGGAGAGAATCGAGGAGTCAGCCCTGTCGTCGCACGGACCTTTCAAGACCGGACCGCCGGATGTTGACGGGGACTCGAGGAACTGGAGAAGACGCCGCGAGAAGGAGACGGACGCCGAGGGAAGAAGCCAAGGATATCGCCGAGAGAGGGAGCCGGACCCAATCCGGTACCGCGACAACGCCAGCCACGCTCCCGGAGGTGCGTGGCTCCCTGAGGTACGTGCCCGAGTCAGAGGGTGGTTTACGAAAGGGGCTGTGGGTCCTAACTCTGAGATACCACCCGGGGTATAAAAGGGAGATCTGCTGTTCCTCACGGGTCCTACCCAATCACTGAAAACCCCTTGGTGACGGTCCGGGTGACATCCTACACAACCCCCCCCTTACTTGTGCTATATCACGGTAGCCTGCCCTGACCCCGTACTTCTTTCTCTCTTCCTTTTGCCCATACGGAGACCGACGTCTTCATCAGCCAGACGAGAGGAATATCAGCCTACGACTCCTGCCAAGCCCTGAAGTTAAAGAGCAAAGGAGACCACTATGGACTGATGTGTATCTTGCAATAAAAGACTGTCACTGTTACCTCTCATACTCCGGCCTCCTCGTGTTTCTCCACAAACTGACTTGCCCCACTCGTGGAGAACAAACATAATTGTCCCACTCTTTAAAAAAGTCTCTCAAAGCAATCCCAGATGCTATCAGCAAATATCTCTCATAGACTCCACGGTCAAGTTAGGGGGAAGGATAGTCTTAGAAATGATGCTAGTCTCTGTAGAGGATAGTGGCATCCTCTCTAGGCTCCAGTAGGGGTTCAGAGTGGCGTTGGGGACAATGGAACAATACCTCAACTTGTATCTCATAATTGACAAATACACCATAGCAAAGCAAGGGCTTATATTTCTAACGTTTCTGGACCTCACCTACGCTTTTGACAGCGTGGTAAGGTCCAAACTGTGGGCCAAGTTGGAGAGCCTAGTGATAGATAAGGGCCTACTAGAGTTCTTGAGGTCCCTACATTATGACCTCTCTGCCACCGTCAGGTATGGATCTAGCCGTGAATGCACTGCTTTTTTCGCCACAGGTGGACGGGTATTTCAGAGGTCTGTCCTCACCCCACTATCTTTCCTTTTGTATGTTATAGGATTTGAGGAGGCGCTGCTGGCCAAGGCAGCAGACAATCATGTGATCAAAAACACCCCTTTCCTGGCCATAACTTATGCAGATGATGCGGTGTTACTTGCTAGAAGAACCCCTAAAGCCCATATACTGCTAATCGAAGGTTTACATGGATTTTATGGCCTCTCTGAAACTGGCTGTGAACCCCACCAAGACCTTTGTAATGGGCTGTGGACTGGGGAACATCAAAATGCGGACCCTGACGATAGATGACAACCCAATATTAAGAGTTAATGAGTTTTCTTATCTTGAGATTACTTTTGATGCACAGGGCTCTTGGCTGGCATGTGCATCTATGGCTAGAATTTGTCTTCTTAATTCTATTGGGTTAGTTTCTAACCTGACTCCCTTTATTGGCAAAAAACCCATTACCTCTATTTAATAAATGTATAGAAGGAAGTGTCTTCCGTTTTAACCTACTACTTGGGCATTTGGGGCTTGAAAAAGACCCCCCAGCCTCGGTAAAGAGGAAGACAGGGTATGTAGAAAGCTTCTAGGCCTTCCATCAAGTAGCCCAAGCTTCGTTTTGCATGAAAAACGTGGTTTGGAGTATGTGGAGGATAACATTAATTTGGCCCCATTGCTACTATGGTGCTCCATCTGGAGCAATACTCAAGCCCTACTCAATAGTAATGTCATTGAGGACTGTTTATCTTGTAACTTTGGTCCTCAAAGCACGTGGCTGGCCTATGTCAAGTAGATTTGTTACTTACTGGGTAGACAGCACCTCTTTGACAAAATGGAATGGCTGTGTAAGGACGATAGACCCCAGCTAAAGCAATTGTTCCTCGAAATGAGGCACAGAGAAAGGGAAGCAGGAGAATTAACTAAGGCGGAGAATAAGGATTATATATTAATCCATACCACCCTTGGGCTCGAACCTTACTTGGAGCTCATGTTCGTCACTTGGGATAGTTTCGGGTATATGAGATGGCAGCTCTGGTTCATGCTTTCATGAACACTGTCAGAGCAGCAGGTCAGCCCTCTCTGCCTGCTCTCCAGGCTCCTGATCATAGGTGGAGGATGTGGAGTCTGAGGGGGCTGAGGCAGAGTGTTGCTTTAAAATACAACACTGTAGCTGGATGTCTGGAGGGGCGAAGTTAAATTACGATCCCCATCACACAGGCACAATACCTTTTATTTAGCAGACATACTGTGCATGTCTCAGGCAGAAGAGTATATATGCTAAAAATGTGGCTGTCAGAGTGCACATCAGTGCATCCCTAAGGCCAATGAGGAGTCACATATTGCAACAGGGACAGGATCCCAGGCGTTGTCTCAGCTTCTTATAGGGTTGTGCTTCCAGTCCCATCAAGAAGCTGGGAGAGGGCTTGAGGTGGGTCTTCCTCTTAAACCTGACCTTGCTACTCTGTCTTACTCCTCATTAGAAATTATGACTTGCTGGTTCTAATACCCAGCCCCAGATTCCTGCTCTGCTGCTGCCCTGGAGCCTACAAGTTGCCATCTAAGGAAGCAAGGTAAGTAAAAAAATGTTGTTGCTCTGTGCATCTGAATGTATGTGTGAGTGTGTTTGTGAGTGATTGATAGTGACTGAGATTGAGTTAGAGTTTGTGTGAATGTATTTCAGTGTCAAGGAGAGTGAACGTCAGTGGGAATCTGAGTTTGAGAGAGTGTATGAATGAGTGTACGTTGGTGCAGGGAATTGGGTGAAGTTGTGTGAGTGTGTTATATGGAGTGAATGTTTAGAAATTGTGAGAGGGCTTGGAAGGGCATTAGGTGTGTAGCTATCAATGGTGCAGCAGGTGCAGTTGCACCAATGCCCAGAGTCATTGAGTGTGAAAGAGTTAATGTGTGTTTGAAAGTGAGAGAGAGAACCAGTGAGTATAAGTATATTTGTGTGTGTGAGTAACTGAGTGAGAGTGAATATGAATGAGAATGTGTGAGTTTACAATGAGGGAGGGGGCGAGGGGGAAGAGAGTGATCACTAAAGGGAATGAGTGTGAGTGAGAGAGTGTGATTGAGTAAGAGTGTGTTTGTTTATTTAGATATGATTGTGTGTCTGCCACTGGCCATGGAATACTCAATATCATTCTGGGCGAACGGTGGCACTCAAGGTAACATGCTGCTGCTGGCATATTGGAGATACTTCATATTATAAGAAAGGGCACCCATTGCAAAAGCAAGCTGTGACATATTAGAAGTATGTGATGGCTCGGCTCCTGTGGAAAAATGCTTGCACTTGCACACTGGAGGAAATTCTTGGCATAGGGCACTAGTGGAAAAATGTTTTTGCTGGTACTGTGGAGGTAATTCTTGGCCTAAGGGAGGACACCTAAGGCAAAGTGCAGACCCTGATAGAGTAGAAGAAATACTTGACGTAAAGGGACACATGTTGCAAAATCCTGATGCTGGCATACTGGAGACAATTCTTGACTTAGAGATGGAAGCCATGGCTTATTGTGGACGAGTAGGTGGTTTTAGGGAAGCAAACCGTGATAAAATGCTGCCCCTGAAATACTGGAGGTAATTTTGGACAAATTGGTCATCTGTGGCATGTGGGCAATACCAGTGGCAAAATTCTGGTACTGGAATATTGAATGCAATTGTTGCCTTAGGTGGCACCCATAACAAACTGCTGCCATTGGCACAATGAAGATACATTTTAATATATAGCAGCTCTCAAAGCAAATAGAAATAAATGGAGTGAATTCCTGGCATGTATTACACCCCACCACTTTTAAAGATTACCACCTGCTGATAAAAGCAAAATACCACATATTTATCAATTAGTGGATTCTCAAGAACCATCATCATGAAAACTTTATTTCGATCATCTTAAAAGTACAGATAAAAGCATAATAAAACCACCAATCATTATACATAAAAGCGATACAAATCAGAAGCATCAGAGCTGAAGCATTGTGCAATTGGGTTAGAATCTTTTCGTGCAGAGCATCCCGCCGGTACCCTATACAACTGTACAAGTAGGCCAATATGATTTCGTAAAGCTGCGTATAAGTACATGTAAAACCAGCATATCATTGTACGCTGAGGCCATACACACCACTCAGAAATAAAAATGATGAACTATAGGGTGGAAATTTATTACAGGCGGAACCTCCCACTAAACCCCAAGGCGGCTGTACAAAACCTGTGCAAAATTTTGTAATAAAGTGCAAATTCTTCTTCTGAACCACATGTAAACCCAAATTGTCAATCCTTTTACACCCTAATGGGATTTTCAAAGTAGCAATAGGCCACTAAGCCTTAAAGTGCAAGATTTTCGTTCGAACTCCTCGACAAGTATCCGGCATACCAGATTTTGTAGGTTGCCCTAGGACAGCATTCACACACAACCCCAGTTTCTGGTTGGGTGTCTAGAGCAATAGTCGTTTTCTCTCATAAGGAGTAGCGTTTCAGCGAACATGCAATAAAGTGCCAATAAGGTTAAAACGTGACTATTAAAATACTTAAAAACATTGGTTAAAATGCAATCACAAATTCAGGGGCTGGTGCAGAGGGAGTGCATAAGAGGATATCTTCAAGGACATATGGCAGCATTAAGTACTACAGGGTAACTGGCTCGGCCTGGCCCTCCCGCGTAAGCATACACAGAGGTATAACAGGTCCTTTTCACCTGCTTCAATGCACATTGAACACCAGATCCAGGCAGACAAACTAAACCAGGCCCAAAGTCCCTACTTGCTCTTACCAATGAAAGGACATCCCAATATAAGATAATATTTATTCTGGTCAATATTGGGATGGTGTCTTTTCCCTGATCAACATGGTTGGTTCTTCACAACAGAAGAAGTCCAAGGTGGCAAAAGGGCACTCTTGTATGCTCAAGATGTTCATGAGATGTCTCTTTTGGAAACAAAGAAAATAATGTTGGTTCTCTGTAGGCTCTACACATGAACACTTGCATCACAAGCTCCAGAAGCTGGGCAATATTTAGGAAGTGAATTCAAACTTTTATTCAGTCAAAATTTCAATTACCTTGCAAGCGTATCAAGTTTGAAGATATTGCATCAATTTGTGTAGCAATTTTCTATTTTAAGCATGTCTGCCATAGCTCATCTCTATGTGGAATAATGTTCCTTTTTTTATTTTACTTTTTGCAGATCTAGCGAAATAATTGAAACCTACATTTTATTGAAGCTACCAGAATTCCACTACATTGCAAATATTGAGGACTGATTGTCAACGAGTCATTGCCGTCTCGTGTTTTCACTCACAGCTGAACATGGGACTGGTCTTCTTCTTTTAAAAAACAGAACCTTTATTCCTCTGTTCTCAGTAATTGTTGTCCTACTTCTAATGTATGCGTTTTGGAAAAAATCTATTGAGAGGGCTGCAGTGCAGCAGTTGCATGTGCATGACTACCTTAGTGTGATGCAGGCACATCAGTCAGGTCTTCCTGCTGGGACCACCGCTCTTCGGGTGAGCCATGACTTACTCCAGGCTATTCTTGGCAGGTACACCGGTGTGCTTGTGCTTCGGAATGTCTCAGCACATTTTCATACTGTTGACCAAGGAGTACTTTTATCAATTCTTGCTTCCTGTATGATATGAGGTGAACAATTCTTGCTGGGCTTCATCCTTTCTCTGTGGATATAGTTGGCGCCTCCAGTTAAATTGTTCACGCCTCACTTCAATACCTGTGCTGTGGGGAGTGTCCCAGGCAAGGGAGAAGCCAGAAAATGAAAATACCCTCCACTTGAAACATACCTCTGATCCCACTGACCTTGCAAAGTGAGAAAACATGACTCTCCTTACGAGAATTCTTTTCTCCATTTCATCCTCCTTCCATCATTCAACTATTCATTTACTCTTCATCTAATCATCCATCCATCTGTTCATCTCTACAACTATCCATCCACCCATCCTCAACATCAATCCATCCATCATCCATCCACCCATCCACCCACCCACTCATCCATCCATCCTTTCACCCACCAAACTTTTAATATACTCATATAGCCATCTGTCCTTTAGCCTGTCCATCCATTCACATTCTTCCATCTGTCCATTCACCCCTTCATCTGTTGAACCTTTCACTCTTTTGTCCTACCTTTCATCTTTCCATCCATCCATCCTTTCACCATTCCATCCATTTATTATTTCCCTCTCCATCCCGCCTTTCACCCTATTTTACTTCTTTCCTTTCATGTTTCTTTTCGTCCTTCCTATAACTCTTCCTTCCTCCTCCTTTCCATTGCTTTTTCTATCTACCCATCTTTTTCTCTCATCCTTACATTTTCTTTCTTAACTTTCTCAAGCTGTTTTATTCTACTTGACCCTCTCTCTCGCTCTCTTTTTCTTTCAGTTTCTTTCTCTGTGCATGCCAGCCCATGGCCTAAAACTCTCATTCATGCATTCCCTAACAGTGATATTTATATGCATTGTGTCTGCAGACAGAAGCGGTCCATAAACAGTTAATTCACTTGCCCATCAGGGTAACTGGCAGCTCCCGCTTAAGATGCTATAGTGGGGGCTACCCTATGCTACTGATTCCAGGGGTACAAATTGGTGAGTAGCCAATTGGGACTGCAGGAAACCCTAGTGCATTGCCACATGGTCTCCTTTCTCCAGCATAACAACACCCAGATAGAGCCAACAGAGCCACCTTGGATGTCAATTGCCTAAAGAGTGGTCTTTCATTAGCAGGGGCATGGATGAAGGCAGCACATTTGAAGTGCAATATATGTCATATTTAGGGCGTGATTTAGAGCGTGTTGGTAATGGTCCTGCAGTCACTTTTTTGACAGATTCACCACCCACCTATTTGGTGGTCCGCCCACTCTATTTCGATGTTGGTGGGTCCATGGATAACAGACCACCCAGATCCCTCTGACTCCACCAGTAATTCTCACCCACATCAACTGCGTCATAGGCAGAATCGGCTGTCGGCGGGAGGAATGGAAGGAAATGAGAGAAGAACATACCTTTTTAACTGTTTTCCACTTCCGTTTCCATCTTGAACCCCATCATCCAGGTCCCTTCTTTGCTGCTCCGACTCCACCATGAAGCCAAACGACTCAGTTGTTGCCGGAATCTAAGGTAAGCAGCTCTTACAATTGTCTTACTATGAATTGTTTTTGACAATTGTTGTAGCCTCATGTATTTTTACATTGCTCTTACATACAATTTTTTCTTATGTGTTATGCAGTAGTGTTAATTTTCCTACTTATCAAGGTAAATTGAACACACCTGTATTGGCATGTAAAAAGAATGTTGTTGTGGTGCTTGGGGTTGTTGTGTTTCTGGTGCCTAAGGTTATGCATTCAATAGTGTGTGCATGTTGTTTGTATGGCATGCAATATGTTACAAAAAGGGGCATAACACATTACCTACAAATGTTTTTGAGGCAAACTCAACATATATGTTTATTGACACGAATATAAGTTGTATTTACCAGTCTACTCCACCAGAGACTCACTTAGCCAGGAATCCGTTGCCAGGGCAACACCAGCACAACGGGGACTTCTAAATCAGCTCAGCGGAATACTGACGACCTGACGGTGACTGAGCCAGCAGAGCCTGCACACATCAGAATACAGCGGGTGGGACTCCCTCAACTTGATGGAGGACTTGAAACCCCCGCCATGGAGGGACGGCGGGAGTACCGCCAAGATGTAAATCAGGCCCTTAGTGTTTATGTGTTCCCAATGGTATGACCAAATTCCCACACATTTTAATACAAATCTGAGTAAAGGATTCTGGAGATCTGATCATTCTGGATGCCGACCTTGGGTTGTCTCAATTTATCAAGGTATCTCCTACTATAGAGCGGCTAAGTCATGGGGTGGCACCAGCATACAGGAGGCTTCTGAACAATGGTATCACTTAAGATGATACTGTGGATAGTCGTTAATTAGTGAAGTCTGAGAAATAGGGGTTAAATATATACAACCAAAGAGTGCTTCAACAAACGTACATTTAGACACGTTAAAATAAAACCAGCTTTGAACTAAGCGCAGTAGTCTGAGCCAGTAGCCGTCCACCAGCTGTACAGATCAACTAGCCAACTGTTAGCCACTCAGGGCAGCTCAGCAACGTAACACAGTATAATGAAGACAGATGAACCACTGGATTGGGCCACAGGACGTATTTCCTGACCACCAGCCTCTTGCTTGATCTGTTGCTCTGGTCTGGGAGCCCAGAAGAGCTGTAGTGACCTCCAGGAATGTGCATTGAATACAAAGCCTTCTGATAAGTGCTAAGGTCTTTCTTAAAAGGTGACCTAGATACTACTAAGCTTTATAATATTTGCAGGGACCATGGGCTATTTTGATTCTGTGATGGTAGACTAGACAGGAGACTGTACCTCCCTGGAAAAAAAGGTTTATACAATTAGCCAACTTTGGAGCGTGTCCATGCACAAACCAACAGACTTTGTTTTCCACTACTTGGCTTCATCTTGAAAGATTTATCACTGTTGTCCATACTTCACAGACAACAAATAGCAGCATTTGGGGACATCAGGCAATGTTTACCTATGGTGTGGACCCAAACTGCAGACCTCTCAATCAGCAGTGTTCCGCCTATTCTTGCCTTGATGCTAGCGCTGACCCAAGTGAGGATTCAGCATCCCCACATCTTATTGTATAAGACAATTTCTCCAAACATCAACTTTAAAGTTTTGCTGATTTCTTTCCTAGCATCCTTGCATACAGATGTTGGAGAACGATCATATCTACCCGCGTGGGATGCTCCTGTATGTATTGCTAATATAAACCGTCTTCAGCTATATTACATTAACGGTATTAAGATCCCAGTTGGGACCTCGTGACCTATTTTTATATATGTCTGTTTTCTACATGCCTTGCTAGCAATAAAGAGCTAATTTTAGATAGAATCTCTGCCTGGGAAATCTTTTGTTATCTGAAATTGTGCTTCTGAATGTTAAATGCTGTCTCTCTCTTCAGTATGGCACCTCCTGCATGGCACTGGTCTTACGTTCAATACCGCAAGGTGGATTAAATAATAGAGATCCGGGAGCCTTGTTATATTTTGACACTGAGCAGACAACGTTCAATAGGATGGAAGGGGGTTCTGATGGTGCACAAAAGGAAACATTTGACTCTCTCATTCAACACCAGCCAAAAGAATCCATATCTAAGCAGGAGTGCATCTTTGAGAGGCGTACACCACTTAATAGTTGCAACAGAGGTGGCTACTGGTCTTCAAAAGTGGTGTGGGGTAAACATCAGCATCGAACAGGACTGCGAAAGTGGATCAGCCCAAATCAATCTGTTAAACAAACACACCCCAATGCAATACTGCAGTTTATAGTGGGATTTAGAGCACTAAAAGTGAATCCTGTTTTCAAGAGGCACTGTTTCAAGATGCTCTAAATAATTAGGGTATGATGAGACAGAAGAGGCATGGGAGCAGCCTGAACTGTAGTAGTTCTTGGTAGATTATCAGGCAGTACAGAGAAAATACTCCATAAAGGCGGAAAGTGTGTGGGGGGGTCCTGCTCAAGTGCCTCTAATGTCCAAGACTTGACCACCAGTCCAGCCCTCTGAATTCCCTTCTGCCCAGAAGATGTGACCTGCCAGATAAAAGAGATGGCAAAAGGGGAGGTGAACACCAAATTAGTAAAAAATTAGAAAAAGAAAGACTTTGAGAGATAGGTTGAAGATTGAACAGATAGTGGAAGAGACTGCCAAGGCCCATACCGTGAAGGTAGAGAGACTAAGAATAAAGACCCTGAAAGTTAGTAATACCCCCGCATTGCAGCAGTGAATGTCCCATTGCTCTTCAATGACCTCCTTGTTACCACATCAACAAGGACATAGTAGGGAACTATTCTGTAATCAAGGATGTGTTGCTATGGCTGGCTTCCTTTGAATTAGCAAATCAGATGCATATGATGTGTAAAAGTAGGAGGCAGCAGATTTACTTCTCAGTGACCCTAAGGTTATGATGCAATTGGATGCCAGTGAAGAGCAGAAGTATGGAAGCATACCTCAACCCAATGGTTTAGAAACATCTGGGCTAGAAGGCCAATAACAGCAAGTAAGAGGCCCATTTCTGGGATTGTCTGGAGAAATCCCACATGCAAAGGTGCTCGATGGGTCCTGGAATGACTTTAGGTTCACAGAATACCACAGTAGAGCCTATTGTTGCCCCAGTGGAAGTGGTCTTGGTGCCCATGGTGGTGTGATCTGAGGAACCTGTAGTAGTAAAACGGGACTCCAACATATACAATTTTACCGAAACAACCTCTATGTAGACGTTAGGAGGATAACTGCTTTGGAGAGCTCAAAAGCAAGTCTCAGCATGGTACACCAGGCATATTTCAACCCTGCTATTTTTTTCAAGGGGACACGTCTGATCTGCCATTGGAAAGAAAATCAAAACAGGGGCCTCCAGCCATTGTGGCCCTCCAAACCGGTGAAAAGAAGCTACTGAAACTGGGTCTGCAAGCAGTGCTTAATTTTAAAAGAATAAGGGCTGGGACTCAAAGTTTTGTTCAGAAGCCTACAGCTGATGCTATTGAAGGTTGGGGTGCTGAACGGTAAGGCTGCAAAGTCTTGATTCCACCTCATGCTTTTCTAATCGACCACCAGATATATTTTCCTCTTCATCTCAGTCTTGCAAGTTCTTTTTACCCCTGCTTTCGGTTTTGTAACTCTTTTTTAATCTTTCCCTTCCTCATTCTTTACTCCTTTTGTTTTTTCCTCTCGATCCGCCAAAATAGTGCTGGCGGGCCTCACCTGCAACTACCGGCTCAAAATAAGCACTGTATGCAAGATGACTTATCCATTGATTGTTTCCTAGGGAAGGACTTAATTTACTTGGGGATAATGGATGTCATGCTGATTAGATTTCAAGAGACCCACCAGAGCACATCCAAAGAACAGATGCTTCACAGTGCCAGAGTGAAACAAATTATTACCTACCCCACAGTTAGGACTTTTGGGAAGCCCACAGGTTACCTATCACATTCAAGAACAATTATGCTCAGGTGCCATAGTAGCAGTACTTGCACTGAAGGACTTTCCTGAATAGCAGTAGATGCTGAAGGAGGCAGGCCTCAAAGAACAGGACTCTCGGCTCAGGAGGGTAGGCAAATACAATCCCAGCCACCGGCAGATTTGGAAGTTGGTGAAGCTTCTGGATCTTCAAGAATGGGGGACTGTTGTGTAGCAAGCCTTCAAACCCTCAACCTTGGGAAAGGTTGGTATTGGTGCGGCCACTGCAGCTGACTCCAGAGCGCAGGACTCACGGTCAATAACCGGCAGCAGCTCAGCTGAGCAACATGTGACTCTGGGCAATAGCTCACTTAATCTCCCGGACGGCCCCCAGTGCCTTGAGACCCCTAGGGGTGAGAAGTTCGTGCTTTACAAATACCAGATTTAAATTTAGTGGAAAAGTATCATAGGAAGTGTGCGCTGACAAAAACATATGAGACCCATGTAGGAAGAGCACCTATGTGTCAAGAACATTAAAGAGAGACTTATTATACACATTTTTTGAGCTAGCATTTGCTTAAATGCTGATATTTGTTCAGGGACTGTCTGAATGATTTGCCAGATTTCTGAAAAGTCGGTGCAGATATTGTCACTTTTTATATCACAGCTTTTGTTAGGACCTCCTTTGAAAGAGGAGAGATGAACATTGTCTGTCCTTAACACCTGCCTGCAACCTTGTACAACAAATACATTCTTGGTATGATGGACCATGCTACAGGGTACAGAGAGGGATTCAACTAGAATAGTGTATTATAAATATTCTGCTACAAAAGTATTGTAATGTTTATGGAAACTATTTATTTAGTTTAAGGAATCTATTTTCAATAGACTATTGAAAATAAACAAATATTGTTATCCTGATTGAAACGTGTCCCTGGTCACACATTCCCTTGCCCCCTCCAGCATTAACTGCCTCCCCTGACTTAGATGCACTGTTCCCCATTCTGACGCAACCCCTGCGTCTGCCTTGGACCATTTTTTGGCCACTTTTGAACCATTGTTTCCATAAACATTACTCCACCCCAGGTTCTAATATTGGGGTACCCTTGTTTTCCTTCTACAAAAGTATTGTAGGCAAAACATTGACTTCCACACTATCGTGAAAATAAGTGCATATAAGGAAGTATAAATTGACTATTCTTCAAGGTATGTAGATGTGGAGTTAAGGATACCAAATCAATATCTACTTCCATATACTATTCTGACCAGCAAACATCTGAGGTGGAAACAGTGAGGGAGGAATTCAACAGCCCTAGTGGGAACACAAACCCAGCTTCAAATTGTGTCCCGGGTCAGTTTCCTCAGAGAAGTTCTATCTGCTAGGGGAACCAACTTTATGTCCAAATATATGAAGTCAAGGTGGAATGAGTGCTGAGTTATTTATAACTACTTTGTCTTGTGCCACTCACAGACAAATGGTTTAGTGAAGTGATTTAATATGATACTCAAAAGCATGATGGGTGATCTAGAAGCCCCTTTGGGTAAGAAAAGGGACCTCTTTCTGTCCTGTTTCTGTTTTGCTTACATAGAGGTTCTGAAGAAAGGATTGGGGTGTTGTCCTTTTGGGATGTTGTATGGCCATTCTCTCTATGGCTTTTTCACCCATGTGAAGGAAGAATGGAAAGGGAAATTAGGTCTTCCACTAGGGATGTGGTTGTCTTGGTGTTGAGTGTTTTGAAGATGATGATGGAGGGCCCGATTGACAAAAGTAATCTGAGACAAAATCCTAACTTTACGACTTTCGGTATTCACAGAAGGCATTTAGAAGTACTAAAGTTAGGATTTTGTCTCAGTCAATCTTAAGTTTTGGTCTTAAGTTAAACTTAAGACAAACTTAAGTTTAACTGAGACAAAATCCTAGTCGTAAAGTTAGGATTTTGTCTCAGTTAAACTTAAGTTTGTCTTAAGTTTAACTTAAGACCAAAACTTAAGATTGACTGAGACAAAATCCTAACTTTAGTACTCCTAAATGCCTTCTGTGAATACCGAAAGTCGTAAAGTTAGGATATTGTCTCAGATTACTTTTGTGAATCGGGCCCTGAGCACCTGCATAAAGCAAAAGATAATCTCCATGCCACCCAGAAACTTTTAAAAGGGAGCTAGATGGTTATGGAATTGGTACCCAGACGTCCAGTGGGTGTTCATCATGATGCTCAACCGAGCTACGCTGAAACACATAGGCACAAAACCATACATTGCCTTAAAACGATCTGAGTTATCAACTATTTAATGGACACAGGTTAAGAGGTTCAAGTCGTAATGCTGGCTTGTAGAGATGATTACATTTCTTATGACTCAGACAAGAACAAGGAGGGGAGTCTGCCCCCTCTGCGATCTGCTTCAAAGAGCTGATAATAATGGTTCAGTGGAGGGAGTACAACTCTACCTTGACCCCTGAACACCAACAAGAGTGGAAGATACTGTTGAGGAAACTATATAAAATGTTTTCTTTGACACCTGGCTCAATGCTAAGGTGTACCCACAACATTGACATTAGGACCAGAATAAATCTAACCCAGGCCAGATTTCCGATTGATTTCAGGGTGCATCAAAGTGGAGGTCACCTACATGTAAGGCTACTGGAAATATGTGGCAGAGGAAAACCAAATGATACAGCAGGATTGACTAAATTATGAGGCACGAAAAGGCAAATTATACAGTTTAATGCGCCAAATTTTGTGATAGTATTACTTCATTATTTTGTCATTTATACACAAGATAACAGTGTCTGGGCAAAGGTTTCACCTACTTAATACCAGTCTAACACCCAAACAAGGCGATAAGCAATAGAAATGTGACCATTCCACCTCTGCAAAGAGGCTTCCACTGCACTGCAACACGTCGTCGTGTTTTTACTAACATTTGATCCGTTTGAACAAGAAACAATTTTTTACTGTTAAAATATGCAGATTATGCTGCAATGATAGATTATGAGGTAAATGCGGCAAATCCAAAGTTATGTGAAAAATGTTGTGACTGCAAAATTGCCTAATTCTATTGGCCCAGCCTACATGTTGGCTCTAAAGGCTATTGAGTGTTGATAGCCCCAAGGTTAGCTCAGTGGTGCTTGTTAAAGCAAGAGTTCTGGGTTGACTATTATGGACTCAATGTTGTCACCATATATGATGCCTGGTTCATCCCCAGATCTGAAAATCTCCTGTAAGTACTGGAAACTGATCAAGCAATCTCTCAGTAAGACACAAGACAAATCTTGTAATTTTATCAGTGGTCACTGGAAGATTATCTTGACTCCTCTTGCAAAAGAGTAGACTGATTATGCAGACCATTTGAGATGATTTATGAATTGTCTATTAGTTTGATGACCAGAAATGTTTACTGCAGAAGAAGGGGAGCTGTGATCATGCTGCCACTCTGGCATTTTTTAAGTGGGCTTCCAACGAAAGCACTACTTTCAGAGCAGGATAGGCTACCATTAGCGTCGGACTGGGACAGAAAAGAGGCCTGTAAATAAAAGTGGCCTGCATTAGTGAACTGGATAGATCAAAAAGTGGCTCTCATTTTCAAATCAGGGCAGTTTTGAACGTGTAAAGACATGCTGTGTAGGTGTTTTGCAAGGTATGGGAGACTGCATGAATTTGTTCTTGCTATGGGCAATATTTGTGGTAATATCAGGGAAATTAACAGTAAAAACGTGCTCATCAGAAGACAGGCCCACAAACAGCCAAAACAACGGCCCACTCACTAGCCTGTCAGACCAGCACTTCCGGCACTGTCAGATTGCCTTTAGGCCAGTCTAACCCTGTCTACCAGGCAGGGGCATAGCTAGGCCTTAGGCTGCCCGTGGCGGCCCCTGCGTTTGCCGCCCTTGGCAAAATGATAGAAGAGCGGGGGGTGGGGGGGAGGTAGCAACGGCCGCAGGTAAGAGCGGGGGGAAAGGGGGCCGGCTGCCGCCCGAAAACTCGTGCCGCCTGGGGCGGTCCGCGGCCCTCGCCCTCCCCCTAGCTACGCCACTGCTACCAGGACTAAATCATGCTCCTACTGCTCTGTTTTAACCATGGCCTCGCTGGTTTGAACAGTTTTGCTAGGATTGATTTTGGGTTCCAGTCTTGGCCATGATCTAGGTTTGATTTTCAAGAGAAAACCCCCACATCTGCTGTCAGTAAGTTGACATTTTCCTCTTGCCAATTAATGTCCCGACCTGGCAGGTCTGCCAGTCAATTGTTGCAGGAAAGTTTAATTTATTTCATGGCTGCTTCTAACGTGTTGGCACTTTTTTGTGGTGTAAGGGGCTGCACCAGGACACCCCGGGCCCTCACACATAATCATCAGAGTACTGCCCTGAAGTCAGTAATGAAGATAGGTGGGATTTAAATAGATGAGAATCCCAACGCGAAAAAGAGTCGAGTCATGCACACCCTATAGCTAGTCCGTGCACCGCATCTGCCAACCCCTTATGTGAGAAACAGAAGAGGGACAAGGATGATACAAATATATAACCCCACTCGTCTTTCAGGACACTCTTAGAAATTGAAGAGGTGAGGGTGTAACCACGCCCGCCCAAATTGCTTATGTGCTACTAGTGCACTCTATCTGTGTCTCTGGTCGCAGCCTGGAACTCTCTCTCTCTCTCACTCTCTCTTTTCTCTCTCTCTCTCTTTCTCTCCCACCCTTATGCGAGTAAGGAAAATGCGCCCACGCAAGCCTCTTCCTTGGTTGATAAAGGTAAAAGAGAGCTATATCTGAGATGCAGGGGGTCCACCTCACCACTGGACTCTGGTGTCGCTGCCCCTTCTGCACTCGTGCTAGTTGTGTCCTTCTCTAGCACTCATTCACTCGCACGCATTTTCTCACTCCATCTCTTTCGCGCTATCTCTCCCTCTCTTCTCTCTCACATGTTCTCTCTCGTTCGCCTCCTTCTCGTTCTTTTATCTTTTTCTCTGTCTTTGTTTTACCTCCTCTCACACTCTGTCTCGCCACACACTCTGTCTCTCCTCCTATCTTTCATCTTCTCCGAGCGGTTGTTTAATACCCATACTGGTCAACAGATCCACGATCAGAGAAGCGTTTGGTGAATTTTCGGTTGGAGGATTTCAGTGGAGTAAACATATTCAGTGACTATTGTTTAACGAGCTTTAATTCCTGATCGATAATCCCAGAGCCGGGGAGGAATCCAGGTCTCGGATGTTGGCACTCGCTCCACAGTCTGCCAGGCAAGTCAAGCAAGAAATTCAGAATGTTTTCCATTTCAAAGGCTCTGGAGCAGACAGAAGGACACCCTCGCGCCTAGAGCCTCAGACCTCGCTTTTTTCTCGGTTTTTTATTCTACTTTGCAACTGTTTGCAAATGCTAAATCTGGCATCTGGGCACACAACGCTCGTAGTATAAAATAAAGTACATTTAGAAGCGAAGTGAATGGCCGGCAGCGATGAGCTGTGTCCTTTCTGCGCTCTGGCTGGCGATTTTTAGGTGTGTGCGAAAGTTGCGTAATTTGCTTTTGGGTGATTATGCATAATTTCAGAAAACCCAGGAAATTATGCCTTATTTTTTTAAATGCAAAATGTCATTTGGCCCTTTTATTGGCTAGAAATACCTTCTCAAATCCATGTTGGATGCATGGATGCATTTTGCGCTAAAACATAATGCTCTGCAAACAGAAGCCACTTATATTAATTTCCTTTGTTCCCGTGTGCTTGTGGCAAATTTTTGCAACAAAGGACTCATAATTATGAGACGTGGAGGAATAGCATACGTTCAGGAATTTCAGGGGCATATTTACAAAGAAATGACGGTGTGCAGCGGCGGCAAATTTTGCAGCACCACGCTCCGCAATTTCCAAAACGCAGGGATGTGCCGTATTTACAAAAATAAGGCACACCTCTGTGATTTTCCTAGCGCTGGCTCTAAAAATAGCTGCTTAGAATCAACTCAGACACCCTTGCGCCATAGTGCAAGGGTGCCTGCGTTGCAGGGAATGATTAATTATTTGCAGGAAGGTGTCCCTTTCTGCACATAAACAAACAATAATGGTGATTTGTACTTCTATGTGTGCTGCATTCTGTAGCACACATTGAAGTAGCAAATCACCATTATTTAAAGATTGTTTATATGCAGGAAGGGACCTGTTCCTGCACATAAACAATCTTTTATGGCATTTTGCTCTTTCTATGTGCGCTGCAGAATGCAGCACACAGAAAAAAAGCAAAAACACATCCTTGTAAATCTGGGGCAGCGTCAGAAAGCAATGGGTGTGGCAGTGGAACACCCACAGCAATACTTATCGCACACCCCTTCCACACAGATACTTGCGCGAAAGTGTACCATATTTACAAAGTGGCGTTAAGCCACAAAAAGTGCCTTAACGCCACTTTGTAAATATGGTGCAGGGCTTAGCGCCACCGGAATGTCAAAAAAAGTGACATTACAGTAGCGTTATCCCCTTGTAAATATGCCCCTCACTTTGCAAGCATATTTACGAGACATTACACCAGCGTAAGGGAAATTTCACCTGGCCCTGGAGATATCTCAAACTCCACAGTCGGCTCCTGCCAATCCTCAGAGAAGTGGCCCCTTCTCCCAGCACCACACAATTGGTGACAGCAGCTGCATGGGCCCTGCTCCAACGCCAAAAAAGGAGATAAAAAGCTTGGGCATCTGGCTTGACCACGATCTCACTTTTAGAGCCCAAGCAAGGAAAACCGCCGCCGCTTGTTATGGCCTGCTCAGAATAACCCGTAAAATACTCCCTCTCCTTCCTTGCCAATCAAGAAAGCTTCTGATTCAGGCGCTTATCCTCTCCAGGCTGGACTACGGCAATGCTCTTTACTTGGGCGCTCCCAACTCAGTCATTTCTAAACTACAAGTGGTTCAAAATTCGGCAGCAAGACTTCTCACGGGCACAAAAAACCGTTGCGCAGCTAAGCCTGCCCTACGATCTCTGCACTGGCTTCCGGTACAGGAGAGAATTCATTTCAAGGCCCTCTGCATTGCACATAAAAATTTACAGGGCAAGGGCCCGCCTATCATCAAAAACATGGTCAAACCATACAAGGCTACCAGAAGTCTCCGCTCGGACGAGCTCCACCTGGCTGAGGTCCCCAGAATTGAGAAGGCCCGAACAGGTGGCCGCCTTTTCTCCTACAATGCCTCTAAGCTTTGGAATTCCCTTCCTCTGCCTATCCGCAAGGAAGCTAACCATCTGACATTTCGCAAACATCTGAAAACCTGGCTATTCCCATAATCCCATCTGTTCCACTAGCCATCCCTGCAGCGCTGGGATACCTCCGGGTAGCCATGCGCTATACAAAAGCATTTTTCATTTAATTTCATTTCAGCAGCTCCATGCTACATGCGTAATGCCAGTGCACCCTGGAGAGAGCACCAACACATAGTACACATCATGGGGAAAGCACCACCTCTGTGGATGCATCACTCCTGCTGGCCATTCCTCTCGCTCCTAGGACCCCTAACTTGACAACCGTCAAAAGTGAAGCTACTCTATACCAAGAAGAGTGCTTGCTGAACCTCAGAAACAAACCTCTAGCCGGATCACAAACCATCCAGCAGGCGGCAGCTGAAGATAACACCAGTTCGGTGAGGGCATCAGCCCTATTATCCTAATCTAGGTGTCCCCAGCACCACCCTCCTTGAGTGTGTCTACTGTTTCCTGGAAATGTGCCTCTAGCCCCAAGTGTACCATTAGCCATGATTTGTGCCTACAGATGCTGGGCACCAGCACTACTTTTTGCTGTCTGCGACTTATTTTTCATCCTTAGACTTCGATCCAAAGCAAGAGAGAAAAGGGCAGAAAAGGGAGTTTAAAGGCAGAAGAGAAAGAGACGTTGTAAGACATCCTCTGCTGTCTATGTGCACAACCTTGTTGCAAGAGCTCCATCTTCTGTCACCATCTTTACATGAGTTCTCACAGCTTGAGCACTCTCTGACTAAGTGAGAGCAACCCCGTTGTCTGTGCGCTTTCTTCGTGGATGTTTTCCCTGCGATATGATCAAACCCACCTGGTGATAGCACCCCCTGCTGTAAGTGGACACAACCTTGTGAGTCCATAACATCCTTGATGTGATATCACCACACTGCTGAAAGAATATGCCTTGCTTTTGGGTCACACAGATCAGACGAGGACTGATGCAGTTGTTCTTCATGCCCTAACCCTATCTTGGGTATATGGCAGGTGACATATGTGCTTGTACTGTCCACCAGAAAGGGGTCTTTGCAATCCATTGAGCCAGCTCATCCACCACCCCATCTCCCTGCTCCTGTAGCCCATGGTTATATGATGGAACCACACAAGCCATTACCATGCATGGCTTTACAATGCGTTCATTACAACGACTGCGACGCTACCACGCAAGTCTTTACCACGCATATGCCCCAGCAATGCACTGCTTATGACCTCACATAATAATTACATCAGTCATGACATGGTCAGTGACATCATTGAAGACATCACTGATGACATCATCAAGTGAGTGTAAGTGTTTTAGGAGTTTATGGGTGTTCAACATATACACTAACTTACTACAAAAGTTAAATTAGTATACTAGGTGCACTAGTACTGAGTGAAATTACTTGTAACATATATTAAGTGAGTAGGTGTGTAACTGTATACATCCTTGCATGTATGGCTGTGTAAGTGGCTGTATGGGTGTATATGTGGGTGTGTGAGTAGCTGTGTGGGTGAGAGATGTTGGGTGAGTGCTGGTATTGGTGAAAGAGTGGGTGTGTCAATGACTGTATGGGTGAGTGAGTGGCGATGTGAGGGGCTCTATGGGTGGCTCAATGGGTAGGCAAGTGGGTGTGTAGTGACTGTGCGGGTGAGTGGGTGGGTATCTTAATGGCTGTATGAGTGAGTGACTCTGTTTGTAAGTGGCTGTATGGGTGAGTGGGTGGCTGTTTGAGTGGGTGTTTCGTTAAGTGAGTAGGGGGAATGGTTGCATTGGAGAGTAAGTGTCTGTGTGAATGGCAATATGCGTGAGTGAGCAGATGTGTGAGTGTTTGAGTGGATGTGTGAATGGGTTGTATGGGTGTGTGAGTGCTTGCTTGGGTGAGTGAGTGGCTTGTGTTGAGAGACTGTATGGGTGAGTGTGTGGGTGTGTGAGTGACTGTGTAGGTGAATAAGTGGGTGTGTGAGTAGCTGTATGGGTGAGTGTGTGGCTATGTGAGTGGCTGTACATGTCTGTAACTGGTTGTATGAGTTGTTTTATTAGTGAGTGAATGGTTGTGTTAAAGGCTGTACGAGTGAGTGAGTGGGTGTGTGGGTGCCTCTATAGAGGAGTGAGTGGGTGTGTGAGTACTGGTATGGGTCTGTGAATCGGTATGTGAGTAGTTGTGTAGGAGTGGGCGTATGAGAGGTTGTATGAGGGTGTGAGTGGGTATGTGAGTGGTTGTATTGATGATGTCATCAGTGAGGTCATCAGTGATGTCATTTGAGATGTCATCAGTGATGTCACTGACCATGTTATGAGTGATGTGATATGTGAGGTCATAAGCAGTGCATTGCAGGGGTATAAGTTAAAGTTATAGCTCAGGTAACTGTAACTGCTAAATTTCACTGGTTTTGTATGAATTAAATCTAATCCTAACTATAATGTCCCTGTAACCTTTGGTTTTTTAAGTGAATTTCTGAGGTTTTTCAAAATCTAATTCCTAACTATAACGTCCCTGTAACCTTCGTTTTTTTTAATGAATTTCTATGGTTTTTTAACCATTATTCGCATTTGCAGAGTGGTGAAGAAAGGAGGTGGGGCCTCTGACCAGCTCTCAGGAATCCTGCTATGTCGGACCTACTAGAGATAACAGGAGGGTGCTAGGGCCCAAGAACTCTCAGCATCCAAGAGGACTGCATCCCCCAACCAGCAATGCACCAGGAGGAGCGTTTGCTGAGCAGTGGAGAAAGGGGGCGTGGCCTCCGACCACCTCTGAGCAATTCGCTGTGTGGGACTTACTGCAGTTAACAGGAGGGCATGTGGCCCCCAAGGACACTCTAGAGCCAAGGTGACTTCATCCCCCAACAAGCAGTGCACCAGGGGCACGTTTGCACAGTGCTGGAGAAAGGGGGCGTGGCCTCCGAAGTCCTCTCAGTGTTCGTGCTCTTAGGGACTTACTATCAGTAACAGTAGGGCTTGTTGGCCTCAAAGAACCCTCTGGAGCCAAGGGGATTTCATCCCTCAACCAGCAGTGTGCCAGGAGGCGCGTTTGCAGAGTGTTGGAAAAAGGGGGCATGACCTCCAAAGTCCTCTCAGCAATCACGCTGTGTGGGACTTTCTGGAGGCAACAGAAGGGGTTGTTGGCCCCCAAGAACCCTCAGCATCCAAGGAGACTTCATCCCCCAACCAGTAGTGCGCCAGGAGGCGCATTTGCAGAGTGGTGCAGAAAGGGGCGGGCCTTCAGCGACTTGCCTGTCTCTTTTAAAAAAAAAATTATTACGGAAGGGGGGCTGCATGGCCCCCCTTCCCTTGGCCAATTTTTACCCCAGGGACCCCATCCCTTCGGGGCCAGCCCTTTTTTGAATGGGGGCGGGGGACCATACAGCCCCCCTTCCCTAATAAGGAAGGGGGGACCAGACTTTTTTTTTTTTAAATAAAAAAAAAAAATAATGGTAGGGGGTCCATGGGGCCCACCTCCTGTGCTGATTTCGGCCCCGGGACCCCATCCCCTGGGGCCCGGCCTCACCTGTGGGTACCCTTGTCCCACCCAGGGCACCCACTGCCACTGATGGGGATCACAGAGGGAGCCTGAAGGGCCAAAGTCCTTCACGGTCCCTGCCACCTCCCAGCCTCCTGCAGGACCCAGCATTGCTTTTACACATAGGGATCTGCTAACACGCAGCTCCCTGTGTGTAAAAGCAATTGTGCTCCACTTTGAGTGTGGCAGGCACCACATAGTGCCTGGCTCATGGTGCATGGATTTAAAAAAAATGCTTTTTACTATTGCAGCTTGTGTAGCTGCCCTTTTCTTGGGCCGCTGCACAAGCTGCAATAGTGAAAAGCATTTTACGACCGCCTGCGCGGCGGTCATATTATAATTGGGCCCCGCTTGACCTGTTGTGCTGGTGGGGGCCCGGGGGCGGCATGGAGCGGCAGCAGCCGGGGAAATCTGACCGCCCCGCTCTATCCTTGGGGCCACGGCCTGGGCTCCGTGATTCCACACTTCATCATCCACGTGGGGTGCAACCACTACAGGGGTGCGCGGCCGGACAGGAACATCGGCCTGTAGCGTCCTGAAGACGGAGGACCATCTGTATTGAGGCCATTGGAAGCCGAGTGGGCTGCGGCTTCGCGGCGTGCCCGGCCGAGGGCTAGTACCAGCGACTGGTAGGGACAAACGTATAGTCACCGACTATCTCAGGCCCTTGCCGCCACCAGCATCCTTGCTCTCCTCGACCTGCAGTTTCACCCCAGGGAATAGGTCTGGCCCTTGGGAGGAGGCCGCACAGCTGGGTGTGGCCCCCGTTTCTGACCCGGGTGATCACCTATCCCCACTTCCAAGGGTGGGGCGGCTGCAACTCGGCAGAGTAGAAAGGCGAAATGGCATCATCGAGGGGTAACAAGTCGGTGCAGCAGAACAAATTGGATCGCTATACTCTTTCTAAAACCTCGTTGCCCGACTCTTCGCCCGCAAGCAAGGGCGGTGGAGTCCAGTCAGACGTAGATCCAGAGCCTACACTTAAAGACGTAATGGCGGCAATCGCTGGGATTAAAACGTCTCTGGAACACAAGATGGACGCCCTCACAGTGGAAGTGAACTTACTCAGGGCAGATCACAACAAGAATAGTGAAAAGGTCAAACAGGTGGAGCTCACAACGGCAAGTCTGGTGGAGGACATGTCTCAGCTGCAACTGGACATTAAGGAACTCCAGACCTTCCGGCAATATGCAGAATCTAAACTGGATGATTATGAAGGGCGGATGCGGCGCAATAATGTACGCATTTTAGGGGTCCCGGAAAAAGCGGAGTGTCCAGCCACTGATCTCTTTGTGGAAGACCTCATCATCCTTAACCATCTGCAACCCAAGGGGCTGGGAAGACTATTCGACATTGAAAGAGCTCACAGAGTCCCCGGGGGTAGACCGAGACCGGGGGCGCCCCCGCGTCCTATCCTAGCCAGAGTCCTTAACTTCAGGGATCGGGATGTAATTCTTCAGCATGCCAGAACGGGACCGCCACTCCGGTACGAAAACTCGGAGATAACCTTCTTTCCGGATTTTACTCAAATGGTCCAGAGACAAAGACGCTCCTTCCTCGGGATAAAGAAATCACTAAGAGATAAAGGTTACAAATATGCCATGCTTTTTCCTGCCAGGCTGCGTGTGGAAGCTGACGATAAGGCCTGGTTCTTTGAACACCCGGAGGCGGCAGCCGAATGGTTGGAGCGTCGCTGACCGCCTGGCAATACCTGGCCAGTGGTAACGTACTGTGTTGGGGTGATCGTACATTAATGGACTCAATGTATAAGAATGTCGACAGCTATACTGGTTGGACTCATAGGGCCACTTCGGGCCTGCACCATAGTGGGAGGGAGGGAGGAGAGTATACCCCCAATTTTCTTCATTTAGTTCTATTTAACGGGCGACAGGCACTCTGCATCGTTGTAATCATGGGCAGTTTTGAGCCCAGAGTGCAGGGGAGCAGGGAGGGGGGGAGTTGGGAGGGGTTTACGTATTGTTATATGTTTTCAAGGAATCATCAAGGCATCGTAATCCGGCAACACAGACACATAGGTGACACGTAAATGTCGATGAGCACGCAATGGGACAAAGGGTTCAAATTGATGAGCTGGAATGTTAATGGGCTGGGGGACAAAGTCAAAAGGACGGTGGTGCTCCAATATGTGAAGAGACATGCCCCTGATGTAGTACTGCTACAGGAGACACACCTGGTGGGTAACTCGTGTAAAGCCCTCAACAGGTGGGGTTACACCCTGGTGGCACATTCGGGCTTTACCTCAGGGTCGAGAGGGACGGGTATATTACTGAGGAACTCCTTTCCCCTGACGATTAAATCTACATGGGTGGATGCCGGGGGGAGATACGCGGGTATCACGGGACGATGGGAGGGGAGTGAGCTGACCCTCATGTCAATTTATGTACCGCCGGCTCTCCAAGAATTAGCCTTCAAGGACTTGGGATCCATTCTGTTGACAGTCCCAGAGGGACTCCTAATAGTGGGAGGGGATATGAACGCAGTGTTGGACGGCACACAAGACAGGAGCCCGCCGAGAAAGCTCCGCCCATCAAATAGCTGGTTACCAAATTTTCTGGGGGCCTTGGGGTTGCAGGACACATGGCGCTCATTCCATCCTGACACTACCCAATACACCTTCCACTCGGGTGCCCACAACTCCCAATCCAGGATAGACTACTTGCTAGTTCCCCCGGACCACCTGCAATACATACAAGATGTCAGGCACATGGCGAGGGGCATCTCGGACCACTCTCCGTTGTGGATGCACTTGGTGGTGGGCCACCATAGAGGGGGAAGGGTGGCCCCCATTAACCCTTGGCATCTCTGCAATCCGGTAGTCCATAAAGCACTTCACACCACGATCGAACAATACTTCCAAGAAAATGAGGGATCAGTGAGCTCGTCTCAGACACTCTGGGAGGCATTTAAGACGGTGGTTAGGGGCCAAGCCCTTTCCCAAATAGCCGGGGTAAGAAAGGAAAAGGTCAAGGAAGAGGAAGCGCTAGAGACGGAGATCCTCCGACTGGAAGAGGAAATGACGGAGCGCCCCCATCCAGACACCACTCACACCCTACAGTTAAAACGAGATAGCTATAGGGCCTTAGTGACAGACAGGGCTAGGGAACTGGGAAGAGAAACGCTAGGTAGAATATACGATCAAGGGGATAAAGCAGGGAAACTAATCGCATGGTTAGACAGACAAAAACTAGCAAGTAGATTGGTGCCGGAACTAATAGACAAAGACGCACATATAATCACGGACCCCCAGGACATCGCAAACGCATTCGCCGCCCACTTCAAACAGATCTATACCTCCCAGAACGCCTACACAGTACACGACTCTATCGACCTATTACGAGACATAGCGTTACCAAAACTCTCAGAGTCAGAGTTAGAATACCTTGAGGGGGCGCTCACTCCGGACGAGGTGGCACTGGCGGTACGGGGACTTAAGTCGGGGAAGGCATCGGGACCCAATGGTCTACCGATCGAGCTGTATAAACTTGGGATAGACACTCTTGCCCCTCACTTGTGCAAAATGTTTGAGGAGAGTAAGGAGCTTGGGGAGCTGCCTCGAGATCAAAGAATCGCAACCCTAGTGATGATCCATAAAGAAGGTAAATGCAGGACAGATTGTTCCTCCTATAGGCCAATCTCCCTATTGAATGCCGAGCCAAAGATTTTAGCTAAACTCCTCGCCACCAGACTGATCAAAGTCATCAATAACCTGGTACACCCGGACCAATCCGGTTTTATGCCCCAGCGCAATACGGCGTTAAACTTGCATAGAGTGCATGGGGTGATGGGGAGGGCGGATACCATACAGGAAGAGGCGGTATTGGTATCTTTGGACGCCTCCATGGCATTCGATATGCTCGAATGGCCATATCTTTTTGCAGTTCTCGAGAAAATGGGTTTTGGGCCCCAATTTATCCAGTGGGTGCGACTCCTTTATTCAAAACCACTAGCCCAGATCGTAGTAAACAACAAAAAATCTGAAGTGTTCGAACTGGGCAGAGGCACTAGGCAGGGATGCCCGCTCTCTCCTCTCTTGTTCGCCCTGGCCCTGGAAACCCTGGCATCCTGGGTACGGAGGAATCCGGTGATTCGCGGATTTAAGTGGGCTGAGGCCTGGGAGGACCGCATATCACTGTATGCGGACGATATTCTGTTGTTTCTGACGTCCCCGAAGGCCTCGCTCACAGCAGTATTCGATATCTTTGCCATCTTTGGCAGATATTCAGGGTATTCCATTAATTGGCTTAAATCAGTATTGTATGTCCTGAAGGGACCCCTGACCGGACTTCCTAAGAACTGTCCGATACAGATCACTACACAGGGCTTCAAATATCTCGGCATATACATCACTTCTAACCCCGCAGATAGATTCGCTCGGAACCTACTCCCTCCCCTGCAGAGATTGAAGACAGACTCGGAGCGCTGGATGAAGCTTCCGCTCTCGCTGCTGGGCAGAGCTTCCCTTTTCAAGATGATGTCCTTGCCCCGGTTCCTCTATGTCCTACAAAATTCACTAGACCTCGTTCCCGCAAGCTACTTCAAAGAGATCGAGACTCTACAACGCCGTTTACTATGGAATGGGAAGCCACGTATTGCACTATCGAAACTGACTCTTACCTGGTATGATGGGGGGATCGCCCTCCCCGATCTCAAAAAATATTATTGGGCAGCTCACCTGACAGCCATTAACCATGGTACTTACAGGCAGGCGGGTGACCCGGGCTATACGATGGATCGCTGGGTACTACCTGGAGGGAACTATAACCGTGCGCTCTATTCGACCACCGGGAAACATCACCTGACCGGACCAACCAAGCACTCAGTGCAGGTTTGGAGTGCAGCCACCAGAAGCATGGGGTGGGATCATAGAATAACTCTGGCTATGCCGCTATGGGATTCGGAGCGGCTCGGGAACCTGTGGTCAACTAAAGGTTTCGACAAGTGGGACCTCATAGGTATATCGAAAATAGGTGACTTGTGGGTCAAAGGTGAGGTTAAGTCATTTTCTGCCCTGCAGCAAGAATATTATCTCGCACCCACAGAGCACTTTAGATACCTACAAGTCCGCCACGCCTTACAATCCTGCCTCCAAAAGGGGGAGACCCCCCCGGAATCCACGCCTCTCGAGGACAGACTCCTCGATGGTTATTTACCAACAAAGGCCATTTTGCTCACATACAAGAAGTTAGTAAATCACTCTGGAGACCCCCTTGTGAAATTGCGGGAAAAGTGGGAAAGGGACGGTATAATACTGGACGACGAAGATTGGGTAATAGCTGCCGCGTCTCCTCGGGAGGTAGCCATGGCGGCGAGGCTGAGGCTAGTACAGCTCAAAATCTTGCACCGGATCTATATTACGGGACCCGGTATGGTACAGATGGGAAGAGCGGAAGATGGCAAATGTAGAAGAGGCTGCGGAAGTGAAGGTACCTTCCTCCACATACTCTGGGAATGCGCACTTGTTCAGAAGTACTGGGAAAAGATACATGAGGTGATGAGCGAAGTGTTAGAGCGTGCACTCCCTCTGGAGGCTAAGAGATGTCTCCTAAACGTGTGGGAGCCCACAGATTTAAACAAGGCACATGTCACCTGGGTCACGTTGGGGTTAATGATAGCAAAACGTAATATCGCTCAGGCATGGGGGGCATCACGGGCACCTTCGGCATCCGCATGGGAGAGGGATATGGACTGGTGCATGTTTCGTGAAAAATATGTATATGTAGCTAGGGGATGCCCCAAAAAAAGTTGCCGTATTTGGAACGACTGGAATGAATATAGAGGAAATATCTGTACCCCACCACTGGTGCCAGCTCAAGATGAATCATTGTAGGTGTGAAACAAGTCATCCATTGTCCATATATTGTGCACAATTATCTGAGTGAGAGCCTTATTAAGATACAAAACGTGAATGTACTGTATTTTGCCTTGTGATTTTGATTCCTATTGTTAAATAAAAAGAACTATAAAAAAAAAAAAAAAACACTCTGGGCCTCATTTACAAGCCTATTGTGCCACAGGTATGTCACTATTTTTGACGCACCAGTGGTGCAATGAACTTGCCCATATTTACAAGGCCACGTTAAGTCACCCTGCATGACATTTCATGGACTTGTAACTATGGGCCCCTTTCACGAATTACTCTGTGTGAAAGGGGCATTCCATGGGTGTTGCTGTTGGTGTTCCCATGCAACTTGACGCATTCCCAGAACATTTAAAACTAGGAATGCGTCAGAATCCTACACCTCCCCATGGGAGGTGTAGCAATTGCGCAACCTGACGCAATCCCAGAACATTTTGTAAACTGGGAATGCATCAGAATCCTACACCTCCCCATGGGAGGTGTAGCAATGGCGCAACAAGGAGAAATACATTTATTTATCCTCATTTTTTCCTCTTTCTATGCGTGCTGCATTGTGCAGCATGCATAGAAAGAAGAAAATGACATTAATTATTCTTTTTGTGCAGGAAGGTGTACCTTCGTGCACAAAAACAATCATCCCCACAACGCAGGCACCTTGCAAAATTACGCAAGGGCGCCTGCGCTGGCACATGGCAGCCAATTGCGCACCAGTGCAGGGGAAAGCACAGGGATGTTTTGCATTCTTGTTAAAACGACGCATCCCTGAGCTTTGAAAATGACGCAGCAGGGCACAGCAAAATGGCTTGTGGCACGCACTGCGTCATTTTCTGGTAGATGAGTCCCTCAATACTTACATGTACCTACCTTTAAATCTTTGACAACGAATATGCCTTTACAACAAAATTCGCTGTAATGGCATGGGTGGTAAAGGCGTATTTATTGTAAAGACTTGCATGGTAATGGCATGCATGGTAGTATCGCATGTGTGGTAAAGCCTGTGTGGTAAAAGGCATGCGGGGTTCCGGCTTCGTTGTACAGGTGTGAGACGTAGCCCACACCATTAAGAAACAGCCAGTATGTTGAGACTGGCCACCAGTTGGGAAAAATCACAGCTGATTTTGGGCACCTGATCAATCCATATTGGTAGTCACCGTGGTTAGAGTGAAGGGAGAAATTGGTGGCCGGGTGAAGCATGAACCTTTGATCATTTTCTTCCTTTCTTCCTCCCTGCTGATGGAGAGATGTGTTCATGGATTCTCTCGTTGTTTGTGAGCTGTGGTCTTCCTTTTTGGCATTTCCTCTCTCCGTTTTAATGAAATAGCTTCTTTCTTTTCTCCCTTCTTTGTGACACTTGGCTGGGACGTTTTCCACTGTGGCTGGCAGCTCCAGAGAGTAACCAGTGAATAATTCAGTCCTAAAAGTGCGTTTGAAGTTCAAGAAAAGCGACACAGCATTTCTAACCTGCTCTCCCAGTCACCCAGCCTTTCCCTGCTGCGCATTCCACTGTGGAAGGAGAGGGAATATATGATAAACACGATTCAAGCTCAAAATTGTAAAAAACATAAAATCACAGAGCTCTAGACTTTCAGGCAGACCCATGTTCACAGTCTGCCTGTACGAAAAGAAGAGAATACTTCAAAATCAGGTCTTTGTGCGTGAGATCTGGGACCAAGTGTCCTTTTTCTATGTCGATGACTTAGGTGGTGGATAGGAAATGGAAGAGTTGAGGCCTGGTACAGTTGGTGGGGGATGGGGCAGGTGGTAAATGTGATGGTTGTGCAAACTGAAAATGGATTGGTGTTTACCAATCCCTTGAAATCAGGAATTTCGAGATTGCGGTAAAATTAGCACCCCTGCAATTCACCGGATAAAGCGTGGCAGATCAAGCCTGCTAAAAATGACTAAAAACATGGTGAATTCCAATACTTGTAGAATTTTGGGCTGAAAACATCAGCCTTCTTACAAACAATCCCTCTTCTTGAAATGCAAGTTATTTACAGCACCCAGCAAAAAACTCATTCTAAGATACTGCTATTTTCCAGATGTGGTAAATACTTCACACTTTCTTGGCCTACTCGAAATCAGGGACTGAAGTAGCGAACTAGAGTTCTGTTATCAGAGTAACCAAGATCTTGTATAACAGAAATATTGTGTCCTAAATAATGTAAATGTCGGCCCACTGGAGTTAGTCATAGAAACGCTGCACCCAATGGCACAGTATTTTTGTAAACAGTATTTAGAACACAATATTTCTGTCAAATGATATTTTTGCAGTGGTACTGAATCAATTTTCAGAGTGGTTGTGCTGCCTTCAATTTTACATCACCGAAGCCTTAAGGATTGTGAAAAATACAAGTGTAGGAAATTGAGTTACTGGTTGAGGGGGGAGAACCCTACTCAAGCAGCAACCACAATTCTCCTCAGATTAAAACACAAGCACACCCAACATTAGTCCCTCATATGTCCTCCTCGTCCCGACAGGCCATCTCAAACCCCAGTACTTTTTTTATGTTTGCTACATAAACCCCTCCCACCCACCGCCATGCCTGTTTTTTTTCCTGTCCGACGGAGAGCTAGGTTTATTCCTCCATGTGAGTCTGCGGCACTGTACATGTGTTTTGCTTCATTTTTTCGTTTTTTTGTGCTTTGTTTCTGTACTTGCGCTGACCTTACCGGTGTCCCGGTAGGTCCCGCCCTTGCTCTGCTCCCAGTGCTGTCCCCGCACATGGGCTTGCCTGGGGCGGGGAGCTTTCTCTGTGGTCTGGGGCAGGCCATTACAGTGCTGAGGGCTTCCAGCAGCACCTGCTCCCGCGATCATGTCTTGGATGTATATGGCTGTGGAGGAGGCGGCAGGGCTGTCTTTCAGCATTCCAAGTCTCAGGGGTTTTTGAGACTTGGTTGCTAGGAGATGGTATATACAGGGAGTGATCCCTGGGCACTTCCTCTTTGACTTTTGGTTCCTGTTTTGGTATCATGGGGGATGGGGAGTCAGTCCTGGTGCCCGCCAAATCTGTTTCCAAGCAGAAACATGTGCAGGACCTGCAGGAAGATGACCTGTTGCAGATCTCCAGGTCGGTTTTGCAGGATCTATTTAATTCTGCAGTTCAGAATGTGCTGAATGAGCCTTCTGCAAAAAATCAAAAGAGGATGAATATGAGGACTTGGACAATTCCCAAAAGGCAAAATATATACAGGGTAAAGTCTTTTTGGACATGTTGGCCCATATTCGTGAGGCCCTGGGATTCGATCCTAAATGTTTGGTGGATGATTACTTTTATTCCCAGTATAGTACTTCAATGGTGGGTGATTTACCCTTGCATGATGTCATTAAGGAGATTCTGGCTAAGGAATGGCTTGAGTCGACAAACAGGGGATTCCTCGCTTTCTGGGCAAAAGGTATCTCTTAGCGGAGTTTGATGTCCAGTTTCCTCAGGTTCTTAAGGTCAATTCAATTTTGTCCTGGATGGCTTCTTCCTCTTCTTTGTCTTTGGAGGAGGCTTCCCTTTCTGATACGGTTGAACGGAAGGTGGAGACGGCCTTGAAACATTCATACGCAGAATCTCATTTTGGGATTCAGGCTAGCACTTACTCCACCTATGCCTCCCAGGTCCTTATCAAGGATTTCGAGAAGTTATTTGATTGTCTTCAGAATCAGGGGATCCCACTCCTATCTTGGCACAAATGGAGATCTTGGCGCATTTTATGTCCTATGTCACTTTTGATACTCTGTTGGCCTTCTCCTTGGCTGCCAGTGCAGCGGTGGCTAGTAGACGGTCCCTGTGGACAAAACCTTGGCATCTAGAGGCTGCTCAGAAGGCCTTGATTCATAAGCTGAATTTTGAGGGTCCCAGGCTTTTTGGGGATGAATTGAACAAGATGGTGCAGCATTCTGCAGAGGAGAAGAAGTTGTTGAAACCGTTTCAGTATGTCCACAAGAAGAAGTCCTTTTTCCATAAGCAGAACTTTCAAGGTGTTCTCGCCTCTTCTCAGCCCTTTCGTGGACAGGCCCACGGTTGGGGGGCTGCGTTCCATAACAAATCCCGGCCTCAGCTGCAGCATCCACAGGGTGCTGGGCAGAAGTGACTATGCCAGGGTAGGGGCCAGGCTCCGTTTGTTCCTGGATCAGTGGTCCAGTCTGATTTCTGACCAGTGGGTCCTGTCAGTCATCGGTCAGTGGCACCAGATTCTGTTCCAGGGCCCTCTCCCTCAGACCCACTATTGGGTTACCCTGTTGTCAAATGACCCCCTGAAGAGAGCTGCTATGTTGTCTGGAGTGGACGTGGCGCTGGGAAAGGCACTGTTCTCCAGGATCCGGAGGCAGAACGGGGCCTGGGCTTCTATTCCACGCTCTTCTTGGTCTCAAAGCCAGATGGTTCTTAACGCCCAATTCTGAATCTGAAGGCTCTGAACAGGTTGGTGCAGCTGGATCGCTTTTGGATGATCACCTTGCAGTCCATCATTCTGCTCATCCAACAGGGCGATTTTCTGGCTTCCTTGGACTTGGAAGACACCTATTTTCATGCCCCTGTCCATCCTGAAAGTCAACGGTTTTTGAGGTTTGCGGTGGACAATGTCCATTACCAGTTTCAGGTGTCGCCTTTCAGACTCTCTACAGCTCCCTGGACTTTACCAAGATATTGGCTCCTGCTGTGGGGGCTTTACAGCTTCAGGGTTTCTCTGTGTTGCCCTATAGTGATGATTATTTTATCTCTGCTTCCTCTCTTCCTAAGGCTCTTCTGGCAGTGGAAGGAACCATGGACATGTTCCGGGGTCTGGGTTTCAAGTTCAATCTGGCAAAATCTCATCTTGTCCCTGTTCAGAGACTGCAGTTTATCGGTGGACTTTTCAACACCATGTTGGGGGCAGTGTTTCTACCTCACTACCCTGCAGCTTCTTGTGAGGGATCTCCTGAGTCAGCAGTCTTCTCCGGCTCGGACTCAGTTGCGGGTCCAGGGGTTGATGGCTGCGACCAAGGCTGTGTATCCATGGGCTCGCCTGCACCTCAAGCCTTTGGTGAATCATCTGTTGTCTCTGTGGGACCCCTCCTGTGTGAGTTACCACTCTCTGGCTCCTCTTCAGCTTCAGCTAGTGACTATGCACTCCCAATCTGGAAAATTCCGCTTTCAGCTTCCTACTCCCCTGTTGCTGACGACCAATGCCAGTCTTTGGGGGGCCATGTTGGGGTCTTTGGAGGCCAAGATCAGTGGTCTCGGGCAGACAGTGCCCATTCCTCGAATTGGCGGGAGTTGGCGGCTATTTGGCAGGCGATACTATTCTTTCAGGTTCCACTCCAGGGGGCGAATCTGTTGGTTCATACCGACAATCAGTTGGCTCGCTGTTCCTTGAACCACCAAGGGGGTACCCGGTGTGAGTCTCTGAATCTGCTGGCTTCCCTGATTTGTGCCTGGGCGGAGTCTCACCTCTTGGCCTTGAGGGCTGCTTTCATTCAGGGTCACTTGAACTTTCATGCAGACAGTTTGAGCCGCAAATGTACTTCCTCATTTAAGTACCATCTGTCTGAGACCTTTGTCTTCGAATCTGGAGGTCTTGAATCACCCTTTTTGCTTCTCCGCACAATGCCCTCCTCTCTTGGTTCTGTCCTGAGGTGGTTTGTCCTCAGGTGTGGGCGGTAGATGCCCTCTTGATTCATTGATCCCCGGGCTTTCTGTATGCCTTCCCTCCGATTCCCCTCCTCCCGAGGCTGCTGAAGAAGATTCGGGTGGAGAGGGTGTCTGTTCTCCTGATTGCTCCTTTTTGGCCTCACTGACTTTGGTTCCTGCTGTTGATGCGGCTGTCCGGGGGCAGGTTTGTCTGGCTTTCTGTGATCCCGTCACCACTTCAGTTTCCCCTACTGCCATTGCCTCGTCTCCGTCAATTAAAGCTGACGGTCTGCCTCTTGAATATTTGACGTTGGAGTCTTGGGTTGTTCTTCATTGGTGGCTGTGGATATTCAGCGTTCCTGTAGGCCTTCTACCCTTAAGTGTTACAGTAAGCATTGGGGTTCTTTGTCACTTGGTGAGCCTCTCATGGGGTGGATCCTGTGGTTGGAGATCCAGCCACTATTCTTGAGTTTCTTAAGGATGTTTTTTTTTAAAATCTTTCCCCTTCTACTTTGACTGCTCAGTGGGCTAGTCTCCGTGCATGTAGGGGTTCTAGGGCTTCCTTGGAGGGTATTGCTCCTTTGTTGGGTCAGTTTTCAGCTTCGTCATCCAGTCACTCTGGTGATTGTGCCCTCTTGGGATTTGCTGACTGTGCTGCAGGGTTCCAATTGTTCCCTTTTGAGCCTTTGTTGGAAGCAGATTTGCTATGGTTATCTGCTAAGTTGGCCTTCCTGTTAGCCATCACCTCTACTCGGAGGTTGGGTGAGTTGGGTTCTTTGCTTATTTATTTTCCCTATTTGCAGTTCTTGCCTGACAGAGTGGTGTTGTGGCTTCACCCGGCCTTTCACCCCCAGGTCTCCTGCAAATTCCATTTACAGCAGGAGGTGGTTCTTCCTGATTTTCCAGGGGATGAAGGTGCTCTTGTTCCTTCTACCTTGGATGTTCACCTGGCCCTTCAGATTTACCTCCAGCGTACTCAGAATTTTCGTCTTTCTCCTGTCCTGTTTGTGTCCTGTGGTGGTGTGACTAAGGTTAAGAAGGTGTCTACATCCACCATCAGTCGGTGAGTACGTTTGGTGGTTTGCCAGTCCTATAAGTCCATGAGTCTGGCGCCTCCGGCTTAGGTCCAGGGGCATTCAACTCGGTTGGTGTCCGCTTCCTGGGCTGAGGTGGCTGATGTTTCTATCCCGGAGATTTGTAGGGCAGCTACCTGGCAATCCCATCATACATTTGCCTGGCATTATCGCCTTGATGTCTTGCATGCCTCTGTGGACTATTTTGTTGTTCGTGTTAGGAACGCTGCTGTGTCTTAATCTTGATTTTGATTAAACTTTGTATACTGCATGGATCCTTGGTTTCATGCGTTTTCTTGGTGTTTTTGCTTGTGAGGTCCTCCTTATGTAAGGACTGGGACGAGGAGGACAGATGAGGGGGTAATGTGTCGTTACTTACCGGTAATCTTCATTACCCCGATTAAGGTCCTCCTCGTCCCAGTCTTGTTTCCGCCCTCCATCCCACTGTGGCTGTGTCTGGTCTTGTTGATAACAGGCATGGCGGTGGGTGGGAGGGGTTTATGTAGTAAACATAAAAAAATACTGCATTTGAAATGGCCTGTTGGGAGATGGGATCGCCTCACCTGTGTAAGGACTGGGATGAGGAGGACCTTAATCGGTGTAAAGAAGATTACCGGTAAGTAACAACGCATTAACATGTGCTCAACCCATTGTCACAAAAGCAGTCAGACTTAACTTAGAGGAAATGTGTAAAGTATTTATGCAGCACTTCAAACTGTAAAATGTGAAAACACAACACAAGAAAAATCCCACACAACTTAGAAAAACAGAGCAGAATGTAGTAAATTATTTGAGACCAAAATGACAAAAATTAAATTAGTAGAACCAGAGATATGAAACGTCAAAGGTTTAGGTGAAAATAGTGCTAAAAAGCACAAAGCGCCAACTGTAGGTATCTGGTCGAGCCACACGGGATCAAAATCACAAGTTCAGGCTGACTACGATGGAGCGCAGGATGGATACAGTGAACAAATTAGGCCAGCTGAATAAAGTGCCTTAAATTCTACTGCGCAGTCTGCTCGGCATTGCTTTGCGAGGCTTTGCATCATATAGCGTTGGTTACGAGGGACTGTGAGGGCCGCGATTCCCTGCATCTGGTTGTGTCGCGCTGCTTCAGTTCAGAGGAAGCTGGCAGCTTGGCGGCGAGGCTTGGCGAGGCTTTGCATCACTCACCGTCAATTCTGATGAGGCTGTAGCTGTGAGACACGGCTCTGTGCGGCTCTGCGTTGATTGGTGCCGGTTCCAATGAAGCTTGTAGCTGTGCTGCAAGAATTTGTGGGGCTTCGAATCGCTTCAAACTGAATTTGGTCAAGACCACAACTGGAGGCAAAACTCCTCTATCCCCACTTCCAAGGGTTCAGAACTGGAGGGGCACCACTTGGGGGGGAGGGGGGGTGTTAGAACTTACAGCAGGAAGTATCCAGGTGCAGGGTTCAAGAGAGCTGAACCTTTTTCTGTACATGAGGCTCTGATAAGGAGGCCAGCCAGCTATCCTTTGGAGTCACTCTGAGTGTCCTGGGTTCAAGATGCAGGTCCAGTCCTTCTCACCCAGGCAGCAGGGCACAAGATTAGTAGGGCAGCAGAGTAGCAGTCCTTCTTGCAGCAGAGCAGCACAGCAGTCCTTATCCTGAGTCTCATGCAGGTCCAGATGTTTACTGATGATTTGGATCTGAGGGTCCAATATTTATACCTGGTGCCCACTTTGAAGAAGGAGATGTTTCTAGTGGGCTCCCAAAGGTGTTTGGAATTTCCTGCCTCCCTGCCCTAGCCCAGGTTGTCGGGGGCCCAATAGACTGGTGTGAAACCCTTTGTGAGTGTGCTGAGGCAGATTTTTTGTGATATGTTAGTGTGGTAGGTGCCGGATCCGCCCTCATCAAGTCAGAGATGACCCATCCTGTCAACACCTATTCCCCCTTTGTCTCACTGTCTGGGAGTAATACACAATGACCAATGACCAGCTGCACCTAGTCATGTCCCCAGGATATATGCTGCAGGCACCAAATGGTTAGGACAACAAAATGCCAACTTTCTAAAAGTGGCATTTTCAGAACTTTGACTTACAATCTGACTTTAACGTAAAAGAGGGTTTTAATTAACTATTCTTTAGACACCAAACTCGACATTCCCACTTGCTCTCAATTGAAAGTTAGCACTTATGAAATGTGAATCGGTAAACTAATGTTATTCTATGGGAGAGGTAGGCCTTGCACTCGTGAAAAATGAATGTAAGAGTTTTCATTACCATGACATGTAAAAGTTTATAAGTACATGTCCAACTTTTTAAATACAATGCACCCTGCCCACTGGGTTGTGTGGGGCCTTTCCTGGGGTTGAATTATCTGTATTAAAAAGGAAGGTTTGGGCCTGGCAAAAGTTTTCGTAATGGCAGTTTAAAAACTGCACACACAGGCTTCAATGGCAGGCCTGGTGCATGTTTAAGTTAAGTGGGTGGCACAACGAGTGCTGCAGGCCCACTAGTAGCCTATAATTTAGAGGCCCTAGGTACATGTAGTACCACATTATCAGGGGCTTACAACTAAATTAAATGTCCCAATTGGGTGTAAGCCAATATTACCATGTTTCAGGGAGAGAGCACAGGCACTTTAGCACTGGTTAGCAGTGATAAAATGTGCAGAGTCCTAAGGTCAGCAAAAACCATGCCAGCAAAAACAAGAGGATTGAAGGAAAAAATTTGGGGGACACCATTACAAGGATGGCAGGAACAATAACAAGCGTCACACAAAGTACAAATATACCAAATGTATTCAGCAATATAGTGGTAAGTGTGTAGCATGTAGGTCGTGGTGCATTTTGCAGCACTTTGTCACAAATGTATTACTAAACCACAGTGTTGTAGCACACGGTCATTTACAAACAGCATATTTTCCATTGAAAAGATTACTAAATTTGAACAGACATATAGTTTTACTGATAAAACTATATAGCTCACAATTGATAATGTGTGGAAATTGTTTATCAGCAAATATTTCATTTGTTCATCACTAAGTGTATTGATTTAGTTTGATTCAATTAAAATCTTTGTTTCCATCAAACAAAAATGAGCCGCATTGGTGCTTTCCTAACTGCTGACTTATTCTGCAATATTTGTACACTTCATTTACAGATATTTAAATTTTGTGTATTAGAAAAAAAATACATCCTACAGCCTTTCCTTACACCCGAGTTATACCACAGCAAGACTGTTACATAAATCACTTTACAAAATCCTGCCACTTTGCAGTTAAGAAAAAAGTAAACACCAATCTCCATGTTAAAAGAGAAAGCAGCAGTTTGTCAGAAGACATAGCCTGACATTTGAAGGAGCAAATGTAACAAGATAAAAATGAAATTTAAAGGTATCTATTGCTAATTCACCTTCTGAACACTAATATGGCTATTTCACCACACCCCCCTGCATCCCTATTTCTAGCACCATTGTATTTTTGTTGATCATGTTATGACATGCAATCCTCATTTCCTGTGGTACTAATTTAACAAAACTAATTTTGATAGTTTTAGTTTTGGCTGCCAATTGAACCATTTAGGCTAACACACATGAAATAAGTGATTTGTAAGTAGACTGCCTATGTCTTGAAAAGCTGTGTCTTGGTGACAAAGAGCCATCTGGTAATCCTGCCTGTACCCATAGGGGTATATTCACAAGAACGTGTGATAACTACCGCAAGAGTAGCGTAACGCAACTTTCAATAACGCAGCCTATCACGGGAAAATAACCCCGTGTCAACGTGGAATTCATAACAAGGCGGTAGCATGCGATAGCCTGCCGAAACCGCGGACAAAGTCCGCGATACAACCACCACGATGGAGATAAAAACACAAACCCCAACACCAAAAAACACGCGATGGGCCAAAGCGCGATGAGGAAACCAGCGACAAGCAGCGCCAGGCCTGCAACACACACCTGGCAGGCGTCAGAAACCTCCATAAAAGCAGAAAAAAAGCCCCACACACAAACTGACCAACACACAAGCACCATGGAGGCAGCCGGAGCAGGCACAGAGGACCAGCGCAACCCCACAAGCACCCCGGACGACCAGCCTGGGACCTCGGGGACAGGGAAGGGCAAGGACAAGAAGACCAGGAAGACCAAGTTCAGTCCACAGGCGAACAGGATCATAGTCACGGAGGTGATGGAACACCATCAACAACTCTTCGTCACCTCCAACGTATCATTGGGCACCAAAAATGGAATATGGCGGGACATCGTCGACAAGGTGAATGCCGTCGGAGAACACAAGCGGACAATGGACGAGGTCAAGAGGCGATGGAATGACATCAAGCGGAAGACCAAGGATAAACTCTCCGCCAACCTGAAGGCAGCAACGCAGACCGGAGGTGGGGGCCCAGCGCCACAGCTGGAGCTGGATGACATGGAGGAGCTGGTGTCGACAGTCATCAGTGTGGAGAATGTGGCCGGAGTCGGGGGACCGGACACTGCTCGACAGGACACAACACAACCGCAACAGGGTGAGTGACCACCAGGTACTGGGGGGACGGGGGGAGATGGCCACAATGGCACACATGTACAAGCAAGCAGGGCACAGTGCACACCCACAATCACTCTGGGTCCTCGCCCAGACCCACACACTGTCACAATGTACAATGCCATGCTGTCTGAATTTCAACCTGTACCATGCGGCTACATACATGTGGACACATTGTAATACACCATATCCCCTTCACATCTCAGGGGCATCGTCAACACCTCCTGCAGAGCAGTCACAGCCACTCTTCACTGATGACGAGGAGGAGGACAACACCAGCATCGACACGCAAACCATCCAAGACCTCATTGACCACCTCCGCAACTCACCTCCAGGATCAGGGCAGCCCAGCTGCATCCATGAGACCCCACCCACCAGCCAAACCACCCAGCAGGAGGCACCCACAGCCCCGGCACCCTCCCAAGTCCCCCAGGAACAACAAATGGCCTTCCAACGCCGTGTGCTGGAGGGCCAGAGGGAGACGGCCGAGCAGGTGCGGGTGGGGTTCGAGCTCATGGCTACCAAACTGGACGCCATCCTTGGGTGTCTATGCCCGCCCCATGGACTCCAGCGAGCCCTGACTGACATCTCTGGAGTCATGACGTGGAGGGAAGAATACCTGACCGCTCAGAGTGGCCCCAGCGATGCCAGCCGTGAGCTGGCACACATGCGGAGGCTCATGGAGGACATGGTGCGGATGGAGACGGAAAGGATGGCAGCCTCCGCTGCACATCAGCGAAATGTAGCTGGGATCTACCATGCCCTGCATGTCCTCGTCATGGCATTGCTGCCACAAGGCGTGGTGATGATGAATGCTGCTGCCCCCACGCCATCCACATCTCCGGGCCCTGGTGTGTCAGTGCCTCCCAGTGCGGCAGGCGTATCCACTCCGGCACTTGATGTGTCACTGCCACACAGTGCGGCCGACAATCCTCCTCCTGCCCCTGATGAGTCAGTGGCACACAGTGCCGCAGCCGGCACTGCAACACCCACAGGTGGGGCAGGGCACACACCCGGGGACAAGGACGTGGATGGGACTGTGGTCAGGAGGGCCAGGCACTAGCATCCATTACCGCCACCTTGCCTGTTTCTGCTTGGTGCTGCACATGGCCTCAAGACCTACCACTGACCCCCGATACACTCCGAGGCACTCACCTTGGACAGCGACATGGACTGCCACATCCTGTTTGACGACCAATGACACGGCAGACAGACTGCGGACTTTACCCTTCCTCTTCCGCAGTACAGGTCATCCCGGGATGGACACTGGCTGGCCCTCCACGGGCCCATATTGTGTGGTGTGCTCAGCATTGCCCTGTACCTCTCCAGCTGCATGACTGCACTGGATGTGCAAATAAACATCCAGTGACGCACTGCTGTGTAATGTCTTACGTCATTCCTGTGTGGATGTGTGGTTGAATGTGGGGACAGTGCCTTCCCTTGCGTCAATGATGTTCTTCCTGTGGGATGGCAGTAAGGGGGTGTGACTTTGCATCTTGTGTAGCGGGTTCCGTGAACACTGCAGCAGGGACACACGCATCAGTCACTTCCTTGTCCGGACATGGACTGGACCACGCCCAGAGCCCACGAGTCATTGTTGCAAGCCCTGCGCTGGTCCGGCGTACGGCAGGCCAGTCCACTCCGCTTACGCCCCGAGAAGGGGCCCTCATTGCTACCCGTCGCAGCCGTACTCGCTGGTGGTGTGCAGGTCACTGGTCTAGTCGTCAGCATGTCACAGACACTCCCTGAGGGCAGGTTTTCACACACACCACACCCATCCGGCACAGGCGTCACAGGCCATGTGACTCCGCCAACATAAGGGTCCGATGACGTCACATTCCCCTCTTCCGGTGGTGACTGGATGACGGACGCCCCACGGTTCGCACTCATATAGGGCCCATGAGTTGTTGCGCACAGGGTTAGTGGCATCCGAGGCCTTGAGTACGGCACAGGCCTACCGCCACGTGGCGCAGACTGGGGTTGCACAGGGTTAGTGGCACCAGAGGCCTTGCGGACGGCACAGGCACCCCGCCACGGGACGGTGACTTTGGGTGCACTGAGTCAGTGGCACCTTGACCTGCTGAGCGGGTGTGCAGCCTGCGATGATGCCCCGTCCCGGCGGTCCGGACGGGTCAGGTTTTGTGTGCCCTGCTGGACCGCAGTGTAGGCCAGAGCCAGCGGGCAGCGCGGGCCTACCGCCACGTGGCGTCGCTTCCGGGATCCCAGAGTTGGTGGCACCCATTGGGCTGAGTGGGTGTGCAGCCTGCGATGGTGCCGGGTGCACTGGTATGTCCTCTGCCATGGAGTAATCAAGACCCAGCACCAAACGTGAGACCTGGTGGCCTGCGGAGCGGGGCTGCATGATGTGGAGGGTACCATGTCCGCGGGCCCCGGGCTTGTGGCTTGCAGCGGCACGTGGTGGGACCTCCTGTCTACGCGCCGGTAGCGGAAGGTGAGCATTGAGGCCTGGGTGTGCATGGGCGGGCATGCTCCGATGGGCGGCGGAGAGGTTGGGGTGCCTCTGCCTGGGTGTGCATGGGCGGGCAGGCGATGTTGTCTTGTGCAAGTGTGTGTACTGTGCCAGTCATGTATCTGGGCTCTGTTTCAGCTGACGGCTCTGAATCAGATGTGTGACCTGGTGAACTGCACTACATACCGGCACGTGGTTGATATACCGGTGGCAGCAGGTGAGCAGTGTGGCCTGGGTGCGCAGGGGCGGCACTCTCTCTCTCCCTCTATTCCTCTCTATCTCCTCTTCTCTCTCTCTCTCCCTCTCTTCCTCTCTCTCCTCTTCTCTTTCTCTCTCTCCCTCTATTCCTCTCTGTCTCCTCTTCTCTCTCTCTCCCTCTCTTCCTCTCTCTCTCCCTCCCTCTCTTCCTCTCTCTCTCCTTCGCTCTCTCTCTGTCCTCTGATGTGCGCAGGACACACCTTCTCATCATGTTTTTTGTCTTACAGGCTGTGACCTACGTATTGTCCCGAGGGGAGCGGCCATGTGTCTTCATTTTAATTTGTTGTTCATTTTAATAAAGTTTCATCTGTTGCTTCGAAAGTGGATGTGTGCTGCTCATTTCTGTGACGACACATGCATGTCACCAGTTGTGATTGTGCGGCATCAAGCGGAATATTCTGTACATGTTTAGGTGTGGCTGATGTGGCATGTCTTTGGTCGGGGGGTGCCAGGGAGGGGTGGTCCTGGGGGTGGTGGCGGTGGGTGTTGTGGCCCTCTTGGGTGTCCGGGCCACATGATGGGTGGCTCCATGGCATCTGTTGCCCTTCGGATGTGGCCCTGGGCTGTGCTCCCTTTTGTGGTGCTGGCTGCCGTCCAACTTTACACCAGGTCAGACCAGGTGTAGATTTCCTGGTGCTCACGCCTTATCGCCTGTTTTGTGTTTTTATCGCGGATGTGGCTGGTCGTTGTGAATGTTGAGGTGTGCTGTTGTCTCGGCTTTTGTCACAGGAACGCCTACTCTGCATCTCATTAGCGATATTTGCGAGGGTCCTCTGTGGCCATGTTTTTGCGGCTGCTATCGCGGGTAAACTGGTGCTGTGGGCTGTTAACACCGGCTTGTGAATGGGGGGGTAAATTTATCACGACTTTGGCTGCGATAAAGTGCCGTTAATTCGGCGATAGCTCCTTGTGAATATGCCCCTTAGTGCATAAGTGCTTGATAGAACTTCCTGCACCAAGCACATTTTCTGGCTTCCTGAATCCCCTGTAAATTGGGGCATCAGATTAGTACCTAAAGCTTGCCTAAATACTTCTAGGACTGTAAATCAAGAGGTTTAATAAAGCCACTAAGTGAGATTTCTAAAATCAGGCAAAGTCAGTACAGCACAGAGGGTGGGTAGGTTATCTGCCGCCATGCTGCTTTTGGTATGTGCCTTGGTCATGAGCAAAGATTGAACATTCTCCATGTCATTCTTATCATGGCTTATCAGGTGAAGCTGCCAAGATGGGCTATTGACGCGCATTTGGTAGGAGCCTACCGAAAAGGAACTGGTTTGAATCCATGAAGCCTTCTCACTTGGGCTACAGAAATAACCGCCAATAAGACTTAAACTGCAGAAATAATGACCAGTTATGCTGCTTTTTGCAGCAAACAGTCTGGGCTTGGAGCGCACTTAAGATTTAGAATACAACTATTTTAATGCCATTTTGTTGTGCACAAGGAAGAGTCAGAAATAATAATCGCAATGAATATTCAGGTTTGGCTTTGAATGGTCAGGTGCTGGTTTATTTGGTGAAACCAAAGAATCCAATCAAGCAGCAAATCCCCACCTTTGTACCCTGTACTGAAGACATCAAAACTCAGATCTTCAGTGATATAGAGCATCATCTTATCAGTGAGGCATGGCAGCCCATATTAATGTGTTGTAGGCAAAGTGCCTGTTAGAAATGGGGTGTCTAGTTGGCAGTGGTTTGCACCCTGTCCTCATAGGGACCCTTACTCTAGTCAGGGTAAGGGTGTCACACAGCTAAGATAACCCCTTCCCACCCCCTTCATAGCTTGGCATGAGCAGTCAGGCTTATCTCAGAGGCAATGTTTAAAGTATTTGTACACACACATACACCCCCCCCCCCACACACACAGTGAAAACACTACAAAAGGAGTCTACACCAGTTTAGAAAAATAGGCAATATTTATCTGAATAAAAGAAGACCAAAATGACATAAATCCAACATACACAAGTCAAAATATCACTTTTAAAAGATTAAGCAAGTTTAGTCCTTAGAAATCAATGGATGCATTTGTTTTAGCACAAAGTTCCTTAGATGCGTCAAAAAGCAAAGACAGGGCAAGGCGCAGGGCAGGTGAGGCACCGGAAAAGCAAAGCAATGCGTTGGTACCTTACTACACAGAGGAGGTGATGTGTTGGTTCCTTACTGGCAGGGGAGGTGATGCATTGGTTCCCTACTGGCAGGGGACATGATGCGTCGGTTCCTTACTGGCAGAGGAGGTGATGTGTCGGTTTCCGGACATCCGGCCTTGGCTCCTTACTGCAGTGCGGTATCGATGAAAAATCGGCACCCAAGGTCAATGCGTGGAAAATCCAGACACGCTGTATTGATGCAATAGCGACAAAGTAGGCGCTGTGTCGACTTCACAGCTGTGAAGCACTCTCTGCGTTGATTCCATAGCCACAAAGGAGGTGCTGCACCGGAATCGGAGCTGGTGCCTCAGACGTCAGTGACAAAGTGATCAAAATTCACACTTCTGATGCGCTGCGATGGCAAACTGGGGCCTGTGGTGAAAGCTGTGATCCATGCGTCGAGCGGGGACCATGCTTTGGGACATGCAGTGGTGATGCAGCGATCTTTTACAGCAGTGCTTCAAGAAAACAGGTGCTGGAAGTCGATCCATGGATTTTCTCCTTAAGCTTACAAGGTTACACTTTCAAGGTCCCAGGAACTGGATTTGGCACCACTCGCCAAGTCCGGACTCTCAGCAGAAGAGCCCAGGCACTGGCAGGTGAAGTCTTTGATACCCCTGAGACTTCTTCACAGGAGGCAAGCACACACAAGCCCTTGGAGAACCTTGGAAGCAGGATGTAGAAGGCAAAGTCCAGTCCTTTCACTCCCAGAACAGAAGCAGTAAGCAGCAAGCAGCAGGCCAGCACAACAAAGCAACATGCAGAATGGTAGTCCCTCCTATAGCATCCAGCTCTTCATCCTGGAAGAAAGTTCTCAGTCCAGAAGTATTCTGATTTTGGAGTGTCAGCGTTCCAATACTTATACTCCTTTCTGCTTTTGATGTAGGCAAACTTCAAAAGAAAGTCTTTGTAGTGCATAAAACCCTGACTTTACCTGACCTGGCTCCAGACACACTAGAGGGGGGTAGAGACAGCTTTGAGGACAGGCAAAGCTCTATTCAGGTGTCAGTGACAACTCCTCCCACCACTCTAGCTCAGGAAGGCACTTCAGCCTAATGATTGGCCATCAAGATATGCAAGATACCCCTCCGTTCCCTTTGTGTGACTGTCTAGAGTGTATTCACAAGAGCCCAACTGTCAGCCAACTCAGGCATGTATTCTACAGACAGGCTGAGGCACAGAATGGTTAAGCAATAAAATGCCCACTTTCTAAAAGTGGCCTTTTCAAATATGCAATTTAAAAAACAACTTCACCAAAGGATGTATTTTTAAATTGTGAGTTCAGAGAGCCCAAACTCCAAATCTCCATCTGTTCCCAATACGAAATTACACTTAAAAGATATTTCAAGGCAATCCTCATGTTACCCTATAGGAAAGATAGTTCTTGCAATAGTGAAAAAAACAAGCATTTGCAATGCAATCGGTCTCGCCTTTGGGACCTTATATGCATTTAGCTATGTAGCACATTAGCCTAGGTGCTGAAACATCTACTGTTCTTTAACATGGAGGGAAAGTAAGCACCAAACTGCGTGACATGCCAGGTATGGGAACACATGGATAGAAATCTTGCCCTTCAGCGGGAAATGGTATAGTACAAAGCTCTGTTTTTAATTTAAAATCAGCACCTTCGGTGGTCATATCACTGAAAATACAAGATTTGAAAAAAATATTATTGTCTACGGGTGCTCATGGAAGACAATTTCTATGGTCTGGAATCTAGAGAATTCTAAAGTGATTCTGGTATTTTACTGACCACTGCTTGTCGTTTTCTATCAAGAAAGTTAAATAGAGGCAGTTGCCAGAAAAATTTAAAAAAAGAAAGTCCCTCAGCAGAAAGGAATTCTGGTATTTTACTGACCTCTACTGGTCGTTTTCTATCAAGACAGTTAAATAGAGGCAGTTGAACAGAAAAAAAGCCCCTAAGCGGAAGCAGACAAGTCCTAGGGCTGATCTCCAGAGCCCACAAAGTACATACACATATAAGTATATACTAAAGTATATACAAGAGATCTTCAATGCTCGACCTAAAAATTAGTAGTATTTCACTATTAAGACATGTGAAACACACGTCCTACATTTTAAATAAACTGCACACTGCCCATGGTGCTGCCTCGGGCCTACCATAGGGGTGTCTTGCATGTAGTATTGGGGAAAGTTTGGGCCTGGCAAGTGGGTGCACTTGCCAGGTCGAAAACGCAGTTTAAAACTGCACTCACAGACACTGCAGTGGCAGGTCTGAGACAAGTTTGCAGGGCTACTCATGTGGGTGGCCCAATCAGTGCTGCAGGCCAACTAGTAGCATTTGATTTACAGACCCTGGGCACACCTGGTGCACTTTACTAGGTATTTACTAGTAAATCAAACATGCCAATCATGGATAAGCCAATCACCAATACATTTTACACAGGGAGAATGTGTACTTTAGCACTGGTCAGCAGTGGTAAAGTGCCCAGAGCTCTAAAACCAGCAAAAACGAAATGCAGCACACAGTCAAAATCATAAGGTCAGAAGCAAAAATACAGGGAAATCATGCCAAAAGATGCCAGGTCTAACACTGCCCAAGGCCTGAGATGAAATTGATTAAACAGGTATAAGAAGCATATCTCCAATGGGGTCTGCACTTGGGTTTGTTATGGTGCACTTAGTAGAAATTAGCTGGTTTTATGCAGCTCCTTAATTTTTTTTATATTTTTAGACACTGAAAAAAATCAGCATATATTTTATTATAAGACACACACCATGGTGGTCCTCACTAAGTAAAAATTCTAGAATTTTAGATTTTTTCTGACACAAGTTACCTCCTGCACCAGGATACAAACTTATTTGAAACAGGACTTGAAGCATCTCGCCCACTGAGGTGAGGCTATATTTCTGCATCATGTATCCTGTATCGTTCATATCCCCAGCCTTTGAGGAGAACATCCCTAGAATGGCAAAGAACAGTTTTTTTTTCTTACGAGCATCCACACTGTCAGGCTACAGTAAGGACCTGAATACTGCAAACCTAAGCCATACTCCAATGGAATCGTAGAATGCCGAGACTTGACCTTTAAAATCTGACAATGGGACACTCCCTTGAACTCTGGCATCCCTCTTCTCCCACACGCTCCAGCGCTGAGAGAATCAATGGTCTTTGCAATTTACAGTCCCCTAGCTCTCAATAATCCAACTCACTAAAACTCTTTTGATTGCAGGTGAATGTGAAAATTAGAGATAGAGTGCAGGAAGGACCTTATTTTACCCATTCAACGCCTGGACAAAGTTCTGGTGTCACACCAACACTGGGTTAGGAAATAAACTGCCATTTGGAGACAGAATTCAAACAGTTAAAAATGCACCACACACTTCATTCCCACAAAGTTGTGACAAAATAAGGGGACCAGAAATGTGGAAGATCCAGCAACAGTGGTGGGCTACACATATAACTCCCAGAAAGAATGTACACTGACATATACACCACACCCAACAACAAAGCAAATGACACATAATGCATCCCTCATCTCAGCTTACTGGCACAGGCTGAATGACAGAAAAAATAAGGACACATCTACCAAGGCTTTAATCAAATTATTAAGAGATATACAGCTTAATAATATGGAAGAAGGCGCTCAGACAGCACAGTTGAAGGTGCGGCACACCATGCACTGACATGGGTTGAGGCTGAAGGTTGCAAGAGCTAATCCTCCATATTTGCATCCGCCTTTTTGGACCATCCTCTAACCGGGCTTTCAATCCCAAGCAGCATCGATGAGCAAAAGGAAAAAGAAAATGTTGTTTTATACAAAAATTCCACAGCACACCACTACACAACACAATACAATAATATCACATCCACTACAGAACATCATCAAGGTAAGCATATTATTAATATTTTGACCTCCACGTCTACTAACTAACCATATTAACTATTCTATTCACCTATTATAATCATTTAGTCTTATCTTAGATTGTAGTGATCCGGTCAATGTAGTGGGTGCATGTAGGAAAGTGCCTCTTTTGGACATGGTCAGCCTCCACTTTTTGCTTGGAAATGACGTGACTTTGACTGGAAGTGCACAGGGTCCCTACCAACCAAGTCCCCTGTGTCAGAGCTCTTTCGCTAAATTGTACCTTTTGTTTCCCAATTGGCACAACTTCAGTAGCCTTTGTAAGTCCCTAGTAGATGTTCTGGTGCCTAAGGCATTGGCACTGAAGAGGGAACGCAAGGGCTGCAGCATGAATTGTGCCACCCCAGGGCCCCCTCACCAAGGCCCTGCACTCTGCCATTGCAGACTGCGTGCCTTGGTGCAGACCAAGCTGAAGAGTCGACATGGCACGCATCCCTGTGTGCATGCCCACAGGCACCACATGGGATATGGGTAACTTACCCCTATAACAGGGCTTGTAGTCCCAATACAGGGTGCACTATATCTCCTGTGAGGGCATATCTGCATGAGCAGATATGCCCCTGCAATATCTATGTCGATTCTTGAATTTTGTAAGTAAACAGGGAAGCCATAGTGAGTACATGGGCTGGACACTTGTCATTATGAGTTCCCCAGCTCCATGATGGATTCACTGAATTATGTGATGTTTGGTACCAAACATCTCGTTGTAATAAAGCTGCACTGATTCCAGTGTCAAATTTATTACATGTTGCACACAGAGGACCCCTTAGAGGGGTCCCCTGAAACCCTCCAACCCACTAGTGTGTGCCTGACTGGTCCCTACCAGTCTGCCACCTCTAGACATGTTGCTGACACCCTAAGGTCAGAGCCTTGTGCTCTCGTGGGTCAGAAACAAAGCCTGCTCTAGGCAGAGGGGCTTCATACCTCCCCCTGCAGGTACAACATAGTAGAGCAGCAAGGCTCAAAGGATTCCCGTCCTTTGCTATGCGACCACTGGCAACTCCAACTAGTTGACGGCAAGACAGGCGGGAACAATAGTGAGAACAGGAGATGCGACCACTCCCAGCCGGTGCCACCCCTAAGGTGCTCTGAGCTGAAGTGGACCCCCCGTTTCACTTCCCTCCATCTTGAATTGAGGGAAACTAGCCAACCAGGACATGGGATATGCCCAACCCCCACTTGGGGTGAGCATTTAGAGGGTGTAGTCACCCTTAAGGTAAGTAGCCCATTGGCTACTACCTGGCATTCCTTTTAAATGCCCCTAAATGTAGTATTTAGGTGGCCTCCTTGAGCCCTGAACTTCAGTTCCTGATCACCTAAGAAGAACTGGACACCACAGAGCCGCATAAGCAGAGAAGACCACAGAAAGCACCTGACTTTGCCCCTGCCTGCCGGTCTGTCTGCAGCCCTTGACGAAAACTGCACCAAAGTCGAGTCGTCCTGCAGTCCAGCAACCTCCAAACCCTGGGAGGACTGCCTGCCTTCAACAAAGATCAAGACCTCCCGAGAACATCGGAACTGTTAAAAAAAACAACAACCTCCAAGCAACCCCTCTGTGACCTGAAGAACCATAAAATCTGACAACGGTTCCACCTCTGCACCGTACGCCTCCAGCCCGAGTTGAAGAGGCCCACCAGCACAAGAAGGTTCCCATGTGCTCCAGAGCATGAGTCCACCATTGGCTGACCGCTCCTGGACTTCTGGACGTCGCCTGCAGCCTCTGCATGGAGACTCCCTCAACCGCGACTTACCCCTTTAAGCTGTTTCCGACACCAAAAGACATCCCTGCACCCGTCTGCCCTGGGCCTTGGTGAAGAGGACCAAAGGTGCCCCTACGCCCCTGGGCATCGCAACTTACCTCTCCAGCTGTTAGGTTCCCCCAACCAGCCTCCTGGCCTGAGCCTGCAGCTCTTTTCCAATTTGGCCTTACTCCCTTGACTTGGATTGGGTGACCAACACTGTGTCAGCACCCTGCACCCAGCCGTCCCTGTGTCTCTTGTGGTGCACTGTTGGTGCTGCTTTGGACCTTGCCCAGTGCTTATCTAAACCCCTGGAGACTGGTCTCCCAAGCCGCTGTTACTTACCTGTAAGCATCCTATTTTCAATTTCAGCAATCTCCATTGATTTGTATTGGGCGCCCAAACCCTTATTTGCACCCTGCACCCGGTCGCCCCGTGCCACTGGTGGTGTACTGTTGTTGCTGTTTTGAACCTTGCCCAGTACTTCCCTTAACCTCCAAAGACTGGAACTGTAAGTCGATGTTACCTACCTGTATGAAGAATGTTTTCTTCCTCCCATAGGTTAACATTGCAAAGTCTAAGAATTGCACTGTCTACTTTTTGTATTGAAAAGTTTTTCTATTGAAAATCATATTTACCTGAGACGAAGTTCTGTGGTTCTAAAAAATAAATATAACCAAGTATTATTTTTATAAATTGCTCTCGGATGTATTCGTTGAGTGTGTGTCTCATTTATTGCCTCTGTGAGTACAAGAAATGCCTAGCAATACCCGCTGATAAGCCTAACTGCTCAAACACACTACCACAAAAGAGAGCATTAGTATTATCTACTTTAGACTCTGTAAAGCCTCTGGGGATCCACTGGACGCTCTGCACACTATACCTCTTTTTGGTATAGTATACAGAGATTTACAAAACAAAAGGAGAGGAAGGGATTTTCCCAAAATAGGGGGGGGAAGATACTCCTGGTCCCCTTAAAGTCTAATAATCCAAACAAAGAAAGGAGTACCACTCAAAGACAGAAGACTGTCTATATGGTGTATATGGTGTTGGGACAGAGACACAGGGAAGGTGATTATCCTTTTCTAAAAAGACCCCTCACTCACCAACCTAGTTGGTGACATGCTTCATCATTGGGGTCCCACCCGAATAGCCGAATGCTATCCGGGTGTGCTGCGACACCTGATTACAGTGGAGCTGGTTGTTGTGTGAAGTGAGAAGTGAGTGACTTAATCGTGTGGTTTAAAAATTGGCCAGATATGACCCTTTGAAAGGCTTTATTCTTGGGTAACTGGACAATATTAAAAGTAATATGATGCCAAGAGGGTTAAATTGACCTTCCGGTATCTCTTGATAAAAATAAGTGCAGTGAAGAAGTGCATTAAACGGTCAACATGTTTCAACCTATGAATGGTACTACTAGGCTTTCTTCAGGACCAGTGGTAGTGACCCGGGAGGTATACACTCGCTAAGGTGTACCCTACCCTTGGTCACTGAAACCGAACCATGTACTCACGGTCAGGTGTCCTTTTCTTCAATTCGAAAAAGGAAATAATCTAGAAGGACAAACACATAATAACAAACAAACAAATGAAGGTTAAGCGAGTAGCAGTACTGTGCTTGTTCAGGAAATAGGTGCTCTTATATTTCCCAACAAATGTTGAACTTAACATGAAGAATGTCACCAAAAAAGCCCCGTAACTCGGGAGGCAGTGGACTATGGCAAGCATTCAATCTATTCCGTGACACACATGGTCATCAAAAGAATTTAGGGTCTTACCCACAATTAGTGATAATACAAGTGGGTGATTTTATGCACTCCTCGTGACTTTGAGGTGCAAAATGCATCGATGCAAACACATACCATGCAAAAAACAGTGAAATACATGGGAACATGGGGGAAAATCAAGGGTTGACCTATTCCAGTGAGGAAGTGGATGCAATTTTGGGCGATCCCTCTTTATTCGCGGATGCCAGTATCGCACAAACAATTTCCCAAACTACTGATTGGGAAAAGTTGACAGAAATGAAAAGAAATCGAATCAGAACAATACTACATGGTACTATTCTAAAAGAATACCTGAGGAACAACATGGCACCAAAGGGTCTACTTGTCACTAATGCTCCTAGAATCTTCCTTGATGACCCTGTGTTCAGAAAAGATTGGGCACAAATCGCGTGGCATTGTACACGTGATTGGATTGTACTAATTATTAAGACTGCCTTACGCCTCTCGGAGGCAATGCTCATTGAAATCCAATTGACGGAAGGTCAGATAAAGACGACCATCACTGGATATAAGAAAAGACTTGATGAATTGAACAAAGAAATAAATGAATATAAGGATAACCTCACACAGCAAAAGGTTTTAAAATTCCAGAAAGACTTAAAACGTTTTTCCTACGTTAAAACTTATCCTTATTCTGATCCTGAGTATATTCCTCCAACGAAATCGGACCGGGACTCAGATGCTTCCAGCACTGACTCTACCGGAAGTAGTAATTCCAGCCTGGGCAGTGGCAGACAGAGACAAAGAGGAAGGAACAGAGCCCAAAACAACTGGCCTACTTACAATACACAAGTACCACCAGGTTTCCAAGGACCGTACAATCCACACCAACCATACCCGATGTATGGGTGGCAACCACCGTTCCCACAACCACTATTTCCTCCGAACACCTTTAGGCCGCCTTTTTAGGCAGGGGCAGAAGGGGAAGAGGCAGAAGAAGAGGTACGAGTCAGGTACACTGGGAAGAGGAAGATCCGGTAGGGAGCCATACAAGGAGCAAAACACTGATACCTCAAGCAGGACCGAGCAACAGTCGGTCTTAGTCACCAACCTTGCGACAAGACCACTGTCAACAACAGAAGAAAAGGTTCTAAATAAGGGACTTGGCTTTGTCCCAACTACACATTTTGACAAATTCCATCTTCACTGCGAGTTAGCTAGCTTTTTCAGGAAACTCAGACTTAAGTCTTTTTTTGAGAAACAGAGTGAGACAGTGTCCACAGCTGACACAAACGAAACTGGACTTCGTATCAAGTCCACTTTTACTCCACCTCCTCACACCATCCCGGTGGAGATAGCCACCTTTGAACAAGCTGTCTTTAGAGACATAGAACACCTAGAGATCCAACAACCGTTTGTCAATATGAGCAGAGAAGAGAACTGTGCCCTGAATACCTTGAAATCATGTGACTCCATTGTGATAAAACCAGCGGATAAAGGGGGTGGAGTGGTAGTTCAAGACAAAGAGGCATATCGAGTTGAATGTCTAAGACTCTTATCTGACAACAGGAATTACCAACCACTATCACATGACCCTACTGAAGACCTTAGACAAGAGATTAGATCCCTTGTTGATCATGCTGAGACAATGGGACATATCTCAAAACAAGAAGCAGGCTTTTGTGCAATAGTGAGGGCAAGATCCCATACTTTTATACACTACCAAAAATGCACAAGAATAAAACTCCCCCACCAGGCAGACCCATTGTGTCTGGTATTGGGTCTTTGCTCGAACCTCTGTCACGATTCTGTGATTTCTTTTTAAACAATTAGTACAAAACACCTCTACTTACCTACAGGATACTAAATGTCTTCTCAATTTACTCCAAGACCTTGTAGTGGATCAGGGTACTATCCTAGTAAGCTTTGACATTGAAAGCTTATATACCAGTATCCCACAGGATGACACCTTGGAAGTACTACAAATAGCCTTGAATGAAGTGACATGGACATACAGAACACCCAAAACCTTTATCCTGGAATGTGCCAAATTGGCATTAAAAAGAAACTACTTCATGTTCGAAGGGGCCCTCTACCTACAAACTGGGGGGACTTCTATGGGGAGCACATTCGCTCCGAGTGTAGCGGGACTCTATGTGTTTAATTTTGAGAAAAATTTATACTCAATAACCAGAATCCCTTCTACACTAATATTATCTTCTGGAAAAGATATATCGACGACGTCCTTGCAATTTGGCAAGGACCGATCGAGACTCTAAGGGACTTTGTTCTTTGGATCAACACCTGTGATCATAATCTGCGGTTCACTCACACCCTGGACCCCACAACTATGATATTTCTGGATGTAGTTATTACTAAAGAGAATGGTCATTTGGAAACAAGAACTTATCACAAACCCAGTGCCAAGAACAATCTACTTAGATTTGATAGCTTTCATCCCAGACCACTCAGGGAGAATCTACCCTTTGGACAATACTTAAGACTACGTCGTAATTGCAGTAAAACTGTTGATTACTGTATCCAGGCAAAAGAACTGACTGTGAAACTATCGGATAGAGGCTACCCAGAGAATATCCTCAAGAAATGTCAAAAGAGAGCACGCAACCAACCTAGGGAAGCTCTACTGGAGGATAAAACAAGGTTAGATGAAGCAATCCCTCTTACATGTGTCACTACTTACAGTACAGCTTCAAACCACGTGACCAGATCTATTAATAAACATTGGTCCATCATCAATTCAGGTAATCTCCACTGGGAAAAACCGGTGTTTTCCTTTAAAAAGCGAGGAGCCTTAAGGACTCTCTTGTTCAAACACGGCCTAAGATACTTAGACCACAAACTACTCCCACTGTGCTGAATGCTTGGGGTCTACCGAAAGTGGTAGGACACTACCAGTGTGGCAACTGTAGTGTCTGCCACTTGACTACCAACACAAAAACATTATCATTGGAACAAAGGAAAGTATGGACGCAGCGAGCCCACACCAACTGTAACAGTACTAATGTGGTTTATCTAATAAAGTGCCCTTGTAACCTACAGTATGTGGGAATGACATGTAGAAGAATCAAACAGAGAATATGCGAGCATCGCAGCACCATTAGATGCAAAAGATCCACCACAAAACTCACTGAACACTTTCTCATTGAAAACCATACTCCAAATGACATGAAATGGACCATAATTGAACAAATTGAAATGGGTCCTAATGTACAACAGAGACTATTTGAGAAGGAGCAACGGTGGATTTATAGGCTTTCCACTCATAAGAATGGATTAAATGAAAATATACCATGGAATTCAGTACTTCCGAAATAATTGAACATGTACCTGTATTGTTATTCCTTTTCTTTCTTTCTTTCCCCCTTTTTTTCCTGAGTGTTTTTTGCCTTAGTGTTTTTTGCTCTAACAGATGAATCGTCTATTTGCTCTACTACGAAACCATGAGAAAAACAACTGTAAGTAGGTAACAGATACAGCACATGGTGCACTGTATATTTATAGATATTTATGGATTCAACTATGCAATGAATATTGAATCTAATTCCTCCCGATAACATTTGTCACCATTTACCGTATATGCAGCGATAACTGAGTGTCTAACTACACGCACTGTATATATGCACAGTTTTCCCCTCTTTCCTGTGCTTATTTTCATCTTATTTTCATCTTTATACTGAGGGTTATAAGTTTATATTATCATTCGAACCCCATCTTTTTGTGCAATCTTTTTGTGCAGTTTTTTGTGCAGTGTCTGTATTGATACCTTAACTTTATAATTCCATGATTTTCAAAGACAATGCCGAGGGATACTCCCACTGACGTGTTTACGCCATCCGCGTGACCACTTAGCCACGCCCGCTGCTCGCGCTACCCGGAAATGCCTGCTTTTAACCGGCATGGCAGATCCGATGCGGGATCCTGCGGGGAGTGACAACGGGTCCGTTTGGGTAGGCGTAACAGCCGGTGAATAGCTCCACCAAGTAAGTTGTTGTTTCAGATGCGCGTACCGATATTTTTTCCCTCTGACTTGGGGAACTTTACTAATCTATCGGTGTGTTCAGATCACGTAGGGAGCTTTACTACGACCCTGACTCCCATGAAGCACGAAACCATCGCGCTTTCAGTAAGCCCTCATATTCATTTCCTTTTCCTTCCCTTTTCATGTTCCCAGTCTCTTTCTGATTATTTACACGCTTGCACATTATGCATGATTGTAAACGAGTTGCGCTCTCACCTATTTACGTGAGAACGTCATTAGCCACTACGAGTGTATGCTGTATGTGGCTTTAAACACAATATCCATGTATTTCACTGTTTTTTGCATGGTATGTGTTTGCATCGATGCATTTTGCACCTCAAAGTCACGAGGAGTGCATAAAATCACCCACTTGTATTATCACTAATTGTGGGTAAGACCCTAAATTCTTTTGATGACCATGTGTGTCACGGAATAGATTGAATGCTTGCCATAGTCCACTGCCTCCCGAGTTACGGGGCTTTTTTGGTGACATTCTTCATGTTAAGTTCAACATTTGTTGGGAAATATAAGAGCACCTATTTCCTGAACAAGCACAGTACTGCTACTCGCTTAACCTTCATTTGTTTGTTTGTTATTATGTGTTTGTCCTTCTAGATTATTTCCTTTTTCGAATTGAAGAAAAGGACACCTGACCGTGAGTACATGGTTCGGTTTCAGTGACCAAGGGTAGGGTACACCTTAGCGAGTGTATACCTCCCGGGTCACTACCACTGGTCCTGAAGAAAGCCTAGTAGTACCATTCATAGGTTGAAACATGTTGACCGTTTAATGCACTTCTTCACTGCACTTATTTTTATCAAGAGATACCGGAAGGTCAATTTAACCCTCTTGGCATCATATTACTTTTAATATTGTCCAGTTACCCAAGAATAAAGCCTTTCAAAGGGTCATATCTGGCCAATTTTTAAACCACACGATTAAGTCACTCACTTCTCACTTCACACAACAACCAGCTCCACTGTAATCAGGTGTCGCAGCACACCCGGATAGCATTCGGCTATTCGGGTGGGACCCCAATGATGAAGCATGTCACCAACTAGGTTGGTGAGTGAGGGGTCTTTTAGAAAAGGATAATCACCTTCCCTGTGTCTCTGTCCCAACACCATATACACCATATAGACAGTCTTCTGTCTTTGAGTGATACTCCTTTCTTTGTTTGGATTATTAGACTTTAAGGGGACCAGGAGTATCTTCCCCCCTATTTTGGGAAAATCCCTTCCTCTCCTTTTGTTTTGTAAATTTTGGCAGCGCACAGCTGCGAGAGCGTTTACATATAGTATTCTATTTTTGAGACTTTGGGAACATGGGGGAAAATCAAGGGTTGACCTATTCCAGTGAGGAAGTGGATGCAATTTTGGGCGATCCCTCTTTATTCGCGGATGCCAGTATCGCACAAACAATTTCCCAAACTACTGATTGGGAAAAGTTGACAGAAATGAAAAGAAATCGAATCAGAACAATACTACATGGTACTATTCTAAAAGAATACCTGAGGAACAACATGGCACCAAAGGGTCTACTTGTCACTAATGCTCCTAGAATCTTCCTTGATGACCCTGTGTTCAGAAAAGATTGGGCACAAATCGCGTGGCATTGTACACGTGATTGGATTGTACTAATTATTAAGACTGCCTTACGCCTCTCGGAGGCAATGCTCATTGAAATCCAATTGACGGAAGGTCAGATAAAGACGACCATCACTGGATATAAGAAAAGACTTGATGAATTGAACAAAGAAATAAATGAATATAAGGATAACCTCACACAGCAAAAGGTTTTAAAATTCCAGAAAGACTTAAAACGTTTTTCCTACGTTAAAACTTATCCTTATTCTGATCCTGAGTATATTCCTCCAACGAAATCGGACCGGGACTCAGATGCTTCCAGCACTGACTCTACCGGAAGTAGTAATTCCAGCCTGGGCAGTGGCAGACAGAGACAAAGAGGAAGGAACAGAGCCCAAAACAACTGGCCTACTTACAATACACAAGTACCACCAGGTTTCCAAGGACCGTACAATCCACACCAACCATACCCGATGTATGGGTGGCAACCACCGTTCCCACAACCACTATTTCCTCCGAACACCTTTAGGCCGCCTTTTTTAGGCAGGGGCAGAAGGGGAAGAGGCAGAAGAAGAGGTACGAGTCAGGTACACTGGGAAGAGGAAGATCCGGTAGGGAGCCATACAAGGAGCAAAACACTGATACCTCAAGCAGGACCGAGCAACAGTCGGTCTTAGTCACCAACCTTGCGACAAGACCACTGTCAACAACAGAAGAAAAGGTTCTAAATAAGGGACTTGGCTTTGTCCCAACTACACATTTTGACAAATTCCATCTTCACTGCGAGTTAGCTAGCTTTTTCAGGAAACTCAGACTTAAGTCTTTTTTTGAGAAACAGAGTGAGACAGTGTCCACAGCTGACACAAACGAAACTGGACTTCGTATCAAGTCCACTTTTACTCCACCTCCTCACACCATCCCGGTGGAGATAGCCACCTTTGAACAAGCTGTCTTTAGAGACATAGAACACCTAGAGATCCAACAACCGTTTGTCAATATGAGCAGAGAAGAGAACTGTGCCCTGAATACCTTGAAATCATGTGACTCCATTGTGATAAAACCAGCGGATAAAGGGGGTGGAGTGGTAGTTCAAGACAAAGAGGCATATCGAGTTGAATGTCTAAGACTCTTATCTGACAACAGGAATTACCAACCACTATCACATGACCCTACTGAAGACCTTAGACAAGAGATTAGATCCCTTGTTGATCATGCTGAGACAATGGGACATATCTCAAAACAAGAAGCAGGCTTTTTGTGCAATAGTGAGGGCAAGATCCCATACTTTTATACACTACCAAAAATGCACAAGAATAAAACTCCCCCACCAGGCAGACCCATTGTGTCTGGTATTGGGTCTTTGCTCGAACCTCTGTCACGATTCTGTGATTTCTTTTTTAAACAATTAGTACAAAACACCTCTACTTACCTACAGGATACTAAGGGGCCGATTCCGATCTCGGTCGGAGGCGCACCCAATACCATTCGGTCGGGAAAAAAGCCATGCGAAAGCCTGTTTCCCGACCGAACCGTACGCGGGTCCGGCCGAGCGAGTACGATGCGAATTCACCGACCGACTCGTCCGGGCGTCCCGACTGCTCCGACCGACTCGCTCGGACTCGAACCGCTCCGACCGACTCGCTCGGACCCGATTCGCACCGCGCAATGGAGACGTTTTCCGGCCGGGTAAGTACGATGCGCACCTCGACCGCTCCGACCGACTCGCGCCGTCCGACTCGAACTCGCTGTCGGAGCCGTACTTTGGGGGTCCGTGTCGGACCCCCTGTACGCGTACCCGTGCGAGGCGCACACAGGGGGACCCAAGGGTCCCCCCTACCTGTGCGTGTACGCCGCGAGCGCTCCGCGGCGTACTCGCTGTAGGGGGCGCCCTTGTCCGCCTCGCACCCATTGGAGGCAATGGGAGCCCGCGTACGCGTTGTACGACCGGCTCCCATTGAGTTCAATGGGAGTCCGACCGACTCGTGTCCGATAACATACGGACGCATCGTACTCGTTCGGTCGGACTGCACGGGTCCGATTCGGTCGGAAATCTCTCCGGGTCCGGCTCGGTCGGAGAGATTTCCGGCCCGAATCGGAATCGACCCCTAAATGTCTTCTCAATTTACTCCAAGACCTTGTAGTGGATCAGGGTACTATCCTAGTAAGCTTTGACATTGAAAGCTTATATACCAGTATCCCACAGGATGACACCTTGGAAGTACTACAAATAGCCTTGAATGAAGTGACATGGACATACAGAACACCCAAAACCTTTATCCTGGAATGTGCCAAATTGGCATTAAAAAGAAACTACTTCATGTTCGAAGGGGCCCTCTACCTACAAACTGGGGGGACTTCTATGGGGAGCACATTCGCTCCGAGTGTAGCGGGACTCTATGTGTTTAATTTTGAGAAAAATTTATACTCAATAACCAGAATCCCTTCTACACTAATATTATCTTCTGGAAAAGATATATCGACGACGTCCTTGCAATTTGGCAAGGACCGATCGAGACTCTAAGGGACTTTGTTCTTTGGATCAACACCTGTGATCATAATCTGCGGTTCACTCACACCCTGGACCCCACAACTATGATATTTCTGGATGTAGTTATTACTAAAGAGAATGGTCATTTGGAAACAAGAACTTATCACAAACCCAGTGCCAAGAACAATCTACTTAGATTTGATAGCTTTCATCCCAGACCACTCAGGGAGAATCTACCCTTTGGACAATACTTAAGACTACGTCGTAATTGCAGTAAAACTGTTGATTACTGTATCCAGGCAAAAGAACTGACTGTGAAACTATCGGATAGAGGCTACCCAGAGAATATCCTCAAGAAATGTCAAAAGAGAGCACGCAACCAACCTAGGGAAGCTCTACTGGAGGATAAAACAAGGTTAGATGAAGCAATCCCTCTTACATGTGTCACTACTTACAGTACAGCTTCAAACCACGTGACCAGATCTATTAATAAACATTGGTCCATCATCAATTCAGGTAATCTCCACTGGGAAAAACCGGTGTTTTCCTTTAAAAAGCGAGGAGCCTTAAGGACTCTCTTGTTCAAACACGGCCTAAGATACTTAGACCACAAACTACTCCCACTGTGCTGAATGCTTGGGGTCTACCGAAAGTGGTAGGACACTACCAGTGTGGCAACTGTAGTGTCTGCCACTTGACTACCAACACAAAAACATTATCATTGGAACAAAGGAAAGTATGGACGCAGCGAGCCCACACCAACTGTAACAGTACTAATGTGGTTTATCTAATAAAGTGCCCTTGTAACCTACAGTATGTGGGAATGACATGTAGAAGAATCAAACAGAGAATATGCGAGCATCGCAGCACCATTAGATGCAAAAGATCCACCACAAAACTCACTGAACACTTTCTCATTGAAAACCATACTCCAAATGACATGAAATGGACCATAATTGAACAAATTGAAATGGGTCCTAATGTACAACAGAGACTATTTGAGAAGGAGCAACGGTGGATTTATAGGCTTTCCACTCATAAGAATGGATTAAATGAAAATATACCATGGAATTCAGTACTTCCGAAATAATTGAACATGTACCTGTATTGTTATTCCTTTTCTTTCTTTCTTTCCCCCTTTTTTTCCTGAGTGTTTTTTGCCTTAGTGTTTTTTGCTCTAACAGATGAATCGTCTATTTGCTCTACTACGAAACCATGAGAAAAACAACTGTAAGTAGGTAACAGATACAGCACATGGTGCACTATATATTTATAGATATTTATGGATTCAACTATGCAATGAATATTGAATCTAATTCCTCCCGATAACATTTGTCACCATTTACCGTATATGCAGCGATAACTGAGTGTCTAACTACACGCACTGTATATATGCACAGTTTTCCCCTCTTTCCTGTGCTTATTTTCATCTTATTTTCATCTTTATACTGAGGGTTATAAGTTTATATTATCATTCGAACCCCATCTTTTTGTGCAATCTTTTTGTGCAGTTTTTTGTGCAGTGTCTGTATTGATACCTTAACTTTATAATTCCATGATTTTCAAAGACAATGCCGAGGGATACTCCCACTGACGTGTTTACGCCATCCGCGTGACCACTTAGCCACGCCCGCTGCTCGCGCTACCCGGAAATGCCTGCTTTTAACCGGCATGGCAGATCCGATGCGGGATCCTGCGGGGAGTGACAACGGGTCCGTTTGGGTAGGCGTAACAGCCGGTGAATAGCTCCACCAAGTAAGTTGTTGTTTCAGATGCGCGTACCGATATTTTTTCCCTCTGACTTGGGGAACTTTACTAATCTATCGGTGTGTTCAGATCACGTAGGGAGCTTTACTACGACCCTGACTCCCATGAAGCACGAAACCATCGCGCTTTCAGTAAGCCCTCATATTCATTTCCTTTTCCTTCCCTTTTCATGTTCCCAGTCTCTTTCTGATTATTTACACGCTTGCACATTATGCATGATTGTAAACGAGTTGCGCTCTCACCTATTTACGTGAGAACGTCATTAGCCACTACGAGTGTATGCTGTATGTGGCTTTAAACACAATATCCATGTATTTCACTGTTTTTTGCATGGTATGTGTTTGCATCGATGCATTTTGCACCTCAAAGTCACGAGGAGTGCATAAAATCACCCACTTGTATTATCACTAATTGTGGGTAAGACCCTAAATTCTTTTGATGACCATGTGTGTCACGGAATAGATTGAATGCTTGCCATAGTCCACTGCCTCCCGAGTTACGGGGCTTTTTGGTGACATTCTTCATGTTAAGTTCAACATTTGTTGGGAAATATAAGAGCACCTATTTCCTGAACAAGCACAGTACTGCTACTCGCTTAACCTTCATTTGTTTGTTTGTTATTATGTGTTTGTCCTTCTAGATTATTTCCTTTTTCGAATTGAAGAAAAGGACACCTGACCGTGAGTACATGGTTCGGTTTCAGTGACCAAGGGTAGGGTACACCTTAGCGAGTGTATACCTCCCGGGTCACTACCACTGGTCCTGAAGAAAGCCTAGTAGTACCATTCATAGGTTGAAACATGTTGACCGTTTAATGCACTTCTTCACTGCACTTATTTTTATCAAGAGATACCGGAAGGTCAATTTAACCCTCTTGGCATCATATTACTTTTAATATTGTCCAGTTACCCAAGAATAAAGCCTTTCAAAGGGTCATATCTGGCCAATTTTTAAACCACACGATTAAGTCACTCACTTCTCACTTCACACAACAACCAGCTCCACTGTAATCAGGTGTCGCAGCACACCCGGATAGCATTCGGCTATTCGGGTGGGACCCCAATGATGAAGCATGTCACCAACTAGGTTGGTGAGTGAGGGGTCTTTTAGAAAAGGATAATCACCTTCCCTGTGTCTCTGTCCCAACACCATATACACCATATAGACAGTCTTCTGTCTTTGAGTGATACTCCTTTCTTTGTTTGGATTTATAGTATACAGAGAGCCAGCTTCCTACAGTGCAATATTATTGTAATGCAATATAAAGCATGTGACAAAATGGGCAATCATTGCTATAGGCCCTGAGCCCCTGCCACACACTATAGATACAGCAATATACAGTCATAGTGAGCTAGTCCTTCTTCTGTTCTCAGGTCTATATACCTTATTGTTGTTGGTGCAGATTTCTTTGATGCAGCTGTGCCACATCTAGACCTGAGCATAGATCTCATCATTCCATAATAGCAACAATGGACTCTCAAGTGGGCTTCTCTCTATGATAACAAGAATTACTTCTGCAGTGAACTACTTCCGTTCTCTAACAGCCATGGCCTCCACAGTGGTCTTACTCTCTCCCAACAATAACAACAATGGTCTCCGTAGAAGGCTTCTTCGCTCCCAACTATAAAACGGCAATGGCTTCCACAGATGACATTTTCTATCCCCACAGTAAGAACAATGAGCTCTACAGTGGACTTCCATCACCACTATAACAGCAATGGCTCCCACAGGGAGCTGGTGTGCATTCATTGTATATATTGCGTGGATGTACTGGAGTACTAATTTTGCTATAAGCAAAGCAGCCCTGTACACAAGAAGGATGGGTTTAGATGATAGGCTGCCATTACTAGAGAGGCACTGTACAATGTGGAAGGGTATTCTAGAGTGAGTGTGAATGGAAATGGATGGCAGTGCAGAGATGTTAGGGTAGAAAAAGATGCTGTGAGAACAGAAGTGTCTTCATTTACTTGAAGAAGTAGAGTAGGGGAAGTTCCTGTTGGAATTCTTGTTCTTGATTCTGAGGAAATAGAAGGAAAAGCTTGATCAAAGGTTTTCTCATTTTAGCACATCTTAAATTTTCATTGTTATTGTTCCAATGAACTGCAGGTGACATTGGAGATTCTCCTCGTAGAGGGCAGGTAAGGAGGAGCCTTTGTGCGGTGTCCTTTCTAAGTAATGCTGAGCATCTGGTGCGTAATGCAGCCTGGCATGGGAGCTTGTGGTATTATCTGAAAGCTGGTGTGATCCTATTGAACGTCTGGAGGCTGATGATGAATCAATCTGATGCCTGGAAACTGCTATTTTAGAGGGATGAGATGTGGACAGGCACTTCTGTTACCAGGGCATTGCCTCTATCAAGATAGGAGAGAAACACAACTTGTACAGTAGTTCTTAAGTCTACTTCTGGTAGGACTTTACTTTCTGAGGCAGCAATAGTTGGTACCCTATAGTTATTTTTCGTTGAGTGGTGTGGATCATGAAGCTGAGAGTCATGAATGAGGAAGTGAAGATGCTCTGCAATGTTGCAATGGCATACAGATTCATACATGAGAGATAATCTTGAATTTGCTGCTATATAGTCTAAGGTGAAGTCCTGACAAATTCAGATTTTTGTTGGACAGAGTCTGAGATATTTTGTCGATATCCAGGCTTCGACAGTGTTGTGGCACTCATTTTGATGGTCAGGATAATGTAGGGGCGTGATTTTCATGTACAACTGTGCATATTGAAATGCATATTGAAGTGCATTGATTTCTTTGTCAGTGTTGGTATGAGAATGCATGATATATGTGTGTGTTCTCCTGCCCTGTGAAACTGGTATCCTGATTTTTTATTTTGGCCCCAACATCACGCTAATCTAGCATGGGTGAGGAGGCCTAGCCTGTGCATGTCAATGCGAGGTCCTGGACCTGTCCTTTAACTGGGGGGAGAGCACAAAGCTTGCCCTCATAGTGAACATTAGACGACATCCCTACTCAGGTTCATCACATGAAGTTCTGAACGCAGCATACTCTGTTTAATGATGTGTAGTATGACCAGACCTTCTTATCTGTGTCAGTGTGAGAGCGGCTTACTGACCCCTCTTGTGTAAGTGTAAAGTGAGACCAAGAACCTTGCGCTGACATCTCCTGTTCATGTCGACTGTGTCTGGATGTAAAGTGAATCTGTAGAATAGGAGCACTCTGTATGTATGTGTGGGAGTCTGAGTGCTGAAGCCAATGTGATCCAATTTGGGTGTCCTGGTTTAGCATAGCACAAGAAGGAAGGTGAAGATATCTTCAACAGAGAGTGCAAGCGTATTGACTGCATTCCTGTGGCTGGAAGGTGGAGATTCAGACACAAATTTGTGGAGAATGGAGACAGGGCTACAGTTAGAAAATTCAAGAAGACTTTGTTAGTAAGGGAGCTGCTGATTAATTCTTTCTGCACACTGGCATTTTGTAAATGGTAGGAGTGAAGGGTGGAACTGCACTTTCTGTTATTCACAGTGAAGATGTTTCAAAGTCAGCCTGCTCTTTAGTCTAAGTGCATGAACGGACACATTAAAGTGATGATGTTTGGTGGGTCAGATTTGAATGTCTTTTGCTTGACTTTATCAATATTGTTCCTGAAGAACTTGTTTATGGGAGTGAATTTCTCCATGCAGTGGTCTGAAAGAGCACTGGCATGTAGTACAGGCTGTGCTCAATTGTTTTGATGACAGCATTGCTTCTGTTTGCAGTTTTGTTGATCTATGTCTTATCGTAGCAGGTTTAAGCTCTCGAAATTAGCTTTCAGATGGTGGAGTTAAAGTTTTTTCAGAAGCTACGAGTCTTCTTGTAGATTAGAACTGTGCTATTTCTTCTTCTTTTTTTGCAGGAGCCACTTGTTGGATCACTGACAGAATATCGACGGACCGAATATCGACATCCTATCTCTACAAAGGGAAGTTCAAAAATATCGAAACCAAAGTATCGTTGTTTAAAATATCGTTTTTTTTTAAATGTCTTAAAAATAATATAAAATTAATTAAATAATAAATATAATTAATAAAAACATAGTTAGAATTATTTTTAGAAAGTTAAAAATGATAAATAATAAATGTAATATATAAAAAAATTAAACACATTTAAAAAAAAGTATATATATATTAACCTAATAATATTAATAAATAATTATTTTTTTTAATTATAAAATGTTAGAAACATAATAAAAATTATAAATACATATATATATATACATAAACCTGTAATATAAATATAAAAATAAAATATATATATATAATAAATTAAAATATTAAAATTAATATTTATTTGTAAAAAAATATTTTACACTACATTAACTATAACAGTACGGAAAATGTTGGATAGCGTAGGGGATAAAATTACTATTCCCACTCCATAGAGTGCAACAGTAGGGAAAGTGTTGGATAGCCGAGGGGAATAATTTACTATTCCCACTCCAGCAAGTGCAACTGTAGGGAAAGAGTTGGATAGCGGAAGGGAAAAATTTACTATTCCCACTCTACAGAGTGTAACAGTAGGGAAAGTGTTGGATAGCGGAGGGGTTAAAATTACTATTCCCACTCCAGTAATTGCAACAGTAGGGAAAGTGTTGGATAGCGGGAGGGTAAAAATTACTATTCCCACTCGAGTGAGTGCACAAGTAGGGAAAGTGTTGAATAGCGTAGGGTAAAAATTACTATTCCCACTCAAGCAAATGCAACAGTAGAAAAAGTGTTGGATAGCGGGTGGGTAAAAATTACTATTCCCACTCCAGTGAGTGCAACAGTAGGTAAAGTGTTGGATAGCGGAGAGGTAAAAATTAATATTACCACTCCAACGAGTGTAACAGTAGGGAAAGTGTTGGACAGCGGAGTGGAAAAATGTACTATTCCTACTCCAGTGAGTGCAACAGTAGGGAAAGTGTTGGATAGCGGGTGGGTAAAAATTACTATTCCCACTCCAGCGAGTGCAACAGTAGGGAAAGTGTTGGATAGCGGGGGGTAAAAATTACTATTCCCACTCCAGTGAGTGCAACAGTAGGGAAAGTATTGGATAGCTGGTGGGTAAAAATTACAATTCCCACTCCAGCGAGTGTAACAGTAAGGAAAGTGTTGGATAGCGTAGGGGAATAATTTACTATTCCCACTCCAGCAAATGCAACAGTAGGGAAAGTGTTGGATAGCGGAGAGGTAAAAATTAATATTCCCACTCCAACGAGTGTAACAGTAGGGAAAGTGTTGGATAGCGGAGTGGTAAAATTTACTATTCCTACTCCAGTGAGTGCAACAGTACGGAAAGTGTTGGATAGCGGGTGGGTAAAAATTACTATTCCCACTCCAGCGAGTACAACAGTAGGGAAAGTGTTGGATAGCGGGGGGTAAAAATTACTATTCCCACTCCAGTGAGTGCAACAGTAGGGAAAGTATTGGATAGCGGGTAGGTAAAAATTACAATTCCCACTCCAGCGTAACAGTAGGGAAAGTGTTGGATAGTGTAGGGGAATAATTTACTATTCCCACTCCAGCAAATGCAACAGTAGGGAAAAGTGTTGGATAGCGGAGGGGAATAATTTAAAATTCCCACTCCTGCAAAATAATTAACATTAATTAACAAATAATTAATTTGTCAAAAATATTTAACATCCTACCATATTCCCCTATAAACGACACCACCAATATTATAAAATATTACACAATTAACATAATTAATTAACAATTAACTAATTAATTACTAACAATTAACAAGCAAATTAAAAACCATCAAAAATAAATTAGATCACACAATTAACACTATAAAATAACTTTAAATAAATATTATATTATTATTATAATATTATTTTTATTAAAATTAAATTACTTCCCACCCTACTCCCCTATCAACCCACAACCCACTCCTAAAAAAATTACAAAATTAACATATTTACCAATTAATTTTTAAACATTGATAACCAATTAATAACTAATTAATAACATTTTTAACACAATTAACAATATAAAATATTAATTACATAAATATTAATTAATAAAATTATTAATTAGTTAATTATAATTACATTACTTTCCACCCTACTCCCCTATAAAACCAAAACCCGCTCCTAAAAAAATTACACAATTAACATATTTACCAATTAATTATTAATTAATAATAACCATTTAACAATTAATTAATAACCAATTAATTAACACAATTAACAATATAAATTATTAAATACAAAAATATTAATTAATAAAATCATTAATTAATTAATTTCAAATAAATTACTTCCCACCCTATTCCCCTATAAACCCACAACCCGCTACGGAACTAAAACGCAATATATATATATTTTTTAAATTAATAACTTCTAAAAAATTATTAATTAATATATTATAATTAAATTACTTCCCACCCTATTCCCCTATCAACCCACAACCCGCTACGGAACTAAAATATGCAAAAATTAATTAACATAACATTAATTACTTGTAAAAAATTCAAACATACATTAGAAAAATAAGCTATACTTTTAACACATATACTAACATACAAAACACTAAAAAAAATCGATATTATAAACAACGATATTTTTACTTACAATATTACTAATTTCGATATTAAGTAAAACGATATTTCTTACCTGCATGTCGATATTCTTGTTGACGATATTCTTGCAAGTCGATATTCTGTCACATCGAAATTTAAACATCGATATTATGGCATATCGATATTTAAAACTCGATATTATGTCTGCATACCCCACTTGTTAGCTGACAGCTCTTAGCTGTACCAGAGGTGGAGGTTTTTGCTTGTGTGTAACTGGAGTTTCAATAGTCATCGGTGTCATCTGTCATAAGAAGGGCTTAGATGGCATCAAGGAGCAGAGTCTCAATGTTGGAGTTGGGCTTGAAAATGGGGCTGTCATTGAGAGGCTTTCATGCAGTTCTTGAATGATCTTTTGAGATTCTTAGTAATTTGTTGTTGACCATTAACTGTGGGTGAGAGATGTGTATGAGTTCAAAAGAGTTGAATTCATCATTAGTCAACATCATTTGTGTGGGAGGAGGTAACATGAGGTTGGTCATGCAGGGGAAAATGAAGTTGGGGAGAAGAGTTGGCCTAACGGCTAGGGCGTCCGACCTAGAATCTGGGGAACTGGGTCCGAGTCTCGACAATGACACTGAACATCCTGTGATTCTGGGCAAATCACTTAATCTCCCCATGCCTAACAAAAATGAATGTGTGTCCTAATGTAACGTAACTGGTGCTATGTAAAGCGCTCTGATACCGGATTCGGATCAAGTTCGCGCTATATAAAACTCTGCAAAAAAAAAAAGTCCTTAGGTGTGCACCAGGAATGTAACATGTTTGATTATGTCTCCAGTCCACAGCAGAGAGGGGAAGGAACTTCTCATTGTCCTGTTTGAAGTCTCTCCTGTGAAGCAGTAGTCGCCCAAGCAGATTTTGATTTAGTAGGTGGAGACTATGGTGATTGATCAGACTTTTAGTTTGAAAGTTGGTGTCGGGTCTAGGTTGTTGGTAGCGGAATAGCGTGTGATGGTTTGTACTTAAAGTCTCAGGGAAGTGAAAGGAAAAGAATTAAAAGGAGCTGAGGGTAAACTGAAAGATCACTGACGAGGCCCAAGATGACTGATGGATCACTGGAAAACCTACGGCCTTGTTCAGTTTCTCATCATGTGCCTGTAGGTTGAGAGTATGTTCATTGTTTCTATGTTTATGTCATGGCATGCGGCTTGTAGACACATGTTGCATTTGTTGTGGAGTGTTTGATGTGTGTGACATGTGGGTGAGATGCAGCACAGGATAAAGCCCTTAGGCCATTACCAGGCCCTAACAAGTTCAAATTTGAGATACCTTTGACCTTGCCTGCCCTTCACTGAGACTGCCCATGTGTATGATGCTCAGAAGAAACTGAAAAAGAAGACACAGGCAGGATCATCAAGATCAGACGAGTCCTAGGAGTCTGATGCTGATTCTTGTTTTTTTTGTCTTTTGTGCGTGGTGGTAGCTTGGGTTTGGTTCTTTATTGGCCTTCAGGTGCCCAGGACTTTCTGTTGCTTGCAAATTAATTGTTTCTGGTGACCCCACAATAACTGCAGCAGGCCCTTTCTTTCCCCACAATAACATGCATTTCATCAACAGTGCGTTTTTTCTACCTCCCCACTCCCACAAGTTTCTGTCTGTCTTAGAGTAACAACGACCACCTTAGGCGGCTTGGCACTGCATTATTCTTCACAATCTTCAATAAGTGTCTCACTGTCTTATGTTTGTCATCACCGCCACTTAAGGTTGAACCTTGCAATTGAAACCCTAGGGCAAATTTACAAGGAAATGGCAGAGCGCAGCGCTGCAGCAAATTCCGCAGCGCTGTGCTCTGCCATTTCCAAAACGCAGGGATGTGCCGTATTTACAACAATACAGTGCACCCCTCTGTTTTCTCTAGCGCTGTCACTAAAAATAGCTGCCTAGCACCAACACAGACACCCTTGCACCATAGTGCAATGGTGCCTGCGTTGCGGGGAAGGCTTGTTTATGTGCATGAAGGTGTCCCTTTACTGCACATAAACATTCAATAATGGTGATTTGCTACTTCTATGTGTGCTGCATTCTGCAGCACACATAGAAGTAGCAAATCGACATTATTTAATGATTATTTATGTGGAGGAGGGGACAACTTTCTGCACATAAACAATCAATAATGGCGTTTTGCTCTTTCTATGTGTGCTGCACAATGCAGCACACATAGAAAAAGCGAAAACAAGGAGAAATAAAAGTATTTCTCCTCGTTGCGCCATTCTAATGCCTGCTATTGCATGGCATTCGTTTTTGGCGCTGCCTCAGATTTACACATCCTTGTAATGCTGGGGCAGCATCAAAATGCAATGAGTGTTGCCGTGGAACGCCTGCGTGAAAGGGTACCATATATACAAAGCGGCGTCAAGCCTCAAAAAGTGTCATAACGCCACATTGTAAATATGGTGCAGGGCATTGCGCCAATGGAATGTAAAAGTGACTTTCTGGTGGCGCAATCCCCATGTAAATATGCCCCTATGTGTACTCAATACAACGTGCCTCATTTACAAGGAATTTACACAGCGCGGTGCCGAAATCCATTTGACTGCGCCGTGCTGCGTTAATTCCGAAGCACAGGGATGCATCATATGTACAACGATATGACAGATCCCTTTGCTCTCCCCAGCGGTGTCCCTTCCTGCACATAAACAATCTGAAATGTTGTTTTTCAACTTCTATGTGTGCTGCTCAATGCAGCACACATAAAGGTTGAAAATCGTCATTTTTGTTATGATTGTTTATGTGCAGGAAGGGGCACCTTCCTGCACATAAACAATCATAATAAGTGATTTCCTCATTCTATGTGTGCTGCAGAATGCAGCACGCATAGAAATGGGAAAAAACGAGGAGAAATGTAAACATTTCTCCTCGTTGCACCTCTCTACACCTCCCCTGACGCATTTCCTGGTTTACGATTTCTCGTAAATCTGAAATTGTGTCAGAAGCCATGGGTGTTGGGTGGGAGCACCCACAGCAACACCCATGGCACGCCCCTTTCACGCAAAGTGTTGCGTGTTAAGGGGCCATATTTACAAGGACACGAAAAGCCACACAGGGTGGCTTTATGTGTCCTTGTAAATATGGTGCAGCAGGTTGCCCTGCCGGTGCTTCACAAAAAGTGACGCACCGGCGGCGAAAGGGGCTTGTAAATGAGCCCCAACGTTTCACAAAGTTACACCCGCTAACTTTTGTTTGCTATTTATCAGGTTTCATATCACTAAAATTAAGTCTAATGTCAAGATTTTTGGTATTGCATAGTGTATTGAAATGAGGGTCCCCGTTGCTCTTTGTGTAATTTATTATATTTTTTTCTATCTTCTAAAAAGTACCCTCTAGCAGCATAAGATTTCCTGCTGCCAAACGTCCGCGTCTGTATGAACCGCACAAATATATTTCTTCATGTCTGAGTCCAGATGGATTAGCAAACTCTTTAAAGGCCTGGATTCCCAATAAATTCTCTTTCTAGGGGATTGCTCGGGCTGGATGCTCCCCCCGCAGCTCTGCATTTCACTTCTCCCTACATCAATAACATGACCCTCCCGCGTGTTTGTCACTTTCCGAGTATAAACTGAATTTCCTTTGTGTCTGAGAGCCCGCGTCCCACCTGCCTTTTCCCTGCTCCCGTCTCGCGCCCATCCACGCTCGACGTCTCTTCATCTCTCAATCTTTACACTTTAAAGCCAGACTTTCTCCTCGTCCTGCTGTTAGCTCTAAGGCAAGCTGCGCAGGTCTGGCCCTGGAGATGTCTGCCAAAGGGGGATGCCGGATTTATTTTAAGAGGATTAAATAGCCTTTTGCTACAAATTGTTATCTTAATATGGCGCTGTGTGGATGTCCTCGTGAATGTGTGTGTGAGTGTTTGTGAGTGCGTGCGTATACGTGCCTTTGTGCATAGGTATGCATGTCGACATTGCAACACAAAAAGATGATGGATGGAATTCTGAACGATGTCAAACATTCACCCCCAGTCGCAGATCTGGGTTAAATCCGTCATTTTTTTACTCACTATGCTACCCCAGTTTGGACCCAGCCATATGCAAATCAGTCTTGACCCTGCTCCCCATGGGAACAGTCCAGCCTGAACTGCCAGACTAGGTCCTCTCTGGACCGGAAAACTACCATCCTGGAACCGGTTTCGGGGTATCACACCTCATCAGCCAGGCTAGCATGAATCCTCTGTAAGAACTCTGCTTGCCAGGGGAGAGAGGAGCAGTTTTCCCCATCCAGATGATGCCCACGGCATCCTTCATGATGAGGAGAGGGAACACAGTACCCAGGGGCACACATCTCTGCCTCATGCAGGGAGATGGCAATACGGTTGACATCTGATTGGCCATCCCCCTCAGAATTTTGGCCTTCGTTCCGCTCACCAGCGATGGACAATGGTTTGAACACAATCATAGGAAAGCTGGGCCACATCATTATTCCTTCCATGAACACTGCCCCTTGGCATGCCCACACATGCCCATCCCAAGTGTCCTGAACACTGAACCAGTGCAGCATTTGTCTCTAACAGCTACAGCCCTTGGTATGTTTTGCTGCCTGCTACTAGACCAGGGACACCAGGTGAGAAGACAGCAGCTCCATGATCCAAACACTGGGGCCTATCTACCATCATTACAATCTCAACAAGGTTGCTTTCTGACACATGCAGTCTAACCCTGGCCTCCCTGCAACAGGCATCTTAGAAGGATTATTTTGAATGTTGGCCGGACACTCATTGCCTCTTACTGCCCCAGTATCGTCTTCTTCTGGCCTGCTCCAGTCCCACTAACCATTATTCGCCCACACAGACTCTCTCTATTGCACTTAGACGTTTGTACACTTGGCAGTCAACTCGTTGGCAGCCATTCATACAGCCTGTCTATACTGCAGCCATTTTCAACCGGGGTTCAACGCTGCCCGGCCTTCGAAGCACCACCACTCTGATGCATAATTTTTCTGCCTGGCCTTAAGCACTGACTGATGACTCCCTACTGGGTGACTTTCGGGGAGTGAGAAGGGGGTTGTCATCTTACCTCTGCAGCTGGCGCCCTTTGGCCCCAGACACCCTGGGGCCCTGATTGATTGTCACCAGTTAACTGGGCTCTCCTCACGGGCCCCACGAACACACACCCTACCCATATTCTTCCAATAACAGATGGATAAGCTGCCTGGGTGCTCTAATGGCCAGTGGTAAAGCCATGGGCCACCTTTTTTCCACAGAGGTGATAGGGATAGGAAAGCCACCCAGCTCCTCATCATCACAAGAAGCCTCCATAGCCTGAAAGAGATCACTGCAGTGGGTACGAGGCTGGGTTCCATGGACACAAGGAATTCTGACCTTACGGCAGAAGTGAGAACGCTTCGAGTGGATTTGGGACCCTTTAACTCCAGGCTGGAGGGCCTGGAGAAACACGCTTCCCAATTGGAGGACAGGCTGAACTCCACAGACTTTTGGGGCCCAGACATTTGGTATCTCAAAAAGTGGTCGACTTGGAAAACAGGGCCCACAGGGACAACATCCGTTTCTATAGGGTGCCGGAGCAAATGGAACAGGGCAACAATATGTGAGGTCTGCTGGGGCATTTACTTACCCAGCTGTTGGGCTTTACCTTCGCCCTGCTACTGGAATTTCAGAGGGCCCACAGGGTAGACTCCAGAAAGCTGCCATGGGATATAAATATGTGGCCCTGACCCATCATCACATGCTTTCTCCTTCATGAACAGGCCCAGCAAATGCTCTCAGTGGCCCATTAACATGGCCCTTATGACCTGGAGTGCCACAAGATCCAGATCATAACAGACTTCTCGATGGAGACCAAGAGCAGGTGGAGGGCGTTCCTGGTGCTGTAGCCCCAGTTGTGTAAATGAGACATTAAATATGGTTTGTTTGAACCCATGACCATGTGGATAACATTGGATGGTGACTCGAGAGACTACACTGTTATATTCCCGAGTTAGGCCCATGTAGCAAAGTAGCTTATTTCTTACATTGTCCTCACAAATAACATTTTCAGCTGTGACATTTTGCATATATTTGTATGCACGACAATGTTGGATTCGTTTCTCTGAAACTTAACTTGTTTTCACATCTACCTTCGCACAACATTATCACAACGCCCTGAACATCATGTTCAAGGTCTCATTTTGCACTATGTACAAATGTCATCACTATCTTCATCCATGTGGTGACAGGGCTATCTACATATCCATAACATCACTAATCTAGGCGCACATCGCAAGGCTGCCTTGTTTTATATGCCTGCATATATACATTGTTTTAGCACCATGGTAGAACTATATCTGCTATTTATGCTTTTGGTGCTTGTAATCACGTTTATCTGCTTCTGCTTACTAATCATTGCAGCACATGTATTTTATGCAAGAATAACGTTGGTCCAATAAATATTATTGAAAACGTCCCACTGTGTTTTCCCTCTATATTTCTCTGAGAATAAGTGAGCACGAGTGACTGAGCGAAAGGTTCTTTACTGTTTCCACGATCTTTAAGGGGTCAGGGTTGTCATGTTCAGAGGTTGCCAGAAAAACATTCTCTCCCTGGTAAGATTAGGGGGGCTTACGGTGGCACTGTGAGCTCGATGGTCTAAAGGCCAACATATCCTGCAGGGGTGTCCGGAATCAGTCTTGGCATCAAGCCCCTAGTTTATGTTGTCCAAACAACACACAGTTCCTACGGATTAGTAGGAACTACACAACAACATTGACTCAGAGGACCTGGCCCACTTTCTTGATAGCCTGGAGGATCGCAAAATGGATTTGACCGCTCAACCCACACCAACTCCCGGCCTCAGTCCTAACCATCTGGATAGAGCACTCTCCCACTGCACAGTTCGTGCCCTTGACTGAGTCTTCCGTAAGTAGGCAGGACATGATAGAGCCATTAAACAAATGTCTGAACTCACAGGACAATCCTAGGTACAAATCCAGGTCGCCCTTGAAACTGTCCCCCCTGCAACCTTATCTCTTTTGCCCTTAGGGCTGCTTTGCCAGTGACCTCTTCCTTTCCTATGTCCCAGTCGATCACCCCCCAGTGCTCATCTATCCAGAGCAGCATTTTTGGTATGCTCCTCCCCTATCTTCTCTAGGGCCCATGGGAGGAATCCCCTCCCCCCCGGTATAAAGAGTCTGGAGAAGGTGGTGAGTAGCAGGTTCCTCACTCTGAATGCCCCAGATGTCCTGGAACTGACCAGGAACTGACCCTCGTTATGCCCAAATTGGTTATGCAGTGCCACAAACGGTAGGGGCCCAGCAGTGGTATAGCGGGGACATAGGGAGCTGTTGAGCTAATGATTTGTAATGCTCTTTTGTGGCACATGAGGGTGACCAGAAGAAGGCGCAGGTGGAGTTCCCGGGTGTTGGGCTCTGGGGAGCATTCCCTGGAAAAGACAGAGGTCAGCAGAGGGTCAACCATGCTAGTGTCTTCCAAGTAGCGGCCCACCAGCCAGACAGATGGCCATTGCAGTTGTGCAGCTAGAAAATAATATTCGAAGTTGAGGGGTCCAAGACCATTCTGTTGGCATGGGAGTTGTAGTTTTGCAAGGGACACACATATATGGTAATTGTGCCATTCAGGTACCCTAATAAGGAGTGCAGTCCCTGGACAAAAGCATAATGGGAGAGTGATCGGGAGATTTATAAAATAGTACAGGAATCGAGGAAGCATTACCATTTTGGATATAGTGATCCTATCCACTACGGATAACAGAAGCCATCTCCAAAATGTTACTTGGGAGAGGAGAGCCTGGTACCAAGATACTTGAAGGAGGTAGGTTCCCATCTGGTTGGGCCATCCCTAAGATCAATTTGTACTAGCTGTGCTGCCAGGGATAAGGGGACACACAGGATTTAGGCCAGCTGACCTGGAGGCCTGACAGGTCACCAAATTTAAGCTGTAGATAGGCAATTGGGTAATGGTCAGTGGAAACGTCTCAATGATAAAAAAGAACATCTTCAGCATATAGCGAGATGATGTGTGTGACATCTGGCAGAGGTATACCCTAATTTCCACCTTGTTGTCTGGCATGGGCTGCCAACGGTTCTATTGCTAAGGTGAAAGGAAGGGAGACAGGGGCATCATTGTCTCTTCCCCACTAATATGGTGTCATAAAGCTGTTTCCCATAACGTATTCTGATGGTGGGAGCTGTGTAGAGTAAGCAAATTAAATGGGTAAGGTGGGGCCCGAGGCTGAGTTGTGTCAGCAATCCGAATAGAAAGTACCAGTGCAGGGTATCAAAAACTTTGTGGAGGTCCAAGACCAGAGTGGCCACCACGGGCCATGAACTCTGTGGCGCCTCCATGAAATCTGTAAGGTGACGGAGATTGAGAGAGGTGCTTCTGCCAGGGACAAAGCTGTTTTGGTCGGTGTGCATGAGGCATGGGAGCACTTTTTGGGTATGATCTGCCAAGACCCAGCTAAGAATCTTGTAGTTCATATTTAGGATGGCTATTGGACGTTTGCAGTAGCCCCTGACCACTACTTTAAGAGCCTCCCATTTAAATGGAGGTGAGGATCCCGAGCCCTCATTAATTTGAAAATATTCTACGATGCTGCCGGAGAGCACATCCCTAAAAATGGGGTCTTCGAGGGTGGAAGGTTGTTAATGCAATGCTGGGATAGGCTAGAGATGGATCCACCAATTCAAATCTGCTATCAAGGGGCTGTGGTCTGACAGCTCTCCGCTCAGGTAACCCAGAGAGGTCATGGAGGGGCATAGTTCTAGGGGCCCACCCAGGTGGTGTAAGCATGCATAAATGTCATGCACTGAAGAGTAGTATGAGTAAAGAGTGGTGTTTGGGTATTGGTGGTGCCAGATATCTGCCAAGGACCATTGAGGGAACCACACCAAGCTCCGGGCATTCGTTATGGTTGGGGTATTGGGAACAAGAGAGTGGGATTGGTCTGCCGTGGGATCAAGGACACAAATAAAGTCACCACCAAGCAGCCACGTCATGTGTGCTTGGCTAGCAAGGCAGAAGGAGAGGTGCTGGAGGAATTGTGGTTGATCTGTATTTGGGGCGTATATGTTGCTCTGTCGTGAGGGAGAGCCATCGAGAACTGCCTCTAGAAGTTCAAAATGCTCCCCCTGGAGGTTTGAGGCAGCAGAGGTGCAGTGGTACACCCTGGGGGCGCAACAGAGCACACTGCCAGGTGAAGTGTCACCAGTGAGGCAGAGGCTGATGGCAGTGATGGATGAACAGGCTGAGAGCCCTGGGACTCTTGTTTGACCTGGGACGTTGCACCCTAGCAGGTCAGTCTGCGTTACAGCAGTGGTCAATTTAAGAGGGGTTCCCCTCGGGCCCCGCCCAGGTGGCCATGATTGTGCAGTCCCTGTCCAGGTTACTGTGGTGGTCCCCCAGGAGGTGTCGATGCTGAGGGGGGCCAGGAGCAGGTGATCGTGGTGTAGAGCCTATGAGGGGAGCAAGCCCAGTTGCCCTCACCACTCCCGCTAGAGAAATGGCGGGGACAAAGAAGCATGTGCAGCTCGGCCAGCTCTCCCTTAGCTGGGGCCCTCATTGAAGATCTGGGGCAGCAGAGGTCTAGTAGACCCCGCTAGTGAGATGGGCATCAGAGGGGAGCTCTAAACAAGCACTGGTATTGAAGGGAGGGCAACTGGAGTCATCTCAGACATTGCCGGCCCCAGAGTCTATCATGCAGGCTTTGCTATATGCAGTTAGGAGGGGTTGCCACACCGTCCTCGTAGACGGTGGAAAATCGACCTTGCTACTTTGCATCCACGGCACAGCTCCAGGGCCGGACTGGGAACACAAACTGGCCCTGGCAATTGAGTTGGGCCTGTCGAGAGGGGAGGAGGGGGTGGGGGGTGCGCATGTAAAACACTGTAGCTGCTTTTGTTACAGGGGACTGATATTGCAGCAATGCTGCAAAACCACCCCCTGATAACAAAAATGGTCGCCAGAGGTCCAAAACCAGCCCCCACCCTGGCGGCCCACCTGGGAAACACCCTGTTCCCACTACGGCCAGTCCGGCCCTGCACTGCTCTAAGGCAGGGTGTGGTCCTGGTGGGGAATGCCGTGCCACGAGGGCCCTATGAGTCTATAGGAAGCTGCATTTCTGTCTGGCTTCCGCTCACCTCCAAGGGGATCCCTCTTGTCAGCGGCCTTCCCTGTGGCTCAGATGAGTCATGCTGCCGGCATCCATGGCAAGGCCCAGCTGGGCCAAGGACCACCAAGTCGGAGAGCTTGACAATCTGCTGATCTGCAGCTGGATGAGCATCAGGGCCGGGGGCAGGGGGCAGGTCTGGGAACTTTTGCCCCTGTTTTCTGATGCCAAGGCCCCCCTTGTCAGTGGATGGGGCTGGATTATGGAGCTGGGAGTCAGAATTCTGGTCTCCAGCTGCCTCCATGTTGGCTTCTGAAGTCATGCCTCCCCACCACGGCCTATCTGACATTCTCCACCCGGAGAGCCGAGAGTACACGCATCATTTGCCAGTCCATGCTTTCCAGGCACGGATTGACTTTCTCATCACCCATGCCACGTGTCCAAGGTGATGTCCAGTGAAATCTTAGACACATCCCTTTCTGATCACACCTGATCTGATTGCTCCTTGATTGTAAACTCAGGACCCACCACCAGGGCCGGACTGGCCTTAGCAGGCACCAGGCATTTGCCTGGTGTGCCGCCAGGGTGGAGGCAGGTATTGGAACTACAATATCGGCCCCCTGAAACAAAAGCCGCCTAAACCGGCCATGGCAAACAGCTCCACCGCCTCCCCCCAGGGGTTGCTGGCCGAACTGTTTTCCAGGGCCTGTTTCGGTTCCCAGTCCGGCTGTGCCCACCACGGAAAACCGTGGCGTCTCAACATATTGGGCTACAGGATGCCCCCGGAAAAGGTGTACCTACTACAGCACCTCTCTACCTACCTGTTTGACAACAAAGATTCTGTGGGCTCGACCTAGACACTGTGGGTGGCAGCAAAAGCCACAATTCAGAGACAATTCATAAAAGAGGCCGCTATAGCCAACAAACGTAGGGCCGAAGACGGGCATCTCTTGAGCAAGTCATTACATTCATGACACTGGACTATGTCACCAACAAGTTCGACCATTCACAGGGCCAGGTGGAGAAGGCCAAAATGGAACTTAACTCCCTTTTCACCGCCTTAGTGGAGTACATGCTATACCGCCTGAAGGTCCGTCACTGCGAATGGGTGAAAAGATTGGCAAGCTGCTCTGTCACGATAACGGATAGCAACAATGGCCCTTCAAGCCATCAGAGATGCTTCCAGCAATACCCTAACAGGACCTCAGAATACTGCAGCTGCCTTTGCACAGCTCAGACCTGCAGCATCCTGAGGATGCAGCGGAGTGTTTTTTTCACGGCGCCATCTCCCCAGTCTTAACAATGAAGGGAGGACGCTCGTAGAAGGGGAAATCACTAAAGACAAGATCAAACAGACTATCACTAATCTCCCATACAATAGGGTCCTGGGGAAAGACGTTTTTTCTGGGGGAATTTTACAAATGGACAGAAACGGAAGGGCTGGATCCTCTCTATGATGAGGAAGAGGTGAGGGGGCCATTTACCCTTTTTCCGAAAGTGCCCTAATAACCGTACTGTCTACATGGGGTAAGAATCCCCTCCTGAGCAGCAGCTACCGTTCTATTTCTCTATTCAATGTGGATGTTAAGGTCCTCACCGGGATACTGGCCACGCGTCTTAAAAGAGTGATTCCCACCCTTATCCATAATTCCCAAGTCAGATTTGTACTGGGCAGTTCCTCCCATAACCACCTGAGAACGTTGGCTCGCAATTTATGGCTCTTATGCATCAGAGGAGAGAGTTGAACTCTTGTTGCACTCCAAGATGGCATTCAACAGGACAGAATTGGCGTACATGTTCCGAATTCTTCGCAGATTCTGGCTAGGCAAGGACTTTATTGCGAAAGATAAATGGCTCTATACCGCTCCAACGCACAGGTCAACTGTGGAGGATTCCTGTCTGACTCCTTTTAGGTATTACGGGGCACACACCAGGGATGCCCCCTGTCGCCCCTGCTTTTTCTGATTGCGCTAGAGCCACTAGTGGCGACCATCCATCAAAACGCAAGTATAGTAGATATTCTCACCCCGGCGGGGCCCCCGGAAATCCTTCTCTACGCTGACATCTTACTCACCTTATTGAACTTGGCCGACTGGCTCCCTCAATTAATGTCTGTCATCGCGCCCATCTCTATCATCTCTGGGTATAAAACTAACTGGGACAAGAGTGAGGCATTGCCCCTATCGTGGCTCATGACAAGGGCTATGATCCCGCCCTACCAATTCCAGTGGCATCCGTACCGCCTTAAATACTTGGGGATATACATAACCAGCAGGGGCGTTTGGGGTGTTACATCCCCCCTAAAAATGTATTCTTTAGAAAATAGTTGGGTACAAGTGGTTTCAGTCGTGTAATGTGAGGTGTCTGTTAGTTTGAAAATGATCGCATTTTAAGTACCCCTGACAATCCGCTCTCATCTCTCTTTCTAATGCCCCTTCAGCCACCCTCTCGTCCTGCTTCTCATATAATGTGCTTTAACAACATGTACCAGCGTGATTGTTGGGAAATCTGAATCTCACACCCCCCCAATCATGCTGACCAAGCTACGCCCCTGATCACCAGAGCCCTTGACATTTGACTACGGTCAGTCTTGAACCGCTGGCAACCAAATCCAAAGTGGACTATGCCAAATTGTCTCAACTAATCTGTCCTAGAGAAGCATAGTACAAGCGATCAAGATGGTCGTGGTCCCTCAGTTCACCTATGTCCTGGGTATGTTGCTGATTACAATACAAACATCAGTCCTATGGGATATCGACCGTGGAATTAAACGCTTTATCTGAGGGCCCCTGAAACCTAGACTTCGGTTGTTCTGACTGCTCACCCACAAGCGTTGTGGTGGATTGAGGCTCCTAAGTGTGGAACACTACTCCACGGCCCTTCACCATCTCAGCTGATTGACTTTTTACTGGCATACAAAGATTCTTCACCCTGGGTGTCTATTGAATGGCATTCACCTGGTATGGTCTGAGCCCAACCCACTCTCCGACCCGCAACCCACTGATACTTGCTGCCACCCAGGCATGACTGCACTCCCACAAACTGTTCCACAGTGATGCCCATATTCACAACAGATCCCCGATCTGGCACAATGCCAAGATACTTATAGGGAAACGTCATATAGCCTACGAAGTATGGCACTCTAACGGGATATGGATGATTGATCAACTTCTAACCGTGTGGGCCCTGAAAACCTGCCTTCCTGGCAAGATGAGTTTCAACTACCCCAGATGTCAGAATGACAATACCTACAACTAAAACACACCCTCCGCACTATGCTAGGTGCCCCCCCTGAGATGTCCATAACTCCCCCATCTTTCAATACTTGAAGCTGTGGGGCCTTTTTAAAGGAGTGGTCTCCGGCTTTAATAACCTGATAGTGCACCCCTGCACTCCCAACCCCTTGTGATGCACTTATGCACCAAATGGAAGGGCATATTGCAAATGGACTATTCAGAGGATGACTGGAGAGGCATTACTGGGACCTGGACAGGGGGTTCTTGAGTCCAGGATGGTCATCCTCTTCAAGACACTTAAAGACTGGTGATGGACACCCAAGAAACTCCACTCCGCGGACCTTTTATAACATGCAAACAGCTGGAGATGCCACCACTCAGATTTTGACAAACTCCATTTCCCCTATCTGTGCCCAGCTCTGGGTGCCTCCTGGTCCACGATTATTGCCACTTTGGCTGACATACTGGACACTATCACCTTACACAACATTGTTTATCTGCCCACACTGACTAACCCCGGGAGTTGTTTGTTGTTCTGAATGGCTAAAAGAAATGTACAAAACGGCGACCTATGAGCGACTTACCTATAGCCTGCAAGGTAGCATGGTGGCATTCACACATGTATGGGCCTCTTTCCTGGACACCCTGAAACAGATGACCAGCAAGAGGGAGAGCTGAATTAATGGCAAATAGGGTTCCTGGCCTCACCCACACTAGCTGGAGTACCCCCCCCCCAAAGTTCCCAGCCCCACATCCCACTCCTTTCCGATTAGTTGACATTGTCTGTGTATGTCCTCTTCACCTGTCTGTGAATGACACAGCGTGTGGTGTTTTCTCTCTGCCCCTTATACTGACAAACGTCCACAGTTGGTAGTCCTCTAAATCAAGGGATCCCCTACACAATTCAGGGATCCCCAACAAGGCCCTAGTCTGCTGCTTGAAAAGATGCCTGGGTGCATCACTGAGCCACATGTGGGGTCCCTAGGCCTCTCAGGGGTGTGTGATGTCCAGCTACTGGCCAGCACCTCGGCCAGTTGATCAAAACATATTTCACATGCACTGGAAGGCCACCTTGTGTTTGATCGACAATGTTGGCCAAGATTTCAAATTCCGTGTTAGGGTTCGAACCAATCCTAATCACTTCCTCATTCAAAGACTAATGACCTGTGGTCCCATGTGCCTAGTTTTTAAGATATCAAATTTACTACAATCCATAGGGGTTTAAGCACCCTAACCCTAACAGAGTCACAACTAGGTTTACCTGTAGCAGAAGACATTGAAATTTTTCAGTTGCAATCAACAGTTCCCAAGGTGTTAGCCTTTTGAGTTTTGAGGTCACCTACCACTAATGAAGGGGTTATCTATATGCTCTAGTATTCCAGTGGCACAAGATGCTTTGGACTACAACCAATAGAAACTGAGATATTGTTTCTGGTGGTCTATTGTGCCAAAGGGCCAGATGTACGAAATATTTTCCAATCGCAAACTCTCCAATTTGGAGTTGGTAACCCCCAAAAAAGTAGTTGGTCATGCAAAAACCAATTTTAGAAGTTGGTTTAGTTTTACAGACTCCCAAAATGATATTTTTACTTGATACCAATTCAGTCCTTGGAAGAGGCGTGGTTTAGGCATCCCTTCCACATCCCATATCGGTACCAGATGTATCAATGGCTTGCGACCGTAATTCCAGGCACAAACCATTAAAAACGGTAGTGACTCCCAAGTAGGGATGGTAGCTCTTTTGCAAAGGGGAAGGGGTCCACTTTGGACCACTTCGCCATTGTGAACTGGGGTGCAAGTTTACTCCTAACTCTCACTAAAACTTCTAAAAAACATTAAAGTCTTTTTTTAAAGCAGCCCTGTTTCATTTGAGAAAATTGGCCTAATGCAAAAAAAAAATCTGGTTCTCCAAAGCAATCTCAGGGATGAGGATCTGCTGAACAAGCAGGCCACCATTCCTGTGATTGTGGACATTCAAAGCGAGTGGCAAATTGCAACCAACCAAATCATTATTGATTCGGCACGTGTTAAAAATAGTCCGTTTTTGTGCATCTTTTAGTGATCTGCCATCAACACGTGTTGACTTAAGGCTGCTGCCTTAATTTTCTGTGCATATTGCAGGGAGTGGGGGCAAGAGATTGTTGCACCAAGTCAAACTAGGAAATGGGATAAGTGGACATTTACCCTACTTTAATGGTTCTTTATTTTGTTTTCGCTTCTTTCTTGGAAAAAAGCAATAAGACTTTCTTCATAGATGTCCCTATAATACAGATGGGGCATGTAACATGAGTTAGCAGCCTCATTGGGGTAACAGGTCTTACCAGCCCCATCAGGATTACAAGATCTGTGGTAACTGTGAATCTGTAGTTTGTGATCAACACACTGTGGGGCATATTTACAAGGGTTTATCACCACAGGAACGTCACTTTTTATGACAATAAACGCTTCGCCTTATTTACAAGGCGGTGTTAAGCCACTTAATGTGTAAATAAGGCCCCCTTTCATGCTACACTTAGGGGCAGGCAATGGGTGTTGCGGTGGGTGGTCCGCTGCAACACCCATTGATTTTGACGCTGTCCCTATTTACAAAGGTGACGTAAATATGGTGCAGCGCCAAAATTAAGACCAAAAATAATCTGGTCTTAACATGGCGAAACAAGGGGAAATTAATAATTTCTCCTCGGTTTTTCTGTTTCTATGGGTGCTACATTGTGCAGCACCCATAGAAACAGCAAATCACCATGAATTATTGTTTATGTGCAGGAAGGTGTCCCTTAGAATCATTCCCTTAATGCACTATGGTGCAAGGGTGCCTGCGTTGGCGCTAGGCAGCTGAATTTAGCTCTAGCAGTATCATTGCACATATGGCGCATGCCTGCATTTTCAGAATGGTGGAGCGCAGCGTTAGCAATTTTAGCTTAACGTCGTGCCCCGTCATTCTTTTGTAAATATGCCCCTGTGGGCTGAAACAAGGTGAAATGTCTAGATGAAATACTTAGGATAGATGGGGATTACTGCTGGAATCGGATTCAGTACTTCCGATTCAACAGGTAATCGTTAATCTTTCAGAAGACTCTTGTAGCCCAGCTTGTAAAAGTGTGAATTCACCCTCCCGCGACGCTCCAAGTGGGAACTACCAATACTCATGGTAACAGTATTTTTGGTGGCAAGACTACCGGGTCACTATCTAGGCAAGCTGAAATAAGGCCCCAAGAAGGAGTTTACCTTTTTAGAGAAGATCAGTAGTGTGCAGTGCAGGGATGCCACCAGTCTTATTTGCCTTTGATTTCGAAGTGCCAGACTTCCAGGCCTGCACCAAAGATTCAACTCACAAAATGTTTACCAATCCATACCGAATAGCAATTAGGAAGAGGTATTCCATTCTAAATGTAGTTCGTTGCTGTATGTTTCAATGATTTGCGAATGCAATTGAGGTCCCAAACCATTAATCACCCACACCTCAGAGCAGGTGGTAACTGATTTGCAAAAGGAAGACATTCCCTTGGGACTGCTTGCCAAGTGTGAATTGTGTGAGCAGTTTCTGCAGACTGCCTGCTTCCCCTGACATATTTCCATACGGGAAAAAGGAAAGCAGCACCGGTTCCTTTAAGGAACAGATGCTGCTTTAAATTTTTTTTTCCTGTTTAGGAAAGCAAACACGGGGATGGTGGTCTGTGGCTCCTTCCTGTGTTTGTTGCCAAAAACACCAAGTCACAAATAGTGACCTACCGAATTAATATTCATTAGGCAGGTCATTCTGCATCCCTTTGCAAATGCACATTTTGTGATGGGCCTTTTTTGTACATAGGACAGTCAGTCCTGCCAAGTACCACGCATCAGGCGTTAGATTAACGCATTTCAGTGTGGTGCATCACTGCACTGAAATGCATTATCACGCATTATAGGTGCACAATCAATTTGTTCAGAGAGAAGGTTTATGGTCGGGCACATCTAAAGGAGTAGATCGCATCAATGCAGCGCCTCCAAGCTGGCCTTTCAATTGTCTGAGGAGCATGTGCATTGCGCATGGCTCGTGCATCTGTCTGCTGCACCAGCTGCCAGCTTTCCATGCCCCTTTTTTTTAAAAGTCATTCATCAAACTATATTATTTGCCTTTGTAAAAGTGAGATCCTAATTTGGTGTACGGCTAAAGCATACAAGCTGAACGGGGCAGTGGCAGCAGCTCTAATGGTGATTGCTGGACCTGGGCCTTTATGCAGGGTTATCCCCAAACCTTTGTGCTTCCTTCCTCCTATTTTTTCTGACCTACTTTTGTTGGCTTAAGGACTCTGGGCACTTTACTACTGCTGATCAGTGCTAAAGGTCATATCCTCTCTGTGTAAATTGTGATTTTGTTTGGTTATCTCAGATTGGAATATTTGATTTACTGGTAAGTCCCTAGTAAAGTGCAATGTGTGTGCCCAGGGCCTGTAAATCAAATGCTACTAGTGGGCTTGCCACACTGGTTGTGCCACCCACTCTAGTAGCCTTTCAAATGTGTCTCAAAACTGCCACTGCATTGTCTGCTCGCGCAGTTTTAAACTACCATTTCAACCTGGCAAGTCTACCCACTTGTCAGACCCCCAACCCTTCCCTTTTACTATATGTTAGTCACCACTAAGGTAGGCCCAAGGTACCCCCCTGCGCAGGGTACAGTGTATGTGAAAGGTAGGTCATGTACTGGTCTGTGTTACATGTCCTGATAGTGAAATACTGTGCATTTCGTTTTTCGCTATATCAAGGACTAGCTCTCCCGAAGGCTATCATTGGAGCTGCCTTGTAACATTTTACATGTGTAACTTTCAATTGGTAACAACTAGAGATTTCGAGTTTAGGCTCTCAGAACTCAGAATTTAATAACCCACCTGTTAGTAAAGGTGGTTTTAAATTATGTTTTTGAAAATGCCACTTTTAGAAAGTGCAAAAAGAACAGTTGATGGACAGAATGCAGAACAATGTCATACAGTTCGGGCTGGACTGTTCCCATTGGGTGCATTGGGTGCAGGGTCAAGACTGATTTGCATATGGCTGGGTCCAAACTGGAATGGCATGGTGAGCAAAAAAACTATGGATTTAGGCCCAGATCTTTGTACTGGGGTGAATGTATGACATTGTTCTGCATTCTGCCCATCAATTGTTCTTTTTGCATTTGCCACCCCGAGTGGGACGGGTATGCCCAGACGTGGGTCCCGTGCTCTCCATGCCACTGGAGTCAAGCTATCCTGGCTGATGAGGGCTGAAAGCCCGAAACCGGTCCTAGGATGCTTGTTTCCAGTCCAGGGAGGACCTGGCCTGGCAGTTCGGGCTGGACTGTTCCCATTGGGTGCAGGGTCAAGACTGATTTGCATATGGCTGGGTCCAAACTGGAATGGCATGGTGAGCAAAAAAACTATGGATTTAGGCCCAGATCTTTGTACTGGGGTGAATGTATGACATTGTTCTGCATTCTGTCCATCAATTGTTCTTTTTGCATTTGCCACCCCGAGTGGGACGGGTATGCCCAGACGTGGGTCCCGTGCTCTCCATGCCACTGGAGTCAAGCTATCCTGGCTGATGAGGGCTGAAAGCCCGAAACCGGTCCTAGGATTCTTGTTTCCAGTCCAGGGAGGACCTGGCCTGGCAGTTTCGGGCTGGACTGTTCCCATTGGGTGCAGGGTCAAGACTGATTTGCATATGGCTGGGTCCAAACTGCAATGGCATGGTGAGCAAAAAAACGATGGATTTAGGCCCAGATCTTTGTACTGGGGTGAATGTATGGCATTGTTCTGCATTCTGTCCATCAATTGTTCTTTTTGCACTTTTAGAAAGTGGGCATTTTCTTGTTTAACTATACTGTGGCCCACTGTCTGTTTGTATATTCACCGTCTGGTTTTGCAGTGACAGGAACTGGGGATGTGCATTCACTCTAGACAGTCGGCAGGGGGGGTTGAGGTGTGACCTGCCTTTCCTGGGTGACTCATAGCCAGGCTGAATACACCTTTCTGCATTTAGAGTGGTGGGAGGAGTTTTTACTGGCACCTGAATAGGCTGTATCTGTCTGCATAATGTGGTCCCCACCTCCTGCACTGAAGCTGGGCCAGAGAGGACAGATCTGGTTTTTACTGATCTCAGAGACTCTGGAAACAAAGAGCACAAAGAGAAAATTAGGTATAAGTATTGGACCTAAAACCCCAGAACTTTAGATCACTTCTGGAACTAAGAGGACCCTGCCAAGAAGAAGAGCTGAAGAGCTGCCAGGGGGAGTACTGCCCCTTTGCTGTGTGTTGCTTTGTTGGGTTGGCCTGCAGTTGCTGCTTCTGTCTGTGGGCAGAGGAAAGGACTGAAACCTTTGCCCTGCTGTGGTATCCTGCTTCAAGAAGATCTCCAAGGGCTTGATGCAGAATTTGCCTCCTGTTCTGAAGTCTCAGAGACACAAAGACTTCCCCTGTAGCATACTTGAACTCCATTGCTGGGAGTTCTGACCTACCTTGTGGTGCCAACTCAAGTTCTGGGCCCTTGGAGATTGTACCTGCTGCAAAGAATTAAAGAAACCAGAAAATCGACGCATTGCCAACGCAGCGCCTGTCAGCGGCTGAAAAATCCGCTACACGCCAAGTCCAGTGCACGGACCCGCGAAGTCCGAGATCACCGCACTGACTCCGAAGCAGGCCCTGTTGTGCGGCTGAAAGAATCGACACATCATGGGACCACGGCTGTAGAAATCGGTGTAGCGCCTGTTTTGCCACCGCCGCATCGACCTCCAGTGCTTCCAGATTTCCACACATCGCATCTGTGCAACAAGTTTTCCGACGCAGCACATACAGGCCAGAATCGCCTGGATTTTGACTCATCACTTCCCCATACAGTCTGGATTCAACGAAACACTTCTCCTGTGTGGCCGTAGAACGGACGCATCGCCTCCACAAGGGCTCAGGAAATGGCGCATCGCTGTGTATTTCTGATGCTTTCCTACTCTGCAGCTGTTTTGCCTCATGGATTTTGACGCATTTGAGGTACTTTGTATACAAATCACGCATCCATAGTTTTCTATGGACAGAACTGCTTGAAACCTGTTCAAAGTGATATCTTGATATATGTATGTAGGATTTTTGTTATTTTGGTCTTATTTGGTTAAGATAAAGATACTTTATTTTTCTCAACTGGTTTTGTGCCCATTTGTGGTGTTTTCACTGTGTTACTGTGTGTGTGGGTACAAATACTTTACATATTGCCTTTTGGATAAGCCTGTCTGCTCATGCCAAGCTACCAAGGGGTTGAGCAGGAGTTTTCTAGAGTGTGTAACTCCCTTATCCTGACTAAAAGGAAGGGTCCCTACTTGGGCAGGGGTCAAGCCACTGCCAACTAGAAACCCCTAATTCTAACAGTGATGCTTTAAGTGCTTGCATGCCCCCGATCCCAGGAGAGAAATTGTTGTGATACATACATTGTCCTCCTGATCTTTTTGAGTGCCGGCCATCAGTCTCACCCCTGGCTAATTATTCTGCAATGCGCATTGTAGTTGTAGTTTGTGGTGCCAGGCCAAGTGCTCTAAAAGATGCGACTCCACTAGTTATAAGGAATGCAAATATGTATGCTACAGCCGAAGATGTATACGTCAGGGACAGATTCATAGTTGAATCCATGTTCATGCCTCACACACAGAATTGACAAATGTGTTTACATTTGAAATGTCCTTTATCTACACTGGGCATTGGAGTACATCCTAACATTTGGAAAATGATGAGAGGGCTGTCAAAAAATAAGAGAAGTGTAATTTCCCCATTTACTTTCATGGAAGTGCAGTAAGTTTGCACTGTGAAAAAACTAAAAGAAAGCATTTTATTGCTTTAAAAAATCATAAGTCTCGCGCCTTAATGGGGAGTGGTATTTTTATTAAAGCGAATTAATTTTAAACCACAGAAAACTACCACTGATGTTTTTAAATAACTTTTTAGATCCAGTATAATCAAGGCAATATTTTTAAACTCTTGCGATTAACTTCTGTTCTGCGGGGGCGGCAATTTTCATGATTGTATACAATGTGATGATTGCATGGGCACAATAAGCAGCATCTATACCCAATTTTCCTGCCGTTTGTTGCATTATCGACCTCACCGGGGGAATGGACGAGCAGACTCCGCAGGGGTGTGCACCAGTTATGCTTGTAACTTCACTTCAGCGCGTTTTCTCTGATTGGTTAGCTCATCCTATGTATCCAGCAGGGACCAATGACTCTGCGCTGTTGTCATTCTGTACACCGTCTGGCCAGAAAGAGCCACTCACGCGGCAGTATTCAATGGACCATTAATATTTTTTCAGTGGGTCAAAGTGAATTTCAGAAGCAGCTGACCCTTTCAACCCGAGGCTGTGCTGGGGTTTTGTCCTTTCAGTGCTCTTATTTGACATCTCTCACATATTTATTAACAGGCCTCTTACAGCAGTGTGGCATTAATAATTTATTGTTCGGTGATTACATGAAAGCTTGCGGAAGAATCGGACTCAAATGTTTTAAAATAAATGGTAAAAAAACCAAACATATGAAGCCATGAACTCGCTAACATTTGGAAGCCACAAACTCGGCGTTGTTCTTGAGAGTGTGTGTCTGGACGACGATTAGACATTTAAAAGTTGGCGGCTTGAACGTAACAGAGAGATACAAGCAATCATGACCGTGAGGAGCAAATGCCGGAATGAAACCTTGTGCAAAAGGAGGATAAAAAACACAGCTGAGAGTTGATATCCAGCATAACAGAACAGGAGGAACTGTACAAGCTTTTTCCTCTCTAGAGGCAAAATATAATTTTGCCACCTGGAGTGCTCCCCATTCACAGAAAAACGACCAATAATTTGGCACCATCACTATGTTGTGCCCTAGTGCCGTACCTGCTTTGCCACCCTTGGACATTGATTCACTGGACAGAGCTGGAAGTAGGCGCTCACGAGCACAGAGCAGTAGGTTTATAGGCACCAGGGAAAGGAGTCAGTGTGGCTCTCCCCACTCTCTGCTCTCCTGACCTTCCCCCCAAATTTTACTGGCCTTAGCCTACGTCAACTGCGCAGCCTGTCTGCTGCTGCAGCAGTCTGGTGCCCCCCTGTCCAGTCCACCCAAAGTAATTGGAAGACACTCTGAAGACAAGTGCTCAGCCTGGTGTACACACTCCCCAGGCACTTCTAGACTGCAAGTCTAGTCAGGTGAGTCACACTCACTCTCTCTCTCGGCACTGAAGTTTGCTCGTCTGATCTCTGCAGCATGTGCATTAACCTACTAGGCCGCCTTTCCAATTAGTTACACTGATAACCAGAGGCATGTTTTTCTGTATATTTGAGATGCACAATTCCACACAGAGATTAAATGTGTGGTATACACAGCGAAGTTGCCAGGCTTGCGACTAGAAAGCTTCTGTTTTCTTATATGTAAAAAATACATTTTTAGAAATGCATTATGAAAACAGAAAGACGATTAAAGGACCACTTCTCTCCCCCTTGAATTAACATCCGACTTGTACTTTAGAGTTCATCTTTAATGTTTGCAAAGGGTGTGTGCTTTTACTCGCGAGAAAATGTCACTCTTAAATGTCACACATTTGGTCACTAAATGCCACTCATAAGTGCCTTAAAATCATGGGAATGTCGCACATAATCATTCATAAAACCTGGCAGCTGTGAGTGCCCTTCCATTTGTGGTGCTTTGCAGCAGTTTTAAGATCTTCTTTGAGTTTCTCTTTTCTGGTATTTATGTTTCCCTCGCCTTCATTGCTTGATTTTGCTTGCGCGAAAGTGTCACTCTTACTCGTTGAATGTCACTCATAAGTACACTGAAATTATGAAAATGTCACAGATAAGCAATCTGAGACTTTGGCAGCTATGGGCACATTGTAAAATTAAAGACTGGTCCCAAAAAGTTGCTGTAAGATTTGCGACCACCTTTGTGAGAAGATGTTTGATTTACCTGGCCCTCAGTTAGCATCCTTTAGCACGTCAAAATGCTCCACAGCTGTTGGTGATGCTTAACTCCCCTGGGATTACATTGAAAGATTAGAAAGCTGAATGCTTAGACTATTTTCTTGAATATTTTCTGAATGGTTACACCTTGAGATAAGATAGGATTAAAAAAATCCCCAATATAAGTACCCATTATGCACATCGTTGGTGAACAGAAGCACAGTACCATTTTATACTGTTACATAGTCCCATAGCATCAGAGAAAAGACTTGACATGCCTCATGCTGAAGCTTGTGGCCCTAAGTTTCCCTTAATGTGAGGGTTTATGACCTCATGAATCTTTGATATTAAGGGGCGTGTCACCAATGCCTTACTTCAGAAATGTTCCAGGGATTTAGGGGCCCAATGCTCAAAGCTCTATCAGGTCTTTTCGTGTGGACATGCAGAATATTCTTACAAGCATTCAAAGGCTACTTAGGCGATCAGAGGAGCTTGCAGTGTTTAATTTGTGAAAAAAAAGTAACAGCACTAGTGCCAAGATTTGATCAAAGGATTAACACCAGCGCTGCCAAATGCAGTGTTTGTTGGGTACCAAGGCTGCCTTGTCTTAATTCCACTTCATGGCTTTCTCTTCCACCACTCTACACTTTCTGTCTCTTTATCTCACTCTTACAGGTTCTTATTCATCCTAGCTTTCTCCATTTATCACTGTTTTCCTATTTTCTCTTCCTCTTCCTTTCTCCCTTTTCTGCCTTTTTTTATCTAGCTCTGGGTCAAAGCCTGGTGATAAAAAATAAATCCTGTTCTCCAAAACTGAGTGCCTGTGCCCACCACATTCAAAAGTATGATGTATTTTCCAATATTCAAATGCAATATTACAATAAATACAATTTTAGAGGTTATAGATCTTATTCCGGTTTGCTTACTTTCTACTTTTCTGCAAAAATATTAGTTTTGGCATCAAATCTAATTTTGAAACTACTCATTTTGCAATAAAATTCATTGTATTGACACAATAATTTGAGACATGTATGGCATATGTTGAAACAAACATTTTTCAACAACCTTGTTTTGTTGTTATATTTGCATTATGGCAAGAATCTTAAATTCCTTTTTTCCTGTTTGCAAAAAGACATCTTTATTTTCCTTTATGCCCCTAGTAGCTTTGCAATTGTCACCCTAATTGGGAAGGGTATGCCCAGACGTGGGTCGTATGCTCGATATGCCACCAGATTCAAGCTAGCCTGCCTGATGAGGAGTGATACCCCGAAACCGGTCCCAGGATGCTTGTTTCTTGTCCAGGGAGGACCTGGCCTGGCAGTTCGGGCTAGACCGTGCCCATAGGGAGAAGGTTAAAGACTGATATGCATATGGCTGGGTCTAAATTGCAGTGCCGTGGCGTGCTAAAAGCAATGGATTTAATCCAGACATGTGACTGGGGGTGAATGTTATATTTGTTAAGCGTTCCATCCATCACCTGTTCTTTTTTGCAATTGTTGCCCTAATTGGGAAGGGTATGCCCAGACGTGGGTCCGACGCTTGCTACGCCACCAAATTCAAGCTAGCTTGGCTGATGAGGGATGATACCCCGAAACTGGTCCCAGGATGCTTGTTTCTGGTTCATGGAGGACCTGGTCTGGCAGTTCGGGCTGAACTTTTCCCATGAGGAGCAGGGTCAAGACTGATTTGCATATGGCTGGGTCTAAACTTGAATGAGTGGCGTGCAAAACGAACAATGGATTTAACGCAGATCTGTGACTGGAGGTGAATGTTTGATTTGTTCGACATTCCGTCCATCATCTGTTCTTTTTGTAATTGTCGCCCTAAGCAGGAAGGGTATGCCCAGATGTGGGTCTCTACGCCACCAGATTCAAGCTAGCCTGGGTGATGCCCCTAAACCGATCCCAGGATGCTTGTTTCTGGTCTAGAGAGGACCTGACTTGGCAGTTCGGGATGGACTGTTCACATGGGGAGCAGGCTCAAGACTGATTTGCATATGGCTGGGTATAAACTGGAATGGAGTGGTGTGCAAAACAATGATGGATTTAACCTAGATCTGTGACTGGGTATGAGTGTTTGATTTGCTCAGCATACCGTTGTCGCACTAAGTTCGAAGAGTATGCTCAGACGTGGGTCCCATGCTCACCACGCCACCAGAATCAAGCTAGCCTAGCTGATGAGGGGTTATACCCCGAAGCCGGTCCCAGGATGCTTGTTTCTGGTCTAGAGAGGACCTGTCCTGGCAGTTCGGGCTGGACTGTTCCCATGGGGAGCAGGGTCAAGGCTCAGCTGCATATGGCTGGGTGTAAAATGGAATGGCGTGGAGTTAAAAAAAAGATGGATTTAACCCAGAACAGTGACTGGGGGTGATTTTTTGATTTGTTCAGCATTCCGTCCATCATCTGTTCTTTTTGCAATTGTAGCCCTGAGTGGGAAGGGTATCCCCAGACGTGGGTCCCATGCTCACTATGCCACCATATTCAAGCTAGCCTGACTGATGAGGGGTGAAACTCCAAAATCGGTCCCAAGATGCTTGTTTCTGGGCCAGGAAGGACCTGGCCTGGCAGTTCAGGCCAGACTGTTCGCATGGGGAGCAGGGGCAAGACTGATTTGCATATGGCTGGGTCTAAATTGGAATGGCTTGGCATGAAAAAAATGATGAATTTAACCCAGATCTGAGACTGGGGATGAATATTTGATTTGTTCAGCATTCCGTCCATCATCTGTTCTTTTTGCAGTTGTAGCCCTGAGTGGGAAGGGTATCCCCAGACGTGGGTCCCATGCTCACTATGCCACCATATTCAAGCTAGCCTGACTGATGAGGGGTGAAACTCCAAAATCGGTCCCAAGATGCTTGTTTCTGGGCCAGGGAGGACCTGGCCTGGCAGTTCAGGCCAGACTGTTCGCATGGGGAGCAGGGGCAAGACTGATTTGCATATGGCTGGGTCTAAATTGGAATGGCTTGGCATGAAAAAAATGATGAATTTAACCCAGATCTGAGACTGGGGATGAATATTTGATTTGTTCAGCATTCCGTCCATCATCTGTTCTTTTTGCAATTGTCACCCTAAGTGGAAAGGGTATGCCCAGACTTGGGTCCCATGCTTACTACGGCACCAGATTCAAGCTAGCCTAGCTGAAGAGCGGTGATAGCCCAAAACTGGTTCCAGGATGATTGTTTCTGGTTGAGGGAGAACCTGGCCTGGCAGTTTGGGCTAGACTGTTCCCTTGAGGAGCAGGGTCAAGACTGATTTGCATATGGCTAAGTCTAAACTGGAGTGGCATGCCATGCAAAAAACCAATGGATTTAATCCAGATCTTTAAATTGGGGTGAATGTTTGATTTGTTCAGCATTCCGTACATCATCTGTTTTTTGTTGCCTAGTAACTCTTCTGCATCCCTGGTAAAGATACATCTTCTAGGGGGACTGGAGTCCATGTGCTTTGATCACTGGTTACGCAGCCAATGCATTGCTATTCCAAATGTAGGTTGGAAATCGCGTGAGTTGAGGAAATGGTCAGAGAAGGATGGCCTCTCAAGAGGGTTCCCTTTTGCATCCAGTGTAAATGTAAATACAGAAATTAGGGTTTCAGAGTCTCCATTACGTTGTCCTTTAGGGACCTATTCATCATCTCAACATGCAAACCTTTAACAGCCCCAGCTGCCTTTATTTAGATTGGCTCCTCCAGGAAACAAAGCAGAAACACTGGCCTCTGATATTTTTAGAAGTTCCTTTGGGAAGGCTTGCATAATGTTTGCATGCTCTTTCCACCAAATCAAAGGGCTGCAAGCTATCCTAGTGGACGCACAGTAGGGAGCATATATACAAGCCCCTAGCTCCACAGAAATTTTGATGCTGCGGTGGCGCTCTATACTAGCCCATATTCACAAGGCTGCGCTGAGCCACTTTGCATGGCTTAACACAGCATTGTAAATATGGCTCTCTGCAACGTAGTTTTCTGCTGCAAAGAGGCTTGCAATGGGTGCTGCTGTGGACGTTCCCAGCAACACCCATTGCATTTTGACCCTCCCCCTTATTTATAAGGATCTGTAAATATGAGGTAGCGCCAAAAACTAACTCCTTTCAAGATGAGGCGTTAATGTGATGCAACGAGGAGAAATACTTTTATTTTTCCTCATTTGTTGCTCTTTCTATGTGTGATGCATTCTGAAGCACACATAAAAGTAGCAAAACATCATTAAAGCAGTGGCTGCCTGTGCAGGTAAGTGAGGTAGGGCCATTAGGTGGGGGTGGTGCCGGGCGGGGGTGGGCGGGTGAAAGTGAAAAATGATGGGATAGGGAATGTCAAAAAAAAAAACCACTTACCTTGCGCTCGCCGCATCGCCGGCTCGGTGAGTCCTCAGACCTCGGTCTAAGTCACGCACTCTCCCCAGCAGCTCCACGGTGCTCTGCTTCGCCTTGAAGCCAGCCAGCCCCTCTCCGTTGCAGGGTTCAAGACTACCCTAGTACAGGTCTCCCATCAGGCGCACGGTGATTGCTCTTTTGTAGGTGTAATTCGTACTGTTGTTAGTAGTGGACTTTTGTTCTGTTCCCCCTAATTTCGTACTGTTGTTTTGTTGGGCTACTGTTTTCTGTTTTTCTGTTCCCCTTACAGCCCTTGCTGTGGGCTGTTGCTCCCCTTCGTCTCCCCTCTGTTTTTTTCCCGCCGCCGCTGACCCCTCCCCCTACCGCCCAGCTCCCGCCTCCCAGCTCCTCGTCCCTCCCCCTCCCCTACATTATGGCGACAGCTGCGGGGGAGCGCGTGTGAGTCCTCAGACCTCGGTCTAAGGCACGCACTCTCCCCGGCAGCTCCACGGTGCTCTGCTTCTCCTTGAAGCCAGCCAGCCCCTCTCCGTTGCAGGGTTCAAGACTACCCTGGTACAGGTCTCACATCAGGCACATGGTGATTGCTCTTTTGTAGGTGTAATTCGTATTGTTGTTAGTAGTGGACTTTTGTTCTGTTCCCCCTAATTTCGTACTGTTGTTTTATTGGGCTACTGTTTTCTGTTTTTCTGTTCCCCTTACAGCCCTTGCTGTGGGCTGTTGCTCCCCTTCGTCTCCCCTCTGTTTTTACCCGCCACCACTGACCCCTCCCCCTACCGCCCCGCTCCTGCCTCCCAGCTCCTCGTCCCTCCCCACTCCCCTACATTATGGCGACCACTGCGGGGGAGCGCGTGTGAGTCCTCAGACCTCGGTCTAAGGCACGCACTCTCCCCGGCAGCTCCACGGTGCTCTGCTTCACCTTGAAGCCAGCCAGCCCCTCTCCGTTGCAGGGTTCAAGACTACCCTGGAACAGGTCTCCCATCAGGCGCACGGTGATTGCTCTTTTGTAGGTGTAATTCGTACTGTTGTTAGTAGTGGACTTTTGTTCGGTTCCCCCTAATTTCGTACTGTTGTTTTATTGGGCTACTGTTTTCTGTTTTTCTGTTCCCCTTACAGCCCTTGCTGTGGGCTGTTGCTCCCCTTCGTCTCCCCTCTGTTTTTTTCCCGCCGCCGCTGACCCCTCCCCCTACCGCCCGCTCCCGCCTCCCAGCTCCTCGTCCCTCCCCCCTCCCCTACATTATGGCGACCGCTGTGCGGTCGCGCCGCTGGCGCGCCTAAGGCAAGCCCGTCTGCGCCCGTACGCACTTGGACCGCGCCCAGCGCCAGACCCCCTGGCCCCCACGAGCACCATGACGCCCGATGCCGCTACGACGCATCCTCCACGAACTCAACACCGGCCGATCATCCACCTGCTTCCAGGCCACCCCAAAGATCACCCATGGACCCTTCTCCTGCTGAAGCTGCAGCTTCACCAGCCAGCGAACACCTGCACGCCCTGCCCCCCCACCAGGGCAGGCCGCAACCATCTCAGGTGCATACTACTCAACACCCGCTCCGTACACAAGCACGCCATCGAACTCTGGGACCTACTCGACTCATCCTCCCCGGACGTCGCCTTCCTGACGGAGACCTGGATGAACCCCTCCTTGGCGCCTGAAATTGCCATAGCCATCCCGGAGGGCTACAAGATCACCCACAGGGACCGCACCAACAGACCAGGAGGAGGAATCGCCATCGTCCACAGGAATACCATCAGAATTTCGACCAGCACCGAAGACACCCTCAGCGCCGCCGAACACCTGCCCTTCCAGATCCACACCGATCCCAACACCACCCTCAGAGGAACCCTCGTCTACAGACCCCCGGACCCCGGCCACTATTCAGCGACGCCATCACCGACGTCGTCAGCACGCACGCCCTTGCATCCACAGACTACATCCTCCTCGGAGACCTGAACTTCCACCTCGAGAACGCCAACGACAGCAACTCCACCACCCTGCTCGACAACCTCGCCAACCTCGGACTCAAACAGCTCGTCACGACACCCACCCACTCCGCCGGACACACGCTCGACCCCATCTTTTCCGCAAGCAACCACGTCACCTTCAGCCACACCACCGAACTCCACTAGACCGACCACCGCTGCGTCCACTTCTCCTTCGAGAAACGCACCACGCACAACCACACGCGACGAATCCCGCACCGCAGCTGGAACAAGGTCACAGAAGACCAGCTAATCACCACCCTCGCCCGAGACCCACCAACCGACCCCACCGACACAGCCACCCGCGACTTCAGACACTGGATCGACGACTGCACCAACACTCTCGCCCCGATCAAGAAACCCTCTAACAGACGCACCGACAGGAGGGCCATCTGGTTCACCACCGACCTCCAGGCATCCAAGCAGACCTGCCGCAGACTCAAGAAGAAATGGCGCCATGAGCAGACACCGGACAACCAACTCATTGAAAGCGCCAAAAGGACCTCCTTCAAGGAACGCATCAACAACAACGCGCACAACAGCAAAGAGCTCTTCAACATCGTGAAGGAACTCGCCAACCCCAGCTCCAGCTCCAACGACATCCCGCCGTCGCAAGACCTCTGCGACTCCCTAGCCACCTTCTTCCACCGCAAGATCGCAGACATCCACGACAGCTTCAACACCCAGACCCCCCCGACAGCCGCCGACACCCCACATTCCCCGCCCTCCAGCCACACCGGCCTCCTGCTCTCCTGGGACCACGTCAACGACGACGACACCATCAAAATCATGAAGACCATCCACTCCGGCTCACCGTCCGACCCCTGCCCTCACCACGTCTTCAACAAAGCGAGCTCCATCATCGCACCCCAACTCCGGAAGATCGTCAACAGCTCCTTCGACACCGCCACCTTCCCGGAGAGCTGGAAACACGCCGAGATCAACGCCCTACTCAAGAAACCCAAGGAGGACTCAAGGACCTCAAGAACTTCCGGCCCATCTCCCTGCTCCCGTTCCCGGCGAAAGTCATCGAGAATATTGTCAACAGGCAACTGACCCGCTTCCGCAGCAACCACAGCACCGAAACCGCCCTCATCGCCGCCACCAACGACATCAGGGCCCTGCTGGGCAACGGCGAAACCGCGGCCCTCATCCTCCTGGACCTCTCAGCCGCCTTCGACACTGTCTGCCACCACACCCTACGCACACGCCTCCACGACGCAGGAATCCGCGACAAAGCCCTGGACTGGATCACCTCCTTCCTCACCGGCAGAACCCAGAGAGTCCGCCTCCCTCCATTCCGATCCGAAGCCACCAAGATCACCTGCGGCGTACCCCAAGGATCATCCCTCAGCCCGACCCTTTTCAACGTTTACATGGCACCGCTCGCCAACATCGTCCGATCGCACGACCTCAACATCATCTCATACGCCGACGACAACCAGCTGATCCTCTCCCTCACCAAGGACCCCGCCACCGCCAAAACTAACCTCCACGATGGAATGAAGGCCGTCGCCGAATGGATGAAGAACAGTCGCCTGAAACTGAACTCTGACAGACGGAGGTCCTCATCCTTGGCTCCACCCCCTCCGCCTGGGACGACTCCTGGTGGCCGGCCACGCTGGGAGCTGCACCGACTCCCACCGACCACGCACGCAACCTGGGGTTCATCCTGGACTCATCACTATCAATGACCCAGCAAGTCAACGCCGTCTCCTCCTCCTGCTTCAACACCCTCCGCATGCTTCGCAAGATCTACAGATGGATCCCCACCGGAACCAGAAGGACGGTCACCCAGGCCCTCGTCAGCAGCAGGCTGGACTACGGCAACGCCCTCTATGCAGGAACCACGGCCAAACTACAGAAAAGACTTCAACGAATACAGAACGCCTCCGCACGCCTCAACCTCAACATCCCCCGCCACAGCCACATCACTGCCCACCTGAGAGACCTGCACTGGCTCCCTGTCAACAAGAGGATCACCTTCAAGCTCCTCACCCACGCTCACAAAGCACTCCACAACGCCGGACCAGCATACCTCAACAAACGACTCACCTTCTACACCCCGAACCGCCAGCTTCGCTCCGCTGACCTCGCCCTCGCCCCCGTTCCACGCATCCACCGAACGACCACCGGCGGCAGATCCTTCTCCCACCTCGCCGCCAAGACCTGGAACACCCTCCCCATCCACCTGCGACAGACCCAGGACCTGCTGACCTTCAGGAGACTTCTCAAGACCTGGCTGTTCGAGCAGTAGCAGCACCATCCCCCCCCCCTCAGCGCCTTGAGACCCTCCCGGGTGAGTAGTGCGCTCTACAAATGATTGATTGATTGATGCAGTGAGTGCAAGGTAAGTGTTTTTATTTATTTACTTATTTTACATTCCCTATCCCATAGTTTGTCACTTTCATATGTCCACACCCGCCCGCCTCACCGCCTCACCGTACTTACCTGCATGGGCCGCTACTGTATTAATGAATGTTTTTGTGCAGGAAGGTGTCCCTTCCTGCACAAACAAAATCATCCCTGCAATGCAGGCACCCTTGCAAGGTAAGTGTTTTTTATTTATTTTTTTATTTTACATTCCCTATCCCATCCTTTGTCACTTTCACTTGCCCACCCCGCCCGCCTCACCACCCCACTGTGCTTACCTGCACTGGCCGCTACTACATTAATGAATATTTTTGTGCACACAATCATCCCTGCAACGCAGTCACCCTTGCAACATAGTGCAAGGGTGCTTGCTTTGGCGCTAGCCAGCTTTTTTCACACCGACCCAGGTGTGAGCCCAGGGATGCGCCATATTTGTGTTAATAAGGCGCATCCCTGCGTTTTGAAAATTACACAACTCGGCGCTGCACAATTGCTTGTGGCACAGCGCAGCGCCATTTTCATGTAAATATGCCCCCAGGTGCCTTATGCCCTTATTTGACAGAATGCAAAAGTTTGAGAAGGGTCTCTATAGGCACAGCCCCACCTCTGGGCCACCTATAAAATCTAGAAAGACTCAGGTTTCATAGGAAGATTTGTGAAAACGCATGATTTACTCTTGAAATTTCATGAAAAGTGAAATTGCACTTTTAGAGTGAAATATGGTTTGACGGTTTTCCGTGTAACATATTTTTACCTGAGGGCAGATCTTACATATGGGCAGGAAGTTGATTTGAGTAGAAAATGTTTCTCGTTTTGAGCCCTTTTTCTGTTCCAGATTCAAAAAATGACTCAAAATTGCGGAGTATGAAATTTAAAAACATTCTGGAACTTCATGATTTTTGTCTGTGTAATAAAAATTTCGTCCATATCCAAGAATCACATTAAAGTTTGTGTTTAAATAAAAACAAAACTCCAAGATGGAGTACTCTGAAGAAATAGGTCTATGGGTCGTGGTTCCTTCTGGAGTTAATTTGGGATGTACACTTAACCAAAGTACAGATGGAAGGTGTCCTGCAAAGTAGATGAAGAGAATTGTAAATGGATACCACAATTGTCATTAAACTACTAAGACCAGCAAATGGTGAAGACTCAAGGGTGAAATGAGATTAAAAGATGAATGGGTAAGATTAATCATGATGATTTTTGTAAACTGTACCACAAAGAGGGGCATATTAACTAGGAAATTTTACAGTGCTGTGCTGTGTCATTTAAAAAATGCAGGGATGCACCATATTTACAAGAATACGGTGCAACCCTGTGTTTTGTCTTGCACTGGTGCTCAAAATAGCTGCCTAGCACCAACATAGACACCTTTGCGCCATAGTGCAAGGGTGCCTGCGTTGCAGGGAATCATCCCTGCAACGCAGGCCCATTGCACTATGGTGCAAGGGTGTCTGTGTTGCAGGGAATAATTGCTTATGTGCAGGAAGGGACACCTTCCTTCACATAAACAATCTTAAAAGGTGATTTGCTCTTTCTATGTGTGTAGCAGAAAGTCAGATTTACACATCCTTGTAAATCTAGTGCAACATCAAAAAGCAAAGGGTGTTGCAGTGGAACCACCACAGCAACACCCATTGCATGCCCCTTGCATGCAGGTATCTTCGTGAAAGGGTACCATATATACAAAGTGGCGTTAAGCCACGCAAAATGGCTTAACACCGCTTTGTAAATATGGAGCAGAGCATTGCTCCACCGGAACGTGGGAAAAAGTGATGTCCGGTGGTGCAGTCCCCTTGTAAATATGCCCCAAAGTGTCTAGAAAGACAAATACCAACAAAGCTTTTTTCGCGATTGATATACCTCAAATGCAGTGCTTAATCTGTAAAAAAGAAAAATGAAAAATAATAATAATAAGTGTAGGGATCCAAAGGTTTATCAATGAGCCATTGCTGGCACTGCTGCATGCCGGTGGTGATAAATACCAACGCTTCCAGGTTCTGATTCTACCTCATGCCTCTTTCTTCCACCACCACCCAGTTTATGTTTCTTTTCTCTCACACCTGCTGTTTCTTCTTCATCCAAGCTTTTTTCCCTTCGCAGCATTTTCCGATGTTTCTCTTTCTCCTTATTTCTCTTATTTTTGCCTTTCTCTCTCTCTTGCTCTGATGATGATAAATAAGTTCTAGTCCCGATAAATGAGTGCTGGTACCCACCACCTTTAACCACCGGCACAAATTAAACACTGCACAAATGTTGCATTTTCTCTGGAGAGTTGAAAGATGCGTGCCTTATTCAGTGCAGCACCCACTTGAAGCCAACAATGGTATTCAGCTCTCTAGACCACCTATTTTCAGAGTTGGTCCAGCAGGGCTGGCTCCACGCCAGATATGTTGTGTATCCACAAAGCTACATTTACATACAATAAGCCTTTTTCACAATAGTAAATTTACATGTTTAGATTTACTTTTGTGTCAGTCTACTCATGCACCTAGGTATAAGTCTACACTTTTTTTTATTATTCACCGTTTCTGAATGTGTATTTACACCTGAGTGCAGACTTACATGCCTCTACCCCCTGAAAATTAGGTATGGAGACACCTATGATAGAATTTATGAATGTAAAGTTACTACTAGTAGGTTTTCACATGTAGGCAGAGATCTCTTTCATCGAGGTGAAGCTCTCCTTATTGTAAAGTATAGGGAAAAATAATAAAGCTTAACAATTCCTAACAAAATATTTAAAATGTTTTAATATCATGTAGAAATGTAAATTAATTTACACTAATTATTATTAACCTAGAATAAATAAAAAAAGTTACTGCATGTTAAATGTTAATTAAATTAATTAAATAACTAAAATATATTTATATGTGTATAATTGTGATTTGTTTATCAAAATAAAATAAACCCTCAATAGCATTTTAATATTTAAATATTACTTAGCAAATTTAATTTAAAGATATGTGTATTTTTGTATTAAATAAACATCATTTAAAACTTTTATTAAAGGTTTAATTTTTTAAAATAAGTTAAGTATTCATTTGACAATTATTTTTTTTTTATTTTAATCTAACTTTTATGCACTAAAACAAGTATATGTATATTTAATGTAATGCTTGGAATAATACTTTTATTTTGTGAGTAGTACTTCTGTTGTACTAGCTTATGCACTACAAAATGCAGTTAGTGAAAAGGACCCAATTATTCTAATTGTAATTTTCTAATACAGTAAGTGGTCAGCCTAAAAGGCTGCCATGTATTCAGCTATTCTGGACTTCCATTGGGCACTATTGTGTGTACAGTGAAATACAATGGGAGAGCAATGCCCCCAGAAGGAAATCTCACTTCTGCAATCAGATCAGTACAAATCACATCACCACTGAGGAAATTGAATCTACTTGAGGCACATTACCAACAAAAAAATACTTTTACAACTAAACTGTCAGGTAACATTTTAAGGCCCCTTCTCCCAGAAAAGATTTATACCTTTAGATTATGAAATTCAGCCAACATTACCTTCCTAGCCAAAAGAAATTCTACCAGATGTTTGTCCATTATAGGTCCAGGAGAGCCCGATCCCTTTCAGATATTCAGATTACCAACTTGAAAATAAATTTACATGCAATGATTCTAAATTGACTCTATTTAAATAGCCAGTGGCTATCCGGAAATCTTGGCATGGATCCAGCCATCCTTGCCCTAGGTTGGACACATCTTATCTGGACTATCAGATTGTACTTTTTACACATTCTCACAGCAAACCAATTTTACCACAACTTGACGAATATGCTAAACCTGTGGAAAAATTGTTATGCCAGAATAATCTTATCTACTTCCCGAGTGTCTTGTTATGTAAAATGTGTCATTTCGCATAGCATGATATTTTGGGTGATTTATTTTTGCAGAAGACCTTAAGCAGCAAAAAATGTCTCAACAAGAGACATTTTATATTTGAACAAGACATTTTTGCCTTTAACCAATCCGTTGTGGTGTCTATCATAGTTTTCATTTTCTAGGTATATCCTCGAAGAGAAAGGTTGCTTGAGATACTAGTGACATCTATTTTATAGTCAAGTCAAGTCAAATAGCTTTATTTCGATATCAAGTATCATAAAAGCATCAGACAATCCTTTAGTACAAAAAGGAGAAAATACAATGTATTAAAATTAATAAAATATAACAATACATAGATTAAAAACAATCAGGATATAAAACTGTTTCGTCTTGAATTGAACATTTCATTTTTTAATTAATAGAATAAAAACGATGAAAGCATGATTAGAAATAAGGGTATTTGATATTCCATATAGGGGACAGTGTATAAAAATTTAGATTACATTGGTCCTCCACTTTGGCTCAGCTGTACATACTCGTGGGGGTTCTGGATCAAGATCAGGTCGCCCCTCGTACAGCTCTGTGCCTGATTATCCAGGCACAGCCTAGGAACTTGGCGACTCTGCAAACAAAGAGGGTTCTCGGATCGGATTTTAATATATGTAAAGCAACTCGATGATCGAGAGTGCCTAGTTGTTTGCAGATTGGCTCAAGCCACCTAGACCTAGCATTTGCGTACCCTGGGCAAGCGAACATAAGATGAGCGACACTCTCTTTAGAAGCCCCACAAGAAGGGCATTCTTCAGTGGTCTGATGTGGGGGGCGCCACTTCGCGGTAAATTCATGAACTGGAAGTGAGCCGAATCTGAATTGGGTATATAGTGCCCTGTCTCTTGGGATCTGAATTATATCCAAGTATGGTTCAAGGCTTCTAGATTGTTTGTGCTGGAAGAATTCCTCCGTAAGCCTTCCCATGCTTGGATTGTTAAGATCTCTGGCATCTATCCAGTCCCAATAGGTACGTTTGAGTTCTGCCTTGCTCGGGGGATTTTCAGTGTCCCAGGATTCCTTAAGACCAAGAGTTGTCATTAGTGCCTTAACATTGGAAATCCATTTAACCCCCTTGTTGGTATCTAAACTCAATACTTCTGCAAATGCTTTTGCATAATTAGTGAGTTCGGGGGTACGCCTAAAGCGAACCCAAAAAAGCAATGGGCGAAGTTTCGCCATGTCTTTGAAACGGCGCCTGCCCATGTCGTATATCAAAGGAATTAGAGGGACACCCTGGGGTAGCATGATCAGATCCCTAGGAAACTTGTGTTCTGACCTGCTGATCTCTTCTAGATTGTCGAAGCCCCAAAGCTCGGCTCCATAAAGAGCCGAGCTAACTGCCTTAGCACCATATACAGCGAGTGCCGGGGCAACAGGTCTACTGAATGATGAGCAGTGTTCTTTGCTCAGTGCCCCTGCAGTGCCCCTGCAGTGCCCCTGCAGCGTGCTTGTTCAGAAGCATTTTGTCAAGATGGGGTCTCCACTGCATTTTTTCGGAGAGTCGTATCCCAAGATAATCAAAGGTGGTGACTCTCTCTAGGTATGTCCCATCTAGGGTGATGTTATTTCAGAACGATTTGTGGGGATTGAATGTCATAAATGTTGTCTTAGATGTGTTTATGACCAGCCCCCGGGTGTTGCAAAAGAGTTGAAATCTATTCAGTAGTTTTTGCAGGCCAGCTGGGGTCTTAGAGATCAGCAATGTGTCATCCGCAAACAGGAGAGTTGGTACCTTGTTTCCTGCCAGGGCCGGGGCATCAGCTGATGTTTCTTGCAAAAAGCTGACCACCCCATTCACGTATAAGGAGAACAGGGTGGGTGCCATCACACAGCCCTGTCGTACTCCCCTGTTTACTGGGATATTTTCCGTTAACTGTCCTTGGGACCCCCATCTCACCTGCGCATAGTTACCCTCGTGAAGCCTTATTAACAGGTTAAGGATTAATGAAGGGATGCCCATGTCTCGCAATATTTCCCATAACCTTTTCCTAGGGACCAGATCAAAGGCAGTCTTTAAATCGATAAATGCGAGATAAAGACTGCCCTTGCCAATCACTACCACTTTCCAATAGATCAAGAGGAGCCTGAAGACCTGGTCCACTATTCCCGTATAGGCCCAGAATCCCGCCTGGTATTGAGAGAGGATATCCTCCTCCTCAGCCCACGATTGGATTCTCTGCAATATGACTCTGCCAACTATCTTCTGCATTGCATCGATCAAGCTAAATGGCCTATAGTTGGCAGGGTCCTCTCTAGCTTCCTTCTTAAAAATTGGGACTACCTCCGCACCCTTCCAAGATTCCGGAACTGGACATCCACTAGAGATGGAATTAATAAGAAGGAGGACATACTCAGCCCATTTTTTGCGATCTGCCAGGAACAAGTCTCCAGGGAGGCCATCTGGTCCCGGAGCTTTAGCGGGGACTATCTTGCTTATAGCAGACTCAACTTCGTTCAGAGTGAATGGGTCACTGTCGCCATCCCCAAGATAGGTCGGGGTATGGTCACATTGCCCATCCACACTTACATCATTGGACCCAGAGTAGAGTTCCCCAAAATGGTCATACCAAGCCTGGGATGGGATATAGTTGGAGATTTGATCTGCTTCCCCCTTGCTTGCCCGTCTAATGAGCGTCGAAAAGAGATTGGTGTCCCTTGCTAAACTGGCATTTTTTAGATCTTGCCAGCGGGTTTCGTCCCAATCTAGCCTTGCTTGGTGCAGGGCCACTCTATAATCTTTCCTTGTGGCCTTAATAGCAGAACCATTCTTAGCTCTAATGGCTGCTACCAAGGCCTTCCTCTTGAGTCTGCAGTCCTTGGTATACCATAATTGCCCACTCCTCGGTTGTGCAGGAGGCTTAATAGACCTATTAGGTGCTTGGAAGTGAGCGCTAATCTGTTCAATTGTGCGTGTATGGATGATGAGAGCATTAGTGGGCCCTACTGTTATTCCTTCCCGTAACTCAGTGGTGTTTTTATACAATACTTGCCTGATGGCCTCTAGCTTTGCATCTTGTAGAGCAACCTTGTGCCATTTTAGGGCTCTTTTAGAGTTTGAGGGGATCACCTCTTTAGTCACAGAATGCATGTGGGTGTTCAATGAAAAGCAAGAGAGTGCCCATGGAAACTTCATGGACAGACAGAGAGGGTTGTGATCGCTGTCAGTTGTGCTCCCCACCACCATATCTGGAACATGCCCCCAAAGCCTAACGTCTAGTAAGATGTAATCAATACGAGATGGGCAGCTTGCTCTATTATAGGTGTAAGCCCCCTGGGCATCTGATTTGGTCCTGCCATTCGCTGCCCTCAAACCATATTCCATGGTGAGTGCGTTGAGTTGAATAGCTATCTGTGACCATCTTTTTACCGGGGGTATGGTTAGCGGGGGAACACCCCATTTTCTGTCGTCTTCCTCTATCCCTAATATGTCCTCTCTACTAAGAGGCTCGAAAGTGCTATTAAAGTCTCCTACGACCACAACTCTAGAATGGGACAAACAGCTAGACAAGCCTTGTTCAAGTAATGTAATAATGGGTGAGTGTTTGCCCCCTACTGTCCCCCTTATATAAACATTAAATAAATCCATCGTTACGCCCCCTTGGGCCCATAATTGTAAGCCTCATGATATCTGGGCTCAAGCTTTGATGTTCGGAGATTCTGCAGTTCAGGGCAATATTAACCCATATAATCAGCCCTCCCGAAGGACGACCCTTCCCTATGGTGGTAGCTGGTATGTGATAGCAGCTGTAGCCTGATTTGTATAAAGGAACCAAGCTCCACGTTTCCTGGAAAGCGCAGATGTCGTAGCCCTCTACTAAATCATTCCAATTGGGTAATGATAATTTGCTACTAAGGCCAGCAACATTCCAAGAAATTATTTTTAGCTGATGGGGAAGGGCTAGGTCTTGAGTTGTGTCTATAATGGGAATATGGGATGGGGCTGATGACAAAGCAAAAGAAGCAGAAGAATCATGTGCTGCTGGGGAAGTAGCCACCTGAGCCCTAATAGTGGCTGTTTGATTGGGGGTTTGAACAGCAAAATCCGAACTAGCTAGCAATGGTTCAAAATCAAGATAAGGGATTGGGTCGTTTATAGAGCTGTGGTCGATAACTGAGGGAGTGACTTGTGGCGACTGCACTAACCGGGTCTCATTTTGTAGTCAATCAATAGATTCCAGTGAAGACGAGCCTCTTGGGGTCCCTGACGAGTGCTTATCATTTGATCTTTCTGAAGGTGGTGCAGTTGGAAATCGCCTAAACTGTATTGATGAAGGATCAGGGGAGCAAGTGCGAAACTCAAGTAAGAGAAGATTCTCTGCCAGGTCTGCATTAGTCAGGGTAAGCTCAATGCAGTCCAGTGATTGTGTACGTGACGTGCATCTCCTAGCCCTGACAATGTCCTCTCGAATGAGTGAGCGGCAACCCCTGACATGATGAATCCAGTGTACTGACTTGTTAACTAGTGAGTCCTCGTTTTCATAACCACCCACAGCGGCTAATTTGGGGACATTAACCATAAAAACTATTTTTGCCTGTGGAGAAGGGGTGAACGGTGGAAAATTCCTCTTTTGAGGATTTGCCACCATGGAACACATAGCTGTTGGTGCGCTTAGTTGGGTGGTGTAATGTGCGGGGGTTTGTGAAGAAACTGGATTCTGGGGATAGGGTTTTTGGATAACGACCTGTCCTGTGATGGAAGTTGGTGATACTTGTTTGTGCGTTATATGGGGGAGCGCAAGGGATCTATTGCCTATTTGGTTTCTTTCTTCCTGAGTGGAGGGGGAAGTTCTCTGGGCCTGTGGCCGCTGTTTGATCGAGGGGCATATGGGCTGCTTGTACTTGTGCGGTGTATTCCTCAAGGTTAGGAGTTTGACCGTGGTAATGAGCTCCTCGATCTTATCTCTCATGACTCCAATATCCAACCTGAGAGAACTAACAAGCTGGTGGAGGTCTTGCAATGATGGGATCACCTCTTTGCTACTCTCAATTTGAATTGGCGGCAATGGGAGCGTGAACTGGGCCGCCGAGGCATCAGGAATGTCCGCCAAAATTGCAAACCTATTCGTGCAGGGGACGGGAAGGCCAGGTTGACCTTCACTAATTGTAATTGGAAGGGTTAGAGCTTGGGGAAGTGTGACGTGAGGAGAGGGTTCTATCGTCTGTAACTCGGTGATTTCCAATGGTGTCTCATTGCTGTTTGACGATACTCCCTTCCTGGAGTGCTTACGAAACATTGTAGGGATGGTGGGTGTGTGTAATGCGCTGGCACTTTGGGGTGATGGTTGAATGTTAGAATTAGGTGTTAGTAATTCTGTATCTAGGATATCTTCGCACTCATGAATGAGGGTGTCTATCCTATCCATTACACAGTTATTGGCGGCGCGTTTGTGTGTCCTTTTTGCTTTTTTGCCCTTCCCTGCCCCCCCATTCGGGCCATTGCTCGCCCCCACTCCATCCATCGATTTCCTTTTGCCCATTCTATAGCCCCAGTTGAGTTAATGCGTCACCAAAATACAATACAATAGGCCCCTAGACTGTTTCTACCCACAATGTCCAAGGATGAATGTTCGATTAAGGTCAGCTTTTCCTGCTAGGTCCCAAAGCCCTGAGGAAAGATTACAATGTTAGATTCCTGATATGGCCCTACTTCCGTAAAAGTGAACCCAGATGGGAACACTGTCACGTAGCACGATACCTTGTTAGATTATAGACGGTGTGGGGCCCAGTCCAGCGGTTGGATGAAAGGGGGGTGGCCCTGCCCTGCCTCTTCCTGTCAATGACGGGCAAGGACGGGCCCGCCTGGGCGTGGCACGCGTGCGTCCCGCGCCGCAGTGGGAGTGGTTGCTCTTTGTAGAGCGATGGGAACTCCTCCCCCGCACCTGTGACACCTGTGGCAGCGGGAGCGGGGCTGGTATGCCTCACGTTGCACCCTGGGACTTGTGGTCCCACCAGGGTGGACAGCGGCCCCGATGACTGCTGCGGGGTGAGTTTTGGTAAGGAGTTTGTGGTGCCCTGGGCTTAGGCTCCTGCCAGGGTGTATTGTGCAGGGAAACGAAGAGCAACAAGCCCCCTTCACTTCCAGCGCGTCCCGCACCGCGGTGGGAGAGGTTGCTCTTTGTAGAGCGATGGGAACTCCTCCCCCTCACCTGTGACACCTGTGGCAGCGGGAGCGGGGCTGGTATGCCTCACGTTGCACCCTGGGACTTGTGGTCCCACCAGGGTGGAAAGCGGCCCCGATGACTGCTGCGGGGTGAATTTTGGTAAGGAGGTTGTGGTGTCCTGGGCTTAGGCTCCCGCCGGGGTGTATTGTGCAGGGAAACGAAGAGCAACAAGCCCCCTTCACTTCCAGCGCATCCCATCATTTGGTAAACAAAACATACATTTCACACAAAAAATGGAATTTACTCACACTGCTAGAACATTTCTATCAAAATGATTTTACTTATATATCCCAGCTAACAATTGTGGTGCATTCCCTCCAGCAATTATGTCTACAATTAGACAATCAAATTACCTTTGCAGCACATTCTCACCATCAAAGAATTCTACTTTTAGACCATCCAGTGTTTCATGTGGTACATACCCGATCCAAGAGAAATGCATTCTAACAGCATCAAAATCTAGGTCCATAAAGGACACGATCAAAATCTACTTGCTGCACATTCCCAGAAAAAAATTCTTCCTGTTACAAGACCATCAAACTCCACTTTCCTCACATTCCTATTAAAAGTAGTTTCTACCACTAGACCATCTGATTCCATTTGTGGTGCCTTTCCCACAAAACTATTTTGAACAGTTATCTTGGGGTGTCCAATATATTCCCAGGATGGCCATAATTTCAGGACACATGCTTAAGGTAATTATACAATCATAAATGGAAATGGAACCATTAAATATAGGCAGTGGTTGTCATGAAGTCCTGACATGGGTCTGGCCAAACTGGACTTATACTGACACCCCAGCAGTAGTCTATCAGAGCCCACTTATGCCTATTCCTAACAGGAAATTATTTCTTTCATTACAAGATCAGATACTAGTTTGATCTCATTCTCACCAAACTTATTTCATCCGCTCACATTGCCAGAATCTAGTTTCGTCAACTTCCCAATAGAATAGGATTATAATCATCTTTCCTACCACTAGATCACTGGATTCCACTTGTGGCACATTCCCTTTCGAAACGATGTTACGGCTTAAGACCTTTTTAAAGAATGTGGGGCATATTAGTAAGACCGGCGATAAAATTATCGCCGTTTTAGCGGCAGGAAACTGCCGCTAAAACGGCGATAATGGGCTTTCTAATATGCGTTATAGAATTCCATAGAAGCCCAGGTTAGATGTGCAGGACAGCTAACCTGGGCTTCTATTGAATTCTATAACGCATATTAGCAAGCCCATTATCGCCGCTTTAGCGGCAGTTTCCTGTCGCTAAAACGGCGATAATTTTATCGCCGGTCTTGCTAATATGCCCCTGTGTTTTTCTGTTGCAAATCTTTAAATGGCTGCCAGGTGTAAATGGACTGTGGAGACAATTGAATCCTGGACTGGATTGTGCATCAAACTTCACAAATGACAACACCCTATGGTTGACTACATTTGCTCAGTATGCAGAAAATGTCCAGTCAATGAATCAGTCAGTAAGGAGCTCTGAAAATCAATTTGACCACTTTACCCAGTATCATAATATCACTTCTAGACCTGACCACCAATTTTCATGAACAACCTATCCAAACAGATGGTCCTCAACCACCCGGATTTCTTGATAGTGGTGCTGCCTTGTTTATTTTTAAAGTCATATGTCAGTCATTGATTTCTTTTGTAGAAAGAGGCACTTAGAGCAGTATCCACTCATGGTGATCAAGTTACAGTGCATTTATTGTGGATGGTGAAGAAATAGTCTCCAAATTATCGCATAGCCAGACCTTACTATCAGGAACATTAAAAATTAAAAGACATGACAACGGTTATAGTCTTGGAGATCAGATGCACAAGGAATCAACTTAGGTAACACACTTGATATCTTAATTTTCACTGATTTCTGGTTAGTTCCTGATGACTGTTGCCAGTAATTTGGAAAAGTGAATAGTATCCTCAAAAGTATGATATGGAAACAAGAATTTTACTGGCATAGTTGCCGAGTTTCCCAGGTCTGTGTGTGGTGTGCTACTCCAGTCCAGATTTTTTCCTTTGAATTCTGGGGCTTGCAGTCCTGTTTTGCAAACAAGACTACAAGTCCCAGACTTCAAAGAAAAAAAAACCTGGACTTGAGCGGCACATCACTCATGGATCTAGGAAACCTGGCAGGGCTGCACTGAAAGATACTCTCTGGTGAGTAGGCTGGAAGAGCAACCTCCCCGATGGTGGCTCTCGGTTCACCAAAGGAGAGGAGTGCCTCGGTGTGATGATGCCTCTCTGGGAATCCTTACTTCCCAATGCTCTTTGAAGCATGCTCTTTTCAAATAAGTTGAATCAGAATTGTCGGCCCTTGATTTGGATCCGTCCTGGCATACTTTGACACGGCAGCCTAACAAGTATGCTAATTACATTGTTAATGAGGCGAAAAGATGAAAATTGATGCCACAATCCGATTCTGATCTTAACCTCATATGCAGTTCAAGGTTCCACTAATACATAGTGATGACATTAAGATGAATCTTTGAACACTGAAGGCTTTGGCCATCTTTGGCTCACAAAGTCACATATGTGGTGTTGCTGTCGATAGATAAAGACATTTTTATGAGCATTGCGTGTAATATTTGAAGCAAAAAACAAGGTTTCCACTGGCAATCTGCACACGGTTAGTTTCCGCTTAGGTCTTGTATCTGTGGTGAACTCTGTAAGGAAATAGCCTGAAAGTGGCCTGTGCCATGTTGGAATCCAAGGTGTAGTGTATCTTCTATGGGGCTGCTAATATGGACTGATAACTGAACTTACAGTGATGAGCCGGCTCAGGTGCATATTCACAAAACTTCATGTGAAAGAAATTACAAATGGCCGAGTAGAAAGACCACCTTTGAAAGACTTACTTATGACTGTGAAAGCAACGGAGTGATGGAGACTGTCAATACCTGTTGTCATTTTGTCCTATTCAGCAAACAACAAAGTGAGGAAAGGAATGCTTGAATTAATCTCAGCTACTGGTGATCACTTGGGTACATTCCAATCCATCATTTTTCACCAAGTGTGCCACTCTGGACTGAAAACAGCCATATGTAAATCAGTCTTGGTCCTGCTGCAATAAAAGGTGTCCAGCCTGAGCTGCCACAACAGAGTTATGGCTTTAGCCATGTGGCACAGTGATAACGGGACACACATCTGGGCATTACCCTCACACCTAGGGCACTTACTGCAGCAAACAACAAGATGATTGAATTAATGTCAGCCAATGGCTCAGGCCGCTTTCTAGTCCATTATTTTTCACCCACTGTACCACTCTGGACTGAAAACAGCCTTATGCAAATCAGCCTTTGTCCTGCTCCAATAGGAAGCATCCAGCCTGAACAGCCACAACATGTCCTATTTAGATAGGAACATAGGCAACCCCACACTGGCTTCAGCCTACTTACGTCTCTTCAGTGAGGTATAGCTTAAGTCTTGTGGCACAGTGAACACAGGACTCTACCCTGGGCGTATCCACTGCACTTAGAGTGTCTTCTTCTGCAAACAACAAAGAAATGAAAGGAATACATGAATTCATCACAGCTACTTTTGTTTTCCTCTTTGTGTCCTCCGTGTCACACTAATTTTTATGGTCTCTGGATGGATCATGCATTTCATGAGCATTGCCCCATGTATCGTGGACACACCCTTACTGTGTGTTTTTATTATGGCTAAACAGGCTTATTTGGGTGGATGTTACTGACCGAGGCTTTTGAAGTAATCTGGAAATAGCTAATAGTGAGTGCCTAAATCAGTGGTTCCTGCAAAATTCAAGGGCCAAAGTGATAGGTAATACCTACACGAGGGAAACATCGGTTACATCGCGGTGTTTACACCGCAATACCTTTACAACGCGGGTATTACAACGCAAGTCATTACAATGACTTGCGCTGGATGGCGCTCTAAGCTAAGGAATAGTATGATTTACTATTCCAACACCTTCCCTACTGTAACGTAGGCTGGAGTTGGAATAGTAAATCAAACTATTCCTAAGTCCAGCGCCCTCCAACGCAAGTCGTTGTAACGACTTGCGTTGTAATGCCTGCGTTGTAAAGGTATCGCGGTGTAAACACCGCGATGTAACGTCATATATTCCCTACACGATTCTTGCATGCTTGATTTAAGGAAAGAAAGAAAACAGTGGACTAGAGTTACTAACTTTCACATAACATAGCATTGGTGAAAATCTGCCCTGCTGCACTGTAAAAGTATGCACAGTGCTAGATAGTTTAATGATGTCGTTAGTAGGACTCGTGCAAAAAATTGTTCAGAGTGATGGTAAGCGTTGATCTACAGTGCAAGCCGAGTTAGTGGTGTCTAACATAAGATCTGTACTTGAATTACAGTCTCTAGTATAAACTTCAATGTGAAGGTGACAGGCATAGGTTAAGTTGCATAACATGTGAAATTACAAGTTATGCTTGCAGTAACTCATGATATTCCTCTTGTCCCTTAACTGCTGTTGATCTTATTAACAATTATGTTTTGACAGCGAGCCAGGTCATTCTTGCTAAGTTGGTGTTACATTGTGTCAAATTCTACTGGTGTTTGTGCTGTTACTGGTCTGTTACTCAACATTATCGCCGCAAACACTTCAACGCCTCGTCGGGGTAGTAAGCGCTATATAAATGCAATTTACAATTATAATTTGCATAAAGATATAGAAAGCTGGCACTTTGCGATGCAATGTATTTTTATGCGGCACTTGAGTCAACTTTCGGCACAAAAACACTTCAACCCTAGAAATTTGATGGCTACTCAGGTTTTTGGTTAGTTGCGTTACAAAGTACTGCCTTGCAGTGCTGACTCCAAACAGTCAACAATGTCACCTCTGATTGTACTGTGAGACCACATCAATAGCACAGTGAGCACTTTGAGCAACAAAGTAACATACAGAAATTTCCACCTGGCAAAATTATCCAATCCAAAAAAGCTTACTGGACATGAATCGATTTTACATTCTTGTGCGGCCGATTCCATGCTCAATGAAGAGTTAATTTCAGGAGGTTGTGTTCAACTTCATACTTTGTGCGCTGTAAATTGTAAACATGTTTGAAAGGGGAAGTGACCCTCAATTAAGCTGCTCATTCAATAGCAAGATCCTTAGACTTGGAATATTTTTTCAATCTAAGAGCCTTTTTTGGGATTCTGATTAGGGGTGTGCGGAATGTTTCTTTCCGCCTGTAGAATTGGTGGAATTGTGGTTACTCCACATTACTCTTTAAGACACAGTTCTGGCCAAATTCCGCCAGTAGCCTCATGGTGGAATTTTTCTCTCACGAGGCTCCAGAAAATGTGGACTGGCATGAGCAAGAGAGATTTGGCATCCCCTAGCACAGTTTTCTAACATGCGCATTTGCAGGCAGTCGCTGGATGTAGTGGTCAGAGGGCTGCCGCTCGAGAAAAATTTCGACTTGAGCGTCAGCAAAATCAACTCGAATGGCTGCACACTCTTGCGCAATGCATGGTGCCGTGCTTCATGCGACACCATCGCTAAATTGCAGCGTGAGCTGCATATTTTCTGCCCATTGACGGAACACTGCTGCATCTTGCAGAGATTTTATGTAAATCTGCAGAATTCTGCGGAGTGAAACTCCGTGAGTTCCACCCATCTCTCATCCTGGTATACTGTCTGACAGTAACATGGAGTGTGGTGTTCATGACCTTTGGCACTCTGGTGGAGGACCATCCTACCTATTTAGAGATCCCCAACTCCATGGCAAGGATCTCCCTGCTGTAAAGGGATCCACTGTATCTGTGGCTCATTTTACAGCTCTGAAGGTTTGCCGAGCCATATATAGAGCGCCTGCTCAGCAAGCTTTTTAGCTCATAGAAAACCAATTCCCAAAGCAGGAGTTTGTATTTTCTGAACCAAACGCAAATGGCCCCATGTGCAGGGAGATTTAACCCCGTTGTGGGGGGAGGGGCATCTAATATTTTCCATGCCCATGTCTTGCATGAATTATGTTGGGGTGGCAGAAGCGGGAAAGTAAAATTAGTAACAGCCGGCCCACCCTCAATAGGGCAGAGAGACCGCCACTATGACCCAGCAGTCTTGTGGTGGACAGACCACAGGCTCAGAGGTTACCGCCAGCCACGCCACTGCGGTACCCCTACTCTAATTATTACAGACTCCATTAATAAATGACTTTAGAAAAAGTAAACATGCTTACTACTTGAATGCACCAATCTCATTGACTGATTCACATGTATCATGTGTATCCTGCCTTGAACCTGGACAGATAGTCAGAACTTTACAATTACATCCCATTGCAAATGGCGTCAATCATGCAAAAAACACATCACGTTTTCCCATTCTATATTAAAATGTGTTAATTATCTATCCTTGATGTGCCCACTTTTATGAGAACTGTGTATCAGAACGCTTGTTTTAATTAAGTGAAACGCACTGTTTTTGTTATCTCCCTTTTTAAGAATGATGAAAGTCTCTTAATTGGCACATTTAATTGACTAAGAGATGTGACTGATGTCCCTTCTCAGGCGTGGATTATTCAGAGATATGTTTGTGGTTGAATCGTTTGGTGGATAGAAAATTGAGGCACTCTGATTAAACACTATGAAATAGAAAAGTAACTTTTACTGTTTATTCGTGTAATCTGTGCATTTTTTAATTGTCTCTCTCTGGGGGGTTCATGATGGAGCCTGGCTACAGCACGTTTTGTCTGTTTGCGTTGGAGGGAGGGTTATTCGTTTTTCATCTACAATCCCACAACGATTCAAGGTGTTTGCAAAACTGCAAAAATAAAATCCCTAGGGGCATATTTACGTTCCCTGGCGCATCCCTGCAAATCAGCAGGGATGCGCCAGGGAAGATGCGACACGCTAGTTTGCCCTTGCGCCACCGCCGATGTGCCGCATTTACAATGCGGCGCGCCGTGGCGCACAGAATGGCAGATGCGTGTCGCATCCCCCGACGGAAAGGCGGCGCATTGCTGGAGTCGCGTTGAAAGCGCGATGCAGCTCCAGCAATGCTCGGGGGTGCCCTATCCCTAACATGGTGCGTCAATCCTTACGCCTGCTTCAAGCAGGTGCAGGGTTTTGACGCAGCATGGGTGTAAAAGTGACTCAGTGAAATCTTGTAGATTTCACTGCGTCACTTTTACGTGGCGTACCTGCGAGGGAACGCCCACCCTGCGCTGGAACGCCCACATGAAACCTGACGCAGGTTTCATGTGGCGCAGGGGTTTACATCGTGACGCATCTCCCTAGATGCGTCACGTTGTAAATATTGCGCAACGTGGCGCATGGTTTGCGTCACCGCTGCGTCACATGAGTGACGCAACGGCGGCGCAAAAGTGGCGCTAGGGGCTTGTAAATATGCCCCTTAGTTGCATGAAAATTACGCAAATTTTTGCAACATTAATTTTACAGCATCTTGTGTGAAAAATGCATCAAGGGCTTACTCCTAAAACACTCGAGATCCCAGCCAATGGATTAGTTCAAAAAGAAAATGTCTCCCACAAGACATTTTCTGTCCGAAACGAGCCAGTTTCTCACTGGGAAAAGTGTGCATAAATTCACAACTACGAAATTCAGGAAATTTTTCATAATGTGAAAATAACAATTTTTTAGAGTTTCACCAACATAACTTCAATTTTGCATAGCCCTATTCCAAAAAATGGACGACAATTTCCCTAAATCCACTGTTATTTACAGCGTTTAGACGGGCTGAAGTGTGTTATTAAGTGCTATGTTAAAAAAATACGTTACTGTGATTATTACCATTATAAACACTCCTATTTGAAAGTCATGCAAAGAGGAGAGTCAAGTAACTTCGGAGAACATTTCAGATTCTGTAACTGTTTCCAACAGGTTGGGCAGGATGTGATAGTCAGGGATGAGAAAAATTGAGGAACTGCTTTCCAAAAGTATCTGTGGTGTATGTACGTAGTGACTGGACTCCATCTACAGCCGTTCTGAAATGAACAAGATTTCCAGATTTCTTCATCCTGGTAGCTGGGCAGCTGGAAATTACATTTTCCCAGTGCTTAATTTGAACTGATGTTTGCAGGTGGTGCGCAATGGCACAAAGCAGGGCTTATTTTTTTATCATTGGACTTTGACTTTGAAGCGAAGAAAGAGAAAGAAATGCAGAAAAGGGATGAGAAAGAGAAAGACAGCAAAACTGTGAAAAAATGGGAAAGGAAGCGACAGAAATGAACCTTCAAAAGTGAGATAAAGAGACCCGAAGTGTTGGGTTGTGAAAGAAAGAGGCATCAGGTGAAATCAAGACTAGCTGCCCAGTGCTGAATTTGAGCCGGTGCTTTCCGGTGCTCAGCACCGGCACTTAATTGTCAACAACATACTTCCAACAGTCTACCACATGGTGGCGCTGCTCATCTAATTTAGAGATGAACAGAATAAGGGTTGTTTAGGAATTCAATATACATTAAAAAATTGCTAACACCTACCTCCCCAGCCATTCCTTTAGCTTTGGGGACCGGGGAATAATCTGAACTGTCGCAGTTACATGCGAGAGAGATTGTTAGTAGTTGTTTTGGCAGCGATGACAAGGGTGATGGGTGGTGCAAGCTGCAGTGGCCTCCTGGTCAGAGCCCTGGCACTTAATATTTTACAAATTAAGCACTGTAGCTGCCTTGGTTTTGGCCACCCTGGCGTTTGGCAGGGGCAGCAGAGGAAACACACGGGCCCTTGCACGTATGTATGTATGTATGTATGTATGTATGTATGTGTTTATTTATTTATTTATTTATCTATCCGATTACAGGACTTTTCTAAGGATGCAATCAGACCAGGTGTGGGATGTGGAATTTTATGCCTTCTGACTGGGCCTTCTGTGTGTTCAGTTTAGCCCATGCAGGATCTGTTTGCTAGAGTCAGTCTTTAAATGTGGTTGCTCTTTGTGTTTTGTAGCATCAGTAAATGAAGCCCATTTCAGAGTTCCCCCCGAATCTGTGACTCATCATCTGAGTGTCCCGGGCTACTGCCACAGGGAAAATTTGAGAACTGCTTAACATGCAGTGATCAGATTCCCCATTGAAGAGCCACTCTAGTTCAGGAAGACTTGGGATTGTAATGTTTGCAAATTAACCCTGAATTCCACCTTGGGAGTATGATTGAATACACAAGATGAACCATGGTGTCAAATGCAAAGGTAGCGTGTCCAGCTGTGAATAATCATCAATCTGATAGGATAATTTGATCCCGGCTAATATCAAAAGAGAACACAACCATTATATTTGGCTACAAACTAGTAGCACAAACAGAACCCTAAGTACTTTGGACTTATGTTACAGCTCAACATCACATCCCACGACCACATAATACTTTGATGACCACAAAGGAAAAATAAAAGGTAGCATTTCTACAAGGAAGAAAGCCAATGCCTCTCTATCAATCATCTGAAAAATATTCAGAGGCTTGATTAAGATTGGTAAGAGTGTCTAAATTTGAAAAGAATATGAAGACTTTAAAAGCGACCTCCCAACAAAAGGTATTGGCATTGATCCAACAGGAACAGTTAGGCCCAAATTGGCAGACCACGTCCCCTCTACACGGGAAGCAGCCAAGGCCTGTATAATCCCTGTTGCGTCTCATCAGTGAGGTGCACCCCTTATCAATTGGCAAAGTGAGAAAAGAACCTTGTCTGGCCACACTCATCACACTTAGAACATCACACTAAAATAATGAAAGGTGATGGGTGAAATGTTTGTAAAATTCCTTAATTGGCTTGCATATGATTGCTTCCCATCTAGAGTGTAGCAGTGGGCAAAAATAAACACCATGGACTGGAATGGGACACTGAGAAACAGTTCCTAGAATTCCACCCATCACCTTTTTTTTGTTTGAATTCCACCTATCACCTTTTTTGTTTGAATTTGACCATGTTGCCACATAACTATGATGTGTCAGCACCTAGTTTGAGGATCTATCAGCTCAAACCATTCTGATGCAGGTAACATGACAAAAGTCCTCATGGTAAATTGTACAGCTCCATGTGATCTTAATGAATGAATGAATGAAGCAACATTTGTAAAGCGCATGGTTACCCGGAGGCATCCCAGCGCTGACGGGCAGAAAACTGGGGCTGCGGCAAGATCATTTGGGGAAAAGCCAGGTTTTCAGCCCCTTACGAAAGATCGTGTGACTGGATTCCTTCCGTAGGTGAAGTGGGAGGGCATTCCATAGCTTGGCAGCATTGTATGAGAATAGTCAGCCGCCACTTCTGGCCCTCTTAATTTTAGGGACGGAGGCCAGGTGGAGATCATCAGATCGTAGTCGTCTGTTTGCTCGGTAGGGCCGGACTAGAGAGGAGATGATGGGTGGTCCTTTCCCTCCAATCATCTTGTGGGTGATACACAAGGCCTTGAAATGGATCCTTTCCCGAACCGGGAGCCAGTGAAGAGACTTCAAAGCAGGCCTTGCCGACTGGCGGCCTGGGATCCCCAAGAGGATTCTAGCAGCACAATTCTGCACGGTTTGAAGTTTTTCCAGAACCGTGCTGGGGGCGCCCAGGTAAAGAGCGTTTCCATAGTCCAGGCGAGATAGTATAATATGCCTGGACCATCAGTTTTCTTGCTTGGAAAGGAAGCAGAGGGAGCACCTTACGAAGCATTCTTAGCATACCGAAGCAAGAGGCAACAACTGTTCTAGCTTGAGTTTTAAAACTGAGCTCTGAATCTAGCCAGAAGCCCAGACTCTTTATCTCCCGTTTTGGGACGGGTACAGGGCCCATACATACTGGCCAGATGGAATCAATATTAGAGGGGGAGTTATTGCCGAGAAACATAAGCTCAGTTTTTTCGCCATTCAATTTTAGATGAGACTGTTTCATCCATCTAGTTACCTCTTTGAGGCAAGGACTAAGGTGGGAAGAGGTTGTATCCGCATGGTTCAATGCGACCACCAATTGAGTATCGTCGGTATAAGTGATGATTTGCACTCCAAAAGGAAGAACAATATCGGCCAGGGGGGCCATATAAGCATTGAAAAGGGTAGGACTTAAGGACGACCCCTGTGGCACCCCACAGCGGAGGGGCAGGGGGTTTGAGACAGCTTCGCCCTCGAAAACTTGAAAAGATCTGTTCTCCAGAAAAGATCGTTGCCATTTCAGGGCGAGTCCAGACACACCCAGGTTTCGGAGTCGTTGGACCAGGATACGGTGATTCACCGAATCAAAGGCCACTCTGAGGTCCAAAAGTATCACAGCCAAAGAACCTCCTGCATTCAGGATCTTTCTGGCATCTTCAAGGACCGCCAGAAGTGCCGTTTCAGTTCCTTGGCGCTGCCGGAAACCAGTTTGTGAGGAGTGGAGAAGATTATCATCTTCCAAGTGCCTAGAAAGCACAGAGTTGACATACTTTTCTGCAATTTTGCTGACCCAAGGCAGAAGCGAAATGGGCCGATAGTTGCCAAGACAACTGGGATCTAAGCTGGGTTTTTTCAGTAGTGTTTTAACCATTGCTTTCTTCCATGCGGGGGGGACCACCTCGGTGGATAGTGAGGAATTAATCAGGTCCAGAATAGTGACAATCTTGTTTGAAAAAAACAGCGCTGGTGAATTTTTTTCTGAGACCATTTTCCTTGTACTTTCTAAGTGAATGTTATGAGCATAGATGTCAACCCCAGTGCCAGATAAATACAATTAAAATAGAAATTCAAAGTTGAGGAATGACCTTCACTTTTAAAAATGGTCTATATCCCTTAGGTCTAACTTAGTGCTCCTCTTCCCTTCGCCGCTTTTGTTGTCCCAGTAAGCATTTATTTTGTATCCTCCTTATCTTGTGCACCTCCAACTCAATCTATTTAGTTTGCTGTCTGGTAAGAGACCTGTCTTACCACACTGTCCATTTCTCTGTCCTCCCTGAGGGTTCACTGACAAAATATCGATGTAAAAAATATAGAAGTAAAAAATATAGATGAAAAAATATAGAATGCAAAACTCCCTATACTTAAACAGGTAAGTACAAAAATATTGAGAAAAAAATATCGATGTTAAAAATATAGTTGTACAAAATATCAATTTTTATATATTTATAAAATAAAATAATAAATATTAAATATATAAAATAATAAAATAAATTTTATAAAACTAAAGTGGATTTAATATACATTTTAACAGATATAAAAAATAAACTTAATAAAAAAATAAACACACATACATAGTAATCAATATATATATATATATATCTATATATATATACATATTTACTTTAAAATAATTAATAAACTATTAATTTTAATTTATTTTAGAATTTTAAAATTATATAAAAGTATACACATATATATAATATATATATTATGTATATATATATATATATATATGTATATTCAGCTCCAGTTCCACCAAAAGGCTACCGAACTCGCAGCGGGTGCCTCCGTGAGAGTGATGGCAGAATTCACGCATTTAAATCCAGGGTCCAAAAACGGGTTCGGGGCACTCACGGGGTTGCTTAAAACATGCATTTATTCCCTTTAGCAGACGCGTTTCGGCGAAAGATTCTCCTTCCTCAATGCTGGAATGCATGATTAAAACATACAACATTGTGAGTTCATTCAAATATTGGGAACATCATCCTCATTGGTGAATTACCGTGCTTGACACTAAGAGAGGACAACAAACAGTTTTTTTCCAAGACGGCTGCCATACTTAACAATATTCGTATCTATTATACCACTGATCATCCAGGCTCCAATGCCTCACATCCATCTCACCTCAATAGGTAAGTATGCAATATAATCAATAGTTACAGCTTGCCGTGATGTTCAATTTTTTGGTCCTGCCACATTCTGGCTAAATGCAGCACGTTGCATCCCCTCGCTTGCCACTGGATATTGCTCCCAGATGAAAACCACAGGAGTCGGTCTGATTACCGAGTTCCATGACTTTGTATAATTTACATCTTTGTTAGACAGCGGGATACTCTTTCAGTGGCGGTTCAGGTAGCACATTTAAATTCAGCTCCAGTTCCACCAAAAGGCAACCGAACTCGCAGCGGGTGCCTCCATGAGCGTGATGGCAGAATTCACGCATTTAAATCCAGGCTCCAAAAAAGGGTCCGGGGCACTCATGGGGGTTGCTAAAACATGCATTTATTCCCTTTAGCAGACGTGTTTCGGCGAAAGATTCGCCTTCCTCAATGCTGGAATGCATGATTAAAACATACAACACATCAGCAATCAAAGTGTAGATTTTTTGGATGTTAATGTGTATGTGGTTGATGATAAACTGGAAACAACAGTGCACCGCAAAACAATGGCGGGCAACTCCACGCTGCATGCTAAAAGCTCGCACCCAAGGCACCTAGTCAAAAGTATTCCCTATGGCGAACTCCTTAGGCTCAAAAGAATATGCAGCACAGAGGCAGAATTAGAAAAATGCACACACGAAGCCAAGGCAAGATTCAGGATGAGGGGGTATGGTGAGAAAATTCTTTATGAAGCTACTAATAAAGCTAAAGCTAGAACTAGGGAGTCCCTATTACAGCAGAAGAGACATCACATGGAATTGGAACCTGCATCCACATCACCAACCACATGCAGTATAATGGATGATAATACACCTCGACTAATTACCATGTACAGTCGTCAAGAAAGACAGTTGAGGTCAATTGTTAATAAGAATTGGCCAATAATACTCACAGATGGAGTATTGGCACCCAGATTACCGGCTTTGCCAACATTTACCTTTAGATGAGCATTATCTATGAGATCCCAGCTAGTCAAAAGCAGCCCAGAGATTGGCCTGAGTACTATGTGGCTTAAACCTAAGCAAGGATTCTTTAAATGCTCTTCGTGCATGGCTTGTCAGTTTGGTGAGACTACAACACACTATGTGACACCCTTCAGCCCCAACAAGATAGCCATCAAAGGTAACTTTAACTGACGGACAGAATATGCGGTATATGTGCTGACATGTACCTGTGGCTTGAGGTACGTGGGGAGTACCAAGTTACAGGTGCATGTGAGAATTCTACAGCACTTATGGGCCATTGTAAATAATGATGCCACATATCCTGTGGCCCGTCACTTTAAAACCGAACATAACAATGACCTCAACTGCCTCAAATACTATGTAGTGGATGCTGTCCCTAATCCCCGCCGAGGCGGTAATAGAGAACAGCTGTTAAGACAGCTCGAGTCCTGCATGTTCTTAGAATTCGATAGCAAAACACTGACAGGGCTTAATAACACTGAGGACCTACATAACTTCCTGTGAAGAACCAGAGTAATATTGAAACTATGTAATAAGTGAACAACACTTCATAAGGTTAAAAAACGACTGTGTGGTCCAAACACAAACTAAACAGTGGACGAATGAATAACAGTCTCTTTAACTATGCCTGAAATCCACCCAATTCTAGTTAGAACTGTGACAGGACTAACATATAGGTGGTTGCAATACCAGAGATGTACAAACACAAAAATGTAAAGCGTGCCGCCCAGTAATATTATGTAATTTTATGTTCAATGCGACAAAACTCAAAAAAAGATGTTATGGATGTGTCACATCGTTAATAATTAAAAAGTTGCACCTAGTTTATATAAGCACTGGGAAGTTAGCACTGGACCTGCAACCTCATCTTAAAGACAGTACCTCAGAATGACTTAAAGAGGTAGTCTGCTAGCCTCCTGATCTGAGCCTCAGGGACATAAAAGCCTCTCCAATATCCTACAGCAGCCCCTGGACTGAGCTGGAGTGAGTTCCTGACCCTCAATGGATGACTCTCAGGTCCTTGAACCTTGGTGTAGCTTAAGGGAGCTGAAATCAGGCTTTTGGGCTCTTCGCGACTGCGAACGAGCCTGTTCGCACCGTGACCTTGCTGCTTGCACAGCAAATCAGCACGAAGCTCCTTCAGCCCCACCCTTCGCACTGCAGCATCGACTGCTCGTGGGGACTGCTACCGCAAATCTCCAGCAATGCCCACCAGCCATGGTGGCCGGCTCCTCCAGCTTTGCTGACAGCCTCCCTTGACGCACTCCCTACCCCTCGCGGCCCCCTTCAGAGTGAATAGGACTCTTGGCACAAACTTGAGAAGGTTAACTTCAGCAGGACCAACATGGTGACTGTAGCCGACCTGCGGTCCATTGCATTTGGCCTGAAAGTGTGACTTTGACATGGTCCATCGCAACCATATATAACAGGTTGGCACTTTATGCTTTTTGGTGCTATTTTACACTCTAATCTTTAAAAATTCATAACTCCAGTTTAACTGAATGGATTTTGGTAATTTTGGTATTTTTTATTTATTACATTTTCCTCTATTTTTCTAACTTGGTGTGGTATCCTTTTTGTGTGGTGTTTTCATTTTATTACCGATGAAGTGTTGCACGAATAATATACGCACTGCCTCTAAGTTAGGCCTAACTGATCTGTGCCAAGCTGCCAGAGGCTTGAGCACAGGTTAATTTAGGGTTTGCTTGTGCCTCAACCTGACATGGATTGGGGTTGCTGCTTGACCAGGGCTCACACCCCAGTCAACCAACAACCCAATTTTTCCCAGAGGTGTTAAGGGAGTAGTAAGAAGGAGTTTAGTGAGGGGTTTAGGGAGGGATATGCACCCATCCATAAAACAGTAAGTCCATTGCTATTCACAAACTGTACTTCTGAAGATACTACAGCCAAAAAGGGACCCAAAACAGTAGTAAATTATTTCTGGTCAAAGTTGAAGTAAGTCCAGCACCACACAAAGCCATCAGTGGTCAACCAGTAGTACTGTAACACCCTCTCATAGAAAATTAGGTACTTAAATTAAAACCTCACAGGAAATAGTATTACTTTAAATTAAATGTAATATAAGTTAAAGTGGTCAAACGTTATAGAAAATAATACACATTTATCATTTTAATGTACCATACATTAATAGTATTTTTTTATTTTAAAACTTATTGTAAGATTAAATTTTAATGAAACATAATTTCATTTTATTTAATCGATTCCATTCTTCTAATAATCATTAATGCATCATAAATAAATGCTTTTCTTTGTGTTATTTCCTTTCATGTAACCTTCAGAAAAAGCATTTTAATATAATTTAATATAGTAACTTTAAAGCTATTTAAATCAAAATTAAGTTATTCATGTTGTAGCATTTGCTTTCTTTTGCTCAACATTTAACTTAAGTATATTCATTTACAGTAATATTTACCATAAACAAAGATTTGTGTACTTATTCAAAATTAAACATTTTAACTTTCCAGTAAATCTTACCACAGGGAGAATCTGCAACCAAAGGACTGTTTAATGTTTTCACCTGGTGAAATGTTTGTTTGTGCATTTTAGGAATATATAGTAAGAACCGAATGGAAGAAATGTACATACAAAGGATTGCAAGACTTACAACATACCTGTTCATGAAATGACTGATTGTGTACAACTCCACCACCCATCTCCAGCTGAAACTCAGATCAAGACCAACTAAATGCCAGACAGGATGAATGCATAAGAAATGAGCTCACACAGCAAATAAATTTAGCTGCATTCACTATGTCACTTAATATCTTTGTATGGGGTGCCCTTGTTTTGAGGAGGTATTATTTGAGGTGGAGATAGAAGGTTTACAGGTAAACTATCAATATATTTGGGATGTTGATGGAAGCTGTCATTGTCAGACACCCCTTCTCACCTGATTTGATCCTGGACATGGTTGTCGACTGGGAGGAGGAGCTGGATTCACCCACAGCCTACTCCCAGGTTAACCCAGGGTGTGTCAAAATACCGACTGCACTTCATTTCATGGCCACTTGATCTTTCAAGACGGTTTCCAGTGACAAAGTCGGCATATCACAGGCAAGCAATCTCGCTGCTTGCATCAAGTACCGAGATGCATCAATAGAGAGAGTGCACCAGTTTATGGCCATTTAATAGTCACTGGTGGAAAGGCAAAGGGTGACATGAAATGTTGTGTTTTTGCCTGCTCCCCTCGTGTGCTATGTGCCATTTACTGCACCCACGTTGCACTTCAACCACACTCACAGCACAGCACACCACACCGCAAATGACACCTCTGGCACTCCATTAACGTGCAAGCTATCTGCGATCCCCGGGGCTGCTTGACTGATGTCTATGCTGCCTTTCGTGGAAACACCCTCAACAGATACATTTCCGACAGTCACCTCTTATTCGTCGCTTAGTTGCTGAGAATTTCAAAGACGTGGCTTATTGGTAAGAAACAACACCTCGCACTGGCATTTTAAACATAATCCATAAACACTACAACATAATACACATGAATCACACTGACACATACTGCATGTAGGTAGGCATAATGTAGTACAATTTGAATAAAGCCCCCCTTCTTACAAATTCCATTTTTTTACAGGTGATGCCTGATATTTTCTTTCTCCCCAACTCCTCACACCCTACAGACGTCCAACCAAAGTATCTCAGCAGGTGTACAATAGAGCACACATACGTACGCAAACCATCAACAATCGCATTTTCAGGATCCTCAAGTCGTGATTCAGATGCCTTGAAAGTACAGAGGGGCTGCTGGTATGCTCCCCAAACGTTTTGTGCAAGATTGTTGTAACCTCTCGTGTGTTACACAACATCGCCATATGACCGGGCTTACATAGTGATCTTGACCCTGATCTATGCTCACATCCAAGTACCCGTGGTGGGGTACAGAATCAGGTCAGCCGTTCAACTATGCTAGTTTGGTTACTGCATTTATCTAGTTGGACATTATCGCGCAAATGATGAATGGTGGACGACTAAGACACTGTCCATGAATACCAATCTGAGACAAATCTATCTACTTTGCATAATGTCGCAAACTAACATGCTATGCTCAAGATTAAAAAGTAGTTGACTTTGTATTTTCTCATACATTGCAACACATATCATTGCCAACATGCAACAACAATATCTCACATACTAGTCTCATGTCTTATGGAAAACATGATAAAATCCTAACTTAACATACATGTATTACGCACACACACCCTCCCTTATTTGAATCTGTTACTGTATGACATTGAAAGCTATAGTGCATGTAGAGCATCTTTCTTCTGTATGCAGAGTCCCCGCCCTGTCTGCAGGGTAGAGATCTCCTCCTACTGCAGCAAACAGCGAATGACTTACAGAAAGATGAGGTCGGCCATTTTGTTTCCATTCTGAGTTGTCCTCTCTTCCAAGCACCATCCTCCTCCATCCTGGTGCTTCTTAGAGAATGTTTGCCCCCAGCATGTCTGGGGGACTTGACAAGGCCACACTATTCATTCTCTGAGAGTAAATTAAATATCATCACTAAGGGGGTCGTCGACAAGTACCCTCAGCTTTATGATGTCCCAGAGACAAAGTTGAGAATTGCAGCGCATATCCAAATTTGAAAGGACATTGCAAGGCGCTGTCGTGCCATGGGTATCTACACCTGGCGGGGCTGGGAGGACTTTCATTGCTGGGTCAGGATTAAGGCACAGGACATTATGGGTTTGTCCTCCCAGCCACATATTTATAACCCTGCATGACACCACAGTTCCATAGGGTCCTTAAAGCTGCCTGGCCGACCCCCTATAATCAGCTGGATGAGTTTATCAAGCAGAGAGACATAAAGTAAATGTATATTGTATTTGGAACTTAGGTGGCCATGCAGTTTTCCCTTAACCTTACATGATCTATTTCCCGTGTATTTTTGTGGTACAAAAGTTAGCTCAACTTTACTAACACAAGTGTTTAGTTTTGCTTAGGATTGCCTACTCATCTGGTCTTGACATTAAAGAAATGGTCTTAGAATGCTCAAAACTGCTGGCAACATAAATGTTAAAGCACAAATTGTACATTAGAAATCCATAATATTTCCATTTTGCCAATTCAAATGTATGTGATGCTGACATTGTGCACCTTTACCTTGCTTCCTAGCCACCATACGTTTTACCTTCAACTAATAAATCATGTGTGGAACCTATGATGTACAAGAATGTAGACTAGTTTGACCTCCTTTAAATGCTTTGTAGCGGGGTTTAGTACCTGCGTTTGAAAAATGTCAGAGCACGGCGCTGCTGATTTTGGCTCTGCGCTCCGACATTTTTTTGTAAATATGCCCCAAAGTTTCTCTTCACATTTTCTATAGCTGAGTCTGAAAACATTTATTGGCAAAAGAAAAATATTTGTCTCTAAATCACAGAATCAACCATTCAGGTAATCAACCGAAATCATCAGGGGAGGGTGGCTTCCCTAGTGCCATCAAGACACACATTTATACTCCAATACAGATGTTTTCTAGCATATATGATCGCATAACAAAATTCTCACAAAGAATATCAGAAGGTACCTAGCTGAACTCATAAGAATTTAATAAGTGTCCTTCCCTGATAACATCATTGTAAACCATTTTTGCCTGAGATGGCTAATTCACCACTTCAAGTCTGGAGTGCCAACCGCAGCTTGCCTCAGTGTCAGAGACGGGCACATCTAGTGGGCAAAATCAGAAGGAGAAAGAAAAAATTTCTTTACTGATTTACTGTTACGCTAAGACAGAAAAAACACATTTAATATTCTCGCTCTAATTACACTTTCCTATTTTCCTACTTTTTTGCTCTGTACACTCTCCCGTGCTGCCTCCTTCTGGGTCAGGTTAGAAATACAAACACAATGTTCTTTTTCTAGATGCACAACGCCCCATGATAATATTTTTAAACATTTGTTCTTTCAATTCCTGGCCCTTTTTCCCATAAATTATCGAGCCAGGATTCAATCATGAGCCAAATATGTTTTTTTTTCATGAAAAAAGGTTTTAACAAAAAACAGAGATTCTCTCTTGTGGAAGTGTAATGTTTTTGTTTGTTGCTTCTGCAAAACGCATGTCTCACGGAGGAGATGGACATTCTCACCCCTTTTAAAATAGACATGAATATACCGTTTAAAGAGTAAACTGTGCATAATTCTCTCATATTTTTTGCAGTTTTATACAGTAGAAGCTTGGCCCAAATGCATCAGAACGCTTTACGTGAGCACCAGGCTACACTACACATGGTCAATGTTTTTAGGCCCAGGGAGATTAAGTGATTTGCCCAGAATCACAGGATGTTCAGTCGATGCTGGTAATGGAACCTGGTTTTCCAGTTCCAAAGCAGGCCGCACCAGCTCTTAGGCCACATCTCCTCCCCAACCATTAAAAACACTGCATGATAATGCCACCTCTTTTTTTTGTTTAATAATTTTTTTTATTAAATTTTCAGAAAAAGAGAACATATAATAATCAAATGAACACATTATGAATAAAGTACAATGATTAATTTAAAGAGAGAAATATGAACAGTAGAGGAAAAAGACAGAAGAGGAAAGGAAGAGATATAGAGGAGAAGAGGAGAAGAAAAGAAGAGAGAGAGTTAGAGATAGGAGGGAATAAGAAATTAAGATGCAGGTGCATGTGTAGCAAGATAGGAAGTAAAGGGTAGCCAAAGTAGGTCGGATTTAATTTTCTGAGAAAGCGTAAGAGAGGAAACAGTAGTAATTCTGTGTTCATCGCAAACAAAGTTCCACCAAGTTAATAATGATAATTTAGAGTTATCTTTCCAACAGGACAAAATCACTTTAAAAGCTATAGCAACAAATAAATCAAACAACAAAAGTAATATGATTAGAAACATCAAAATCAGGTGAGGAGGAACCTAGAAAAACATTTTGCATTGATAATGGAATATTACATTTAAATATTATCATACATTTAGACCAAATAGATTGCCAGAACTTTAAAACATTCGAACAGTCATAAAGTTGATGAAGTAAAGTCCCAGTAGATTCAGAACAAGACCAACATAGGGATGAGGAGGTAGGGGAAAACTTGGAGATATGGACAGGGGTAATAACAGCTCTACTATAAATGAAGTAAAGGGATTGAGTAATACGTGCGGCAACAGAAGTTTTAAAAAGCTTGAGCCATAATTTATCCCAAGAAGAAATAGGGAGTGACATAGATAAGTCTGTTTCCCAGAGTAATTCGACAGGGGATTTAGGTCGTTCAGAAACATGAGATAACAACAACTTATAAATAAAAGCAGCTTTAGGCCTATGCTTTTGAGAAACACTATATAACGGTGAGGGTGAAGTAATTAATGAAGAGGCTAAAGGGTAATTGTTGGAAGATAAGGAAGACTGCAACGCTGTTGATATTAAAAGATATTCATTAAAAAATGAATCAGGTAAATTATATTGTGACTGTAAATCCTGGAAGGGAATAACAGAATTATGTTGGATTAATTGATGAATAAAAATAATTCCCTTCTCCTTCCAATGTTTGTAGTAAAATGATTTACGTTTATATTTGATAAATTTATTGTACCAAATAGTGGAAGACAAAAACATTGATATGAATCTAAACCATCAGAAAAAATATTATATAATAATTGTCGGGAGTATTTTAAAATAGGATTATCTGATAGGAAGGAGCAATTAGACATATATATTATATCTCGAAAAGTAAAGTCTTTTAATAGGGAACGCTCAAAAACAATCCAACGGGGGATAGGGATATCCGCAAAATCATAAGTTAAAGCAAAAAATTGACGAATTAAAAATGCAGAATGATAAGATTTAAAATCTGGAAAATGAACACTCCCTTCTATTTTGGGACGTTTGAGTTTACTGAGAGCAATGCGGGGTGTTTATTATTCCATAAAAACTTTGTACAAATAGAATTCATCTGTGAGAAATACGAAGCAGGTATTCGAAAAGGTAACATGGAAAGTGTATAAAGGACATGGGGCACAATCATCATTTTGATAGTGTCTAATCTACCCCACCATGACAAATAAAGGGGGACCAAGAAAGAAAGAGTGATTGTATTTTGGTAATTAGAACATTAAACGTATAACTAATGGTGTTAGAAATTGTAGAGGAAAACCAAATACCAAGGTATTTAATTTTTGTGGGACACCAAGTAAAATTAGTATTATTAAACATATATTGATAGCAAAGAGAATTTAAGGGTAAGACTTCTGTTTTAGAAAAGTTCAACTTATATCCAGAGATACTAGAATATAACCGAACTTCATCCAAAAAGGGGGGGAGGGAGGAATTAGGATCAGACATATATACCAGGATATCATCAGCGTAGGCTGATAATTTTGTTTCTATAGAATTATGTGAAAAGCCAGAAATACCTGAATTAATTCGAATACGCTCAAGGAAAGGTTCAAGACATAGTACAAATAACAGGGGCGATAAGGGACAACCTTGGCGTGTGCCTCTATATAATGGAAAAGATTTAGAAAAATGGTTATTAACAAAAATACTAGCACGAGGGAAAGAATATAACAATTTAACATAAGAAATACATTTTGGACCAAAACCAAACCATTTGAGTGCATTAATCATAAATTGCCAGTTTATACGGTCGAAGGCCTTTTCAGCATCTAGAGACAATGCTGCAAGAGGGTATTTGTACTTTTTCCGAGGGAGATAACATTAGCAAACATGCGAGCATTGTCAGAAGCCAATCTGCCCTTAATAAAACCAGCTTGATCTGTTTTAACCAATAGTGGGATGATACTCTCAAGGCGAGTGGCGAGGATTTTAGCGAATATCTTACAATCATAATTGATTAATGAAATGGGGCGATAGTTTTTACACAGGGAATGATCCTTATCAGGTTTGGGAATAAGGACAATCAAAGCCTCCATAAACGAGCCAGATGCTTTGGAGTCAACAATGAATGAGTTAAAAAGGGCCAGAAGTTTGGGCGCAAAAATAGAAGAAAAAGTAGAAAAAATTCAACAGAAAGACCATCAGGACCAGGGGCTTTTGATCTTTTTAAGGATTTAATGGCTTCCATTATCTCTTGAATAGTAACCTCATTTTCTAATAAATCAAAGTTATCAGGAAGCGAAGGAGGGTTAGGGAGGCCAGAAAAAAAGGTATGCACATTTTGAGCAGAGGGATTCGTATCGTCAGAATATAATGATTGATAATAATCATGAAATGCAGAAGCAATATCTTCATCAGAGGATGCCAAATTATTAGTTGATTCATTTAGAATAGGACCTATATTTTTACGTTCAGATTTAATTTTTAAGTAGTTGGCCAACATCTTACCAGCTTTATTTTGACCACCGTGGTATTTAGACTTAATTTTAAGAAGAACATTACATGCATCAATCGTGGCAAGTTTGTTAAGAGCAGATTTGGCTTTAATCAGTTCATGAAGAGCAGAGGGAGATTTAGAAGTAAAGTAATTATGTTCCAACAGTTTAAGTTGCTGTAATAAGTTGGCATACTTGGCTTTAGCAGTTTTCTTCTTTTTTGCTGAGTATGAAATAGCAAAAGCACGGAAGGAAGCCTTAAAGGCATCCCAGTTATTAGTAATGGAGGTGTGCAAAGGGTTGTTGATAGTAAAAAATTCATTAATAAAGCTAGTAGCTTTAATAACAAAAGTATTGTCAGTCAACAAAAAATTGTTAAGTTTCCAACGACCAAATTTTGGAGAAGTCAGGGAGAGATCAAGGGAGGAAAAAACGGGGGCATGATCAGAAATAAAAATAGATCCAATCTCAGAGGATTGAATGGATGGGAGTAGGGGCCTACTAACCAAAATATAATCAATTCTAGAACGAGTATGGGGAACGTTAGAAAAAAAGTAAACTCAAGAGTATCAGGGTTACAGGTCCTCCAAACATCATATAATGAACGAGAGGCAATGGCAGATTGAAATGATTTATGAGTTTTATCAGGATTAAATTTGCATTTGGATTGTCTATCCGAAAATGGATCTAACCATTGATTAAAGTCCCCAGCAACAATAATATTTGGACCATCAATAGAGGATAGTAATATCTTAATGTTATTCCAAAAGTCTGGGTCTGGCTTAACAGGGCCGTAAATATTCAGTAAGACAAGTTCTTTATTTTGTATAACAACCTTCGCCATTACCCAACGTCCATCAGTATCACATTGCGTAGATAAAATTTGCGCATGAATCGATTTATGAAATAGAATAGCTACACCACCTTTCCGATTAGAAGCTGGAGAGTAAACAACTTGACCCACCCATTGTCTTTTCAATTTAAGTGATTCAACATCATTGCAATGCGTTTCTTGAATAAAAGAGACATGAGAATTCAATTTAGACAAATGAGAGAGTACCTTTGTCTTTTGACAGGGTTTCCCAGACCACGAACATTCCACGTGACAACATTACACATAATGGAGGGAAGGGAGGGCAAGACATGAATGGAGATGATACACTTCAGGAGAGCAACTGGAAGTAAAAAAACACCATTTAGTAGAAGAATACAGAAAACAAAATGTACAACAACATTTAACGATAATAGGCACAAACATTAAGCAATAAATTAAAGAAAAATAAGCACTAAAAAATATAAAGAAAGACACATATATACAAAAGATCGATAATAAAACTGCACCAAAACAAAAAGTAGAAAAACAATAGGATGATAGAGGAAGAAAAAAGAGAGAGAAGAGAGAAAAACAGAAGAAAGAAGAAAGTAAGCAGATCAAGGAAAAGAATCCAGATCTGAAGATAAACAAGCAACAAGAAAATTGGGACATGGTGACGACAAAACAGAGACAGCGATACGAGTAGATAAAAATAATAATAAGCCTCAGAAGTAAAAGAATGAGCAGTAGTAATAGGAAATTAAGAGTAAAGGCAGAAAAAAAAAAGAGAAAAAGAACAATATCTTTAAGGAGGAACAAGCAAGAGGAAGAAAATAGGATAATTATAGGAGCAACATCAACCATTAACTATTAGAACAGAGAGAATATAAAACATTAATTTTCCATATTTCGAGGAGAGATATTATTGAGAAAGAGTCTCAGTTTGGCAGGATCATCAAAAGAGCGTGACCTTCCTTCGTGAGTAACTTTGCAGAGACATGGGTGAAGAATACCATATTGAATGTTTAAGTGTCTCATCTGGGGACGGAGAGCCAAAAATTCCTTACGGCGTGCATTTGTTGCATTTGAAACATCTTGTGAAATGAAAATATTATGACCTGACCATGTGAGGTTTCGTTTGGATTTAACCGCTTTCAAGACATGCATCAATTCAGTGAACTCTAAGAAAAGCATGATGATACCTCGAGGTTTGTTAGAGTTAGGTTGAAGACGACCTAAACGATGCGCCCGTTGTATGTTAAGGGGTGATGAAGATTGATCTAAAAGGTCCGTCAGGAACTTTTTCAGAAAGGATAACATGTCTGGACCTTCAATATTTTCTGGTAGGCCATAAAGGCGAAGGTTATTCCTTCGATTACGATTTTCCAAGTCTTCGGTGTGTATTTTAAGATTGTGGATTTCTTGCTCTAAGAGAGGGATTTTAGTAGAAATATCTTGGAGATCCCCAACACGTTGTTCAAGTTCCAAAACCTTGCCCTCCATGATAATCCAGCGGTCTTCAATTTGTTTCAATTTTTCATTAGTGGTGACCATGAAGGGTTGAAGGCCACGCACCTCCTCCAAAATTGAGTCCAGGAGAGGATTTTGTGAAGTATGAATGGGGGAAGGAGGGTCATTCTTATGTCTCTTAGGTTTAGCGCCTGAGGAGGATGATCTAGAGGAAATGTGAAGGTCATTCGCCATCTTGGACTGTGGAAGAGACCGACGAGTAGTGCTTAAGAGTATACGCATGCGACCCATACACCGCAGGAAAGGAAACAGGAATCGTGACCGTCCACGGGTAAGCACAAGTGTTGGATTGAGAGGAAGCACTATAATATATCACTGAGAGAAAAAAGAGGCGCCGTCACAATACAGAAATACGATAAGCACTGTGCAAATACTGTGTGAAGACATGAAAAATGCGCTTTTTAGACATCAAAAATGGAAGGAGCACATTCATTGCACAACAGCATCAACAAGGAGCTCTTCTTCACGCCTGCTCCCGGCAATTGCCTCAACCTTGGTAGAAGTAAGCTGAATTTATAATTTTTTTTTTTTAAAGGCTGCCACCGTGGTAAGTAACAACATGAAAAAAAATTGAAAAACCTTCTCTGGTATCTTGGTTTACATCTCTCTGATATTCATAGAGAGAAAGAGAAGGAGTAGCCTTTATCAAAAAGAACTCATTTGGACTCCTCTTATAGTCAGTAGGAAATGAAAATATGGGCAGTATTCATTTTAAAAGAAGAAATTCCACCCTAAGAGACATACCAGCAGTCCATGAGGAAAAACGGCATTTGGACCGAAGCACAGAGTTGAAACGCGGGCGCCGCGATTCAAAATGGCGGACGCCCGCGACTCTGTGAGGAAAATACTGCCGTTGCAGGTTCAGGCTCCACGTTGCATCCGAGGGCAGGAAAGATCGGCTATTAGGTGCACCACGGGTTCAGGAGACCGGGGCCGCCGTTTCCGCCCGCGAATTCGGACACCTTGAGGCAAAAATATGCAGGAAAGCTCCGCGTCTTAGCGGAGCTCACACAACGTCCGCCATCTTGCTGCGGCGTCCAAGCCACGCCCCTTGATAATGCCACCTCTAAAGTGGTTAACAGGTCTCAATTTGGGATGCCACTATTTGACCCACAAAACAGGGGACCCTCAAGCAAGGAAGTTGCAGCGACAGTTGCTTTATGAGTGCAGGGGAGTGCTGCCCCCCCCGCTGCGCACTGCGTGGAGTTAAAAATAAAATGGCAATGAAATTATTTAATTGCCATTTTATTTTTAACCCAGGCGTGATGCCAGCCAGCCTCTGGGCCAGGAGGGCATGTCCTGACTGTCCTCTACTGCCAATTGGCAGCAGGAGGACTGGAGTAGTGGTGGCCATGCACTTCAAAGTGCGCATGTCCCTTTGGCAGGGGGTCTAGCAATGACATGCTCACTTTGAAGCTTTCCACCAAGCGGTCTTAGACAGCTGGGTGGAGAACATGCACAGGCCTCTAGGGCCCGAGGGAGCGTTATACCAATCCGCTCCATCAGATCTTGGCGCTACTCTCATGCAGCATGAGAGCAGTGTCTGGATTGGTTAGGGGGGGTTCTTCATTCCACAGGCTTCGGAAAGACAGCAAGGAGAGCGTGGATCCCACGGTAAGTACAATTTATTTTTATTTAATGCTTTACTGTTTGTTTTATTTTGGAGGGAAGGTTGTTTTTATTTGGGCTTTTGAGGGAGGATTTTGTTTACTATGGGCTTTTGTAGGGAGAGAAAATGTGTTTTTGTGTTTTTTGGAAGTGGTGGAGCACTTTGCTTGCCTCACCACTTTGAAAAGTCACCAGCCGTTCCTGGGGTAGTGTTTTTCTCTCAGGCTGAGATACCTTATTTTATCAACTGGTGAAAGAGGAGAGCCCGAGTCAACTTCAGGAATGGTAAACCTGCAGGTGAAAAACTGATTTAGGGAGTAGGCAGGTAAACTCAGTAATCTGGTCTGGTACCAGCATACCAGCAGAATATCAGCTGACATCACTAGCATGCCCTGAATACTGTACAGAAAATAGTTGTCTCATTAGGAGTTAATAATTCCAAATATACACCCAACTGAACAATATTTTTGTAACTGGCATATAGGGCACAATATTCATGCCAAACAATATTTCTGACAATGATATCCTGACATACGACAAGTCATCTATGTTAGCAATGAGTTATGACTGTGCTTCAATTTATAAGCAATCTTAAGGGATAAGGTAGGGCACTTTATAGACAACATGTGCCACAAGAGCTGCATTCTCCGTCTATCCTTCCCATGACCCCTGCGCCACCCTACGCTTTTTTGCCTCTGTTTTGCCCCATGCTCTTGCATGCTTGGGAACCCTGTTTCCCTTGGTCCTCTATCTCTCATGTACCTACCTGATTGTGTTCCCTTTCTGAGCCTTCTCAATGTCCAGATCCCAGTGTTTCGCTGGCCCTATGCATCCAGGTTAAAACTCCACTCCATCCTGCTCTACTTTCCTTACAATACTCCCCTTTGTGCTGCTTTACTACCATTGGTTTGTGACTCTCTTCCACTGCATTGCCCTTTATCGCTAATCTCACATGCTGTGTCTCCATTTTGCCTCCACCTCACTTTCGTCTACCCCAATACACCTCTGAGCTTAGCAGAAGGGTTACTTCACTTTAGCATTGTCACTATGTTATGTTATGTTAAAGGTATTTATTGAGCGCACGTACACCAAGCAGTTTCATGGCGCTAAGATCCAGGGAGTGCTGGCGCTGAGAATTTTTTTTGTACGCCTGGCAAAAGAGCCAGGTCTTTAAAAGCTTCCTAAATTGAGAGTACGAAGTTGTCGGTCTAATATCATGAGGAAGAGAATTCCAGAATTTTGGAGTCAGTTCTGCGAATCTTAGACCCCCCAGTTTCTTATGTTTGAAAGAAGGAGTAACTAAAAGGTTGAGGTGTGAGGGCCTAAGATTCCGGGTAGGGGAATATCTTTGTACCCGAGAAGAAACAAACACTGGACATTTAGCATGGAGCGCTTTGAGTATAATGCATCCCAACTTGAATGCACTGCGTTCGGCAACCGGTAACCAGTGTAACTTTTTCATGACCGGGGTGACATGGTGCCATCTGGGCTGGTGATAAATTAATCTAGCGGCCTGATTTTGCGCCAGTTGCAGCCTTTTGGCTTGGTATGCTGGTATACCAAAATAGAGAAAGTTGGCATAGTCAATGTGAGAGATGACTAAGGCCAGTACTACTTGAGTCAGGGCATCCGTGGTAAGAAATCTGCTGATTTTCCTGATCCTCCGGAGCTGGAAGAAACAGGTAGAAGCCACTGCCCCAATCTGAGATTTCATCGACAGGTCGCTGTCAATATTAATGCCAAGCCTTTTGATAGATCTGGACGGAAGGGGGGGGATTTCCCAACTCTGGTGGCCAGAAGTTGGAGTTCCAGGGGTTAGAGGGCCCTCCGATTAGGATCAATTCAGTTTTATCTGGATTCAGCTTCAAGTGATTGCCGTTAATCCAGTTACTAATGTGTCGCATAGTTGTTTGAAAGTTAGAGACGGAGGCGGGAGAATTGTCAATATCGAAGTTTAGTTGAAGATCATCAGCATAATTGAAGATGCACACATTCCTTTCACCCAGAGAATGAATAAGGGGAAACATATACAAGTTAAGAAGGTGTGGCGATAGGGGGGAGCCCTGCGGACCTCCGCATGTCAATTTAACTTTCGAGGAATGGAATTGAGTGATGTGCACCGCTTGCGAGCGATCCGCAAGAAAAGATGTGAGCCACTTGATGGTTAGGCCCTGTATCCCTGGGTTGCTGATGCGGTCGACTAGGAGTTCGTGGTCGACCATATCGAATGCGGCAGAGAGATCAAGGGGCACCAGGGCCTGTGTTTTGCCCTTACCACTATCGCTAAGGGGGTTCTCCACTCAAGGGTAGGGGTGAGCAGAATTGGCGGAATTTGATTCAGCGGAAGTCCATGAAATTGCAAACAAATTCTACAAGATTTCTCGAAATTCCACGATAGGGAGGAGTGGGCATTTGGCGCTATTTTCTTAGTGCAATATCCACCCTTGCGTACGAAAATTGAGGCAAGGATGCAAATTGCGCTAAGAAATAGTACAACCACATACCAAATGCACTTACAGTACCTTTGGTGCCCTTCCATACTCTGCAGTGATTACTGCAGGGTATATAAGGGTGCTGAAGGGTATGCACTGTAAGTGCATTTGGTATTCGGCACCTCTCTTCATACCCCTTGGTATTCTTACATACTCTGCAATAATCACTGCAGAGTATATAAGGGCACTAAGGGCTATGCTTGTAGTGCATACCCCTCGTCACCATTCAATACTCTTCAGTGATTACTGTGGAGAATTTATGGGCACCGAGGGATATGCACTGCTGTGCATACCCCTCGGAGCCCTTACATACTCAGAGTATATAATACACCTTATATACTCTGAGTATGTAAGAGCGCTGAGGGGTATGCACAGCAGTGCAGTCAGTTGTTCTTAAATAGGGCCAGTAGAGGGAACTGCCCCTTGATGTTTCAAAATCACTGCAGAATAAAGTTTAATCTGCAGTGTTTTTTAAACATAGAGGGACTACTGCCCCTTCCATCCCTGTTTCAAAGCCAAACAGTGCTGATTAACTCCTACGGAGGAGCTGTGGAATTTAATTGTAATTCCACAATACAAGAGTAACACGGAATTACTAAATTTCTTCAATTCCACCGGTGAAATTAAAAATTCCACCAACCCCTTCTCAAGAGCTTATTAGAGCAAGACCATACAACCGATAAGTATTCTGCATTTCTTTCGTCTGTGAGGGAAACTTGCATTGCTGCTACATCAGCGGTACCCATGTTGTGTGTCATACTAACGTTTTAGACAGTGAAGGTCAGGGAAATACAGATTGTGGAGTCACCCTTTTGAATACTTTGCAGGGGGCCCCTCCAAGTATTGTTATGCTCCTGCTTCAAAGCCAGACATCAGAAAACAGGTCTTTCAAGAACTTTCTACTACAGGGAGAGTGAGGTGCGGAGGTAAAGAGGCACAAACACAAAGGAGCAGTTCCTACAATGTGTAGCAGGTTTATTGTTACACAGTCGAGTGTTATGGGTATTGCTGTCCCATTTCTATGTTAACTTACAATGGGGGGATTCGGTGACAGCTAAACTGCTAGTAACAAAATGACTGCAGCCCATACACATAAAATAAACAATCACTGCCAAAGCGATAAGTTTCACCTTTCAGTAGCCTCACCCAACGTTTTGGCTTTGCCAGTGCGTTTTTGCCGATAAAGGTTTGCACCAGAAAATTCAAAATGATTCATGTTTGCCAATGCGAAACAGCATTAGGCAAACAAAAATTGTGTTGATGTATATATGTCCATGCATGAGCATGTATATGTCATAATGCCTTGGCTTGCCCAATGTGATTAGTCATGTGGATGCATGCATTTATGCATTCACACCCACATACATCATGACATGAAAAGTATCTTATTTTTTTGTTGTTTCAAATTTACCATTCCAAGAATACAGACGTTCATCTTGGAGTGCTAAACTAAAAAATATAAAAAGTGTGCCAAAATACTGTGGCCCTGATTATGAGTTTTCGGCACAGCGTTGCAAACCGCCGCACCACCACTCCGCCGAAGTTCGCCCAGTCCGCCTGCCAGATTATGAATTTCAAATAGAATGGCAGGAGGGCACCGTGGCGATCCCATGGTGGTGCCTCTTTTAAAGGTGGCGGTGCCATTGAAAAAGGCACCGCAATGCGACTGCACTACATGGTTTCTGCACGGCATGGACTCGAAAGACCATGCTGTGCTGGAACCTATGTGCATGCACAAGGGGGGGCACATGTTATGCCCCCTGTGTGCATCCACACGCAGTTGAGGCACAGGGAAGCCCTGTAGAGCCCCCTTTGTTTCCTCTCCTCCAAGGTTTACATGAAGGAACAACTTCCATGTAAACCCTGGAGGAGAGGAAACTTATAATATGGTTGGTGCGACCGCGGCGGTCCCGCCAAGCATATTGCCGCCTCTGACCGCTTCTCCAACGCCAGGGAATGACGGTTCCCTGGTGGAGCCGGTGGTCCCAGGGCGGTCCGACCGGCCAACTCGTAATAGGGCGGTCGGACCACCAGTGGCTGGATTCACCACTGTTGCACAACCATGCAGTCCTCGGACCATCAGATTTGTAATCTGGCCCTTTGTATTTTAGGGAGGAGCAGCCTGACAGCAGCAAATTACAGCTGCAAAGTCCTCCTAAAAATATCAATAATAAAATATGATGGGGAGAGAAGAGCAACTATAGAGCAGGCAGGAGAGCAACGGGGGAACTGGATGTAAAGTGTATTAGGGAAAAAAAAGAGACAAAAGATTTGAAGAATGGGGAAATTCGAGGGAAGCGAGGGGCGAGATGGAAGAGGGATAGCAACAAAGAGAGTAAAGAGGGTAGGGATTCGAGAGGGAAAGCATCCCCAGAGGGAAAGAGCAAAAACTAATGCACTCCCATAAAGTACTGATAAAAAAGAGAAAAGTTAAGCAGTGGAAGGATAGAATGTATCCAGTCAAAAGAATGTCAAATAAGCTATGATCCAGGGGAAGGACAAATTACAGGAAGAAAAGGAAAGCCATTGGGTAAGAAACAAGAAAATTAGTTTGAAGAGAAAACCAATGATTGGTAAGCATTGGTTGGATTCATAGCTGACAGTAAGCAATATTATTGTCAAAAATAGGTATTTGACAACAGACTGCCCACTGCTGAATGTGAACAATGCCTAAAAATGGAGGCACTGTTGATCATCCTACAAAAAAAGCAAAGGAGGTGCAGACTGTCACATAGAAAGGTGAACATTGAAGGAATATTGTATATCCAACGTGAACAAAGCTCAGACTCACACCTCATTTTGTTTAAATGGTACTCAGAATAATTGCAAAAGTTTCTGAATCTACTCAAAAGGCATTCTTTTCCCCGGCGGCCAGCTAGAATTCTCTATCAGATCTCCTAATTCTACCAGTATTTCATGTTACCTCCCACAGGGGCCAGTGCATCCTACTCTGTCTGCAGCAGTGGGAAGATTGTGTAAGTTTTTTGTGTACATATGTAGGTCTCAGGCTTCACCTTTTGTTTTGCAGTTTGTGTGAATCCAGGTTGCCAACTACCTCCTGGCCTGGAAGTTTATAAATATAGTTTTTAATCAGGGCCTAATGCAACACTAAACATGGCAACACATTTTTTTCCATCTTCGCCACTGCGAAATAACTGTACCCTTCTTAATCTTAGAAGCATAACTAGCAATGCTGCAGTGTTTGCAGTGGCACCTGGGTATGAGGCTCTGAGGGACCCAATGCACTTCAAGCACAGCCAATGTATCCTTGGGCAGAACCCTCATATACAGACCACCAGGACCTCACACCAATTTCAACACTGATCTCACGGACTTTGTTGCACCACTCATAATCAAAACCAGCACCTTCATCCTCCTCAGAGATCTTAACTTTCCCCTAGAAGACTGCACTGACCCAAACTTTACAGCTCTTCTAGAAAACTGCAGAAATCATAGCCTCAGCCCATGTTACCTGATCAACCTACATGCCCAGTCACTAGCAAGTTGAACTATGGGAGCACCTATTGGACCAGATTTTGTCCTCAATCAGCAACATCACAGTCAACAAGCCAGCAACAATGACTTAGACAGACCTCGCCCTTTCCAGCATACTCATCCTGCACCATCGCAGACCTAACACCACCGGAACTGCCCGCTGCCACTGAAAAGTATCTCTGAAAAGGAATGGGCTTCCGCCCTCTTTGATTACTGTCCTGAAACACCCCAGTAACTTGCTGAAAGACATCAAAAACCTCAACATCTGGATCATAACATGAGCTGGCACCCTGGCTTCCATCAAGAGCAACCTAATGGCAAGAACTGACCACAGGCCAGCTGGTAAATGGAGGAACTCAGGCTGATGAAACACCACTGCAAGCAACTAGAATGCGAATGGAGAATAAGTCAAGACACCACAGATAAAAACTTCTTCAAATCAGCCCTGAGACGGTACCACTTGCTGATGTGGCACGCCAAGCGCACAGCTCTTGCAGATCGCATCAATGTCAGCACTAACAGCAGTAGTGAAATCTTCATTATCACTGAAGATTTTGCAGTGTCTCCTGCCACCTCCAGCAGCATCACCCCCTCACAAGACCTTTGCAACAAGCACTCAGATTTCTTCCTTAGCAAAATCACCTTCATATACAACAACTTCGACCCTCAACTGGACCCCAGAACCATTGCAACTCAACTTCCCATCACGGCAGATGAATGCCCTGGTGGCCTGCCATCACCACCATTGAAATAACTGCTACCATGAAGACGGGCACATCTGGTAGGCTACGTTAGCATAGGCAAGAACATATGACTGTAGCATGCTACAGATACACTAAGATAAGCAAATATATTTACATTCTGCTGCAATCTCTTCCTATTGCATTATTTTATTGCACAACTATGACAGCTGAATATTCAATAATCAAAACATTCTTGCCCATTTTCCATCTTCTGTACTTCCTAAAAAACCACCACAATCTTATCAGCAGTATCACAATCATGGTCTTCCTCTTCATAGGATGTTAAAGAGTATGATGGGAAGGTACCCTTTCCACTAATATCATATGGAAATGGTAACAATCCACATTTCTTCTAGAATGTAAATCAGAAAAATAACAACTTAGAGCTAAAGTGATAAAAGACAATAGTGATGCAAACCACTTTGAGTATTTTCACACTCCACCTTCTACCATGAGCATAGGTTCAATCATTCACAATCCTCATTGATTGAACGTTTTTAACACTTTCGTTTAGGGCTTCCGTCTGCCCATGGATCACTACAGAAACATCAGGAATGTAAGTATAATACTCTACTCTGACTAGAGGGCAAACACCACCCTTATTAACTCAATAGCATCAGCACTTGAATTAGCCCCCTCCTCCAATATTATAATAACTAAACATATGTCAGGAATAGATAGACCCATCCCGGAACTTGGTAACAGGAGAGAAAAGAACTGTGCAGTCTCTGAAATGCCTCTTTACCACACAAGTAAAAATATCTGATGTATGCAGGGTATCTACACACAATGTAATTGACAAAAATGTAGTAAGTTACAGTTTGATCAGAGACAACTCTCTGGGCGCCCAGCGCACTGGATGGGAAAATAGTTCTTTGAATTTCAACTTGGGTGAAAACTGGAAAAAGGATAAAGGCTAGAACCGTGTTGTCACGCACTGCTGCTGCCCATTACCCTGGTGGGACTCGCTGTCCCAGGGTACCTTGCTGCTGGAAGGGAGGCGCAAACAAGGTGCTCATAGTGCTGCCTTGACCCCCGGGGCTGGGTAAAGCCCCGGCCAAAGGCAGGCCCATCCTGCACCCAGGAAGAGACAGGGCAGGTCCACCCCCTGGGCTCTGCAGTAAACTCCAGCTTTGGTCTGGGGCAAAGACATTACGTACTTGACGGCACTTCTTGCTTTTTCCTAAACCCCTCCCATGGGCGATTCCCCCACTTCTTAGCGCCCTGCCTAACTGCATCCCTTTCCCCATCAATCATTCCAGTGACGACATGGTGTGGGGCATAGAAAGGCCGCAGTTTATTAAAACATGATTTATACATCTCGCAAATTTTGGTGGGTTAGTCATAAACATCCATGTCATTTTACATCATGCATTGTTCTCCCAGTTTGGCGTTAGTCCTGTAATGACAGCACTCATCTTAGCTCGAGGTGCTCCTTTTAAGCAAAGCCTCCGTGTTGTGCGGTTCCAGACTTCCCTTGCTACCGAGTTTTGTGGGCATCTGTTAGGACCGTCCTCGGCTGCAAGTAATGTTCCGCTTATCCTGGACCCTTGCTGGCCACTTGCCTGCTCCTCGGTGCCCCTGCCGTGTGGCATCCAAAGGACCCTGTGCGAGCATCTCATCTACTCTGTCTATGGCTGTGTGCTGTCATCCGCTCACTCTGTGTCCCTGCCGTGAGGCATCCCAAGGACACTGTGTAAGAAGCTCATTTACCTCTAGTAATTTCCCCTTTTGGATCTTTTTCTGGGTCTCTTCCGCCATGCTGCATACGGTTTAGCAATTGGAGGCAGCTCCCCCCTTTGCCGCCTTACTTCGCCCTTGCTCAAGAGAAACCCAGCTGTTCCAGGACCCCAACTATAGGGCCGATTCCGATTCGGGTCGGAAATCTCTCCGACCGAGCCGGACCCGGAGAGATTTCCGACCGAATCGGACCCTAGCAGCCCGACCGAACGAGTACGATGCGCACGTATGCCATCGGACTCGAGTCGGTCGGACTCCCATTGAAGTCAATGGGAGCCTGTCGTACAACGCGTACGCGGGCTCCCATTGACTCAATTGGTGCGAGGCGGACAAGGGCGCCCCTACAGCACGTACGCGGCGAGCGACTCGCGCCGTACACGCACAGGTAGGGGGACCCATGGGTCCCCCTGTGTGCGACTCGCGCGGCTACGCGTACAGGGGGTCTGACACGGACCCCCAAAGTACGGCTCCGACTGCTTCTTCGAGCCGGACGGCGCGAGTCGGTCGGACTGCTCGCGGCGCGCATCGTACTTGCCCGGCCGGGGAACGTCTCCATTGCGAGGTGCGCTGCGCATCCGTGCGAGTCGGTCGGTGCGGTTGGGACGGGCGTACGAAGTCGGTCGGCGAATTTGCACGCGCTCGCATCGTACTCGTTCGCCCGGACGCACGTACGAATCGGTCGGGAATAAGGGCTCCGAATCGGATCCGGTTCAGCCGAATCCGATTCGGTGCCCTACCGGCCGAGATCGGAATCGGCCCCTATGTTAAGTATGAACATGTCCATGCCTACCCCTGTCAGGTGCACCCCATCCTCCAAGTGGTAACCCGGGGACCTCAGGTTAATCACCCTGTGCCTCACAAAGCCCCAGCTATTGGCCCTACATATCTTTGCCATGGTAATGTTCAATTTGCGTCTGGATTTTTCAACCGCGCCTTGGTTTATGGCCCCCCTCCATGTCCTGTGTACTATTATTTCAGACCATATTACCTCTGCTGGGCGTATTAACTTAGCTAGTGCTGCGAGATCAGTCATCATTTTTTCCAGGAGGCTTCTCTTCCCTAAGGCCGCTAGATCATTACCCCCCAGATGAACCACCACGCGTCCGGTGAGTCGACCTGCCGTAGCGCTCTTCGCACCGTGGGAAGCAGCTGGTCCCATTTCATCCCTGATTGTCCCACCCAGGTCACCTCCATGTTACGGAGCCAGATCCCTTTGAATTCACGCCGTGCCGCTGCCCACTGTTGCTGTGGGATCCCCCCTGTTGCTAGCTTGGTGTAATAGGCCACTGGGCTCAGGTGTGCTTGGGCCCATGATTTGGTCTTCCCACTTCGGAAAGCCCATTCTATGAATCTTTTCACGTCCTCTTGCCCTATACTCTTCAACCCCTGCGCCGGTTATGTCAATAAAGGTAGCCCAGAACTTACGATAGCGGTTCTCCATCTTGGGGGCCAGTGCGTTGTCCAACAATGTACTTAATCCTGGTCCACCAAATCCCATAGCCCCTCTGGCACTGGTGTCATAGCTTGGTCCGCCTCCAATGCGAGCTCCCTGAACCTGCCCCACTGAAAACGAGAAATGGAATCAGCTATTGAGTTATCTAAACCCGCAATGTGCCTTGCCCTGATTGATATGTTTGCTGTCAGCTGGCACTCACCTAGCTTTGGCAGTAGTTTAACCACTGCCGGGCACTTTGCTGTACCCAAGTTGATCGCCTGTACCACCGCATGGTTGTCTGACCATCCGATTATCTGTCTATTGACCAGTTTGTGGCCCCATATGGTAAAGGCCACTACAATGGGAAATAGTTCTAACAAGGTGATGTTGGCAGTGGTACCATTCTGGTGCCAGCTGGTTGGCCATTCTGCTGCTGCCCATGACAACCCCAGGATGGCCCCAAAGCCATGACTACCTGCTGCATCAGTATAGAGCTATAGCTGGTCAGCCCGCACCCAGGGTTCTGGCCACATTAGGGTTCAGTTGAACTTAGCCAAGAAAGTTTCCCAATTAGCCAGGTCCTCCTTCACTCCCTGTGTAAGGCGCACCCTGTGGCGCTTCTGTGACAAATCCCTGGTCATCCAGGCCAGAAGCCTAGCAAAGGGGTGCCTGGCAAAGTTCAGTTTACCCAGCAGCTGCTGTATCTCGCCTAGCGTCGCCTTTCTCTGCTTCCATAGCTGCTGTATTATCTGGCGTAGCTCAGCTACCTTTTCTGCTGATAGTTTACATGTCCCAGCCACTGAGTCTAATTCTATGCTGAGGAAGGATAGCTTGGTGGTCGGGCCTTCGGACTTGTCCTGTGCTAGCAGGACACCAAACTCTTTTGTCAGATCCACGAAGTGGCGGAGGAGGTTTGCACACTCCTCTATTCCTACCTTACCAATGAACAGAAAATCAGCCAAGTAGTGCACCCCCCCCCCCCTCCGGGGTGGCGCGTGCCAAGTTCCCATAGGAGAAAACTGCTAATTGATTCAAAGTAAGCGCAGGATACTGAACAGCCCATGGGTAAACATTTGTCATAGTAATAGTTCCCATCCAGTTGGAAACCTAGGAGGTGGTAACTGTCTGGGTGCACTGGTAGCAGGCGAAATGCTGACTCGATATCTGTTTTTGCCAGCAGAGCCCCCTTCCCTGCCTGTTTAATTAAATCTACTGTGCCATCCAAGGAGGCTTAAGCTACCGAGCAGCTGCCCTGCTTTAACCAGTCATTGATGGACTCCCCATGCGGGTGTGAAAGGTGGTGTATGAGCCGGTATTTACCTGCTTCCTTCTTAGGTACCACTCCTAACTGTGAGGTTATCAGGTTAGGTAGTGGAGGGGAGGCGAAAGGGCCGGCCACTCTACCTAGTTGGACCTCCTTGTCCACCTTGGGGCAGATTTACAAGAAAGTGACGCATCTGTAAAGATGCGTCACTTTCCCTGCGCCACCCTGAGAAACCCTTGCGCCACTATTGATGCTCCGTATTTACAATACGGCGCACCATGGCGCAAGGATTGACAGATGCGTCAGAAATTCTGATGCATCTGTTGGCGCAAAAGTCATGCATTGCTGGAGTCGTGTCGCAAGCACGACGCAACTCCAGCAATGCCTGGGGAGGCCTATCCTCATTGTGCTGCGTCACTCCTTACGCCTGCTTCAAGCAGGCGTAAGAATTTGTCGCAGTGGTGTCCTAGAAGTGGCGCTGTGAAATCTTGTAGATTTCACTGCGTCACTTCTACGAGGCTGACGCAGGTATAATGTGACGCAGGGCTTTACAATGTGACGCATCTCCCTAGATGCGTCATGTTGTAAATGGGCCGCATTTTTACGTTGCCGCTGCGTCACAAAAAGTGACGCAACAGAGGTGCAAAAATGACGCAAGGGGCTTGTAAATCTGCCCCCTTGTGTCTAGCTGCCTCGGGATTGTCCCGTACCGATTTTATGTTGCGGATAAGCCGCGGGCCCACTGGTCCTTTGGTAAATGGACATAATATCGAATTCTAAATATCGAATTGCAGTTATATCGAAGTTGTAATATCGAATGTTTTATAATATCGAAGTCATGAATACCGTAGTTAAAAATATTGTTTTTTTTTTTTTAATTAAAAAATATCGAAGTATAAAATATCGAATAAGTAATATCGTTAGTAGATAATATCGATTTGTTAGTGTTGTAAAAAATGTCGAAAAAAATATATAGAAAGTGTAAAATATCTTTTTTTTCTAAATATTTAAATATTCTGTATTGTTATTAATTTTTTATTAGTTTAATTGTTTGAATATTTTTTTGAAATTGTATAAAAAAAAATGTGTAAGATATGTTTTAGGAGCGGGATGTTGGGTTATTAGGGGATAAGGGTGGGGAGTATTTTAAAAATATTAGTATAAATTTACATATTAAAATAATTTTTGGGAAATTAGAAATTATTTAAAAAAATGATTTTTAAATTAAAAATATAAAATATATGTTTTGTTTTAGGAGCGGGTTGTTGGGTTATTAGGGGATAAGGGTGGGGAGTATTTTAAAAATATTAGTATAAATTTACATATAATTTTTTTTTTTTTAAATTAGAAAATATTTTAAAAAAACGAAATTTATATTAAAAATATAAATTATATGTTTTGTTTTAGGAGCGGGATGTTGGGTTATTAGGGGATAAGGGTGGGTAGTGTTTTAAAAATATTAGTATAAAATTTACATATTAAATTAAAATTTCGAATTTTCTAAATAATTTAAAATAAGAAATTTAGGTGTCCATTACGATGTCGGGTGGAGAAAAATCCGCCATCAACCACAGTGGCGAATATCCGCCCGCCTACACCGTCTGAATACCGACCGAGCAATTACGATGCCGCGAACCGAAAACCGCCGGAGGCGGAAAATAAACAGAAAAAACCACCCGCCCATGTCCGAGTCCAAGTCCATCCGCCCGCCACGGACGTAAAGACGCACGACAAGCCAAAACCGCCCGCCCTGACGACCGAGACACCGCCCATGAAATTAGGATCGTACCGACATGAGCGCGGGAAATCCACAAATACACCGCCCGCCAGCGCAAACAACAGTGACGAAAATGGACACGGCGGAAGCCCTGGCGGCCACGTCCATGCACAGAAACCATCCGCTGACGAAAACAAACACACACAACATGGCTAACAAGTCCACACAGCAACCCATGCACAAAAACCCAAACACAGTACACATCCCTGAAACACCTCCCCTGGACAAACAAATCAACTACAAATCCCAGAACACCAGCCACAACACACCTGAAAACAACAGACCATCATGACACACCCACATAGGTAAGTAGAAAACCAGCCCCTTCACAGACCACAACCCCCTGCAACATTACAAACTGAGGACGAAAGCACACAACACAGCGAGACAGAAAGGACAGCAGCACACCACAGACACGCACCTATCAAACCCATTACCACCACCACCACCACCAAACACCGGCAACACAAACCCCCTGCACATCACACACCACACACCGCACCAGCACCACAAACACCAAAACACACACCATGGCACCACACAGAATGCCCAAGTTCACTTCCACCGAGCTGACGGTCATGGTCGATGAGATCGTCAAGGTGCACCCACAAATCTATGGCAACCAGGTCCAACAGACACCACTATCCACCAGAAACCGGTTGTGGAGCAGGATCGTAGACCAGGTCAATGCAGTCGGGAACGTTCCACGCAACAGAGGAGAAATCAACAAAAGGTGGAACGACCTCAAAAGCGTGGTCAAGAAGAAGGAGACCAAAAATCGAGAGCTGGCTGCCAGGACTGGCGGAGGGAATCCCGCGCTATTCAAGACCTTCAAGGCGTGGGAGGAGAAGGTGCGAGTCATCATACATCCGGCGATCCTCACCGGATTACCAGGGGGAGTGGAGGCTGGTAAGTACAAACAAACGTATACCAGCACACCACTATGTAATCACATGCACTACCACCATGCCATAGCTCCTAGGGACAAACACCCCCATGTCCAGTACACAAAACACAAGACATCACCCACACATGCAACAGACACTCACACACACTCAGCCCAAAGCTACCAACTAACAAAACCATGGGGGCATGTGTACAGTCAGCCAGCACCGCAACTCCCACCAGGTCCCCCTGTACTCCAGAAGCGCCAGAAGGAGCACTCCCCACACCCACACCCATGTGTCAGCCATAGCTGCACTAACCAACAAGTAACAGGTAAGTAGCCGGAACACAAAGTCAGTGGTTCGGAGGGGGGACAGCTGAAGTACAACACCCACCAGGCCCCCACTCCCACAGCGCAGCAAGGTGGAGCACTCCCCACACCCATGTGTCAGGCACAGCTGCAGTAACCAACAACTAACAGGTAAGTAGCCGGAACACAAAGTCAGTGGTTCGGAGGGGGGACAGCTGAAGTACAACACCCACCAGGTCCCCACTCCCACAGACCAGCAAGGTGGAGCACTCCCCACACCCATGTGTCAGGCACAGCTGCAGTAACCAACAACTAACAGGTAAGTAGCCGGAACACAAAGTCAGTGGGTCGGAGGGGGGACAGCTGAAGTACAACACCCACCAGGCCCCCACTCCCACAGAGCAGCAAGGTGGAGCACCCCTCCCTCCCAGCACCATGTGGCATCCATTGCATTGCGCACTCAAAAACAACCTGTAGGTGGGAAACTGTACAGGGCGGAGTGTCTGTAGGCATGAGGACTGTACTACGACTGACACATGGGACATGTCACGTAGCAGAGGAACACGCAGCACTGCTCCCAGTCACAATCATGTGACCAATGTGCACACGGACATGTATTACAGAGTCATACCCCACATGACCCATCACAGATACAGCAACACCCAAGGAGCCACGTCTGCATGCACAAGTCCCACTGGAGTACAGACCCACACGGCATGCACTGTGCCACCCATCACACACATCAGCAACACCATCCAAGTCCTGTCCATGTAGTCCTCACTGCCTGTCACCCACACATCATACAACAACGCCCACGTAAGACAGACCGTACTAGAAGTACCAGCTTGGAACCACAATATTGCACACAAAGACAACTGGACCCATGAAACACACAGGCACACAATGCACATTTAACATATCATCCATCTCATCTCACAGCCACAATGTCATGAAAGGTATGACATCCGAACAGCTGGCCCTCATACAGTAGACATGCAAAGATACCTGCCCATGACAAATCAAGTGGCTGCAGTGACCGAAGCGCACGTCACACTGCGAGTAACGACACACATAATATAGTCAACACCCCAAGAGCACAGCACTGATGCACATGTACCAGGGCAGCACGCACACAAAGGAATTGGCCCATCTGCAATACGTTGTGTGGCACACAACAAGCACGAACTCACAACATTGCTACCAATGTGATGTCCATGAATGATAACAGTCAGCAGATATTCCGGCCATGTGAGACAGACACACACCTTTGTCTATGCACTGTCACGTTGCCAGAACACATGTCACGTTCTGCACCCATTACCCACAGCATGTACCCCAAAAGCATATTTCAACCCAAGAGCGTTTAGGGGCTGTACCCCTTTTGGCATCAGCGTACCTAAGCGTTCCATCCCTCCCGCTAAACCATCGTTCAACCCAACATCGTCGATGGTCCTGGAGCACGCATACACACGAGCCACAAAATGTAGGAGCATAGCAACACACACCCATCGGCATTGCTAATCCGTCCCATGCCACATGTCCACATCACACAGACCCATTGCCTAGCCCACGCATACACACATCGTACATCCACACACACGCCATTGGGAAACCTGTGCACGACAGTGCACGAACTGTGAATGTCAGACAACCAATACATACTTTGGTAGGTGCAACACAATGACCCATCTCATTCTCCCCACAGGTGCCGAACTGCTGGATGCTGGAGAGGGTGACAGCAGCCAGCACAGCCAGTCCGCAAGCCCCCGACCCGGACTCATGGATGTAGAGGAGCTGGACACCTCTCCGGACACGGACCACCCAGCAGGCCCATCTGGAGTGGCAGGGCACAACCGCTCCCCAGGGCCCCTCCTGCCCACCAACACATCACCCAGGGCTGCTGACCAGTCACAGACCCCTGCTGCCACAGCCGTTGCGGCCACCACCACCGCCGCAACCACCACCACCGCCGCAACCACCACCACCACGCCATCCCTCGCCACAGCCCCTGCGCAAGGGTCGGCACGGCCGTCGGGCTCCACCCTGGGAGCCAGAGCGAGGACCGTGGTGAGCAATGTGGCTAGTGGGCAGGTCGGTGGCAGCAGTACTGGTAGGAGGAGCAGGGCCAGGCCAATGCCAACTGTGCCTGGGAGCCAAGCCCTGTCGCCAATCGACAGAGTCCTTGGGGCCTATGAAGAAGCCCAAGGCGAATGGGCCAGGTCGGCAAGCGACACGCGGGAGGTCCTTGCGGTGTTGAGGTCCATGGACGCCCATATGGCCCAAATCGCGGCCCTCATGGGCCAGCTGGTGGTGGGGGGGAGGGCACAAGCAAGGCCAGCAACACCACCTCCTCCACCACCTGCTGTGGCGCAGGTTCGTGCAGCATCGCGTTCCCCTGCATCCACAGCGAGTGAGCACTCCTCAACCACCACCAGCGGAACATCAACACCCCCCCCTACCAAACGTGGAAGGGGCCGTCCGAAGAGGAAACAGGTGTCCAGAGAGGACTTCGCCCGCACCAAACGCCAGTGAGTCAGCCAGCCACCTTGACCACCTACTGCATTGACTTGTAATACGATCCTACCCCACACTGCCATGTGAATGGCATGTGTCTGTTGGACTGTGGACATAGAACTCCATGGGTACACCTTGACCATCACGCAGCCATGATCGTCAACTCATTGTCACAGCATGCACCACATTTGTCATCACCTTGCACACAATCACATGTCACCGCTGTTAATAAATACACCTTGATCACAATCGGCTTAATGTGTCCTGGGTTTATTCCACGATGTGCAATCGCCACCATGAGCAGAAATGCATCTGCTGTGTGGCATGTCGATGGGACAGGAGAGGCTGCAGGGACCTAGGGGTGAAAAACAGAACAAGAGTACATTCAATGAGTGTGTCACACACTCATCACACAGTACTTGTCACCAACTACAAGCAATGCACACACATCTCACAGAGCAACAGGGCACAATGCAACAGCCACTGTCAGTGGCATACCAACCTGGACATGGACCATTGACACACAGCACTCAGTGAACAAAAGGCCCCCGTAACAGAGCACACATACACCTGCACAACTACAGCTACATCAGCCGTCGTACATGGTCACTCACCGTCAAGTGAAGTAGCGGGCGATGAGCTGCTGACGCACATTCACAGCTTCATCCTCTCCACTGTCCTCTTCACTGGAGCTGTCCTGGTGTGCAGGCTGGGGCCCTGGTTGATCTCCGTCATCCACAATTAGGGGGATCTGCTTGCGGATCGCCAGATTGTGCAGCATGCAGCAAGCCACAATTATCTGGCACACCTTCTGTGGGGAGTATGCCAGTGCGCCTCGGTGCGGTCCAGGCATCTGAACCTGGACTTGAGGAGGCCAAAGGTCTGCTCAACCACACGTCTGGTCCTCCCATGTGCCTCATTGTAGCGGACATCAGCTGGGCTCCCAGGACGTCGTAATGGGCTGAGCAGCCAGGGTCCATTCGGGTAAGCAGAGTCACCTGGGTGTGAGGGACACAGAGAACCGTTGCAATTCCAACTGGACACAAGACAGCATCGCACAGCCAGCACGCTTACACTACTCCACATACTCACCAACAATCCAGCCACGGTCCGGTTGCAGATTGGTCATCAGACGTGGTAGGATGCTGTTGCGCATGATGTGCGCGTCATGGGCCGATCCTGGGAATTTCGCACACACGTGTGTAATCACCATGTCCGCAAGGCACACCACTTGCACATTCAGGGAGTGCGTGTGCTTCCGGTTGCGGTAGAGGTGCTCTGTGGCCTGTGGTGCAACAAGGCCAACATGGGTGCAGTCTATTGCACCAACGACGTGGGGGATTCGTCCAAGAGCATAGAATGCACCCTTCACTGCCGCCAATTCACGAGCCCTGGGGAAGCGGATGTATCTGTTCCTGTACAGCATCATGGCTGACAGTACATCCCTGAGCACCATGCTGAACATGGGTTGGGACATCCCACCTCCACTGCCCACTGTGTGCTGGAATGACCCAGTGGCGAAGAAATGCAGTGCAGCCATCACCTTAGCCGTGGGGGTGAATGCTGTTGGATAGACCCTGCGAGGACGGAGGTGGGGTTCCAACAAGGCACATAGACGATGCAGGGTGGGTCGGTCCAGACGATATTTGCGGATGACCTCCACATCCACCATGTCTGACAGCAATTGGTAGGGGCGATGAATGTTTGGTCTCCGCCTAGGAAAGATGGAAGTGAACACATGTCAAAGCAACACGCCACATGGCATATTCACATACACAAAACATAAATGACTGAGCAGGCAATTGAATGACAGAACGGCTGACAAGTAGGGACAGCACAGCCACAATACACGTACACAGGTCCCCTGCCAATAGCAATGGACAGTGACACACACCATTGCTATGAGCATGCACATGGGGAGTTAGGCCTTAACAACTTGTAAGGCATGCTGATGGTAACAGACTGCATATTCGGTGAACTGCAACACCACAGCAACATGACTAGCTGCTGTGCATCACACTGCTTCCGAGGCTGGGTGTGTAGGGCACACACCAACAACGCTATGGACACAGGCTGAGCGGCCAAAACAATTGGGACCTGTGGCACGAGGGGATATGAGACAGTCATTGATGTCCCTACTGCACCCTATGTACAGCACTGTACGGATCACACCTCCAGAAACATTGACAGGTGTACACATTGACAGCCCCATGCCAACACGGCTGTGTGCTTGCAACTACACATCACAAGTGACACGTAACATTGCACGTGCCAAGTGGCAGATGTACATAGTGAAAGATGGCATGTGTGTGCATATGCATATCCCATGCTCCCATGCCAATGTGTACATGATGATGTTCCTACATACATGTGGAGGCTGAGCACTGGCCGTCCCTGCCTATGCACACAGCATGTTGTGGCCCTGTCCATTGTGGACCTGCACCCACACGCAAATCATGGCCACACCTGCAGATGCATTGCGCACATTATACTGTGTGGTGCACATGGCATCAGCGTACTGTACCCGGCATGGGCCAGGCCCTCACGGGCAACTCCAATGACCCTCGCGGTTGCACCCTGCGTGTTCCACTGTGGAGGTAGGCGTCCATGGCCAGCTGGGAGCAGGCCAACGTCTGCAATTGAAGCTGCCAGACATGGTACACGAATCGCAGCAGCTTGTACCCACTGAAACGGCCCCAGGGGGTAATATGTGTGTGTGAGTGGGACAGGCATAACCACAGCTACCTGGCACTGCAGCCTGGCACCCCTCGACGACACCTGCTGCTGCCACCACTCCACCTACACGTGGATGACGCTGAGGACATGTCCAGGTCCACTCACCGGCGAGGAGCTGGTGATCCTGGATTCCGAGCTCCACGCACACTGCATATGGCTATTCCTTGCGAAAGTTGTGTGTGAGAGACAACTGCAGTGTGTGTGGGAGTGCATTTGGGGGTCACACATGTCGTTGATCCGCAGCACTATGAGTCAGAGCCTGTGGTGTTCAAACATGCACTGCTCACCATGCTGACTGTAGGTGGCAGTGGTATGTGAGCTCTCGGGCGCTTTGACATGTCTGTCCCTCCCGAGTGGTGGTACATGGCAACTTCATGTCAGACATCCAGTGACACAAACAATTGGCAATGCAGGTCTCAGTGCACTTGTTGCTCTTGTGCATGTCAGGCTGGGGCCATGCTGCCCTTCTCAGTCCCAGCAGGCCTGGCCTGCACATTGACTGCACAATGCCAGTAGGTGACAACACAGACTGACTAGTGGGTTACATGTGTCACCTGTTCAGCACTCTCCGGATGAGCGCAAACTCAGCCCTGTACATTGGTCACACCATGCCTCGTGGAAGGGATGTGTGTGTGAGATAGTGCCACTGAATGTGACCACCGTTGCTGGGTGGGCCATGTGCAGGGCGAGTACGTTGGTTGTTGCGCAGTGTTGGTCACAGTGGGTACACCAACACAGATGTTTTGCCTTGTGAACATTTGCTAGGTCCGCCTGACAATGGACAGTAGATGTGGGCAGACTACACATTGGTCGATGTGCTGTCTATATGCATGTGCCTTCACACCAGGCACAGCTGCCCCTGCACATGTGACCCCTGCTGCCCTCAGTGCTGGGTCTGTTGAGATGATGCGCCATCTGTGCGTGGGGCAGACAGCTCTCCTCACTTCCGTCATTGCCCATGACATCACTTTGCCGCAGGTGACATGGATCATGGAGGGCCCACATGTACGCGTGGGTGGACTACACAAGACTGTCCAATGGTTATCACCCCCAGTCAGTGCTTCGAATGGGAAGGATGTGGTGCTGGTACTCATTTCAATGTGTAGAGTGGGCGGGGCTACATGCAAGACATGGGAAGTTCATCGGCTTCTCTACTAGTTGCAATACACACGAGACACGTCTTTTCATGACCACATCAGGGTCATTCCTTGAACTGACTGGAAGTCAAACAGTCATATTTTACCCTGTCCTCATGGCCTCCCCTCGCTCACCAACATATGCGTTAGCACCTGGGAAGCCAGCGCATGCACAAGCAGCTCCAAACTCGCCCCAGAGAGGCCAAGGAGTGTATGTGTGGGTCCAGTTGAACAAGTGGTCTGTCTCGCGGCATTATGAGTGGCGGGACGCCGTCCACCTGCGTGGTGCCCCGACTCGACACCCGGGCAACATTGACAATGCATGCAAGGCTCCGCAGTCCGGATACACCACCTGCAACACACAGAGGCTGTAGCTGCCCTAGCGGCTCAGGCCGCGTCCAACTGGAGCTCATGGACCCACACATTCACTCTTTGGCCTCTCGGGGGCGAGCTTGGAGCTGCTTCTGCACGCGCTGGCTTCTCTGTTGCAATGGCATGTAACGTGTGTGTGGGGATATAGGCAATGAGTGAGATGGTGCGAGCTACCTTCCGTGACGTCACTCCTGCTCGTGATGTGTGCGTCCCCCCACTACTTCCATTAGACTTGTGCCATACTACTAATTGAGGATGTGTTGCCTGCGTGATGTGTCCAGGAGGAGCGCGCCATGACATCTCACCCACCATGCTCCACTGCCATCCCGTGCCCTGGATTGCCTGTGCAGGTGGACAATGTTGGGGATACACCTGGTAGACAGGGGATGTGAGTGCCTTGGCAAGGGCCTGGCGGACGCACAGCAGTATCCAGCATGTCCACGGAGGGTGGGCTGACGTCTACACCTGATGCAGCATTGATCGTGTGCCCGCCTGTTGTGCACACACGAGTTCACATTCATCCCCAGACAGATGGTCTTTACAAATTCCCAGGAGAGCAGCAATGTACTGTTCCGGAATCCTCCCAACACAGCGTCTTACAACATTGCATGTGCGCACCTACCCGTCACACCCACCCACCTGAGCCAAGCGTAACTCCCGCTTCACATGACACATGTGTGTCTTCCACAGTTGTGCTACTCATTTGCGTTGACATCCAATGACAGTGGACTACATGGTCATCTCACGACTGCCGTGTACTTCACACACTCTCATCCTCTCTCATTTGTACTCGTGGAATGAATAAGCAGAGACACATATTTACTTCAAGCCATGTATTAGGACTTATGTCCTCTGTGATGCAGTATAGTGGACACTACTGGCAGCGAAATGCATGTGGAGGATATACTCAGCATGATTACACATAGCATAGGGTGTAGGGGTACATGTCATCAGTTGTTGACTGTGGGATGTGTGCTTCAGAGTTACAACTGCTTAGCCGTTGCTGTTAATGTACATTTACTAATTACTGTGGAGCTGCTAACTTTGACACAGACAGTATACATTTCGCCTACCAGACCGCTTGACATCATGGGCACAGTACATCTCAGTTCCATGTTACAGGTTTGCTGCTATGGTTACTCATACACACGTGCGTGGAGGTGACATCAGGGCATGGGCTTACGTGCATGCAACGGCGTCCCACTTGTTGTTGCAATGTGGTGGCTACTGGACATGACACAGTCACTGGGGTCATGTTGTTGGGGATGCACTTGTTGTCCATGCAAAAGTCCTGGCACGGAAGTTCAGAGGGAGGTGAGGTGACAGCTCTCACATACTACAGCCGAACGATTACTGTCCACTGACCGGTGCATATGTTCATGGTCGCAGGATACATATTATGGCATAGATGTACGTGCAGTTATGTCCATGTGGTTGCTATACACGAATCCAATGCCTCTGCCTCCCCTGTTCATGCAGAGTTACTGGATGTGATGAGGTACAGAGTGCATGTCACGAAAATATCCGATGTCATGGCAGTGTAGTTGATGGTGTGGTGTTAGTTGCAGGTTGTGTGGTATAGTTGTTGTACTGGTAACTGCTCAGTCCGTGCGGATGCCAGGCATGGGTACGGTGTGGGACATCATTGTTCAATTGAGGGTGTTGCGTCGGGGCCCGACGAATTGACAGGTTGTCAGGAATGCGATACCTTCCAGCAGGGCTTCCATGGCATTGGTGGTAAACATGGATGCCATCCAATGTAGCGGATGGTGGCTGTCAAGGTGTTGGTCGTAAGTTGTCCCTTGTAGGAGCATGATGGGACATGTTGGATGACATTCGATGAAACTGTGATCCAGATTCCGTCGTGTGGAGGCACAGTGGTCCCATTGCAGTGTGGGTCCGATTGCAGCCACATACGCCATGCCCCCATAGGCTGAACAGACCCTGTCGTGGACGTCCAGGGGGTTGAACAGTTGTACCAGGTCGACCATTGGACATGCAGGGTTGGAGAGACATAAATCCACAGGATAGTGGAAAGGACACCTCCGACAGTAGAAGACGGGGATGACGCAGCTGAACAATGCGATGCGGTAAGTCAGTCGGTAACTTACGTTCAGCAAGGCCAGATTTTCACATCCCAATATCTGTATCAGGTAATGTTTGTACAGCTTCATCTGTCCGGCGTAGTTGGGTAGGTGTGGTGCAAGTGCCATTTTGCTGAAGGGCGATGTGATGGCATGCTCCGGCTGTCTGTACAGTCTGCAGAGTGCAACCTCCGACGTTGCTGGGAATTCTGCTATGGTCCTAGGGTGGCAGGGCTTGGGTTATCGTGGCTTGTGCGAAGGACACGGGCCCTCATCCCACATGCTTCTATGAATGGTCAAGGTCAGTGGTGTCTGACTCCTTCCCGATAACTTGCATGTGAACCACATGGGGGAGTGGTATCATTTCTTTTTCCCTTCGGAATGTTCTTTCGTGTTATGCGCTATCTGCCCAGTGGACGGTTCCCTCTGCATGCCTGTGTTGGGCTTTTTTGGAATGATGACTGTGTTGTCCTGCTTGAATAGTTGAGCTGTGGTTTCGGTGTGGGTATGGAAGGCCATTCAGTGCTATCTCCTCTCCCGTGTGTGGGCGGCACGCTGCGTTTCCGCTATGCGTTTGGCCTTGTGTGTGGGTGTTGTAATTGGAGCCACCTGTTGTCGGTCCCCGGGATCTTTGATGTTACGTTTTGCATGTCTTGGTATTGGGTGCAGGGTGGTATCGGTCTTTCTGTGTGGTACTGGCGTAGCTTTTTCCGACGGGGTCCATATTCTGCTGGGTGATGTTGCCGCCGCTGTGTGCTTCGCCATGTTTTGCACACAGGGGTGTGTCCTAACTTGGCGTGACATCACTGACATGTTCGGGTCAGTTGTGTGACGTCAGGTTGGCAACAGTGAATTGCCGGTTGGCGCCATGACTGTGGCAGGACTGTCACGTGACATGTGCGTTCTGGGTGGGGCTGGTGTGTGTGGTGTTTGGTTGTGACCCTGTGTTGTTTGTGTGCGGCGCATACATGGTGCTGCCGTTGGCCTATGCATTGTGCGCATGTGTGGCTGCGTCGTCGGCGCTCCGCTGCGGGGCCGTGACGGGGACGTTAGTTCCTGGTCCCAGGTGGTGTGTCCCCGGTTGTTGCGAGTTGTTACAATTTGCCCGATGTGACATTTGTGGGTGCAGTGGTGGATGTGTCGCGTCCACGCAGGGGTGTCGGGGGGCCAAGTACAGTTTTACCGCACTTGCACTGTGTGAGGTGTTTGCGTGCCCTTGTTGTGTGTCTGCCTACCTGCGTCTCCGCGGTGCGTTGACTCCTAGGTTCTGCATCAGGTAGAGCATGGGGAGAGCCTGCAGTGATGGATTCATGCTCGGGGGGTCCGCCTCTTTGGTATCCGTACTGTGCGTCGGGTTTCCGCCTTGCTTTCACGTGCGGTGTCTCTTAGCCGGGGGAGCTGTTTGGTTGTGGCATCGTAATTTGTACGCCGGGCGGTACGTGATTCCGTCGGGCGGTGTGTCTCCATTGGGCCGCGCCGCTACGTGAATGGGCGCACTTTGATGGCGGGCGGCGTCGCTGGCTTACGGGCGGTGTTTGGCTGACTTTTCACATCCTAATTGGGCGGGCGTGTGGGCTGCGGCGGCCGGACGGTAACTGGTGGTTTTTCCATCCGCCAGCACGGCGGTGGTGCTTCCGCCCGCCATCCTAATAGGGCCCCTTAATACTTATGTTTTAGTCTAGTTAGGATATATATATTGTATTTATTGTTAGGTCGTTGCGTTTTTGGTGTGCTGTAGGTGTTAGTTATATTTTAGTGAGATGTCGTGAGTTAGTGTTTGAGGCCTAGTGTAGACAGACGATAATATGACTAAATATGTGTTGTTTTGTTCATATAAATTAATGTTATTGTATTTATTGAATGTATTTGGGTGTATTTGTGTGGGTGGGTATGCTTTCAACATTTTTTGCAGGTTACTTTTAATCGACTTTACGTTGGAGAGACAGACGCGTTTAAAAAAAAAAAGAAGTGTGTATTAGTTTGTTAAACTAATATTATTATCACACTTTCTTTTATTTTTCCGTATTTCCTGGAGCGAATTTTATATCTTTTTGGGGTTTTTGAGGGTTTCCGTTATTTGGATTTGGCCAGGATGGATTTATATTGGACCTGTTGGATTTTTGCATTTTTTTGGGGGCTTTTTTAAACTTTAACATGGATTAACAGACAGATGTAAGGATTATTACTTGTTGGAATACATCTTCTACAGCTACCTAAACCGTAAGTATATTTTTTTGTATTAATTTGGGTGGGAAATGTTGTTATAATTAATTGTGATATATAGTATATTTTGATAAATATTATTTATTTGTAAATATATTTTTTTAAATTAAAAAATATATATATGACAATTAATTAATATTTGTGAAAATATATTATTAATATATGTGTGTAAAGTGTTTGTTTTGTGAACGAAAAAATGTATAATAGCTGTGGAAATGTAGTTTATATTATGCTTTTGGCTATTAGGGATAGGTAATCTAGGCCTCTTGTTGATGGGTATAGGGTAACCTGACTTTGCAGTAGCTCAAACATTTTTTTAGTTTGCTTAGTTAATTTGGGACATATTTGAGTTACAGATTGTTCCATCCGTAATTCTTGATAGCTTTGTTTTTTTGTATAGATTGTAGTAGTTTTTGTAGGGTAGGTTTACTCTCTGCTTGTTGTTGCTTGGAAGGCATTATGCCATCCTTCAACACTATTATTTGTTTTGGCTTCTTTGTTTAAGGTACTTAGGTACACATTCCACCAAGGAATGTGGAACTTAGGTTGCCTTCTATGCCCTGATCTATGCAGTCTTCCCACCCAGGTGTCCTCAAAGTAGTCTAGTAGTGGGCTTATTTTGTCTCCGTTCCTTTTGTAATAGGGGCTCTCTATTAGAATATTGTAGTGCTCTGCTACATCAGTTACAGGTACATATGCTAGTGCTATTAGCTTTTTAATATGGTAGGCGAAAGTACTGTCTGTAGCATATTGTACACTTAGGGTTGATTTTTGTAGATGTCTCCAGAGACTCTGGTTAAAATGATAATAGCAACCCTGGATTGCTGTGTGTGGATAATTTTTCAGTATAGCATTTATCATGGCTAATTCAAAATCAATAATTATTTTTGAAGGAAAATAATTATTGCTTTCTTGTTTTATTTTACTGAGTATATCTATGTAGGTAGTTTGCTGCTTATTTGGTAATAGGGCATAGATTAATGGAAATTTTTGAATGTTGGTACAATCCATGCACTGTGTACAGCTGGTAGAATGGTTTTGGACAGACTTTGAAAGTTCCATCCATCATCCAGGTGTCACATTGCTGTAATTTAACTAAATTGTTTGCAGTAGCAAACATAATTATTCTTTTATCAGGGCATTTGTTATCAAAAAATATAAATGGTTCTTTAGTGTGAGTAATGCTTAATTCTGGGGAATAACTACTTCTGCAAACGTTTTAGGGGCAGGTATGGTACTTGTAGTTGCTTTTTTTGTCTGGCAATAGTTCTTTTTAAAGAAGCTATGGAGGGTAATTGTCCTGATGCATGTTGAGGTACTTTTAATAGTTGCTCTTTCAGTATTTGGGTGGTTGGTTTATCAGTACTAGTGCTTGCTTCTTTAATACTTTCAAGAGCATCTCTAACCTCAATATCTGTTATGTTTGGGGGTGATTATGTTCTTTTACAGAAAGAACAGTAGTTTCATGAGTAGTAGCTCTTCCATAGCATTTGTTAGAGTAGTATTTGCTACACTTCCAAAACACTTTAAGGCCAGTTTGTTTCTCCTGTGTATAGACATACCCCATATAACATAATAACATTTTATTTTTTTGTGACATTACAAATTCTGCCCCTTTAGTCATGTTGTTTTGTCTTATGCTAGGGGAAATTAAAAAACAAATTTTTTAATATAATAAATACCACATTATTTATTAAATACAGTTACATTTCAGTGAATATACTTACAATGTTTAGTTTGATGTAAATAAAATCGTCCAGGAAATGATTTCAAGCTTTATTTTCTATTTTCTTGATGTAATTTCTGTTGAGAAGAGAAAACAAACATTTTAATAATTGTATTACATTGTTTGTAGATGATAGGGATTTTAGGGGAAAAGGGATCTTTGGGTGGGTATTTAAGGGTGTTTAATAATTGAAAATTATATACTTACTTTTTAATTGTATTTAGTTGTTTATTGTTGATAAAATGATTTTGGATGCTTTTGCAGTTGGCTGTAGAGGAGATAGATAAAAAGAAAATATATATTAGTGAATTACGTTTGAAAAATAATTTTAGGTACCTTGGAAAAAATTATAATATACTTACATTTATTGTTCTTTTATTGGTGAGGATGTTGAAAATATTTTTCTGGCTTTGTAAGATATCTGTAGAGCAGATATAAATGTCAGTAATGAAAGAATAGTAAATTAGGTCTCAGAAATAATTAGGGTTGAAGGTTAGTAGTATCGTTATATTTTAAATACAGTTTTACTTACTTAGTGCAGTTTTAAATATTTCTTCAGTAATGAAAGTTTTCTTTCAGGAAACAGTCGGGCAGAGTTTCACCTTCTTCTTTATTGTAGGTTAGAAGTGTAAAAGAGATGCAAACATTTCATGTTTATATAGTGTTTATTTAATTGGTTGCTTTATGTTATTGGTGTATTTTAAAATGTGAGTATTTGATTCATTCAAGTTAATTTGTTTCTATATAAGGGAAACGCTAATTAAGAACTTGTTAGTAGAAAGTTATTATTTTTTCGTTTGTATTTTTAAAATATATTAAACATTGTTTTGAATGTGAAATGATGCAAGTATTATAGATTTTAAAGTTTTTATTTTATTACTGTAATTGTTTGTTTAGAAAAAAATTTAAGTTTTATATATTGATGTGTTTGCAAATGATTATTTTATGTTATTTAAGTGTTTTATATTGGTTTATAATGTGAATTTATATTTGGTGCTAAACATATATTTAATTGACCAGTTTTTCAATAGTCGATATTTAAAAAAAAATCGATAATATTGATGTCTATATTTTGGTATTCGATATTTTTGATATTTTGTATGTTATTTAAATTTGAACGATATTTAATTTAACGATATTTTGTATTTCGATATTGTGGTGTACGATATTTTTTATGTACGATATTGTGTACTCGATATTTTTGTATTTTTTTAAATAAGTATTGGTAGTCGATATTATTGTAGTCGATATTATGACGACGATATTTTGTCAATACGATATTTTTGTTATCGATATTATGTCAGTGATCCGGTCCTTTGTAGGGGATGGGGAAGCCAGCCATGAAACCTTCTGCCAATTGTTGTCTGTCCGATTTCTTCGGGTAGTTATTTAGTAAGGACATCAGTCTCCCTCCGTTTATGGGGGTAGGCAGTGTTAGCCCCTCTCCCACTCCCTCCGTCCCTCAGTGTGCCACCTTTCCCTGCCGCTATTGCTTAGCATTGCCCTTGTCTCTGCTGGTACCTGTCTCTTGTAACTGTCTGCATTGCACGGCGGGATGGTTGCCCCCGCAGGTCCCACAGCTGTGTTTAAACCTGCATGCAGACCCCCATTTGCATTCATCTTTATCATACTTCCAACATGTCGCCACTGCTTTACTGCCGGTTTGAGATCTGCCTCTGAAACCTTGTCCTTGGCCCTCATATTTCCCTTTAAATCCTGAGGGATGAAAATTGGATTCCCACATGCCTAGCCCTTCCCTGGCTGCCACGATTTGGTAGGGGAAGCCCTCAATGTCCTGGCCAGGTCTGCATCTTCTCTCTAAATCGTTCATCGTACCTCAGCCATGCTTCTCCCTGATACGTTTTCTGTGCTTCATGCACTTTCTGTTCATATAAGATTAGTGCTGCCCCCTTCTGGGGGAACTTTTCTATGAACACGCACGCCAGAGTCCTGAAGGCCTTTAGCCAGTTCTCTATAGTTTTTTCCACTCTGGGTCCGCGTCTATACCTTCAGTCCTCATCCTTTCTTGAGCTGTGAGGTCCAAGCCTGCTTGGCGCACCTCCAGCAAAGAGAATATATCTATAAACTCTTCCTCCAAATTCTCTCTTTCACTGCTAGTGGGATAAAATTTGCTAACCCCAGGAGTTTTGTGGTGGTAGGCGGGTCCCCCGGGGAGGGGCATACATACTCGCTTGCTGGCTTCCCACCTGGGTCCTGCCCCTCACTTGCCCCGACCTTGTCCGGTTGGTCTCCCTCCGGTGGCACCACACTGCCCTGCTTGCTCTGCGTGGCCCTCCCTGAGCCTGTGCCATCTCTGCTCTTCTCCCCTTGTGGGCTTTCCTGCCTGACGCTTGCTACTTTTCATCCCTTCTTTTGCTCATGCCCCTGTCCCCCCGTTGAGCCCTGTACTTGCTTGGGGTCCTCCCCCATAAGGAGCTCCCGGCCCAGGCCAGTGCAACCAAGGCATCCACGCCGCTGGAAAGTGGCTGCATTTGGCCCCATGCTTCCCCCTGGAATACCTGTTGGCCCCTCCTCGGGTTTGCCAGCCAGGGGGGCTGAAGTGACCATGGCCCTTGTGTAGCGTAGCTGCTTACCGCTAATTGTGTGCCATAATTTGTGATTTGCCCGAGTACACCCTCACTGGTACCATTGTGCCCTTGCCCTTTTTTGCACTGCCCGCCCCTTTCGCTTAGTGCTTAATGCTCACCATGTCCGCTGTCCGTCTTGGATCTTGGTAGGCTGTTTGCTTGATGAGGGGCCGCAGAGTTGGCCACAAACCCCTTGTCGTCGCTGCTACCCTCCTCGTCTTCTGAGTCAGGCACAACTTCCGGTGGGGTGGTTGTCTGGATCTTTCCCCTTCCTCTGTTCTTTGGGTGGGGCCTTCTTTGCGGGTTTGAAGGGGGGAGGGGGGGTGTTCCCGCCTCCAGGAGGCGTTTGGCACGGGCCCCTGTCGAGTCCAGCTTCGCCTCCCCGACCCATGATTCATTTGAACTTCCTTTGGAAAAGTGAGATTTCAACTAGTTCCCTCTGTGTTTAATTATATTATCTGACATTATTTGACCTCTGGGATTGGGCTTTGTTGTTATTGGGTGCACTTTGGGCCCCGGACAGTTTGTCTTACCACCCTGTGTTGCTGCTTTGTGTCCTTGGAGTGCCCCTCTTGGTAGTACTACTACTGAGTAACCTCCCCTTGTGTAAATGTGGGCAAATGAAAAGCACAGGATGGGGCCCCAGGGAAATCACATGCAAAAAAACAGCTCTGTAACCCAATTGGCAAAGAGGTTATGGACACGATTGATGTTTTGCTATCTGATTGCCAAGATATTGTAAATTCGCCACCCTTAGGTATACAAAAAAAGTGATTAAATATTTCTACCTTATCCCCTAAACCACTGAGAAGAAATATGTGTGTGATTCCTACTTCATCGTCCATGTGTAGTGGATATTGCAGTATACAGGAAGCTTTTTCATCAGGTTGGACCTACTCTTGACAGGGTTTGCAGTTAAAATACAGCCTACATCCCTAACTTGCTGATACAAAAAAGAAGAAGGAGCTTGAACTAGCACATGGATGGGAAAGTGGAGTTCAAAGTGTCCTAGCCATTCAAAGAGCACTTATTTTCACATAAAACAGCTAAAACATTATTCTTGTTTTCAATTTGAACATCAAAGTAACCAGCAGCACTAGTGCAATACAAACTACATATCAGAAGTCACAGGAGGTGCCTCCTCTGCATGTTAGCTAGAAAGGCGGGCTCAAAAGGAACCTGTTTTAGTCTGTAATCAGAAATATTTACAGGATCGGTAGCACTGTTTGGAATATGTGTTATAAATGTCAACTTAGTCATTTTGCTGTTTAGACGAAGAGCGGAAAACCCAATTTATTAGAGTGGGTAGACTAGCACCAATGACAATAAGGCATAAAGTGGGCTCTCCGTTAATGACACATGGCACGTAAGACCCATTCTGGCCTATGGGGTTCAATGTGTGTAAGAATTACACTCGGGCTGTCCCAACTGACTGGTACGTTGTCGGAGGAGGAAAACCAGATTGTTTTAGCTGATCATGTTGAGGATAATTCTGACAGAGGCGTTCTGAATGTTTTGCAGTTTTTTGCGGAGTTTCTGGGTGATGGCGGCGTAGAGTGTGTTGCCGTAGTTGATTCTGCTGCTAATGTGCGCGAGGGTGACCGTCTTTCTGGACTCGGTGGAGATCCACTTGAAGATCTTTCGGAACAGGCATAGCATGTGGAAACAGGAGGATGAGACGGTGTTGATCTGGCAGCTCATGGTGAGCAAGGAGTCCAGGATAACGCCGAGGTTTTGTGTGTGGTCTTTGGGTGTGGGGGCTTTCAAGTGCTGCAGGCCACCAGGAGTCATCCCAGGTGGAGGGGTGGAGCCCATGATGAGAACTTCAGTCTTCTCTGAGTTGAGCTTCAGGAAGCTGCTCTTCACCCAGGTGGTGACAGCCTTCATCCTGTCGTGGAAGTTGTTCTTGGCCACTGTGAGTTCGTTGGTGAGGGAGAGAATCAGCTGCGTGTCGTCAGCGTAGGAGATGATTTTGAGTCCGTGGTTCCTGACAACGGCTGCGAGCGTGGCCATGTAGATGTTCAAGAGAGTGGGGCTCAGGGAGGAGCACTGAGGCACTCCACAGCTGATCTCTGTGGGTTTAGAGTGGAACAGCATGCCTCATCGCAATGACCAGAAACCAAATGTTTCTGAATGGTAAAGCACCTGTCAATATCGAGCCAGCAGGAATAGTAAAAGGGGTGCCATTGTGTCAACCTTGTGTATTGTCCTTGAGCTGTCCTTGTATGCTTGTACACAATTAGCCTTTCTATCAGGCCAGTGCTGCACTGTCTCAAGGTGCAATCAGTGGAGTGACTCTGACACCTCCTATCAGAATCAGAAAATTCAGAATATCTAATAAATTATCCTCTACTCTTTAGTTTCCTCCGAGATATCTTTAGTCACTTGGGCAAAAGGTATAGAGGATGTGGTACTATGGGGCATAAGCTGATTTGGCATCTCAGTTACTCTTGGCTGTCATATTCACATTCTTCGTACCAGTTCAGGAAAGTCAACCACTGATCTGAGGTAGTTTAGTTTGGGGGTCCTCCAGTCTTTTCTTAAGGTTAATTAAGTATTTTATATCAAAGGTATCTTCCTCTGGAAAGGGCTTGTTTTTATCACAATTAGTGCACTTTATCCAATTCTGGAGAACCCTACACGGGGAAATCCCGCAAAGTAGGATTTTGCTTTTGAGAAAAAACAAAGAATGCCCCCCTCGCCGTGGAAGTTATCTCTCATGGTAAGCGAGAAAATGTGCAGTTTTACCCCCCCCCTTACCCCCATGGTTTTCCTGGTGGTGACAGGCAATAAAAATTACCTGTATGTCTGCCCATCTAAATTAGGTAGGCAGTTATTTAGGTCAACCTCCGATGGCCCTTACTCCGTCGGGCTGTTGGAAGGCTGTAACCACAGCAGGGATGGAAAATAAATGTTTTTGGTTTATTTCCATACATAATTCAGACATAAATATTTAAAAAGTTTTTTATTAAATATTAATGCTCATTTTATAAATGTATTATAGAAAAATAGTTACACTACTATTACGTTTAAAAAAAATCTTTAACTAATAGAAATATATTAAATGAAATTAAATTTATTAAGTTTAAATTAAAAATTAATTTCCATCTTAAAAAACAGATATTTATTATGCATTAATTAAAATTAATGAAATAAGATTAGATATATTTTAATAAATACTATTGTTACGTTATTATTTTAAGCTCAAAATAGGGAATAAAATATTTTATTCTTAAATAATTAACATGAACTATTTATATATATTTTAACAAAAAAATTATTTCTGTTTTTAATAATTTTAACTAATTTAATTTAACATTATTTCCTATGGGAATTTAATTTAATACCCTACCTATTATTTTCTATGGGCGGGTGTTGCAGTACCAGTGGTTGGACATGTGTGGTGCTGGACTTACTACAGTTTTTTTTAGTAGTAACTTACACTTAGATTTTGTGAATAGCCAAAAGTAGTAAATGTTCTCAAAAGTATAAATTACTTAAAAATGTAAGTTATCTTTGTGGATTAGGCCATGTGAGTGCAGTAGGTACCGTAGCCTACCATGCCTCATATTGAAGCTTCACTGATTATTATTATTATTATTATTAGGAAGTTTGTAAAGCGCAAATGGTTACTCCCAACGGAGTGTCCCCGCGCTAGGACAACTGAGAACCCCAAACCCATACCACACTAATCGACAACCTACATAGCCTCTAAGCAAGGAAGGCAGCAGAGTTATTAACGACCGCCCCCTGAGTCACGGAAGAGCCAGGTTTTCAATTTCTTACGGAACCAAGGTTCTGACTCAGATATCCTCAAGTCCACAGGAAGCTTATTCCAGGCCTTAGCTGCCAGGAAACCAAAAGATCTTCCACCCACCCTGGCCCTCCGCACCTTAGGCACAGTCATTCTCATACTGCCAAGAGATCTCAAATCCCGAGAAGGTTGGTAAACCATCAGAAGGGGGTCAGAAAGCGCGGCCCTTTTTCCTAAGGATCCTATGGCTGATACAGAGAGCCTTAAATGTAACTCTAGCCTGTATTGGGAGCCAGTGAAGTTTTTTTAAAGCTTCTCCTACCGGGGCCCTCCTGGGAATATTCAGGATAAGCCTAGCTGCGGCATTTTGGACCTTCTGCAAGATGTTCAGATTTTTAGCGGTCACCCCTAGATACAGAACATTGGAGTAGTCAAGACGAGACGTGACCAAAGCCTGTACAATAGTTCTTTTAGCATCCAGGGGGAGAAGGTCCAGAATCTTCAGCAGCATTTTCAGGATGCCAAAGCAGGTTCCGGCCACAGCAGAAATTTGCTGAATAAAGGAAAGTGCTTCGTCGAACCACACCCCCAAATTTTTCACCTTAGCTTTCGGCACCGGGCAAGGTCCCAGTTCCTCAGGCCACCAATGCTGTGACCAGAAAGAGGGCTGTTTTCCCACAACCAACACCTCTGTCTTCCCTGCATTCAACTGGAGGCAACTCAGTCTCATCCAGTCCATAAGCTCCCTCAGACATGTTTTGAAATCAGCAGCCCTTCCTGATTCTTGTTGTTCTAGGGTCACAACTAGCTGAGTGTCGTCAGCATAGGATACCAACTTGATTCCATGTCTCAACACAATATCTGCCAGCGGGCGCATATATATATTGAATAGGGTGGGGCTTAGCGCAGATCCCTGGGGCACCCCTGGTTTAAAGGACAAACTCTGGACTTGAATGGATGTTGCAGCACCTGAAAGGTTCTGTTCTCCAAAAAGTTCTTCAGCCACATCCACGTGACACCTCCGACCCCGACCTCTCCTAGCCTCTCCAGCAGGAGGCCGTGGGACACCGTGTCGAACGCGGCACTCAAGTCCAGGAAAACCAGAGCAGTTGTTCTACCTTCATCGGCAGCAATCCTCAGCACTTCAGCTGCTAGAAGAAGAGCAGACTCTGTGCCATGCATTGGCCTAAAACCGGCCTGGGTGTCATGAAGAACCTGCCTCTCTTCTAAAACCTCGACAGTTGGCTATTCAGATGTTTCTCTGCAATTTTTGCCACATAAGGAAGAAGAGATATAGGTCTTAAATTTTCAGGGATAGCGGGGTCCAGTGATGGTTTCTTCAGCAGCGGGACCACCATAGCGTGTTTCCATCTGCTAGGAACCAGACCAGTACTGAAGGACAGGTTCATAAGTGAGGTGACAACAGGGGCAATTATGTTTTTCCCTAATTGGAGAAATTTAGGGGGATCGGGTCCAAAGGTGATCCCGATTTCACAGCCTCCATCAGCCCCAAAACCTCGCTTTTCCACCAGAGGACAGAGGATAAACTTATCCTCGGTCACAGGTGCCTCCGTATTAGACACAGGAGCATAGCTCCTACTACTATCTGGGAAGGAGGCAGATATCCGGTCGATCTTATCAATAAAATAATTGGCGACCTTATCACAATACTCCGTAGAGGCAGGGAGTGCAACAGTCACTGCTCCAGAGAGGACAGTTGTTTCACTACCTGAAAAATGGTCTTAGAAGAATGTTTGGCTAACTCGATTTGCCCTGTATAATATTCCCTCCGCACTCTCTTAATATGGCGATGGTAGAGCTTCAAGGCATCAAGATATTCCTGTTTATTTACATCCTGATAGTTCTTCCTCCACTGGCGCTCAAGATGCTTACATCTGGTTTTCATTAGTGCCAACTCTTCCGAAAAGCACTTCGCCGAAGCGGAAGTACGGGCATTTTTACATTGTTTGAGCGGTATCAGGGAGTCAACCGCCTTCGTCATCCAGCTAAAAATAGAGTTATCGGCTACCTGGCTGTTGTCCCCTAGATCAGGAGGACAACTCGCCAGAGCTTCTTCAAAGGCAACCTGGGTAAGAGCAGACCATTTCCGAACCATTATAGGTTTACAGCCCCTGTCCTGCAAGTGAAGGGTCGGACCTAATATCAGTATATTAAAAAACAATAAAAAGTGGTCTGACCAGGCTACGGGGAGGGGTGGAAGAGCAGCTGACTCTGTGCAGTTAGTGAAAATATTATCTAACGTATGGCTTTTGTTATGAGTGGGGGAATGTACCAATTGAGTAAGGCCGAGTGCCTGAAGACCTGATACAAACTCAGCCGATTCTTTACAGCCATTGTTTTCAAGATACAAATTAAAATCTCCGACTAAAAAAAAGTTAGAGTGACGAAGGGCATATTGTGGTAGTATTTCCAAAAGCTCATCAATAAAAATTCTCCCCGAGCCGGGAGGTCTATAGATGAGGAGCCCAGAAACAGATCTGGAGCTAGTGATAGTTAAATTAAAAAATGCTGCTTCGCAGCTAGACAGTTGCAGTTTATCTAATTTAAGCTGAAGATCTCTCCTGAAGATCACCGCAAGGCCCCCCTCTGGCCAGCCCTATCCACCCTAAGAATCGCATAGCCTTCTGGTAAAGCATCCAGAATATCTGGAGCGGATGCGTCATTAAGCCATGTTTCAACCAGGAAGAGTCCATCTGGTTTTAAATCAGTGAGAAGATCGTAGACTTCACTGCTGTGTCTACTTAGCGACCTACAGTTAAGAGAGAGACAATGCAAAAGGGTGCTAGCAGTTCTTGACGCTTCCCTTTTTCCCCTTGGTACTACACCAGGTGTCACCCGAAAGCCACAGTGCTCGCAGTCTCTTCGGATTAGGGTGTATTAAGGCTGAAACCGGTTGGGGTTTCTGTTCAGAGGGAATGTGGCCTAACACTTTGGCTGCACTATTCCTATTATAGTACGATAGTGTTTGAATTGCTTTTAGTCTCAGTGATTAGTAGTGCAATGACCAACAAATGCCATAGACTGGAGTGCAGCCCAGAATAATTGCTAGTAGTAGTGCTTAATACAAGAATTTCTATAATTTCTCTGAGAAGAGAATAGGCTATAACCTAACCCAGGCTTGATGAGCTTCCTCATGAAGTCATCAGACCTGGGAAGATGCACCATATGTGTAATGTGGATCTATGCCTTTATGTGCCTAACTATTTTTAGGGAATTGTTTTCCATAAAGGTTAGAGAAAGATGGGTTTATGACATTCCATGACTATGACAAATCCATTTTCAGGAATCAGCATTGGAACTTCCTCTATCTTTCTCCAAGACAAAAGGTTTCTGTAAATGCCATTATGACCTGCTCAGTGGTGCAACAACAAACAACAAGGGGGCTGATTCCGATTCGGGCCGGAAATCTCTCCGACCGAGCCGGACCCGGAGAGATTTCCGACCGAATCGGACCCGTGCAGCCCGACCGAACGAGTATGATGCGCACGCATGCCATCGGACTCGAGTCTGTCGGACTCCCATTGCAGTCAATGGGAGCCTGTCGTACAACGCGTGACGCGGGCTCCCATTGACTCAATGGGTGCGAGGCGGACAAGGGCGCCTCTACAGCGTGTATACGCGGCGAAGCGACTCACGCCGTACACGCACAGGTAGGGGGACCCATGGGTCCCCCTGTGTGCGACTCGCGTGGCTACTGCAGCACAGGGGTCCGACACGGACCCCCAAAGTACGGCTCCGACTGCTCTTTGGAGCCGGAGTGCGTGGCTCGGCCAGGACTGCTCCGCGGCGCGCATCGTACTTACCCGGCCGGGGAAGGTCTCCATTGCGCGGTGCGAGCCGAGTCCGAGCGAGTCGGTCGGTGCGGTTAGACCCGGGAACGAGTCGGTCGGAGCGGTCGGGACGCCCGGACGAGCCGGTCGGCGATTTCGCATCGCACCCGCCGCCCGGACGCGCGCACGAATCGGTCGGGCAATAGGGCTCCGAATCGGATCCGGTTAGCCGAATCCGATTCGAGCCCTACCGGCCGAGATCGGAATCGGCCCCTATGTGTCCTAAAAATGTAGTGTATGGTCCTGAGATACGGCAAGCAAGCATAAGCGTTCCACCCCCAAGAACACAGGCTCAATGACTTGCTGCTGGTGCCTCTAGGGGAAGCCTGCAGAGATGGTACCTCCTGAGGAGGAGGGGGTACGGCTCATCTAAATCAGTGGGCTGTTTCACCTTGTGCTAAACTCCTGACTTCCTCCAAGCTGAGATGAACACTGTTACACAGATGATATCTGAGAAAAGTGTTACAATGAAGCATTTCCAGATGCCTCTCCTGTATTTGGCAGGTAACCCCATGACTTTATAAATGTGGGGCTATGACTCTGTGGAGTAAATGGCGGAATGTCACTCTATAGAGAGGGCCGAGTGACTATAGTAGAAATAGCAAAAAGGCAAAATTAGGGCTACCCTATAATCTCTGAAAGAGTCCGGGTATTCACTAACACAGCAAAATAGTGCTCCAAAGGGAACAGTTTTTTCAGTAGTTATGCATGCAAAAAATGAACTACATATAAGACAAGACCTGTGACCGAACAGTGGTATATAGCTAGGTAAATTGGCGCCACTCAGGATAATCGCACATATATTGGTACAAGAAAATGAATATTAAAGACGGTGCTGGAAGGTGAGGAGAACCACCAACCTCCCCCAAAATGCGGCCAAGGCCAACACAATAAACACATAAATTCCTCAGCACACGTCTGTGGTGTATCAAAACTTATTAATTGCTAGATGTATGCATAAAATCAACACAGTGTTGTGAGTTCTTGTTTTTCTTTCTTTATTCTTTACTTCTTGCTTCAGCCAACACGTGTTTCGTCGCATACAATGGGAAATCGTCCCACGACTTTCTCAAGGCTCTACAATCTTCAGTATTTTCCTTTCTTATGTGGTGATAATTCCAACCCACATAGGGTACAGTATTTGACACCAACGTTTAAAAAATCGATTCCTCATAACAATAGGATCTCTGTCCGACCCCAATCACGAGCTCGTAAAGTGGACGTATCCGTCCTCAACGCAGCCCATCTCCGACTCTCGAGTACGATCTCATAGAGCCTTGAGAAAGTCGCGGGACGATTTCCCATTGTATGCGATGAAACACGTGTTGGCTGAAGAAAGAAGTAAAGAATAAAGAAAGAAAAACAAGAACTCACAACACTGTGTTGATTTTATTCATACATCTAGCAATTAATAAGTTTTGATACACCACAGACGTGTGCTGAGGAATTTGTGTACATATAAGACAAATAAATCTAATATAAGGGCTTGTTGGATTGAAAACAAATAAACACTTACTATTTAATCATATACATCTATTTTACTTCACTCTAAAGGCACAGAGGAACAAGTCACAATTTCTTAAAATACGGGTGGTGCCAGAAGAAAACCAGCGAGGTGGCAACCCAAGTCAGGGGTCATTAAGGAACTTCTAGAACATTTAGAAGTGATTTTATAAATACTGTTTTAAGTATGCACTGAAAAGGGGAAACATGTTGGCTTTAGGTGATATTCTCTATTTTTGTTCTAGCCGATACATTAAAATATTCATGTTGGAAGCAAATGGCCCTGTGGCAACCCTACCTCATCTCTGAGGCAAGCTGCATTTGGGCAGTGTGTATTGGGGGAGTGGGGACAAGGTGTCATCTGCCATTGTTGCAGCAGGTGCAGTGGCACCAGGGCCCAGGGCAGTGAGAGTCCTTCTACACCTCAATTATGTATGTTTCTGTGTGGGGGTTCTGAGAGCGCTTATGTGTTTTAGTCTGTTTATGATGCACACAGTAATATTCTGTGGGATGGGCCATACATTATACTGTCCAGATAGTGGAGTGCATGCCTCATTGGATGAGCTACCACAAAGGAATCATAAATGGCTGGCCATTATCTAAAAAATAAATGTGGTATTACAATGCCTAATAGGGTATGTGTTTCTGTCTGTCCTCTTTCTGATGCTGTGGTAAAATAAATAACCATGTTATCTCATTTAAGATATTGTGTTGGGCTGAATTTATTCTCAACAGTACAGCAGGGTTACAAATGTGAGCATTTCATATTCTGATATCTTGTTACAGTACACTGCACATTCCCAGGTTATAGTCTGGCTCATTGGAATTATGTTGTTTTGCTGCTGTGGTGTTTTCCACATGATCCATCATCTGCTGCATAATCTGCAGAGTTGAAAAACAATGTTTGTAGCTCAAACAGTTCAAAGGTTACAAAAAATGCTACAACTTGTGATTCTGCACAGTTGAAGGCCCTTCGCAAAGGCTGACTGGTCACTTTTCTGTTGCTTATTGCTATGCTTGGTTGTTAAACTTGTACTGATGAGGTGCAACCTATGTTCAGACAGTGTTAACAAGTGTAAACGAAATTACAAAATAATGAAGTAATACTATTACGGCACATAATTTGCCTTTTCTTACCACACAATTTATTCAACCCTGACACATAGAGCCCTGATTACGATCGCCCGACACTGCAGCGGTCTGGAAACTGCTCGACCCTAGGTCGTCGGGTCCGACCTGGGTATTATGTATGGATGGTCGCAAACATGCATTTTACAATGGAAGCTTGTGCGACGGGTGGAAAAGACCCGCATCACAAGCTTCCATTGTAAAATGCATGTTTGGAAACATCCCTGCACCATTTGGCAGGCACCTCACGGTGCCTGCTACATGGTGCAGGGATGTTTAGGGGGCACGATAGGTGGCCCCCATTGCAGAGGGCCAGAGGGGAAGGGATCCTGCTCAGGCCCCCAAAAAGACTTTACGACAGCCTTTCCATGTCGGAAAGGCCAACATGAAAGGGTTGTCGGAAACTGTCATCATAATTCCAACATTGGAGCCGAGCCTGGCTCCACCGTCATTAGGGGATTATAGTGTGTTCTGATGCACCGACAGGCTCCTTGAGCCTGTCGGAAGATCCGCAAACGGTCCCTCCACCTGATGCCTCCGCCGGCCGCATAATAATTTGGCGGGCGGACTACAATGTCAGATGCCAGGAAGACTGCAACCAACGGTCGGTCGGTTGCTGTCCGCCCGACATCAAAATCGGGCTCATGGTGTGGTCCTACCCTGCTGCATAATTTTAGTGGCCCTGGTTGCAGTGATCTTACTCTTTGTCTAATCAGATCCAGTCACAAAGGGACTGATCATAATTCAGTTCAATAAACGACTACCATGGGTTAAGTAATGTGTCGTGATCTACACACAGTGGCGTTAATGCTAATTATCCAAACTTACCTCATAGCTAAATAATTCAATGCAGAGGTATTTTTAAAAATGGACATCTCTAAACGTTTGCCACAAACAAAATATGAATTTCAGATAAACACATAGGGGCCGATTCCGATCTCGGCCGGTAGGGCACCGAATCGGATTCGGCTGAACCGGATCCGATTTGGAGCCCTTTTTCCCGACCGATTCGTACGTGCGTCCGGCCGAGCGAGTACGATGCGAGCGCGTGCGAATTCGCCGACCGACTCGTTCGCGGGTCCCAACCGCTCCGACCGACTCGCACGGACACGACTCGCACCGCGCAATGGAGACGTTCCCCGACCGGGCAAGTACGATGCGCGCCTCGAGCAGTCCGACCGACTCGCGCCGTCCGGCTCCAAGACGCAGTCGGAGCCGTACTTTGGGGGTCTGTGTCGGACCCCCCTGTACGCGTAGCCGCGCGAGTCGCACACAGGAGGACCCATGGGTCCCCCTACCTGTGCATGTACGCCGCGAGTCGCTCGAGGCGCACCCGCTGTAGGGGGTGCCCTTGTTCGCCTCGCACCCATTGAGTCAATGCGAGCCCGCGTACGCATTAGGTACGACCGGCTCCCATTGACTTCAATGGGAGTCCGACCGACTCGAGTCCGATAGCATACGTGCGCATCGTACTCGTTCGGTCGGGCTGCTAGGGTCCGATTCAATCGAAAATCTCTCCGGGTCCGGCTCGGTCGGAGAGATTTCCGGCCCGAATCGGAATCGGCCCCATAGTCTCTATGAACTTCTCAACAAAAATTTTATACAGCTATATTAAAACTAAACATGTACAATTTTTAAGACAAACTTTCATCTATTCTATTTGATCACACCTGCTTAATAGTGTTTGTTTACTTTTTACATTTCATAGCATAGGACTAGCTTTGAAAAGGCACTATGTTACAATGAGAGGTCGCACAGCTGATGATCCATGCACAGAAACTGTAGAGCATGTGGTTCTTCAACTTTCAGGCCCTTAAGCTGTATCACATCCACATTTAGAAAATATATGCAGTCTGTGTCCTCTGTTCCAAATCCATAATACAGGGTGGACTCACAGGTAAAGTGATTCCCTCATTTGCATAGGGCCATGCCCCCTTGCAAATGAGGGAATTCCCTCTGAAGAACCACTGGCTCTGCATGTGCACCAGCATTATCAGAATTTCTGAAGGGTCTGCCAAAGTGTCTGCTTATTATGTCCCCTGGACACTCTGGGGCCGATTCCGATTCGGGCCGGAAATCTCTCCGACCGAGCCGGACTTGGAGAGAATTCCGACCAAATCGGACTCTGGCAGTCCGACCGAACGAGTACGATGCGCACGCATGCACCCGGACTCGATTCGGTCGGACTCCCATTGAAGTCAATGGGAGCCGGTCGTACAACGCGTACGCGGGCTCCCATTGACTCAATGGATGCGAGGCAAACAAGGGCGCCCTACAGCGGGTACGCGTCGAAGCGCATCGTGCCGTACAAGCACAGGTAGGGGGGACCCATGGGTCCCCCCTGTGTGCGACTCGCGCGGCTACGCGGACAGGGGTCCGACGCGGACCCCCAAAGTCCGGCTCCGACAGCTCTTTCGAGCCGGACGGCGCGAGTCGGTCGGACTGCCTCGCGGTGCGCATCGTACTTACCCGGCCGGGGAACGTCTCCATTGCGTGGTGCGAGTTGTGTCCGTGCGAGTCGGTCGGAGCGTGTTGTAGCCGCGTTCGAGTCGGTCGGCGATTTCGCAGGCGCTGCATCGTACTCGCCGGCCGGACCCGCGTACGATTCGGTCGGGAAACAGGGCTCCGAATCGGATCCGGTAATGCCGAATCCGATTCGGAGCCCTACCGGCCGAGATCGGAATCGGCCCCTCTGTCTCATACATCTCCAGAAGGTTACCTCTTTAACTGTCATTGCCAGCTTTACAATTGTCAGATATGAAAACTGCTCTCAGTTCTCAAGAATGCTGCATTCTTTTTTTCCAAATGTGTTGCTGTTTTTCATACTTTTTTATCAATGAAAGTACACCGCAAAAGAATTACATTGAAATAAATAGTCGCAAAGTTCACTGTGTGCAAAGAAGTAAGTGCTGGGCAACTTGCAACGAGAAAATAGCCAGTCTTCCTAGTGAGAAAATGTTAAGGTTTGGGTATGGTAACAGGGACCTCCTTAAACTTGAATTAGTATTACAATCTGCTTGGTATCCAGGTCCTTGTGTTAAAGCCTGGACTGCTGAAAACTTTGAGGGATGGGGCTTACGAGTATAGAAATCAGTTCTTACTCTCAAATAGATCTCTTTATGCTCTGTACGCCTGTTTGGAAGAAGATTTGATGTAAATCTGTGGATGTCATTTAGGGGTCAGCAGAGGTCGTATCTGTGACCCCTGGCTTGCCCTTTGCGACCCCTGGTACTGGTTTTTTGATCCCTGGCCTCAGAGGTGTCAACATAACTGAGGCTGCTCGCCCTTGTAGGACTCAGGCTCCACCCTCCTTTTGGGCCCATTTATTATTATGCTAATAGTGAACAATTGGACTTTATTCACTATTAGCTTAATAATATATCAAGCAGCAGGAGCTGGAATTGAGCCTTTTCTGGTAGCTGTGGCAAGTCAAATAATAAATTGCTTTTAAATGCATGTTGTGTTCATGCGGGTAAGAGTGTGTTTGTGTGGGGGCGTGGCTTAAGCCGAGCAGCAAAATGGCCGCTAGTTAAGTGTGCTCTGCCGGCCGAGCTACAAATCCGGCAATTATCCTGACTGTAAGGGACGATCCCTCGCCATACTTCAACGCATCTAATAGAGGTCGAGCCTGCAATCCCCCTCCCACAAAAGCGGAACTCACCGACGCTGTACAGCAGCAGATTGAACGTCCGGAGCTGAAGACCTAACATAGCGAGAGTCCACGGCCCTCCCGTAGACGCGTATCCGTGCGGTGACGGACCGCGCGGCTGCGCCATCCGTACCTGCTGACGCACCTTACATCTGCACTGCGGGGACCGGCTTGGGCGCCGCTGGCGAGGTGGTGCACCCGGCCTGGTTCATGGAGGCCCCATCCATGCCACACCGAAGCGGGAATCAAAGCTAAGCGATCGGCTGGAGGCCTTGTATAGGCAGGGGGCGACGAGACACTTTGAAGGCGGGCCTGGTGCCGGAGTTGGACCCGCACCTAAGAGACATCCAAACACTGCGTCTCGACGTGCCCGTCTTGCAATGCCGCTGGTTGAACTGGACCGTGGCCGGCAGCCGAGCGGGCCCGATCCGTCCTACGGGAGCTGGAGTGTGCAGTCCAGGCACCGCCAGAACACCAGAAGGGACCATGGATAACTCTTCGCCTGCAGTGCTCGCACCGCGTGAAGGTTGGTGTACTGCCTTCCAACCCCCGATTCCGCTACACTGCCCATTTGCTCGCCAGAGTGGCTTTCCCTCAAAGCCGCTGCGAGGTCCTGGGAAAAGAACCACGATCACCCACAAGCTCAGCGGGAGGCTGCCATGACATGAACATAACAGCACCTTAAAATATTACCTTCAAGCAGCTCTCTTTGCCAAATATCGAACTCTTTAATTTCAAATTGACAATAAAGCTTTCCGCCATTTGCAACAGGCGACAGCCGGCTGTGACTCGGGCTGGCCACCGCGCGGCTGTACCTTTGGATACAACGTTAATCGCCGCTAATTACATGCTCGGCGTTCCAACACAACTAGGGTCACATTAGCAGTACGCGCCGAGCTGCATAAGTGAAGTCGGCGGTTGCACACCGTCCACTATCCCTCAGAGGACACCAGGCACCCTATATTTATCTTACGCCAAGCCCTAACGGAAGCCAGCATCAACCGATTCACACGTTCTCTGGCACTCTTCATCAGACACTCATACGATAAAACAATGGGGAAAACAGATACTAAGCAAACGAAAATATTGTTCGATAGCAGAAGATCTACCCGAACTGCTGAAACCGAAGGGGGCCAAGATACAGAATCATCAACAAACAATCCCCCAGATACACAAGAAGACGACATACGCAGCATTTTACTGGAGGTCAGTACCAGCCTCAAGGCTATAGACGACAAACTCAACAAACTCTCCACCCAACTTGATCAAGTCCGGAGCCGCGTGGACACTCACGAAACACGCTTAGACCAGCTGGAAAATAGAGCATCTGACGCTCATGACTTCCAGGTAGAATCAAAAAGCACCTATTACACATGGAGAAGGTCTTGAATGTGATCAGAGCAAAGAATGAAGTCCTTGAAGCGCGCTCAAGAAGGAACAACATACGCGTTCTTGGTATTCCCGAGACTACCGCAATCACAAACATGGAAATATTCATTGAAGGCCTTCTGTGCGAACTGTTTGGCCAAGACCTATCGACCATGTTCATTGTGGAGAGAGCGCATCAGACTCTGGCCCCCTGACCTGCAGTGGGTGCTACCCCAAGGCCCATTATAGCTCGTCTGCTAAACTACAGGGACAGAGATGCGATTCTAAAGAAGTCCAGAGAAAGGGGGAACATTACCCATCAGGGCAACAGTTTATCCTTCTTTCTGGATTTTACACCCACAGTGCAAGCAGCCAGACGCGAATTTGGACCTGTCAAGCGCCTCCTCCAGAAATCTGGCACAACATATGGACTCTTTTACCCTGCAAAACTGAAGATCACACATGAAGGAGTACCGCACTATTTCACCGATGCGAAATCCGCACTTAAATTCGCTAAACACATTGATAAATCGAAGCACAAGACTCCAGCTTCAACCAGTCACTCTACTCCAGATGCAAATCTAAGCGACAATGACTGATCTATGTGGTTAATCGAACAATATATGATGAATATTGATCACGCTTCTAAACTTGTCATTCAGGTAACAAATAGGTTGGGCGGTGCCGGGACTCGACCCCGTCATACTACAGGCTACAGCCTGAGAAAACCTGGGGATAAGCTCCCTTTAGCCAATCTCTGAATGCTCGGCCACCCTTCTGGAAGGTTGGGTCGTACACCGACGACCCCATGGCCCCCGGGAGATCTCCCTTTGAGCACTATTAATGTTTACTGTTTTAGTAGTGGGGGTGGGAGGTGGGGGGACTACAGTACTCAACCTATTTGGGGGGTTGGTGTGGGTGGGGGTGGAGGGGTTGTTACGAAGTTCTTACTGGTTCATGCAGAGGCACACAAGCAACTTTTTTTGCTACAATTCGCTGTTCCACACTACAGCATAGGTCCTTTACCCACACGACACCAGATGCAACATTCTCGAAAACGGCTCTGTCATGCTGAGACAGCTGACATTTACTTCAGTGACACTTAGAGATATCCGCAATAACCCTACATTTGACAATTGACCATTTAGGATGGCAACAACCAATTTCTTTACCAGGAATAGCCATGGCCTTAACAACCACAGAAAGGCACGACTCGTCCACGCTTTCCTAGCTAGACAACAGGTAGATATATGTTTCCTCCTGGAAACCCACTTAAATTCTACTGATACAAATAAATTGAAGCATAGGCGCTGGGGTGAATGTAATTCTTCTACCTACTCCAGCTACGCGAGGGGAGTGGCAATTTTGATACGCAATGGTATTGATTGGACGTTGACGCAATCACATACAGATTCAGAAGGGAGATTTATTATTTTAAAGGGGTCTCTGGGTGGAACACAGATAGTTATGCTTGCCATATATGGACCAAATGTGGACAACCGGGACTTCTTTCATGATGTATGGGCGTATTTGTTGTTATGGGATGTGACACGGTGATATGGGGGGGAGATTTTAACGCAATCCTATGTGACGACCTAGACAGATTGGGCGCTGCCCGCGCTCTCCATCCCCGCTCATGTCACGCACTCAACACGATCATGTTGGACGGTCATCTGGCAGACATATGGAGGCGACTGAACCCACACAAATGGGAGGGAACCTGTATCTCTTCAAAACATAACTCCTTGTCCAGACTGGGCCGCTATTTGGTCTCTGGACACCTAGCAACATGGACAGTAGACACACAGCACCTACCAAGGACCCTATCTAACCACTCCCCGTGTACTCTCAGGGTCATACTCCCTACATCTATTAAACGCGAATTCACGTGGAGACTTCCTCCCCACGCTCTGCTAGATGCAGCATTCCAGGCAGAAATCAAAGAGGACATTGTTGAATATTTCTCCTTAAACCAGGGGTCAGTATCATCCCCCTCCGTTCTATGGGAGGCCTTCAAAGTCGTCATAAGGGGGAAATGTATAGCTCGCCAAGCGGGGGTGTTGAAAGCCTTACGTGGCACACTACAGAAACTAGAAGCTGAAATTAGAACACTAGAACTCCAATACTTCGACACTAATGACACTTCACTCCTAACACCCATCTGTGAAAAAATTTCTGAATTCGAAGAAGTAGCAAACAGAGAATTAAAATTCCTCAGGAAGTTTGCCACGGCTAGGTGATATGGAGAAGGCGACAGACCAGGCAAAACGCTTGCAAATATACTTAAACCTTCGCGAAGCTCTCCATATATAGCATAACTCTTAGACGATGACAATGAACCCATCAGAGGCCCCAAAGAAATACACGATCACCTCACCGAATTCTACACCTCATTATATACTTCCATAACACCACACGTTGATTCCGAATTAACTCCTTATCTAGACTCTCTGGAGCTGTTATGGCTCAGCAATGCCCACAGAGAATATTTGGATGAGCCTTTTACCGTAGAAGATATAACTCAAGTGATTAATAGTCTTCCCACTGACAAAGCTCCTGGCCTCGACGGCCTAACAACTGCCTTCTATAAAAGCTATGCCACGCTCCTAGCCTCTCATCTCATGGAAATATACTCAGAATCCCTGCAGAACGGTTCACTCCCCCCAACTACCAGGAAGGCGGTCATTTTAACACTACTCAAACCGTGCAAACCCCCAAATAAGTGCGACTCCTACAGACCCCTTTCCCTTATCTATATAGATAACAAGATTTATGCAAAACTTCTCGCAAACCGTTTGCAGCCCCTAATACCATTTATCGCTCGGCCCAATCAATCCGGGTTTATACCAGGGCGCTCCACATCACATAATCTGAGAACCTTTTTCTCCATCTTAAATCGACTGGACTCCCAAACCCCTGCCTTGGCGGCGTTTCTTGACGCCACCAAGGCTTTTGATTCGCTTGAATGGCTATACCTCTTCACCATTCTTGCCAGACTGGGACTAAGCCCTCTATTCATAAGACAGATCAGGCTTTTGTATTCCGACCCAACCTCCAGACTACGTGCAAATGGATTAACTTCAGCACCATTCGACATTACACATGGCACCAGGCAGGGGTGCCCTCTGTTGCCCCTCCTGTTTGCCATTGCTATGGAACCCCTTGCGGCAAGGATAAGGCAACACCATAAAACACGCGGGCTTGACTTCTCCACCAGAGATATAATCATATCGTTATATGCTGATGACATCACTCTATATCTCAGAGATCCATTCGATAACCTGCACCCAGTCCTCCGTGAACTCACTAAGTTTGGGGGTCTCTCTGGCATCCATATTAATTGGTCCAAATCCTACTTGCTTCCGCTCACTAACACAACGGTCCCTTTGAAGTCAGATTACCCTATCCAATGGGCGACTGGTCCGGTTCGCTACTTGGGCATATGGCTTAGCACTAATATTCAAGATATTTGGGACATGAACTTTGGCCGCACACTAACATGGCTAGAAGATAAGACGGTCATTTGGTCTAAACTCCCCAAGCCGGATGCATTGCTATCACTAAAATGATAGTCTTACCCAAATTCTTATATTTATTTGTCAATTTACCACTGCAACTAACCCAATCCCTCCTGAAAACTCTTAGATCTCTAATGATCTCACTCGTATGGGCCGGGAAACAACCACGTATATCCTGGGAAGTGCTCACGCTCCCATTAAACCAAGGCGGACTGGGCGCACCTGACCTAGCCTTATATGCCTTCTGTGCACAGGCGCAGTTTTTCCATTACTGGATCTTTACCACCCCACTTTCAGCCCCATGTGGCAGCTGAAACAGACAATGAGGCTCCGGTACCCTTAGCGGTGGCTCTTTACCATTCCCATAAACGCCAACACGCTACCCTAAATACTGCAAAAACACTACGCTGGGCCTGGGATAGACTCCACCTACGCGCGGGACACATGACATTATACGCACCATCTATTATACTCGCGCAAAATCCACAGCTACCTATACTGCAAGACAAAGGCAACTCCACGCGCGTGCACAACTTAGGTTGGGACACCTTTGCTGATTTATATCCCAACGATAACTTCATAACTCCTCCTGCGGCAGCACCGGGAGATAGCTCCAGATTCTCCGACTTATTGTTATACTACAGTATTAGAAGCACATGCCTCAAGCTTCACAATACATTTCCTTCCCCCCAACTTCTTCCGGCCCTTGAGTCAGTGCTCACAAACCCTTCACCCAGCAAACTCATTACCTGCCTCTATAGCTCCATGCAATGCCTGCCTGCCATATTACAAGTTCCATAGGAAATAATGGTATTGTAATTTGGCAGACGGGATATCCATCATTTTAGTGAAGGACTATTCCATCTGCCAAGATCGTAATCAGGCCCTTAGTCTCTGAAATGGAAGTCTAAAACATTCAGCGGGGCACCAAATAGGGGTCCACGACCTGAGATAGCTGCTGGACGAGGTCCCGGTGAAGCAGCAACATTTTGGTGGCAAAGCTTTGAGCAGGAGAAATGTGAATTTAGAGTCCAGGAAGATTCCTCGCTGCCAAACCATATCAAACATTTTATATTGTACCTCTAACAAGTGTCATTCAAGTTTTCATGACCATATCTTGCAACCAGTATTCATGGCTCCATACCACACCGCATACAACGTTCAGCTGTGTACAGTGGGCTTAGAGCACAGACAATGGACTCTGGTCACAGGCCTTATGCATAGGCTTTGAGTATAGACAAAGGCCTTCAGTTATGGTCTGATCCCAGTATCCATTGCACATGGCCTTCAGCGGTACTCAAGGGTCTTCAACCATGGGTCAGTATCCAGTATCCACCCAAGGCATCAGAACCTACTGAACATGGTCTTCGGCTGTATGCAACAGGCTCTAGGCAATGACACTGAACTCTGAACAAAGGCCTCATGGCCAGCTCTCGGACCCAGTTGAGGGTTCCTTTACATGGCCATCGGTCAGACATATGTAGCAGTCTTTCATCACTGGTTTAGACCAGTAGTCATGGTGGTAGAGCCCTTCCCTTAGCTTTAAACTGTGCATATTTCGCTCTTGCCACATGCAGAGGGATGCCATCATAGACATCTAGCATCCAGCTCTGGATAATGGACAAGGCCTTCCCCCATGGCCTGTGTCCATTACCCAAAATGCCAAAATCCATTTTGAAGTTCTCCTGGCTATACTGTTCAGGCTCAGGGTCCAAAACCTCAGACCTATTGAACTCATCTTCTGGACGCCGGCAGTGCCATCTGTATCAGGTACAGGTCATTGGGCTTAAGAACTGGCTGCAGCCTTATACCAGCCTACATAATGAACCCATGGAGCACATTTTCCACTATAAATGGCTGTGCTTGGTAGGCTCTACATAAAGCCAGCAGCTTTTGGTCAAAGTCTGCGGCCAGGACTCATGGTTGTCTTCAGTGTTCTGCACTATCCCGAATTCTAAAGTCACTACGCTCATAAACCATATATCATATTTTTTATTTTCACCCTGCGGTTGATTTTCTGCTAAATATTTTCCTATTTAAATCCGAATTTTATTTCTAAATCTTAATCTCCAAATTATGATTGATTTCCATTTCACACTTTTTAAATCCAAAAATTACCATCTCTGCTCCATTCCCTACATTCTTTGGAGACAGTACACAGCACCTGTTGAGTTAAATTATACCTATTATGCCCCCAGTTAGCCCCAATCATTTTATTTCCCACAATGCATTACATTTGCACCAAAAATTTATTATTTCAAGATGGCCAAACTATACAATTGAAGACTTTCAGCAATGAATCACATCTCTTAAAAAAAATTATTTGAGGTGATCGAAATTGAGATTTCAAAATTTGAATTTTTAACTACTAGAAAAATCTTTACTTTTTTTAACCTCATTTACCTCTAGTTTTTTTTGCTCTTTTCTAAAAATCAGTGGATGAAGTTTCACAAAACCAGAGAAGGATCGAAATATTGAATAGGCTGCCTTTACCCCATCAATGTTTGGTGAAATTTTATTAAGCTTTTGTGAAATAAAAGCAACAGAATTTTCCTTTGGCAATTAACATTGGGGAATTCACTTTTGTGCTCCACCCCCACACCGTGACGTTTTTCTCCATGGATGGATTTTTGGAAACGCCAAGGATTCACTTGAGTAAGTTGTATTTTGAAGGTTTTTTTTTACCTGTTTTGCCATACAGTTTAAAAAGTTCTTACAAATTAAAAAATCAAGGGCCCACACAAAGCGGTAAGGTAAATACCAGTATACCGGGGTGAGTTATTTACGGGGTGAGGTACAGTAAGTACCTCTTCTTCCAAATATTTTACATGAAAATGGAGAATTACATGCAAAATTTGTGGGGTTTTTACCCCCTGATAAATTTCAGCAGGTGCACTGCATGACTTATAGTTACAATCCCTGGTTCCATGTGCTACTTGCTTTCAATTTTTTTCCTTTTCCTGTTTTTTTCATCCTTCTCCTCTCCATCCCTGCATTTCCCCCTCTCTCGTCTCTTTCTCTTCCAATCTACACATTCCTTTTAAACTTTTGCTCGTCTTTCTTCCCGATATCACCCCCTTTAGATGTATCTGTCTTTCTGATTCATCCTTCTGTATTACATTCCTACCTCACCTACCCCACCTCCCCGCACCCCCGCCTCCATCCGCTCCCAACATCTGTCTTTTTTTCATTACTCCAGTCTTTCTCCCTCTACATTTCCGACTTGTCCTCTCTGTACGCCCTGCTATTACTGCTAAGTGCCTTACAAGAAATGTAATCCTGGCGTTCTGAGCAGGCGTGGTGGCCTTGCACTTTCCCTGCTACCCTAAGCTACCTGATCATAATGGCATAACAAATCTTCCTGGTGGAGGGTTGATGGTCCTCGCGCTCTTGGAACACGTCCAGAGCACTGAGGGAACTGGGTCTGCTAATGTCAGTGTGTGGCTGCAGGCCGCTGTGCAGTGGTGCTGGAACAATTTTCAGACTGGGGTTGCTGCCATCAATGTTACATCACTGAAGTCATGGGGATTGTGAAAAATCTAAGCGTCACACAAAGAACTAGTATAGCAAACGAGCCATGCCTATTCAGCAGAGCAATAAGGGCAGCGGCGGCCAGCACAGGTAAGCGCGGTAGGGCGATGGGGCGGGGCGCGGCGCGGTGGAAAGTCGACAGACGACGGAATAGGTATTATTTATTTATTTAAATATACCTATTCCGTCATCTGTCGACTTTCCCCCCACCCTGTCCCGCCCCCGCCCCGCCGCGCATACCTGTGCCAGCCGCCGCTGAATAAGGGTGTAGCATGTACCAGGTGGTACATTTTGGAGCACACCTTCACAAATCGGTTACTAAAGCATGGTGTGGACGCTCACTGTCATTTACAGACAGCTTATTTTCCATTTAAATGGCCACAAAAATTCGAACAGGCATACGGTTTTACTAATAAAACCATATAACACACAATTATTGCGTGGAAATCGGGTTTCAGCAAGTATCTATCATTTGCACGTAGCCAAGTAAAGTGTCTTGATTTGTTTTGATCCTATTAAAGTCTTTGTTTCCATCACACTTCAGAATTACAAACAAATTTGCTTCATTTGTCCTTTCCTAATTGCTGATGTATTTTGAAATGTTTGTACAGTTCATTTACAAGTATTTAAATTATGTTGTGTGGAAGAAAAAACTGACATCCTACAGCCTTTCCTTTCAAAATCTCTGCAAGATTGTTAGATAGTTCACTTTACAAAATACTCTATCAATGAATCCTCTAACTTTGCAGTCAGAGAAAGAAAAGTAAACACCAATCTCCATGTTAAAAGAATAAGCTGCATTTGAATAGTCTGACATTTGACGTCTGTCTTTGGACTCACAGCAAATGTGACAAGATAAAAACAAAATTGAAAGGCATCTTTACTGCTCATTCACCTTCTGAACTCCAGCATGGGTATTTTGGGGGTGCTGCAGCACTCTTACACCCTTACTTCCAGCTCCTAAGCAAGTGTGGCCCCAGTGCCACATATGCTGCTCCACACAAGAGTAGTGAAATGTTGCAGCTCTTCAGCCATCAGAAAGCAACTGTAGTCCACATCACTAGTGATGTACAAAGTTTATTTTATGTGGGTGAAATTTCGTGAAGGTGTATTGGCCTACCTGTAGTTTGCAGAGTTTACTGCTTTTCCTCGCATCATTTTTCTATGCAAACTGCGAATAGTTCATCATGAGAGAGTGCTGGTGCTGCAAGGAGATGAGGAGGGTTATTTACTAAGCACTGCATGGGCCCTTTGCTGCTCGATGAAATTTTCACTGCCCCTGCAAGCTTTTATAATGGTAAGTAAATCAACACAATGCTTTGCGTCGCTTTCTGCCATTTGCGCTACACACAAAGCCTTAGTAAATATCCCCCATGCTGTTTTCTCCTGAATTAATTTTAAAAGTGTTATCCGCACAACTTTGAGCGAGATGGATAATGGTGACTTTTTTTCTTGCAACAGCTTAGAAGGGAGGAGAGATTCCCAGTTTTATGTGATGTATGTGAACCATTTGCAAGAAGCATGTGAAGTTTGTGAGAGAAATCTTGCACACCTTTAATTGCCATTCCCCTTCACGTCAGACAAAATTGTAGAATGCAGCCTCTCCCACGTGCAAGGTCACTTCTCTATATCAATAACGCATTTTCAATTTTAAGGACTGTGCAGAATGTCTTCGGACATATCAATACTCTTCTCTGTCACTGGCTGCTCTTCCACTAGTTGGTTTCTGACTGTCTCTTAAGACTACACATTTGTGGCTTGACACCACAGGGGTAGATAAAAGGGAGGCTTGGCAGGGTGGCATCCAAAGGGCAACCTGCCCTTTAGATAGTGAGGACCAGGGCTATTTCATTCAGTTGTGGGTTGACTGTCTGAGGGTGTATGATGGCAGCTGAACTGCTGCCTAAGGGTCAAATGTTGGTCTATGGATCTGCATGAAGCTCCCTAAAGTGCAGCTGATTTTGTCAGAGCTGAGGGTGAAACAAGGGTATTTTTCTGTGGGTGCTTGTGGTGTCTGATCTCAGATGATGGGGGAGATTTAGGACCAGTTTGAAGTGACAGATGACAAGATTAAGGTCTCTTGATAGTATTCTGAAGCATCTGAGTACATTGAGAGCCTATTGAGAGTGTTTAAGGACAGTTGAGGGTATGGGCATTGTGAGAGTCTCTGAGAGGATGCTTGTGAATTCTGAGGACATGCTACATGTGGCTGAGAGCACACTAAGGCTTTCTGAGGGTGTTAACACTGTTTAAATACCAAATAGTGGTGTATGAAGACAGGCTGAGGCACAGCCGGGCATGCCTAAGGGCCGAACAGAGGTGTTTGAAGAGTGGGCTAAATGTCTCTTGGGGTCGCTGAGGGCTGTTCTGAGGTTCCAGAAAGTGGTATGTGGTTGTCTTGTAGGAAAGTGAGGGTGCCCAGTGGCTAGTTGAGAGAACATGAACAGCTTCTGCCAAATACTGAAGGCAGTCTGACAGTCTCTAAGAGGCTACTGGAGGGATCTAATGATCCTGCATGGTTTGTCAGGCAAGCTAGGGACTATCAGAGGAAGGTAATTTATTGATGGTGTCTGAGGGCAGGCCACATAGCTCGAGGACTAGCTCGGGGAGTAGATAAATACAGGCAGAGTCTCTTGAGCATCCGCCCAAGGGTGTATAAGGGTCTTTTGAGAACATAATGGCAGACCAAGTGTCTCTGAGTGATGTATTTGGACCAGCTGAGGATACCTGAATGCAGGTTGTGGGTCTCTCGTACTTTCTAGGGACCATAAAGAGATAATTGAAGGAGCCAGAGGGCTGCCTGGGGATATGTCTTGATAAACTAAATTGTAAGTATGCCCACTAAGGGTCTCTGAGAGGCTTCTGGAAGTGTCAGAGGAAATGCCAAGGGTCTCGGGAACCGAATCGCCTTTGGGTGATTTTAAAACCATCTGAGTGCATCTGGTAGACAGTCAAGAGCCTCTGGTGGTGAGGTGGCAGTTTCCGGGGGCTATCTAGAGGTGACTGAAAGTCATTTTGGGGAGATGGTCTTTCAACCTTTCTGAACCAACTTGGGGTGTTCCATCAAGGGGGTGACAACCAAATGTTTTTTTCCAAATTCTTGTTCAGCTGATGATTCTGGGTCTGTGATTTTATTTCCAGATTCAGAAGGGCAGCAAGAGATTATAAGACATAAAACCTCACTTTCTCCAGGCCTGGGTTGACAAGGAATGTGTGAAAATCAACAAATGTTGTTAAAAATGTATCTCTGAGCTGAGGACTGATAAAGCCTGGGCACCTTCAGTTTCACTTTCCACCCACAGTAGTGTGCTCAAGCTCTGCTGCCTGGAAGTTCCATACATACTCCTCTGAGGTACATCTGTGATCATGCACTCCATTCCCTAAGCTTGTTTGATAATATGCAATTTTTTTGTAGAGGGATATTTCTGTGTGGTCACAGAGAGTGCATTTCTAAATTAGTGATGTATTTCCACTTGAATAGTTTTTGTGTGCAACTTAAAACTCTGTACTATAAACCTTTACTTCAAATGTTATAGTCTGATTCCATGCCATTTATTTTTTATTGACTTTTCTGGCGATCACATTGATAGGGCTCATCATCTTATACATTCCAGTGCTACCAATTTATCCTGATCACTCCCCATCCTTTAAGCCAACAATTATCTTTGTTTTTTTTAGCTTTCACTCTCTTAAAGTTTCCTTTACTTCAATTCAATGGAGCGATAATTCCTTTTCTGGAAAGCTCACTCTTAGGTATTCCCAGTTGTAAATATGTGTTAGAAATCTTGTGTGGTGAAGATTTACTTTGATTGAGTCCGACATCTGTTGATCTATTTTATAAAGTACACCCCTCTCTCTCTCTCTCTTTCTTCTTTTCTCCCCTACCTCCTACTTGCCAATGCCCACTATTTGCCAATGCTCACATTCCATGTGTGTCCCCTGGACAAAAGAACTTCGCACACTGATTATTAAAAGTGAATTTAAAGTTCAGGTATGTATGTGGTTGACTAAAAAGCCAGAACTTGGGGCCATATTTATCAAAGTTTTGTGTCCTCCTTTCGCCAGGCAGGGTAAAGGAAGTATGATGCAAAAACTAGATGAGATTAACCAAGCCACGCTCGGCCACCTTGCATGGCCCCGTGGTCCTTGATAAATCTGGAGTAATGCAACCTTGTGTTACTCTACCCTAGGGAGGAGTGTGGGTGTTCCCACGCATCCACCAATGGGTTTTGGCTCATTTCCAGATTTACCATGAGTGATTATTGTGCAATTGTTATGCTGATCTTTTTTTCTGCTGTGGCGTGAATTATTTTATTTTTTAAAATCAAATAAAGTCTTGACCGAGTGATAGACCTGGGAATGCATAATGTGTCAAAATGCTGTGCCTTCCTAAGGGAGGTGTACGGGGAGAACCATTTTTATTTCTCCTTGTTTTTACCCTTTCTAAGTCTTCTGAATTCTGTAGAGCAAGTAAAATGAGGAAAACCCCTTCCAACACAAAAACAATCCTGTCTCCAACCCAGGCACCCATACTCCATGGTGCAAGGGTGACTGCATTGGTGCTAGGTAGCAAAAAGTGCACCAGCGCAAGGAGAGAGCAGGAATGCGCCATATATTGATAGATATGGCCCATTCGTGCCCTTTCCCTTTCACACAACGTGTCTTGCTGCATTGCATTGTGTGAAAAAAGTATAAATATGATCACTGCCGCTTAACTAACATGAGGCTTGACATATCTTTGCATGATCTTCACTGCAAACCTGGAAATATATGTTTGTTTTATGCTTTGCCATGCTCCTGGGACATTATCCGTCAGCTGCTCTGTGTATAATGTAGTAGTTCCTTCCAGTATGAACTGATAGCTATGCGCCTGCTTATCACACAATAAAGTTATGCTTTCACAGACATGGTAGGTCAGTGATCCATGCAGAGTTTCTCAAAATCATTAAACTACTTCATTTTAAACCCTAGTATTTTTAATGTGTCTTCATGTTTAAGAAAAAGAATAATTAAATATCACCATTACAAAACATTTCCTTTCAGCTATTCACACATTTTATTACTTGTGCAGCGTTCACACCAGATGTGCATGAATGTTGATTTATTGATAACCATTCTTACTGTCACTTCCAGAAGCACATGCTCCCCTGTACACCTTTACGTCTTCTCCAGCGACCTGTATTATTAATGGCCATTACCAACACCAGTATTTCTTGTCTTACCTTGAGCTGCCATCTGTCTTACATCCCTTTGGTCTCACTCACAGATGGTCTTTCACATAATCCTGCCTCTTTTACATCCAGACTCCAATAGCCAAAATAACATAGCCACATATTTGACAACATCCATTTTTCTTATAAGTGATACCTTTTATTTACATCCACCATATACCTTACCAGTCTTTTAATTTTTTTCCTGCCATCATGTTTTACACTATTCCATTTCACTCAATAAAATGAGCTCTTTTGACTTGTGTGCTTAAATCTGTTATGTATGTATTAACTAGGAGACACTACTTTAGGTAGTCTGTACCTTGAGGATACCTGGCGGTTATGACTTTGGGCTACAGCTGGTATGTGCCTTCTTGTTATCACTCTCTGGGTATGTGTCTGATCTCATTCGGATGCTGGAGGGGGTGGGGATGCAGGGCTGACAGAGGCTAATGGGTCGTTACATTCGTGGTTGAGGTAATTTGCCACTGGTGTCCTAGGGTCCATCTTACTATAGTTATGAAAACTGGGACAAAAGCACCCCATCTACATTTAAGTCTCAGGGTAGCAATTGTAAACAGTCAAAGGCTTTTTAGAGAGGTAGTGTGTGGAAGAAGAGCAGTCAACCAACAGACACAATAATGTATTGTCTAGCCCAGTGTTTGTTTTCTACAAAAGAAGAAGTACTTTAATTATACAGCATAATGTAATAGTGCACAGCATAATTAGAGGAAATGTGCCACAAGGCTGAAATTTTGTGTATTTTGTGTATGATCTTTGGTAACTGTCAATCCCCTCCTCCCCAAAAAATCCTCACTGCATATAAACCAAGGCTTCTAATCTGGGGTACAGCACTGTTCAGGCACAGGTGGAGTTCACCCCCAAGGCATATATGTAACAGTTTAGTTCACTTTGCACTTCTTGTGTTTACTCGCAAAATGTCTAAGTTCATGCTTCAGACCTACATCTGCCAAGCAGTCTCTTTTTCTCCCAGATTTCTGAAGCCCCCCTGCTGCCTGCATCATGGAATTGCAGTTCTGCAGGGATGGATGCATGTAGCGCTTCTGCTCCTGAACTGTTGGGTCCGTGGCCACAGTCTTACTGGAAGCTTGATGACTTTGAAGAGTTCAGTATGGCGTTTCCTGGTGGCAGCTCTTATCTTTTGCAGTTGCTGCCCCTGTAGGGTGTGTGCAAGTGTGAAGCTAGTGTGGCAGGTGCATCCTATGAGCCAATCAGTGCACCCATATAAGCATTGATGGAGCAGTTAACTCTGACATAAGCATCAGTAGCAGCACCAGTTTCTAAGTCCTGAAAGGCTGCAGATTGCACACAAGACTTGGGTTTTGCATAAGGCCTGATGTGTTTCATGACAAAAAAGGTGTGTGGGAAGACTGGGAGATCCCTTCCTCACATGCGTCACTCCTGGCTATGCTCCCTTGTGGTCTCCTGTTCTCTTTGTCTATTCACCAAGCCAGGAATATGCTGTGCTTCTCTTCATGGAGAGTCTTTCCTGCTGGAGGGCCAGGCACACTTCTTTCCACTCTCAGCTGGCAGGCAGCCTTCTAAACTCAAGGTAGAGCCTCAGATTGTCCAGCAAAATTGAAGAGTTCATTAGATGTCCCCTCACCTCTGGGAGGCTGCCTGTCATGAAGGAACCAGCCCTGGTCAATCAACAGGGTTGAGTACTCTCAGGAGCTCCCTTCGACCCGAAGAAATTGAAAGCTAGAAAAAAGTGGGTGGTTTGGATTCTACTTTTATGTACATTTTCCAGTGTAAGGTGACTCTATCAAATATCAGCTTCTGGATGTTCTTAAGACATAGATTTTATGCTAGCTTATTGCTCTCACAGCAGTTAGTAATTATGCTGGATCCAAGCAGGAGTATCCCAAGCAAAGGCTCCATGAGTTTTGAGATTTCCGAAACTGCTGTTATCAACCTTCTGAGGCAGCAATGAGGGACAGACGAAGGGAGAGGCCATGCCTATAAGCTTCTTTATCTTGAAGAACAACAAATTGCGGTCTCACACTTTACCCCTACTATCTACTAATTGGCAGGGCTCAGGCAGTGATGTAGCCAGACCACATGGGTCCTAATGCAAAGCAGAGAAATTGGGCTCCCTTACCCTAGTTTTGGAATAAAAAACAGTCATTAATTGGGGTGAAGTGGGCCCTTCACATCCCTCGGCCCTAGGGCCACTGTACAGTCTGCAATATTGATAGCAACACCCCTGTGCTCAGGAAGAACTAATCAGGCACCTTTTGATAACAAGGACCTCACTGAACACCCATGCCTCTATCTTCCTTCACTTCTGTGTCTGGGTCTCCACCATCAAGCCACAGGAATGTAGCCAATACACTCTACTGTCTGGGGAGCCTGTATCCACCCTCCATCTTGTGGCATGCTAATTCAGGGGCCATCCCAAAAATGGATCCCACTGGTCCAAGTACTTAGACTGTAACTATACTACCATACAAGTGCTGCACTGTCCTCTCAAAGCATGTACACAGAGCAAGGATCTGGAGTTCAATTAAAAGGATAACTTTATTAGAAAGGGATGAGTAGACTGCTCCCTGACACAGCGAAAAAGGTCTGGCCACACTACTAATTAACAAAATGTGGCACACTTTCACTACCGCTTAATGTAGCTCACCACGGGCATTTAAAGTAGTCTTCTGCCCATATGAAGGTACACTTATGTGCACCCTGCAGGAGACAGAACATGGTCTGAATCTTGCATTCATCATGGACAAGCCTAGGCTTCTGCGCACATGCTAGATTAACGTGTTGCCAAGGCCAAATAAAAAGTCAGGATAACATTCTGGCAGATATTTGGGCAATCAGGGCAGGGGTACATGCCTGTTCACTATGCAGGGGAAAATCCCATCTCAAAAGTACATTTTTAGCATTAACGTCTGATTAGTGCATCCTGACATTTACTTGTACGTTGAAATGCGTCTGTGAAAATGCAATTTATGTGTCTGCGCAGAGTGGCAATGTTCCAGGGACAGCTTAAACTGAGTCATTGTGTAGCATTTGGGACTGAGGCTGAAGATTTGGAGGGGCAGATATGATTTTTCTCATGAAAAGGCCTCCATGGAAGTACTGCTATGGTGGAGTTTTATGTTTAAGAACCTACAGAGACCATTAACATGTTAGATAATAGGATAGAAACCAGGTGTTTGACGTCCTAGCCCCATTTCAGAATGTCTTCCTTTACAATTATGTGTCACTGGGAACATGAAGGTCGGCTCATTTATCACAGGACAAAATGTGAATCATCAGAATCTTTAAATTAAGTAGCATTAACAGAAAGTATGATCACATTCTCACTGAAACTGAGTTCAAAGTCAACAGGTGAGACAGAATGATTGGGATGCTGAATTCTGTATGGAGATGATCATGCTCTGTAACCTGCAAACCCCTAATGCCATAATATAAGTGCAGACTAGGGATGGTCGTAATCATGATCTAAAAGCTTTATTAATCAACATGAAACACTCCACAGAGAACAAGCACTTTAATAAAGTCCTCATTGCCCAGGGCTACAGAAACATGCAGATTTTCTGTTTAAAGCAAAAACACTGAGCTGGGAACTGACATTTTGGACAGAAGGGAGAGGTACATCAGACTGAATAAAGAAATATTTCAGAAAGATTGACATTTTAAGAGTCTGGAATAGTTGCTTATGTTAGATACATTTATTAGGATGTACTTTATTAGCTCTGGATGAGCTTGATAGTTAAAAGATCTTTTTGGATTGCATGTGATTAGCATATAAACATAAGCACTAACAACACAATGTTCACATTGCTTCAAAGAGAAGTTGCAAAAAAGCACTGTAGGTTTTATATAATGTGATGGAGTTATTTATGTGAGGCTTTATAGTTAAATTTTCTGATAAGGACACTCCTGAGATGTTAGCAAAATGTACCTTCCCAAGTGTTCCCATCCTAAAATAAATGTAATGCATGTGTTCATGAGATAGAGACACGTAAAAAGGACAGGATTTGTTGCTTGTGTGTTTATAAACCACCATGACAATTCTGATTAAATAAATAGAATGCTTTACTCCCAAAAACACACAGAATGGACATCAGATTATTTTGAGCCGACTGGGTGTTGCCAACCTACATATATTTCAGGATTATCCATTTTTTAACCATCTGTTATAGATTCATTGTCTTGTAGATGTTACCTCACACAGCTTACTCACATGATCAAGTACTCATAATCCCTACTTCACAAAGTTTGGGAAACTGTGACATAAAAGAAAACTACTTATACAAAACGTGTTCTAAATTAGATTGCCCAATAGCTTGACAAATTGAGGTGTTACTAAATAAGGTACCTGAGAGATTGCTCCATATTTGCTTCTGTTAAAAACCTGAATGATAATTAATAAAATCTGTGAATAAACCTCTGCTTATTCCATTAAAATCTAGACAACTGGGCTGTCATTTTTGAAAGAACATTCTATGAATCTTAAAAGGGCTAACAGTGACAGATGAAAATGATATAAGGGACAAACATCATCATCTGTAACAGTGACCATATTTCAGTTAATGTAGTAACCTTCGATTTGACTTAATCTAAATTATATTTGAGCATTCCAATAAGTGATTTAGAATACCATAAACCTAGACTATTCATTTTAGAACTGTTCCAAACTAAGCCAAATGTTCCTTAAAGCAACATTTATTTAGAGTTAGCACCTCATAATTTTCAATATTCAATTTAGACCTGGAAACATCGGAGAAGATTTTTAATTCTTTAAAAAGGAAAGTAACAAAAATCTCTGGCTTGGTTAAGAGAAACAGTATATCACCAGCATAGGCCAAAACCTTTGTTTGTCTTTATAAACAAAACCAGAAATACATTTGGATCACATATTCTTGAATGATCCAGAAAGGGTTCTAAAGTCAAAGTAAAAAGCAAAGGAGAAAGAAGACAGCCCTGTCAAGTGCTTCTCTGAAGAGGAAAATATGGAGACTTGACACTGCTGGCAAAGACAGAGGACTTCGGAGATATATAAAGTAACAAAATGAAGCTGTAAATGTAATGGCCAAAGTCATGTCACATTAATGATCTTATCAGAGACATCCACTCAATACAGTCTAAAGCTTAAGCAGTAGTAGAGATAAACCAATCTTAAACCTTTAACAAACGCAGATTTCTCATGTCCAAGAAAACTCGGTATGTATCTTTCGATACAAAGTGTGTATTACACGTAATGGCATATAATTTGAAATCAGCATTAATTTATGAAACTGGTCTGTAATTAATAAAAAATAATGGGTCCCAATTCTATTTTGGGATTAGTGATTTCATTGCTTCCAAAAAAGTGCCTTCCGACCTTCTCATTGATAGAAACGTAATTGAAAAAAGACAATAATTTTGGAACTAGAGAAGGGGAAAATTGGAGATAAAATTCAAAACAAATTCAGAACAAATTAAAATTGTTTTTGTCATCTGTGTTTAGTAATAAAAAATAATTATTGACAAGAAAGTCACGGGGGAACTTTCAGGAGTATACAAATATTCATAACAGTCAGCAAAACAGTTTAAAATATCTTAATCATTAAACACTTTCACCTCTTTGCAATTTATAACCGACTTAAAATATGATTTTTCTTTCTTAATTTTTAGGAAATTAGCCAATAGTGTAGCAGATCCATTCTGACCACTGTATGTCACATTAACCTTCAGCAAACAAAGCACATTTTATTTTCAGTTGATCTCTTTTTAAACAACATTTTTGCTTTAACCAACTTATCCAAACACTCCTTATCATCATGAGAGATATGGTAGGTGTGTTCCAGTTTTGTCATAGTGTCATTGTTAGAAATGGGGGTCTCTAGTTGGCCATGGCTGGCGCCAATGCCCAAATAGGGACCCTTCTTCCTAAGTCAGGGCAAGTGGGCTACCCCCTTTGACAACCCCTGCTCAACCCTGTGGTAACGTAGCACGAGCAGTTAGGCCTATCTCAGAGGCAGTGTGTGAAGCATTTATGACCATGCACAATAAGGCAGTAACGACACCACAAAAGGACACAACTCAAGGAGGTATAGAAAAATAGTATCTTTATCTAAGGTTTAGTACGAGACTCTCGAAAGCGTTTTAACCAGTCACAATGCACGTAAATCAGTAGGGACTTTAAAAAGGCAATAACGTATTCACCAGAACGTGGCACTGACTGAGTTCAAGGCCTGGGTCTACGCGACCCGTTGCGCACCAGATACCTGCCGTTGGACGGGGACACAGTACGTAGCTTCTCGAAGAAGCGGAGACGGTGACAGGCGGACTCCCAGCGACCACAGTTCTCGACTGCAGTGGTCCGCAATGTGCACTCACAATGATTCGGGCACTCGGGGACAGGCGGGTTCCCAGCGGCAGCAGCACGCGGCTGCGGCGGCCCGGGCTGGTGGTGGCGATGACTCTCGTCGTGCAGCTCCGTGGTGGGCTCACAACGGCAGCAGCTCTCTCTTAGCTGTGGCGGCCCCCAGGGCGACTCATGATGATGCAACGTTGGCAAAGATGCGGGCACTCAGCGGCAGCAGCTTTCTCTTAACTGCGGCGGCCCACAGGACAAATCACAATGGTGCAAAGTTGGCAAAGGTGTGAGCACTCGGCGGCAGCAGCTCTCTCTTAGCTGCGGCGGCTCACAGGACAAATCACGATGATGCAAAGTTAGCCAAGGTGCGAACCCTCAGCGGCAGCAGCTCTCTCTTAGCTGCAGCGGCTCACAGGGCAAATCACGATGATGCAAAGTTAGCAAAGGTGCGAGTACTCCGCGGCAGCAGCTCTCTCTTAGCTGCGGCGGCTCACAGGACAAATCACGACGATGCACAGCTGACACAAGTGCGGGCACTCGGCGGCAACAGCTCTCTCTTAGCTGCGGCGGCCCACAGGACAAATCACGATGATGCACAGCTGACACAAGTGCGGGCACTCGGCGGCAACAGCTCTCTCTTAGCTGCGGCGGCCCACAGGTCAAATCACGATGATGCACAGCTGACACAAGTGCGGGCACTCAGCGGCAACAGCTCTCTCTGAGCTGCGGCGGCCCACACCGATTCAGCGAAGGTTCTGAAGATTCAAATTAAGGCGGGCGCTCATCTGCGGCAGCTCTCTCTTAGCTGCGGCGGCCCACACAGATTCAGCGAAGGTTCTGAAGATTCAAATTAAGGCGAGCGCTCAGCGGCGGCAGCTATCTCTTAGCTGCGGCGGCCCACACAGGTTCAGAAGATTCAAATTAAGGCGGGCGCTCAGCGGCGGCAGCTCTCTCTTAGCTGCAGCGGCCCACACACAGAGTTAACAAGGGTTACCAGTCCGCGTTCCTCACAGTAGAACTAGAGGTTCCGGATTACTCGACAGAGGCCTCACCTGCAAGTAGAATCCCTAGCACAGGAATTCAGGCGGCTGACGGGGTGAAGTCTAATGTCCCTGAGACTTCAGCAGGAGGCGCTCTCAATTCAGGCCCTCGGGTAGTTTCTTCAGCAAGCTTGGTGAAAGTTTCAAAGTCCTTTCCTCTGTCCACTCGGACAGAGTTTCGTCTTGACATCCAGAAGGAACACACTTGAAAAAGGTTTCAGCGCAGCGTTTTATACCTAAAAAGTCTTTGTTCTCTGCAGTCACAAATCACTGCATCCAGCCAGAACCAGTTCGGTGGGGTCGGGGAGCACTTGGTTTACGAGGCGACATCCTGCCCTTTGAGAATCTGGGGGTCTGCTATCAGACGCCCAGTGGGAGGTGGAGCCATCATTCACCTTGCCAGGCACGGCCCTGCTCAGATCAAAGAGTCACCCCTCACCCTACTCTAAATGCTGATCTCTCTCTCCAGCCAGGTCTGACCCAGCTGGCCCTGCTGCTCCAAAACCAGACGGCCAATACACACGCTAGCAAAGCCTACCGGAAAGCTTAGGCCAGAAAATACCTCGTTTCTAGTAGAGGCATTTTCGAACACGGGCTACGCTAATAATCCTTACTAAAAGATGTATCTCACTGTTCTGAACTTAAACATATCAAATTCGACGTTCCTATCAGGTTCCTGGGGGCAGGTAGGACTAGGGCATGTAATGCTCAGCCTGCCCATTCTGGCCTATGAGAACGGATAGCCTCACAATAGTAAACAGGGAAATGGAGGGTAACTCGCTATTAGAACATGCTACACAGACATACTTTAAAAGCTGCTTCGGTGGGTAGCGCAAATCAGCGCTGCAGGCCCACCAGCAGTATTTGGTCTACCAGCCCTGGGCACACACAGTGCACTGATACTAGGGGCTGACAGGTAAACCAACCGAGCCAATTATGGTTATCCCAATTCATACAGTTATCTTTACACAGGGAGCATTCGCGCTGTGTCACTGATTGGCAGTGGCACAGCGCCCAGAGCATCTAAATCCAGCCAACATAAAAGGTCAGAAGCGAAAAGAGGAAGGGAGACCCGCGCCAATGATGCCAGGTCTAACACACGTCCCCTCCAGCTGAAATGTGGGGAGAACTAACCATTCCCTTGGGAGTTCTCATCACTAAGGCGGAAAAACCTGGACAGACCGTCAGCATTGGCGTGTTCTGTACCAGGGCGGTGTTCCACCGTGAAATCCATACCCTGTAGGGAAATGGACCACCTCAACAACTTGGGATTCTCACCCCTCATATGCATCAACCATCTAAGGGGCCTGTGGTCTGTCTGAACCCGGAAGTGAGTCCCAAACAAATATGGTCTCAGCTTCTTCAGCGCCCAGACCACAGCAAATGCCTCACGCTCAATTGCACTCCACCTCTGTTCCCGGGGAAGTAACCTCCTGCTTAGGAAGGCTACCGGTTGGTCTAGTCCCTCCTCATTGATCTGTGACAGAACAGCCCCTATACCATGCTCTGAGGCGTCTGTCTGGACAACGAATTCCTTTGAAAAGTCGGGCGCCTGAAGCACGGGTGCAGTGCACATGGCAGTCTTCAGGGCGTCAAAAGCGTTCTGACAGGTGTCAGTCCAGTTTACCTTCTTTGGCTGCTTCTTAGAAGTCAGCTCAGTCAAGGGTGCAACAATGTTGCCATATCCCTTGACAAACCTCCTGTAGTACCCCGTGAGTCCTAAGAAGGCTCTCACCTGCGTCTGAGTCTTGGGGGTTCCCACGCCAGGATAGTTTCAATTTTGGGCTGAAGGGGCGCCACCTGGCCGCTCCCCACCTGGTGCCCCAAATACACTACAGAACCCTGCCCAATCTGGCACTTACTGGCTTTGATTGTGAGGCCTGCCTTCCGCAGTGCCATCAATACCTCCCAGAGGTGGCGCAGGTGGTCCTCCCAAGAGGAGCTAAACACCGCAATGTCATCCAGGTAGGCGGCACTGAAGTCTTCCAGCCCAACCAACACCCTGTTGACCAGCCTCTGAAAGGTGGCAGGGGCATTCTTCATTCCAAAGGGCATCACCCGGAACTGGTAGTGCCCATCGGGTGTGGAGAAGGCTGACCTCTCCTTTGCTCCCTCGGTCAAGGCGATCTGCCAATACCCAGACGTCAAATCAAATGTGCTGAGGTATTTTGCAGCCCCTAACCGATCTATGAGCTCATCAGCTCTGGGGATGGGGTGCGCGTCAGTCTTCGTGACTGAATTGAGGCCCCGATAGTCCACGCAGAACCGAAGTTCTGGGGTGGTACCAGGCGCTGCAGCTTTTGGTACCAGGACCACTGGGCTGGACCAAGGGCTGCTAGAGGACTCAATCACCCCAAGGGCAAACATTTTGGTAACCTCATCCTTAATGTAGGCCCTTACTCGGTCAGTCACTCGGTAAGCCTTGTGCTTAATGGGAGGACTGTCCCCGGTGTCCACGTCATGGACACACCAATCAGTGACACTAGGTACCAGGGAGAACAGATCACTGAATTGCCCCAACAGTTGGCGACAATCACCCTGCTGCTCAGGGGTCAGTGTGGTGGAGAGGACCACACCCTCCACTGACCCATCTCGCTCCCCTGCACACAGGAGGTCAGGAAGGGGCTCGCTCTCCTCCTCCATCCCAGCATCTGTGGCCAGAAGCATGCCCACTTCAGACCTCTCAAAGTGGGGCTTCAGGCGGTTAACATGCAGGACCCGCAAGGGGTTCCTGGGAGACTGCAAGTCCACCACGTAGGTAACAGGACTCTTGCGCTCCACCACCTCAAAGGGGCCGGTCCACCTATCCTGGAGCGCACAGGGCTCCACCGGGGCCATGACCCAAACCTTTTGTCCAGGCTGAAACTCGATCAGAGTGGCATTCTGATCGTGCCAGCGTTTCATCTCTTCCTGGCTGGCTTCCAGGTTTGCCTCAGCAAGTTTCCTGAAACGCCGAGTCTGGTTCCTGAAGGCCAGCATGTAACTAAACACATCCTGGGGAGGTTCCCTGGGAGATTGCTCCCAGCCTTCCTTGACCAGACTCAGAGGCCCTCTTACCGGGTGACCATAGAGCAGCTCAAAGGGACTGAACCCTAAGGACTTCTGTGGCACCTCACGGTAAGCAAACAACAGGCATGGCAAGAGGACATCCCACTTACGCCTCATGGGCTCACCTAGGCCCATAATCATGCCCTTGAGGGTCCGGTTGAATCTCTCAACCAGCCCATTCCCCTGGGGGTGGTAAGGAGTGGTGAACTTATACGTTACCCCACACTCCTCCCACAGAGACTTCATGTACTTGGAGATGAAGTTAGTTCCCCTATCGGACACCACCTCTCTGGGGAATCCCACACGGGAGAAAATCCCCATCAGTGCCCGTCCCACCACGGGGGCCGTCACTGTCCTGAGCGGGATGGCCTCAGGGTACCGGGTGGCATGGTCCACCAAGACCAGGATGAACCTGTTGCCCATGGCTGTCTTGGGATCCAGAGGCCCCACAATATCAATGCCCACTCTCTCGAATGGGGTGCTCACAACGGGAAAGGGCTGTAGTGGGGCCTTAATCTTCCCCCACTCTTCCCACTTGCCTGGCAAGTCTCACACGTCCTGCAGTGAGCATCTGAGCTCCTGCGCATCTGGGGCCAATAGAAGTGGGTGACCAGCCTCTCAAAGGTCTTGGTCTGCCCCAGATGTCCGGCCAGTGGCACATCATGAGCCAACCCCAGTAGGAAGGTCCTGAAGCGCTGGGGTACCACCAGCACATGGGCTGACCCAGGCTCAGCAACCTTAGGCTCGCTGTAAAGGAGGTCGTTCTCCCAATAGATCCAATGTGACCCTGTCTGGTCACCTGCTGCCTGGGCGGCGGCCTGCCGCCGCACCCCCTCAAGAGAAGGGCAGGTTCTCTGTTGCTCGCAAAATTCCTCCCTGGAGGGCCCCCCTTCCTGCTGCCAATGGGTCAGCTCCGGTAGGTCCCCCAGTTCGGCCACTTGTTCCCCTGTAGGTTCCAGGGCATCCCCCTCAAGGTCTGCTCCCTCCGGGACCGTGGGAACCGCGGGGGCCGGTTTCCCGCGCCCCCTACCCCTTCTCTTTGAGGCAGGGGCCTGGGCCATACTTTCAGGCTCCAGACCCTCCTGAACATCCTTCTGAGCTGTCATGGACCGAGTGGTCACACACGCCCACTCAGGCAGACCCAACATTTCCAAATGAGACTTTCTCTCCACCGTAGCCCACGGGGAGTTCTCTAGATCATTGCCCAACAGACAGTCTACAGGCATGGCGGGCCTCACAGCCACTTGAAGAGTTCCTGAGACCCCCCCCCCACTCGAAGGGAACCTGAGCCACTTCACACTGGCTCTCTGAGTTGTCTGCTGACACTACGGGGCAGAATGCATGGGGGACAACCTGCTCTTTGGACACTAACCGGGAACTGACAGCAGTCACACTAGCTCCGGTGTCCCTGAGAGCCTCCACCCTATGGCCATTGATGGTCACCCACTGCCGGTACTTCTGAGTGTTATTCGGCAGTGTGGGGTTAGGGACCTTCTCAAAGTCTCCTAGCGAGACAAGGGTTAACTCTACGGGATCCCACCCACCTTGGACCTCTACCTCCTCCCCCCCAGGGCTACACTGGCAATCTGGCGGGATGGTGCACGGGGTGGTGCACGAGGGGATGCATTGGGGTCCCTCTGGGGACACTGGGGATCATAATACCGGTGGCCCACTTGACCACACTTGAAACAGGTGAGTGGCCCCCTCTGAACAGGCCTACCTGTCGGGGACACTGGCTTCTTCTCAGGGGGAGGCTGGGACACCACTGCTTGGTTCCCTTGGGAATTACTTTGGGGCCCTCTCTGGAACTCCCTCGGCTTACCCTTGTCCCCCCACTTCTCTGCTGGGGACCCTGCCCACCTCTGGCGAAGTCTCCCACAAAACCTTTGCGGACCCGGGTGTTCACCCAGCGGTCCGCCTCCTCAGCAAGCTTCCTAGGGTTAGTCAGCTTGCTATCAATCAGGTGCTGGCGTAGCTCTGGAAAACAGTTACTAGAAAAATGCTCCCACGCAAACAAATCATACAATTGCTCGAAAGTTTCCACTTTGCTACCCTTTACCCAGCGATCCATTGCTCTGCAGAAAAAAGACACATATTCAACCCACGTGGTACCCTCTAACTTCTTACAGGTCCTAAACCTCTGCCTGTACATTTCTGGGGTCAAACCATAACGGGTCATCAAAGCTTCTTTCATATGGGCATACACCATCCTGCTCTCCTCAGGCAGGTCCAACAGGGTATCCCTACCATCACTCACAAAGCGCCCCCACAATCCCGCTCCCCAATCCTGCTCAGGGACCCGGTGGGACACCATTGCTATCTCATATGCGGCAAACCATTGCCCAATATCCTCACTCTTGTGAAAATCCTTAATGACATCCTTAGGAATATAAACTCTACTCTCAGGAGTTACTAAAGGTATGCTGCCACCAGAGGGGAGACCGGGACACTCCTCGCCCTGATCTCTATCTCCCTCAACATTCTCTCATGTTCCATTCTCATTTTCTCAAGTTCAATTGACAATCGATTCTTCTCAATGTCTAACTTCTTACTCTCAAGGTCCTTCTGACCTTCCAATTTCGCCATCTCCAAACTATGCCTCCTATCTCTCTCCCTGTCCTCCAGCTCTTCTGGGGTCAGGCTCCTTTGGGATACACTAGTACCTGGATTGGAGGGTGTTCTATCTCCCCCCTCTACTGCATCATCCTGCTGCCCTCCAGCATTCTCTTCCTCATCCCCAGCGGACCCTCTGGCTTCCCACCAGGCCTTCAGCGCCTTGTGGTACTCCTCCTTCCTAGAGAGACCTACCACGGGGACTGCGAATTGCTTACAAAATGACTTCAGCTGTTTGGCAGTATAGGTATCTAATCTTTCCTCCTCAAAGGCGAGATCCTCCGAAGCATTGGATGTTGGCCTTCCCATATTAGCAGTACTCATGGCTGCGATCAACAATTCAATACTAAAACAACCAATGAAAAAAAAAATTTGAAGAGGAAAAAAAAATCAGCGCGTGTCTGCGCTTTGGTCTGTACTCACTAGTGGTGTCTACCAGTTATTGTACGTGGATCATAAATGCAAGTCCTGATCCTCACCGCTGACCGCCAATGTTAGAAATGGGGGTCTCTAGTTGGCCATGGCTGGCGCCAATGCCCAAATAGGGACCCTTCTTCCTAAGTCAGGGCAAGTGGGCTACCCCCTTTGATAACCCCTGCTCAACCCTGTGGTAACGTAGCACGAGCAGTTAGGCCTATCTCAGAGGCAGTGTGTGAAGCATTTATGACCATGCACAATAAGGCAGTAACGACACCACAAAAGGACACAACATAAGGAGGTATAGAAAAATAGTATCTTTATCTAAGGTTTAGTACGAGACTCTCGAAAGCGTTTTAACCAGTCACAATGCACGTAAATCAGTAGGGACTTTAAAAAGGCAATAACGTATTCACCAGAACGTGGCACTGACTGAGTTCAAGGCCTGGGTCTACGCGACCCGTTGCGCACCAGATACCTGCCGTTGGACGGGGACACAGTACGTAGCTTCTCGAAGAAGCGGAGACGGTGACAGGCGGACTCCCAGCGACCACAGTTCTCGACTGCAGTGGTCCGCAACGTGCACTCACAATGATTCGGGCACTCGGGGACAGGCGGGCTCCCAGCGGCAGCAGCACACGGCTGCGGCGGCCCGGGCTGGTGGTGGCAATGACTCTCGTCGTGCAGCTCCGTGGTGGGCTCACAGCGGCAGCAGCTCTCTCCTAGCTGCGGCGGCCCACAGGGCGACTCACGATGATGCAACGTTGGCAAAGATGCGGGCACTCAGCGGCAGCAGCTTTCTCTTAACTGCGGCGGCCCACAGGACAAATCACAATGGTGCAAAGTTGGCAAAGGTGCGAGCACTCGGCGGCAGCAGCTCTCTCTTAGCTGCGGCGGCCCACAGGACAAATCACAATGATGCACAGTTAGCCAAGGTGCGAACCCTCAGCGGCCGCAGCTCTCTCTTAGCTGCGGCGGCTCACAGGACAAATCACGATGATGCAAAGTTAGCCAAGGTGCGAACCCTCAGCGGCAGCAGCTCTCTCTTAGCTGCGGCGGCTCGCAGGGCAAATCACGATGATGCAAAGTTAGCAAAGGTGCGAGTACTCCGCGGCAGCAGCTCTCTCTAGCTGCGGCGGCTCACAGGACAAATCACGACGATGCACAGCTGACACAAGTGCGGGCACTCAGCGGCAACAGCTCTCTCCCAGCTGCGGCGGCCCACAGGACAAATCACGATGATGCACAGCTGACACAAGTGCGGGCACTCGGCGGCAACAGCTCTCTCTTAGCTGCGGCGGCCCACAGGACAAATCACGATGATGCACAGCTGACACAAGTGCGGGCACTCGGCGGCAACAGCTCTCTCTTAGCTGCGGCGGCCCACAGGACAAATCACGATGATGCACAGCTGACACAAGTGCGGGCACTCAGCGGCAACAGCTCTCTCTGAGCTGCGGCGGCCCACACCGATTCAGCGAAGGTTCTGAAGATTCAAATTAAGGCGGGCGCTCAGCGGCGGCAGCTCTCTCTTAGCTGCGGCGGCCCACACAGATTCAGCGAAGGTTCTGAAGATTCAAATTAAGGCGGGCGCTCAGCGGCGGCAGCTCTCTCTTAGCTGCGGCGGCCCACACAGGTTCAGCGAAGGTTCAGAAGATTCAAATTAAGGCGGGCGCTCAGCGGCGGCAGCTCTCTCTTAGCTGCGGCGGCCCACACACAGAGTTAACAAGGGTTACCAGTCCGCGTTCCTCACAGTAGAACTAGAGGTTCCGGATTACTCGACGGAGGCCTCACCTGCAAGTAGAATCCCTAGCACAGGAATTCAGGCGGCTGACGGGGTGAAGTCTAATGTCCCTGAGACTTCAGCAGGAGGCGCTCTCAATTCAGGCCCTCGGGTAGTTTCTTCAGCAAGCTTGGTGAAAGTTTCAAAGTCCTTTCCTCTGTCCGCTCGGACAGAGTTTCGTCTTGACATCCAGAAGGAACACACTTGAAAAAGGTTTCAGCGCAGCGTTTTATACCTAAAAAGTCTTTGTTCTCTGCAGTCACAAATCACTGCATCCAGCCAGAACCAGTTCGGTGGGGTCGGGGAGCACTTGGTTTACGAGGCGACATCCTGCCCTTTGAGAATCTGGGGGTCTGCTATCAGACGCCCAGTGGGAGGTGGAGCCATCATTCACCTTGCCAGGCACGGCCCTGCTCAGATCAAAGAGTCACCCCTCACCCTACTCTAAATGCCGATCTCTCTCTCCAGCCAGGTCTGACCCAGCTGGCCCTGCTGCTCCAAAACCAGACGGCCAATACACACGCTAGCAAAGCCTACCGGAAAGCTTAGGCCAGAAAATACCTCGTTTCTAGTAGAGGCATTTTCGAACACGGGCTACGCTAATAATCCTTACTAAAAGATGTATCTCACTGTTCTGAACTTAAACATATCAAATTCGACGTTCCTATCAGGTTCCTGGGGGCAGGTAGGACTAGGGCATGTAATGCTCAGCCTGCCCATTCTGGCCTATGAGAACGGATAGCCTCACAATAGTAAACAGGGAAATGGAGGGTAACTCGCTATTAGAACATGCTACACAGACATACTTTAAAAGCTGCTTCGGTGGGTAGCGCAAATCAGCGCTGCAGGCCCACCAGCAGTATTTGGTCTACCAGCCCTGGGCACACACAGTGCACTGATACTAGGGGCTGACAGGTAAACCAACCGAGCCAATTATGGTTATCCCAATTCATACAGTTATCTTTACACAGGGAGCATTCGCGCTGTGTCACTGATTGGCAGTGGCACAGCGCCCAGAGCATCTAAATCCAGCCAACATAAAAGGTCAGAAGCGAAAAGAGGAAGGGAGACCCGCGCCAATGATGCCAGGTCTAACAGTCATAAATGACACTAGCATCTTTGTCACCATTTTTAATTTTTGTGTAAACATATATAATAATGAAACCTCTGGCTGTTAAAGGAATCCCATAAGACATTCAAGGAAATATCCTTATCTATATTAGAACAGTATATTAGAAATCATCTATGAAGTTTTCAGAATTACATAGAAAACTTTTATCTTGCATAACAAATCGTTACACCACCATGGATTAGGCTTAGCAGACCGTGTCAAGATTCCAAAGTTAATCATCGCTGGAGCATGGTCAGAGATGAAAATAACACAATTCTCAGATTATTCAAAGGCTGGGTGTAGGAAGCCTGCTCTTTATATAGTATACCAAAAAGAGGTTTACTATGCAAAGAGTCCCTTACTAGTGGCCAAGGGGGTGCTCTAGCAAACCCAAGGTGCTCTTCTAGAGGGTAGTGTGGTCGAGCAGCCTTTGGCTTATTAGAGAGGAATGTTAGACATCTGCTGGACACACACAACCAATGAATGACACGCACAACTCAATAAGGACACACACACCAATTTACAAAAATAACACTTATCTTTATATAACTTTAGGCACCAAGATCATCAGAATCAGGTAAGTACTTTTTAAAATAGCAGGTTTGAAGAAAGCAGGTTTTTGATACTTTAAATCATAATTGAAGCACTTTGCAGCAATGTTAAATAGGAAGAAAACATACACTGCATATGGTCAATGACTTACGGGACCCTTCCCGGGTCTTAAGGTGAGTATGGGGCAAGGTCCCAGGCAACACCAAAAGGTCACCTCGGGAAGCTTTGGGATGTCTGGGTGCAGAGGTGTGTTTTTCGGCATCGGGTGCTTTTGATACTTTGAATCGTAATTGGAGCACTTTGTGGTAATGTTAACTTCCGGAGGAAAAACTTGTATTGCATTTGACACTCAACTGCGACTTACGGGACCAATCTTCTGGACTTAGGGTGAGTATGGGGCAGCACTAACAGTTCACATCGGGCAGGACTGGGGCGGCCGGGTGCAGAGGTGCCTTACAGCGCCGGGTGCCCTATCAGAAAAGAGACTGTAGGCTTGGACTGGGGACCAGTAGGGCTGACACTTTGTGGTAATGTTAACTTCCGGAGGAAAAACCTGTATTGCATTTGACACTCAACTGCGACTTACGGGACCAATCTTCTGGACTTAGGGTGAGTATGGGGCAAGGTCCAAGGCAGCACTAACAGTTCACATCGGGCAGGACTGGTGCGGCTGGGTGCAGAGGTGCCTTACAGCGTCGGGTGCCCCATCGGAAAAGAGACTGCAGGCTCGGACTGGGGGCCAGTCGGGCTGAACCAACTAGGCCTGGGTGGAGGTCGCAGAGTTTCAATCTGTGGAATTCCAGGTGTTACTGAAAAGCTCTGCGCGATTCCACGTATTTCCAGGCATGGGCAGAGTTGTTGCGGCTCCTGCCTTGTTTATTGACTTGCACATTGTTAAGTGTTGGAGGAACGAGGGTAACCAGAAACAACATCGGAAAGGTGCTGGCAAGCGCAAACTGATTATAAATGTGCAACTACCAATACAAGGCACATCAGAATTCCTTTATGCATAAATAATGCGTTAGCCACATGGAGCAAAATTACCCCATCCCTGAATAACTTCAGTAGCAGCTTTACATCATCATTACATTGGATCCAGCACTTACCATGGCGCACAGCAAATTTAATCTGCATTCCTGTCACCTGGCTGCTCCCTGCATGTTTTCATGTCCTTTTCTAAAGCACATACCAGAGCAGAACTGGCCTAGAACCAGTGCCAATTATTTGTAATTGAACCTGAAAACCTCAGGCAGAGGTAGGCATGTAGAATTCATTAGGGCTCATCAGTCATGTGTCATACCTGCCCGCGTGTCGGAGTTCCACGCACAGGAGGAGTTGTTGCGACGTCTGCTTTGTTTATTGACTTGAACAATGTTAAGTGTCAGAGGAACGAGGGTAAACAGAAACAATGGGGAAAGATGCTGGCGAATGCAAGCTGATTATAAATGTTGCCCTGTAAAACGCCGGTTATAATAAACATTGCCTTGTTCTTCTCCTGGCCAGAACTACTCAAACAAAGGCTGACCAAGAAAGTCAATTTACTGTATGGGAAATTAATTAATAATAGTGAGTTTGAAAGCGTGTCGAGCAGCGTGGTGAATAACAGACTCGAGTGTAGTAGGAATGCTCGCACTGTTAAAACACCTTCTGTTATAATTCATTGTCTCCATATCATGCATCACCTTGTAATTTCAGATATGCCCATCAGCATGAGATGTCGTCGGCATAAAATATAGCTCCTAGAAGCACTTTGAAGTACATGTATTGTGCATGCCACATTCTCTGTATATTACCCCCACACAACAGTAAACAACAGTAGCACCCATGCAGCAGAAGGCTTCATTGCTTCTGGCGCTCTCCATGCCCTCCTTCATGCCTCGCACCCCTTGCCCTGGCACTGTCCACCACAATGCCCGCCATGCTTACCTGCATTCCTTATGACGTCGACCAGCCCGGGTGTCTCTCGTCGGCTGATGGTGGAACAGAAGCTGCCTTCTCTGCGGGGTTAGACAGAGCCATCTCTGCAGGGAGATTACTTACCAGAGCTGTTCCAGTTCACAGTAAGACCCAGAGCTCAATGGGATGGACAGCTGCAAGGTAGAGATTCAGTCAACGTTCCTCTACTGACGTCATTACAGCCACAGATTTTGCGAGAGACATCTTCAGCCAATCGACCACTCTAAAGCTCGCCCAATAGCGCGGTGCAGCACCGCTGCTCAGGCTCGAAGGCACACAGCCAATAATCACCTGGACAGAGCTCCCCCCATCCAATCCCAGCACAGGAGTCTGCACTGCCAAGAGCATCATAAATCCCCTCTACTTTGTAGATTACGTTCCACTTCATCTGATTTCCTATGAGCTTGTGAGGTGACACATTCTGAAGTTGGTCCCACTTAGGGCACGGGTAAACTCCACTATTTGGCGGTCGGCTGAGTTTTTGTCGAACTCCCAGCTGCAAGAGGAGCGTTGGGTGACAAACCTCTGTGAACTCCGCCGACAGAGCTGAGTTTACCGCCCGCCCTCAGAACCAACAGGGGGCTCAACTCTTGTGATGGTCAGGGATTTGGGGACGCCTTTAGTCCTCTTCTCCAGGAGCGACAGGTGCAGAGATGTACTTGGGCGTTGGATTTTTATCACCGGGAGAACTCGCTGTAAAGGGGGCCTGCAAAGAGAGGCTGCAGGAGGCGGAAAATACACAGTGGGAAAGTCCAAGGTGGGCTTTGTCTCTGAAGGGCCTGGGGACCACACTGGCACCATTGGGCCACTTCAGCTGGGGCTCAGAAGCACGGGTGCAGTGGTGTTATGCGGTGTCAGGTTTTTGCAGTCCAGAGCACTCACAGTTCTCTTTGGGGTGCCTCTGCTGCCCCACAGGAGTTCTTGAGTCTTTGTTGAAGGCAGGCAGTCCTCCCAGGCTTTGGAGGCACAACAGCTGCAGGACGAGGTGTCTTTGGGACAGTTTCGACGGGGAACAGCAGACAGGCAGACAAGGCTGGTGCCAAGTCAGTTGCTCTTCCTCGGTCTTCTGCTTTCACGGCTCTTCTGAGTCCTTCTTCTTCGTAGGTCATCAGGATCTCGGGACCATGTTGGTATCATTGGCCCACTTCAGCTAGGGCTAGGCAGTTCGAGTGCAGTGGTGCTTTCCGGCGTCGGGTTTTCGCAGTCTTGGAGCATCACAGCTCAGTCTTTCGTACCTGCAAGATGCAGGGGAACAGCTCTGCTGTTCCACAGGAGTTCCTGAGTTTTTAGAGAAGTGCTGGCAGTCTTCCCAGGCTTTGGAGGATCGGCAGTATGCAGGGCAAGACGCTTTAGCGCAATTGTTGAGTATAGGCGAACAGGCTAGCAGGGCTGTTGCCAAATCAGTTGCTTCTTCTGCAGTTCTTGCTTTCATGGCTCTTTGCCCTTCTTCTTCTGTTGGTTGGCAGGATCTGATTTCCTGGTGCCAGGGCTCCCCTAAATATTGAATTTAGGGGTGCTAAGGGAGTGTAGGGGAGTAGCCAAGGGGTTACTTACTCTTTGTCACTATGCCCCCCTATATGACCACTTCCTGAGGGAAGTGGGCATAACCCTGTCCCAGAGATCCTAAATTTGCGATCACCAAAATGGTCACTTCTGAAAAGTCGCATCCACTTCAGGTAGCCCAGTTCAGGGGTGGTGCTTGCCTGAGGGTGAACACGCCTGTCTTGCCTAGCTAATTTTCCCTCCTGTCTAGGTACCAAGGGCTGTGAACAAAGGGGATCAGTTTCCTCTCCAGTGAGAAAAGCCAGATTTGCTTGCCAAAGGTGTGGGCCTCATTAAAGCTCCCTGGCCTTGGAATGCTAATCCACAGGTCATCCTTGGTTTATGGCCCCGGAGAGCAGAGGCCATCACCTTTGAGGGTCAGAAATTTGTCTCTGGTGGCAGGCTGGTGAAAATCAGTCAGTCAGCACACCAGTAACTGCTCAGTTTTCAGGGGGCACCTCTAAGGTGCCCTCTGGGTGCATGTATTACTAAATCTGACAATGGCATCAGTGTGGGTTTATTAATACGAGATGTTTGATACCAAAAATCTCTATTTTCAATTAAGTCATCATGTAGCTGGGGAACTCATTTTTGTCAGTGTCCAGTACATGCTTTTAGAATGCTGTCCTGATCACTTGTACTGGCAATAATGGAGCAGATAAGTACGGGGGCATATCTGCTCATGCAGTTATGTTCTCACATGTAGTATAGTAGCATAGTACACCCTGCCTTAGGGCAGTACGACCTGCTGTAGGGGTGGCTTACTTATACTGCATGTAGTTTCGGCATGCAGGGCACAGCCTTTGTGCATTATTGTGTTTTCTCTTCAGTCTGCACCAAGACACGCAGCCTGCAGTGGCATTTTGCATGAGCTTGGTGAGGGGTCCCCCTAGGGTGGCACTATTCATGCTGCAACCCTTGGGGACCCTCTTTAGTACCTCAGGCGCAAGGTACTGGGGTACCATTTACTAAGGACATACAGAGGGCACTAAAGGTATCGCCAATTGGGGAAAACAATTGCACAGTTTTGGGAACGAGATCTGGCACTGGGGACCTGGTTAGCAGGAACCCAGCGCACTTCCTGTCGAAATCACATCAAATGGCAGGCAAAAAGTGGGGAGCGACTATGTCAAAAAGGGCACTTTCCTGCATTGGGCATGATCTTTATTTAAGAAAATACAATCTTTCCTAAATTGGAAGTTATGCATTGGAAAGACAAAAATATATATGCTCTATCATGGTTAAACAGTCTCTATGAATCAAAAAGGGATCTGTGCACGAATGCCTTTCTAAAGATTTGGTGCATGACATTAGGGATATATTTGACTTTAGAGTTTCTTTCCTAGAAGGAATCCTTTAACTGATTCCAGGCACCCCCTATAATTAACTTATCATTAAAATATAACAACATTTTTTAAGAGAACTTATTTCAAAAGGATATATCAATACAATTGTAATCATAAACATTGCTAATGAATAATCGGCTGTTATTTATTTTGAGATGAAACAATAAGTATCTACCATCAGAATCCAAATCCTGAAATATTTATTTTAACTTTTTAGTACATAGGTTAGCCACACCATTTTTATTATTGGCCAAAGGTGATCAAAAAACTTCACCAACCCATTGTTTTTTCAGTTTTATCCATCCTCAGTAGTTAACTAAGTTTCCTGCAATAGGGAAATGTGGCCTTTCAATTTTAGCTATTGCCTTTTGACAGGATTTCTGAGGCCCTTCAAATTTCAAGTGATTATGTGAAGATGATGCATGCTCGGTGATCAGTTATTAAAAAGAAACATCGCCTAGCCAACTTATAGCAATAGTAGAAGAGTAAGTAGAAACAGAAGAAAAAAAGGGCAACAAAGAAATTCAGGAAAATGTTAAAAGAAAGGAAAAGATACAGGAATGAAAATAAGAGGCAAAAAATCCAAGAAACATAAAATTGGACACAGAAGATAGTAGTTGATCAATAATACCAGAACTGATAAATGTGACAATGCAGCAACAAATGGCATTATGGGCAGTGAAACACCACATAAAGAAAGTGGGATGCACAGCTCTCCAGGAGTAGACAAAAAGTTGCTGTTATAGACACAGAACCACCATATGGTAAGAGAGAGAGGAATAATATGAGGAACAACTTAGCAATGAAGGGAAGATGATGAAACTCAATCGAATAATGTCCATACCATCGAAAGAAAGACAAGACAATAACATTTGGAGTCAACAAGAACATAATCACAAGATAAAAAAAAACTCGTAAAGACAGTGTCTAGTTCTAAGCACATGGTAGTGTTGTGTAGTTCCCACTAATTAGTAGGACCTGCGCATTTGTTGGACAACATAAAGTTTGGGCGAGGTGCTTAGACTGATTCCGGGCACCCCCACAGAATATGTTGGCCTAGAGACCAGCTAGCTCACAGTGCCACCATATGCCCTCCTAACCTTACCAGGGAGTGAATAGTGTCTGGCAACCACTGGACATGACAACCCTGAACCCTTAGGGATCATGGAAACAGATCAGAACCTTTCGCTCAGTCACTCAAGCTTACGTGTGCTCAGAAAAATATACAAAATACACTGTGAGACGTTTTCAATATATTTATTAAACCAACATTATTCTTGTATAGAATACATGTGCTGTGATAAACAGTAGACAGAAGCAGGTGAAAGTGATTACGAGCACCAAAAGAGTAAATAGTAGGTACAGCTCTACCATGGTGCTAAAATAGTGTATATATGCAGGCATATAAACCAGGCAGTCATCAGGCGTACTCCTTCTATGCAAACCCTACTCTATGTGCACCTAGAGTGTGTGTAGGTGTAGAGCCAAGAATCTCTCCTAGGGACGATCCAACCCCATTACCTGGGGGAGAGAATGAAGGACCCCGTCTTGGTCACGAACTGGACACCCCTCACGAGATGTCAGACCCCTGCGTGGTTAAGTCTCAGCATGCAGGGACCCTCAGTATCAGCTGATCAATCAGGATGCTCATCATTTATAATAGAAAGCAGCCTTGCAATGTAAGTTGTAAATTAGCGATGTTATGGATATGTTGATAGCTCTTTCGCCCCGTGGATAAAGATAGAACGACATTTGTACATAGTGCGTAAAGAGGCCTTGTACATGCTGTTTGAGGCATCGTGATAATGTTATGTGAAGCTAGATGTGTAAACAAAGTAGTTTCAGAGAAACTAGTCCAACATTGTCGTGCATGCAAATATGTGCGAATGGTCAGGGCAGAAATGTTATTTGTGAAAAATAGGACAATATAACAAATGAGCAGCTTCGCTACATGGGCCTAGCCTGGGAACATAACACCCACTCCTCATACTAAGGGTTGATATATAAAAGCTATCTAAAAGGCCAACAGGCCATAATTAAATCTAAAAAAGGTCCCAAAACACTTAAAAAAATATTCTAACAGCAAGCTTTCCTTTAAAATATCCATGAAAGCCTTTAAAAGTCATTATATGTATTTGAAATCCCAAGCACTCAGAAAGCCACGGTGCCTAGAAAAATAAAGCAAAAAGCTGTTGATCCATTTTCGGTTTGTTGTTAAAAACAGGCCAAATGGCTCCTGCCACACGGAAAAAGTCAATTGTTTATGTGTTCCGAGTGGTAGATGCAAACAATGATATTGCTAGCGACCACAGACGATGTTCTCAGAGGCGCACCTCGAGCAGGTGTATAGAGCAAAGGTGATTCCATCCAGTTCTCACAGCAGCCGCCGAGGGAGGGACTGCATCATGTAAGTGTATCGTAGAGCCGGTGTCCATTTCGCTAGGAGCCAAAGCATCCCAGTGTGGCTAGAAGAATGCATTCATCAACAAAGGAATACGCTGGGGACAACAATACCCATGGGCCTTTAAGTGGTCCATCAGTACCTCAATGTCCAGTGGCGCAACCAATTGTGATCCTAGGCACGGATCCAATACGCATTCATGGCTGCAAAGCAGGCAGTGGAAAACAAGTTGTATGCAGTGAAGCCAAACAGGCCTGAAGGACAAGTACCAGTCCTCATTTAGCTCTCAAAGCCTAGGTGTGCCAAAGCAGTGTACTATGCGCTCACGGAACAGTAGCACAAGCAGTGCTGTCTCCATTCCGGGTTGAACTGGGACGTCCATTGCAGAGCAGAAAAATTAAAATCAAGATTCCCGCCACAAGTAGCCATACAAGCGGGAGCCCTCCAAAAACACTTCCAACACAAAGTGTATGAAAGATGGTGTAACTCTAAAAATCGCCTGAAAGGTGCTCACCAGTCCAGAGCTGATACATTTTAAAAAGTACACTATTCCCTTCTCATCAGACATATTAGAGATACGGTGAACCTGCTCCCCAAAATGCAGCGGGAAGTTAGTGTGGAGTAGTGTCTGTATCTCAGACAAGGGCCTTGCAACCTGGAGATCAAACATCTCTCTGGCTGAAGTTAAGGCCACATCCTTTTGAAAAAGCATGGCTTTCAGTTTGCTCAGAGAATCAAAGTGTATGTTGGAAACATTTATCGAAGGCCACAGCGTTGCCTCCCTAACTGTGCAGGCAGGTGGAAACAATACTTGTGTGCAACAGGTGACTATGGAATTAACTGTCACCAGATAAGAGATGCCTGGTTCCATTCCACAACAAACTTGATCATTCAGCATCAAATAGCTCCCATTCGAGAGCAGTTTGAAAACCGGATGAAGCACAGCAGCTGGGGAACCCTTCAGATAACAGGACATGTTTGCAACTCAAGGATTACAAGTCCAATGAAGAGAAATGTCCTTGCAAACTAGGGACCCGCTTAAAGCATCCTCACAGTCAGAACCACTAAGGAAACTTCTGTGTCCCCATTCCTGCATCTAAACCTGAATGGTAAATCCCAGTACTCATGCACATAACCTTCCCCTAGTGCTTCGTATCTGCCTACTTGCTGGTATTGGAGACAATATTGGAATTGGAAAGTCATAACCGGTAGGGTGATGTAACCATGGATTATCCAGTCTGTGCAAGGTGTCTCAGCCACAGTGAAAGGTAATTGGTCTAATTTTTCAATGTGAACATGGTATACCTTGCATCTCTGCGTGCCATTACAATCTGTCTCTCCGTTAGAGCATATGCAGAAAATAGACTTGTACTAGTGATGTAACGCCATGGCACATGGCCAGAACGTAGTGTTTGCAACATCCAGCTCAGCATTATAATGGACCATAATTGTGACTGTCCATGCTGCAAAATAGACATGTCTTGCTGTATAATATCAATTGCAGAAGACACTATGTTGCCCAATGAATACATTCTGTCTGATAATGTGGCCACCATTGTCAACCACAGCCAAAGCCTTTTCTAAATTAACTCTGTCAATCTCGCGCCATCTCTCAGCAGCTTCCTGCTGAGATATTTTCCACAGCTCATTGTATATTCCATACAAGAAGCGTTTTGACATGGGTTCCGGGAACCTAAAAAGAAATCCCTGAGATCCATGTCATCAGAAAGAAGGGACAAGTGTTGCTTCAGTTGAGAGAGTTTTGAGGTCTTTAGCCAATCAATGCACAACTTCCCAACACTATATGATGTCACCACCCCAGAGTGTTCTGTTTGTACATATCGCTGATCGGGTCTAATAATCCTAAACCCTTCGGTGTTACCCAGGAATCTAGATTGACACCCATTTGTGTCCATAGGCCAAACCAACCATCTCTTCATTTGGGGTCTGATGAATTAAACAACCATTACATATCATGGTGTCTGATGTATCCTCACTAAAGTGTGTTAAGTGCTGCCAATTCTCGAAGCGTGAGAACACGGGAATATGAGGCGTGCTCAAATCCTTCATCTTGGCTATTGTAAGAAAGGCAGTTTGTTGCACTGTTTTATTCAGGAAAATTATTTGATGTGGTATGAGGCATGCTCTAAATAAGGCCTCAGTTCCCTGAACCTGCCAATCTTTTGTCCACAGACAGATTTTGGGGCATATCAGCGACAACCAGCGATAATTATCGCTAAGTGCACTTAGCGCTAGGATAATTATCGCCGGCTATCGCTGGATTCTATCTCGGAGATAGCGTGCTATCAGCAACGCATATCTCCAAAGCGATAGAAATCCAAGCGTTAGCTACAAAACAGTGTGATTATCGCTGGAAAACCAGCGATAATCGCACTGCGACAGGCGATACCTTGCTGATAGGGCAGGAGGGACTTAGCCATGTAATCCACCTCCCATTAGATTACATGGCTAAGTCAGATTAAAAGCAGGCGTACAGAAACCTGCGTTAAGCGCGGTTAGCGCTTCTTTCATTATCGCTAAGCAGGTTAGCGATTCTCTTGTTAATTGGAGAAATGTCGTTTAGCGACATTCTCCACGTAAGTTTGGCAAGGTACGCCCACTTTGCATCTCATTAGAGATGCAGAGCTGGGTGTTAAGGGAAAGGGCGCTACGGCAAGGATTCACGCGATAGCGTGACCTTGCTGATAAGGCGATAAAATTATAGCCGCTTTTCGGCCAAAAACGGACGCAAAAGCGGCGATAATTTTATTGCGCCGCCTTGATGATATGCCCCTTTGTGTCTATGGTGTCTTTCCAAACCATGAACAGAGAGTTGGGAAATAAAGGAACAGAGTATATCAGCTTTGTGTTTGTTAGCATATTTTACTTTGCTGGTGTAGGTGCAAGCCTACAATAATAAGAAGCTGGGTCTGATGTGTCAAAATTAGAAAAATAAGCAAAATAAGCAAACCTTTGTGCAAATGTTTTTGAACTAACTTTTGGCGGTGTTGGACAATATTCATATTGAATATAATTGTAAACCTCACGTGGGACACTAGCTTTGTGTAAAAATGGTGACCATAATGTTGATAACAAAACATGTTGCCAAAATTAGATGTACCATCATACAATTCATTAGAAAATGCAGCTGATTGCACTAGATCTGCAAGCAAATTATGCACAGTTAGTTTCAATGTCACAATCATCAGAGAAGGTACTAGAAGTAATGATATAATTTAAAGAAATTTTAAACAAATATGGAATTTGTAAACGTTCAGTAGGACCATATACATCATACCGTATCCTGTCCCACGATATTCCTTCCGGAACTGGTACTCCTGTAATGCTCACCAGGGACAGGTCCCTTAGTTCACGGTGTGATGATGCATGTGGTTTCAGAACCAAGTTCACAAGTTGTACTGCGGAGCGTCCTGGGAGATAAAGTCTGTTCAGGTATAGAAAAAAGACAGTTACCAACCCAGTCCAGAGAACCAGGAAAAGTAATGCAATTGTAATCCATAGATGTATTCAAGAAACAACAAAGTATATCTTTTTTAGCTGAAGATAGAGAGTGTACACTCGTAGCCTGAAAGGGAGGGGCGATGGTGGCAGCTCAGGTTCACTTGACTCCGAGGAGAAGTAGTTGTAATGCACAAAGTGGCCAGACGCCATCTTGTCTATATTTGGCAGCTCAGCAGGTTTTGTAGAACTGGAAGTTGACTCGATCTGTGGCATATTCACATAGACATTTCAATTTTTTCAAATTGAGATTTCTATATTTATTGACTGTATAGTTGTAGTTGTTTCAACATGAAGAAGTATCACTTCATTGTTGTTTACACTTTCTCTTTGCAGAGGGGAATCTTCTGTGGTTATTAAAGCTTCCATCTGAGATTCCTGAACAATAGTGAGAGGAGTGCGGTGGCTACCCAGGAGCCTATGTGGCCTACTGTTGACAATCGGCCACATAGTGTGGTTTGATCAGATCTATTGAGACAAACTTTTTGTCTCCGCAACCAGCAAGGGCTAGAAGAAGTACAGTTCTAGTAACTTCGACAGCCAGGACAGGTTCAGGCTCTCTGTAAGATGGCCCAAATTCTTTCTTGTCCACAATTTTTTCTTTGACTAGGTCTCCAATCTTCGGGACCCAGGCTGGTCTTGCCGGTACAGCCTTCACTTCTCCAGTGGCAGTGCATTTTACTTGGACGTTGCTTTGTGTGCCCCGGAATTCATTGAGTTCCTGTAAAACAGCCAAACGGTCATTGATGTCAAATGGTTTTTCCGCCGCCACTGCGCTGACATTATCGAGGTCTGGTACCAACATTCTCACACTGAACAGGAGTTCGTAAGGAGTACAACCCCCAAGGGATTTTCTTGGCATGCTGTTGAGTGCCCTCTGGACCCCCATATAGGTGATTGACCCAACTGCCACTGAGCCTAATACTCTTGCTGTTAATGACTGCTTTAAGTCACGGTTTTTCCTCTCAACTACTGAATTTTCCTCAGGATGGTAAGGGAGAAGTACCGCAAGGCCACACCCAAACTTCCCATGGCTTCTTTGTAAGCCCGAGAGCTAAATGCCGGGCCCTGGTTGGAATATAGTGTGCTAATTGAGTATGTCCCGATGAAGACTCACAAATCCTTTATAACAGTTCAAGTGTCAGCCGAGCGCTGTAGCCAAACCCACAGGAATCTGGAAAATGAATCCACTGCCACCAAGATGGACTTGTATGCCCCATCTGAGTGTAAAGGGATACAGTGATCCACATAAACAACCACTAAAGGTTTGTCTGAGATCAATAAAGGTGTCTACGGAGGACGTGCTATGGTGGAACCCTTCATCTGCTGGCAGACGTCACATTTGAGGACAAATTTCTTGGTCTGTTTTATAAGACTAGGCCACCAATAGCGATGCATCAGTAATGAAATTGCAGCAGCGACTCCTGTGTGTGCTGACCCTCATGTGCAGCTAGTATTATCCCCAATCTACGATCAGTGTTTGTATTACTCTATCCCCCACTCCTGGATTCTGAGCATACAGAATGTTTTGTGCATCTAACTTGTAGGAGTACTTGAGTGGAAAGCCTTTTGGCAGGTGTGTGTTGTTGAGAGGCGCATTAACAGCCACCATTATGTCTCTGTCTAATCTCGTGCTTGAATGAGTGATTGCAGAAATGGCAGCAGTGCGAACTGCTGCCTTAGTGGCCTCATAGGCCATTGAATTCCATTGAACTTGAACGCCAACACATTGATGACTTAATATGTGGATAACATGAGCCTGTGCCAAGCATACTTTCAGCTTTGCCAATTGTTCCCAAAGCAGCTTGTGCTTAATTGTGCAACCCTTGGAACCTCGAAATCCATTTTGGCCCCAATAGTGAAGATATTCATTATAGGACTGAACACAATAGTATGAATCGCACACTATATGTGTGGGTAATTCAGGATCCGTACAGCTGTACAGTCACTTAAGGACTGAGTGTGTGTATTTTCTGGACGGAACTTTCCGTCATGCATGTGCCCCTTTACGATTGCGCATGCCATGGAATATTGCTGTCATGTCTCTACGGCAGGCTCAGCAGATCCATTGTTATAAATGATGTATTCATAGTGATCTAGAGGCATTATTTTATTCGGCAGAGGATATCCTTGTGGGTGCTGCAGGAATGCTTGTGTTTGTAGTGTAGAATCGAATCTGCAATCTGGGGGCATATTTACAAGTGGCGGAGGGCGACGTTAGCCTCCTTGACTTAACGCCATGCTCCGCCACTTCTGAAATGCAGCGCTGCACCATATTTACAAGAATACGGTGCAGCCTTGCATTCCCCTGCGCTGGCGCTAATTTAGCTGCCTATCACCAACGCAGGCACCCTTTCGCCATAGTGCAAGGGTGCCTGCGTTGAAGGAATGATTGTTTATATGCAGGAAGAGACACCTTCTCAACAATCTGAAATGGCATTTTGAAGCATCTATGTGTGCTCCTTAATGCAGCACACATAGAAGCTGCAAAACATCATTTTTTTAATGATCGTTTATGTACAGGAAGGGACACCTTCCTGCACTTAAACAATCAATGGCGTTTTGCTGTCTCTATGTGTGCTGCACAATGCAGCACACATGGAAACAGCAAAAACGAGGAGAAATTAAGCATTTCTACTGGTTGCGCCAGGGTAAGACCAGGTTTTCCCTGGTCTTAATTTTGGCACTGCCCCATTTTTTTTTTTTTTTTAACTTCTCTTTATTGGAGTTACAAAGTGATATATGCAGCATCTCTGCCATGCAAGGCAGCTTCAAACAGTAAACATACATCAGAACATCTTGTGATTGACCGCTCTCTCAGTAAATCTAGTCATAAGCATCTGGCAATATACATTGACAAGATCTACTAAGAAAAGGATACATGCACACATTAACATCACTCTACATCAGAATTTGATCCACCTTGGGCCTGTGAGCGAAGATATTGACGCAGTGGTTCCCAAATGTCCTTGGGCTTAGAAGACAATGGAAATTATTCTGCATACAATTCGAGGTTCTCTTTGCAGTATACCATATCTTTAATCCAATGGTCAGCCCGGGGGGCCAAAGTGCTCTCCCAAGTCAGCGCCACCCGGCGTTTAGCCAGCAGCAATGCAATTCTCACAAATCTGCCTATGGTCCCCTTCAGCTGGGGTACATAGCATAACAGACATTTTAACAGTGTGCATTGTAATAGGGCCCCAGACATAGATTGTATGCGCTTCACCACCTCTTCCCAGAACAGAAACACCAGCTTACAGTCCCATGCCAGGTGCCAGAAGTCTGCGTCTAGCTGGCCGCAACGTTTACAGTTGCTCGTGTCTCGGAGGCCGCACTTATGTAGTTTAAAAGGTGTGTGGCATACTTGATGAATATACTTAAAATGGATGATCCGCAAATTGCCATTAGGTGTGAGGGTGCTGGTAAGGTTGCATATGTGCTCCCACTCTGATGGTGTCAAGGGAGGAGTGAGCCTGTCGTTCCAGCGGGCAAGGCTTCTATCTATACCAATGACCTTCTCACCTCGCACTGCCCTATATAATTTAGTGACTAACTGGCATCGTGTGGGTGCGACCAACAGCAATTGCAGAGAGTGCAAGGAAGTTGGTTCAACAGGATACGTAGTGTAATGTGCTTTAATAGCTAGCTTAAGCCTGTGCACAGTGAACTGAAAAAGTGGCGAAGGGTTAGTGATATATTGAAGCCTCTCAGGTGTAATGAAATTCCCGTCGGGATAAATGTCCTGCATTTTGTCCATACCAGCCTCCCTCAGCGAACATAATCGGGCCTTCCTCTTGTGTCACCGAGAGCGCCGCATGATGTGCCAGAGGCAATGCCGGAGCATAAATTGGGAGCTTGGCCGCGAGTTTACCGATGGCCTGCCAGGCAGCAATGGTAGTGTCTAGCGTGTTAATTTCATGCGTTGGGGTGCCGCGTTTTGTATGTGTAAGTATACCGGATAATGGGTTCGGGTGTGCATCGCCATCCTCCACCGCTACATGAGGAGTAAAGGCATGGGGGTTGTACCAATAGTACGCGTATTGCGTCTGGGCACAAAGATAATATATGTAGAGATCTGGAGCGCAAAAGCCTCCTTTAGCATAATCCAGCGTAAGCGTGTTCCAACCCGCCCTAGCTTGTCTGCCACCCCAGATTAACCGGAGCAACGAAGTTCGCTCAGTGCTAAAAAATTGTTTTGTCAGTTTTATAGGGATGTTGCAAAACAGGTATAAAAAACGCGGTAAGATGACCATTTTTATAACAGCAATGCGATCGGCCAGTGATAATGGCAGTGCCATCCATCTGTCTACTTGGTTCTCCAGTGCCACACACGCTCTCCCATAATTTTCTTTAACAACAATCTCAGTGTCCCGATGTACCCAGATACCCAAATATTTAACTGGTTCTGTGGACCATACTAATGGATAATCCATACTGGGGGGGGTCGTAGTAGGTGTCAAAGGTATTATCACCGATTTGTCCCAATTAATAGTGAGACCTGAGAATAGCCCGAATCTGATGTATTCTCTCAGTACCGGGGCTAAATAACGCTGCGGCTCTCTAACAAAAAGCACCATGTCGTCGGCATATAGGGATATACCGACAGGGCGGTGCATGAAATTGAGAGCTGACTCCCTGTGCCGCTGGTGAATCACACAAGCCAGAAGCTCGAGCATGATAGAGAACAGCAGCGGTGACAGAGGGCATCCTTGCCGGGTGCCTCTTTCGATCTGAAATGGCTCCGAAGTCAGGCCCCCCACGCGCACCCGCGCCGATGGGTCAGAGTATAGTAATCGCACCCATCCCAGAAATATCCCAGGAAACCCCATGCGTTGCAGGTTTTGAAACATATAACTCCACTCTATGGAGTCGAATGCTTTTGCTGCATCCAACATCACCGCAGCTGCGGGAGGTCAGGGTCCAACACATGAAACATCGCGAATATAGTACGTAAGTTATGGGACGTGGATCTTTCTGGTATAAAACCAGATTGGTCCGGTAAGACCAGACAGGGCATTAAGGGCTGGAGCTTGGTTGCCAGGATTTTAGCAAGTATTTTCCCATCCAAATTAATCAAGTATAAGGGACGGTATGACTCGCAGAAAGAAGGTGACTTGTCCTTTTTTAGTAAGGTGATAATCAAAGCTTGCCGAAGCGACGGTGGCAATTTACCAGTTTCGTGTGCCTCAGCATATACCTCTAGCAAATAAGGCGTTAAAAGGTCAACATACTCTTTATAAAATTCGGCCGTGAGGCAATCCGGCCCCGGCGCCTTTTTATTTGGTAAAGCGCGTATCGCTGCCCGAATGTCAGACGCTTCAATTGGTTGGCTTAGGTATTCACGGTGGCCGTTCGCCAGCCATGCACAAGCAATGTCTGAAAGGTACTCAGCGAGAGCCGGAGCGTGCGCAGTCCCCCGCGATGTATACATGTTAGCGTAGCAATCACGAAATTGGTCCACTATGTCCTGAGGTGTGTAGTGTTCTCCACCCTGTGCATCCAATATTTTGATGATATGGTGATGTTCAGCACGAAATTTGAGTGTAGCAGCTAGGTTGCGGCCTGGCCGACCACCTTCCCCATAGGCCCGGGCCACTAGTCTACGTGAAAGATATCGAACTTCGGTTTCTGTCATTTCGTCATATTCTAAATTCAGCTCATGGATACGAGATATTGTGGCTTCACACGGTCTGGCCGTGTAGTCTTTTTCAAGCGAGCTGTCCCCTGATATCTTTCAGAATGCCCGTTGTGGTACTAATGCAGGCCCCCCTGATGGTTACCTTAAAGGCTTCCCAGAGAGTGGCAGCGCTTTCCACGGTGCCTACATTGAGCTCAAAGTATTGCTCTATTGCTTTCCTGATAGCGTCAGCATATGTAGGGTCTAGGAGGGCTTCAGAGCGGAAGCGCCATGTAAACGGGCGACGAGTGTTGGCAGGGATAATGAAAACAAGCCTCACTGGGTTATGGTCGGATAGTGTGCGTGGGAGAGAAGCGATGTCAGTGACCCAGTCATTCGCCCCTTCGCTTAATAGCCAGTAGTCCAGGCGGGACCAACTGTGGTGCGCTGGCGTGGCGTGTGTACCCTCCCTCGCTGCATAATTGCGAAGCCTCCAGACGTCAACCAGCCCAAACTCTAGCATAGCGTCTTTAATACATTGGGCAGCCCTAGGTGTGCGTGCGCCCTGTGGGCTTGATTTGTCCCTTCTAGGATCCAGATGTGAGTTGAGATCACCTCCCCATATGATAGCAGCCTCAGGCCAGTCGCGCAATAGGCTAAAAATTAGTGCAAATGCTTCAGGTTCATCTACGATGGGGCCATACACATTGATAATAGTGAGAAGCGATACCCTTAACTTACCATGCACCATGGCACAGTGCCCTGCGTCGTCCATGTATGTTTTTATTGGTGTGAAAAGAAGCCCTCGTTTTAGCATAATAAGGACCCCTCTGGCATAGGATGAGTAAGACGAGGCCAGTTTGTACCCAGCCCATTTAAGTGCGATCCTGGCCTCCATCACCTTGGTCAAGTGCGACTCCTGTAGATAAGCGAAAACCTGCCATATTTTTGGGGGGGAGTTCAGCCCTCGGACATTCCACGTCAAACAAGTAAACTTATCGCCCATTGTCACAATTGAGAGTGATGACCATTGGCAGAGTGCATATCCTTCGGTATGAAAACAGAGCAGAGAGTATATACCATAGCCAGAGTATCAGAGCAATCACATTGAACAAACCCCTCTTTAAAACAGTTGAACCCCCCACCCCCACCCACTTTAGCAGACCCAATTTGCCAAATCCATCCCAAAAACTCAAAACATCCCCCAACAGAGTTAAACAAGAGCGAAAAGTGATATGGGGCACACCCATTGGGGAACGCTGCGGCACAGTCTACTCCCTGGTGGACAAGGGAGGTGGCCGACTAATAGTACATGTGCTCCCTAAACCTTTGTCCATAGCAAGAAAGCTTTGCAGATAGTGGATCAGGAATACGACTAAAACAATACTACACCCGTGTTGTCATGGGAAGGCAGTAGATGCAAAAGACCCTCGGTCTAGCTCCACCCTCTCCCCGCAGCTCCACTATGCCGTCTCTTGCCTCCAGACCCCGACCTCCTCCTTGGGAGGTTCGAGGCTGCTGCCCGCTCCTGCGCCTGCTGCCCGCTCCAACTGGGACCAGACTGCCTGCAACCACCGTAACCTTTCTCAGCCATTTCTTTTCTTAATTTTTTCCCTGTTGTGCCACTGTTATTGTGCCCATCTGTGTCTTGCTCTAATTCCACCACTGTTTTTATTTTCTCATGCCTGCCTGTTTCTTTCGCCTTTTGCCGCTGCTGCCCTGAGGCCCCTCCCCCGGAATTCCCCCTGGAATTCCCCCGAATTCCCCGCTCCCGCCTCCTAACCTCTCCTCCCTCCCACCTCCCCTACTTAATGGCGGCCGCTGCGCGGTCGTGCAGCGGACGCGTGCAGTGGCTGCGCCGCCGGTGCACCAAAGGTGCGCCAAAGGCAAGCCCGTCTGCGCCCGTCCGTGACCCAACCGCGGCCAGCGCCAGGAACCCTGGACCTCCCACTAACCATCGCTACAACACCACCACCCTTCTCGCACTCAACCCTGGAAGACTTAGAGAATGCCAACAGGCCTCACCGAACATGACCCATGGCCAGTTCTCCTGCCTCCACTGCCACCAGACCCTCACCGCCACCCCGGCCTCCAACACCGCCGACGCCAGCACCGGCGACACCCTAAAATGCATCCTCCTCAACGTACGCTCCGTACACAAACACGCCATGGAAATCTGGAACCTACTCGACTCTCTCTCGCCCGACATCGTCTTCTTCACAGAGACCTGGACCAACGCATCCTCCGCCCCAGACAGCAGCACCGCCATCCCAGACGGATACAAGATCCAGAGGAAAGACTGCCCCAACCACCCAGGAGGGGGACTCGCCATCGCCCACAAGAGCACCCTCCACCTCACCACCTCCAGCGAAACCTTCCTCTCCGCCGAACAGCTGCACTTCCAGATCTAGACCACCCCCAAAGCCACACACCGAGGAACCCTCGTCTACAGACCCCCCGGCACCCGAACACCCTTCGCCACCACCATCACCGACTTCATCGCACCCCACGCCATCGCCTCAACAAACTACATACTCATTGGAGACCTGAACTTCCACCTCGACAACCCCAGCGACCCCAACTCCACTATCCTTTGTGACAACCTCGCCAGCATCGGACTTAAACAACTCGTCAACACACCGACCCACAGAGCAGGACACACCCTCGACCCCATCTTCGCGGCAGGAAACAGCATCCAATTCAGCCACACAATGTAGCCGCCATGGACCGACCACCACTGCGTACACTTCGCCATCAACAAACCCAAGGCACCCAAACCAGCCCCACGCTCACCACGAAGGAACTGGAGCAAGGTTACAGACGAGCAACTTAACTCCACCCTCACCCGAGACAAACACACCTGGGCACCAGACGCAAACGACGCAAACGACGCAGCCAGAGAACTCCACACCTGGATCTCCAACTGCGCAGACGAGCTCGCCCCGCTATGCAACCCCGACAGACAACGCCCAGGAAAGCCGCCTAGTTCACCACCGCTCTCCAAGAAGCCAGACGCACCTGCAGACGCCTGGAGAAGAACTGGAGAAACACCAAGACTACCGAAAACCACACCACCTACAAGGACGCCATGACGGACTACCACAACCAGATCAGAGCCACCAAGAGGAACTTCATCCACAACAAAATCCTGGCCAACTCCACCAACTCCAAGGAACTTTTCAGTGTCATTCAAGAATTCACCAATCCACCCAGCGAAGCCACAGACATCACCCCATCCCAAGACCTCTGTGACAAGCTTGGAACCTATTTCCACCTCAAGATCAAAAACCTCTACGACAACTTCATCGACCATCCACCAGGCGCCACAGATGGCCCCCCGCCCCCCAGAAACACCAGCCAGCCCACCATCTCCAACTGGACACCGATCACGGCCGAAGACACTGCCTCGACCATGAAAAACATCCACTCGGGGGCCCCCACCGACCCCTGCCCCCCTCACATCTACCACAGAGCCGCGGCCGCCTTCGCACCCGAACTACAACGCACCATCAACACCACCTTCAAAACAGGCACCTTCCCAGATGACTGAAAGCGCGCAGAAGTCAGACCCCTGCTCAAGAAGCCCACAGCTGACCCCACCGACCTCAAGAACTATCGGCCCATCTCGCTCCTCCCCTTCACAGCCAAAGTTGCAGAGAAAACAGTCAACAGGAAACTGACACTATTCATTGAAGAGAACGCCGTCCTCGACCCGTCCCAGTCTGGATTCCAAAGCAACCACAGCACAGAGACCACCCTACTCGTCGCCACAGACGACATCCGCACCCTCCTGGACCAAGGCCACTCTGCAGCCCTCATCCTACTCGACCTATCAGCGGCCTTCCACACCGTCTCCCACCGCACACTAGTCACCAGACTACACGACGCAGGCATACAAGGAACAGCCCTGGACTGGATCCGATCATGCCTCACCGGAAGAAGCCAAAGGATCCAACTCCCACCCTTTCTCTCCGACCCCACGAAAATCACCTGCGGAGTCTCACAGGGTTCATCACTGAGTCCCACCCTCTTCAACATCTACATGGCCCCCCTCGCAGCCATCGTCCGACAACACGGCCTCAACATCGTATCTTACGCCAACGACACCCAGCTCATACTCTCCCTCACCAAAGAACCCACCACTGCCAAACTCAACTTCCAGAAAGGAATGCAAGACATCGCAGTCTGGATGACCAACAGCTGCCTGAAGCTCAACGCCGAGAAGACAGAAGTCCTCGTCCTCTGTACCACCCCTTCTGCATGGGACAGCACCTGGTGGTCGACCACCCTCAGAAGCCCACCTACCCCCTCAGACCACGCCAAGAACCTCGGCATCGTACGCGACTCATCACTCACGATGAACCGACAGGTCAACGCCGTCACCTCCAGCTGCTTCAACACCCTCCGCATCCTCCGCAAGACCTTCAAGTGGATCCCCCCTGAGTCAAGAAAGACAGTCACCCACACACTCATCACCAGCAGACTGGACTATGGAAACGCACTGTACGCCGGCAGCAACAAGTCCCTACTCCGCAAACTCCAGACAATACAGAACACCGCCGCCAGACTCGTCCTCGGCATCCCCCGACACGAACACATCAGCCAACACCTACGAAGTCTCCACTGGCTCCCCGTGGAGAAAAGAGTAATTTTCAAAATCCTCACTCACGCCTACAAATGCCTACACAACAACGGACCCAAATACCTCAATGACAGAATCAACATCCACGTACCCAAAAGAAACCTCCGATCTTCCAACCTCGCACTGGCCGAAACCCCGCGCATCCACAGAGCCAGAGCAGGTGGAAGATCCTTCTCTCACATTGCAGCCAAGACCTGGAACGAGCTACCGGCAGACATCAGACGCGCCCCCTCCCTGAACACCTTCAGGAAGACCCTCAAGACCTGGCTTTTCAGCTAAACAGATCTGCGGACCACCCCCCTCAGCGCCTTGAGACCCTCACGGGTGAGTAGCGCACTTACAATTCCCTGATAGATTGATTGATTGATTGAGGTGCACAAACGCAAGCAACATTAGCCACGCACTGTGAGAGAACAATTAACAAAGCAACGCAGCAAAGGCTACGTGTCACAGTGGTCAGTACAATAGCGCAAATGGTGTTCTTGGCCCTACAGAGACTGCATGACAGTCAATGAGTCAAAGTGCGGGGCCTCAGCTAGTGTGCTTTAGCCCTCGTCGTCCGATGCATCAAGAGGGGCTTGTTTCCTGCGCCTAAGAGATTTGGCAAAGTCCATAGCTTGCTTAGGGTTAGTGAAGATCCTGGCCTTATCGTCAGTGCCGATGCAAAGCCGGGCCAGATATAGCATGGCATATTGGACATTCTTGGTGATCAAGAGCTTTTTCACTTGCTGGAATTCCTTTCTTGCCGCCTGAACCGTCGCCGTGAAGTCCGGGTAAAATGCCACTGCGTTACCCTGGTATGTGATGGTGCCCTTCTGACGGGAGATGCGGAGCACCGCATCCCGGTCCCTGAAATTCAATAGTCGCGCAATAATCGGCCTGGGTGGGGCACCCGGAGGAGGGCGAACTGACAGCGAACGATGGGCCCTTTCTACGATGAGCAGATCAGAGAGATTTTCCACACCGCAAACGTCCCGGAGCATGTTTTCCACATAGGTCTCCAGCCTGCCGACATTTGTGGACTCCGGCAGCCCCATTATGTGTAAATTATTGCGCCGGGACCGGGCCTCAAGGTCTTCTTTTTTGGCCTGTATGACCGCCAGAATCTTTTCCATATCCGATGTTTTAGTGGCGACCTGCTGTAGCCCGTCCTCGGCGTCAGAAATGCGTTGCTCCGCCTCGCCGAGCCTGATGACTTGCTTGTCCAATTTAGCTGACATGTGGTCCATACGGCCATTGAGAGCCTCGATTTTCCCGTCGATGGACTGTAGACTAGTGTGAATAGCGGCCGGGGACTTTTCCAAGGCGGTTGGCGACTCTGTTGTGGTGTCCAGCTCCGAGTCCGAGGTGGCTCTTTGTTGGGTTTTGCCAGGTTTACGTAGGTCAAAGTTGAGGCACGGCTGGTTCTTCTCGGGTTTACCCATGGCAGCAGGTTCGTGACATTACGGGCAACGCTTGCCTGTTATAGCTCCGCCAGGTATCGCTGGACTGTATACTTGCTGCGCAGCTCGTTCACCAGGCGCACCTCACGCTCAGTGATGAAGGGGCCAAGGGTCCTTTGCCATATGTGTCTATGTTGTGTGCGTGTGATTTCCTCCTGGCCCACTTGGTAAAAGACGAGGGGGTAACCACCATTCAATACCCGTGGAGTGGAGTGCGCCTGGCGGGGCGATGGCACTCAATCTAGGCCGCAATGTGTCGCGGGTATCTGACCACAAGTATGTCTGGACAACACTATTGAACCCCAGCGGCCTGACGTTGCTGTACAATGAAGGCCCGGGACACTGCCGTGAGGTTTACAAGGGGGGCCACAGTTGTAGGGGCACAGCGATGCGACCGAGCACCAGCACTAGTGTGGAGAAGTTCAGCCCAAGCACTCTGGAACCCACAACACAGTTCTGATGTCCGCTGCAAGGGGAGGGATTGCGCTGTGAGCCTGGGGAGTCGCTGCGGGAGTAATTGACCGCCTTGCCCCAATCTCCGGGCAAAGGAGTCACAGGGAGGAAAGGCGCCGACCCCAACAATGCTGCATGCACCAGCCGCACCCTAGCCACACTCTGCAAACGAAGTCGGAGCCCCACCAGGCCCCACCCGTGCACTCCGGACGGCTCACGGCCAAGACTGAGGGCCTTCTGCTGCCCGCAACATTCAGGGGCCCCCCACAAAGGATGGATCTCACCGGAGCTTGGGCGTCTCTGGAGTCCTCAGGTAGGGAGACAGGCCGCGGTGCGCCAGCAGCGTCACGACCAGTCCAGGCCTCACCGCCGGCCCCGCCACACGGCAGCGAAGTCGGTCCTCGGCGCACCGCTGACACGCACTCCCCGCCTGGAGCCCTCTGAGTCCTGGGCCGGATAGTTTACAGCTTCCAAGCAGCACGGCTGGGCTAGGAGCGTTGTTTACTTAGGCAGTGGGCGGTCACAGCGAGCTGTCCGCTCCTCCGTGTGTGCGCCGCGGCCCGCAATCAGCCCAAGCTCCGGTCACCCATGCTAGGGCACCCAGGGGGAGTCCGGATGGCTAGACGTTCGTGGACACCAGTAGATCCCGCAGCTGTGCTCACCGCCGTGTCCCCCATTCACTCGGAAGTCACCTGGGCTGCGTCTAGGAACAGGGATCTCTCGGCCACCTCTCAAGCGGCCGCCATGTTGTTTCGGCAAACGTTTCACCACAGTCCGCTCTTTACGCCTTACAGGGGCTCTCAACTGCAGCCGGACACATCGAGGGGGTTACCAGCAGTTAGTGGACAGTCGCCTACCGTTTACAGGCGTGGATGGCGTTCAGGGAGCAGGATTAATGCAGGATAGTGAAGACGGCCGGCAGAGCTGCACTAAGGCGCAGCCATTTATGCCGTGCGCCCTCTAGCGCCCCTTCCACTGCCCCATATTTACGCTACCCTTGTAAATATGGGGCAGTGTCAAAATCAATGGGTGTTGCGGTAGAACACCCACCACAACATCCATTGCCCGCCGTTTTCACGCTAAGTATAGCGTAAAAGGGTGTCTTATTCACAAGGCGGAATTAAGCCACGTTAAGTCGAGAAAAGTGACGTTGTGGTGGCACTAGGGGCTTGTAAATATGCCACTACATCTGTTACAGTGAGAGAGTTAGCCCATTGATGTAGCGCTGTGGCATTTGGAACGCTTGCTTTAGTAACGGCCTCTAAGGTGATCACAATTTTGAAGTAACTCTGTCAACCTGGCTGATAACACCCCAGGGCTGTTCTTATACCCTTGAGGTAAATGACAAAATAGACACTGTAAACCTAGCGCTGAAAATCCTGTCACATATGTGCTTCCAGGAGCTATATTCTGGCAGAAGAATCCATTTAAGATATCTAGTGTTGTTTTGTATTTCTTCCATACAATGTTATTCATTAGTGCTGCACTATGTGCATTTTGTACTGCAAATGTGCGTGTGGAAGTGTTCAAATGTCTGTAGTCTAATACTAGACGGTGTGAATTGTCCGGTTTCATGGGAGAAATGAGCATTGGTTACATCACACAAGGACAAATTCATGTTGGTTGTAGACATGGGGAGATTAAGTGATTCGACCAGAATCACAGAATGTCGAGCTGAAGCAGAAACTCCAACCTGGTTCCCCAGTTGCAAAGTCTGCAGCTCTGGAAGTAATACCACATCCTCTCCCCTAAGTGCAACATTTAATCAAGTGGTCAACTGGATAAAAACATAAAGATAACAAGTAATTTAAAAGTGCTTTGTCGCTATTTGAAAACTCAGAAAATATGTCCTCATTTTAGTTTTTTAGAGCACTAACCATAATTTCGATGCAAATAAGACCCTCTCATTTCTGTAATTTCTAAAGGAAATGCTCTTGGTATTACAGTTTTGATTACATCAAGATGACGTCAGGCGTGCCACACTTTTGTAATAAATATAGAATGTTAGCAATCTAGTTGTTCATTAGGATACTGTTGAGAGGCAGAGGCCAGGGGCACGGACTCAGAAAATTGAAGGCAGGTAGGAGGGTGCAGAGGCAACAATTTGACCACACTGGGCAGGCAGGAAGGGCAGTGGCAGCACAACAGACTATGGAGGGCAGTGGAAAGGGGGCAGGGGCAACAAACCAACAATGCAGGACAGGCAAGAGAGGCTGTGCCAATATAATAGACCATTGTGGGCAGAAGGAAGAGGCAGTGGTAGTACAACCATACATGCCAACAGACCGATTCAGCCAGGAAACGCCCAATGTTTTTAAGCCCAAATGGGCTTTATTTGATCTGTCTCCTGTCTACAATCTCCTCTTTTCAATGTAAGTCAATGGGGAAAATCAATACCCCAGTTTTTTTTCCAAAATCTCCTCTTACCAAGTTCAAAATGTTAGCAAGTATGGTACATTTGATCATGGAAGGCAGGAGTAATTGGGGTAGGGACATGGACTCGGATAACAGAGGACAGGAGGGACATGGACAGGTGCACCAAACTGACCTTACAGGGCAGGCATCAGGGTTTGCAGCAGCACAATACACCACACAGGGCATGCGGGACAGGAGTGCAGCACAACAATCCATGGAAAGCAATAGGGAGGGGACAGGACCATGCACATGGACAACAGAGAACAGAGGGGAAGAGGCAATGGCAGCTAGCTGACCATAATGGACAGACAGGAGAGAAAGCTGCAGCATAACGGACCATAAAGGGCAGGAGGTAGGGTTCAGGGGCATTACAATGGAACAGACAAGCCAGGAGGGAGGGAATAGGGGTCTGCACATGGAAAACAGAGGGCAGGGGGCAAGGGGGCAGGGCAGGAGCAGCAAGCTGACAATGGAGGTCAGGCAGGATGGGCACTAGAAGCAAGACACACCATGGAGAGCAACAGTGAGACTATAATGGCATACACACAGACCATGGAGGGAAGGTGGGAGGGGTTCAGGGGCAGCTAGCTGACCACACAGGGAAGGTGGGAGGGGCCGTGGCAGCACAGAAGACCATGCATGGCAAGCGGGAGGGTTAGTGGCAGCACAATGGCCATGATGGGCAAGAAGGAGGGGGCAGGTGCATGCAGAAAGGACCATGGAGGATAGAAGGGAGGGGTAGGAGCTGGGCACAGACAAGAGAGTTCAGTGGAAGGGGCCTCACAACAGACCACGCGGGGCAGGCAGGAGGAGCAGTTGCAGCACAACAGACCAGGGAGGGCAGAAGGGTGTGGCAGTAAAATGGACCATGGAGGACAGGAGGAAGGGGATAGGGGCATGGAACGTGGACAGGCAGGGTGGAGGGGGCAGGGACAGGTTACAGTCATCTGACAATGCTAGGCAGGTGGGAGGGGAGTGGCAGCTCAACAGAACACTCAGAGTAGATAGGAGGGGCAGGTCCATGGAACATGGTGGGCAAAAAGGATGGAGCAGGGGCATGCACCCAGACATCGGAGGGCAGGGGGAAGGAGAGTAGGGGCAGCAAGCTAAGTACAGAAGCTAAGCAGGAGGTCAATGATGGGGCATAGAATTGGGCAATGGAGGGCAGGAGGAGTGGACTGGGACATCATGCTAAATGGAGGGCAGTGGCAGCACATCAGACCATGCATGGCAGGAGGGAGAAGGCTAGTGCATGGATTCAGACAACAGAGGATAGGGAGGAGGTGGATTGGGCAGCAAGCTAACTGTTCAGAGAAGGCGGGAAGGCCAGTGGCAGAACAACGGCTTCACAGGGCTGTAATGAGGGAGCAGGGGCATGGACTTGGACAATGGATGGCAAGGAGGAGGGGAGGCAAGAGCAGCAAGCTTGGGTGGGGGCAGCACAATGCCAGGCCAAGCCCTGCTTCCAACCCCCCACCATCCATTGTGATAGGCATCTTACTTAACGTTAAAAAAACTAGAAATTTGCTGAAAAAAACAAAGATTACAGGGACGTTATAGTTAGATTAAGATTTTACTTGCACAAAACCAGTGAAATTCAGCAGTTATAGTTACCTGAGCTAACTATAACTTACACCCCCGCAATGCACTGCTTATGACCTCAGACATTACATCATTCATGACATGGTCAGTGACATCAATCATGACATCACTCATGACATCTCAAATGAGCTGTGAATGGAATGGAACTATAATCGCTAGAACTTTATTTATGGATAGTGTGTGTATATTAACACCCCTTTTTTTCTTTTCTTTCGTGTAAGAACCATTATAATACGCAACGCGCCCAGATCAATATGGCCGATAGCCTTTCACTTTAATGTAATGTGTAGTCCATTGTTTATGTTGATATTTGCAATCATAAGTATGTTTATTATGAACAAGTCACATTGACGAACATACAGGTACGGCGGTCACGGGGCAAGATATGCTGAAATGACATTGTGTGCATATTAACACTTGTTTTCTTTTCTTTATTGTATCAATTCCTGAATTTTCACATCGTGACCAGGCCAATATGGCCGCCAGCTTTTTGGATTAAAGTAATATGTAGTCCTTTGTTAATGTTGGCAACTGGAGGCATTTGTACATTTAAATAAGGAAGCTACAATGACGTCTTGTATCGTTATCAAGGTTCGGACGAGCCGAAACGCGTGGATCGCATTTCGCATGTTACCAGCGAACAATGATTCAAGATTGTGCCAGAAAGTGAAAGCCAGGTGGTTCAGCTTGCTGTGTGTGCGCTCTCAAAAGTTCTTGGACCTTTGGTGGAAAAAATTATCACGCGGCACTCCTGTCGCGGGAGCAGCACCGTCCTTGATAATTAAAGGAAGCCGTGGGTCGGAACTGGATCCGGACCCATTTTGCGGCACGGCGAACTGTGGCGAGAATTACTTGCACCTTGTTCTGGGGCCCACTAAGGGTGGAGAAAACATGCTTGGAAAGTGATGACGATAGCAGGACCTACTAAAGGTATTATTTGTTCTGGAGGGAACTACGGGACCCAGCATGCAACGAAAAGCAAACCCACTGAGGGCGTGGCATGCTATAAATAAGTATACCAGAACTGCCTGTGAGTCATTCCAAGAGCAACCTCTGATGAAAGGCAGCAGCCTAGAAACGCATCAGGTCTGTAACATGTTACCAGCGAACAATGATTCAAGATTGTGCCAGAAAGTGAAAGCCAGGTGATTCAGCTTGCCGTGTGTGCGCTCTCAAAAGTTCTTGGACCTTTGGTGGAAAAAATGATCACGCGGCAGTCCTGTTTCGGGAAGCAGCACCGTCCTTGATAATTAAAGGAAGCCGTGGGTCGGAACTGGATCCGGACCCATTTTGCGGCACGGCGAACTGTGGCGAGAATTACTTGCACCTTGTTCTGGGGCCCACTAAGGGTGGAGAAAACATGCTTGGAAAGTGATGACGATAGCAGGACCTACTAAAGGTATTATTTGTTCTGGAGGAAACTACGGGACCCAGCATGCAACGAAAAGCAAACCCACTGAGGGCGTGGCATGCTATAAATAAGTATACCAGAACTGCCTGTGAGTCATTCCAAGAGCGACCTCTGATGAAAGGCAGCAGCCTAGAAACGCGTCAGGTCTGTAACATGTTACCAGCGAACAATGATTCAAGATTGTGCCAGAAAGTGAAAGCCAGGTGGTTCAGCTTGCCGTGTGTGCGCTCTCAAAAGTTCTTGGACCTTCGGTGGAAAAAATTATCACGCGGCAGTCCTGTCGTGGGGAGCAGCACTGTCCTTGATAATTAAAGGAAGCCGTGGGTCGGAACTGGATCTGGACCCATTTTGCGGCACGGCGAACTGTGGCGAGAATTACTTGCACCTTGTTCTGGGGCCCACTAAGGGTGGAGAAAACATGCTTGGAAAGTGATGACGATAGCAGGACCTACTAAAGGTATTATTTGTCTCTGGAGGAACTACGGGACCCAGCATGCAACAAAAAAGCAAACCCACTGAGGGCGTGGCATGCTATAAATAAGTATACCAGAACTGCCTGTGAGTCATTCCAAGAGCGACCTCTGATGAAAGGCAGCAGCCTAGAAACGCGTCAGGTCTGTAACATGTTACCAGCGAACAATGATTCAAGATTGTGCCAGAAAGTGAAAGCCAGGTGGTTCAGCTTGCCGTGTGTGCGCTCTCAAAAGTTCTTGGACCTTTGGTGGAAAAAAAAATAATAAAAAATATATATATATATATACTGCTCTTCATCTTTTCTTCTTTTTAAAAAAAAAAATAGTTTATGTCGCACACTAAGCCTTAAAGGGCATTTATTATTTATAGAATGCCCCTTTTATGGCTCAATACATTAAAAATTTAAATATTAAATGAAGACAGCCCATGGTTTAGCTAAATGTTATATGCGATGATGAAGTCGACTCTACCCCATGTTTTGTGCAATAATTTATTGATATGTTAGGCACAAACTTCCTCTTTAACTTACAGAGCAGCTATCCAATTTTTATTTCCCCCTGTATTTCTGACCCCTTGTACTACTCTGTGGATATTGCTTTCACTATTCTCTGGATGTTGGTTTTTTTTTCCCCCCCAAACTCGCGGTAGTTTCGACCGCACCTAAACTCACTGATTTTCCGCAAGCTGCCCCCTTCATTGGCACGCACCGTGTGATACGTGTCACATGGCAATACACCTGCATTATCGGCGCATCGCCTCACGCCGCACACTAGCAGCTGCTCGGAGGGACATTACATCTACTAGTATACCAAACAGTTCCATAGAACCCCTTCGTATGCTAAGATTGTTAATCATTTCGAAGAAACCATGGCCTACATATATGTGTAACTATATAGATATTACGCACATTAAGAACTGCTGCATTCTTTTCGTGGCTGAAGTAAAAAAATATCCCATGGTCAGCATGTGTAGGGGAACAGAAGGTACACCATGCCTACATCAAAGAAGCAGAAGGTGAAAAAAACACCCACACTTTTTGCCATAGAACATTATTTTCAACAGGGGCTTTTAATTATTTTCGATAAAGTTTTGTATTCTAAATTTCTGCCTCCATTGTGAATTGGGAGTCGGGTGTGCATTTGGTGTTTTACATACAACTCGTTCATTCTTTGCAAAATGTACTTGTGTTTCTTCTAGCTTTCGGTTGTTTGTCTTTCTGCCTGTCTTTTTCTTTATTTCTAAGTGTTTTTTGTTATTCGCTTCCCACCGGTCTCTCTGTTATCATCTCAGTCCGGTTTCACTACATTTCCCTTTTATGCTAGTATCTGTCCTTCTGCAATCCACTAGCTGCAAACGTTTTTCAATCTATGTATTTTTCTATTTGCCCTCCCATCTATCTAGAAGCCTGTATTCTGCTTTTTAAGTCTTTCAACCGACCTATCTTTCCCCCTTTTATCATCCGCTGCACATCAGTAGCGCTTGTCTTTTCGACATTTTCTATCTGCTTTTCTTGTTTTCTCTCTGTCTGCCCGACTCTCCTATGTTCAAGCTGTGCATGGCTGCCCGAATGTGTGGTTGCCATTTTCTGTCTGAGTTCCCATCCGCTTGTCATTCCATTTGTCTTTTGCTGAATTTCTTTTTTACCCTTTTGTGTCTGTGTGCCGTTTGCTCATTCTCTGTCCTACTGCTTAATGGTTGTTGTACTTTTCAGTCTGTCTTTCGTCATTTTTTTTATTCGTCTGTCTGCCTGGTTAAACCTATTTTTTGGCTTTTTTTAACTGAATGTTTTTTTATATTGTTGTATATGTCCCTTATCCTGCCTTTCTTCATTTTCCCCTCTTGGTTTACTTCTTTAACTGTCTGCCTGCCTTGTTGTCATTCTCTGTTTGCTTTTACTTTTTCCATAGCTAGCTTTTCCCTGCCTTTTATCTGCCTTCCTGTGTCTCTTTGCTGCGTGGCACCTGTCCGTCTGAATATTCGTTCATCCTTTTGCCTTTTTTTCTATCTACCTGCCTCCGCTTTAGCCATAGCTCACTGTAACTGTCTCTTTGTTGTGATTTTTTTTTTTTATCTGCGTGTCTCCCTTGTTACCTTTGTTTCTGTCTGTCTTGTCTCATTTTCTATCTATCTTAATCTTTTCTGCCTGCCTGCCTTTTGTGACAGTTGACCACTCTGTCTCTTTTCCCCTCCTGCCCCTTTGCCCATCTTTTCCCATGTTCTATGTGTGCATCTTCTCTGTTTTCTACTTTACTTGCCTTTTTTCGAACACTCCAACTGTCAGCCTCCTCACGCCCTCTTGCCTTTTCTATATGTTCCTGTTTTATTCTCATTATATATATATATTTTTTCAAATTCTCCCGCTTGTTTTGTACCTAACTCTAAACATTTGTGAAGTCATGCCATCTTGTCCCCGAGCTCTTTGGTACAATGCATGTAGATGCTTAGCAAGTGACAGTACCGCAGAACAGGCTTCTGCAATGGTTTACAAGGCTCACGTCATGGGTCAGAGGGACCTGAAGACAGACCGGCATTTCACAGCGCATATGTGCCCACACAGCGTACCTCTCCACTCCCTGCAGCAAACACACAAGTGGTGGACCCTAAGATTCTAGAGAAGCAAATGGTACTGCGTGGATCAATATGTCATAAGCCTCTTTTTGCACCTCTGTTGGTTCTTTCTGCACTTCACCTCTTTTGCAAATTTCTGCATCCCTCTTGCCTATTTCTGCACCCCTCTTCCCTTTTTGTCCACCTCGCTTGCTTCTTTCTGCACTTCTCTTGCTTCTTTCTGCACTGCTCTTGCTTCTTTCTGCACCTCTCTTGCAAATTTCTGTATCCCTCTTGCCTCTTTCTGCACCCCTGCACCCCTGTTCCCTCTTTCTGAACCTTTCTTGCCTGCTTCTGCACTTGTCTTGACTCTTTCTGCACCTCTGTTGCTTCTTTCTGCACTTCTCTTGCCTCTTTCTGCATACCTCTTGCCTCTTTCAGCACCTCTGTTGCTTCTTTCTGCACCCCTCTTGCCTCTTTCTGTACCCCTCTTGCCTCTTTGTGCACGTCTCCTGCCTCATTCTTCACCTCTCTTGCCTTTTCATGCAGTTCTCTTGCCTCTTTCTGCACCTCTTTTACTTCGTTCTGCACTTCACTTGCCTCTTTCTGTCCCCCTCTTGCCTCTTTCTGCACCTCTGTTGGTTCTTTCTGCACTGTTCTTGCTTCTTTCTGCACATCTGTCCCAAATTTCTGCATTCCTCTTACCTCTTTCTGCACCCCTCTTCCTGCACCTCTCTTGCCTCAGTCTGCCCACCTGTTCCCTCTTTCTGCACCCCTTTTGCCTATTTCTGCAACTCTCTTGCCTCTTCCTGCAGTTCTCTTGCCTCCTTCTGCACCTCACTTGCCTCTTTCTGCACCTCTGTTAGTTTTTTTGCACTGCTCTTGCTTCTTTCTGCACCTCTCTCGCAAATTTCTGCACCCATCTTGCATCTTTCTGCACCCCTCTTACCTCTTTCTGTACCTCTCTTGCCTCTATCTGCACCCCTGTTCCCTCTTTCTGTACCTCTTTTGCCTGTTTCTGCAAGTCTCTTGCCTCTTTCTGCAGTTCTCTTGCCTCCTTCTGCACCTCTGTTGCTTCTTTCTGCACTTCTCTTGCCTCTTTCTGCACCACCATTGCTTCATTCTGCACTTCTCATGCTTCTTTCTGCCCCTGTCTTGCTTCTTTCTGCACCCCTGTTGTCTCTTTCTGCACTCGTCTTTCCTCTTTATGCACTTCTCTTGCTTCTTTCTACACCTCTGTTGCTTCTTTCAGCAATTATCTTGCCTGTTTTTGCACCTCTCTTGCCTCTTTCTGTACCTCTCCTACCTCTTTCTGCACCTCACTTGCTTCTTTCTGCACCCCTTTGCCTTTTCTGCACCCCTCTTCCCTCTTTGTGCAACTCTCTTGCCTCTTTCTACACCTCTCTTCCCTCTTTCTGAACCACTCTTGCCTCTTTCTGTACCTCAGCTGCTTCTTTCTGTACTTCTCTTGCCTCTTTCTGCACCCTTCGTGCCTCTTTCAGCACCTCTGTTTCTTCTTTCTGCACTTCTCTTCCTTCATTCTGCACCCCTTCTGCCTCTTTCTGTACCCCTCTTGCCTCTTTGTGCACCTCTCCTACCCCTTTCTGCACCCCTCTTGCCTCTTTTTGCACCTCTGTTGGTTCTTTCTGCACTGCTCTTGCTTCTTTCTGCACCTCTGTTCCAAATTTCTGGATCACTCTTGCCGCTTTCTGCACCCCTCTTCCCTCTTTCTGCACCTCTCTTGCCTCAGTCTGCCTACCTGTTCCCTGTTTCTGTACCCCTTTTGCCTGTTTCTGCAACTCTCTTTCCTCTTTCTGCAGTTCTCTTGTCTCCTTCCGCACCTCTGTTGCTTCTTTCTGCACCTCTCTTGCAAATTTCTACACCCCTCTTGCCTCTTTCTGCACCCCTCTTGCCTCCTTCTGAACCTCTGTTGGTTCTTTCTGCACTGCTCTTGCTTCTTTCTGTACCTCTTTTGCCTGTTTCTGTACTTCTCTTGCCTCCTTCTGTACTCAAATGGGAAGTGCAAACTGTCAAGTTTTAAGGTCTGCGTGCTCTCGTGACTGAGGTATATGTCTACTTGTATATGTATTCTTACATGTGTTATGCATCTTAAAAAGCGGGTAACTTCTCCAATAGGTGGTCAAATCTTCTCAGTTCTGCTCTGTCATTCGGTTGCACAGGCAGACATGTCTTATGTATACATGTGTTATAGAGCCCCTCAAATATACTATTGAATACCCATGTGCCCTGTATTGTGAGCAGAAAGAAATGCATACACCTTCTTTTACACAAATTTACAGAGTATGCTGTATGAAACACAGGTATTTAAGTGTTTGCATGTTTATTTTAATTTAACATGTCACAAACTTGGTCAGACTTACAACAGTGATATGCTTAGGATTGTTGTTTTATATTTGGTAGGCCTAACATTCTGAGCAGTCGATTAATAGTGAACCTTCAAGAGAAAAGTGAGGTTTAAGACATCTTCGGAGAAGGATTAGTGATTAGGGTACTTTGTATGAGTCTGTTGTAAGGTACAGTCAAAGTAGGCCTCTTTCTGCACCTCTGTTGGTTCTTTCTGCACATCTCTTGGTTCTTTCTGCACCTTTCTTCCTCTTTCTGGACTTCTGTTGCCTCTTTCTGCACTTCTCTTGCTTCTTTCTGCGCCTTTCTTCATCTTTCTGCACATGTCCTACCTATGTAGGCACATTTAGAAATTAGCATTTAAAAAACCTTACAAATTCACTGAAAAAACCAGAGGTTTCATGGATGTTATAGTTAGGAATTAGCAGTTAAAAAACCTTTGAAATTCACTGAAAAAAACAGAGGTTTCAGGTACGTTATAGTTAGAAATTAGCATTTAAAAAACCTCAGAAATTCACTGAAAAAACCACAGGTTTCAGGGATGTTATAGTTAGTTGGACATTTCACTCACAAAACCAGAGAAATTCAGCCGTTATAGTTAGATGAGCTAACTATAACTCGCGCCCCCGCAATGCACTGCTGATGACGTCACATATTACATCACTCATGACATGGTCAGTGACATCACTGATGACATCTCAAATGACATCACTGATGACATCATCCACGTGATCATCTGATGCACCTCCTCACACCCTGATATAACCTTTGATACACCCCCTCTAAAATACAGACTACCATTCTCAAAACCATAGACACACCAATACCAGTTAGTACATACCCACTCACTGATTCATAGGTCTACACACACATCCACTCACCCATACAGTCACTCATACATGCAGTCACTCATCAATATAGCCACTGAAATATACACTCATACACTTATACAGATACTCACACAACACCACTAACCATAGAGTTACTCACACACCTAGTCAATCATGCAAAGAATCAATCACACTCCCATTTACTCACCTATACAGTTATACACACACCACCTCACTTATTCATACAGATACTAACACATACTTACTCTCTTATACAATCACTGACACAAGCACACACTCATCCATCAAGCCACTCTCACAATCACTCACTCTCACATATAGTAATTTATATAGTCCAACACTCACATATACTGCCTTTCACATATGTAGTTACTCACACATGTACCACTGAGACATCCATTCACTCACCAACACACCCATACACACACTCACCCACCCATACAGCCCTTCAAAGATGCACTCTTGAACCCGTACACCCAGTGAATTACCCACTCACACATCTATGCACAGTCACACACCCCCCACCCACCCACACAGACACTCATGCACCCATACAGATACTCAGACAACCAATCAATAACCGATGTAGACACTCATGTAGCTACTCACCAACCCATGCAGCCGCTTACACACAACTGACAGACTGAAACAGACATTCACACAGTTTAGTCACTAACCCATGCATTCAGTAAGACACGTTTAATTACTCACTTATACAGTCAGTCACGCACCTACTAAATCATCCATTCAGATACTCATACACCCACTCATTCTTCAATACACCTTGGCATATATAGATATATAAAAAACATATTTAAACTTTACAGAAACACACAGTCACTGGATGATGTCATCAGTGATGTCATCAGTGATGTCATTTGAGATGCCATCAGTGATGTCATCTGTGATATAATATGTGACATCATCAGCAGTGCATTGCGGGGGCGCGAGTTATAGTTAGCACAACTAACTATAACGGCTGAATTTCTCTGGTTTTTTATGAGTGATATGTCCAACTAACTATAACGTCCCTGAAACCTGTGGTTTTTTCAGTGAATTTCTGAGGTTTTTTAAATGCAAATTTGTAACTATAACGTCCCTGAAACCTCTGTTTTTTTCAGTGAATTTCAAAGGTTTTTTTAACTGCTAATTCCTAACTATAACGTCCATGAAACCTCTGGTTTTTTCAGTGAATATATATATATATATATATATATATATATATATATCGTAAGTTTTCTCCTTCTTTGTCTCTGGTATTACGCCCAAAAGATGGAAACGGACTCCTCTTTTTCTTTGTGCTTGATATTTATTTTTGCTGTGCTGCCATGACGCGTTTCGGCCTCGCAGGGCCTTGATCACATGTTTCTTTCGTCATTTCCACCCCATATTTAAAGTGCCAAGTGCTCAAATAGACATTAAAGACAGACTACTCGTCTGACTTTCTGATGTTACAGTACAATTGTGGGTAGACAGACGTTCACAACGGTTGTTTTACGGTTGTACATTATCTACCACCATGTGCAAATTACGCAATTTTATCTGTATAAATACATTTTAAATAGCAGCATTGATGGATAAAATCTAATACATAACAATTTAGGTAATATTTACAAAAACACTTAAATACGAGTACACCAATTGCGGCCTTAAAATTGAATGTTAAAAACCACTGATCATTACTCGTAAAAAATTGCTCTCTAAAATTTTCCCAACAAATTGTATAAATATGTAAAAACCATTTAAAAACAACCTCCTGTGCAACTGCTGCTCATATCCCGGACACTATTGCCCCCATGGGCATTTGTCCTCTAGAATGTACTGTTTGACCATAAAGTGCTATGTGCCCCTGTGTGCAAAAGTGTCTAGTGCTAAAAAGTGAAGATAAAATTGAAAAAGGGTAAAAAAAGAGAACTTGTGTTATGCGGTATTCGTGATGTAGCGGCCTAAAAATTATATAAAACCCCAATGGTTTGAATCTAGATTTGAAAGTGTGTGAGCATTGTGTAGACCTCATAACCAAGTATGTAAGTCCTCAGTCGTATTTAATCCTTGAGGGCTCTTACTGTCTAATTCTAGGATATACTTGGTTTCTAGTCTTCTCAAACTGGCCTCCCTATTACCCCCACGTCTTTGTGCTGGGATGCAATCAATCACATAGTACTTCAAGTGGTCCAGATTCTTATCATGGACCTCACTGAAATGACGGGCCACTGGGTAAGTAGTATCTAGATTTGTTATGGCACGTAAGTGCTGGAGAATTCTCTTGTGGGCCGGCAGTTTTGTGCTGCCCACATATCGCAGCCCACAAGAGCACTCCAGCACGTAGATTGCAAATTCGGTTTTGCAAGTGAGATGTTTATCAATCAGCACCGGTCTGTCCTTAAAGGGTGTTTTAAATGATGTTTTACTGGTGCCGAACTTGCATGCTCTGCATGTTGTGCATCTCACAAATCCCTTGCCACCAGTTAGCCAACCGGTACTAGTTTTAACTTCGGGACTACTGCTTACTAGAAAGTCACTCGTGCTAGGGGCTTTTCTATAGGTGATCACTGGAGATTGGGATACTGTATCTCCTAGTATGGGATCGCTGCGGACCAACTGCCAATTCTTTTTGATGATCCTGGCGAGGCTGTCCTTTTGTTTGTTATAAGTCATGATCAATCTGGGATTACCTGTATCATGCCCTGCATTTTGTATCTGTTTTATTTTACTGTTGGAAGGTTAAACAGCAGGTCCTCCCTATTTATTGTTCTAGTACGAGACATAGCTTTATTAACTGTGGTACAGGTATATCCTCTAGCTAAAAACCTCAACTTACATTCTTCTTGGGCCTCTATTAGATCATGCTCATTGTTGCAGATTCTACGTATCCGCAGCATTTCCCCATATGGAATGCTGCTGATCGTGTGTTTTGGGTGGAAACTACTTGAGTGTAGTATTGTATTGCCCGCTGTTGGTTTTCGGTGTAATTTCGTATTTAACCTGCCCTCATTTGTGTATACCTCCACATCTAGAAAACAAACTGCATTTTTGCTGATGTTGTGAGTCAGATGTAAATTTATGTTATTGTTATTCAATTTCTGAATAAACTCTTCTGCACTTTGTCTATCACCCCGCCATATAATGAATAAGTCATCAATGTAGCGTATCCATTTGATAACATGGTTGGCTAATACATCTCTATGGGTGGTAGCTACAACTCGTTCCTCCCACCATCCCATGTGCAAACAGGCGTAGCTAGGGGAAAAGCTTGCCCCCATAGCCACGCCTCTGGTTTGGTGGTACACCTGTTGTAGGAATAAAAAATAGTTGTTTTCTAGGCAAAATTTGGTTAAATCAACAATCATTTTGTTATGCATATACAATTCTATTGGCCTAGTACTCAAAAAATGTTCAAGTGCCCTTAGACCATCACTGTGATTAATCGACGTATATAGGTCTGATACATCCAATGTTAGTAAAAGATAGTCCTCACACCATTGGACCTCATGGATTTGTCTTAGGAAGTCTGTCGTGTCCTGTACGTAGGATGGTAACGTTTTTACTAGATTTTGCAAGAAATAATCAATATACACCGAAATGTTCTCCAGAAGGCTCTGTTTAGCCGATATTATTGGTCTACCTGGGGGTTTGTGTTTATCTTTGTGTATTTTTGGTATGAAATATATAACCGGTGTAATGGGATGGTCTTTTTTAGAAATTTATATTCCTCCTGATTAATCATACCCATACTTTTCCATGCCAAAAGCTTTGAGAACAATTCATTCTGTGCTGTTATCATTGTTTGTTTATTTGCCAGTTTATAACAGCTCCTGTTCCCCAGTTGTCTCATGGCTTCCTCTAGATATTGATGTTTGGGCCACAACACAATATTGCCCCCTTTATCTGAATTTCGAATAACTACTTTGTCATCTTTCTGTAGTTTCTCAACCAATTGTTTATATTTATGTTGCTGTATATTGAACTTTTTCTTGTTTGTTTGGATTTTGCCATATAACGTCTTAATTTCTTTTGTGATTAGTTCATTGAAAATATCGATGTTGTCCCTGGGCATAATGGGTGTAAAAGTTGATTTTAATTTGAATCCTGAATCCATTGTGGCCATAATGTTTATTTGTTGTCTGTCCATGGTGGCCTGTGTCGACTCCACCTGATCTTGATTATCCACATTCTGCTCCAGTGCTTGTAGATTCTGCAATAAGGTTACGTCTGAGGCTGTAAGTTTGGTGACATTATCAGGCGCTAAATTCAATGAGACATTTTCCACTTGTTTGTTTTGTTTAAGAAGATGGAATTTCCGCAATTTCAATTTGCGTATATATTTATAAATGTCAACTCTGGTTTGGGGATAATCGAAATTATGCTCCGGGCAATATGAAAGTCCTAGCGCCAACAGTTGTTTTTCCGCTTGGTCCAGGACTATCGGTGACAAGTTTATGATGGTATTGGCGTTTGTTGTAAAGTTTGTTACTTTCGCCGCCAATTTTTGTTTATCGGTCTCCTGTCCCCTCGCATTCTGGCGCCTTCTTCGCCTTCTTTCATGGCGTTTTGCATTTCTCCTTTGTTTTGTGCTGATTGCGTTTTTCTCGGGCGCAGAGTCTGGCGCCTTTGTTCTTGTAAAAACCAAGCTCTTCCTCCAGAGACACTTTATTCTTTTTTGCCAATGTGTCTCTTAGTTGTGCCATTTGCAATTCTGCCTCAGACTCAGTGTCGACAGACGAACTCAAATCCGATAATGTTGATTGCTCTTCTCGACTAGGGCCAGCTATTGCTCCAGTGTTTGTAGCTTTCCGACCCTTGTATGTGGCTCTCACTGTCTCATACTTCCGAGCGAAAGTGAAGATCTGTCCTTGATCGTAATCATCTTTGTCTCGTTTGAACTTAAATGTTTTTCGCCTCTTTATAATGTCTTCCTCTTTTTTTATACGAAGCCTCATTTCCTCCCTGTTTTTGGACGTTGTCTCACACCCTTCCATTTCCTCTATTTGTTGGTTTAGCACGTCGATCTTTTTTGTAATTCGATCCTGTCTATATCAGCGTATTTTACCAGAATCTCCACCAGCCGGCGAGATGACTCCAGATTGCTTATGGCCCATTCACGCAGCATCTCCGGGTTTGGGCATTCATAGCTTGGGGCCAGCATGATTCGAAGTCCTCTTGGGATACGGCCCACTTCAAGGTATTTCGAGAGGGACTTATGTTCCCACCATTTTGCTTGTTCGGACTTCATCAGCTTTTCCAGTTTTTTATACAGCTCACGAGTGTTTGACGGGGTTTCCTTGTTACTTCCCCTGTTTTCTTGTGCATGTAATTGCGCACTATCACTTTCAATAAACATTTCCTCTGCCGCCTCCTCCCTACCGCGTAGTATCTCAGCAGCCATTGCACTTTTGTTACTATTATGTGGAGAGTTCCGCTACACTTTGCAGTTTCCCGTATGCACACCTCTCACCAGACAGTTTATTAACTTCGTACCTTTGTGCTTGGCTTGTGAAGATCGCGTCCTCCGACACCGATTTTCCAATGCTTTATCACGATGGGTCAGAAGTTTCCTTCGTCTGGGGGCTCTTGCGGCTCTCTCTTCCTGGAGATTTCTTTTGGTTCCGGTTCAAGACCGGATCAGCTTCCTGCCGCTCTGCCCAAACCGAGAGGGGGTCCGTTAGCTCCGAGGAAGCCGTCTCGGAATAAATCGTAAGTTTTCTCCTTCTTTGTCTCTGGTATTACGCCCAAAAGATGGAAACGGACTCCTCTTTTTCTTTGTGCTTGATATTTATTTTTGCTGTGCTGCCATGACGCGTTTCGGCCTCGCAGGGCCTTGATCACATGTTTCTTTCTGTCATTTCCACCCCATATTTAAAGTGCCAAGTGCTCAAATAGACATTAAAGACAGACTACTCGTCTGACTTTCTGATGTTACAGTACAATTGTGGGTAGACAGACGTTCACAACGGTTGTTTTACGGTTGTATATTATCTACCACCATGTGCAAATTACGCATATATATTTATATATATATATATATATATATATATATATATATATATATATATATATATATATATATTACCAACTGGCATTCGCCAGTAGGTTTTTATAGTTGGGACCATGTTTCCATCGGAAAAGTGTTTTTTGACTTGCCTATATCTTTGGCGCCGTTTGACGAATCTACATGAAATTTTCCACAAAAGAGTCATGGTGAGTCTTGTTGTGCTTGAATAGTTTCAGGGTGATCCGTCCAGTAGGTGTGTTTCCCATGTTAATTCCCATAGGGGCTTCGAACACGACTACAGCCTGAACTGCTAACCGGAATTCCATCAAAATTGGGAGAAAGGTAGATTTGGTTACACAGATCACGCTTTCAGTTTCTTGATGTAAATCCATTCAGTAGTTGTTGAAAAATGTAAGAAAATTATAATTTGTATATCTGCGATTGTGGCTAATTCGCAAATAATAACGAGCTTGTGCAGGGAAATGCAGAGCTCTGATTGGCTGCCAACACTTCAGCCAGGAAGCATTGGTAGCCACAGTCCCACAAACAAACTGAAAAAAAAGAAAAGTAGGCAAGGCAGGAATACCCTGACCCTCAAGCCTTGATATTGGGGCCCCCCTCAGAACCCACCATGGCATAAAAGGATTCCACACTTGTTTTAATTGTAGTCCCTGGTTGGGCCAGGTCCCGGGGACATGAGGAGTTTAATAAAAAAAATGGAGGGGGCACAAGGCTCCCCTCCACGGGTGTAAAAATGTCCCAGGGACCACCACCTCCCTCTGGCTAATTTTAAAAGTAAGGCAGGCCATACGGACCCCCTGGGTCCCGGGGACAACCACCTACCTAAGGCTGCAAATTAAAAATGATATGGGGGGCTGCATTAAGCCCCCCGAGCCATGGGTACCACCACCTCCCTGGGTCTACAAATAAAATACTTAGGGGGCCACTCACTCACCCATACAGCCACTAACACACCCACTCACACACCCGAACAGCTACTCACACATGATACAGCCACTCACTCACCCACACTGCTACTCACATGCCCACTTATATACCCATACAGCCACTCACACACCTACTCTCACACCAATACAGCCACTCACCCACAAAACCACTCACCCATCCAGTCATACCCCCATACAACTACTCAGACACCCACTCACACACCCATACAACCACTCACACACCCACAGAGCTAGTCAGAAACCCACTCACTCACCCATGCAGCCACTCATGCACATACTCACACACCCATACAGCCACTCAGACAACCACTCACACACTGATACAGACAGTCACACAGCCACTCAGATCACATATGTTAGAAATAGTAACACTCATTGGTAGTACAGCTAGTGTACAAACCTAACTTTTGATGTAGGTTAGGATATATGTTTAACACTCATAAACACTTAGAAAACACTTAAGCTCACTTGATGAGGCCCTCAGAGATCTCATCACTGACATCATTTGCAATGCCATCAGTGATGTCACTGACCGTGACATGAGTGATGTAATATGTGAGGTCATAAGCAGTGCATTGAGGAGGCGTAAGTTATAGTTTGCTCAGGTAACTATAACTGCTGAATTTCTATGGTTTTGTACGAGTGAAATCTGAGCCTAACTGTAATGCCCCTGTAACCTTTGTTTTTTTCAGTGAATTTTGAAGGTTTTTTCATTTTATTTCCTAACTATAACGTTCCTGAAACCTTTGTTTTTCTCAGTGAATATATATATATATCAGGCGGATCTGCAGCGCAGATGGTGAATGTGAGGTTGCGCAGGAGGCCTGCAAGCAGAGATTTTTGGCTAGAGGGTATTCTTATGAGATCATAGACAGTGCCAGTAAAAAAACAAGGGGTCTGTCTAGAAGGGAAGCCCTACCACAGAAAATCAAGCAGATACCAGAGCATAATATGTCTAAAGCAATACACCCACGGGTGATACTGACTTTTAATAGTCAACATCAGGAACTTAGAAAAATCTTTTACCGTAATTGGAATTTGATACAGGGAGATCTGGTCATTGGTATGTTAGTTCCAGCTAAGCCTCCATTGACTTTTAGGAAAGCTTTGTCAATGAGCAGTGCCTTGGAGAGCAGCAGCCCAGAGATGCTAGCCCCAACCACTTGGTTGGCACAATGTAAGGGATTCAGGAAGTGTACTAGTTGTAAGGCATGCAAATTGGGATGCAACAAAACTCAGTACAATAGCCCATTCAAACCAGACCCTATCACAATCAGTAAGAGGCTGACTTGTAAAACTGAGCTTGCCGTTTATGTTCTGGAGTGTCCTTGTGGGTTGAAGTATATTGGCAGCACTAAGCTGCCGGCCCACAAAAGGATACTCCAACACATAAGGGCAATTAGTGGCAAAGATCAGGCTTACCCAGTCGCGAGGCACTTTGAGCTTAAACATGAAAGTAACCCTGCGTATCTCCAGTATTATGTTATCGACACGGTTTTACCGCTTAAACGAGGTGGAAACCGGGAGGCGAAGTTACGCCTCCTAGAAACCCGGTACATATTGGAACTCAATACAAAATATCCTGCAGGGTTAAATGCCAGCGAAGACCTTTTCACATGCTTGTGAAGGCCTAGATTAGTGGGTCAAAGAATATCATGAGGGATCACAATAGTATGGGGCATCAAAATCAGTTGTGTTTTTTATATATTTTAGAGATCTAATGTGAGGATTAACAAACTAGGCATGTTGTATGGTCTTACCTCCTCAATAACATATGAAATGTATATAATCACTTTTTACATAATTTTAGAATTAGTTTGCACTTCTTTTAAGAAAATTGAGTTACACATTTGTTTGCACATATTTTAGGCTGACTAGGTGAATTTAATGCAAGGGAAAAATATGATTGACATTCTTGTTTGAAGGCCCACTTGGGCATCATGACATAGGATTTAGTTGTCATGTATAGGACAACTTTGCAAAGTGAAAAACAACTCTATAATGCAAAAGTTTCTTTTTACACACTGTGTGTTTTATAGTAACTGTTTTAGCATTTATAAGCATATTTATTTATATTGTTATATTTATTGGCTTATTTATTGTAACATGCATAAAGCTTTGCACATTCAATAGAATTTAACATGCTGCTAAGAGTAACTCTTCAGTTACCATACTTTGCACTTTGACTTCATGTCGTCATTTCCTGCACCATATCACTTTAAAAGTCGCTTGTTTTACTATGCAACGCGACATGTGATCAAGACCCGAGTGGGGGTCGAACCGCGTAATGGCGGATTTGCAGGGCACAAAATAAACTACACCTGATTTGCACCAAGAACCATTGGGTCCGCTTTTCGTCCTTTGTCCGTGTGAGGCGATGGTGGTGGCGAACTTCGTTCATATATATATATATATAGATATATATATATATAGGCTCCTTTTTCTTATTTCATAAAGAAAAAAGCACTCACTGGGGCAGTTGCAACGATTTTTAATCACAACGCAACAAACAGTGTTTGTTGCGTTGTGATTAAAAATCGTTGCAACGGCCCCCGCGAGTGCTTTTTTCTTTATGAAATAAGAAAAAGGAGCCTTCATTGTTTTCGTGGGTACAACCCCATGACAAAAGCACCCGTTCATGAGTGCTCCGACAAAGGTGTTTGGAGCCAGAATATATACATATATATATATATATATTATCTACTGGCGGTCGCCAGTAGATAGTTATAGTTAGGACCTATTTTCCATAGGAAATTCACAACATTCTATTTCAAATAACTTTGGCGCCGGTTGACGAATCTTCGCGAAATTTTCAAAACTGATGGGGCGCTCCGGTCCGCTCCTATCCTGAAAGTCTCGGGGTGATTCGTCACGTGGGGGCTGAGAAAAAAGGGGGTCCCAAAACGTGTTTTCCCCATGCAATTTTCCATAGGAACCATTAGTCGCAGCTACAGCCCGAACTGCTGAACGGAATTACACCAAATTTGGCAAAAAGGTAGCCCTTGGTTCAGAGTCGTGCCTTTTGGTTAAATGGTGTAAATCCGTTCAGTAGTTCCTGAGAAAATCAAAAGTAAAATCACATATATATCTATGGCCGCGGTGGATCCGTGCACCCTGAGCGCACCCTCCCGACCACAAGCTTCATGCTAATTGGCTGACAACACTCCAAACCAGGAAGTGTTGTCGGCCATCTTGTGACTCGGTAGAACCGAGTCACAAGAAAACAGGGAAAAAAATGCACAAAAGAAGCGAAGGGGGCAGGGTAGAAACACCCTGACCCCCTAGGCCTGCTCAGGGGGTCCCACAAGGACCCCCTGGGCAGAAAAAAACATTTTTTTTTTAATACGTGGATCCCGCCGTGATTTTAAAAAAATTGAAGCGCGGTCTCCCGCGTTTCGAGGGTATTTTGCCCTTGGGTGGGCCAAGTCCCGGGGGCATGTGGGGGTGGGTTTATATTTTAGGGGGCCTCTAAGGCCCCAAGCACCGAGGACCGCCACCCCGGGGCTTCAAATAAATAATGCTGGTGGGGGGCACACGGCCCCCCGCAGCCCCGGGACCGCCACCCCCGGGGCTATTTAAAAAAAAAAAAACCTGTGTGGGGGCTCCAGCCCCCCACATGCCCCGGGGACCGCCACCTCCCCGGGGCACTAGTAGTAAAATTCGGGGGTCCGTAATAGACCCCCGGCCCCAGGGATCACCACCTCCCCGGGGCTGTGCAATTGTTGGGAGGGGGCCGCGGCCCCTCCTGGAGCCTGTGGTGGCCCTGGGGACCGCCACCCCCAGGGCCTGCTCCTGCACTGTCCCGGGGTGCCCACCCCCGGGACACTGCTGTTTGCAATGGCAGGACGGGAGCCGCGCAGCTCCCGTCCTGTCATTGCAAACTGCTTGCTTCATTGAAGCGAGAGCAGGAAACTCTGCCTCGCTTCAATGAAGCAAGCAGATTGCTTTTCCACACGGGGAGCTGCATGTCAGCAGCTCCCTTATGGAAAAGCAATGGCGGCTCCCGCAGGACGCGGGAGCCGGCGGGACTGTGCGGGGATTGGGGACCCCCACGGTCCCCAACGAGTGGCCAGGCCCGGGGGATGGGGTCCCGGGGCCATTAGTGGCCCGGGAGGGGGCCACGCAGCCCCTCCCCAAAAAGAAAATTAAAAAAAAAAAAAAAAACGTAAAGGCCGGCCCCGGAGGATGGGGTCCCCGGGGCCGTAAATAGCCTGAGGAGGGGGGCCACGCAGCCCCCCTCCAAATATTTTTCTTTTAAAAAAAGAGGGCATGCCCCGGGGGATGGGGTCCCCGGGGCCAAAAGTGGCTGAGGGAAGGGGCCACGCAGCCCCTCCCATAAAAAAAAGGAAAGAAAAAAACGGCATTGTGCCGGAGGCCCCGCCCTCCCTGCAGCAGTCTGCAAATGCGCCTGGCGCGTTGTAAGAAGGGGAAGTAATTCCCCTTGAATACTGGGAGTCCCTGGGGGCCAATTAGCCCACCAGGAACCTCCAGTATGCGCCAGGAGCTGCGTTGCAGAGAGGTGTTCAGAGGCCACGCCCCTTTTTACACCTCTCTGCAACGCAGCTCTGTGGCGCTTTTTGGAGGTACATGGTGGGCTAGTTGGACTCCAGTGGCGCGTTTGCACAGTGGTGAAGGGAGGGGCTTCAGTTGACGTGTGCAAACAGGCCCCGTGGCGCGTTTTAAGATGGGGAATTAAATCCCCTTCAATCCTGAGGGTCCCTGGGGGCCAACTAGCCCACCAGGTACGTCCAGAAAGCGCCACAGAGCTGCGTTGCAGAGAGGTGTAAAAAGGGGCGTGGCCTCTGAACACCTCTCTGCAACGCAGCTCCCTGGCACATACTGGAGGTACAGGGTGGGCTAGTTGGACCCCAGGGACCCTCATGATTCAAGGGGACTTAATCCCCAACTTAAAACGCTCCATGGGGCGTGTTTGTACAGTGGTGAAGAGAGGGGACGGGCCTGATGTGACAAGTTAGTTAGTTAGTTTTAATCCCCCTGCCCTATTATGTACTAGGGACTTACAGAGGAGGTCATGCTAATCACAGGGGTACCCCAATGCATAGTGTTCCCTAGTGTATGTAGGTGTTTTCACTGTATTCTAAGTGGCTTTTAGCATAGCACTGGCTCTAGGCCTGGTTAGTCAGAGCCAGTTAACACCAGTACCCGTCTGAAAAAGTTGTGGGCAAGGGATGATTTTGCAACAAGGCCTCTTTCTGCTCCTCTGTTGGTTCTTTCTGCACGTCTTGCTTCTTCCTGCACTTTTCTTCGTCTTTGTGGACTTCTGTTGCTTGTTTGTGCATTTCTTTATTTCTTTCTGTGCGTTTTTTCTTCTTTCTTCACATGTCCTACCTCTGTAGGCATAGTTAGAAATTAGCATTTAAAAAACCTTTGAAATTCACTGAAAAAACCATAGGTTTCAGGCACGTTATAGTTAGAAATTAGCATTTAAAAAACCTTTGAAATTCACTGAAAAAACCATAGGTTTCAAGCATCATCAGTGATGTCACTGACCATGTCATGAGTGATGTAATATGTGACATCATCAGCAGTGCATTGCGGGGGCGCGAGTTATAGTTAGCTGACTAACTATAACGGGGGAATTTCTATGGTTTTGTACGAGTGAAATGTCCAACTAACTATAACTTTCCCTAAAACCTATGGTTTTTTCAGTGAATTTCTAAGGTTTTTAAATGCTAATTTCTAACTATAACGTGCCTGAAACCTATGGTTTTTTCAGTGAATATATATATATATATATATATATATATATATATATATATATATTATCTACTGGCGGTCGCCAGTAGATAGTTATAGTTAGGACCTATTTTCCATAGGAAATCCGCGACATTCTATTTGAAATAACTCTTGCGTCGGTTGACGAATCTTCGCGAAATTTTCAAACTTTATGGCCCTCTCTGGTCCGCTCCTACCCTGAAAGTCTCAGGGTGATTCATCAAGCGGGGCCGAGAAAAAGGGGGTCCCAAAACGTGTTTTCCCCATTCATTTTCCCATAGGAAACTTTAGACACGGCTACAGCCTGAACTGCTGAACGGAATTACACCAAATTTGGCAAAGAGGTAGTTCTTGGTTCAGAAAGAACCCTTTTGTTAAATGATGTAAATCCGTTCAGTAGTTGCGGAGAAATTAAAAAGTAAGAGTAAAAAATCAATTTCCCATAGGAAACTTTATGCAAGGCTACAGCCCGAACTGCTGAACGGAATTACACCAAATTTGGCAAAGAGGTAGTTCTTGGTTCAAAAAGAACCCTTTTGTTAAATGGTGTAAATCCGTTCAGTAGTTGCTGAGAAAATCAAAAGTAAAAACACATATATATCTGGGCGGAGCCTAACCACACATGTCATCGTGAGATCTGATTGGCTGTCAGCACTTCATCCTGGAATTGCTGGCAGCCATCTTGGGACCAATATAAATGATAGTACCCCTTTGAAATGCATTGTAGTGAATCGAAGATTTTGAGGGTTACCAAAAGGAGAACTATAAAGGGTGATAACAGACTTTAGTTACATTAGAATTCATTTGTTGATGGTACCATACTAATTTCAGGAATTGTGGTGTGTTCTAAGGTGATTTTACCCTGTGAAAAACCTTCTGCTGGGATATCATGAATCATGTTTGAGAGAAAACTATTTTCACATGATTGTCCCATACAGTTTTGGAAGGTGCCCCAGAAGCTAAAATGAGAGCATATTTTCTGTAAATTCACATTATCTTTCTCAGTCATGTGAGAATGAAGTCTGACATTCTCAGTAAAACATGTACATCCAACAAGGGCAGAGACTGTCAGTTGATTCCTTTGTGTTCTACTGCAGCTTCCCAGAGTGTTCTAAAGAACAACTAGAGTGCTAACAGCCTTACTTATGACAAAAGTATGGCACACCTGAAGCCATCTTGATTGGAATAAACTGGTAACACTTAAAACATTTAATTTAAAAAGGAACAAAATGATGGGGTTCATCTTGTCATAGAAATTATGGTTAGTGCTCTGGAAAGAAAAATTAGGACATGTTTCAAGTGTGATCTCAAATATCTTCCTGTTATATTTCAACAGGAGCAGCCTGTCAGTTGATGCCTTTGTGTTCTACTGCAGCTTCCCAGAGTGTTCTAAAGAACAACTAGAGTGCTAACAGCCTTACTTATGACAAAAGTATGGCACACCTGAAGCCATCTTGATTGGAATAAACTGGTAACACTTAAAACATTTAATTTAAAAAGGAACAAAATGAGGGGGTTCATTTTGCCATAGAAATTATGGTTAGTGCTGCAAAAAGAAAATTTAGTGCATGTTTTAAGTGAGATCTCAAATCCTCTTCTATTTCATTAGAAAATTCTGACATGCAGACTGAAACAATCACTTTCAATACCAGCAGTAGACTTCCAGTTAACTCCTTGGTGAGCAGTAGCTTTACTACAGTGATCTAATGAACAACTAGAGTAATAACATTCTGAATTTATGGCAAATGTGTGACACATCTGAAAGCGTTCTTGATGGAATCAAAGTAAAAAACTGAAAGCAATTCCTACTGAGGAGACTGCAGTAAATGAGGAAATTAGGAAACTTCATAACAAAGAAGTCTTCCAAGATGGCCACCAGTTAAAAAAGAGCCCAAATGTAGCACAAATATTACCCAGATGTAGCCCACATATAGCCCAATGACAAAAGTGTGCAAAACACTTTTTATTTTTAGTTTTTTTGCAGTTTTACGTAGTGCAGACTGGTCAGGTATTGGAGCGTTGCATCTTAAAACATGACCCCCTACACTACAAAAACACCACTGCACTACCCTAAACCCTAAAACACTACCCCAGCACGACCCCCTACACTACACAAGCACCACTGCACTATCCTAAACCCTAAAACACTACCCCCAGCATGACCCCTACACTACACAAACACCACTGCACTACCCTAAACCCTAAAACACTACCCCAACACCACTGCACTAACCTAAATCCTAAAACACTACCCCCAGCACGACCCCTACACTACCCAAACACCACTGCACTACCCTAAAACATGACCCCTACACTACACAAACACCACTGCACTACCCTAAACCCTAAAACACTACCCCCAGCACGACCCCCTACACTACACAAGCACCACTGCACTACCCTAAACCCTAAAACACTACCCCCAGCACGACCCCTACACTACACAAACACCACTGCACTACCTTAAACCCTAAAACACTACCCCCAGCACGACCCCTACACTACCCAAACACCACTGCACTAACCTAAATCCTAAAACACTACCCCCAGCACGACCCCCTACACTACCCAAACACCACTGCACTACCCTAAACCCTAAAACACTACCCCCAGCACAACCCCCTACACTACACAAGCACCACTGCACTACCCTAAACCCTAAAACACTACCCCCAGCACGACCCCCTACACTGCCCGAACACCACTGCACTGCCCTAAACCCTGAAACACCAGCCCCTGCACGACCCCCTACACTGCCCGAACACCACTGCACTGCCCTAAACCCTGAAACACCACCCCCATCATGACCCCTACACTGCCCGAACACCACTGCACTGCCCTAAACCCTGAAACACCACCCCCAGCATGACCCCTACACTGCCCGAACACCACTGCACTGCCCTAAACCCTGAAACACTACCCCCAGCAAGACCTCCTACACTGCCCGAACACCACTGCACTGCCCTAAACCCTGAAACATCACCCCCAGCAAGACCCCCTACACTGCCCGAACACCACTGCCCTAAACCCTGAAACACCACCCCCAGCACGACCCCCTACACTGCCCGAACACCACTGCACTGCCCTGAACCCTGAAACACCATCCCCAGCACGACCCCCTACACTGCCCGAACACCACTGCACTGCCCTAAACCCTGAAACACCACCCCTGCACGACCCCCTACACTGCCCGAACACCACTGCACTGCCCTAAACCCTGAAACACCATCCCCAGCACGACCCCCTACACTGCACGAACACCACTGCACTGCCCTAAACCCTGAAACACTACCCCCAGCAAGACCCCTACACTGCCCGAACACCACTGCACTGCCCTAAACCCTGAAACACCACCCCCAGCAAGACCCCCTACACTGCCCGAACACCACTGCCCTAAACCCTGAAACACCACCCCCAGCAAGACCCCCTACACTGCCCGAACACCACTGCACTGCCCTAAACCCTGAAACACCAGCCCCAGCACGACCCCTACACTGCCCGAACACCACTGCACTGCCCTAAACCCTGAAACACCACCCCCTGCACGACCCCCTACACTGCCCGAACACCACTGCACTGCCCTAAACCCTGAAACACAACCCCAGCACGACCCCCTACACAGCCCCAACACCACTGCACTGCCCTAAACCCTGAAACACCACCCCTGCACGATCCCCTACACTGCCCGAACACTACTGCACTGCCCTAAACCCTGAAACACCACCCCCAGCACGACCCCCTACACTGCACGAACACCACTGCACTGCCCTAAACCCCGAAACACTACCCCCAGCAAGACCCCTACACTGCCCGAACACCACTGCCCTAAACCCTGAAACACCACCCCCAGCAAGACCCCCTACACTGCCCGTACACCACTGCACTGCCCTAAACCCTGAAACACCACCCCCAGCATGACCCCCTACACTGCCCGAACACCACTGCACTGCCCTAAACCCTGAAACACCACCCCCAGCACGACCCCCTACACTGCCCGAACACCACTGCACTGCCCTAAACCATGAAACACCAGCCCCAGCACAACCCCCTACACTGCCCGAACACCACTGCACTGCCCTAAACCCTGAAACACCACCCCCAGCACGACCCCTACACTGCCCGAACACCACTGCACTGCCCTAAACCCTGAAACACCACCCCCAGCACGACCGCCTACACTGCCCGAAAACCACTGCACTGCCCTAAACCCTGAAACACCAGCCCCAGCACGACCCCCTACACTGCCCGAACACCACTGCACTACCCTAAACCCTCAAACACCAGCCCCAGCACGACCCCTACACTGCCCGAACACCACTGCACTGCCCTAAACCCTGAAACACCAGCCCCAGCAAGACCCCTACACTGCCCGAACACCACTGCACTGCCCTAAACCCTGATTCACCACCCCCAGCAAGACCCCCTACACTGCCCGAACACCACTGCACTAAAGCCTGAAACACCACCCCCAGCAAGACCACCTACACTGGCCGAACACCACTGCACTGCCCTAAACCCTGAAACACAACCCCTGCACGACCCCCTACACTGCCCAAACGCCACTGCACTGCCCTAAACCCTGAAACACCACCCCCTGCATGACCCCCTACACTGCCCGAACACCACTGCACTGCCCTAAATCCTGAAACACCAACCCTCAGCACGACACCCTACACTGCCCGAACACCACTGCACTGCCCTAAACCCTGAAACACCACCCCCAGCACGACCCCTACACTGCCCGAACACCACTGCACTGCCCTAAGCCCTGAAACACCACCCCCTGCACGACCTCCTACACTGCCGGAACACCACTGCACTGCCCTAAACCCTGAAACACCACCCCCAGCACGACCCCCTACACTGCCCGAACACCACTGCACTGCCCTAAACCCTGAAACATCAACCCCAGCAAGACCCCATACACTGCCTGAACACCACTGCCCTAAACCCTGAAACACCACCCCTACACTGCACGAACACCACTGCACTGCCCTAAACCCTGAAACACCACCTCCAGCAAAACCCCTACACTGCCTGAACACCATTGCTCTGCCCTAAATCCTGAAACACTAGCCCCAGCATGACCCCCTACACTGCCCAAACACCACTGCACTGCCCTAAACCCTGAAACACCACCCCCGGCACGACCCCCTACACTGCCCGAACACCACTGCACTGCCCTAAACCCTGAAACACCAGCCCCAGCAAGACCCCTACACTGCCCGAACACCACTGCACTGCCCTAGACTCTGAAACACCAGCCCCAGCACGACCCCTTTACTGCTCGAACACCACTGCACTGCCCCAAACCCTGAAACACCACCCCCAGCACGACCCCTACACTGCCCGAACACCACTGCACTGCCCTAAACCCTGAAACACCACCCCCTACACTGCCCGAACACCAGTGCACTGCCCTAAACCCTGAAACACCACCCCCAGCATGACCCCCTACACTGCCCGAACACCACTGCACTGCCCTAAACCCTAAAACACTCCCCCAGCACGACCCCCTACACTACCCAAACACCACTGCACTGCCCTAAACCCTAAAACACTCCCCCCAGCACGACCCCCTACACTACCCAAACACCACTGCACTGCCCTAAACCCTAAAACACTACCCCCCGCATGACCCCCTACACTACCCAAACACCAATGCACTACCCTAATCCCTAAAACACTACCCCCGCATGACCCCATACACTACCCTAAACCCTAAAACACTACCCCCGCATGACTCCCTACACTACCCAAAGACCACTGCACTACCCTAAACCCTAAAACACGACCTCCTACACTACACAAACACCACTGCACTACCCTAAACCCTAAAACACTACCCCTACACTACACAAACACCACTGCACTACCCTAAACCCTAAAACACTACCCCCAGCAGTACCCCTACACTACCCAAACACCACTGCACTAACCTAAACCCTAAAACACTACCCCCAGCAGTACCCCCTACACTACCCAAACACCACTGCACTACCCTAAATCACTACCCCCAGCACGACCCCCTACACTACCCAAACACCACTGCACTACCCTAAACCCTAAAACACTACCCCAGCATGACCCCCTACACTACCCAAACACCACTGCACTACCCTAAATCACTACCCCCAGCACGACCCCCTACACTACCCAAACACCACTGCACTACCCTAAACCCTAAAACACTCCCCCAGCATGACTCCCTACACTACCCAAACACCACTGCACTACCCTAAACCCTAAATCTACCCCCAGCATGACCCCCTACACTACACAAACACCACTGCACTACCCTAAACCCTAAAACACTACCCCCAGCACGACCCTCTTCACTACCTAAACACAACTGCACAATTTGTTACAGGCGTTGCAACGCAGGCCTGTGGTGCTTACTGGAAGTACCTAGTGGGCTAGTTGGGCCCCAGGGACCCTCAGGATTCAAGGTGACCTAATCCCCCAACTTAAAACGCACCATGGGCGCGTTTGCACAGTGGTGAAGGGAGGGGCGGGGCCTCAGGTGACATGTGCGCAAACACGCCCTGTGGTGCGTTTTAAGTTGGGGAATTAATTCCTTTGAATCCTGAGGGACCCTGGGGGCCAACTAGCCCACCAGGTACCTTCAGTAAGCACAACAGAGTTGCGTTGCAGAGAGGTGAAAAAGGTGCGTGGCCTCTGAACGCCTCTCTGTAACTCAGCTCTGTGGTCCTAACTGTAGGTACCTGGGGGCTAGTTGGGCCCCAGGGACCCTCAGAATTCAAGGGGACTTAATCCCGCAACTTAAAACGCGCCACGGGTGCGTTTGCACACATGTCACCTCAGGCCCCCTCCCTTCACCACTGTGCAAACGCGCCCTGTAGCGCGTTTTAAGAGGTAGTTTTAATCCCCTGCCCTATTATGTACTAGGGACTTGCAGAGGAGGTCATGCTAATCACAGGGGTACCCCAACGCATAGTGTTCCCTAGTGTATGTAGGTGTTTTCACTGTATTCTAAGTGTCTTTTAGCATAGCACTGGCTCTGGTTAGTCAGAGTCAGTTACCACCAGTACCCGTCTGAAAAAGTTGTGGGCACAGGATGATTTTGCAACAAGGCCTCTTTCTGCTCCTCTGTTGGTTCTTTCTGCACATCTTTTGCTTCTTTCTGTGCGTTTTTCTTCTTTCTTCACGTGTCCTACCTCTGTAGGCATAGTTAGAAACTAGCATTTAAAAAACCTTTGAAATTCACTTAAAAATCATAGGTTTCAGGCACGTTATAGTTAGAAATTAGCATTTAAAAAACCTTTGAAATTCACTGAAAAAACCATAGGTTTCAGACACGTTATAGTTAGAAATTAGCATTTAAAAACCTTTGAAATTCACTGAAAAACCATAGGTTTTAGGGACAGTTATAGTTAGTTGGACATTTCACTCGTACAAAACCATAGAAATTCCCCCGTTATAGTTAGTTCAGCTAACTATAACTCGCGCCCCGCAATGCACTGCTGATGACGTCACATATTACATCACTCATGACATGGTCAGTGACATCACTGATGACATCACTGATGACATCTCAAATGACATCACTGATGACATCATCCATGTGATAATTTCATGCATCTTCTCACACCCTAATATAACTTTTGATACACCCACTCTAAATTACAGACTGCCATTCTCAAAACCATAGACACTCCAACACCAAAACTACATACCCACTCACTGATTCTTAGGTCTACACACACATCCACTCACTCACCCGTACAGTCACTCATACTTAGTCACTCAGTACAGGACTATCATATGCACTCATACACCTATATAAACACTCACACACCGCCACTCATCCATAGAGGTACTCACACACCTAGTCAGTCATGCAAAAACTTAATCACACACCCATTTACTCACCTATACAGTTATACACACACCAGCTCACTTACTCATACAAATACTAGCACATTCTTACGCTCTTATACAATCACTGATACAAGTACACACTCATCCATACAGCCACTCTCACAATCACACACTCTCACTTATAGCCATTTATATACTCCAACACACATATATACTGCCTTTCACATATGTAGTTACTCACACATGTACCACTGAGATATACATTCAATCACTAACACACCCATACACACACTCACCCACCCATACAGTCCATCACAGATGCACTCTTGAAACCATGCACCCAGTGAATCACCAACTCACACATCTATGCACAGAGTCACACACACCCCACCCACACAAACACTCAGGCACCCATACAGATACTCAGACAATCAATCAATAACCCATGTAGACACTCATGTAGCTATTCAGAAAGCCATGCAGCCGCTTACAAACCAACAGACAGACGGATACAGACATTCACACAGTTTAGTCACTAACCCATGCATTCAGTAAGATACATTTAATCACTCACTTGTAGAGTCAGTCACTCACGTACTAAATCATCCATTCAGACACTTATACACCCACTCATTCTTCAATACGCCTTTCCCTATATATATTAAACATATTTAAACTTTACAGAAACACACAGTCACTGGATGATGTCATCAGTGATGTCATCAGTGATGTCATTTGAGATGTCATCAGTGATGTCATCAGTGATGTCACTGACAATGTCATGAGTGATGTAATATGTGACGTCATCAGCAGTGCATTGCGGGGCGCGAGTTATAGTTAGCTGAACTAACTATAACAGGGGAATTTCTATGGTTTTGTACGAGTGAAATGTCCAACTAACTATAACTGTCCCTAAAACCTATGTTTTTTTCAGTGAATATATATATATATATATATATATATATATATATATATATATATTCACTGAAAAAACCACAGGTTTCAGGGACGTTATAGTTAGAAATAAGCATTTAAAAAGCCTTTCAAATTCACTGAAAAAACCACAGGTTTCAGGGACGTTATAGTTAGTTGGACATTTCACTCGTAGAAAACCAGAGAAATTCGGACGTTATAGTTAGTTGAGCTAACTATAACTCGCGCCCTCGCAATGCACTGCTCATGATGTCACATATTACATCATTCATGACATGGTCAGTGACATCACTGATGACATCACTGATGACATCATCCAGTGAGTGTGTGTTTCTGTAAAGTTTAAATATGTTTTATATATATAAATGCCAAGGTGTATTGAAGAATGAGTGGGTGTATGAGTGTCTGAATGGATGATTTAGTAGGTGCGTGACTGACTGTATAAGTGAGTGTTTAAACATCTCTTACTAAATGCATGGGTTAGTGACTAAACTGTGTGAATGACTGTATCTGCCTGTCAGTTGGTGTGTAAGAGTCTGCATAGGTTGCTGAGTAGCTACATGAGTGTCTATATGGGTTATTGATTGGTTGTCTGACTATCTGTATATGTGCCTGAGTGTCTGTGTGGGTAGGTGGGGGGTGTGTCACTCTGTGCATAGATGTGTGAGTGGGTGATTAATTGGGTGTATGGGTTCATGACTGCATCTGTGAAGGGCTGTATGGGTGCGTGAGTGTGTCTATGGGTGTGTTGGTGAGTGAATGGATGTCTCAGTGGTACATGTGTGAGTAACTACATATGTGAAAGGCAGTATATGTGAGTGTTGGAGTATATAAATTACTATATCTGAGAGTTAGTGATTGTGAGTGTGGCTGTATGGATGAGTGTTTGCTTGTATCAGTGATTGTACAAGAGAGTAAGTATGTGTTAGTATCTGTATGAATAAGTGAGGTGGTGTGTGTATAACTGAATAGGTGAGTAAATGGGAGTGTGATTGATTCTTTGCATGACTGACTAGGTGTGTGAGTAACTATGGATGAGTGGCGATGTGTGAGTGTCTGTATAGGTGTATGAGTGCAAATGATAGTGCTGTATTGATAAGTGACTGCATGTATGAGTGAGTGTATGGGTGAATGAGTGGATGTGTGTGTAGACCTAGGAATCAGTGAGTGGGTATGTAGTAACTGGTATTGGTGTGTCTATGGTTTCGAAAATGGTAGTCTGTATTTTAGAGTGGGTGTATCAAAGGTTATATTAGGGTGTGAGGAGGTGCATCAGATTATCATGTGGATGATGTCATCAGTGATGTCATTTGAGATGTCATCAGTGATGTCATCAGTGATGTCACTGACCATGTCATGAATGATGTCATATGTGACGTCATGAGCAGTGCATTGCGGGGGCGCGAGTTATAGTTAGCTCAACTAACTATAACGTCTGAATTTCTCTGGTTTTCTACGAGTGAAATGTCCAACTAACTATAACATCCCTGAAACCTGTGGTTTTTTCAGTGAATTTGAAAAGTTTTTTAAATGCTTATTTCTAACTATAACGTCCCTGAAACCTGTGGTTTTTTCAGTGAATTTCAAAGGTTTTTTAAATGCTTATTTCTAACTATAACATCCCTGAAACCTATGGTTTTTTCAGTGAATATATATATATATATATATATATTCTCGCTCCATTTGCACCAATGACCGCGGATCACTCCCAGGGCGGGTGCCGATTGCTAGTGGTGCCCCAGCTTTATATTATGCTCCAAACTCTCCTCCAAACTCCCAACAGAGAGTAACAGCACTCGCGGGGTGGTTTCACCAAGTTTATTCAACAGCGTAACAGACGTTTGTTACGCTGTTGAATAAACTTGGTGAAACCGCCCCGCGAGTGCTGTTACTCTCTGTTGGGAGTTTGGAGGGGAGTTTGGAGCATAATATATATATATATATATGTATATATATATATTGGAATTTCTCACTCACGCCGCCGTGCTGCAGTGATTGCCCACACTCCAGGTAATATATATATAGATATATATATATATATAAAAAGCAGAGACCTCTGGGTAGTTCTCAAGTTTAGGTGGAAAGCATCTCCAGTTAGAACACTCTCAACACCAGCGACGCTCTAAATTTGCTCACCTCAAATGTCTGCTTTTCTATCAAAGTCTTTCAGCATAGGATTAGTACAGTGCCATCCACGCCTAGATAGAAAGGGACAAAGTCTTTTGCCATTTCTACAGCAAAGTCTTTAACCATAGGATTAGCGCAGTGCTATCCATGCCGAGCTGTAAAATGGCCAAAGCCTTATACCACTCCAGGCACAGTATTACAGCTTTGGATTGGTAAAATACCATCCAAGCCAACCTGAAACAAATAAAAGCAACCCCTGACATATATATATATATATACACATACATACATACATACATACAAATGTTCATACATACATACAAATGTTCCAGTAAATTTTTAATTTTAAATATAATGTGCTGGCAAACACACCCAACTCATTTCAAGAACCACTGTTCTCTTGATCACCAGTCAAAACTATTAAGTTACAAAGGACATAAACACAAATAATGTTGTGAACACAATAAAAGGACTACCGATGTTACATAATCACATCAACGCCATCTTGGAAAGTGTTTGCAACCCTAGCAGTAGCCTTGAGACTTCATCTATTCTTGTACTATACATTAGTATACAGAAAGACTTAAGTGGTTTGAATCATTGGTTGCCGAGAAACTAATGTAATACAATGAACTGATAAAATGCCTTAATCCATTCACAATATACATCATCTGTATAAAAACAATAGCGTTTAAGTGGTTTCTGCAAATATAGACTATTTCATCATAGCAATGAATAAAATTCCTCCTGTAGATCAACATAAAGGCACCAAAAACATATCAAGGCATATCAGCACTACATGCATTTAGGGATAAACAATGCACATATGTTATAATAAACAAATAGGTGCAAGTAGTACCCAAGTGGGTATTAATTATTTCGCAAAATGTGAGCAAAAAAGTAAAATAATAAGAATGCAGGCTGCACAGGCTTTACATCATAGTCAGATATTAAAGATAACCTAGTTAGTAGAACAGGCATAGATAGCCATGTGCTAAAAGGTAAAGTATGTCATGAAATAATTTGCTATAAAATAAATATTTTAGGAGTTCAAACTTAGAAATAGGAGAATCTAAACAAGAAAAATTCATGCTTAACTTAAGCAGCTGCCTATTTGACTCCATAGTCTTCCCCATTGACACCTTTATGAAAAATAGAAATTAGCAAGTTAAAAGCTTAATATTTAAAATTTAACAAATAGAAGAGAAGTCTTCTGAAAAGCCTAGTATAAATGATCAGCAAAGCAGTCTCAGAATAACACAAACATTAGCACAGCTAATTCTTCATCCAAGTTGAGTCCAATGTGCTGAAGCTAATAATATAGTGGGATTCCAGCCTTTTGAGTGAAAGCACTCTATGACCACTCTGGATGTTGACCAGGGTCTGATCAAATGCAAAAATTTGCAGTAAGCCTGTGTCACTTGAGTGATATTACCTGAAATGCCTTGCAACCAGGTACGGTTAATCACAGCGAATGATGGCTCTCATGTGTTTAAATTCACGCTTTTTTACCTTATGAACAGTGCTGCCAAAATAGTACAGGTTGCAAGGACATTTCAAGGTGTATACACAGAAATCAGAGTTGCATGATTGTTAGAAATGGGGGTCACTCGTTATCAATGGTTTGTACCTTTCTCCAAGTAGGGACCCTTGCTTCTAGTCAGGGTAAGGTAGTTACGCTTTAGACAACCCCTGCTCACCCCCTTGATAGCTTGGCACGAGAAGGCAGGCTTATCTCGGAGGCAGTGTGTAAAGCATTTGTGCACACATACAGTAATACAGTGAAAACAATACAAATGGACACCACACCAGTTTAGAAAAATAAGTAATCTTTATCTAAACCAAACAAGACCAAAACGACAAAAATAATCTAACATACTGTTGTCAAGATATTACTTTTAAAAGGTAAAAACAGTTCTGTCCATAGCAAACTAAAGATGCGATCCTTTCAAAACAAAGTACCTTGGATGTATCAAAATCATAAGCAAACACAGCCGAAGGTGATGCATCGGTTCCTTAAACACTGGGAAGGTGATGCGACAGTTCCTTGCTCTAGGGGAGGTGATGTGTCAGTTCCTTACTGCCACTCAGGGGAGGTGATGCATCGGTTCCTTAATGAAGAGGAGGTGATGCGTCAGTTTCTTACTGTGCGGGGAGGTGATGCATGGGTTTCTTAGTGCGACCCCGGCGTTGCTGTAGACTTGGCGTCCTGGTGCGATGCATGGGGATTCAGGAGTCGTCGGCTCTCGATGCTGCAGTGGCAACGGCGCTGCGTTGATCTCTCCAGCCACAGTTCCATGATGCATCGGTTCTTGCAGTTGCACAGCAGGGCCTGCGTCAGAATTGTTACGGTGAACTTGGACTTCTCGGGCAGGCGCTGCGTCGGTTTCTTCAGTGGCATGATGGCGATGCTTGGGGATTCTTCCTGCACTGTGGTGTTGCATCAGAAACAGGTGCGGATTAGTCACGCTTCTTTAGTTGCTTCTCTTTTCCCAGCTCCCAGCAGCAGGAAAAACCTCCAGAGGCCCAACACAGGCACCTCTTGGCAGGTCAGAACTCCCAGCCAGGATGTTCAGGGGAGCTGGTGGTGAAGTCTTTGTGTCCCTGAGACTTCAGAACAGGAGGCAAGATCTACCTCAAGCCCTTGGAGATCTTCTTAAAGCAGTATACACAGCACACAGCAAAGTCTTTGTCCTCTCCTTGACAGAAACAGCCACTGCAGGCCAACCCCAGACAGCACACAGCAAAGAGGCCGTACTTCTCCTTTAGCTATCCCAGCTCTTCTCCTTGGCAGAGGTTCCTCTTGAGTCCAGAAGTATTCTAAAGCTCTGGGGTCTGGGCCTCAATATTTATACTCAATTTCCCTTTGTTCTCTTGAGGCAGAGAGGCTCTGTGCTCAGTCAAAACCAGTTTTGCCCTCACTGGTCCAGCTTTCTGGCAGGAGACAACATTGTCTAAGGCAGACCAGACCTATTCAGGTGCAAGGAAATCTCTTCCCCCTACTCTAAATGCAGCCCAGGCTTATTCAGCCCAGCCCTGACTCATCCAGGAAAGGCAGGACACACCTCGACCCCTCCCCAGTGGCAGTCTGAGAGAATGCACATCCCCAGCCCCTGTCACTCCAAAGCCAGACAGTCGATCCACAAACCAGCCAAGGCACACGGGATGGCTAAGCAAGAAAATTCCCACTTTCTAAAAGTGGTTCAAACTCACAATATAAAAATTATTTTTACTAAAAGAAGCATTTTTATATTCTGAGTTCAGGCGTACTAAACTCCGTCTTCCTTCCTTGTCCCAATGGGAAGTTAAACTTATAAGATGTTATAAATAAACTCCCATTCTATCCTATGGGACAGATAGCCTTTCCATAGTGAAAAAGGAAATACACTGTATTTCACTATCAGGACATGTCACACACACACCAGTATATGTCCTATCTTTCATATACACTGAACCCTGCCCACAGGGGTACCTGGAGCCTAGCTTAGGGGTGACTCATATGTAAGGAAAGGGAAGGTTAGGGCCTGGCAAGTGGGTGCACTTGCCAGGTCGACATGGCAGTAGAGACTGCACGCAGACACTGCAGCGGCAGGTTTGAGAGCCTTTTGCAAGGCTACTTGTGTGGGTGGCACAATCAGTGCTGCAGGCCCACTAGACACATTTGATTTACAGGCCCTGGGCACACACCGTGCACTGTACTAGGGACGTAGTAGCAAATCAAATAAGCCAATTATGGAAACACCAATCCAGAATAACAATTTTCAAAGAGAGCATATGCACTTTAGCACTGAACAACAGTGGTAAATTGCCCAGAGTCCTAAACCAACAAAAACAGGGTCAACAACAGGACGCCAAAAAGCAAAAAGTCTGGGGATAAACCCGCTGGAAAAGCCAGGTCTAACAATGATAAACCCTTAAGGATCTTAAATTCCTGGGTGGCATTGGGTATAATGAAAGAACATATATTCCTGCTCGATTTGAATGATTTGCAGATTTTACATGTCACAAATCCAGCCGTCCTTATAAATCCTCCACCATCATGTTGACTTGAACTCATGTTCATGCATAACATGTCCTTAAGAGATTTACTCCTTATGATGGAGAATTGGGAATGGGTTGGCACATATTTGTAGATAGTATCATCAGTGTGCAACACATGCCAGTGTCACTTTGTTGGCTTGTTTGCTCTAAGCAGTGATGAACCTTATAGGTTCATTTTCACTCAGAGTGTTGTCCCTGGAGCTGAGAAGAGCACCTCCTTTCAATTTACCCACCTTCACATCAGCTGTCTTAAGGGTCACAGGACTGTACCCCCTCATGTGAAACCTGTCCATCATTATTTTCTATCTAATTTCAGCATCATTGCTACAGTAGTGCCTGGCTCATATTAACTCCCCATAAGGAATACTGTGAACTAAGTTCCTTGGATGGTTGCTGGTAGCATGTAGTACGCTATTGCCAGCAGTCTCTTTATGGAATAGCTTAGTCTCCATCTGTGAGTTATTGATTATAAGTTTCAAATCAAGGATTCAAGGTTGTTGTCATGAATATTACTCGTAAAACTCAGGTGCAGATCCTTTTTATTGAGATCCCTTAAACAAATTGGAGAGCACGCTGTTTGGACCCTTTCCAAATGACGAAAATATTGTCAATGTAGCGGGCCTAGGGCACTATCTGTTCATCATAAAGATGAATGTTGGCTATGGTTTGCTCCTTCTCCTGCCAGCCTATGTAGAGACTTCCATTGCTGGAAGCAAAGCAACTTCCCATCGCATTGCCCTGAGTTTTCCGATAATGCTTGTTGTAAAAAATGTTGCCCAATCAAAACCTAATCATGTGAAGGACTAACTCATAAGTATGAGAGAGATCTAGCTCTCAAGAAGTGGCGGCAGGCTTGCACACCTAAGTCGTGAGGGTAGCACGTATACAGGCTGTCAACATCTAGCCCCATGAGTAGTAAATCGTCCTCCCATGGTTTTCCATGGATGATTCTAAGGAAATCACCACTGTCCTTCACATAGAAGTGATCCACATACCGAGAGGTGTTTTCAAGCCAATAGGCCTCCCTGGTGGATTACTGAGATCTTTGTGGATTTTAGGGAGTAAATATAGTACTGGTGTCTTGGGGTGTTTGTTGAGCAGAAACTGATACTCTTCCCATTCAATAAGCCCTTTTTCACGCAGGTCTACCAATTTCCCCCAGTATATTTTGTTTGCCACCTCAATGTCTGCTTTCTCGCTGGGTGTATAGCAGGCAAAATCCATAAATTGCCTATAACCTTCAGCTAAGTACTTCTCTTTAGCAAGGACCACAGTGTTGCCATCCTTATCTGATTTCCTGATAACTATGTCTTTGTTGTTCAAGTAATGACTTCTGTTGTTCACGAGACAGATTGTAATTCCCTAATGGACAGTTAAATCTGAGTTTTCTCAATCAAGTCTTTGGTCACACCTTTCTCAAACACATTAATGCTATTGAAAGAAAGAGTAGGCATAAATACTGACTTAGGCTGAAATCCACTCGGGCAGCTCAAATCTAAAGCAATCCCACATCCATCAATAAAAGAAACATTATCATCAAGTGCACTAAGCATATGTAACATCTCCACATCAGCAATATTTAACTTAGATGGCAGGCAAGAGTCTTGCCCATTTTATTATTCCTTACTTTCTGTTCCTATCATTTCTTCAATTTTAACTTCCTAGTGAAGTTAGCTAAGTCTGTGTTTAGTCAAAATTAGAGGTAGAGGCGAAGGATAAGACTAGAGAGAGTACATCAATATGGGTTTGAGAAAGAGTTAGATCAAACATGTTTACCACAATAATATGTGACTCCATTATCTTGTCACACTTTGGGCTCTTGTTTTCACTCCCACTCTTAAAAAAACCTACACTAGATCCTGTAGAAGAGAAAAATTATTGCCCCATCTCTAAACTTCCAGTATACCAGCAAAAATCCTAGAGAGACACCTTAATATGGTTCTCTCTGACTTTCTGGAGCAGAATGGGATCCTAGACGGATCACAATTCGGTTTTAGGAAGTTACACAGTATGGAATCCGCTCTGGTAGTGGTAACTGAGGAGATTTGTTGAATAATAGATTGTGGTGGTGGCAAGGCTGCGGTGGTCCGCAGCCTTTGACACCGTAAGTCATCGAGTTTTGAAACACCGACTCATGGAAATAGGAATTGAGAATAATGCCCTTAATCTCTTGGCTTCCTTCATCAGTAAAAAAACTCAGCCTGTCTCATTTGGAGACTTTACTTCCAGTGCCTTCTCTCTGCCAAATGGGGTCCAGCAGGGGTCCTCACTAAGCCCAACATTATTCAACATCTATGTTGCTCCACTAGCCACCTAAATTAGATCTCTGGATTCAACACAATATAGTATGGAGATGACACAAATTGTTGTTTTCATTCATACAAACATAGACGAAGTAGCTATGAGATTCAAGAACTGTATGTCAGCTATTGTCAACTGGATGGAAAGCCAATGCCTTAAATTGAACTCCGATAAGATGGAGGTGCTTCTCTTTGGGTCAGACTTATCTTTTTGGAATCCTTCCTTGTGGCCTTCCACACTTCACCTTCTACCCACCCCAGTCACCAAAGTAAAACATCTGGGAGGGATTTTCTAGTCTAAATTAACTTTTAAAGATCAGACAAATCAGTTGATTTCTTCCTGCTTCTGCCTCTTAAAAATTCTTTAAAAAGTGCTCCCTTTCATCCCCAAAGACTTACAGACAACTTTGGTTGTCTCTCTCGTGCTTTCACTGTTAGACTACTGCAATGCTATCAATCTGGGCATGCAACAAGGTCCGATAATAAAGATTCAGAGACGCTAGAACGCTGCTGTTTGTCTCTTGAAAAACCTTCAGAAACATGAATCTGCTGCTAAAGGGCTTAAGGAGCTTCACTGGTGGCCGATTAAGCCCTGCATGGAATAGGCCCAGCCTACCTGAGGGGAAGAGTGTCATGATGCACCCCCAGAAGAAGCCTGCATTCTGCTTCTGCTAAGACCATGGAAGTCACAAAGATTTGTAAAGCCGCCTGAGGTGGCAGAAACTTTGTGCATGCTTGAGCCATTGCATCTAAACGCACAATCAAACTTTATGATCTTTAGAAAGCATTGAAATACCTAGGTTTTTGCCTCTCTTGGCTAAAAAACTCTTATTCGATTATGCTTTCTTGTGATTTTGGTAGTGCAAACACCAGCACAAAGCCACCTTTGGGCATTTGTTGCGCTACACAAATATGAATGAAAATCAAACTAAGCCTTTATTTTTTAGCTGTTCTTTGTATTTCTTTTGCTTCCGCCTCTTCCTTCTAGTCCTCTTGTTATACCTCAATATGGTTGGAGTTCCAATCAACTCTTGGTCAATAACTGGAGCTCTTTTAGAAAATGTCTTCTTGGGCCAGACATATCTATTCCAACTGATGTATCACTGTCCGTTGCGGTACTTCCTTCCCCTAATCCTGACTGTATTGTCAAATTGTCCTCCAAGGTGGACTGTACATTCAATTGTCCTTGATTTTTTATGCTGCTTGATATTCCATCTTTTCTCAATGCATCATATTTCTTTGCAAAGGTCAGTGTCTGCCCACTTGCATAATCCTTGTAGTCTCGATGAAGTTGTCTTTGTTTTTTTAAATTGAATAAATAACTCCCAGACTCAGCTATTCCTTAAAGAGACTGCTGGCAATAGCATAATACATGCTACCAGCAACAATCCAAGGAACTTAGTTTACAATATTCCTTATGCGGAGTTAATAGGCGCAACTGTAGCAATGACGCTCAATTTGAGATTGAAAAAAAAATAATGATGGACAGGTTTTGCATGATGAGATACAGTCCTGAGACCTTTAAGACAGCTGACGTGATGGTGGGTAAATTGAAAAGAGTGCTTTTCTCACCTCCATGGATAACACTCCGAGTGAAAATGAACCTATATGTTTCATCACTTCGTATAGCAACAAGCCAACAAAGTCAGAGAAGGGTATTAAAAAAACACTGGCATGTGTTGCACGCTGATGATACTATCTACAAATATGAGGCAACCAATACAGGAATCTCCTTCAAAAGGAGTAAATCTCTTAAGGACATGTTATGCAGGAACATTATTTCAAGTCAACAGGATGGTGGGGGATTTATAAGGACGGCCGAATTTGTGACATAAAAACAGCTAAACATGCAAATCGAGCAAGAATGTGTGTTCTTTCATTATGCCCAATGCCACCCAAAAATTTAAAATCCTTAAGGGTTTATCATGCAACTCTGATTTCTGTGTATACACTTTGAAATCTCCTTGCAACCTGTACTATATCGGCAGCACTATTCACAAGGTAAAAAGACGTGTATTGGAACACATGAGAGTCCACTGTGACAAATCATACCTGGTTGCACAGCATTTCAGGGAATGCCATTCAAGTGACACAGGCTTACTGCAATTTTTATGTGGTTGATCAGATCCCGATCAAAATCCGGGGTGGTCATAGAGTGCTATCACTCAGAAGGCTGGAATACCTCTATATTATTGATGGAGCAAGGTTTCATAAATGAAACTTGCTTGTATTCAATCCTCCTCACAGTATTAATTTATTAAACTTGTATTGTTAATACTAACCTTTGCATTCACGACACAAAAGAAAGGGATGCTTGCCTATGTGTTTTACTAATGAATAACGCTTGTTTGTAATTCAAAATGGCCGCTATGCGCGGGAAAACTCAATGCGCATGTCGCAACCATATCACATGGTGTGACGTCTTTCTTTGCTTGGTGGGAAACTTCTGCTTCTGCGCAGTGTGCATTAAAATGGCTGCTTGATGTTTTCACATGCTTCAGCTTGCTCTCATGTCATTACTAAATTGTCGTTTCCTAACGCTACTAACGCGGGTTAGAATATATAATTAAATGGGAATAGAATAGAAAAAGTGGGCATACAGTGAAACATTTTATTTGTGATTTTAATATTTTCTTCTTGCACTTTTATTAGTTCGTAAACTTGGGCCTGGGTTGGTGTTCTGAAACTCGAGAGGCAACTGGTTCTGCGCATGTGTCCTGTGTGCCTGCCAAATGAAGTGAATCTGGACGTCGTCCAAGGCCGTGACCCGATGGCCGAAGATGCTGTATTTTGGCTTTCCTGTTGCATATTGACACATTGTCTATGAAAATTGGTTTACATTTGTCATGAGACGGGTGGGAAATAAAGCGAATGTATTAAATTGAAGGGGTGGGAACGTAAAGACAATAGGCTTTACAATTTAGGCCAAATTGATATGGTGCGAGAATCCACCCCCTGTCCCTGTCCAATCAGAAGTAGTGGTCCCATATTTTAGTAACATTAAGGGGAGGTACATGGACGTAGAAGGGTATAATAGAATATAGCATTAGTTAATTAGTGGGGTCGGAAGTCTTGAAGCACAGCAGAGCAAGATTCCATGAGAGCATGCGTTCATGAAGAACAGGCGTCCATGCTGCCAGAGCGTGCTTAGCTCCAGACCGCCAAGCTGACCGATTGCAGACCGAGTCCCTGTCCAGAAGAGGTCCTGAGGAGGGGGCGGCAGAGTCCATTAGAAGGAAGGCACGGGAGAATTGAGGAGAAGTCGAGTATCAGAGAGGGGAACGACGCAGGCGTCGTTGTAGAGAGGTCACCGGTCCTGTCCTGATCCTGGAGGAGGTCTTTGCTCTTCATCCTTCCTGGGTCTTATTCTTTCAACTCCTTGGCTAAGGGGTTTGGTTCTCGCACTTAGGTAAATATAATGCAACCTTTAGTTGCGCTGCTGTCTCTATCTTCTCCTTTTCTTTAATCACTGTCATTGATTAGCAATAATCATTTTTATGCTTAATCTTGGGTATTGCGATTAAGTACCATGTGGCTCTGTATTTTACTCTGCTAAATCTTTAGATAAACATTTTAAAACTTCCTGACTCAGTGGTTATTTCAGGATTTTGTATTATAATGAATGTCACTCATTTTAAATTTCCCAATTAGCAAAGGATTCATTGGTAAGTCATTACTCTTCAATCAGAAGGTAATTGGTAGCAGGGATTTTGATAGAGAGTAACAACTGATAAAACCCAGCGTAAGTATTAGCGTAGTATGAATGTATGGGCCCAAGTGAGTATCTGGTGTATGAATGCTGTTTGCTAATATCGCGCTGGATCAGTTTTCTGGTTATCAGAGGATGGTTACTCTTTGTTAATTGGGTAATGAGAATTTTTATTTGTATTTTTATGAACTAACATCCGTGTATTCAAAGTTTTGTTTTATGTTGTCCAGAATACCCCGGGGTAAAAGGAATAGCGGATGGTAAGTGGAAGCCATACTGCAGTGAGGTTATCTGCCAGGCAGAAATAGTACTGAAAAGTTAAGCAGGACTTTCAGTACTCGTTAGGGACTCTATGCGTGTGAGTAATAGCAAAAAGAGTACGCTGGTAAAAATTTGATGTTATATCACCTAGAAAGGGTAACATTGGAGAAGTAACAGGTATTTTTGGAGCTTGTGTGAAGAGTAAACGTAAGTGTTTTACTCGTAGTGTATGTTTAGTAAACGGAAAGGTTTTACTAAGTGTGAGAGAAAACTATCTTTTCTATTTTAGAGAAACTGGCACGATAGCGAAAGTTTTATGTTGTTACTGAAATTTAATTAAGATTTATAGAGAAAATAAGTTTGCGTAAATTTTTGTAAAGGGAGGGTCAGTTGCCGGAGAGGGATCTGACGTCACTAAACGACAGGCTGAGATTGATTGAATCAGCGGGTGTGGAAAAACCCTTGTAAAGGAGGGGTCAGTAGTCAGGAGTAGTACTGACGTCACAGGTGCCGCGCTGGGATTGGTTGAACCAGCAAGAACAGAAAAGAGTAGATTGTAAAGGAGGGGTTGACAGATAAACGTCACCAAAAGGCCACGCAAGGATTGGCTCGGAAATAAAAGATAGCAGACATTTGATTGGTCAAAATTATAGAAGCGAAATTCTTAGTGGATAAGGATTGCATGTTAAAACGCGTTCCGACTTTAACAGGAATTCGTCAGGATAGGAGATATTTAGGCTTTGCAGAATATAATTTTATACATCGGTACTTACCCAAGATGTACGGAGAAAGGAGAAAATTGTCATTTTTACAAAAGATTAAGAATTATTTTAAAAAGGACAAACCAATCAAAACTAGAGAAGGAATTATTATTCCACCAGCTAAAATGCCCGCTTCATTTATGATGATGGAGAGAGGTTATCATACTTGTGTATGGATGGAGAATTGGATAGAATATACCAAAAATGATGGAATATTAGCATTTCCCGAGAATGGTACCTTCAATGGAAGAATTCTAAAAAACTTGAGATTGAGGATGAATGATTTAGAACCCAGACCTAGATTAACTCAACACGAAGCTCAAAAGGAATGGGAAACCGAGGCATTTGAACGGGATAGATCTAGAAGTAATAGGAGTTATCCAGGATTTTTTCCCAGATATATACGTGAGTCTAGGGAAGGTCAGATGAAACAATGGAGAAGAGCAATGATTACAGAAGGATTATATCCATTGTTCTCAGCAGAGGAGAAATTAGGAAGTAAGTGCACAGAAAAGACAAAACATTTAATGAGAAATGAGGAGTCTGAAGACGAATTTATGGAGGAAATGTTAAGAAATCCCCCACCATATCAGGAAGGGACAAGTGGATGCACCCCAAGTGCACCAGCAAAAACTCCATTAGTGCCACAGGTAATGCATGAATTAACCCCGAGTAGAATACTTCATGACAAAGAAAAGGAAGCCCTAGAAAAGACCAGAGCAGAATTAATACAGAAAATAACCGAGATAAAAGTACACCCTGATTCGTTGACCATACCAGTAACAATTGGTCCAGTAGTTCCATTATATGGTACTCAGGGAAGCTGTCCTCCACCGATACTTACACCTACTGCTGTGAATAATCCCAAACCTGAAGCTCCAGTTATAATTGAGGATCAATTTAGTGACTGTGAATCCACAATATCACTTATGGACTTGCCTATTCGAGGTTCTGTAAATAGCACTCCCAGAAAAGATGTACCTGGATGTTCAAAGGATGTAAGTTTAATAACGTCATCGGGAGCAAAAAGTGCTACCATAGTAACACCTGAAGATCTAGAAAGATGGGTGCAAGGGTCAGTTAAACAGTGCACACCTCCGAAAATAAAGGACATTCATAAATTGAAAGTCGAATTAGAAGAAATAATAGCAGGAAATGTAGGACTAGAACGCTTAAATACCTATGATGAAGAAGAATTATTGTTCCTGTGTAGGAGTATCACCAGAAATGTAAGGATATTTCATGAAAAATTATCCAATTTAGCACTGCAGATGGGAATAGAAATAGGGAGATCAAAGGTACTACAGAAACCCTATAGAGCAGAATTTTCAGACAAAGATTTAGAAAATATGAATGCCTCTGGAAGAAGATTACAAATAAGAGAATTAATGTTAGTTTTGCAAAAATGGGGAGACCTAGATAAATGGAAAACTAGGTGGGCCAAGAAAAAGGAAGAAGTACGAACAAGTAGAACAGCATCAGAATATGTGATGAAGGAAACAGGGAAAGCAGACCAGATGTATCCAATGCGAGAAGTTGCGGGAGGAGGATATGTACATGTCCCATGGAGCAGACAGGATATTTTGTCATTTACGAATGATTTTCCAAAATTGAGAGAAAAACCAATTGAATGGTACAAGCAGGTTGACAGGTTTGTGAAGGTGTCAAAGGTATTATTGAAGGATTTGGATGGTTTGTTTGACATAGTGGTAACTGCCGATTTGTGGACAGATTGTAAATTTACAGTTGATTGGCCTAGTGATGAATATCCTAGAGATCCGAAGACAGGTGCCCCGTCAAATGATGTGATGAAAAAGTATCAGCAAGTGATAACTTACCTGAAAGGGAAAATACCACCGAAAGAAACAGATTGGGTAAAAATAGATCGAACTACCCAAGAAGCTAATGAATCAGTACATTCCTACTATGAGCGTCTATTACAGGTATTTAAACAGTATAGTGGGTTTGAGGACATTGGAGACAAGAACATGAGTCAGTTTGTGTATCGATTTGTTTACGGTTTGAAGCCAGAGATTTGTCAGATGATTAAACAACACATGCTGTGTTGGCAGGGAAAGCCCATTGATGAGATTTTGAAGTATGCAAAATATTGTGGAGACGATATTGAGGATAGACACAAGAAATTGCAGGAAAAAGTGATGTGGGCTCAGGAGAAAATGGCTGAGAACCAGGGAATTAATTTGGAAAATCCGAGTGAAAATCAAGGAAAAGATTCTGGAACGAATGGTGATACTGGGAATGGTGGAAAGTTTAGAGGACGAATGAGTAGAGAAGAAGCTAAAAAGAAATTTCCTTGTCATGGATGCGGAAAATTGGGGCATTGGAAGGATGAATGTAAAAAGGTCCGGAATAATAATGGCCCAAATCAAAATTTAAATCCACAGACGCAGAATGACTCACAGCAGGGTGTAAATCCTCAGAGTCAGTTGCCACCTGCACCTATTCAGGGTAATGTAAGCAGAGCAAAGCATGGTACAGACATCGGATATCCAGGAGGAAGTGGTAAGAATGATTATATGACATCACAATTTCTTTTGCAGGACGATTTCTATCAATACAGTCCATGACGGTGCCTAGGAGAGGGGAAGAAGGAGTGCATACTTGGCGCATCCTTACAGGTAGATCAGTCAGGTCCATATGTTGAAGGGAATGTGAAAGGTAATAATATTACTTTCCTTTTGGACACTGGTGCTACCCGGTCTACTGTGAGAACAGCAGACATGCCAGACCTTCCTCTCTCTGGTGAAAATATCCAAGTAGTGGGGGTAGCTAATCAGCGGATTAGAACACCTCTTACCGAACCCATGGAAGTTAAAATTGGAACTTCAGAGAAATGCATCAATTTGTAGTATGTGATTCCAGTCCAGTAAACTTATTAGGTAGGGATTTGTTGTGCAAAATGAATTGTACCATTTTCTGCACACCGGATGGGGTGGCAGTTCAGACACCAGATGAAGATCATGTATATAAAATTATGATTGCAAAACAAGGTACAGAAGTAGACGAGATGTTTTCATTAATAACAAAAGAGTTGCCAGAAGAATTAAAAGGTACAGTAAACCCCATAGTATGGGATTTCACCGGAAAGGAAGTAGGATTTATGGCTAAAATAGATCCAGTTAAAATTACTGTAAAGAAAGGTGCAATTTTCCCAAATACCAGACAGTACAAAATGAGTGCAGAAGTAAAAGCAGGAGTCATTGAAGAAATAAATCGAATGGTAGAACAAAATATCTTAAAAGAAGTAATGAGTAGCCCATGTAATTCACCAATAATGGGATTAAAGAAACCTAGTGGAAAATATAGGATTGTTCAGGACCTGAGTAAAATAAATAAGATTGTAGAACCATGTTGTCCCATAGTACCAAATCCTGCAGTAATTCTATACCAGATTCCGTGGAGTGCAGGATGGTTCACAGTAATTGATTTGTGTCAAGCATTCTTTTCAATACCATTACATCCAGACAGCCAGTATCTTTTCTCATTTAAATTTGAAAACAAGGTTTATGTGTGGAATCGTGTTCCTCAGGGGTACACAGAAAGTCCTTCTATTTTCAACCAGATACTGAAAAAGTGCCTTGAAAAACTAGTGATGCCAGGAAGCTCAGTCTTAGTCCAATATATCGACGACTTATTGGTGGCATCGAACACCAGAGAGGACTGTGTTGTTGATTCCATAGCATTATTAAATCTTTTGGCAGAAAAAGGACATAAAGTCTCACCTGAAAAATTGCAATTCTGTACAACAGCTGGTAAGTATCCTTTGACACCAAATTGAGAGAGGAAAAAGAAGAGTAACAGCTGAAAGAGTAGCTTTAATAAAGAAAATGCAAATGCCTGTAACACAAAGATAAGTGAGAATGTTCCTAGGAATAGTAGGTTACTGTCGACAATGGATACCAAGATTTTCCATGTTAGCTAAGCTCTTAATTAACATGACAAAAAAGAAAGCAAAGGACCCTGTGGAGTGGGAGGATGAAAGTGTAGAAGCTTTTGTAAAATTGAGAAATGACCTATGTTCAGCACCTGCCTTACGCATGCCTGATTATAAAAGAGAATTTGCATTGTTCTGTCATGAGAGAGAAAATTGTGCACTTTCTGTCCTAACTCAAAGACATGGACTAGAAAGACGTCCTATAGCATATTTTTCTGCTACATAGGACCCAGTAGCAGCCGCGTTGCCAGGATGCTTAAAAGCAGTAGCGGCTACTTGTTTGAGCATTGAACAAAGTGAGTCAATTGTGATGGGACATCCCGTAAAAGTGTATGTTCCACATGCAGTTGTCATTCTGTTGACAAGAACCCGAACTCAGCATCTTACTCCTAGTCGGCTGACTAAATATGAAAGAATCATAATGGGTGCTGAAAATGTGAATATGGTAAGGTGTACTATAATAAATCCAGCAACCTTACTACCAGACCCATATCATGAGAGAATTAAAGATGATGAAGACGATGAACATGATTGTATACAAATCACAGAATTATGCACAAAACCACGCCCAGATTTAGAGGAACAGCCTCTTAAAAAGCCAGACAGGGAGCTATTTGTTGATGGTTCATGTCAAAGACATGAAGATGGTAAACTAACTGCTGCCTATGCGGTATGTGAATTAACTGGAATAGTTGAAGCATCTTATTTACCAGGAGTCAAATCTGCACAAGTAGCTGAATTGATTGCGTTGATAAAAGCATGCAAAATTGGGAGGAATCAGAGAGTGACCATATTTACAGATAGCCAATATGGTTACGGGGTTGTGCACGATTTTGGCCAACTATGGATGCAGAGGGATTTCATGACTTCTTCAGGATCCCCCATTAAAAATGGACAAATTGTAAGGGAATTGCTAGAAGCAATACAATCACCAAAAGAATTGGCTGTGGTGAAATGTGCCGCACACCAGTCAGACTGGGTGGTAGTCGACAACAGATATGCAGATCTGGTGGCTCAACATTGTGCCAAAACCAGAATGTCAGTCAATAAGAGGGTGGAAAGAATGGGAATCAGCTGCCAACTTATGCTGTATATGCCACCTGAAACTTGGAATGAGGTGAAGAAATTGCAAGATGAGGTTGATGAAAGTGAGAAGAATTTGTGGATCAAAGTGGGTTGTTCCCAAAGAGGAGATGATGAAGTATGGATCAGTGCTGAAGGCAGACCAGTCATGCCAGACTGTTTACTCTCACAAATGGCTAGAATGCATCATGGAGACACACACATAGGGAGAGATGCAATGATTAGGCTCTTCAGACAAAATTGGTACAATCCCAAATTCAGGGCGGTTGCAGAGAGTCTTTGCCAGAGATGTCTAACTTGCCAGATGCATAATCCGGGAGGAAGACAGTAATTGGATTTGGGAAAATTGGAAAGGCAGAGGGTCCATTTATGAGACTTCAGTTTGATTTCATACAGTTACCACCATGTAGAGGGCTGAAATATGTACTAGTGATAGTGTGTCTGTTTTCAAAATGGGTGGAGGCTTACCCTACTAGGAGAAATGACAGCATTACAGTTGTAAAACTGTTGCTACGAGAGCTCATTCCTAGATTTGGTTGTCCAGTAACTTTGGAATCAGATAGAGGAAAACATTTTAACAGTGAAGTGATTCAAATAATCTGTGAAGCATTTCAAATCAAACAGAAACTGCACTGTGCATATCGTCCAGAAGCTTCTGGAGTGGTTGAACAATTGAATGGCACTATAAAATCAAGACTGGGAAAAATGTGTGCATCAACATCATTAGAGTGGCCAGATGCATTGCCACTCGTTTTAATGGGACTCAGAAGTATACCTGACAGAACCACAGGATTGAGCCCCCACGAAATAATGATGGGAAGAGCAATGAGACAACCACATGTTCCCACAAACAAACTGGTGAATATATCTGATGATATAGTTCTGGATTTTTGCAAAGGATTGGCTGACCTAGTGCATTCTGTCTCTCATCAGGTTGGAGAAGACGCAGTTTCCAGGCAGCCCGAGCAAGAACATGATCTGAATCTTGGTGACTGGGTGGTAGTGAAAAATCACACCAGAGAAACGTGTCTATCACCTAGATGGGGCAGACCGTGTCAAGTCATACTGACAACGAATACAGCAGTGAAGTGTGCCGGATTTCCTAATTGGATTCATGTAAGTCACACCAAGAGAGTACCAGATCCCGAGGAAGAGAATCCTCAGACAACGCCAATCACTGAAGAAGCTGAAGGTTGCCAAGCTGAAGGATCTCAGGTTCGAGATTCCGGAGAAGCTGAAGAAGAACAACCGAGCACAAGTCATGATTGGATACCGGTGGTAGAGGTTCCTGAAATATACCACAGAACAAGAAGTCAAGCGAAATTGGGAGAAATTGAAGAAAATCAGATAGGTGAAGAAGAAGCAGTTCAGGAACAAGAAGAAAAGACATTAAGAAATCCTGAACAAGGTCAGATAGGGAAAGGAAACTGGACTCAAAACAGTGAAGATCTGATAAACTTTGAGCAGGGACAGACAGGTCTAGAAGAATCAGGTCAGGCTGCAGAAGTTCACAGTGCAATAAGCCCTGATCAGAACAAGTTAGATCAAGAAGAGTGCACAGAAGAAGAAAAGCTTGAAAAACATGAATTTGAAGAAATAAATAAAGAACAAGGTCAGTTATTGGAAACTCACAGCGGAGCTGTTACAGAGAAACCAATTAGACCTAAAAAGGAGCAAACAAGAAACACAGTAATTGAAGAACACGAAACAGTGCTAAGCAGTGAAATTAACAAGATCTCTGAAGACGAAAACAAAGAAACAGTGCCAACAAAGAAAACAAGGAAAGGAGATCATTGGCCAAGTGTCATTAAAAGAGTGAAGTACCACATAACAACCAGAAGTGAAGATCCAGATCAAGTGAATGAAGTAACAAGTCAAACTGAACAAGAAAATAAAACTGAGAAAAGAAGAAGTAAAAGACTGAAACTTGTGAATAATAAATTCAAGGGTCCTGATTGGACTTATATCATCCTTGAAGATTTTGAAAGCTCAGAGTCAAGTGACAGTGGTGGCGAAGGAACAAGTGCAGAATTGACGTACGAAGAAGAAACAAGACCACCCTGACTAAGCAAAAGAATAAGCTAAAGAAAAGAAGAAAAGATAAGAAGAGCAATCTTCCTTGTCGAAAAATGCCTGACGATAGAGTTACTGGGAGACCAAAACAGAAATGTTGTAGAAGATGCTGTGCAATATGCATATGTAGTCTAGTAATGGTGCTTATAGTATGGTTAGTCCTGATTGTAGCAGTTCCTTACCTTATGATAATGGATAAAAAGATTAATAATGAAACTAAAAGGAGGACAGCAAACATGAAGGGCAATAGAGTAGAACTAATGGCAGAAAGTGAACCAGAAATTCATCATGAAGTAGCTGACAACAACACTAGTTTAAACGTTTTCACAAAGTTATTATTCCAATATGTAGACACCATTGAAGTTAGTAATTGTTATGTCTGTATGAAGTTACCTGAATCAGTAGCAGAAGGATTAACATATCATCACTTACCACTGACATATGGCATATCATGTAGTGTTTTGTCTAGTTTATTTTATAGAACAGGGAAACTTCAGTATTATTATTCAAACTTAGATGTGATATTTTCTGAGGTTCCGATTCGCAAGAGTATGAACCCAGTGCTTAGTAGTCAAGACGCACAGTTTATGGGAGAATTTTTCTTAACAATGAAATCAATAGACATAACACATGCACATAGACACAATCTAACATGTTCTTTACTTGAAGAAGAAAAGATATTTTTGAATTTAGTAGAAGATAGAAGACAAGATTTTCAAAAGAAAGCTTCTGAGCATAAGGCTCATTTACCACCTTGGGCTAAGAAAGAAGGGAGTTACACACCTGGCAAGGCTCAAGCTGCTATGGCTCTGGATTTCGTAAAGACAGGGAAAATTTGTCTGCATAGGTTAAAGACTGATTATAACAATGTTTTCATCGGTACCAGTGAATGTGAACACAATTTTTTAATTCTTGGAGGTTGGGGACTCAAAGGAGGAACAGATTCAGGGGCATATTAACAACGGCCAGCGATAATTATCGCTGGCCGTGCTTAGCGATAGATTCCTTATCGCTGGCTATCTCTGGCATTTATCGCCCTGGTAGCGCGTTATTAACAACGCGTTACTCCAGGGCGATAAAAATACCAGAGATAGCGATGTTATGGCCCTTTTGCAGGGAACATCGCTGGTTTTCCAGCGATGTTCCCTGCAAAACGGCGATAACCTTGCTGATACGACCCTGTGGTCATATCAGCAGAATCCACCCCCTATGTTAGGGATGGCTAAGTCGGGATTATAGCAGACGTTAGATTTTGCGAAAACGGCCGTTTTCGCCAAAATCTAACGTCTGCTATAATCCTGTGGGCTGCCTTGTAAATATCGCGATGTGCACATCGGCGATATTTACAACGTAGCCCATCTGGGGTACGCCAGTAACGCCCACTTTGCATCTCATTAGAGATGCAAGGATGGGCGTTGGGGGAAAGGGCGATGGTGCAGGGATTCACGCGATAGCGTGACCTTGCTGATTAAGCGATAGAATTATCGCCGCTTTCCGTCCGAAAACGGACGCTAAAGCGGCGATAATTGACTATTGCCTGGTTCTTAATATGCCCCTTAGTTTTTCCTGGAATCTATTATGTGTGTGGGAATAAGGCTTACTTTAGGCTTCCTGCACGGTGGTATGGAAGTTGTTATTTTGGAATAGTATTTCCAAAGATATACCACGTAAAAAGAAACACTGAGAGCAATGAAAACAATAGCGAATTAATACGTAGTAAAAGAGCTAGTTTTTCAGAAATTGTAGGTGATATATTTGGTGCATTGATACCTTCAGTGGGAATAATTCTGAACTCAAGGAAAATATGTAAATTGTCTACAGTGGTTGATCGTTTATCAATGGATACTGCTGGAGGTTTTCTAATGATTAATACAGAAATGGTTGCGATTAGATCTATGGTGATTCAAAATCGACTTGCTCTTGATATTATATTGGCAAAAGAGGGCGGAGTCTGTAAATTTTTGAAGACGAAATATTGTTGCACTTATATTCCTGATAAGAGTGCAGAAATTGGAACGTATATACAGAATATAACTAAACTTGAGAAAGAACTTAAACCACTGGAAGTTGATAGTGTATGGGAAAGATTGACAAATAGTATATCGTCAATTGGTACCTGGTTTGCTAATATAGGGAAAGGACTTATAGGTCAAATATTAGTACCCTTAGTTGGGATAGCAATAATAATTTTGGCAATAACAATATGGTGCAAATGCTGTAAAAAGAATGGAACATATAAGGTGACAGGAAGAGGAAAGAAACGAAAGGTAGATGAAATCGAACTAGAAGAGTGGAGAAGTGAATTATACAAGAAATTAAAAGGAGATTGTAAAAATAGAAAGAATAAAGATGAGAATGAAGTAATTTGCTAGAAGTTGGCATCTGATTGAGGGTAATGTTTTTGATGGCTCAGAAACGCCATCAGAGAGGGGATTGATGGAGCAAGGTTTCATAAATGAAACTTGCTTGTATTCAATCCTCCTCACAGTATTAATTTATTAAACTTGTATTGTTAATACTAACCTTTGCATTCACGACACAAAAGAAAGGGATGCTTGCCTATGTGTTTTACTAATGAATAACGCTTGTTTGTAATTCAAAATGGCCGCTATACGCGGGAAAACTCAATGCGCATGTCGCAACCATATCACATGGGGTGACGTCTTTCTTTGCTTGGTGGGAAACTTCATGCAGTGTGCATTAAAATGGCTGCTTGATGTTTTCACATGCTTCAGCTTGCTCTCAAGTCATTACTAAATTGTCGTTTCCTAACGCTACTAACGCGGGTTAGAATATATAATTAAATGGGAATAGAATTGAAAAAGTGGGCATTCAGTGAAACATTTTATTTGTGATTTTAATATTTTCTTCTTGCACTTTTATTAGTTCGTAAACTTGGGCCTGGGTTGGTGTTCTGAAACTCGAGAGGCAACTGGTTCTGCGCATGTGTCCTGTGTGCCTGCCAAATGAAGTCAATCTGGACGTCGTCCAAGGCCGTGACCCGATGGCCGAAGATGCTGTATTTTGGCTTTCCTGTTGCATATTGACACATTGTCTATGAAAATTGGTTTACATTTGTCATGAGACGGGTGGGAAATAAAGCGAATGTATTAAATTGAAGTGGTGGGAACGTAAAGACAATAGGCTTTACAATTTAGGCCAAATTGATATGGTGCGAGAATCCACCCCCTGTCCCTGTCCAATCAGAAGTAGTGGTCCCATATTTTAGTAACATTAAGGGGAGGTACATGGACGTAGAAGGGTATAATAGAATATAGCCTTAGTTAATTAGTGGGGTCGGAAGTCTTGAAGCACAGCAGAGCAAGATTCCATGAGAGCATGCGTTCATGAAGAACAGGCGTCCATGCTGCCAGAGCGCGCTTAGCTCCAGACCGCCAAGCTGACCGATTGCAGACCGAGTCCCTGTCCAGAAGAGGTCCTGAGGAGGGGGCGGCAGAGTCCATTAGAAGGAAGGCACGGGAGAATTGAGGAGAAGTCGAGTATCAGAGAGGGGAACGACGCAGGCGTCGTTGAGGAGAGGTCACCGGTCCTGTCCTGATCCTGGAGGAGGTCTTTGCTCTTCATCCTTCCTGGGTCTTATTCTTTCAACTCCTTGGCTAAGGGGTTTGGTTCTCGCACTTAGGTAAATATAATGCAACCTTTAGTTGCGCTGCTGTCTCTAACTTCTCCTTTTCTTTAAACACCGTCATTGATTAGCAATAATTATTTTTATGCTTAATCTTGGGTATTGCGATTAAGTACCATGTGGCTCTGTATTTTACTCTGCTAAATCTTTAGATAAACATTTTAAAACTTCCTGACTCAGTGGTTATTTCAGGATTTTGTATTATAATGAATGTCACTCATTTTAAATTTCCCAATTAGCAAAGGATTCATTGGTAAGTCATTACTCTTCAATCAGAAGGTAATTGGTAGCAGGGATTTTGATAGAGAGTAACAACTGATAAAACCCAGCATAAGTATTAGCGTAGTATGAATGTATGGGCCCAAGTGAGTATCTGGTGTATGAATGCTGTTTGCTAATATCGCGCTGGATCATTATTACCTTCAGCACATTGCATGCACTAGGGATCCAGTTGGATGAAGAATTTGTCGTGCATTTAGTGTAATGTACGTATCATGCTTTAGACTGCTTTGCTGGTCATTTATCCTAGGCTTTTCAGAAGACGGCGCAGCGGAGTTCAGCGCCCACCCCTATCAGAGATTCACAGACCCAATCACAGACCCACATGCATTGTTTATCCCTAACTGCTTGTAGCGCTGATATGCCTTGATATTTCATTGGTGCCTTTATGTTGATCTAGAGGAGGACAATCATTCCTTGCTATGATGAATTGTTCTTTATTTACACAAATATAACTCCACTTGGGTGCTATTGTTTCATGCAGATGATGTATATTGTGAATGGATTGAAGCATTTTATCAATTCATTAATATATCGGCAACCAAAGACTCACACCACTTAAGTCTTTCTGTATACTAATGTATAGTACAAAAATATATGAAGTCTCAAGGCTACTGCCAGGTCTGCAAACACTTTCCATGATGGTGCTGATGTGATTGTGCAACATCTGCAGTCCTGTGTTTGTGTTCACGACATTATTTGTGTCTATATGTCCTTCTTCACTTACTAGTGTTGACTCGTAGTCAAGTGAACAGTGGTTCTTGAAATGTGTTGGGTGTGGTGTTTTCCAGCACATTATAATTTACTGGAACATTTTCTCTGGAGTGAGCGTGCTTTACTTCGAATTCGATTAAGCTTTTAAATTGTGTGTATACATACCCACATACCCATACGTACCCACTCATACACGCATTCAGCCACTTAGACAGATACAGACATTTACACAACTATTCACACCATGCATTCACTGAGACACTTAATTACTCACTTATAGAGTCAGTCACGCACCCACTGAATCATTCAAACAAGCACTCATACACCCACTGATTCACCAATACACCTTGGTATATATTTTTAACACTCATAAGCATTTTAAAAACACTCATAGTCACTGGATGATGGCATGAGTGATGTCACTGACCATGTCATGAGTGATGCAATATGTGAGGTCATAAGCAGTGCACTGTGGGAGCGCAAGTTATAGTTAGCTCACTAACTGTAACGGCTGAATTTCATCGGTTTTGTACAAGTGAAACCTGAGCCTAACTATAACGTCCCTGTAACCTTTGTTTTTTTCAGTGATTTTCTAAGGTTTTTTTAATTCCATTTCCTAACTATAACTTCCCTGTAACCTTTGGTTTTTTCAGTGAATTCCTAAGGTTTTTTTAAATGCTAATTCCTAACTGTAACATCTCTGTAACCTTTGGTTTTTTCAGTGATTTTCAATGTTTTTTAACTAGTAGTTGCATTTGCAGAGTGGTGGAGACCAGCTCTCAGCAACCCCGCTGTCTGGGACTTATGGAAGGTAACAGAAGGGGTTCCTGGCCCCCAAGGATCTTTAGCATCCCAGGAGACTTTATCCCCCAACCAGTAGTGCCCCAGGAGCCGCGTTTGCAGAGTGGTGAAGAAAGGGGGTGTGGCCTCTGAAGACCTCTTAGCAATCCTGCTGTATGGGACTTATTGGAGGTAACAGGAGGGGTAGTTGACCCCCAACTACGTCGTTACAGTGGAGTAGCGTACAGTGGAGGGGCATACAGTGAAGTAGCATAAAGTGGAGTGTCAGAGAATGAAGTAGCATACAGTATAATAGCATGGAGTATAGTGTGTGGAGTGGAGTGATGTAGAGTGGACTGGAGTAGCTTACAGCTGATTAGCATAGAGTGCAATGGCACATAGTGGAGTGTCATAATGTGGAGTCACGTAGACTGGAGTGCCATGGAGTGTAATATCACAGAGTGGTGTGACATAGATTGGAGTGGCATAGAGTGGAGTGTGCTAATTGAAACAGAAGTAGTGTCAAAGAGAACGGATGTAGATGTAATGTGTCAGAAATGTACATTATGAATTGCAAATGGTCATTTTTGGTAGTATGTGCAAATAATGTAAGTGTAATATTTAGTTCCTCAATTACTCTTTATTGGTAGATGTGATAGAACTTTCCACATGTTGGAGGCTATATTGCAATTATGATGTTTTCTTGGGGAAATAACGCCAATGGCCATGCATTGTACGCATGAATGTTACACAATGCATTTACATGTGGTTTCAATTGTCACTAATTATGTAATAACAGTTATGCTTGTTAGTACTGTGGCACTTTATCTATTTCCCCTTTAGCGGCTATTTTGTCTTAGTGTTTTTCAATATAGTATTGTTATTCTATGTCATAATGTACTGTTTGTATATTTATTACCTACTGGCGGTCGCCAGTAGGTAGTTATAGTTAGGACCCAGTTTCCATAGGAAAAGTGTTTTTTGATTTGCTAATATCTTTGGTGCTGTTTGACGAATCTTCGTGAAATTTTCAAAACTAATGCCCTGCTCCGGTCAGCTCCTGTCTTGAAAGTTTCGGGGTGATTCGTCAAGCGGGGGCCGAGAAAAAAGGGGGGTCCCATAACGTGTTTTCGCCAGGTTAATTTCCATAGGAAACTTTAGACAAAGCTACAGCCCGAACTGCTCAACGGAATTACACCAAATTTGGCAAAAAGGTAGCTCTTGGTTCAGAAAGCAAACTTTCTTTAAATGGTGTAAATCCGTTCAGTAGTTCCTAAAATATTTATATTTTTAAAATGTATATATCTGGTGACTGTGGTGGATCCGCGAACCCTTCCGAGCCCAAGCTTGATTCTGATTGGCTGCCAACACTTCAAACCAGAAAGTTCTACCGAGTCACAAGAAAAAAGTTAAAAATGAAGAAAAGGGGGCAGGGTAGAAACACCCTGATCCCCTAGGCCGGCTCAGAGGGTCCCACAGGAACCCCCTGGGCCAAAAACAGCAACAGCTGGCCCCCATCCTTTAAAATTAAAAAATAATAATACAAAAATAGGTGGCCATGCCCCGGGGGACGGGGTCCCCGGGGCCAAAATTGGCCTCGGGAGGGGGGCCCGCTGCCCCCTTCCCGTTTTTTAAACAAAAAAAAATGTAAATGGCTCAGGCCTTGGGGGATGGGGTCCCCAGGGCCCACAAAATATTAAGAGAAGGTGGGCCACACAGCCCCCCTTCTAACAAAAAAAAAAGAAAAGCTGGCATCTCGCGGGGGCCCCGCCCCCTCCCTGCACCACTCTGCAAATTCGCCTCCTGGTACTTTCCTAGTTGGGGGATTAAGCCCCATTGAATCCTGAGGGTCCCTGGGGGCCAACTAGCCCACCAGGTACCTCCAGTAAGCCCCACACAGTGATATTGCTGAGAGGTGGTCTGAGGCCATGCCCCTTTTTACACCACTCTGCAAACGCGCATCTTGGCGCAAAAAGCTGGTGGGGTGATGAGGTCCTCTTGTGTCCCGAGGACCTCAGGACTAAAGTGGACTTCATCCCCCGAGCAGCAGTGCACCAGGAGGTGCATTTGCAGAGTGGTGTAAAAAGGGGGCGTGGCCTCAGACCACTCTCAGCAATCCAGCTGTGTGGGGCTTTCTAGAGATAACAAGAGGGCTAGTTTGCCTCCAGGGACCCTCAGGAGGCAAGGGGACTTCATCCCCCAACCAAGAGCACACCAGGAGGCGAATTTGCAGAGTGGTGGAGAAAGGGGGCATGGCCTGTGTCCACCTCTCAGCAATCCCACTATCTGAGGCTTACTGGAGGTATAAGGTAGGCTAGTTGGCCCCTAAGGACCCACAGCAGCGAAGGGGACTTTAATCCCCATCGAAGAGAGTGCCAGGGAGCGTGTTTGCAGACTGGTGATCAAAGGGGGTCTGGCCTGCTACGAGAACTTACCAATGCTGCTGTGTGGGACTTACTGGCAGTAATAGGAGGGGTAGGTGGCCCCCAAGGTTGACCTTGGGGGCCAACTACCCCTCCTGTTACCTCCAGCAAGTCCCACACAGTGGGATGTGGGATTGCTAAGAGGTCTTCGGAGGCCACGCCCCCTTTCTCCACCACTGTGCAAACACGCCTCCTGGCACACTACGGGTTGGGGGATAAAGTCCACTTTACTCCTGAGGGACTTTGGGGGCCAAGAAGCCCTCCAGGTACGTCCTGTAAGTCCTACGCAGCGGAATTCCTGAGCGCTGGTTGGAGGCCCAGCCCCCTTTCTCCACCACTCTGCAAGCGCGACTACCAGTTAAAGAAGCATTTGTAATGTAATAGGTCTTGCATTTGCAAGAGTTAGGGCTATTGGCATTGTAAATGTAAAAGTTTTTTACTAATGTTTTTTGGAGTGGAGTGAATGTAGGTTGTGTGTAGTGGAATTATGTGGTATGTTGTGCAGTGAAATTATGTGGATAGAAAGTATGTGGTATTTAGTGTATAGGAATTATGTAGAGTGGGATTATGTGTTATGGAGAGTAATTATGTGGTATGGTGGCCTGTGTTGTGCAGTGGTAACCTCAGGTTTAGTCTTCCTTGTTTCCATAGAAGCTAAACTTTAAACTCAATGAGACAAAAAAAGAAGGAACCACTGAGGAGCACTTCTGGACCTAGTCAGAGGTATGAGCAGGGCTACTGGATTTATGCGACTGTTTGACTGCACCGACTTTCACACATTTATACATTTTCCGCATTTGCCACATAATCCATCATCTACTGCATAATCTGTAGATTTGAACAAAAAAAAACTTGTTTCTAGCTCAAACGGCTCAAACGTTACCAAAATTGCAGCAACAAGTGTTACAGCATGGTGGAAAGCCCTTTGCAAACCTAGAATGATCACCTGTTACTTATTGATAAATGTGGATGTTAAATTGGTACTAATGGAGTGCAAACCACTCGCTCCTTTCTGCGCCTCTCTTGCCTTTTACTGCATTTCTGTTGCTTCTTTCTGCACCTTTCTTTCTTTTTCTGCACTTCTCTTGCCTCTTTCTGCACATCTCTTCCACTTTCTGCACCTCCCTTGCCTCTTTCTGCATCTCTGTTGCCTCTTTCTGCACCTCACTTGCTTCTTTCTGCACCCCTCTTGCCTCTTTCTGCACCCTTCTTCGCTCTTTCTGCACCTCTCTTGCTTCTTTCTGCACCCCTGTTCCCTCTTTCTGCACCTCTCCTCCTCTTTCTGCACTCCTCTTGCCTCTTTCTGCACCCCTGTTGCTTCTTTCTGCAACTCTCTTGCCTCTTTCTGCACTTCTCCTGCCTCCTTCTGCACCTCTGTTGCTTCTTTCTGCACTTCTCTTGCCTCTTTCTACACCTCTCTCGCTTCTTTCTGCACCCCTCTTGCCTCTTTCTGCACCCTTCTTCCCTCTTTGTGCAACTCTCTTGCCTCTTTCTGCACCTCTCTTTCCTCTTTCTGCACCCCTCTTGCCTCTTTGTGCACCTCTGTTCCTTCTTTCTGCACTTCTTTTGTTTCTTTCTGCATCTCTCTTGCTTCTTTCTGCACCCTCGTGCCTCTTTCTGCACCCTTCTTCCCTCTTTCTGCACCTCTCTAGGCTCTTTCTGCACCCCTGTTACCTCTTTCTGCACCTCTCCTGCCTGTTTCTGCACCTCTGTTGCTTCTTTCTGCACGTCTCTTGCTTCTTTCTGCACCTCTCTTGCTTCTTTCTGCACCCCTGTTGCCTCTTTATGCACTCGTCTTCCCTCTTTCTGCACCCTTCTTGCCTCTTTGTGCACCTCTGTTCCTTCTTTCTGCACTTCTTTTGTTTCTTTGTGCACCTCTCTTGCTTCTTTCTGCACCCCTCTTGCCTCTTTCTGCACCCTTCTTTCCTCTTTGTGCAACTCTCTTGCCTCTTTCTGTACCTCTCTTTCTTCTTTCTGCACCCCTCTTGCCTCTTTGTGCACCTCTGTTCCTTCTTTCTGCACTTGTTTTGTTTCTTTCTGCATCTCTCTTGCTTCTTTCTGCACCCCCTCTTGCCTCTTTCTGCACCCCTCTTTTCTCTTTCTGCACCCCTCTTGCCTCTTTCTGTAGCTCTGTTGTTTCTTTCTGCATATCTCTTGCTTCTTTCTGCACCTCTCTGGCTTCTTTCTGCACCCCTCGTGCCTCTTTCTGCACCCCTCTTCCCTCTTTCTACACCCCTCCTGCCTCTTTCTGCACCTCTGTTCCTTCTTTCTGCACTTATTTTGTTTCTTTCTGCACCTCTCTTGCTTCTTTCTGTACCCTTGTGCCTCTTTCTGCACCCTTCTTCCCTCTTTCTGCACCTCTCTTGCCTGTTTCTGCACCCCTGTTCCCTCTTTCTGCACCTCTCTTGCCTGATTCTGCACCTCTCTTGCGTCTTTCTGCACATCTCTTGCCTGTTTCTGCACCTCTGTTGTTCTTTCTGCAACTCTCTTGCCTCTTTCTACATTGCTGCTGCTTCTTTCTGCACTCCTCTAGCCTCTTTCTACATTTATGTTGCTCCTTTCTACACTTCTCTTGCCTCTTTCTGCAACCCTCTTGCCTCTTTCTACACCCTGTTGCTTCTTTCTGCATTTCTCTTGCTTGTTTCTGCATCCCTGTAGCCCCTTTCTGCACTCGTCTTCCCTCTTTGGGCACCGCTCTTGTCTCTTTGTGCACCTCTCTTGTCATTTTCTGTACCTGTCTTGCCTCTTTCTGCACTTCTGTTGCCTCTTTCTGCACCTCTGTTGCTTCTTTCTGCACCTCTCTTGCATCTTTCTGCACCTCTCTTGCCTCTTTCTGCACCTCATGTGCCTCTTTCTACACTTCTCTTGCTTCTTTCTACACCTCTGTTGCTTCTTTCAGCAATTCTCTTTCCTCTTTCCGCACTTCTCTTGCCTGTTTCTGCACCCCTCTTGCCTCTTTCTGTACCCCTCTTTGCTCTTTCTGTACCTCTCTTGCCTCTTTCTGCACCCCTGTTCCCTCTTTCTGCACCTCTCCTGCCTGTTTCTATACCTCTCTTGCCTCTTTCTGCACCTCATGTGCCTCTTTCTACACTTCTCTTGCTTCTTTCTACACCTCTGTTGCTTCTTTCAGCAATTCTCTTTCCTCTTTCCGCACTTCTCTTGCCTGTTTCTGCACCCCTCTTGCCTCTTTCTGTACCCCTCTTTGCTCTTTCTGTACCTCTCTTGCCTCTTTCTGCACCCCTGTTCCCTCTTTCTGCACCTCTCCTGCCTGTTTCTATACCTCTCTTGCCTCTTTCTGCACTTCTCTTGCCTCTTTCTGCACCTCTGTTGCTTATTTTGCACTTCTTTCGCTTCTTTCTGCACCTCTCTTACTTCTTTCTGCACCCCTCTTGCCTCTTTCTGCACCCTTCTTCCTTCTTTGTGCACCTCTCTTGCCTCTTTCCGCACCTCTCTTGCCTCTTTCTGCAGTTCTCTTACCTCTTTATGCACCTCTTTTGCTTCTTTATGCACCTCTCTTGCCTCTTTCTGCACCCCTGTTCCCTCTTTCTGCACCTCTCCTGCCTGTTTCGCACCTCTGTTGCCTGTTTCTGCACTTCTCTTGCCTCTTTCTGCACCTCTGTTGCTTCTTTCTGTACTTCTCTTACCTCTTTCTACACCCTCCTTGCTACTTTCTGCACCTCTGTTGCTTCTTTCTGCGCTTCACTTGCTTCTTTTTGCACCTCTCTTGCTTCTTTCTGCACCCCTCTTGCCTCTTTCTGCACCCTTCTTCCCTATTTGTGCACCTCTCTTGCCTCTTTCTGCATCTCTCTTGCCTCTTTCTGCAGTTCTCTTGCCTCTTTCTGTACCTCGTTTGCTTCTTTCTGCACTTCTGTTGCCTCTTTCTGCACCTCTCTTGCCTCTTTCTACACCTCTGTCGGTTCTTTCTGCACTGCTCTTGCTTCTTTCTGCACATCTCTTGTAAATTTCAGCACCTCCTTTGGTTCTTTCTGTACTTCTCTTGCTTTTTTCCGCACCTCTCTTGCTTCTGTCTGCTAACCCTGGGCGTCAAATTCCGCTCCGCTCGCGGAATTTGCGGAATTTAGGCAATTTCGCGTTCCGCAGAGAACACGGAATTGCGAACAATTCCGCGATCCGCGGCTTAGCGGAATTATTTTCTTGTTCGCGCTTTAAAAATGCGTTCTAGCGTGCACGATAGCGACTTACCAGGATTCCTGCGTTCGCCGACGGGTTTTTCTATCCGTTCGCGTGTGCCACGAGATTTCGGTAGCCGGCCGCGCGATCCCGCGAGAGTTTGCGATCGCGAACACGTCATTTGCCGCGCCATCGGACAACGCGAGAGTGTGCGATCGCGAACACGTCATTCGCCGCGGCATCGTGCACCGCGAGAGAGATTGCGAACACGTCATTCGCCACGCCATCGGACAACGCGAGAGTGTGCGATCGCGAACACGTCATTCGCCGCGCCATCATGTACCGCGAGAGAAATTGCGATCGTGGACACGTCATTCTGGCGCGCCATCGGCCATCCGGCGGAATGTTGGTAAAGCTCGCGATCCCGAACACACAAAATTTTCAATCTGGAGAAGAATAATATCTCGAGCAGCATAAAACCTTCTATAAAATGATGATTTGGATGAAAAAAAAACCTCAGATTGATATTTGGCTGTCCTTTTTTGTCAAATTTTTTGGGGGGAAGAGGGAGGAAGTGCCACAGAGTCTCCTACTTCCTGTTCCTGTCCAGCAGGCTCCTCCCAGTGCTTTGTCCATCTCCTGTTCATTTTTCACTTGGATTTGAGCTCGAAGGATCACTTTTTGTGTCTGCTGCATCATTATCATTGGATTTGAGGACTTTTGGATTTGAGATTTTACAAGTAAGTTGGTGTTGTTTGATTGGGGCATTTTGCTGCAACTACAATTTTGGTACTTTTCATCATTTTAAAAAATAAATAGTTGTGGGTAGCCAGTAGGCCCAGAGCTAGTCATGGGTGGGTGCATGATGAAACATGATGAAACAACTGTTCCTTTGCTGTGTGATGTATTTATTAATTTCAAACATCATTTAGGGCACATGGATGGCATTGGATTGAATTGCAAAATGTGTATTTTTGGGTGTATTTCAGTTTTTTGGGGTGTGTGTTAAATACATGCCTTAGTTGTGTGTGGTGTGTTGCAGGCCTTGTTTAGCCCTGTGGATTTTCGTTTTTGCATTTTATTGCATTACAGGCAAAGCAGTGTGGTTTAGCATGCAGCCTTTGCCTGGCTATTATAGGCCTGTTTTCAGTACATTGTTTTCCAGGCCTCCTGCTTGTTGCTTGTGATTTGTGAGTATCCATGTGGCTGGTAGCCATTTCTGGTGGGAGTTATAAGTGTGCTGCTTTTGTCATATAGGCCTGCATGTGTTTCCTTTGTGGCCTAGGCTTCTTGTTGTGGTCCTGGCCATGAGGTTGGTGGCCATTTTGAAGCCAGGCAGTGTGCTTTTTGCCATAGGCCTGCATTGTCTGTCTTCAGTTTCTTGTTGTTGTGGGCCTGGCCATGAGGCTGGCGGCCATTTTGAAGCCAGGCAGTGTGCTTTTTGCCATAGGCCTGCATTGTCTGTCTTCAGTTTCTTGTTGTTGTGGGCCTGGCCATGAGGCTGGTGGCCATTTTGAAACCAGGCAGTGTGCTTTTTGCCATAGGCCTGCATTGTCTGTCTTCAGTTTCTTGTTGTTGTGGGCCTGGCCATGTGGCTGGTGGCCATTTTGAAGCCCGGTAGTGTGCTTTTATCCATAGGCCTGCAAGCTTGTGGCCTAGTCTGCCAAAAGGCCTTTCATCCAGTAGGCTCAGAGGTAGTCAGGGGTGCATGAAACAACTGTTTCTGTGTGTTCTGTTGAATTTAAACATCATTTAGGGCATGGATGGCATTGGATTGAATTGCAAAATGTGTATTTTTGGGTGTATTTCAGTTTTTTGGGGTGTGTGTTAAATACATGCCTTAGTTGTGTGTGGTGTGTTGCAGGCCTTATTTAGCCCTGTGGATTTTCGTTTTTGCATTTTATTGCATTACAGGCAAAGCAGTGTGGTTTAGCATGCAGCCTTTGCCTGGCTATTATAGGCCTGTTTTCAGTACATTGTTTTCCAGGCCTCCTGCTTGTTGCTTGTGATTTGTGAGTGTCCATGTGGCTGGTGGCCATTTCTGGTGGGAGTTATAAGTGTGCTGCTTTTGCCATTTAGGCCTGCATGGTTTTCCTCTTGGCTTACTGCTTCCATCCATCCCCTTTGCCAGCTGCAGCTCCCTGAATGATGTGATGAGCAAATAATTTAATGCCAAACAGGGTCCACTTCTATTACATTTGTATTTTTGTTGTTGTTCCTCTTCTTTCCTATCCTTCCTGAGAGTGTACATAGTATACCATGAAAGCCCTTGTTGACAGTCTCACAAATGGCTACACTAACTTATATATTTTATTTGTTTGTTTGTACTACTAGTTATTGAACCACAACAACAAATGCAACATTTCACTGATGTTCTTCTCCTGGCTTCTTTGCTTTTAGGTGCACAAAAAGACAGAGGAGGAGGTGTCATCATCATCACCCGTTGTACTGCCAGACAAAAGTCCTGCTGCGCACCACGTCACGTCCACGTGTGACCACAGACATCTCTGCAACTTGTGCACCTGCGTCCTGCTGACATCTGAAGAAGATGGCCCCAAATAAAAAGGTACCAGGTCCTCCAGTACCAAGAAAGTTGCCAGTGAGAAGAAGAAGGAACAGAAGAAGGAAGTGGCACTTGCCAAGACTGGTGTGCCGGCCAATGTGTTTTTTGGTAAAAAAAAACTTACGTCTGCAGCAGCGGTGTCCGGCGGGGACCAAGCTGGGAGCAGCACCTCCGCATCAGCGGGCCCACCCCACCAACCTAGGCCCAAGCCCATGAGTGTGGCAGAGGTAGCCAGTCTACTAACGAGCAGTGATGTTGAAATGTCATTATCGCAAAGTAGTACCCAATCCATGCACTCGAAGGCGGAAACTCAGCAAATAAGTGGGCAACCACAGCCGCAACCACAGCCGCAACCACAGCCGCAGCCGCAACCCCAGCCGCAACCCCAACCACAGCCCCAACCGCAGCCGCAACCACAGCCCCAACCGCAGCCCCAACCGCAGCCCCAGCCACAGCCCCAGCCGCAGCCCCAACCACAGCCGCAACCACAGCTGGAACCACAGCCCACAATAGTAGTTGTTCCACCTGAAGTAGGGGCAGTTCAGGAAATCGAGCTTTTTGCAGATGAAGAGGATCAAGCCACTGTTTCAGAAGATCCATTGTCTTTCAGACCCCCAGCAAGGAAAAGGAGGGTTAGTCCATCAACTTCTTCTTCAAGCCCCGCTTCTGATGATCTAGATGCCACTTGGAAGCCACCAGCTCAGTCTGAGAGTGATGCACGCAACAAGACAAGGCTAGTGAAAAGGAAGGTTCCAGAAAGCCTTAGAGTTATGGAGGTAGATGTAGACGAGGGGGTGATGATGATGAAGAGCCAGTCATCATGAACATCACTCCTGGGCCTGCGGAGATGGAGACCAACATTATTAGACTATCCAAAATCGCTGCGAGGGATGTAGCACGGATACCACCAACACAGGTAACACCAACACGACCTCCAGCTTCCATATTTGCCTTTGCAAAGGCCTGGCAGGGACCTACATCCAGCTCAACCACCACCTCAGCAGGTGGTGGTAATGTAAGTGCACAGAGTCAAATTCCAGGCACACCCTCCAGTTCATCTGGTATTGAAAGTGGCACCTCCAGCAGCGCCAGAAAGTTCTCCTCCCCAGTTTGGGACTTCTTTTCGGTTAGCAGTAAGGAGGAGAACATTGCTATATGCTCAATTTGGTGGCAGGCTGTTAGGCGGGGTAAGCTTGGTACAAACTATGGTACCGGAGGCCAAACAAGTCATCTCAAAAAACACCACAGTATCAAGTGGGAGGCTCACCTACTTCACTTAGAAAAAAGTAAAACTGGACCCATTGCTGTTGTTGGGGATGAAGAAGTAGGGGAAGATATGATCGCGGTGGAAGGTCAACAAGAGGGAGACATTTCTAGCCCTATCCCCAGCAGTGTAGTGGTACCGCCCACATCCTCAGCAACATCTCAGTGGCACCGTAGTAAGAGTCAGCCTGAGACACCAGGGCAACCGGGCACTGCAATGAGCAAAAGTGCGGCGTCGTTGAGCCTAACTGGGTTCAAGAAGAAAGGTGCACCACAAAGGAAAATATTCCAGCCTACCATTGACAGCATGCTTAGGTCGGAGGGGCAGTACCAACGCAACCACCCAATGGCACGGTTGTACAATGTGAAACTGGCTAAAATGTTAGCTCTGGACCTTCTCCCTTTTTCATTTGTGGAAGGGGTGGGTTTCCTTGAATTTGTGTCAGCCATCTGCCCTAAATGGAAGGTTCCCAGCCGGTCCTATTTCGCCCGAGTTGCTGTTCCAGCACTACATCACGATGTGCTGGAATTGGTTGGACAAGCTTTGCAGCAGAGTGCTGTTCACAAAATCCACCTGACAACAGACATGTGGACCAGTTGCCAAGCCACTGATTACATGTGCATCACTGCACACTGGGTCTCTTTTGTGGGGGTTAGAGAAAAGCTATCTGAAGTAGGTGCTGTTGACACAGCTGAGATTTTTAATGCTTCTTGGAAACATGCAACTGTAGCCATGTTCGCCATGGAGAAATCTCATACTGCTGCAAACATTTTGGAAGAGTTTAACAGCTAGGTCTTTGAATGGCTGCGCCCAAGAGGGCTTAACATTGGTTTTGTTGCCACGGATAATGGCAGTAATGTACTTAAGGCCATGGAGGTTGGTGCCTATTTCAGGGTCCCGTGTTTGGCGCACTGCATTAACATTATAGTTCAAGACTTTCTGAAAAAAGAACCCATAGTCAGCAACTTACTGACCACCTGCCACAGAATATGCACTCATTTCAGCCATTCTTTTAAAGCCCGGAAGCAGCTGAGGATCATTCAACGTGACTATAAAATGCCATTCAAAGCACTCATCCAGGAGGTGGCAACATGTTGGAACTCAACGTATTACATGCTTGACCGGCTGTTTGAGCAGTACAGACCAATCAATGAATATGTCATGCGAAGGGCGGATGCTACTGTGAAAAGCATGACCCTTCAGATGGACCAATGGTGCCTAGTTAAATCTCTTACAGAGATGCTTCTTCCTTTCGAGGTCTTCACACGTGAAGTCAGCAAGGAGGACTGTACTATGGGCCAAGCTATCCCATTGTTGCACATGCTAGAGCAACAGCTGAAGGAGGTGTCTGAAGCATACATAGGTATGGAGGAAAAAAAAGAAGCATAAGAGTTGGTGGAGAGCTTATCATGTCGCTTAACTGAAAATGCAAGGGTGCAAACTAAGATTTTGTCACAAGAACATTACATTTGTGCCACAATTCTGGATCCACGGTACAAATCGGCACTGAACAGTAAGACATTACTCCCTTTTTCAGAAGTGGATGTTGCCCGGTACAAAACTTGGATAGCTGAGGCAGCCAGTAAATTGGAAAAGGAACGGCTGGTAATTAAAGGCCTCAAACAAACAACAAGTACTGCAGCAGGGCATCCGGCGTCAAGTTCAACTTCAGAGCCTGAGGGCAGTGCATTTGGTTCACAGCTGTCACCAACACCAACACTATCGACAACAGCAAGAACCGGATCATCAGCCCCAGTAAAAATGGCACAGTATTGGTATTTACAGCAAGGACTTGCTAGGTCCAGTGCTGATGCAAAGACAAAAGAGGCCGAACAAAGTGTAGCACCCCTGAACATTGACCGGATGGTCCAGGCCTACCTGGATGACCCAACAGAGGTCTACATTGATCAAAACCCATTACGGTATTGGTATGGCAAAAGGGGCCAATGGCCAGTGCTTAGCAGGCTGGCGATAAACTATCTGGCTTGCCCTGTCGCAAGTGTCTCTTCTGAACGTGTTTTCAGTGCTGCTGGTTCCATTGTAACAGTGAAAAGGACCAGTCTCTCACCAAAAAACGTGGAGAGGCTAACCATGATCAAAATGAATCAGCAATTTATACCACCGAATTACACAATACATGAATCAACGCAGGAAGATGAGGACAGCGGCTCAGGTGACGGAAGTAGTGTGTTAGATGCTGATTACCTACTTCTGGTTGAACCCCCAGAGTTTGAGGACGAGCTATACTTCCCTGACAACTAGGCTTCCACTTCTTACTGTCGTCCTCCCTTATTTACTTTTATTTGTGTGTCTGTATTTCTGATTGGAAACTTCAAATCACAACAAATCCATCACCACCGTCTTCGTCTTTTATTGCCATATATGAGTTTCAGCTGTCTGCATTTCAGTCCACTCCTCCGAGTCCTGCTCCTCCATCCTCCTGAATCGACCTAAATCTATTGCCCTCAAGCCAGATGATGATTGGATGTAGCATAATCGAAGAAAAAAGAAAATCTTGCCTCGTTGAGTCTCTCCAAAAGAAGTGGAATATGATGATGACTACTATAGCTATCCTCCTTTCCGAGCCGAGACAGACTGCCCATTAATTGAAGATGAGAAGGAACAGGTAATGAATGATGACATGCATTGGACGCTGACTGAGTGATTTGTGTTGTTGTTGTTTGTAGTGCATGAAGTTAATTCATTGTGTACTATTATCTAATCTACACACTAAAAGTAACTCAATGCAATGTTTGTTTCCATTCTTGTTTTTTAATAACAAATTTCTACTTCTACTGCAGGCCGATCCATTGCATTTTGAATATGGAAAGGGGACTCAATCTGTACACTGCACACTGAGTTGGACAACACACCATGATGATGACCACAGTGACATAATATCTTCGCAGTCACTCAGTACGATCCGAGATGATTGATGGAATAACTCAGGGCGTTTCATGAGTGGCATAAAAGGTAAACAAGTCAACAACAACCACTGCAGACCTACATGTCTGTGTAGTGGTGGAGTCGAGTGTGGTGGTATGACTGACAGCGGGGCATTGATTTAGTCACTTAATTTGTAAAATGCTATGTTGCTGTATATCTGCTTTGTCTGCCTCTGTCAAAAAATGTACGCTAAATGGAGGATGGGTCACGGGTGCCGTGGGCCTGCTCTGTCCTGTTGTTGTTGGAGGTTAATGCTGGAAACAGACTAGAGTAGACATGATGTATCCATGCCACCTCTGAAAGTGTTCTTGTTGCACTCCACCGTAATTTATGCTTTCTACTTGATTTTTCAATATCCCTTTTGTTTTCCCATCTACAATTACAGGCCGGCCCTTACCCTGTGCTATACTGGGAAAAACAACTCTCACTTACCTTACCAATGAATCTACATCTGCCAGGCAGGCAGTGGCGTCACCCAAGATTGATGGCCGGAGCATCCATGGAAGGGAGGACCAAGAGGAATGCCGAGATGCAACTCCCCATTTTGACCAGGATAACATACAGTAACAGTATCAACTTTCATCATCTTTTAAATTTGATTCATTTTTTGTCTTCAATCATTACTACTGTGTGTTGTTGTTGTTGTTATGTTTCTGCTTATCATTCAACTCATCCCTACAGCTATTTTTGAATTTTCTTTGCTATCTTTAAGCCCGGGCCGGTACAACAGAACAGAAACTGTATGTAATTCGGGTCTCTCGGAGGGCAGACAGGCAAGGCAAATTGCATAATATACTGCTGCCCTGTACTGTCTAATTGTCTAGTAGTAGTTAGTAAGTACTACTTATCATTAACCATCAAGTTATCATCATCATGCATGCATTTCCTTTTTCTCCCTTAACAGATTTATGGATATGGTTGTCTGCCAAGATTGTGTTTTGTTGTTGTCCATGCGTACTGTTTTTCTTTGTCAAACCTTTCCCAAAACCCCCTTCCCAACCATTCATCAAACCCTAACCCTCTTCCCCCGGGCTGTGTGACTTATTGAGGTGTGACTAAATTAAATGTACACCAATAATTTATCACACGCTTGCTGGGGCGGATGTGGCAAAAGCAACACTAATTCAATTTCAAGGCAGGGCGAGGATCTTCTTCTGCTTGCCCACCCATGAGCAGTATATTTGCGAGATAACTTTTTTACCAAAGGAACCTAATCCATCAGCATTAATTGCCGGCATCGATTGGATTTGTTGTCATCCTCCTACACAGCACTAACGGTTACGCTTGTGTCGAGTGTACTGTAGGCCTAGTCGAGTGACTCGACACAGCTAGAGTTTGTAACTCTATGTACTAGGCTATCCCCGCCACCATTATGTTTTATTGTATTTTGGCATAATATTGTTTGGCAGTAAGTTCCGTACTGTACTTCGTTCTACTGCTCCTCCCACAGTCTCTCTCAGGCGACTGACTGTCTCATTTTCTTTTTTTTTGCAAATGCTACTGCCAGGGTCTACTACTACTACCACCACAACCATGGCATGTTGGGAAAGAAAACCATCATCACCATGCAGCCATCGCCGTGCCTAAGTTAAACATCAAGCACAGGTAAGAGAAGAAGTTTGGGGGAGGCATAATTAATAATGGAAATTTTTTCATTAATTCTATTTCACACACCCCTTTGAGTCCAGTTGCAGAATGCATAGACTAGGAGGAGAGACTGACAGTACTAGTAGGACAAGTCCCTCAGTGAGGGGTCCCGCATCTATCTGTTTGTGTCTTACTAAGTCAGCCAATTATTTAAATCAAACACTGGCTGTGGCCCTGCACCAGCAAGGAAACAGTGTGACGTAAAACAGTAACCCCACCCACAAAACATTAACAACATCGTATATAAAGTATAAATATATAATTTAATCCCCTAACAAAAATAAACTATGTAAAAAAAATCCCACAACACCTGACTCACCCCTCTCCCTTACCCCAACCAATGTCCATTGCCCGGAACGAAAAGTCCAACAAATTAAATGTCCAATTGTCCAAAAGTGAAAACCCCAACGCCCGATTCCCACCCACCAAAATAAGCAATAAAAAAGGGGCAATCAACAGGGTCTGTTCATCAGCGGGCTCGCCTCTCCAGGACACGAATACGCTCCTCTAGATGGGCCACGCGGCGCTTCAATGCGCGGCAATTGCATCCACGGGGGGGCAGCAGTGCTTAATGTAGTACGGCGGCGGGCGGCTGCCAGACGGTGGTGCCGTAACACTGGAGGGGGGTGGCTGGGGCCTGGGGCATTGGAGGAGGCTGCAGCTGCTGCCGCCTCCTCCTCCTCCTCCTCTAGAACCACCAACCGCCGGTAGTCAGTTTGTATGGCCTCCAGCTTCCGGCGCCGGGCCTTGGCTGCCAACTCCTTCCTGTCTACTTTCACTTTGGAAGGAGTAGCTATATCAAGAAGAAAAAACAAGACTATTGTAAAATATACCCTTAGCAAAGCAGTAAGACAAATTAATTCTACACATAGTGGCACAGTAGCACTAGCAAGCACAGTACATAACATTTGTGGTATGTATCTATCCTCCCACTACCTCGGCCTCTAACATTTGTGGGAGTTTCAGGCATTCCACCACCCATGCATCTGATTCCTATCAGACACCTATGCATGCATCCCACGTATCCTTCTCTGCCAGTCATAAATATTAAATCTCACCCGTCCTTCCTCCTTCCACCCTTCTTTCCCTTTTCGTTCAACCCATCCATCAAGGTCATCTGATCTGACTTTTAGTCTTCTCCATAAAACTTTCACAGCTGAGTTGAAGTCAGATAGAAGATGCCATTGGTTACTCAACAGTACACTCCGTCGCTAATGCTATTGCTAATGCTAAGTAAAGGGTGTCTTCTTCAACCGTTCACAACAACTTCTTACTTAAGTCTCAACAGTACAGTATACATTACACCCTTGCAGCGAGTGTAATGTCAATAAGTAAGGATTAGGAATATAACTTACCACCGCCCGCCACTGCTGCTGGCTCACCCCCTGCAGCTCCTCCTGCAACTGCCGCATCTCCTCCTGCACCCTCAGCAGCCACGTCACCTTCGCCGCTGGCCCCAGTACTGGTGGTCGGTAGTACGCCTAGAAAAAACATTACACATTTTTCAGATGCCATATACACCTCCCCTATTTTTCACTAGCAAGATTGAAAAAAAGTTAATACATACATAATACATATACAACATACATCACTAGTACAAATCAGGTAGTAGAGTAGACACTAGTAGTGTTATATGGTCCCTAGGGTCATTCTAGTCTTTGCTAAGTTACCCCGAGCCATGCAACCATTTTAGCTTTGTGTCTTTTATTTTTGCGCAAGTTACCTCGCAGCTTGTTGTGTAAGACGCCTTTGAGCCCACATGAGCTCATTCTGCTACTATCTGAGCGCTGCGTACAAGGTCGAAAAACCAGCCACTTTGTTATGGAGTTCTGGTGTTAGTCCATATTGCTTATCCATAAAAATACTACACTTTTTGGCACGACTGAGAAATGCTTGCACTATACTAACGCGCACCATTTTTCTCATAACAGACGGAAGATTCCCTTCTACGAACCAGAGCTTTGCAGAGCTTATGATGTAACCAGTACTAGGTTCTTCTAAGGTGAGGGGTCCCCAGAATTCGCTCAGATCTCCATTTATAATTTTATATAAACTATATTCCTACCAAGGTGAGGGTGGTTCTTCCACCACTGTTCAGTTATCATGATTTCACCTTTTGTCTTCTATGGACTTGTAGTTGTAAGTGTAACTAAGTGTAACAATGTTTAGTGTTTTAATCTTATGCATTTTGCTGTTGCTGCTGCATTATAGAACAACGTACAGAGCTTGTCAGTTGAAAATAAACCTTTTGAACTTACATAGACTCGGTGGTATTTGGTGTGGACTTACATGAGTGAGTGAGCAAAAGGGTGTGCATTGCTTCCGCGACTGAGAGGTCGGCAGTGTTATGTTCTGGGTTGTCTACTCATTGGGTATCTTGGGGGGGTTTCGGAGAGCTAATGAGACACTATAACTAGTCGGTCAGGGGATTGTGGTGGCTTCTGATTGAGGTGTGAGGAAGGTCCAACCTCCCATCACCAACGTCCTATTTTCTTGTGCAAAGTTCTGTATGTGCAGAATCCCTACAACAGTAGTAGTATGTCCTATCCTATCAAAAATAGTAAAATCTGGTTGGGCATTTTGTTGGTGGGAATTGTCGAAAAGCCTCAAGATTAAGAAGACTAGAAGTAGTAGAAGAGGACAACCCAAAGGACTGGACTCAATGGCTAGAGCTATTGGTGAATCTGAGTTTTATTTAAAACCTTTTAAATAAAGAGTGGCCAACTGGGCAAGCTTAGCTACAGACAGACTAATGGTAGTAGTACAGAGAGTCATAGCAGACGCAGTTAGAGGCAGGGATAACAAGAATTTAGAAACAGATAGTCTAGATCGAAGAAGAATTTGTAAAAAATAGAATTAGGAAACCGAAATAATAGTTTGGAAAAAATAAGGTGCAGGAAAAGTTAGGGAAATATAATTATTAATATTAACCACTGGAGGACTTACTGGGGCCAGCAGCAGAGCCCTCGGTAGAGGAGCGGTCCTGGCCCTGGGAGGCATCTTGATGATCTTGTCCCGCCGCCTGTGACCCCGTCTTCTTGCCCCTGGGTGCTGATCATGTAAGATTTCATAAAGAAAGAGACAGAAATTAAAGTTTGGTGTGAAACAAATAAAATATTTTAAAATACGCTCCAAAAACATTTTTGTGAACAACAATTGCAATAAAATTGACCTATCTAATCTGATCGACTAGTAGTATTGCGAGATTCACGGACCGTCTAGTAAGCCTAAGTACCACCTGACCTAGCCCACCTATTCCAATCCAGATGGGCCAATTGTTCAGTAAATCTGCATTTCCATTTATTTTAATCCTCAAAAATGCATAGATGGAGGACACATGCATACATTAATGCATACACCAAATTGTTGACTGGTTGCTGCTGATGTTCTGCTAGTGATGATATAAGCCTATTAACACTCACTAAACAAACTACAAAAGGTTCTACTAAGGACTGGGGTAAGCAGCACTCAGCAGCACGTGACGTGACAGAGGATGCGTCACGCACACCACTTAAAAATTACCAACTAATAAGTAACTAAACCTATCAATCCACCACTATCCCTTCTTAGTGGCAGGAGGACAAAGGAAGGACTAGAGTCTCTCTAGCATTACCTAACTTAAGTTCTCTAAAGTAAACTCTTACATAATCATCAGGCCAAGCGAGCGCAAAGTTGCAAACAAGTAAGATTAGTAGCGCCGAGCGCCTGTGTCATAACAATAACAGAAGATTTTTAAACGTAATTTACCTGCAATGTAAGCAGCAGCATTCTTGCTGGTCGGGAAAAAAAAATATTCGCAATATATAACACAGAGCAGAAGAACACAAAGTAGTAATATTAAATAGCTACTCACCAAGCCCCGGGACCTCCATTCCTAGCAGGTCCAGCAGGTCCTGCTCCCGGTCCAGAATATCGGACCACCGGTGCGTCAGCTGGTTATTGGTGCGCCGGACACCAGAGCAGCAAAACACTGCCCGACGCACCTTGCCCCACCGCTGCCGACGCTCCCGGAGCCCGTACCCGGACCCAGGTCTGCCGCCTGCTGCCAGGGTTAAGGGGAGGTGGCGCTGCACAAAAAAACCAGTGCGGCCACCTCCGCCTCACCAAATAAGGCCCGTGCCTGCACCCCTTTTTGGCGCCGCCTTCCGCATGGAAGGCGGTCGCGGCTCTGGCTACGAGCCCTGTGGCCCTTTGCCATGGTTCTGGGTAGGCGGGGGCAAAAAAGAAAAGGAAGGAATTAAAAAAGTAAGTAAAAGAAATGAAAAAGCAGGTAATAGAAAACGAGTGAAAAACACACAAAAAGTAGAAAAAAACTCAAAATTTAGAATCAGGAAAATAGAGAGATAGATAATAAATAAAAAAGATCAAAAAAAAGTTTCCAGAAACAAAGGATTGAAAAGATAGAGGGAGGATTGAAAAGCAGGCCCAGAACCATAGCAATAGAGTGAAAAACAAGATGGCCGCGCCCATTGCGACCGGATGGGCAAGTTCGCGCGATATTTCCCCCCCGAGCACGCAAAAAGCGTTGCGAACACGTAATACGCGTTCCCGAACAGGAAATACTTATCGCGAACGGGCGGGAGCATGCAATACGCGACCCGGAACTGGAAATAAGCATCGCGAGCGGGCGGGAGCATGCAATATGCGACCCGGAACAGGAAATAACCATCGCGAGCGGGCAGGATAAGTGAAAAACAAGATGGCCACGCCCATTAGCGACCGCATGGGCAAGTTAGCGATATATTTCCCCGCGAGCATGCAAAAACACATCGCGAACGGGCGGGACAAGCAATTCCGCGTCTTCGCGGAATTTCTACGTGCTCGTGGAGATTTTTAACAATTTTGCAGAGATTTGCATAACGTGACTACGCAAATTCCGCCCACCCTTACTGTCTGCACCCCTGTTCCCTCTTTCTGCATCTATTTTACCTGTTTCTGCAACATTGTTGCCTCTTTCTGCACCTATTTTGCCTGTTTCTGCAACACTCTTGCCTCTTTCTGCAGTTCTCTTGCCTCTTTCTGCACCCCTCTTCCCTCTTGCTGCACCTCTGTTGCTTCTTTCTGCACTTCTCTTACTTCTTTCTGCACCTCTCTTGCTTCTTTCTGCATCCCTCGAGCCTCTTTCTGCCCCCTCTTCCCTCTTTCTGCACCCCTCATGCCTCTCTCTGCACCTCTGTTCCTTCTTTCTGCACTTCTTTTGTTTCTTTCTGCACCTCTGCAGTTTCTTTCTGTACTTTTCTTGCCTCTTTCTCCACCCCTCTTGCCTCTTTCTGCACCTCTGTTGTTTCTTTCTGCCCTTCTCTTACCTCTTTCTGCACCGCTCTTGCCACTTTCTGCACCTCTGTTGCTTGTTTCTGCACTTCTCTTGCGTCTTTCTGCACCTCTCTTGCTTCTTTCTGCACCTCTCTTGCCTCTTTCTGCACCCTTTTTCCCTTTTTGCACCCCCCTCTTGCCTCTTTCTGTAACTCTTTTGCCTCTTTCTGTATCCCTCATCTCTTTCTACTCATTTTTTGCTTCTTTCTGCACTTCTTTTGCTTCTTTCTGCACCCCTCTTGCCTCCTTCTGCACCTCTGTTGTTTCTTTCTGCACTGCTCTTGCTTCTTCTGCACCTCTCTTGCAAATTTCTGCACTCCTCTTGCCTGCTTCTGCACCTCTGTTGGTTCTTTCTCCACTGCTCTTGCTTCTTTCTGCACCTCTTTTGCCTGTTTCTGCAACTCTCTTGCTTCTTTCTGCACTTCCCTTGCCTCATTCTGCACCTCTGTTCCCTTTCTGCACCTATTTTACCTGTTTCTGCAACATTGTTGCCTCTTTCTGCACCTATTTTGCCTGTTTCTGCAACACTCTTGCCACTTTCTGCAGTTCTCTTGCCTCTTTCTGCACCCCTCTTCCCTCTTGCTGCACCTCTGTTGCTTCTTTCTGCACTTCTCTTGCTTCTTTCTGCACCTCTCTAGCTTCTTTCTGTACCTCTCTTGCCTCTTTCTGACCCCTCTTCCCTCTTTCTGCACCCCTCTTGCCTCTCTCTGCACCTCTCTTTTTGCACTTCTTTTGTTTCTTTCTGCACCTCTGTTGCTTCTTTCTGTACCCCTTCTGTTTCTTTCTGCTTTTCTCTTGCTTGTTTCTGCATCTTTCTTCCTCTTTATGCACTACTATTGCCTCTTTCTGTGCTTCTCTTGCTTCTTTCTGCACCATTCTTCCTCTTTCTGCACCTCTCTTGTCTCTTTCTACACCTTTCTTCCGTTTTCTGCACCGCTCTTGGTTCTTTCTGCACTTCTGTTGCCTCTTTGTGCACTTCTCTTGCGTCTTTCTGCACATTTCTTGCTTCTTTCTGCACTTCTCTTGCCTCTTTCTGCACATTTGTTACTCTTTCTGCACCTGTCTTGATTTTTCTGCACTTCTCTTGCCTCTTTCTGTACTTCTCTCACCTCTTTCTGTACTCAAATGGGAAGTGCAAGCTCTCAAGTTCAAAGGTCTGCGTGCTCTCAGGACTGAGGTATATGTCTACTTGTACATGTATTCTTACATGTGTTATGCATCTGAAGATGGTAGCTTAAAAAGCGGGTAACTTCTCGTATAGGTGGTCAAATCTTCTGAGTTCTGCTCTGTCATTCGGTTGCACAGGCAGACATGTCTTATGTATATAGGTATTATAGAGCCCCTCAAGTATACTATTGAATACCCATGTACCCTGTATTGTGAGCAGAAAAAAATGCATACACCTTTTTGGACACAAATTTACAGAGTATGCTGTTTGAAACACAGGTATTCAAGTATTTGTATGTTTATTTTTATGTAACATGTCACTAGGTAAAAGCAGATACACACGCATGCATACCTTCACAAAGTTGGTGAGACTTACAACAGTGATATGGTTAGGATTGCTGTTTTACATTTGGTAGGCCTAACATTCTGAACAGTCGATGAATAGTGAACCTTGAAGAGAAAAGTGAGGTGTGAGACATCTTGGGAGAAGGATTAGTGATTAGGCTACTTTGTATGAGTCTGTGGAAAGGTGCAGTCAAAGTAGGCCTTTTCTGCACCTCTGTTGCTTCTTTCTGGACTTCTCTTGCTTTTTTCTCCACCTTTCTTCCTCTTTCAGGACTTCTGTTGCCTCTTTCTGCATTTTTCTTGCTTCTTTCTGCACCTTTCTTCCTCTTTCTCCACCTCTCTTCCCTCTTTCTGCACTTCTCTTGCTTCTTTCTGCACCTTTTCTTCCTCTTTTTGTACATGGTTTACCTATGTAGGCATAGTTAGAAATTAGCATTTAAAAAACCTCAGAAATTCACTGCAAAAACCACAGGTTTCAGGGTCGTGATAGTTAGTAATTAACATTTAAAATACTTTAGAAATTCACCGAAAAAAACAGAGGTTTTAGGGACGTTATAGTTAGGAATTAGCATTTAAAAAACCTTAGAAATTCACTGAAAAAAACACAGGTTTCAGGGAAGTTATAGTTAGGCTGACATTTCACTCATACAAAACCAGAGAAATGTGTCCATTATAGTTAGATGAGCTAACTATAACTCGCCCCCCGCAATGCACTGCTGATGATGTCACATATTACATCACTCATGACGTGGTCAGTGATATCACTGATGACATCTCAAATGACATCACTGATGACATCACTGATGACATCATCCATTAAATATCTGATGCGCCTCCTCACACCCTAATATAACCTTTCATACACCCACTCTAAAATACAGACTATCATACACGAAACCATAGACACACCAGTTAGTACATACCCACTTACTGATTCATAGGTCTACACACATCCACTCACTGAACCATACAGTCACTCATACACACAGTCACTCATCAATACAGCCACTGATATATGCACTCAATCACCCATACAGACACCCACATACTGCCACTCACCCACAGAGATACTCACACACCTAGTCAGTCACCCAAAGACTGAATCACACTGCCATTTACTCACCTATACCACTGAGACATCCATTCACTCACCAACACAGCCATACGCATACTCACTCACCCGTACAGCCCCTCGCAGACGCACTCATGAACCCATACACCCACTGAATCACCCACTCACACATCCATGCAGGGAGTCACATACCCCCCACCCACACTGACACTCAGGCACCCATACAGGTAATCAGACAACCAATCATTAACCCATATAGACACTCATGTAGCTACTCACCAACCCATGCAGCCACTTACACACCAACTGACAGACTGATACAGACATTCAAACAGATTAGTCATTCACCCATGCATTCACTAAGACACGTTTACTCACTCGCTTCTACAGTCAGTCACGTACCCAGTAAATCATCCATTCAGACAATCATACACCCACTCATTCTTCAATAAACCTTGGTGTGTATATATATATAACATTCTTAAACTTTTTAGAAACACTCAGTCACTGGATGATGTCATCAGTGATGTCATCAGTGATGTAATTTGAGATGTCAGCAGTGATGTCATCAGTGATGTCACTGACCATGTCATGAGTGATGTAATATGTGACATCAGCAGCAGTGCATTGCGGGGGCGCGAGTTATAGTTAGCTCAGCTAACGATAACGGACAAATTTGTCTGGTTTTGTACGAGTGAAATGTCTGTTGTAATTAGAAATTAGCATTTAAAAAACCGTAGAAATTCACTGAAAAAACCACAGGTTTCAGGGATGTTATAGTTAGTTGGACATTTTACTCGTACAAAACCAGAGAAATTCAGCCGTTATAGTTAGTTGAGCTAACTATAACTCGCGCCCCCGCAATGCAGTGCTGAGGAAGAGGAGGAGGGCAGCCCGGGGACGCCGCATGCCAGGTAAGTGGTTTTAATTTACTATTACGTAATGTAGATTTACTTGATATTATAGGGGAGGTGGAGGCGGGAGCTGGCCAACTCCACTCTGCTGCGGAGTGGGCGTAGATTTGCCTTCTCCGCGTTCTCCGCGGAACGCGGAGGAGGCAAATCTCTGCACACTCCGCGGGCGGAGCGGAGGTCTCCGCCCGCGGAGCGGAGGTCTCCGCCCGGGGTTACTGTCGATGTGTATCATCAATGCCTGCAGTACATCACGAAGTATGTTGCTGAACATAGGCTGGGACATTCCGCCAGATGTTGCTACAGTGTACTGGAAGGAACTTGTAGCCAAGTAAAGCAATACTGCCATCACTTTAACTACTGGTGTCTGAGATGTTGGATAGTTTTGATGCGGACGTAATGAAGGTTCCAACTGCTGGCACAAATCATCGATGGTATTGCTCAGTGAGAGGGTATTTGCAGATGACATATCTCTCTTCCATAGTTTGAAGTTCTGGAAAGGGCTTGCAGATGGGAGGCTGCCTTCCTGTTCTGCCACGGTACCTATGTGTGGAGTGTATACACATCAATCAGGCATTACGTCACATTGTCCCCAGTAACATGTACTTAGACAAACACAAAAGGCCATGTGACCACACATACCAGTACATGTCAGTGCAAACCAGCATGTAAAAACATGTATACAATACATACAACAGCATACATACCATTTCCAGATATGAGGCAATTTGTTTAAAAGCCAGGAATAAAAGGACATTAGACTCATATTTCGCCAGTGACAGAATTGGGAGAGGCCAATTCAAGAAGTAGACAGTCCAAATGGTTCAAGCAAACAAAATATGAAGTAGGGTGGTTTACAGGCTGACAAAGTTAATTTGTAATCACAGTAGGATCATTCGGTAATCCACATATGTCTTTAATTGCACTCAGCACATCATTCCTACAACTGTGGCATGGTGGACACTGTCATGTTGTAAAGTCTGCATTGCCCATACAATGACATACACTTCTAGTATCACTGTACATTTGCATTAGTCTGCACATGGGCACTTAAGTATGAAACACTTACAATGTTCAAGTGAATTACACTGTGTGAGTAGGGTGCGGTAAATTTGAGGGTTCTGGGCCTCTGGCAAGTTTGCATTCTGTACCTCATCAGACACACCCCCCTTTCCCCATGAACATCACCCAGATTTAACATTGGGTGACAGTGCCTTTCACCAATGTCCTGTGGTGTATTTGCTCTTCTTAATGGACATGGGCTGCCTACTGCCTCCGAAAAAGAGGTGAAAAAATACTGTAGGCAGTGCTTTCATACTCATTTAACCTGCCAACAAGTGTTTTAGGCCCCTCTCAAGGTGACCTTGTGAAGGGAGTGTTGGCCATTGACTTAGATGATCCTTTAACACATGATAATGCGAATCCAGACATGGTGGAGGCCAAACCCACAACATTAGCAAGTGTAACTGCACTGACCGCAGCCAAATTTAAGAGTCGCGGTAGGTGGTACCGACCCCAAGTGGACACAGCCACAGACTGCTATTTGTTATGGTGACAGTCGCAGCTCATTGGATGTGTCCGCCTACAATGAAGACCGACGTGGTAAACTTCCATTCCAAATGGAACAAGCTGCATCGCGGACCGCCGTCAATTTTGAACCGCGCGGTGGGCGGAGTGTCACACAGCAGTCACAACAATTGAACAAAGTCGGAAGATGCGACTGATGCAGAGCCAATCCTTTTGACCGCCTACATAGAAGACCGTTTATGCGGCCTACATAGTTGTCGCGATTTGCAAGACAACTCACTTGCCTTCAGAAACTGCAGGTTTTCAGACCACCCCATCGCTCTGCTGCTGTTTTCATCCTCTGAGAGCTACACTGACATGCTCTACTGGGAGCAGGGCCCCTGGCTTCACACCTAAGGAACTCTTGAGACCATGGTAGACGCGGTCTTTCCCCTGTATAAGTAGTTGTATGACACAACAGAGGAGCAGGTGAGTACTATTCAGGCAGAAAGTACTTACCTACATGTCAGGTATCCAGTCACATAGGGTAGATTGTGGCAATGAGACCCAGACAGGCTTCTGATTGCAATTGTATGAATGTGTGTTTGGAAATGTTAGGGACATATGTACTGGTGTACGGGTGACAGTACTATTATGTACTTGACATCATACTTGTCATGTTCATACCTCACTATAGACCACATACATTGTATGGGTATTTTTAAACACGTAGACATCACTTTTAGACAATGTTAAATGTGTTTTTTTTGCTAAAGATGTGCTGGTGAAGTCATAGCTCTTCAAACTCAAATGGTGATTGTGATCTGTCAGTTGCATATGTGGATAATATGAGATGTGTATAGTCACAACAAAAGCTCAACACACATAAGGCCATATTAATATTACATCAGCCATATCACAACACATATCACATAGCAAATCACAGTGATCAACAATGGTCATGTCAGGTATAGGATGGTCACCAGATGTATAGGTTGTTATGTGAAGTCAGGCCATATGATGGTCATGTTTGAACAGTAGTCCAAGCATGCAGAGCTGAAACCAAGACAAGGAATTAAGCCCTGTATGGTCCATTACCCCAGCTAAAGCACAGTTATGTGTCCAGTGGTACTGATGTACAGAGTAGTCTGTCTGTTGCTTTACATAGCCTCTGTTGTCGCCTTATTATGTCTCACTGGACTATAGATTAGCAAATATGCTCTTAGTGTAGCAATATATGGACAGGTACATGCAGTGAGGCACAGACCCAGGAGCCCAGAACATGTACTCATTTTGTCTATCAGTATGTTTGCCTGTAAAAAAAACCTTTTACCATATCTGTTGGCAGTCAGACTGTCATGAGTGATGCCTACATTGTATGTGCACATTTGTGATGTCAAACAGGTAACCTGCAGATATTTAGAGACATCTGCAGTGAAGTTTGTAAGTGCATCAAATTTAGGCCTGGGCGTATTTCGCGGAGTTTTGCTACGCGGAACTCTGCGAAGTTACAAAAAAACTCTGCGGAGTTCCGCAAGTGGCGGAGTGCAGTGCAAACTGCCGTTCGCACTGGTCTTCCTGCTGCTCGGGTAGAAATTCTACCCGAGCAGCAGCTCGCGCTCGCGAACTTACCATTCGCGATCGCGAGCAGGGATAAAACTTCGCTGCACTACGCGAAGCGGAGTTTTCTGCACTTCGCATGCTCCGCGGAGCGCGAAGTGCAGAAAACTCCGCGAACGGAGCGGAGTTCACAGCCCAGGCCTAATCAAATGCCGTGTTGTACTGTGGCAATGATTGTTGTACAATGGTATGTTGATTTCATCCCCTTCACACTGGCACACATGGCATACGGTTTATTGCAGGAAATCTGAGTTTCCAAAGGCTAACACAGACAAGCGTAATTTGTGTCCTAATGTGTTGGACACATGTCCATTGTTCCTCAGAGTGTGATTATCAAGTTACACACATATGCTACCTTACATTTTCTTCAAAAAACGTTTACTGAACTTACTGACAAGATAACAGTGTTGTTTTAGACAGGGTGAATCAGGTAAATTGTCCGTACTAGTCAAGTGTGTGTCCAGGGCAGAACTGCTACTGTTCCCGTCAGGAGGACACAATGGTGTGCTGGGTTACCTGGGAGAACCTTTCATATCACCTGTGGTCTGGTCCCATCCAAAGTGAAGTAAGAGGGGTGGCGTACTCAATTAGGGCAAGGTCAGGATGGAGGGTGGTGCCAACGGGAACTAGAAATAATTTACATTTTTGCTTGTTTTGGTCAACATTGCAGTGCAAACGTATGAAGTCTGCTAATTTGTTTAAAGCTTAAGCTAGCTGTATATGACCTATGTGAAACCTGGGAGTAGATGTACATCTTGCATGTCTACTAAGTGTCTAATTCCATTGCATCCTTACAGGTCAACACCCATCAGAAGGTGCTCCTGTGGAGGACCATCGCCTGGAAGGTGCAGTCCCTGGGGGTCACATATCGGCACAGTGTCCACTGTTGCAAATGGTGGCAGGACTTGAGAGTCTGGAGCCAAAAAACTGCAGAAGTCCAGCTTGACCTGTCACCTCAAGGCGTGCATGCCGCACCCTGACCCCCCTAATGGCCTGCATACTGGTGGTAGCCTATCTCAACCTCGATGGGCAGTTGAGAGCCAGACAGCAGCAAGGAGGGGGTGAGTATGGGCCTTAGTGAGCACTGTGCAATACCATGTTTGTATTTGTTCCAGGCACTTATTCTCACTTTTAGGTTTAAGGAGACTACGGACCCATGTAATGTGTAAAATCTAGCATATGCAACAATAGTAGCAGGTGCATAGTAATGTCCATTGACTATGGGACATGTAAGGCTAAAATAGTCAGGGTACTGCCAGTTGTGCAATTCCATGGTAGAATGGCCACATAGCAACACAATGTCTCAGAAAACATACAAATACATCTTGTGATCATGCACAACAGTGATCCCAGAAAGAACCACTTGTTATCCTAGTCTCTGGATTGAAGCACCCCCACTTCTGTGTTAAGTAATGCGGTACCACTTAACTGTGACATGCCATACAATACATTCAGGTGGCAGCCAATGTGCAATCTGAGGCATTGGTAAGTGGGGAATGATCTGTGTTGTGAAATAGCTAATACCACTGGTGCTATCTGTTGTCCGATATAGAAGCTGGCAGGTGTGAACTTATGTGTAGTAATGTCACATGTCAGACTGGCCCTTACATAAAGTGAAGGACTAAATTCATTCTTTATGATATCTAGTTTATTGCATGTTTTGGCACATGTGTAGATGACAACATATGTCTCTGATAGACTTACAGAGTAGGTGTCACTTAGTAACAGGGGTGTAAATACATGGATGTGAGAGTCACACATTCCCAATGGCATTGATAGGTGTCACAAGGCAGATCAACATGTTGATGCAAAACATGCATAGTTTGAAAACTAACTGACCTGTCTGGAAATGTGCCTTAGCATACCTCTGAGGAGAGCAGATTCAATCAGGTGAGGAACATATGTGTCTCTATGAAGGGTCAATGTGTGCATAATGAAATCTATCAGGGAGGGATAGGCTGACATGTTGGGGTGAGATGTGTACATCAGCAGTATTCACTCGCTTGTAATAAGTGTTGCCGTAAGGTTGAAAGTTGCATGATTTTTCCTTCTGTTATGGACACATTAATGGATTCTTCTGTGCCTGGAGGTATTGTAAGCCACATGTCCTTTTACTATTCTGCAATCATTGTAATTGGCTAAGTAATAAGCTGTGCTCACATGCACCAATGTTGACTGTGTGTATTCCTAGGCAAACTCTTGTACATTGGTCCTCTGTGCTGACATGACACACTACTTGGAGACATATTTTGCCCTTTCAAGTCTTCTATTGTACAGGTGACTTCTATATGAGGTACACATGTAGCACTTACAACTGCATCATCTGCCTGTGGACAGATGTGCAAGTGCCATTTGAACTGTATGGAATGGGCTACTCCATGCCCCCTTCATCTTGATAGTCACATTTTTAAATAGGTTCACTGTAGCAGGTGGTATGTTGTTCAACATGGTCTGGATTAGGGACACCTCACCATCTGCTGATTGTTGAGCCTTGCGGGTGTAGTCAGTTTTGCTTTCCATATGTAATCTCCCTTTGATAACATGAGATAAGTATGGTATACTACAATGGCATAGGAAGTAACAGTCAATATATCTGCTGGTGCATACATGAGATTCAATTTGGAACAAGGTCACACATGAAGTTTAGCAGACCATGGTTACGACACCATTATGTGAGAGTGTGCACAGGTCATGTAGCTTTCATGCATGTGTTAATGGCTATATATGAACTAATGTAGTCATCAAAGTACATATTGTGAAATATGCAATTGTTGTAAGAGTTGTGTTTAAACCTATTTGGCCAGAACATGTAGACAACTGAAGTTAATTTTTTTGTAACATTTTTTCAGCATCACACCAGGCAGCAAAGGAGACAGTGCCACGACTGCTGGGGAAGCAGCTGGCCACAGTGGTTCATGTGCTGGCAGTGACCAAGAGGGACCTAGTGGCACAGAGGGTGATGGGAGTGCCATGGAGGAACAGACAGATGTGACAGCAATGTCTGGCCACAGTGGTTCATGTGCTGGCAGTGTCCAAGAGGGACCCAGGGCAAAGAGGGTGATGGGAGTGCCACGGAGGAGCAGACAGATGTGACAGCAATGTCATCATCATCAGAATCAAGCTCCAGTGAGCCCTCCCAGGTGGTGGTGGATCCCCCTGGACCTGTGTCTACTCCATCTCAGTCCACCACCCCCTACCATCTCCACCCTCACTGCTGCTCCCCAGCCAGCTGTCCGTGGCCCACCTAAAATGGGAGGAGTCACCTTTGCGCCAGGCACCTCACCCCCTGCCTCTGTCTCCCCTGCTGCAGTGAGTGTGGAGGCACTTGACCTCCCGAGGCAGATCTCTGTGGGTCAGACAGCAGGGCTGAATGTACTCCAGGTGCATGCCAATCAGCAGACGCAGATGATGTTGTACCTGGATGGTATTCACTATGACATGTTTTCCCTACAGTGATCAATTCAGGCTCTAGCATCCACACTCACGGCACCCTACCCCAATTCCAACCTTCCACCCACCCTTCTGCCTCTTCCCCATCCACAATCCCTATTCACATACTTACCCAAATCAAATGCAAACATGACCACGCATCCACCTCAACATCCAAAAGCAGCACGCAAACACACAGACATAAGGCAAAAGACAGACACACACCCACTCAGCATATTAGACACACCCTCACTATCACATCCATTGATATACAGGCAGATCTCACGCCCACTGCACCACATACCTCTAATACAGACAAACAGGCAGACACCACAGCAGCAGACACAGCCACTACAGACACCACACCAACAGACACAGACATATAACATACATCACATCCCTCTACCTCCACAACCCTAACCCTTGTCTGACCTCATCCCCAGTCTGCCCAAAAACTCTGTATGATTACCCTTGACCTCTTCTCTACCCAAACTGACCTACTCCTTCCAAAGAAGACCCTGCCACCCCTACCATACCCTTCCACATCAGCCCCAAAAAAACAAACCCAGCCCACTACTAAAACCCAACCTACAACCCAAGTAAGCCCAAAATGGAAGGGTACCCGTACTGCCAACACTGTGGCCTTCTGATGTTTTGGAACTTGGATAGTTGGAATCCCTTTCACTTCACTTGCCTTTTTCATGTGGGTGATTTGTGTGGGTCCATTACAGTGCTTTGTAAGTTAAGCTGTGTTTTCTTAATTACAAATTTCATACAGATGTATGTGTTAGTTGCAAAATTACCTAGCTTATGGTACAAGATTTTGTGTCACGAGTTGAGAGCTATTTCAATAATGCTGAGATTGTCTTGAATGACACTTTTTGCACACATATGTACAGCAGCTTCTAGGCTTAATGCACAGGTAGAGTATGTCAGTCTGTGCCTGTACATTGACAGTAACCTGGACATAGGGGACATAATGCAGATGTGATGTCAATTTACATTATATCGTGTTGCAATATGTCCCCACAATAGATCTTTCACACAGGGATAATATGCCCTATACTTTTTCATGATTTCCAGCCTCCTAGGGGATGTATGTGCTATCACAGGGCCATGATTGTTGTAAGGTGTGGGCTATGGTTGTCAAGGAGTATTTGTGTGTTAAGTGATGTGGAGTGTGTGTATATGTCCAGCTAGGATGTGTCTGCAAACACTGGCACATACACATGCTCTTTGACTTCTGGGTTGTGGTAGAGTGGATCAGTCTAGTGATGTTTGGCTTTGTAACTAGTTTTTCTTGTTCATCACCCATTATTGGTAATGGGTGTTATTTGCAATTCATTTTGTTGACACAATTATAGCTTAATTGCATGGTTATTTGAAGTAGGTTAATTTCTGACATTAGGAGATTGTGATTGTAGTGTTACAGATATCTCAACTACTACTTCTGGGGCAGTGGTAGGTAATGCTGCTGCTCACCTGTTACTGATGGTGCTGCACTCATTGGAGAGTAGGTGGAAGCCTTCTGTGCAACATAGATTTCCTACTGCCAATGCTATGGACTATCATTCACAAAACCACTTTATGGCCCGCTAAACATCTGTCAGTGCTTGCTCCTCCAATGCACTTTCCAGCCCCCTCATGTGGTACTTTTCAAGGTATAGCTTTTCACCCTGACACTGCACTGCAACAACCTCCTTCACGGTGCAGAGCAGAAGCTCAGCTGGACCCTCAGTCTTTGCTCCCAGCAGTGGTGAGGAGGGTATTGGGGTCAGGGTGGATGTTGTGTGCCAGTGTATTGGTGTCAGTGGCACATACTTTTTGTGTGCATTTATGTTATGTTGCCATACCATGTGGCACATACAGCAATGGTGATCTTAGAATAATGTATATTCATATTTATGTGTGTATGCATATTTCTAGTCCTACCTTTATGTTGGGCCTGTCCCTGTATTTTCTTTTCAAACTCTGGTCACCAGATGCTGAGATTCCCTCCCTCCTCATGCTCACCATACTACAGAGCAGTTTCTCATTGGTGGGCCATCGCTTTGTGGTCACTTCTATGTCTACGGGTAGGTGTGTCACTTACCGGCGGTGACGTCTGCGACGGTTTTGATTTTGCAGATAATCGAGTAGGGAGAATAGCGCTACGACATGCGCAATGGGCTCCATGCCTGCACAGGATGTGAGAAACTGTGTTGAGGTGAGTTTTGGCCTTATATGCCTCCACTTCTGGCAGCTCTGATGAGATGATTGGACCGCCACAGACAACACGATGGAAATGCGCATCGTAACTGGGCAGGCGGTTCCTAGGAAGGACTCCGCTCCAATCTGCTCCATTGGTCCTTTCTGAGACCTGCGCGGTCTGAAATTGTTGTCGGAGTCGGAAGAACCGCGGCGGTCAGGAAGCCATGTATTCGAATGCATCATAATCCGGCGGTCGGAGTGACTGCTTCTGACGAGACCTTCGGCGGTCCAGCCGCCTCCGACAGGACCGCGGAAGCCAATCCGCCTGACATCGTAATGAGGCCCAAAGATTTTACATTTAAAAAACGGCATTTTAAAAACATTTTTAATAAGAACACTTAGCAATAAATTACAAAATAAAACACATAATGTATGTAATATTTCCAAAATTAAGAAGATATATAACTAATTATCAATTCATCAAGTAAATATTATTAACAATTAATTTACAAATCTATAATTTCAAAACCTTCTCACTCTATTCTCTTACGAAATCAACAACTCGCTACTAAAATATACATTACTTAAAAAATATAAACATTAAAATAGACTGTAAAATTAGACAAATACATTAACAGAACAACTACAAAATAAAACAATTTACATAATAATCATAAATGACATAATTATTTAACAACTAAAAATTAATTAGCATTAGAGGAAAAATATTTATACTTTAATTACCTCCCCACCCTATTTACCTACAAAAGCAACAACCCCCAACTAAAATATAAATTATCAACATAAAATAAAACATTTAGATAGACGGTAAAATTTTTAAAATAAAAAATTAGCTGACAAATACATATTAAAACATTGTAAATAATTAGGAATCAATGTTACATTGTTAATAACCTAGTTAAATTAATTAGCATGAATATAAAATTATTAATTTAAAAACTTCCCAACCTTTTTCCTTGAAAAACAAACAACCCACAACGAAATACAAATATTGAAAACTTAAAATTTAAATATACATTAAAAATAAATTAATCCTAAATATATTAAATAACTATTAATCAATTAAACAATGAAAATGATTATTAATCTATGAAATACTTAATTCACAATACAAAATTTGCTAACAGTAAAATCTAATTGATTTTAATTTATATTACTTCCTACCCTATTCCCATACAAACACCAACTAGTAAATTAAAAACTACTAACTTATTTATTTTTTTTAAAACATTTTACATTGCAAACTACACTACAAAAATAATAATATCAACTATACAAACAAAACTAATATGCTGCTCAAGATGAAGGCAGTTCCTTTGTGGGGCTGGGCTTGAGTAAAGGAATGTTTATTTCAGACGCGGCCGGCACAGGTAACAGCAGTGGGGTGCTGCGGCGAGTGCAAAGTGTTTTTTTTTTGTGTGTGTTACTTTCAATATTCCGTTGTCTGTCCACTTTCCCCAGCCCGCCCCAGCCCCGCCCCTGTTACTTGTGCCAGCCACGCCTGGTTCTTTTGACTGTCCAGGCTAATCCAATCAAGTAATGCAACTTGTCTGTGGACTCTTGCCTTCAGTTGAATGTAATTGTCATTCTTCCTGGACTATTGCATCCACTGTTCCACTGTTGGCTGTCCTTCACTCAGAGGGTTTCAATGGGGTGTGAGTTATGAGGGTAGGCAGTTGTGGACTGGACACTGATTCCTTACGGTGTGGCATTTCTATCACTTTAAGCAGCTATTGAGCAGGCAACCATTCTTTTTCATCCTCATTTTTCCCCTCGTGAGAGAGGTGAACCATGTGCAGTTGCGTGCCCTTAAGAGAACAGGCACAAGTACAAAGAGGTGATCACATCCTATCTGTTGCTGTGGGTTAAGCAATGTAGTTACATTCGGTTTTGTGGGATTTGTTCAGGGTCCAGCTACAATCAGAGACTGAACTTGTTTTAAAAAATCTGTTGTCAGCCTATCAGGGTCAAGTCAGATTTGTGGGCTTTCACATAGCTGACAGACAAAAACCAGTTTCAGCTTACCTGAGAAAACAAACATCTACATGACTTTGGGTGCTCTGGGCCTCAACCACCAGTGACCCTCTTGTGGCTAACAATATTGTAGGGTTTCATGTTCAGTGCTCTTTTTCATTGCTGTAACATCCTGTGGCTATTTGCATTTTCACTTCTGGTTTTCCCGTTATGAGCATTTTCACCTGATGGTCCGTCTATTTATCAGGGACCACTCATGTACCACTTCTAAAATTATACTAGATAGCAGAGCACTAGGACTTATGTTCCTCCCACCTCTTAGGGAGCAACCTAGAAAGAATCAGTGGCCACCTGGCTGGTGTCAGTGATTGGAAATACTTTTCTATTATACGAAGGGGAAAGTTCAACAGCTCGTGCCTACTTGAATTGAGTGTGGTTAACCTAAGGTACTACCACTCCCCCGTCACCATGTTTATGTGTGTATATTTTCTATGTGTGAGACTTTTGTGTGTGTCTGTGTGTGTATGAATTTTTATAACAGATTAAGTCTCAGCATGCATAGAATCCTTGACTACAAGCATGTATATAAACGACCATGGGCCATATGTACAAAAGAAAGGCTTTGTGATTTTCCAATAGCAAATTTGTAGAAATCGCAATTAGGGAATCAGAAAATGAGATGTAAATAGGAGTGTACTCCACTAATAGCGATTTCTACAAATTCACAATCGGAATTAGGAAATCGCTAAATTGGAAATCATAAAATTTCGATTTCCAAATAAGAAATAGCATCTTAGGAAAATTTGCATTCTGGATGCAGAAAATTGATAATGATATCAGACCAGGACGTTTAGAAATACAGGGTGTGGCCACAACCCAGTGTCGTAGGGATTCTGCACACACACAGAGCTATGCACAGGATAATAGGACCTCGGAATATAGTGGTGAGCCAAACATAAACCTTAGCACCTAAAACCCCAACCCAACTAGCCTTAGCGTCCCATTAGCAACAATGTACCAATGATTAGACAACACAGAACACGGTATCTCTCTCTCTCAGGACTCGCAGTAGCAAGAACACCCTTTCGTCACTCACTCATACCTGTCCACAACCGGCGTAAGAAGAGACCCAGTATAGGTTAAAATGTTTATTTCAACATACGTGCTCTAAGATACAGTACACGTGACAGTACTATCAGCATAATGCATAAGAATAATATAGTCAGCATAGTTACAACTCCATAGAATACTAACGGGGAAAGCATTTCATAAAGCAGTGGATAGAGGGCTGAATGACCTTACCACCCTCCCCGTGCTAATAACCTTTTTATTATAACAATAGAAGACCTCTGGGCTTTGACAAGCGAACCCCCATACCTCAGTCTCTAGATGCAAGCACTACATCAGCAGACAATCACAGCTCTTCTCCCTGGAAAGGTTTTCTCCAAGTCCCTCTCAAGAGGGAAAAACACAATAATAAAAGCCCACCAATTTCCCCATGGCAGCTGTACATAGTGTTATGTCTAGGTGCGAGGGACTGGCCATATCAGCAAGAACCAGGGACGTGTTGTTCGACCTTGTAACTGTTGTTCAGACTGAGCCCAAAAGGAACAGGAGAAAAGGTGAGAAACAGAAAATGCAGACAGTTGTAAAATAACTTGGCAGGAGCAGAGGGCGACAGAACAACGGCTAAGAGGAACGTGCGCAAAAGTCATCATGGCAGCCAGGCCTATGCCAACGTAGCCAAGCAGGCCAGGAGGCCACAAACGACAAGACACCCTCCCCTGGACAGTCAATCGGCCAAGACTAAGGACGAAGACAGAGTTCAAAACACCTGAGCAGAACAGAGGCGTCTCCAGTGGAAGGAGTGGAACGCGGCAAGGCAGCAAGTAGACAGTTAGTGAGGCAGTCCACGGACAGTGAACGGCAAATCAATCCAAAAACGTGGAAGTGCAGAAATACGCTATACCGTCCAAGAGGACATCATTGGAATCGTCAAAAAACGTAGACGCCATCCAGTCCAACAGGTCAAAGCTGCAGGAATGCTCCTCAGAGGACGGAGCATCCAAAAGCAATGCGGGACAGCTTGCGTGATATTCAATATAGCTTTGTTGTAGGAGATTCTGAGCAGCCACCCAGATATCCCATTGTGCCAAAATCCCCAGTGCAGCCGCACGCGTCATGCAGCCTGCAACGGAACAGTCCCGTTCATGGGCCTCTAAGGGACCCATCAACCGAACGAAATCCGGAACAGACAACGACGTATTGGAGAGGCAATAATCCATGGCCCATGTGAAAGGGCAGCGAATGCAAGACATCACAGGTTGCACGCAAGTGAAACACGCAAAGCGAAAAGAAAGGGTATAGGACACACTCAGTGTCGCCAACGGCAGAACCCCAAAACCGGATAAAATGCACTCACGGAGCAGCAGTAGGCGTCCGGGGTCGAGAAGGGCCCATTGGGGAGCAGCCATTGTGAAGGAAGCAGATCAACAGCAGTATACCAGCCGCCAAAGCAAGGATCAATGGAAAGCCACCAAAGACACTGGAAAAAATAGAATGAATAAACGCCGGTATCACACCAAAAATAGTTTGGAAAGAGGACACTAGGCCGGACCCCACCACCTTAAAAAAATGCACTAGACCTTCGGTGTTAGATGCGTTAAAAATACGGTGAATTAATTCACCGAAATGTTGTGGGAGGTTAGTGTTCAAAAGGGCCTGTATTTCACTGTGGGTACTTGCCACCTGGAGAACAAATGTCTCCCGGGCGGAAGTGAGCATAACCTCCTCGTTCAATAATAGCGCCTTTATTCTGCTCAGTTTATTGAAATCCGCCACCATAGTAGGAATGGAAGGCCAAATAGAATTATCTACAATGTCGTGAGGGGGAGGAAAAAGCACATTCTTGCAGCAGACAACTCTGTGCGATACAGTAACAATATAAGGGATGCCGGCCTGCATGCCACAGCAATAGTCGTTATTTAAAAGCAAATAGCTACCATTAGTAAGCAAAGTAAAGGTAGGAGAAATAGTAGGAGCAGGAATGCCCTTCAACACACAAGCCAGATTCAGAGCGGAAACGTTACAAGCTCCGTGCAATTTAATATGTTTACAAACAAGGGAATGACCCACTGTAGAATCGCATGACTCCCCTGTGAGAAAAACTTCCTTGTCATCTCTAAGGCATTTATACATAAAAGGGAGGGACCAGAGTTCATGCAGGAAGGCACTACCCAAAGGCTGGAAACGGCCCACAGGATAATGTTTCATGCATGAACTAAATTCAAACAAGGAAAAAGGCAATGCGATAACCCCATGAACTAGCCATTCAGCGGAATCTATTTCCGCTACAGAGAATGGTGAAGGCTCCACTTTCTCGATATGTAACAGAGTGTAAACTGCATCTTTCATGGACATGAACTGCTGTTTGTCAGTTAAATTAAAAGGCAGAAATAAGGCAGTGGTGTTCAAAAAGTGCCAAGGAACCTTACCCAACTTAAGTGTTTGCAAAGTCCACGCAAATTGCATAACTGAACGTAATTGATTTTGACCATGATACAACACAGAAACATCATCGTGTACAATATCAACAACAGAGGACACAATATTCTCCAACGTGTAAATGCGGGAAGACAGGGTATTAATACTATTGTCAACAACAGCAAGCACCTTTTCCAGATTTGCTTGGTCTATTTCCCGTAAACGGGAAGCAGCCTCCATTTGCGATAACTTCCAGAGTTCATTGTAAGCCTCATAAATGAATCTCTTCGGTCTTGGACCACGAGGTCCCAATATAAAGTCGGACAGATCAATATTGCCTGAAAGGAGGGACAAATGTTGTTTAACAGAGTCTAGGGAAGAATGTTGCAACCATTGTTTACATAATTTACCAACAGAATAGGTGGTAACAGTACAGGAGTTAGAAAACCTAGGATCGGGCTTGTCCTGAATATAGCCAGAAACTGTGTCATGAAAACGCAGCTGGCACTCGTTAGATGATATGGGCCAAGACAACAAAGGTGACTGAACAAGCTTAGACATATTAAACAAATTGTTCTGAAACAAAACCTGTAAAGTCGAAAGGGACATATTGAAGTGCGAGCTGTGGTTTAGAGTGGAAGACAGTGATGGAATTGATGGTGCATTCATTTGTTTTGTAGTAGCCAGACCCCAACACGTAGTCTGATAGATCGAAGCATTCAAAAACACCATTTGGGCTGGGATTAGGCAGGCACGGTGCAAGGCCTCGGTGCCTTGCACCTGCCAAGGCTTGGAGCCCCAGATTGCCTTCAAATCCACCGTTTCCGTCCAGTATTCATAACCACCCACAGCCAAGGCCTTTAAAAAGGAACTCGAATAAAGCAATTTAGTGTGGGTCAACATGAATTTCTGTGTGAAAGGGGCAGGTAATTTAAAATAATAGGACCCAGGGTTTGATCTATTAAAATCAGTGAAATAAGTAAATTTATTTCGAAGAGTCCGGGAGCTACCCGATAAAGGGTTTGGGCAATGTTCCCATTGAGTGTAGGTCACAGGGCTACGTAGTGCACTCGGTTTATGGACAAAATGGTTGCCCCAATGCTGGTAACAGTATAAATCGGCATAATTCGCAGAATTCATATGCAAATCCTCAGCATTAAATGAAGCATAATATTTCAAATCAGCAAACAATGCTTCAACTGCATGCACATCCCAATCATCAGAATGAATATTACTTTTTACTACATCACCCATGGAAACTCGAAGGACATTCGGTACATTAATAACTTCTGTTGGTCCATGAATTTGAAAATTTACCGCATCCCATACGATGCCATCAGCAACTGGAAAAGCTGAAATGTTCACCAATGTGTGGTCATGCTTCATGATGTGAGATGAGGAATGTGGAGCCAAAGTTCCAGCAATACTGTTCACAGCAGAGCGTTCAGGCAAATAGTGACCATTGATCAGTAGAAAAAACACTGTGACAAAGCCAATGGACATGAACAAAAAAATCAAGAAAAGTACCAACCAAATGTACGTCCAAGGGGGAATCAAAAATTGTCTCTAAACCATGATACAAAAGTACTGAACTTGGACGGGACAATCGACGTGGTGGAATCCGAGTCAAAGGAATAACGTGTCGGGCTCAGTGGCGTTGTTGGTAAGTGAGCCACCGATTCTGTTTCGGGATAGGTATACTCGTCCTCGTCCATGCAGGGGGTAACTGGAGGTTCGAGTATACTTTCAGGCAAATCAATCATCTCAATTGTAACATCAGTGACCGTTCGGGCAGGAGGGCCTCGAACACAAGTCCGGTAAATTGCAGGACAAGAGACCGCTGGTGTAACACTATTTAGGATCGTCCAGTTGTTGTAGCTTGACATTTTCCACTGAGATGTATCTGTTCTCCTTGCGACCAGGAAGCGGTGGTAAGATGACTGTACGTGTTCCCTTCAAACCCAGGACTGGAACCGGTGCACGATAAGAGGGGCCGAATTCTTTCTTGTTCTCCACCTTCTCTCGAACCAGGTCGCCAATCTTCGGAAGCCAGCCGGCAACCGGAATCTGCAATGCAGGGTCTGTGGCTGAGGGTAAATGTGCGATTGCAAGTTTGTCTCGGGCTTCTTGTAAGTCCTGTAACATAGTAGAATGGTTATCTACATCAAAGATGGCGGATTGCGCCGCCATGTCTAGACCATCAAGGTCAGGCACAAACATTCGTATGCCAAAGAGCATTTCGTATGGGGTCCGCCCACCCAGAGATCTTCTAGGGAGATTATTAAGTGCACGTTGTACGGTATACAAGTGGGCCAGCCAGTTCCTGCCAGTACCTAAGACTCTAGCTGTCAAGGATTGCTTTAAATCACGGTTCATCCGCTCCACAATTGAATTACCCTCAGGTCTGTATGGAGACGAAAACTTCACTCGTACCCCCAGTGAACCCATTGCGTCCTTGTACGCCTTAGAGGCAAACGCTGGACCTTGGTCGGAATGGAAGGTACCGCATGCGAAGATTCCCACAAAGACACGCAAATCCCTGATGACATTTCGAGCGTCAGCACTCCGTTGTGGCCAGACCCAGATGAAACGTGTGCACGAGTCCACTGCCACTAAGATATATTTATAGGCAGTGTCTGAAGAAAATGGACCGCAGTGATCCAAGTAAACACACCCAAAGGGTCTGTTAGAAATGTAGAGCGAGGTCTGTGGTGGTCGTGTAACCGTAGAAGGCTTAATCTGTTGACACACGTCACAAGAAAGCACATAAGTACGGGTGACTTTATATAAACCACGCCACCAGTACCGCTGCTGCAAGATGGAAACGGTCGCAGACACTCCAGCATGTGCCGAAGCCATGCCTTCGTGTGCTGCCGTTATCAAGGAAAGTCTGCGATCCGCGTTGGGTATCAGCCGATCACCAACGTTTGGTATTGTTAAATAAGGAGCCTGTTCGGGACCTAACTGATAAGAATATTTGGAAGGAAAACCCCTAGGGTAATTAGCACCTTCCTTTGTCGCAGCAATAGCGGCCAAAATATCGGTGTCAATTTTTGACATGGATCTGGTAACTGCTGCTACTGAACACGTGACTACTGCTGATCTGGCTGCTTCGTCTGCCAGACCGTTACCAACAGCGTGTGCGCCCACCCGCTGATGGCCTAGGGTGTGAACCACCTGTGTGAGTGGCAAACGTTGTCTCAATTCTGCCACCCGAACCCAAAGCATCTTATGCTTGATTGTGCTACCTTTAGCGTCTCTATAGTCGTTTTGTGACCAAAAGAATAGATTGTCATTGTATGATTGAACACAGTAATAAGAATCGCTCACAATAAGTGTGGTCACATCCGGATTTACGAATTCAAGCGCAAGCACCAATGCTCGCAGCTCGGCCAATTGCGCAGTACTGTCCCCGAGTGTTTGAGTATGCACTACGGTTGACTTGAACTCTCCATTCACAAAAGTACCTGCAACAATAGCACATGCGGCTGAATAAGCATGCTTGGACCCCGTGGCCGGTTGTGCCGAACCATCGGTGTAGATCACACAGTCGTAATCCTCAAGCGGCAGTATAGATAGAGGAGGAGGATGAACGAATTCATACTGTAAAAACTCCTGAGTCTGTAGAAAAGCATCGAAAATGAATGTGACATCCGGAGACGTCAAAGAAGTTGCCCATTGTATCCAACGGGGATGCAAAGCTTTAGAATTCGGTACACTTGCCTTTGTCACTGCTTCTAGAGCAGGATAGGGTGTTACCACTAGAATGCGCTTACCCTGTGCCAGTGCGCGCTCCTTCAGAATCGCCATTTGAACTGCAGTTAGAACTTTCTCCACAGATGAAAAGCGCAGTTCTGCGGACGTGTACAGATGTGACTTGTATGCGATTGGTACTGTGTCACCCTCGTTAAAGGTTAAATACGTGAAACCCACTGCCCCCGGAATTATTCTAATCAACAGGTTTGTGTGGTTATCACGCGTCAACAGGTACTTAGACTCAAGAAGGTCTGTCTGCAAAGACTGCAGAATGGAGGAATGCTCCGGAAGCCAACAAGACTTCGAAAAGTTTGGTTGTATCAAGGCATATAATGGCTTGATACGCTGGGCGTATTCGGGAATATAAGTACGCCCGAAGTTCAGGAAACCCAGCAAAGACTGAAGTTTTTTCAGAGTAGTAGGAGGGCACAAAAGTGCGCATTTTTCCAAAAAGTGGGAGGCTAAGCCCTTACCTTCGTTGTTGAGCTCATAGCCCAAAAACAAAACTGTTAATTCAGCAATGTGTGATTTGGCAAAGTTAAACTTATAACCTAATACCGCAAACTCGAGAATAATGCGGTCCACTCTAGAAAGATGCGGGTATAACTCGTCGTCTGTCAGGTAAATATCATCGACGTACGAACATGCATCTGGGTCTATGCCGTCTAACAAAGAGACAACACGGGCAGCGAACACTCCTGGACTGTTTTTATAGCCCATAGGGAGTCGCCTTAATTTGAACTGTTTACCACCGGAGGTAAAAGCGCTCCATTGGTTACACTCCGTGGCTAAGTTGTGCGTGTAAAATCCATTGGATAGGTCAAGTGTCGTTTTATATTTTTTACGAACAAGACTGTCTACAAGCGCAGAACTGTGGGTATTTTGCACCGCAAAGGTCCGACAATGAGAGTTCAAATGCCGGTAATCCAATACTAGGCGGTACGATCCATCGGGTTTAGAAACCGCGAAAAGGGGATTATTCATGGGTGATACGCATGTTTCTATTACTCCCTGATATTCCAACTGCGTCAGATTTTCAGAAACGGAGCCTTTGGCTTCACGTTTAATGGGATATTGGGGTTGTGGCTGTGGTAGGGGCCGTAAAGGTATCTCATGGGGGGGAGAATCTTCATCCCAACCCACGTGGTTACGGTATAACGCAGGAGCCAGGGACACAGCCCACTCAGCTGCAAGAGCCTCCGCTTTGTCCTTTGGGACATGTCGGGAAAAGCTCGGAAGGATTGCCTCCTCCCCTTTACGCGCAGCAAGTACGAATGGGGGTGGCCAATCCGCCTCCGCTAACAAAATGTTGTATGAAGAGGTCAGATTTTCCCAAAAAATCCCTTTAATTACACGCTGTATATCACCTTCAATTTGGATGACAATATTAAATAGTCTGTCCGGGGGTGCCACTCTGGTGTCTGCTGTTTCAACAGTAATGAATGTTTCAGTTGCTGTCGCCTCCATATGAGGACGTAGCGCCTCCCGCACTATGGTAACTTCCGCGGCGCTGTCTAGGAGGGTTACTGCCCACGTCCAATTCAGGAGTCTCGTTCTCACCGTCTGTGGCATATTTCGCTGTTACAGCGGCAACTTTCTTCTTCTGAAATTGTGGGCGAGAACGTTGAAAGTCTTCTGCTTTCCCTCTGACTTGTTGTGGAGGTTGATCTCGTCCCTGGGGAGCCGCTCGACCCCTTCCTCTATCCTGGCGATCCCCTCCACTGGCTTGCGAAGTTGTCTGTCCCTGTGAAGAACGAGGAGAACGCGTATCAGGGATCTGAAACCTATCCGGAGATTTTATTCTCGCCCTATCGCGCAAATCATATGTGCGTTCAGAAGAGACAGAAAAAGGGGATGCGCCTCGCGACCCCGGCTTCTTCTGTTGCTTACCCTGTTTTTTCAACCTCCAGCTCTTTTTAGTAAAAACTGGTTTCTCGTCTTTTTCAGATTGAGTTTTAGGTTGTTGTTGTTGTTGTGTTTGTGTTTGCTGTTTTGCAAAAGGCTTATTGCCCAGGCTATTTCGGCCAATAGTTTTATAAGCCTGGGTTATAATTTTCGGTAATTTGCGCGGCTTGTCCAATTCTGGGACCAAAGCCAAAGCATTAGCTACTTGGAAGTTCACTGCATCGCCCTTGACATTCGCAAGGATCAGCTCAGCTACTACTTCGAACACTCCCACCAGTCTCATCCCTAATTCCACAGCCGCTTCAGGGCCATGTTCATCCTGTACTTTTTTAATTACAGAGGGGAGAACCGTCATGGAAGGAGTGCCGAAACACTTCGAATAAACTGCTGCGAATACCCTACCCCAGTTGTTGCATGCTGTCAACTCGGGGATTAAGTCTTTGGCAAACTAATTGTAAGAATTCTATGTTTATCCACTGGTGTCGTGTTTGGAAAAACTGCCTCCAACTGGTCAAATTTTTCTGCAAGCCAATAAGGTAAATCATCCTTATTTTGTGGACGTTTGCCCATCACTGAGTTCACCATGACGGGACTTATAGTCACTCCGCCTGCAGCAGCTGGATGGCCCGCAACTCCAGGTGGGGCCCCCTGGATGTTGCCTGTAACATATTGCACTAAAGCGCGATGCACTCGCACCAAAGCCGAATACATATTGCGCAAGTCAGCGACTGGTATTTGCATAAATCGCGGATGTGGGGTGTACCCGGCCAAAACAGGCCAGGTGGCCCCGTCAATAGACAAGGGGCCTAAACGGACCGTTGTTACCGGTTGTGGGAGGGCGCCATCAAACCACACACGGTGCTGCCAAGCCGTGAGCGGTACTTCAAGATTAGTATAAGGTCTATAGGCAGCAGGAACAACGGTGGGTTCGTATTCATGGAACAGATTATCGTTCGCATCCACCGCCGGAAAGGTGACCCAAGAGTAGAATACTTCAAAGTGGAAAGCCGGATCGGCTTGAACCACAAAGATTAGTTCGACTCCCGTGTCCGGCACTCCATACACCCTTAAGTGTTCACGGAGCGCTGTGCGGCTATGTGCCGCTATGTTTACACCCGCCATTACGATCGGGATTGTTCGACAACCTAACAGTAGACAGCACAATAGAAGGTTCGATTAAGAAACCTTTTAATAACTTCAAGCTTGAAAAGAACCTACAAAAAACGTCAATATAGGAGGTATTACCGTCACACACGCTTCCGGAAGCGTCCGTGAGGGTTGTTGTGGACAAGCACAAGCACTACTCAAGCGTCTCGCAGATAAGCAGCCCACTCGTTGGTCGCGCCATGTCGTAGGGATTCTGCACACACACAGAGCTATGCACAGGATAATTGGACCTCGGAATATAGTGGTGAGCCAAACATAAACCTTAGCACCTAAAACCCCAACCCAACTAGCCTTAGCGTCCCATTAGCAACAATGTACCAATGATTAGACAACCCAGAACACGGTATCTCTCTCTCTCAGGACTCGCAGTAGCAAGAACACCCTTTTGTCACTCACTCATACCTGTCCACAACCGGCGTAAGAAGAGACCCAGTATAGGTTAAAATGTTTATTTCAACATACGTGCTCTAAGATACAGTACACGTGACAGTACTATCAGCATAATGCATAAGAATAATATAGTCAGCATAGTTACAACTCCATAGAATATTAACGGGGAAAGCATTTCATAAAGCAGTGGATAGAGGGCTGAATGACCTTACCACCCTCCCGTGCTAATAACCTTTTATTATAACAATAGAAGACCTCTGGGCTTTGACAAGCGAACCCCCATACCTCAGTCTCTAGATGCAAGCACTACATCAGCAGACAATCACAGCTCTTCTCCCTGGAAAGGTTTTCTCCAAGTCCCTCTCAAGAGGGAAAAACACAATAATAAAAGCCCACCAATTTCCCCATGGCAGCTGTACAAAGTGTTATGTCTAGGTGCGAGGGACTGGCCATATCAACAAGAACCAGGGACGTGTTGTTCAACCTTGTAACTGTTGTTCAGACTGAGCCCAAAAGGAACAGGAGAAAAGGTGAGAAACAGAAAATGCAGACAGTTGTAAAATAACTTGGCAGGAGCAGAGGGCGACAGAACAACGGCTAAGAGGAACGTGCGCAAAAGTCATCATGGCAGCCAGGCCTATGCCAACGTAGCCAGGCAGGCCAGGAGGCCACAAACCACAAGACACCAGAAGCCTAGGAAGGTGCTGGAAGGAAAGATTGCTCCGTCTCACTACTGGCAATGCAATGGCAATTCCTGGATAACACCATGTCCAAGGAAGATGGGAACAAGGATTCTGGCAACAGAAAGTGCAAAGTTACATTTTCAGAAAAGGAGTTGGGGCTTCTAACTGAAGAATGTGTGGCCCACATGGACCAGTTCTTTGGGAAGGAATCATTTAGTGTTCCTGAGACCTGGAGGAACAAAATATGGAACAGCATCCTGGAGAAAGGCAACTGCCTTGATGTTACCCACAGGACCATACCAGAGATCAGGAAATGCTAGAATAATTTAAGATTCTGCACAGGAGAGAAGGTGGCCAGCAGGATGGCTGAAGCTCGTGACACAGGTGGTAGACTCTCCAAACATCCCCTTCCACTCCAATGGAATCACTGATTGAGGGAACACTTGAACTTGAAACTGTGGTGGGAGTGTCAGACATTGACACCTCCAATCCTGCAGGCTCCAGACAGGGTAAATCATCTTCCCTTTAATTACTTGACATAACATATTGTTTGTAATTCCTCAAGTTTAACATTTCAGCAAACAAAACTCCATTGAGATGTTTGCTGCACTTTGCAATACATCATGTAAGTTGTAGTACATCTACGTTACATGGCATACTCTGTGCTGATAAATACACTACACATATCTGCACATTATATACATGTCACATAAACATAAATCACAGTTTTTAACAATATTGTGAATATACATTAAATATTTATTTACAATAACTATATACAAATACATTTCCACAGATCACACCCAGGACATGTCAGCAACAATTGAGTCTGAATAAGCCACTGACACACACGTGAAAATGGAGGACAGCACAATTGCAACTCCTACGGCCGTTACTCCAACCCCAAATACTAGGAGGGTAAACGTGGCATCACTACCAGACTTTGAGGAAGGTGATGAGGAGCAATCCCGAATCAGGACTGCAACTACATCAGCGGGCAGGACACACAGACACAGTAGAGTCCAAAAAGCAACAGTCCATAATGATAATGTCTCAGATGACATGGCAGACAGTTCTCCTTTGTTTGGTGGCCTGGAGAAATCCATCATCTCACAACAGGGCCTGCAAGCCAAACAAATAATAGTCATCTGCAAAGCTTCTCAAGATCAATGCTGCAATTGCAGAAAGGACAAGACCATTGGTTTGCTGCCATGGAGAAGAAGCAAAGTCTGCACAGAAGCAGGCACAGACAGCACATGGCACTCTATGATGCTTTCACTAGATCAATAAATTGATTGGCAGTAGCCACCACCACTCTTGCCAGGAGGCTTTTCAATATACAAAATGACATGGGGAACTGTTGTCAAGATGTTGTACCTGGGCCCGTACAAGTAACCACAGTCCTTGAAATCATCCAGACACACAACTTGTTAGTCCCTAACATGTTGACGCCACCTGAGAGTGAAGATGGCTCCAGCATCAGTGCCACATCGGTGAAAGAAGGACGCTGTACCAGGTGGACACTCCGGGACACATCAAGAACAGACATCTCCCCTCCTCCACAGCCCAGTCCTGCTGAGAAGACAACCAACGTCAGAGGGTGTAAAAAATGAATCATGTAGACACTCAGAATTATGAGGCTACTTTGTTATTTTTCTGTTTCTATACTTTGTTGCTTTCTTAAAAAACAGTACATCCTCTGTGGATACAGTTGATGATGAAGATTTAGATTGTTGCTCCATGAATAAAAGGTGATCTTTCAGTCATGCACAAAACATTACCCTCATGTGTGTTGTCTATTTCTCAGATGTGCTCATTGTTCTTACCTTATAAATAGGTGTTGGTGATCTCTGTACGTCGAGCTCAACCCTCTGCTTTGCGTGTCCCATCCTGCTGAATTTGTAGTTTGGGGACCCCTTCCCTGTTGAGAATGTTAAAAAAAATATGTTTTAAGAGCAGACAGTGGTCCCAGGGACCACTGCCTACTCTTAGAAAATAAAACTGCAAAGTTTTGTTTTTTCTTTTTAAATGCATCCCATTTTTCTTTAAGGAAAACAGGCTGCATTTTAAAAAAAGATTGCTTTATTAAAAAGCAATCACAGACATGGTGATGGCTGCAATTCATAATGGGTCACAAATTGCGACCTACCTCATTAATATGCATGAGGTAGGTCTATTTGTGACCCACGAGGAATCGTTAATGAAATGCAAAAGAGTTTCATACATTAGGAATACCGATTTCCTACTTGCGGAAATCGATATTCCTAATGCTTGTATATCTAGCCCCTAGTTCCTAAAAACTGAATAAATGCAAAACCTATGGACCACGCTCTTGAGGATGTTAACCATCACAACTACACCTGCAGAGCCTCTGCAGGTGTTCATTGGAATCAACAAGTTTGGCGGCCCTCCCCCTTCTCTCCATCTATGACCAAGTTGATTGAAACTCTTCCTGAACAGACTGACTACTGCCTGAACATCATGCTGAAAATGCTGCCTGATATGGAGACTTCAAAACTATCAGAAACACACAGGGCCGGATAGGCCTTTTATTCCACTGGGCATTTCCCCAGTGTGATTGAGCGTTTGGAGGTTGTTTTGAATTTCCAAGGCAGCTCCTGGTGCTTTTGTCACTTTCCCCAGCCCCCTGAGTTTAATTGCAGAAGGCACAGGGAGGCTTCAAGAGTGAGCGAAAGCAAGGGATGGTGGGGAAAGGTAGGGAGAAAGAGATCAGAGACGGAAGGGGGTTCAAAGACCACTGGGGAAACAAAGGTGTAGGGGGCAAATGACTCTAGCAGTGGTGACACAAGAGATCACAAGATCCAGATATTGTCTGATATTCCAGTAGAAGAGATTGGCTCAGAGACACTGTTAGTGTCATTTATACATTGACAGTGACCCGGTACAGCCTGAGTCCATCAGGGAAGGCTTCTAAGTGGCACAAACGGTGTGGCACACTTGAGGTCTTAATCAGTTTTAATCAATGAGGCGGCCATGAAGTCATGGGCAGCCGCCAAATGTTAAGCCTCACAGTGGAACACCCAAGTTGAAAGAAGTGGTAATGTAAGGTACGTAGCCATATCATTTGGCAAACACCCCCCCCAAATAGAGGTCACCTCAATGGCGATGAGCTTTCAGAGGTTTCAGGATAGACAGTGCAATACCAGCAGAAGATTCGGAGTCGAAGGTCAGGGGTTGACTGTATGGCCATCACAGGAAACTTCGGGGCTTATTTACAAGCCCCTTGCGCCACCGGTAGGTCACTCTTTCCCATATTAAAAGTGATGCACCAGCGGCGCAAGGGGCTTATAAATAAGCCTCTTCCAATCACTATCTTGGGTGACCCATCCATGAGAGGGGACGCTGGATCATTGTGGGGAGGAAAACCTGTGCTTAGTGCTGGACTTCATTCATTCTATTGACATCAGACTATCGTCAAATAATTTTTGCAATGGCGAGTCCTACCCTGAAACTTAGGTGGCTGTTTGTGGCCTAGTGGCAGGATTGAGGTTGCACCTCTGGGATATTATATGTTCGGTGATTAATAGAGCATCTCTCTCACTTCTTGATGACAATATTTGCCCTGAGTAATCTTTTGTTGCTATCAAAGGGTGGAAGAAGGGGGGAGAGGAGGGGATTAGCCTGCTTGCTTTAATCCTTATTTAATATTTTTTTCTGGGAAGTGTGGTTTTCCCATGCTGGCTAAACCCAAGGGGCACGTACTATGTGGGAATTGTTCTAAGGAACCAGTAGGTGACCCCTTACTTACTCGCAGTAGTGACATGAGGCCTTCGAAGCACACTGACTGTGAGCCTTCATCAGGAGGAGAGTGGAAAGTGCCCTGGTTAGTATCCTCACTGAGGCCTGGGTGAGCAGTCAAGACTGGGTGACCTTTCACCTTTGCTTTGTTATTGCTCTGCTCTCCACGGGCTTGAGTAGAAAAAGAAGGCAGGGTGCAACGTGACCCACAGATCTGTGTTAGCCTTTATGGTTAGAATTGCCTTGAAGGCAATGTAGTTTGGTAGCAGTGGCTTAGCTACCAAGGCAGGGACCCCAAAAGCATGGAAAAGTGGTCCCCCATTCCCCGGATAGGTGTGGACATTCTTCCATAATTAGGGTGCAAATGGCCTCTGTAGACTGGTGCTTATGCATAGTTGTTTTTCCTCGATAAAGACGATATCCACAAATGGGTTTTTTTGGTGGGTGCTGCAGGGTTTAAGGGTAATCCATTTGTTTTGATGGGACTGTGCAGACTGGTGTGCCTCTTGCTACTGCAAATTAACAGTCCCAGAAGATCAAATTGCTTTTGACTTTGGATAGAATTTCATGCAGTTTTAATTGGGGGAGGTATGTAAGATATTACATACGCTCGCTAATTGGGCTCTGGTGCATTTTTTCACATTTTGGAATTTTGTTTTTTTGTTCTCTCTGGTAGTCTGAAGCCTGCTGACCAGGCCATGGGGAGGATGCGCTTTATCTAAAATGGTGTCATGTCAAACTCCTGTTACAATGGAACTTGCCTTACTTTGAACCTGGTCAACCACCCATTACAAGGTGGACCACTTGAATTATGTGATGCGGTGGCCATGGCGTTTTCCATATGGATATGGATTTGCCGCCCTTGCCACATAATCCACCATCTGCTGCATAACATGCAGTTTTAAATAATGTGTTTCTGGTTCAAAACTAAACCAAGCATTACTTTAAAATAAACACCACACAGACCCTCTGCAAATGTTACTAGGTCAACTTTTAGTTGCTGATTGCTGCAGTTCGTAGTAAACTAACACTAATGAGGTAAAATGCCCATGAAATATTAATGTGCTTTAAAATGAAAATATTGTGATACTACCTCCACAAAATGTTCTGCATTGTGCGGCATAATTTGCCTTTTTTTCTCGCATAATTTAGTCAAATCTGCTCATAATTTCGACCTCTATTGCAAATAGGGGCCCTTGCTTCTAGTCAGGATAAGGGGGATACACACTTTAGATAACCCCTGCTCACCCCCTTGGTAGCTTGGCACGAGCGGACTGGCTTATCATAAAGGCAATGTGTAAAGTATTTGTACTGAAAACACACAGTAATACAGTGATAACACCACAAATGGACACTGCACCAGTTTAGAAAAATTAAATATCTTTATCTAAACTCAACAAGACCAAAATGACAAAAATCCAACGTACATTTAATAAAATTGCACTTCAAAACAGTGATTTCAAGAATAAAGCTTGTAGTAAACAATTGCTCCACCTAGGGCTATTACGACGTCGTGAAAGCAATAAATCCAAAGTACGGTGCCGACCGCGAGGTGCGTGGTGTCGGGCACAGAGTCGCACGGACCCCCAAACAAACAGTACCTTGGGAAATGAAGTCTATGATGATGCATGTTGTCGTGGAGGTGAGGTGAGGCGTCGGTGCTGAGGTTGAGGCCGGCTCCCTGGCTGCCACGGGGGAGGCGAGGCATCATGTCCGCAAGGCGGCAATGTGTCGAATCCAGGACAGGGGAAGTCCGTTGCCTCGTTGGTGAGGCATCACTTCCGGTGAGGCGATGGGATGCGAAGTCGGTGAGTCAGTGGAGTCACCCTAGGCGGTTATTGGCGCCGCAATAACAGGATGCAGGCGTTGGCGATGACGGAGTCGGTGTGAGCGCTGGCGTCGGGCACGGCCGATAACTGCAGGCATCGGCAGGCATCAAAGGGCATCGGAGCTGTGGTGCAGGCCGGGTCGTGCGTCAAACACTTCACGAGCGGTGCCCCTGGCCTCATTGCAGGTTGCAGCGTTACAGCGGCATCGGAGACAGGTTTTCTTGCTTCTCTTAGGTTTCTTCCAGCTCCCAACAGCAGGAATAAACTCCAGAGGCCCAAAACTGGGATAGGCACCTCCTGGCAGGTCAGAATTCTCAGCAAGAGAGTTCAGGGGAGCTGGAGGTGAAGTCTTTGTGTCCCTGAGACTTCAGAAACGGAGGCCAGTACACACAGGCCCTTGGAGATTCTTTTTCAAGCATGTTCACAGCAAAGTTCCAGTCTTTGTCCTTTCCTTGGCAGAAGCAGAAACTGCAGGCCAACCTCACACATCAAAGGGGCAGTGCTCCTCCTCACAGCTCTTCAGCTCTTCTCCTTGGCAAAGGTTCCTCTTGAGTCCAGAAGTGATCTAAAGTTCTGGGGTTTAAGGTCTACTACTTACACCCCATGTTGTCTTTGTTATCTTTGTGCAAGGGTCTCTGAGCCCAGTCCAAATCAGTTCTGTCCTCACTGGTGCAGTCTGACCACAGGGGGTGGAGACAGCATTGTGCAAGGGAGAGAGGCACTATTCAGGTGCACGGAAATCTCCTCCCACTATTCTAAAAGCAGCCAAGCCCCATTCAGCTCTGCTCTGAGTCATCGAGGAAGGGCCAGGCACACATCAACCTCCCCCCAGTATCTGTCTACAGTGAATGCACATCCCCAGCCCCTGTCACTCCAAAACCAGAAAGTCAATCCACAAACAGGCAGAGGCACACAGAATGGTTAAACAAGAAAATGCCTAATTTCTAAAAGTGGCATTTTCAAACACACAATTTAAAAACCATCTTTACTAAAAGATGTGTTCTTAAATTCTGAGTTCAGAGAGCCTAAACTTTATTTCTATATCTTGTCCCAATGGGAAGTTATACTTGTAAGATGTTACAAAGTATATCCTATTCTATCCTATGGGGCAGATAGCCTTTCAATAGTGAAAAACAAAATTGGCAGCATTTCACTATCAGCACATGTCACACACACCAGTACATGACCTACCTTTCACATCCAATGCACCCTGCCCACAGGGGTACTTTGGGCCTACCATAGGGGTGGCTCACATGTAATAAAAGGGAAGGTTAGGGCCTGGCAAGTGGGTGCACTTGCCAAGTCGTCATGGCAGTACCAAACTGCGCACAGACACTGCAGTGGCAGGTCTGAGATATCTTTTCAGGGCTACTCCTGTGGGTAGCACAATCAGTGCTGCAAGTCCACTAGTAGCATTTGATTTACATGCCCTGGAACACTTGGTGCACTTTACTAGGGACTTACCAGTAAATCAAATGTGCCAATCATGGAGAACCAATTTACACAGGAAGAACTTGCATTTTGACACTGATCAGCAGTGGCAAAGTGCCCGAAGCATCTCAGCCAGCAAAAACGAGTGCAGCACAGCATAAAAAATACAGGAGGTAGAGGCAAAAAAGTCAGTGGAAACCACGCCAAAGATGTCAAGTCTAACAAGAGTTTAATTTTTTCTACATTCATTAGGTTACTCATAGATGTAATGTGTTTGAAGTGAAGTATTTTCCCTACTCTTGCTTAGGCTGCAGTAGGAATTGTAAAATGAATGTCTTCACAGTGTAGCATTTCCCTACTGTTGTTCTGTTTGGAGAGGGAATATCAAATTTCACCCCTTCGAAATCCAACACTTTCCCTACTGTTGCAAAGACTGGAATGGTAACAGTAAATTCTTCTTCTCCAAAGTCCAACACTTTCCTCACTGTTGCACTGACTGCAGTGGAAATAATACATTTAATCCCTCTGAAATCCAACACTTTCCCTACTGTTGCACAGACTGGAGTGGGAATAGTACATTTCACCTCTCCAAACTCCAACACTTTCCCTACTATTGTACTTTTCAGAGTGGGGATAGTGAATTTCACCCCTCCGAAATCCAACACTTTCCCTACAGTTGCACAGACTGGAGCTGGAATAGTACATTTTACCCCTCCGAAGTCCAACACTTTCCCTACTATTGTGCTTTTCAGAGTGGGGATAGTGAATTTCACTCCTCCGAAATCCAACACTTTCCCTACAGTTGCACAGACTGGAGCAGGAATAGTACATTTTACCCCTCCAAAGTCCAACACTTTCCCTACTATTGCACTGTTTAGAGAGGGAATAGTAAATTTTACCCCTCCTAAACGCAATGCGTCCCCTACTGTTGCTTAGACTTGAGTAGGAATAGTACATTTCATCCCTCTGAAGTCCAAATCTTTCCCTATTATTGTGGTGACAGTAGTAGGAATAGTAAATCTAACCCCTATGAAGTCTAACAATTCTCTGCTGTTACATAAACTAGAGTAGGAATAGTATATTTCATATTCTGAGATGATAAAAGTTTTCATATTATTGGTTGAATAGATTTTATACATTGTTTAATTGTTTTTGTCATTTATGCAATTTGATTTGATTTTTACATTTATTTTAATATTTATATTTTTTGTAAATTTGTTTTGGGTTTTATATTTTTTTATATTTTATTTATTGTCTACACATTAAAAAGAAAAACACTGGCTGACGCGTTTTAGCATTTGCCTTCAACTGGGCCATAGAGTCCCCATGCCTAGACATTGTTTTTAAAGTGCCCTCAACCAAGTCTGTCATTGCTCTCTACATTAAAAAACAGCTAAAGTGTGTTGCAGTGTCTTTGAAACGTGTCACATTTGAGTTGCCACTTCTTAAAAAGATGGTGAACATAATATTGCAATTCGTCCTTTCTCAATTTTGCAATTCCCAGTAGCCATTAATAGAATAATTGTAAAGTACATTATCCAATAAAAAGGAGTACGTTTTGCTCAAAACAGGCAATATGGCAGTTTCATAATGGCTGACATTTCTAAAGATTACTACGAGCTGTAAAATCAATATTATACAGAAATATACTCAATTTTTTTACAAGAATTCACAGAGGGTCTTATATCGTAAGTGTAAAGTGTACATAGCTGGACACATGCTGTACCAAATTAGGTAGAAACAAAATATGGTACTTACCCATCTCTATGTAAACTATCAAACAAACTAGCACACTCATTGGATGTTGTCATCAGTGATGTCATCAATTATGTCATTTGCGATGTCATCAGTGATGTCATAAATGACGTCGTAGAACATGTCATAAGTGATGTAATATGTGAGTTCATAAGCAGTGCATGGCTGAGACACAAGTTATAGTAAGCTCTCCTAACTATAGCTGGTGGATTTCTGGGTTTTTTTTAAGTTCAAAACATTATTGTTGTTGCTGACATATTCACCTAACTATAACGTTACTTTAACCTTTGGTTTTTAAAGAGAATTTCTAAAAAAAAAATTAAAAAGAAAACAGATCTTTTTATCACACCTAACTATAAAGTTACTTTAACCTTTGGTTTTGTCAGTGAATTTCTAGGTTTTTTTTTAACATAAAGTAATATTTAATCACCATACATAAATGCAACCCCCCCCACCCGTCGTGCATGGCCTTTGGTTGTGTGCAGCGGAGGATTGGCTGCAAGGCTCGGCACTGTGGCCAGGCCCTCAACCGTACACATGCATGCAACTCCACGCTGTATACGCCTTCGGCCGTGTGCAGAGGGGGTTGGCCACAAAGCCTGGCTGCAGTTGGCCCTGTGGCCAACCTCCGTAAAGCCAGCCAACCCCACACTGTGCAGGATCTTCGGATGTGCATGGCGAGGGTTGGCCTCAGGGCCTAGCATGCGGCCGACCCCCTGCATGTACCCAACTCTACATTGTGCACAGCCTTTGGCCGTACATGGTGGAGGGATTGACCACAAGGCCTGGCCTGCAGACTGGTCATGTGGCCAACCACACACTGCACACAGCCTTTGGCCATGTGCGGTTGGCCATAGGGCCTGGCCATGGGGATCCCAGCCCTTTATTATTAAAGGAAAGTGGATGCGTAGCCCCTTTCACAAGCCTCTTTGGCTCTGGGGACCCCATCCCCAGGGTCATACATATAAGTCAAAAGGGGAGAGGGGCACACGCTCCCCCTCCCCGAGCCTCCTTGGGTCCTGGGGATCCCATCCTCAGGGATGTACACATATGATAAAAGGGAGGGGAGCTGTGTGGCCCCCCTCTTCTAATCTTGTAAGGCCCTGGGGACTCCATCCCTCAGGGCCATTTGTTTTTTAAATTAGTGCTCCTTTGAGAGTCTCTTGACACTCTCACAGAACCAACCGTCCAGCTATACAATTAATTTTTGGCCCTTAATTTCTCAAAAACTACTGAACAGATTTACACCAAATCAAAAAGCACACTCTGCAGACCCAGATCTAGCTTCCTGCCAAATTTGGTGCAATTCCCTAAAGCAATTTTCACTGTTGGTTACACTATACATATTCAAATATATATATATATACATATATATGTTTTTTTTACCAACAAACAGTCCGGAGGAGTGCGCTCTTTGCATAGTGGGTGCCGGAGTCGAGGGTGGACTACCCCTCATTTACTTGTAAGCTCACAAAAAAATCCACACTGGAAATCACCGCACTCCAAGAGAATCAGTAAAGATGTTTAAGTATGTATTGCAAACGTGCAATTATTCATCATCAACCACCACCAACGCGTTTCAACCCACACGGGTCTTGCTCATGGTAATTATATATATATATATATGTCCGTGTGGCCTACAATATATAGGGAGTACCAAACTTCAAGCACACAAAGGATACTCCAACACATGCGAGCTATAGCGAATCAGGATAACACATATCCAGTAGCGCGTCATTTTAAAGATCACCACAATTCCAACAATCAAGATCTTAGGTATTACCTCATTGATGCAGTTCCACCTAGCAGAAGAGGGGGTAATAGGGAAACCAAGTTCAGAAAATTGAAAACACTGTGGAGGCGCACCCAATACCATTCGGTCGGGAAAAAAGCCATGCGAAAGCCTGTTTCCCGACCGAACCGTACGCGGGTCCGTCCGAGCGAGTACGATGCGAGTCGCCGACCGACTCGTCCGGGCGTCCCGACAGCTCCGACCGACTCGCTCGGACTCGAACCGCTCCGACCGACTCGCTCGGACCCGATTCGCACCGCGCAATGGAGACGTTTCCCGGCCGGGTAAGTACGATGCGCGCCGCGAGCAGTCCGACCGAGCCGCGCACTCCGGCTCGTAAGAGCTGTCGGAGCCGTACTTTGGGGGTCCGTGTCGGACCCCCTGTACGCGTACCCGTGCGAGGCGCACACAGGGGGACCCAAGGGTCCCCCTACCTGTGCGTGTACGCCGCGGAGCGCTCGCGGCGTACTCGCTGTAGGGGGCGCCCTTGTCCGCCTCGCACCCATTGAGGCAATGGGAGCCCGCGTACGCGTTGTACGACCGGCTCCCATTGAGTTCAATGGGAGTCCGACCGACTCGTGTCCGATAACATACGGCCGCATCGTACTCGTTCGGTCGGACTGCACGGGTCCGATTCGGTCGGAAATCTCTCCGGGTCCGGCTCGGTCGGAGAAATTTCCGGCCCGAATCGGAATCGACCCCTGTATATCTTAGAGCTTGACTCCAAACATCCAGGGGGACTTAACACATCGGAGGAGTTGTACACATGCCTCTAATATTCAATATAAATTTGATAAATCAATTGGAGCATAGAATGACAGAGGGAACTCCAGTTTTAGAGTCTTTGGTAACTGTAATGATCCTAAATATGGGAGTAGGGAGGAACACCTACATACAAAGGTAATAATCTAAAGATGGGAGTGAATGAGAACAAAACAAAGCTAAGCCCCTGCACCCACGATAACTGCTTTTAATATAATATAATTTAATATAATACATTGCAAACTGTAAAGATATACAATGATGGCGGACAATAGGTATTTAAACCTATATTCAGTCACGTGTAATTGAATGAGCGAGCTGCCAAAACGGAATACATAAATATAAGAAAAAATATTTCAAACTAAAAAACAAAACAAAAAAATAGTGATAAGAAAAGGAACAGTAACAGCTATTATTGTAGGATTTATTCAGCAATAGTAGAATAAATTGTTTTAAACCTTTACACATTGCACTTTTGCACTTTGACACTAAACGAGAGGGTGATAAGTTGAGAGGTAGTAGTATGTAATAAAAAAAAATTTGCTACGTATATTTGCACTTTAGGTGGTCATTTTGCACATGTACAGTTAACCGGCCGAATTACAGGAATAGTGTAAATCATGGATACTGAAATTGAAATTTGTGGGAGTTAAGACATCTAGGGAATTATCGTATTTTACAGATACACCGAGAAATATTATATGAATGATGTCTTTATCTTTGAGCTGACTTACAGCAAACAAATTGTGAACATTCATATGTTACAGATATTTTTAACAACATGCTCATGCTTTTAGAATTTTACAATATCACTGCTAAAAATGAATTACCAATGTTCTAAGGTTTCTTCTATGTCTATGACTGCGTACTGTCTGCACGTTGCACTTTGCACTTGTCACTTTAAAAAGAACGAGCTGGAGCTGCCGCGCTTGTCATGTGATCAAGGCTCGCAAGAGCCGAAACGCGTAATGGCAGCATCTGAATAAATAACTTCATGCACTGATTTGGTGGTCCGTGCCCGTTTGTAGGAGGAATCCTGAGTGAATAACGGAATCAAGGATATATATATGTATATATATTTATATAAATACAAACACACATATATATATAGGTTCATGTGTTTATAGAAGTATATATTTAGATATAGTATTCATTATTAGTGGAATATATTTAATTTACATTATATCACATTTGTATATTAAAATATTTAACATTTACTATTATTATAAACTCTTTTTATATTAGAAAATCGATATTTTTGTCTATTTTTTGTCGATATTAGTGTCAATTATATTTTGTTTTGAAAATTTTTGTACTAACCATTATAAGTATAGGGATGGGAGATTTTGGTAAACAATATTTTTGACACGATATTTGTGTCAAACAATATTGTTTTCTTCGATATTGTGTTAGTGATCCTCCATTTGTCTGTTCAACTGTCATTCACGTTGTGCTTCCGCCTCCTACAGTATGTGTCAGCGGCTATGGCAATTTCAGCCATTGGCACACTTCCCTGTAAGTAACAGTATTTTTGCTGATCATATATACACATCCGCCTGCTTTACTTTGCCAATGCTGTACATTTCCAATTTTATCATTTTTTTTTTTTAAAGTTAACCATTGTGTGTTAAATTATGTCTTCAAGTTACAGTCATTTGAAGCTGTTAGAAATGATTATCTTTTGTGTGGTATTCCCCTAGATTTTTGCCATCTTTAGCAGAATACGTTATTTTTGGCAGTGGGACTCTACTCCTGCCAACCAGTGGTAAAGTGTGTGTGCTCGTTCCTTTAAACATGGTAAATTTGCATTCCAGCTATGTGGCTCATTTAATTTACTTATAAGTCCCTATTTTATATGGTACTACCTGTACCAAAGGCCTGTAAATAAAATGCTGCTAGTGGACTGCAGCACTTGTTGCGCCACCCAACAAAGTAGCTCCGTAAAGCATGTCTGGCCTGCCATTGCTGCCTGCCTTGCAGTTTTAAACTGCCATTTCGACTTGGTCAAATAACCCCTTTGCCAAGCATAAGCTTTCCTTTTTAATTCTCGTAAGTTACCCCTTCGTTTGGCCCTAATGGCTCATAGGTCTAGTGCAGAGCATTTAAAAGATAGAACATGAAGGTGTGATCGGAGTAATTTTGGTAATTCCGCGTTACACTTTGACGCAGAAGTACTGATAATAACGTGATTATTCCTCCTCACATAATTAAGAGTAATTTGGGGAGAACAATCCTAACATGAGAGTACAAGTAGCGAGTGTGAGCGGCTGCTCTGACTCGCTATTCATGTCCTGCTGCCTTTCGAGCTCTTTCTTAGCGCAAAATGCATCCTTGCAAAATAGCACTAAATGCCGGGAGTAAACTGGGGGAAAATCCTACCCCAAGAGCACCTTTAGCACTATTTAGTAGTGCAAATACATTCTTGTGCCCATTTTGTACAAAAAAAAGGGAATTTTGCATTTAGAAATAGAGTTAAATACTGAATTATTCTTATAGTGTAATTATGGGTAATCACACAGGATTCTTAAGTAATTCCTCGTGATTACGTTACACTGAATCCTGCAAGTTATGCCCACCTCCAGTTTAATCTGCTGCATTGTATGCATAATAGAACATTTACTCTCGCTGCCGCTTTGTGTCAAGGGTTTTTGGCTCAGCATCATCAATTAATGGTATGCAACATTTCAACAAGGGACTTAATAATAAAAGCGCTGAGTAATGTTTTGATCTAAAGGCACATTCACTTTAAACGTGACAGAGCAAGACAAGCATCTCTCAAAAATATTCAAAAACTCCAGACAACTTTCGACAGCTCTGAGGCTTGTAAGGGTGCTGTGTGAGTAATGAAACCCACATGATGCCAGATGGGGAAAAAATACGTAAAGAAAAGCAGCAAAGAAGACATCGTATTAAATTTGAATGCCTGTGACCTGGGCAACCAGCGAATTGCATCTTCCGTGATTCATGCACTTGGCGCAGCATTTTTATTCCCCTTCTCATTTTTTTCGCTCGAATTTGGCGCCCACCTATCTTGGCGCCCTGGGCAACCGCCTGCTTCGCCTTCGTTGATGGCCTGATGCTGTTCGGGGTCTTTGCGACTATTGACGCCATGTGCTACAGAGACAGGCCTGGAAGAACATTTTAAGACGTGAGTGATAAACTGGCACCCAAGGTAGAAAGGTGATGGATGGAACCCGGGTGAGTTTGGGTGTGCGAGAGGAACTGCGGTGAGGAGGAGGAAACCTGGTCCTGAAGTGAGATGCAGGAACCACGGGAGCAGGGGCGTAGATATCTGTGGTGGACCCGGTGCAGTTTCACCGGCGCCAGTGAGATGGGGCCCAGGCTGCCCTGCGTCAGTTACAGTTTAACAGGCCAAAAGCGGAGATTCTTGAGACAGAGGGAAGAGTGACAGGTGCAAAGTAGTCATTCAGATGGGTTTAGTGAGAGGAGGAATGAAAGAAAGATATTAATAAAGTGATACAGAAGAAAAAAAGAGGAGATTGTCTGGATCAAGCGCCGAATGGAAACAGCAGAGGAGCACTGCATGGAGAAGAGGATGTGGCGTTCTGGCCAGAACTGCCGTTGGAACTGTGGAACCAGATTCGAGTCTCGGCGTCGGCTCAACATCCAGTCATTCTGGGCAAATCACTTAGGGGTATATTCACAAGAACGTGTGATAATTACCACAAGAGTAGCGCAACGCAACTTTCAGCATCGCAGCCTATTGCGGGAAAATAACCCCGTGACAACGTGGAATTCACAACACGGCGGTAGCATGCGATAGTTGGCCGACACTGCGGCCAATGCTCGCGATACAACCACCTCGACGGAGATAAAAACACAAACCACAACGCGAAAAAAGCTGCGATGGGCCAAAGCGTGATAAGAAAACAGTGACAACCAGCGCGAGGGCAGCAATACTCACGCGCAATGCGGGAAAAAGCACAAGAACAGCATACGGAAAATGCCACAGAACAAAATACATCAACAGCCGAGTACCACGGATGCACCCTGGCCAACTGCAGAGGACAACATGCACACCACAACATCCACGCACCGTGGAAGAACAGAACCTACAGGCACACCTCATGAAAGAGACCAGTGGCAGACAAATCAGAGCCGCAGGAGCGACACACCCACTGTGCAGCATACGCACATAAGCAGAAGTGCACCCGGACAGTGACAACATCCTGGTACAAACAGCAACACCTCCACAACTGAACACAGGACACAACTGGTTCGGAAAATGTGCACAACATGGCAAATCACATCTGAAACCCCAGGGACATGTAACATGACAATGTACAATCCCAACCTGTGACCTGCAAATATGTTTTATTCACACATGTAGTGCAATTGGACATCTACTACTGGCCCATGAATGCCATGGACGGTCACAATGTGACGTGCTCATGAGAAGTAAGTGGCAATGATGGAGTCCCTACGGGCCAATCCTGCCGCAGCTGCAGTGGGATGTGGGCCACCTGCCCCATCACCACCATCATCATCCGGTACCTCTGGAACTGGGATCCATGGGGCCCTGGTGCGAACACAGATGTTGTGCAACACACAACATGCAACGATCATCTTGCACACGACGTCAGGGCTGTACAGGAGCTTCCCACCAGTGCCGTCCAGGCACCTGAAACGTGACTTCAACACGCCAAATGTGCGTTCAACGATGCCCCTGGTGCGTATGTGGGCTGCATTGTACTGCCTCTGGGCGGGTGTGTTCGGGTCTCGGAGGGGTGTCATCATCCAAGGGCAGAGTGCATATCCTTGATCACCTGTGACAGTGCAGGGAGAAAAGAGTCAATACTTGGTTCGGCAGGATGTGATGGCAGGCCCACCAATTCAGTGACACATGTGCTGGCTGTGTGTGGGGTGAGTGTAAGCCAGCCCTCAGGGAGTAGCTTGTGCTGGCAACTACACCAACAGTCATCAGGCACACAGACATGCAATGTCAGAACTACAAGGGGGGATGACTCGAGTCGCACAGGGCTAGTCGCCCCGGATGCACAGCGGCCGATACGGGCCCTCCACCACAGGACGCTGACCTGCGGGAGACTGGGGTAGGGTCATGAGGGCAGAGCAGTGCCTAACATGTGTCATGGCTGCATTCCGCATCTCCACACGTTCAGCTGTTGTGTGGCTGTGGTGCCATGTGGAGTCTGTATTGGGTGCAGGGGTAGCCCAGGATGACCATGGAGTGGTGTAGTCGTGTCTGGTAGGTGGTCGTGTAGTTTGACACGTCGGATGTGGTTAGGTCATGTGTGCATCCCCACAGTTGTGCTTTGTGCGTTGGTGGCTGTGGGATGTGTGGTGTGTTGATTTGGTACTTACCAACGAGCAGTCCCGTTCCATATGTGCCATCCTGGAAGCGCTAGTTGATGATGGACTGTCGGAAGATGAAGGAATCATGCACACTGCCTGGGTAGTTGGTGACGACATTGGTGAACATTCCCCGGTGGTCCACTATTGCCTGCACATTGATGTAATGCGTGTGCTTCCTGTTGCGGTAGTGGTGTGCAGTATCCGCAGGGGGCACAAGTGGGACATGTGTGCAGTCGATTACCCCCAACACGGCCGGGAATCCGGCTATGGCGTAGAAGCCTTGCTTAGTCTCCAGCTGTTCCTGCGCAGTGTTGGGGAAGTGAAGGTACTGGGGTATGAAGCTGATGATGGCATCCAGGACAGGTGTGATGAACTTTGATAGGGCTGGCTGTGAGACCCCTCCGACTCTGGCAGTTGTTGGTTGGAAGGGCCCAGAGGCCAACAGGTGCAGCACCAGCAGCTTTGTCTGCGGAGGGATGTTTGTTCTCCGCTGTGTTGGGACCGTCAGCCTGTGGGCGATGTGGGTCAGGATGCTGAGGATGGTTGTCCTTTTGAGCCTGTAGTGGGCAATGACTTCCGCAGCCGTTAGGTTAGGTGTGTTAGAGTGGTGCGTTTTCGGTAGGTCTGCTGTCTTACTCTACGCTGCCTCTGTGGTGGTCCGGGGGGGGGGGGGGCGGGTCCGGGTCCTGGGGGTGGTGGCGGTCCTGGGGGTCGTGGTGGTGGGTGTTGTGGCCCTGTTGGGGCTCCGAGCTGCATGTAGAGTAGCTCCATGGCGTCGTTTGTTCTTCGGGTATGGCTGTGTGCGGGACTCCGTTGCCTACTGCAGGTAGACGTCCGTCTTTACACCTGCTGGAGGCAGGTGTTAAATACCTGCGGCTACCGCGCCTTATCGCCTGTTTTGTGTTCTTATCGCAGATGTGGCTAGTCATTGTGAATGTTGGGGTGTGATATTGTCTCGACTTTTGGCACGGGAACGCCCACTCTGCATCTCATTAGCGATATTTGCGGGGGTCCTCTGTGGCGATGTTTTTTGCGGCTGCTATCACGGGTAAACTGGTGCTGTGGGCTGTCAACACCGGCTTGTGAATGGGGAGGTAAATTTATCACGACTTTGGCTGCGATAAAGTGCCGTTAATTCGGCGATAGCTCCTTGTGAATATGCCCCTTAATTTCTCCGCAAACCACTTAATCCCACATGCCTAAAAACATTTAAAAAATGTAATGTGACCTTGTGTAAAACCAGTGCTCATGTAAAGAGCTCAAATGCTTTCGGTAAAGTTAATGCCATACAATGCCCCCCCCCCCCAAAAAAAAAAAATTTGAGAGGGGGGAGGGAAAAGTGGAGACATACAGGTGGCGCGTGAGAGCTGAAAGTAGAGAGATACAAAGGAATTGAGAGGAAGATAGAGGGGGACTATACAAGGAAGGGTTCAGAGGTACAGCTAGCGCTGGGGAAATTGAAGGGCTAGAGAGTGAACAGGGCACGAGGGATGTAGGGAAGAGAAGGGGGAGGGGGAAAGAGTGGAAGATGAAAGGTAAAGTGAGGGAGAGGCAGGGGATATTCAGGGAGTATTTAAGGGTTACGAGAGAGTAAACAGATGCAGCAGGGTAAGAGCATAGCTTTCATTAGTGTAGCAGGTGCAGCAGCGCCGATTTCCAGAGGCACTGAGGGTCAATTGCACCAAAAGGTCTGCTGTTTTTTACTACCTGTCCACTTAGGTAGGGTGGCCACTTTCTTTCCTGGCATTAGGGCCTTTGGTAACGTTGCTATGCCACAGCTCTGGAGCAATGAAACGAATAGGAATATGAGAGGTGGGGGGGAAGGAAAAGGAACTAGAGAAAGAAGTAGGGACCACTGGAAGTAGGGAAAGAAACAGCGACCTCTAGGATAACGGAAAGAAGCAGGGACCTAAGGAGAGAGTCACTAGGAGAGAGGAAAGAAGAACTGATCTTCAGGACAAATGGAAAGAAGCAGGTAGCAAGATAATGGAAAGAAGCAGGGACCTGAAGGAGAAGGGACGGAAACAGAGGCTTATGGACATAAGGGAAAGAAGCAGGGGCAACTGGGAGAAGGGAAAGAAGCAGTGGTCTTGAGGACAAATGGAAAGAAGCAGGGAGAAGGGAAAGAAGTAGGGTAAGTAGCAGAGACCTAGGGGGAGAAGGGAAAGAAACATGGGCAAATGGGAGAAGGGAAAGAAGCAGAGATCTTTGGGACAAATGGAAAGAAGCAGGGACCAGAAGGAGAAGGGAAAGAAGCGTAGGCCTATGGGGAGAAGGAAAAGAAGCAGGGGCAACTGGTAGAAGGGAACGAAGCAGTGATCTTTAGGACAAATGGAAAGAAGCAAGGAGAAGGGAAAGAAGCCGGGGACTAAGGGGAGAAGAGCAAGTAGCAGAGACCTAGGAGAGAATGGAAAGAAGCTGGGGCGACTGCAAGAACTGAAAAGTAGTGCCTTTAGGGCAAATGGAAAGAAGCTGGCACCACAGGAATTAGGGAAAGAAGATGTGATAAGAGAAAGAAGCATGGACTCAAGTGATTAGGGAAAGATGCAGAGACCACTAAGAGAAGGAAACACAACAGTAACCTGTAGGATAAGGCAGAGAAGCAGAGAACTAAGGGAGAAGGCAAAGAAGCAGGGCCCATCAGGTGAAGGGTAAAAACAGTGATCTGTAGGAAACACGGAAAGACACAGGGACCTAAGCATGAGTCTCAGGGAGAAGAGAAGGAAGGGGGCTGCGTGGAGAAGGCAAAAAAAAAAAACTCAGAGCAAAGGAAAGAAGCAGGGATGGGCAGAAACGCTGACCTCTGGAGGGTGGAAAGAAGCAGGAACCTCTGGTACAAGTCTGAGGGAAAAGGGAAGAGCGCAAACTTCTACCATGATACAACAGGTGTCGGCAGTAGTGGGAACCTGTGTCGGCCTGCTGAGACAGTTGCGGAAACTGGCCCCTCTTCTCACCTTCTCCACACTCAGACGGCCGGTCTCAGCAATGATACTGTCGCGTCTGGACTATGGTAACTCCCTGTATATCGGCCTCCCGCAAAAACTGTTGACCAGACTACAGGTTGCTATGAATGACGCGGCTAGATTAATTTTCAGAATGCCGAGACGAGCACACGCCACTTCTCTGCTACATGAGCTACATTGGCTCCCGGTCAGGCAGAGAATTAAGTTTAAAGGTCTCTGCATTGCTCATAAAACCATGTATGGTCAAGCCCCAAGTTATATCAAAGACCGTCTAGCTAACTACGTCCCTAGTAGGGTGCTCCGGTCAGCAGAGGCCTGCCTATTGGTCTGCCCCCGTTTCAGCCTGTCTTCCGTAGGAGGAAGAGCCTTCTCAACATCAATCCCTCAGCTTTGGAATAATCTCCCGGTAAATCTACGCAAGGAAGTGAACCTCTTCCCCTTTAGAAAGAAGCTGAAGACAGTACTTTTCTTAGAAGCCTGGGGCATCATTTAACATCTGCTACTCCTCTACTAACATGAATAGGTGCCCCCTCTGGTAGCGCTTAGAGACCTGCTGGTGATAATGCGCTTGATAAATATAAATTAAATTACATTACATTACCGGGGAAACCAGGGTCGGGTGCAAGACCCTGCGCAGGTCTGAGAGAAAAGCAGGAACCGGCAAAGAAAAGTGAGAACCAGGACCCACTGGAAGGATGGCACGAAACAGGAAACTAGCGCACAAGGGCGAGAAGCAGCATCTTCAGAGAGAAGATGCTGAAACAGGTGACTTCTGAGCAGGGCTGAGGACGGGTTGGGACGAAAAACCTCAGAGAGAAGAAAAAGCAAGGACCTGGGGACAGCGGCTAGAAGCAGTGACCACCGGCGCTAGGGGGAGAAGCGGGGCACTCAGAGAGAAGTAAGAGGCAGGAACATCAGGCATAGCTATGAAAAGCAGGAGCCCGAGGGCGAACCAAGGGGAAAGGCAGACACCCATGGGACAGGGCATGACTGGCACCGCAGGGGCATGGTGGGAGGCGGGAACCTCAGGGACAGCGTGAGAAGCACGGGAAGTGGGGGGCATGGCTGTTGTGCACCCAATGTAAATGAGCTTCAGGCAAGGGTAGACGTTCCACCTGTTCTGTAAATAGCCCTCCTCTTCCCTGACGCCAACTCTCCGTTCAGCCTTCCCCCCACACACTCCGTCCCCCGGTGTGCAGCGCCCCCGGAGCACCCCCGCAGCCCGCGTCTCCCGCTCTGAAGTGTGAGAAGCCTCCGGCAGGGGGCGGCCAGGAGAGGGCAGCTCTCCCTCACACACACGCCGCCTCCTCAGACACGCTCCCACTCCCTGCTCCAGCAGGCTGGCTGCGCTCAGAGCCGGGAGCTGCCGCTGCCATCAGGGGGATTCTGCGAGCAGCACCCGAGCCTCCTCCCCGGGACTGACCCAAGGGCTCTGCCGGTAACTAGGGACGTCGGGAGAGACCCCCGGAGCACCACTTCCCTCGGGCTTCCCCCCGCCGACGGAAAGTTAAAGTGCGGGGAGCGGAATTTGGGGAGAAGTGCAGGTGGAGAAGGTAAGAGGGGCACCGCTCGCGCTCTGTGCATGAAGCCAGCCTCAGAGTCTGCAGCAAGTTTGGGGGCGATAGGGCAGCTGGGCAGTGCAATCCGCGGCGTTGGGGATTCATATCAAGTGCTGGCTGAGAAGAGTGGGGTGAGATGGTGTTTACTGCGGTCGACTATGGATACATTGGTACAGGACTGACAAGTATCTTATGTCACATTATAATTGTGCGAATAGCGCCTATCCCGCACTGGCGGCAGCTCGGCGCTTTCATTTGTTCCTTGTTTGCACGCATGCCTATTCAGTCAATCGATAGCTGGCTGTAACAAGTGGGTCAGACCCTTGGGGTGTCATCGGAACACTTTCAAGTAATCAACTCGGCTTACTAGTGGGTTTGGGGATGAGGGGGTGATGCTGGGGGAAGAAATATCGAGTTTTATAGCCGTGTAGCGTTGTTTGTGTTGTTGTATTTTGTGTTTCTTCAATGTCCCATAGCGCTCTGAAGTGTCACTAAGGCGCGTAGGCACCATATTCGTCTTCTGAGACTTCCTAACCAGCACCACGAGCACGTCATAAATACCCAGTGTATAAATCATGAATTATATGTATGACTGTAAAGTACTTCCATAAAGACATAAACAGAAGGCGCCTTTGAAATATTAGGGCTGTCTAAGAGGAACTGTAAAAACTTATGAGGGAGAACTTCTCTGCGTGTTAGGCGTGGTGGACAGGCCCTGATATATGCCAGTTACACGAGTGAATGAATGTGTGAATGAACAGGTGAGATGAGGGCGAGTTGAGTGGGTAAATCAATGATGATTTTGGATGAATGGGTAGGGAAGATCAATGAGAGCTCTTGCATAAAAAGCGCCTCAGGTACATGACCATCAGTCACCTGTAGGCGCTTCCTGGCTAAAGATTGTGGGGGCGCTGCAGCCAGGATTGAACAGGAGTGAATCCTGGCTGCATGCGCCGCCAGCATGGAGGGCCGCCGGACCGGAGTCAGCGAGTGTGTTCTCTGAAGGGGGCTTTGCGGCTTGAATGGGCACGCACTTGCAGGGCACAGTGCCAGTGCATGGCTCTGCCCTAGGCTGCTGACCCGTCTCCCCAGGGAGTTAACAGGATGGTGAGGGATGCCCTTTCAGGCGTCTGCGCGGGGGCACGGGGATTCGCTGGGCATGGGTTAGTGCTGGCTTCTCTAGGAGTGAAGCCCGGGGTGTTTGAAAGACCTCTTGCTGCGGGGCCGGGCGGCATTGGGAGTGTGGGTATACGAGGCAGCCAAGGGGTGATTCCTGCGACCCGATATCTGTCTGCAAGTGACAAGGGCGCCTTTGCACGCTGGCCAGGCTTTAGCAAATACGAGCTTGCTCCCGGGTTGTTGGCTCCCCTAGCACATCAGCTTTTAGACTGGGCGAGTTGCCTTTCACCTCTTGCATATTCATTTGTGGTGCGTGTGTGATGGTTAGGGCGCCTTGAGGGCATATTTTTCACTGTTGACCAACACTGCCCCGCTTGTGATTGAATTTGTCACGTGTTTTAGGGTGGACAGGACTCCGTGCTGGGAGTGAGACCCCATCCGCAGTCACCGGGACCTGCCCTAGTCCACTTTTGGTCAATAATTGATTCACGATCGATCCAGTGAACGGCTTGGGCTGGGAGATCCGCAGGTGTGAGACACCCGTTGCACCGACAGGGTGTGCACCCAGTGGCGTATCATTAGCCCCGTAGCTCCCGCGGTGCGTGGGGGCTCGAGCTCCAGGGGGCCCCCTCCGACACTGTGCTCGAGTGGCGGGGCCCTGGCATGAGAGTTCCTGACTGGTTTCGGAGCGTGGGGGCCCCCTCAAGTTTTGTCACTGGCGGGTTCACGTCTTCGCCTCAGCGCCTGGCGATTCCCGCCAGAAGTACAGCTCTCGGTGTGCCAGGGCTGCCCTGGAATGTCCTACCCACCATGCCAGTCGATTTCCATTACAGTGCCGCACACAAGAGCTTCACACTGTCCCAACGCACGTGCCTGTGGAGGTCAGGCGGTGTGCCACGGTGCAGTACCCCGCCGCTGAGATGGAACACTCTCCCCCAGCCCCCATCAAACTGTCCACCCTTCAACTCTTTAACTTGCTCCCTCTTCTACCTCCATTTCTCCCATCTTCATCGCTACCGCCGACCCCCACTATCCTCTTCTCGCCCACCCCTAGTCTGGCTCTTAGGACCTTCCCCATGCCTGCGGCCCTTCCAGTCCGAAGCTCACACATGGCACAGTACAGGCAGCGGGCACCCGAGAATAATCCATAATACTCGAACTCGGTTCTATTTTGCCAGTGCTTGAAATGGCCATAAGTGCAGGAACTCAGTATCACCGAGTAGGTACCTCTCCCATTAAATGTAATGAACACCTGCTAAGAAGTTTTGCTACTCCCCCTTTTAAATGAAAGACGTGCAAATCACTCAGTAGTGACAGAAGCTGCCCGTTCAAAGCGCTGCGTTTTGCACATAGCGCCTGTGATTTCTTAGTGTGTAAAGTGCCGAAGCTTCGTTCCGGAAGATAGAGGGTGGACCCTGCCTGTCAAGCATAGGACCGCCTTTGGGGGTAATTATCGAAATGCATCACACTTTGACAATAATCCATGGGGGTGGGGCGGGGGGGTGCTGGGGCGGTCTGCAGCAAGTGTCTAGCGGTGTTTCTACTTCACAGCCCGTGCTATGTGTGCCACGAAGACACCATTCCCTCGCCCCGTCTGCAGTGTGGGGTCAGCTGGCCTCAGAGCCCACCACTCGTGCGGTGCGCAAGGATCAGGCAGGCTCAATTTCTGGGCGACGTGGAGCTCACCAGTACCTATCACTCCGTACGTCTCGAGCCCCCCCCCCACCCTCTCCCTTTGCAGTGCAAGACCAACCACGTAGTAGTAATAAGAAACGCGCTCTCCTCGCGCACCACCAGCAGATGGTCCCACTCCCTGTGCAGTGTGTGCTTCACTCACACCGGTGAAACAGCTCAGCCCTCGTGCCACGTGCCATGAACAGGCTGCTTCCCTCCCTGTACAGTCTAGGCATCACTGTGGGCCAGTACTACCTCACCCCTCGGGCTGTGCGCCTCGTGGAACCCATCTCCTCCATGTGCAGCGTGCGGCTCACCACACACCGGTGAAACAGCTCAGCCCTCGTGCCACGAACAGGCTGCTTCCCTCCCTGTACAGTCTAGGCATCCCTGTGGGCCAGTACTACCTCACCCCTCGGGCTGTGCGCCTCGTGGAACCCATCTCCTCCATGTGCAGCGTGCGGCTCAACACACACCGGTGAAACAGCTCAGCCCTCGTGCCACGTGCCATGAACAGGCTGCTTCCCTCCCTGTACAGTCTAGGCATCCCTGTGGGCCAGTACTACCTCACCCCTCGGGCTGTGCGCCTCGTGGAACCCATCTCCTCCATGTGCAGTGTGCGGCTCACCACACACCGGTGAAACAGCTCAGCCCTCGTGCCACGAACAGGCTGCTTCCCTCCCTGTACAGTCTAGGCATCCCTGTGGGCCAGTACTACCTCACCCCTCGGGCTGTGCGCCTCGTGGAACCCATCTCCTCCATGTGCAGCGTGCGGCTCACCACACACCGGTGAAACAGCTCAGCCCTCGTGCCACGTGCCATGAACAGGCTGCTTTCCTCCCTGTACAGTCTAGGCATCCCTGTGGGCCAGTACTACCTCACCCCTCGGGCTGTGCGCCTCGTGGAACCCATCTCCTCCATGTGCAGTGTGCGGCTCACCACACACCGGTGAAACAGCTCAGCCCTCGTGCCACGTGCCATGAACAGGCTGCTTTCCTCCCTGTACAGTCTAGGCATCCCTGTGGGCCAGTACTACCTCACCCCTCGGGCTGTGCGCCTCGTGGAACCCATCTCCTCCATGTGCAGTGTGCGGCTCACCACACACCGGTGAAACAGCTCAGCCCTCGTGCCACGTGCCATGAACAGGCTGCTTTCCTCCCTGTACAGTCTAGGCATCCCTGTGGGCCAGTACTACCTCACCCCTCGGGCTGTGCGCCTCGTGGAACCTATCTCCTCCATGTGCAGCGTGCGGCTCAACACATACCGGTGAAACAGCCCCCCCACCCCCGCCTCGTGCTGCGTGCCTTGAGCAGGGCGCTTCCCTCTCTGTATGTACAATGTGGGGCTTACAGTGGTCCAGTACTACCTCCCTCCTCGGCTGTGTGCCTCGAGTAACCCACCGCTCCCCATGTGCAGTGCTAGGCGCACCACGCCCTAGTTAAGCAGGTCATACCTTGTGCTGCGCGCCCCCTCTTTTAGTAGTGTGAGGCTCAACACACACCAGTAATTCCACAGCCCTCGACTATAGGCGCTGCCTCGATTGGTTATTTTCTAATAGTAAGCGCACAACGTGACATTCCCTCCTCCCCAAATTCCATCACCTTACCGCCCACTACGCCCAAGAACTCTCAGAATCAGGGTATGTTGTCCACGGCGTAGCCTTTTTATTCACATCAATCCAAGTAATTCACCATTCCGAGGCAGTGTCTCTCAGCCGGTTATGATGGTGTAAATCACAAGCAGACTGCATGCCCCATTTCTCGAGACGTGCGTAAACTTCTCCGACGTCACAGCTTATTAACCGAGCAGCCGCGACACTGTCTGGTCAGTCTGTTAAACATACATCCATTGTTGGAAAGTTGTTGGTCATTAAAGGGCTGAAAAGTTTGACGGCCTAAGAGATGTAACACGTCATTATTCATGTTTTCGAGGGGGCGTTGGGCACTTCGCACACTGCCAGGACTGGCCTCGTGCTCTGCGCACCCTGCCAGGATGGCTACGGTCCAATCCGCATGCTGCTAGCATGGCTACTGTGCTACCATGCGTACAGTGCACTGTGCATACTGCTAGGATGGGTACAGTGCACTGCGCACAGGGCTAGGATTGGGACTTTGCACTTCACACAGTGCTAGAATGGGTACTGTGCACTGCAAACAGTGCTAGGATGGGTACTGTACACTGCACACGCAGCAGCATGAGTACTGTGCACTGTGCACAGAGCTACGATGGGTACGTACTGTGCACTGCTCACAGTGCTAGGATGGGTACTGTGCACTGTACACAGTGCTTGGATGGGTACTGTGCACTGGACATAGTGCTAGGATGGCTACGGTCCACTGCACATCGTGCTAGCATGGGTTCTGCGCACTGCACACAGTGTTAGGATGGGTACTTGGCACTGTGCTTGGATGGTTACTGTGCACTGTGCTTGGATGGGTAAAGTGCTCTGCGTGCATTGCTAAGATGGGTACTGTGCACCGTGCACACAGTCCTTGGATGGATATTGTGCACTACACACAGTGCTAGGATGGTTACTCTTGCACTGTGCACTGTGTACAATGCAAGGATGTCTACTGTGCACTGTGCATAGTGCTACGATGGGTACAATGCACTGCACACAGTGCTAGGATGGGCACCGTGCACTGAACACATTGCTTGGATGGGTGCTGTGCACCGTGCACAGTGCTGGGATGGGAACTGTGCACTGCACACAGTGCTAGGATGGGTACTGTGCACCGTGCATAGTGCTTGGATGGGTACTATGCACCGTACACAGTGCTAGGATAGATACTGTGCACTGCACGTAGTGCTAGAAAGGGTACTGTGCACAGATTTCTAGGATGGGTACTGTGTACTGCACACAGTGCTAGAATGGGTACTGTGCACCGTGCCTAGTGCTAGAATGGATACCTTGCAGCATGCACAGTGCTAGGATGGATACTGTGCACTGCGTATACTGCCAGAATGAGTACTGTGCACAGATTGATAGGATGGGTACTGTGTGTGTACTGCACACATTGACATGATGAGAATTGTGCTACACACACAGTATATTATTTAGTTATCTGTTCCATGCTCTAAGTGGGCAGGGCCAGACTGGCCTATAGGGCAATCTGGCAGTGTTAGAAGGGCTGGTCTGACAGGACAGCACGTGGGCCGTTTTTCTGGCTGTTTGTTGGGCTGTTTTATGGTCTGCCGGCCGGTTTTTACTGTTGATTTCTCTGATATTATCACTAACATTGCCTGCAACAAGCACGAATGCATACAGTCTCCCATAACTTGCAAAGCACCTGTACAAGATCAAAACTGCCCCCATTTTGCGAATACAGTCCCTTTTTTTAGTTTTTATGCTAATTTATTTTGGTGCCCAGGCCCATTTTCTGTCCCAGTACGACCCTGTAAGTGGGCCAGCCAGAGACTGGCTGGGCCATACCAAATTAAAAATAAATAAATATGATATTGAAGCAAGGCCCTATGAGACCCAATATGGCTGCTGGAGGATAAAAAAAAACCTTGCATCCTGGATGCTCAGGGACACAGGTGTCCCATGGCCTAATATTCTATGTCATTCCAGTGGAATATCTACATTATGCCAGCTTCCACATTGTACCCTGCAGGTGTTTTACTGCTTACAATGCATGATGATGGTGCTATATAAACAGAGATATTGTTGCTTGATGACTTCAAATATTACTTATCCATTAAGACTGTTTTGATGAACTTCTCAAGCACTGGGTTCTATTTCTCATTGATTAGACCGCACACTGGTTTACACAGGCCACAATTTTTCTGGTCCTTTTTTAGCTACTGCCTAGGCCCCTCATCTTTACAGCCTTCCCCACTTTTGTCATCTCACTTAAATCACTGTTTCAAATTTGCCCAGTGTGCAATCATCTCAGCTGGATGTGGCTCAGTATGTATTTTAGACCAGAGGGTGCATAGCAAATATGTAATTTGTTTAGTGAGATGCCAGTGATGTGTGCCTGGCTGTCTTCAGTTTATGAAATTGGCAAATTGCCTGAATTTCTGTCTCCTTGACCCAGTTGGTGGTTCTTGATAATGCAGTACTTTAAACATATGGGTACTGCGGTGTTCCGAGTACCCTTTGGTGTCGTTTACTCAAAGTATCACAATGATTATTAAAGTCACTCTTGGCAATCAATGCTCAAAGTATAATACATGACCATCACTCACATTAGTTTCAAATCCATGTATATCCTAGATCAGTGATACTCAACGTACGGGACCCAGGTCAACAGTAGCACCAGGCTGCTGTTTATTCGAATCAGCACTAACATTAAAAAATATGTTAAATAAACAGGCAAGCCTTTATTTAAAGGTTGATTTAAGTTAAAGAAAGGAAATAATTAGGGTGTCCTGCACAGTTCAAATTTAGAAGTACCCACATTTTTAAAGACATCTTGAACAAAAGTGTAAAAATATGATAAAGTCCGTTCAAAATTCAAAAAGTGTAAATCATTAACATGCAGAGCCGTTTCACCTTAGTACATCTGATTTTATCAGTGCATTGAGAAGTATTTTTTAAGTGATCGTTTTCAAAGATGAATTTAGAAATTTTCATTCCCCTCCCCCATCCTGACAACAATGCCAATAGTGAACTAAGAGGCAAGTTCGTTGTAATGTGCTCTGGGTTTATATTATATATGAACAACATTATGGTTTATTAAATCAAACACAGGAGAAGGTTTTGTAGAGCACACATCCTGAAGCCATGTATTTCGAGATTCTCAAATGTTATACTGAAAAAGGAGGAAATGTGAAATAAAACAATTGCCTAGGATCACACAATTTAGTTAAGTGGAGAAGCTGAGATTAACCCCAAGTTTTTGGTTCCACATTGTGCAATTCAGACACTATATGTATATGATTTGCTTCCCTACACCCACCTTACTGCCAATCCCCCCAACCCCAACTGTCAACCTGCTCTCATCAATGCGGCCCTGCGTCACATTACAGGCCAAACTTGTGGCCCCTGGGAAAATGTTTGCAAGTACCCATGTCCTAGATCATTTCTTGCAAAAACTGTTATCAACAAGGAACAGCAAACATAAGTGCAATGTGTCGCAAGTGAAACAAAAGGAAACTACAACAAAAAACAAACTACTGGAGACCTAATTGAACTCATGCACAGACATATTACTGATAAGTACACAGAAATCAAATAGTTTGTTGAAAATACACATTTTACTTTGTCACCCTCTCTGCTCATTTTCTGTTGCGGTTTTCTGTTGTTTCATTTGGGATACATTGCACTTTTTGCTGTTGCATGTTGCTATAGGATAGAGCTCTGTCACATTTGTTTTTTTTCATATTAGGAATCAGTAGAATGATCTTCTTTGTCACCATGTGCCTGCCTTTCAACTCACCGCCTATTTCAGGTGACCATCACCCATGGGGTCTCACTTACCGACCAGCCTCTTCACTCGCATTACTGGCAGACACGTTTGAGAACAATCTGCTGGTGACAACAGTGAACTGTTTCTATACAGAATTGCATGCTGGTCACTATTACCTAATTTATGGTGCTCATCTTTTCCGGCTTCTCCGGCCCACAGTCGTGACCTCTGGGATTATGGGTGTGCAAATTACCGTAATTTGCTTTTGTATAATTATGCAAAATTTCAGCAAAATTATGCTAAACTATATGAAATACAAACCTGACATTTGGAGCTATATTTTAACACGAAATGTGTTAGGAGCATTTCACACAAGAAGCACAAGTGGCTCAACTGCAGATGCTCACATTCGGGTCATTTGCGTTGTTCCCGTGTGTGCGCGCTAAATTTTTGGATGGCGAGGCAAGCAATTATGTGATGTGACATAACGCACTTTCAGGAATTTTGCATAACAAGCATAACATTCACGCGTTGCAACATCCAAGCTAGGTCCCGCTAGTGAGTTCAAGTCTTAGAAGTTCCACAAGGTGCTTTTAGCAAAATTTCACATGTACCTGCACCTGGGTGCATCAGTCAGAGAGAGTTCCCCCAAGGCCTGATGACAGGATATCAGTCTTACCCACACTCGCTAGGATTGAGGTCTGGAGTCCCTAGCCATTCATTCTCGGCTCAAGTAGAACTCTGGAATCTGCAGCATGCTCCTCTGATCTGACAGTATGTCTTCTTCTTTGTTTGGGGTCGGGTCTTGAGTGCTCCCAGACTCGGCAGGTGAAACCTGGTTCTAACTCTACTCTGCAGGTCACAAGCCGCTAGGCGATTATGACTGCATGCTGTCCTAGGGTGACGTCCTCTTCCTGGACTAGGCCCACCCTCCTGATATTCAGGGGTCTTCGCAGAACACACACGGCTATAGCCCTTAGTCCTCTCTGCAATCCCCTCCTGGCATAAGAGGATCGCTTAGCAACATCAATAAGGTCACATCCCTCTTTGGGTCTCATCAATCCAAAGGCCATTGGCCCTCCCTTGGTGTCAGTACAGCACCATAATAGCTACCTTTTCTCGCAGTAGTGGCCTCTTCTTGGCCTCAGGGATCACACAGAGTGCCAGGGTGGAGGACATGTTTGGCAAACTGTTCTCGATGGACCAGAAACTCACACTCCACTCCCGGGATCCACTGGACCTCACTCGCTCCAGGCATGATGTGTTCGGCAAACTGTTCTCGATGGACCAGAATCTCACACTCCACTCCCGGGATCCACTGGACCTCGCTACCTCCAGGCAATGTTCCTCTCCTCACAGGGCCCACTGGTTTTGGGTCAGGCAGAAGCTGGTGCTCCAGATGAGTGTTCTTGATTCTCCTAAATGATGCCCCCTCACCCAACATGAGGAGACTATCAGACCCCTAGTCTCCAGTCCTAGTCACAACAGGCAGAACTTGTGCTGAGCTTTTCGGACTTTGATATACAGCTTGAATTTGACAATTTGGGAGTCTAAAGCTCCCTTGTTTATAATCCATTTCCAGACACACTTATGATTTTGTGTCTCTGCCTTTGAAGTTTGTGTTCCTGGGGTTGCTCACTTTGCAGTACCCACTCCTTTGTTGTTCTCTTCCTCCAGAGAGCAGTCTATAATACGTGGGTGTCAGCCTCAGTGATCTGGGCATCTAAACGTTACCAGTGGGCCACAGCCATATTCTTAATGATTCCCTTATCCGTCCCGTCTTCTTCTTCAGATGTGCCCAGGGCCCTTTGACCAGTGACCTCCTGTCAGAACTAGAGCTTACTGATGTGCACCAAAGAGGCTGGCTCTCCCACCCTCAGAGTGTGTCTTACCCAGCTATCAAGAATGCAGCAATCCTCAAATCTATCTGGGGGAACCTCCACCTCGCCATGCTCCTCAAGCAAGCCCTGGACCTCCCAAAATTGAAACTTGTCTTCCATGTGTTGTGTCCATTGTGCGCACATGCTCACACACACACATCCACACACATATGCACACATGCATGCACACACTCACACACACACATATACGTGCAGCCTCCAATGTTCCGTACCCTTGTACGGGCATCCATACATCCAGGCACACTCAGACAACATCGTACAGTATCTCCTACATGTGGTACCAGTTCACAGGCCCATATACAGACCCGCGTGCACACGTATCTATGCAAACTTTTCTCTGATGACCTGTACCTTTTCACAGGCACACATACACCCCAGTGCTGCACTCAGCCCAATGCAGGCCATCAGAACTTTACCAGAGTGGGCCAGGAGGAGCCACTCCTGTGACACAGGTAAAAAAAATCCAGCTCACTCCACTGATCACTAAAAACGGAAAACACGGCATGCTACCACCACTGCACTGATGCTACTTAACTTCCAGTGAAGGCAGTAGCCTTTTATCACTTGAGGGCAGCGCCTTGGGCATCCTTCATAGTCTAATTAGATGACAGTCAATGAGACAGGCCTATATCATAGCGCACACACATGATCCATGTTTGGTCATGACCAGCATCGTAGCTGGGGCATTCAGGGCATGCGAGGGACTTTTTCGTCCCATCAGTTGTATGTCAGAATATTGTCATACATTTTCAATACTATTCTGCTGAGGGTTTACAACAGGAGTCACTACATCAGCTCTCACTAAACAAATGCTAAGAGCCTTGAGTTCACAGTTACACTCCCACACTCACAGGACTGAGGGGGTTTGACAGCAGGGAAACCCCATGCAGAGTGTCGGTGTAATGCACAAAGGTGACTTTTTGAGTCATAGTTCACAGACTTTTTATTTAAACAAGCTTAGCAGTAACACTGTTATCTAACCCTCAGGTAAGTGCCAAGAGACCAGTGGTATTTGCTCGCTATATAAGTGTTATTAACATAACATAATAGACACATCTCCTGCCTTCTCCACAGGCAATCATCGAGTGTAGTAGATTTTCAATGTAAAATTGGGGCGGGGGTAGCTATCAATAGTGCAGCAGGTGCAGTAGCACCAGGGATCATTGATCTTAAGGGGCCCAATGAACACCAACTATGGCAGTATTTTACTACTCAGCTAGTGGACAAGGTGCCATTTTCCTTTCTGGCACCAAGGCCCATGGTGCCTTTGCTACCCCACTGGGGGAAGGGGTGAGTGCCTGTACACAACTGCTCTCCATGCTTGCTTCAGGGTATGAAGATCTCGCTTTAGTGAGCTAGAGAGAAACGCATTATTGAACTTCTACGAATAAGCATCAGAAACACACAGACCACCCACGAAATAGAGCAATTCACAGGCTTTTAAGGACATTTTGCCACACAGTACTAAGACGATATAAATGCGGAAGGTTTAAAAGCTTGGCATAGTGACCGTGACCCTGAAGAAAGCTTCAGCTTTATGAGCGCTAGCCGTAATAGAATCTCACAAAGGACTTCACCCTGTGACTCACTTTCTGTTAAAAAGTCAGAAATAAGGCACATAATGTTTTGTGTGGGTTACAAAAGCAGGTTGATTCAGTAATGAGCCGCTCGCACAAATTATTTGTTTAAGAATTGTACAATTCCTTGAGGCGGCCCTGAATTTCTTTAGCCTCTGCCCGCCCCACTCACCTCCAGCCTCGTCACCTCTCCAAGCCTCCTGCTTAAACTGATACACAACCAGTGGCGGCTCCTCCGCTAAGGCGGAGAAGCGCCGCCCCACTGCTGCAAATCAGTGAAAGAAAGAAAAAATAAAATGAGAATAACTCGAGGTTATTGTCATTGTATTTGTTCCTGCTGCACAGCTTTGCAGGGCGGGCGGGGCTGCTCTGCTCTCAGAGCAGGGGAGGAGTGGTTTGCCCACTCCAAGTGCGCAATGACTGTTCGGCCGACCCTTGCGGGCCGGTCAAACAGTTATGCACACTTTGCATGTTGTCCATGCAGCCTGCATTTCAGACTGCGAGGAGAACATGCCCAGGCACCAATTCCCTGGCTGAGCACCGATCCACGGCCTCAGACCAATCACAACGCTGCATTGCAGTGTTGTGATTGACTTAGAGGAGGGAGCCTGGCTGCCTCCTGTTCCGGCCCCAGAGAGACTGAGACGACGTGGGAGAGAGCAGGAGAGCGGCGAGGAGGTACATTTTTTTGCTTTACACCCCTCCCCGGCCCACCTTGCCACCTCCCATCCATGCTGGCTGCTACTGCACAACACAATACTTATAAAGCGCTGGAGATCTGAAGGCATCTAAGCGCTGAGCAAGGGTTCGAAAAAGCAATGGAATACCAAGGGTGTCATGAGTCCTAATATAACACGGAAAATGGGCCCACCTCCTCTTGGATGGGTCAGAGACATTTTAAGGCAAGGGCAAAGTGGGTTCTGGTCCAGGGTCCCAGTCTTTCAAGGGGCCCCCTAAGAGAGTCTTATCCTGGTGACCGTGAATATTTCTTAAACAGATTGTTGTGAAGCGTTTTCCTTTAATTTATTTTTAATGTGTGAGAGTCTGTTACAGACATTTTTCAGACAAATATTGTGTTTATGTTTCATGCAACATCCATAACAAAAGTTTATCTTAGATCAAAACAATACATCACATATAAGAAATGGGGGTGGGGGGGGTCACATAGATATTTTGCAGTAATATTAGTGAGCTGGTGCTGTGTTACAATATTGAAAACACACATCACTATACCTGGATATTAGATGTAAACACATTTAGAATTTGGACCAGTGTGCCTGTGCACTGGCAGTGACCTGGGCAAAGAGGGCATGAAAGAGTTGAAACTGGATCATAAATTCAAAGTTCTTCCAAACAAGGACCCCAAAATGTCTTTGACACAGGGCCCCCAAAATTCTTAAGACATCCCTGGGATGGGTAAGAAAAGGCAGCTATAATTATTGCTCAGTGGGTCACTCCCATCCTTGGATACCAGTGTCACTGCAACTGTTGCACTAATGACAGCTACGCCTCTGCAGAGGAGGGCTCATCAGTTCAAGCAGAACTGCCATGAAAGATGGACACTAGCTTCTTATTGAAAAGTGGGTCCACAAATTATTTTGACCTGGGTCATGATAAGCTTCCTGGAGCAAGAACATGCAGGTGGTTGCAGCACGGTTCTTTTTAGGTCAGGGTTTTGACAGCCCAGTTATCAAACAGACCTATTGCCAGTGCCAATGGAATTATGCAGCAGGGGAGGGCCAAATTATGTGGCAGGGTTGAGTAAATTATGTGGCAAGAAAAGGTAAATTATGTGGCATAATGGTGCACATTTTGTGATAGTGTTACTTCATTAGTTTGTCATTTTTAAACTTGTTAACATTGTCTCAGCATTGGTCACATCTCATTAGCACCAGGTTAACACCCAAATATAGTAATAAGTAACAGAAGGTGACCAGTGAACCTTTGCAACGAGTCTTCCACTGAACAGCAACATGCGTTGCTACGGTTTAAGTAGCATTTGAACAGTTTGAGCTAGAAACAGCATTTATTTTTGCAACAATCTGCAGATTATGCAGCAGATGGTGGATTACGTGGCAAATCTATAATTATGCGAAAAAGGCAGCGGCCACACAATCACATAATTCCAGTGGCCCTATCTATTGCTCATGTTTATATATCAAATGAGCTTTGTGTTTGAAATGGATGTATGACGATATCACGCATGCATTACATCGCATGCCATTAGATCGCGGTTTTAACAACGCAAGTCGTTACAACGACTTGCGTTGGAGGGTGCTGGACTTAGGAGTAGTTTAATTTACTATTCCAACTCCAGCCTACGTACAGTAGGGAAGGTGTTGGAATGTAAATTAAACTACTCCTTGTCCTATAGCTCCCTCCAGTGCAAGTCGTTGTAACGACTTGCGTTGCTAAAACCGCAATCTAATGGCATGCGATGTAATGCATGCGTTCTAAAGGTTGTTTCCCGTTTGAAATCTTCAACAATTAGCTTTCTTTGCCCGGGCTCTTTCAACCATTGACTTGAGACTTAGTCAATCATGCCTTGGTCCAGCCTACTGGAGTATTCATCTCTCACCTAATGCTATTGGCTAATTTGGTGCACAATTCTGCTCCACTGGAGGGCTGGCACTGATGGCCAGAAGGATTACTTCACAACTGTAGCACTTATCCTAGCTCCACCTCATGTGTCTCACTCTACTGTGTTGCTGCTGCAGGCGTTATCACTTTAAAGCTAGACCTATTGGCTTTGCCAATTCTTGTTGCGTTAGGTTTTGCAGCTAACAGTGCAACCTCTCCCATGGTCTGTGCAAAGAATGTAACGTCCACAAGAGTTAACTTAGCTGAAAAGAAGCAATTGGTGGAAACATGGACGGTGCCTCCTGGAAGGGTTTATCTGTCCAACAACCTAAAATAGGAAAGGGAGCTAAGGTAGGGACATGTGCTCTACTCAGGGACTGCACCTCTGTGGTAGTGTTTCATTTGTAAAAAAATAAGTGCCAGGGCCCTTCTCGGAAGGCCACTGCTGCCTGCACAGTGCATTGCCCCTGTCTGTGCTGCCAATGACAGTACTTTTAATAGGCTACAATGGTTCTGTCGGGGAGAACCCAATTGCTTTGTAGAAGATGAATTTGAAAAGAAACAAAAAAACTTACTTGGTACTTATTAAATAAGTATGTAAAGTGTAGCATACAATTGGTTTAAACCATAAAACGCATTTAAATCACGTTAAGACGCCTATCAGATGAAGCTGGAACACTGATCAAAGCAACACAATTACTAGTATATGCTTGCAAAAAGAAATTTTTCTTTTATATCAATTAAAGCTTAAATCAATATTTACAAGTAATCAGAGGACTGTCAATACAGGAAATATTAGAAAAAGTGACATATGGTACTGTGACATTAAGTGCTCAGTGATAGTAGTGCAGTGCCTATATACAAGGTGAGATTATGTACAATCATTTACAGAGGGAACTAGAATGCGGTCAGCACAAAGGTAGGCAATAACTCTGGTACACAGCAAGTTTGCTTATTGATTTTTAACCCAGAGATTTGATAGAGCTGAACCATATATGTTCGTCGACGTTTCGACCCTAACAAAGCGTTATTGGAATGTCATGGCGGGTCTTCTTCAGGACATGTGGGGGTGTTGACAGCCCAAAAGGTGGGATGACTTGTTGGGGCATCCCTTGCTGTGTGGAAGCCGTCAATGGATCTGCAAGCGTCAGACAAGTTCCTAGTATGCAGATTGCTTCATGGAGTTAAAACCCTAACACGATTTGGTGTTTAATTCCAGAACGTGGAGGATACAAAATGAATGAGGTCCATCAAAGGGGCCAGGCATCAATCCTGAATGGGAGTGTTCTGAATACCAATGCTAGGCACATGTCCTGAAGAAGACCCGCCATGACATTCCAATAATGCTTTGTTAGGGTCGAAACGTCGACGAACATATATGGTTCAGCTCTATCAAATCTCTGGGTTAAAAATCAATAAGCAAACTTGCTGTGTACCAGAGTTATTGCCTACCTTTGTGCTGACCGCATTCTAGTTCCCTCTGTAAATGATTGTACATAATCTCACCTTGTATATATGCACTGCACCACTATCACTGAGCACTTAATGTCACAGTACCATATGTCACTTTTTCTAATATTTCCTGTATTGACAGTCCTCTGATTACTTGTAAATATTGATTTAAGCTTTAATTGATATAAAAGAAAAATTTCTTTTTGCAAGCATATACTAGTAATTGTGTTGCTTTGATCAGTGTTCCAACTTCATCTGATATGCGTCTTAACGTGATTTGAAATGCGTTTTATGGTTTAAACCAATTGTATGCTACACTTTACATACTTATTTAATAAGTACCAAGTAAGTTTTCTTGTTTCTTTTCAAATTCATCTTCTACAAAGCAATTGGGTTCTCCCCGACAGAACCATTGTAGCCTATTATATACATACCCAGGTTCTGAGGGACACAGGGTCGCCCCATTGTTGCCATATTGCCAATGACAGTACTAACATAACACCTAGCCATTGCACTCCTACAAGTGTGACAATTCAGACTATTTCAGGCCATACAAAGCTATAATAATGACAAGAGAGGCTGGTATTATTCATTTTCAATGCCATTTAACTTAATAAGCACAGTTGTTGTGCACATCTCAGACAGCGCCACATGAGATGACTGTCTGAGATGACTGTCACTCGAGCGGTGCTGACAATTAAGCGACGAGCACTGGAAACCACAGGCTCAAATTTAGCACTGCTCTGAGGCCTCAAAATGGAAGATAGAAGGAATATTTTGGAAAATACCATAGCATACACTTCACAATCACTTTAACACACTTGGTGCAGGTGCACCCCAGCACTACTTTCACAGCCCCACACTTTTATTAGGCATGAAATCCGTGACTGGCCCTTCTATATCATAGGGTAATGCAGCAGGCTTGGGTACCACCAATAAAAGGTCATGAAATGACCCTTTTTTAGCTGACAGGGGGCCCCCAAAGGCAAAATATTTTTACCCCTGAAGCACAAATATCCTTACACCGTTTCTGACAAAGTCCAATAAGACAGACCACTCAGCTTGCCATGAGATGGTTTGCATTTCTTTGTATGAGATGTCCCACCCTGCTGTTTGTTTCAAACGGTACCACAATAAATAAGTGTAGATGAGTGGTATCACGCAGTGGTGTAGATAGACCTTTTGCCGCCCGGGGCGATCCCTGAGTTTGCCACCCGGTGCAGGTAAGAGCGGGGGGAATGTGGCGGTCGACAGGTGACTTGTTCCTGGGGGGGGATGCTGGCGGTCGACAGATGACTTGTTCTGGTGGGGGGTTGGTAGTCGACTTACTCACCTCCGCCGCCCCCAGAAGGAGTGCCGTCTCACGCCCCCACCTTCCCCCAGCTACACCACTTGTCTCACTGACAGTGATTTGGCTTGATCAGTACCAGTGCTGGCATGTCTTGGGCTCCTAATACAAGGGCCCGCCTCGGCACCAACTCCAGTCCAACCGACCCCCCAGACCCACTAATGAGGAGGCTACTGGTTGGTGGCAGTGATTGTGTGCTTATTATGAGTACAGCGAACATGGTCGTGCCCCTCCCCATCCCCGCAGCTCCTGGCTTTTCCTCTGTCAGGATGAAATTCATATATGCTCTTTCCCTTGCAACTCACTCTGAAGAGTGCAAGCAAAAGCTCACAATGACATCAGTATCCTGAGAGGCATAAACTCCATAAAAGGAGATGTTTCTCTCCTGTCTGGCCAAGAGGCTGAAATTCACACTCAGACACAATCCTACAAGAGGGCTGTCACGCCTCCTTGAGTAACTGACTTGAACATTTTCGAACGCAAAGAGTGCTTCAAAAGATGACCAATTTTTAGGTTTGAATTCACCACTCCCAATAATGGGAGGTTTTCCAGTATAGGGAATGTATTAGCTGTCATTGATAGAAACCAAGATATCAGTCCGAGCTGTCTACAGTGACTAGTGACTCCCAAAACAGAGGTACGAGAACACTGTCATTCCTTAGGAACTCAAATTATTTGACTGCTGCCCAGAGTGACTGTGGAAAAATGACTTATATTTCATATTTTCATATTTAGTTTATTTCCCGTTGGCTCTTTCATAAAAGAAACCAAAATAAAACTAATATCATGGCGAGGATGAGAAGTACATATCCCAAGGGCACATTTGACTTCACTGCCCTGTGTGTTAGGACTTCTGAGTCCCGAGGCTACGAAAATAGACCGCAGTGTTTAAAAATGTCAACACTTTGAATGGCTCTGAGGTGTCTATGGTAATGGACTCTCAGAGAATAACCCTGACTCGTAATATCCTTTGAGAGTCATTAAGGCAAAAGAATCTCCGAGCAAGCAACAACATGGTTTGTGATCGGCAGAGAGGAATGTAAACTGGCACATGTTTTTCATAATGTCTTTCAAGTGTTTCAAGCTAGAGACTTTTAATTTGCACTGTTGATCTTCATTTTGTTGCCCTATACCTCTTTGTTTTGTGTTATTTATTTTTAAACTAATAATCCAGACTCAAAAGCCATATTTATTGTATTTGTAAGTAATGTTAAATATATTCTACTGTAGTTGGTCCCAGCTTCACACAACCTTTCTTTGACCGAGCTCCCAGAGGAATCTAGGCGCTTGAAGCCCAACTTCCATCTCAAATCAAGTGCTTTGCATGGAGTTCTGTAGGGAACATCTACAGTCAAACTCTATTCTGGTGGGTAGTCCCTGATGCCTGCTGGCCAAGGGATCTGTCAAGCACTGATTAATGCGTTACTGGGTGAACTCATTTTATTTGGAACTCTGGGCCTATTGTATCTTCCAACTGCATGGTGTGGCAGATGCTGCAGTCTGTCTGACTCTTGACCTGCAGAAATTTAAATTAAGTTTACATGCTTTGGCGACGAGGCTACAGTGGCTGCCAGTCAAGAACAGCAAGGCGTTCAATACATTATGTCTTAACATTAGCTGTGTACATGGGAAAACCCATGATATTTAACGGAGAAGTTCGGTCCATAGATGTTGCATGGGATTCACCATTCTTGCGAAACAGAAAATTCCATTTCTCTGACAAAGACTTGCATTTTGCTCACCTTTATTCATTTTATTTTTCACATGGTATTATGATACTTGATATGGTGGCCATTTTCGTAAGCCCTATTTTGAGCAGTTGTTGCCACTCTGCCCTGAGTCTTATTTTTATGGGCTTCTCTGGTCTGGAACCTGTGGGACAATCTGGTTAACTGTACACATCTTTTCTTCCCACATAACATATTATCACTATCAATAATCTCTCTTTTACCTACATCCCAGAATGTTGGGTGCTTGGTGAATTTCCCACTTATGACCATCTGCAAACCATGCCAGTCACACTTATGCACATCCTACTTCTAGTATAGCCCATCTGTCCTTCTTCCATTTCTTTGGTTTGCAGGCCTGAGGAACTGTCCAAGCCCATCGCACATCCTTCTCTCCTTCATTAATACAGCAACATCTTGAACCAGGCCAGGTGGTGAGTTATTGGTAACCAAATAGTCATGATTAATGCTCTTCTCCTATCCCCAACCAGCATCTTAAGCAGCCTCTTGTGGGTTTGGACAGGCTTTTGGTTTCAAAAGGAGTGGGAGCACTTCTTCATGTTATTAAAAATCACCAGCTCTGTAAATTACAAAGGCGAAATTTGTCAAATGTCCTAATTTCACATTACCCAAAAAAATCTTGAAATTTTGTATTAAGTGATTTTGCATCAATTTATTTATCTGACCATGCGTCTCCTATTAAAAAAATCCACAGGAGCAGATTGAGGCAACGCTTCACACATAAAATGTCTCACAGAAAGACATTTTCTGGTCGAATCAGCCTTCTGCTGGTATCTTGCAAGACTTTTGTTTAATGCTGAGTATATCCTCGGGTAAAAAAGCGATGCAAGATACAGCCAAACCTCCTTTCATTATGAGTGTAATTTCGTAAAAAGTTAATGGGAATTTAATGAGAAAAAATGTACGTGATTTTATCCATACCTAGAAACCAACAGCTGGTGGAAGTCAGCCCTGGCCACCCTGGAGACTTCAAAGTCTCCCAGTGGCTGCGAGCCTGAGTGTGAGATAGGAGAGAAATAGTGTCAAGAGATAGACCCATATCGCTGTGAGGTTCCTCCTACGTCACCCCTTCCTGCCACCCCTATCACAGTGGGAGTCTGTTGGTATTGTCCATTCTCTCCTAGTTAAGATCCATTTTGAATGAAAACAGGGGGCTGGAGGCTGGATTTGGCCTATAATACAGCATATAATACAATATAGCATATAATTGGCAAATAATACAGCATAAAATTGTTAAACCTCAGCATATGAACATGCACCTGGCATGTCGTTGCGGAATTTGGACAGATATGTATGAAACTCATTTGAATGGCAATACTTTGCAACTACTATAAAAGGGTGTGTTTCAAAATACTTAAAGATATTATTTTTATCTGGAATTGGATGTGTAAGAAATATTCTGTTGGTTTTATCAACAAAGATACCCCCATATGGGACAATTCTGCTTTTCCCATTATTTCTCGAGATCCAACCTGTAGAGTCTGGGTAGATTGCGAAATTATAACAATGGGTCAATTATTTGATCCGAATGGCTTTAGATCAGGGCCGGACTGGGAACTGAAACCGGCCCTACCAAACTGCTCGGCAGGCCCCCCTGGGGGGGGGGGGGTAGAGGGTGCAGCCGAGCTGTTTGCAAGGGCCGGTTTTGGCCGATTTTGTTACAGGGGCCGATATTTGCGGCCCCTGGTAACAAAAACGGCCCCTAGAGGCCCAAAACCGGCCCCCACCCTGGCGGCCCACCGGGGAAACTCCCGGTGACCGCTACGGCCAGTCTGGCCCTGCTTTAGATCCTTTTCGGACTTACAAGTTGCCTTTGGACTCCCCCGCCATTCTTTCTTTAAATATCTTCAAATGAGGGACTATATGCGGACGAACAGCGAGCATGCAACGGACATCGACAGCTCAGAGGTCTCTTCATGCTATTTTAAGCCTAGTATTAAACCTACTATAAGTACTCTTTATCAGGCATTTTTGGAGTTTGCTATAGAAGACACTTCATTGTTAGCAACAAAATGGAGCAGACTCCTTTCGTCTGAGGTATGGGTTGGAGAAATTCAAATGGCCTTATATCTGCTGGACCGCTCCGTACAGGGCGTTAATCTTAAGCTACAACAGTGACGTGCGCTGTGTCTTTTATACTATACCCCAGATGTAATCTTAAAATGGGGAGCAACTGTCCTTATAGAGAGGACAGATAGAACAAGATGTCCTAAGTGTAATCTTTTTGCTGCTGATGTCCTGCATATGCTCACACTTTGCCCCTGTTTACAAAAATTCTGGGAAGGAATGATGAACTGTATGTCACTAATTCTCGGCTTTTCTGAACAATTATCTTTTAAGGAGAAAATGATGGGTTTTAAGTATGAACTCAAAGGGGGGGTGGTCTCAGAAATTAACTACAATTATGCTAGTATCCGCCCGACTTGGGGTCCTATTACAATGTAGTTCAGAAAGGCTCCGAACAGGATTCGGATTTGGCGAATCCGATTCGGAAGCCTTGTTTCCGACCGAATCGTACACATTTCCAAACAACCGATTTTGATGCCCGGAAACAGTTCGGGCTGTCCGATTCGGTTCCAAAAGGCATTCGAACAGCCCAAGTCTTTTGGAGCTGAATTGTACAGCTCTATGAACACGGTTTCCGAGCGAGTGATTCCGATGACCGATTCTGACAGCCGTTCTGATTCGGTCTGCCCGACACAAAACTGCTGTCGGAATTTGTCTTTGGGGGCCCATTGCAGGCCCCTCTTAGCCGAGAGGCGTCCAGATGGGGCCCATGGGGGTACCCAAGGGACCCCTCTTTCCCATGCACAATGTGGCAGGCACCATGGGGTGCCCACCACAGGGTGCAAGGTTTTCCCCAACCAACCCTTTTTTCAATGGGAGCCTGTGTTCTCGTTCGGAACACAGGCTCCCATTGAAGTCAATGCAAGTCCGACCGAACTATGTTGGGAAGCATCGTAATCGGTCGTTCAGACTCACAGAACCCGATTCGTTCGGAAACGATTCCGAGACCGATTCAGTCGGAACAGTTTCCCAACGACATCGTAATCGGCCCCTTTGCATTGCTAGGGCATGAATCTCAGGGAATGCTCCTAAAGATTCAGAATGCTTTGGCTGAAGCAAGGGGATCATCCTTCCTGCTAAAGTTTGAAAAAGATTGATCAGATCTGGAAAGATTTTATACGGGATTTTATTAATGTCGGTAATGATTAATTGGATATTGAAATGGTCTAGTTTTCTTTTTTATATATGTTTAAATCCCTGTAATGTAATATAATGTAATCTTGGTCAGTCTATTAATTTATCTATGAATTTATTGTGAATGAATGATTGAATTAGTCAATGATAATTGCGCCTACTCAGAGTGCTTTTCTTTGATGTTTACCCTGTATGAATTGCTTTTATTTGTCTTACACTATGACCGGAAAAAATTAAATAAAAAATATGTAAAAAAAAAAAAAATGGCAACACATTGCATACGAGTTTTTCTGGGACTGTGAGGGTGTAGTTAGCATAACATCTTCGCAGTTTGCAGATGAAACAGTAGCAAGGACGGCTGGCTTTACCTTATCTTAAGAGGCTGTGCCAGGCATGTGTACTCAGTACCTGGGCATATGAGGTATAAGGCTGCAATACGGAACAAATCATAAGACTGAACTACGATCCCCTGTTAAAGTCTGTGGTCCAAAAATGAACGTCTGGCATAAACTACCAATCAGTATTATAGGGTGATGCAGCATTATTAAAATTATCGTTTTACCTAAATTTCTTTATTTGTTCTGAGCAATACCACGAGTTCCCAATTATTTTTTTAAGAAACTTGAGGGGGCAATCAGTAGTTTCATTTGGGGTTAGAAATAGCTGCGCCATGCTATAAAGTATTTAGAATTCCCATATAAACAGGGAGGGTTCCAACTACCTGACTTTAAATCATCTTTTGGGCTTCCTTTGCAGGGTGACTCCATAGTCTTCTTTTTGCTGGCAGTCAAAATTGCTTTTATAGCCTTGCAATTGGTTCTGACAGCGGAATGTTTCTATATAAGATCAACGATCCGAACTATTTTAAAAGAGTACGGTTCAAGACTCCCCGAGATATAGCCTGTATATGGCGAGAAATAGTAGCTCTATCACAATTCCGGCAATGAAGAGAAAGAGCCCTCTCCCATTGCCGTAAGGGCCGAGAGGAAATCTCGTGAGGGAGTACACCCTCCCGTGTTTAAACCACTGTATCACAATAAGTACTCCTTAGATGCGAGGATGATAACCGCGTCTTATTTGTAACAACCCTGGTAAGGTACAGATGGGAAGTCCTAGGATGAAGAGACCCACTAAGGAGTGGGGAAGGAAACAATTCCTTTTGTTTTAATTACCCTCCCACACCCTAGTGGTGTCATGCTTCATCATCGGGTCACCCTGACGCCTAAAAGTCAGGGTGGGCTCGACCGTTTTTTCAGGGAGCTCTTAGTAATAATATGACATGGGGGGAATTAAAGATTAAAAAACCACCAGCAAATCCCAGTATCCCTTTAATATTGGATTTGTTACGGTTATTAAACGATGTAAACAGGGGTCAGAATAGGAGTATTTATGGTCCTATGACCCTACAGCCGACATGTTTCAGTCCTACTAGGGCCATAAAGGTCCCGGACCTTCTTCAGGGCAACAATACAACCTCCCTGGACCAAGCAAAAGGAAAATCCCTACACTGCTGTTAATCTAAGGGCAGATAGCTGCTCCTTAGTTGACTAGAAGATAATTTATCTCCTTGATCCTGTTATCGCTCCATCCAGTCATGGGCGAGGGAACTCTTCTCCGGGCACCTCGCAGAATAAGGGGTAGCCCTGTTGTCAAACCATCATCAAGGGTCCTGCCCCGCTCTCTCACCTACTCGGTGCGGGTACCGCGGGCCTTCGTGACCCTTGATGATGGTTTGACAACAGGGCTACCCCTTATTCTGCGAGTGTAGGGATTTTCCTTTTGCTTGGTCCAGGGAGGTTGTATTGTTGCCCACTGCACAGCAACACGTGGCACTGCATTTTTTGTTAACTTTTGATCCATTTGGGCTAAAACACATTTTTTCTGTTAAAATCTGCAGATTATGCAGCATATGAGGGATTATGTGCAAATGCGGAAAATCCGTAATTATGAAAAGAAAAGTGGCCGCTAAATCACATAATTCCAGTGGCCCTGCATATGGTGCACATCGGTATAAGAGGTTGGACTATGTATTTCATCTGTTGCTGGTCATAGGGAGTACTAACATTGGTGCATAATGACTATTGCTGCGCATAAAATGACTGTACCTGTCCCTACGAAATGACACCAGGCATATGTTGATAACACCCGAGTTATACCTCGCATATAAGGCTGTAGGTGACATACAGTAGATGTAGTCGGCGCATGAGGACTGTCCTTAGCTGTGATGCTTGACCCAGACATTTGTGGCCTCACCTGGGCATATGCTGAGTGTAGATGGGCACATAGGTTGCTCCTGCCATCTGATGGCAGCACCTTGTCATTCAAAGCTGTGCCTGGCACACGCTGGCAGTGCTTGTACTTATGAGACTTGTAAAAGATTCGTTGTAGCTGCTCGTCGGCATGCAGGGCTATACCTGAGCATATGATGACAGTGGTTAAGATTAGTATACAGCATTATCAAAGTTAGACAAATTGATTTGTTAATATTTGTTCTCTTTTGTAGTTATATATAGCAATAACTAGCCGATTGGCATCTAAGCGCTTTACATGAGCACCAGAGTACGTTAGGTCAGTTTTTTGGCTCAGAATCACAGGATTCGAACTCCGTGCCCAGTCCAAAAGTAGGCAGCTCTGACTATTAGGCCACATCCCCTTCTCCTCCATTGTCTTCAATATGTTTTTATCTTTGCAACTACGTTATTAAACGAATTGTTGCACCCCTTTTGCGTTTAAAATGCACGTTGAGCCGGGCAGGACATTCCAAGCTAGCTCACATCAATTGGAAGTCACAGTTTCCTTCCACAGAAGGGACCGTCCTTAATATCCCACTCACACCAGGTGAGCTGAAACACATCCTTTCACCAGAGAGTGACACAGGCCGCCATCTCACACTTGCTACCTGAGGCCTCACTTCGAGGCGCCACCCAGTATCATTTCTCAATCCAATGTAAATGCTCTAATTATAAAGTCAGCTCTGCCAAGAGTTTTCCATTTGTCAATTATATTCCTTAACTCTTCATAAAGGCGCCAACTATCTCTGGATCTACACAATTTACATATTTGAAATGTGTGTTTATGCAAATAGAGGAGATAAAGACCTGTTTTCATTCGTATACGGAATGCAGGGAAACATACATCTTTAAAAATAATGTGTGTGTATAAATAGAGCATAATGTGAGTGTGCAGACAGGATGCCTGCTTGTGTGCGACTGCAGCAACTCCCCCAAAGGCACTCTTGCTTATTAGTGTTAAAGCAGATTTTTTTACTGCCTATCTTTACAGGCATTTATATTTTTCCCAGTTGTTTTGCAGTCCAGATCACCACAGGCTAGTCTTAGAATTCACTACTGTGCGTTTGTCATAGCCATGCAGTTGGGGAGGGCCTAATTATGTGGCAGAGTTGACTACATTATGCGGCAAGCAGAGGCAATGTATGTGTCATAATACCGTACATTTTATGATAGTATTACTTCACAATTTTATCATTTTTCCACTTTTTTAACACTGTCTGGGCATAGATCTCACCTCATTAGTCTCAGTTTTTCACTCAAATATAGCAATAAGCAACAGAAAGGTGACCAGTCAACCTTCGCCGAGGGACTTCTACTGCTCTACAACACACGTCGCTGTGTTTTTAGGAACTTTAAATCCGTTTGTGCTAAAAATATTATTTTTGTTCAAATCTGCAGACTGTGCAGCAGATGATGGATAATGTGGCAAACCCATAATCCTTGGGCCCCCTGGTACATCACAGTTTGCAGCTATGAACGAATATGAAGGAAATTGTGAGCCTGCGTGTGCATGAGTGAATTCGAGAATGTGTTAGTTCAAAAGTGAGTGTACAATTGCCGGCTCAAATGTGGGTAGGTGCATGAACGAAGATGCATATATACCTATGCGAGTATGCTCCTGGTGTGAATCCGAGTGGGCTGTGTGTTATTGTCTGAGTGTGAGTGCATGAGTATATAAGCATGTGTGTGAGTGAACTGCATGAATTAGTGATCGCCTAAATAAGTGATTGTGCAAGTTTGTGAGCTCATGTGCATCTGAGGACAACTGTGAGTGCTTCATCATCTTTATTTGAATTGTAAGTGCTTGAGTGCATGTGTGCCAGTGGATGAGCCCAGGAGAGCATGATTACATGTCTGAAAATGTGCATTGGTGTATGAGTGAGTGCGCTTATGAGTGCTAGTGTGCAAATGAGAGTCTTGAGAGAGGCACTGTGTGAGCCGGTACGTGTAACCGTGTGGGTGATGCCTATACTCTTTATCACTTGGTCACCAGCATCAACATAAGGGAGGAGATGTGACCTAACTACTTCCTGCCAACTTTGGAACTAGGTAACCAGGTTCTAGTCCTGGCATTGGCTCAACATCTTGTGATTCTGGGCAAATCACATGAGCTTGCTGTTCCAAAAACACCTTGTATAATGCAATTTGGTGCTCATGTAAGGTTCTCTAATGCCATTGGTCAAAGTTTGTGCTTTATAGACCTGGAAAAAATAAATAAATAAATAAAACCAAGCCGAACAATGAGATACCTCTCTTGAGACCGGCAGTTGGAGACGACGACTGATTCATCGATATTTCAACACAGTTCTAGTTCCAGATTTTATGTAATTTCAGATAGTGCTTTTGAGATTTCTTCTCTTTTTGTTCTGTAAACATATGAGTCCTAAATAGTAGTTTTAAGAATATTTATTCCTTTATTTCTTTAAGGACGGTGCATACATTAGGGGTGGGCGGAACGCTTGGAATTTGACTCAACGGGATTCCGCTGACTTACATAAAAACCCAGTGAGATTCTGCAGAGTTCTGCCAATGGGCAGAAATAGGTACGTGGTCCTGCTCGTGCCGTGATTTAGCCCTGGGAGCGCGTTCTGTGCTGAAAAATCAGCGTGAATGGCACTGCACGGCTCGCCAGAGGGCGCAGCTACTTGAGTTGATTCTGCTGCCGCTGGAGTCGATTTTCCTCTCGAGCAACCTTCCGAACGGGAAGTGTTGCGACCGTCCACGACTGCCCGTGTTAGAAAATTCTAACCGGATGTCCTCATAGTGACCAGAAATCTCGCTCGCCAACTTACTGTTCTGGAAGTGCGCACAAGAAAAAATTCCGCCATGCGGTGATTGACAGCATTTGGGTAGAACTCAGCGTTACAAGAGTAACACAAGGTCACCAAAATTCTGTTAATTCCACCGCCAGAACGGAATATTTCACCCAACCCTAGCATACATATTACCAACAAATATTGAAAGTATAGGTGTATTTCCGAAATTTCTCAAAATATATTTTTGGTATCAAAAGCCATCTCTTTGTGAAATTGAGCTGTAACAGTGAGTTGTGTGGTGTCCTGTATGTGTGGCCACTGCTGTGCGTATCACTGCCTACGTAAGTCGCATGCTCGACTGGCCAGTTAAAGTCACTCTGACACAGCACAGTGACATGAATCATTCAGGCCAGGCTGGCTCTGGGCGAGCCTGGCATCTGCATCTGCACACAAGACACCCATTGTGCATGCTGATCAGCGAGGCAGGACACTAAAAGAAATTGCCCCCTTTTGTCCTGATCAGCAACTGTGTGTCAAATGCTCTTTTATTTTCTTTTTAAATGGAAATTCACTGTGCTTCGTAGTTTATTGTAATGCACTGAGAGTCCAAAGTGAGGTTGATTGAGTACAGTGACTGGAGTCCAGTAGGAAGGTGGACTAGAAGGGGGTGGCAGTGAATTTACTTAGTAGCAATATATATATATATATATATATTTATTTTGTATTTTTTCTTAAATGAGTTAATATCCATAACCTGTTATATTAAGCACCAAAACAAGCATATGCTATGTTAAATGTCCATCATAAGTGCTTGAATAAACAAGCAATAAATAAATAAATAAACAAACAAACAATGAAATAAATAAATAGATGCACAAATACATACACAAATGAATAAATTAAAACTTATGGCGCCAGTATTCATGCATTAGTCACATTATAGTGCCAGTAATAATATTTCTACTGAGGTATTATAGCAATAAGCAAGACTCTACCTTTGTTGTAATGTTCACCTGCAAATCTATGGTGCTGTGAATCATGCTCTGCCTGGCAGTTGCTGTGCCCAGTAGAGTGAATGCCCTATGCCACACGCGATGTTTACTGTGCCTGTATTGTGTCCCTTGTTTATGAGGTTGTATGTGTAATCATGCCCCCCATTGGGCGTGTATTTCCCTTTATATTCCAGCATTATGCCCTTGCACACAGTTAAAATGCTTTGGCAGTGTTCCCAGTGGCATTTATACCTGCATTCTTCTCCAGCAGTCTGTATCCTGCAACGGATTCTTCGTTTCTATTAACATTAAATAATTTTAGAACACAAAACAACTTGTTTGCTTTTCATACTCTGAGGATCAAACATTAAACAGCAATTTATTTCAGGCACTGTGACATTTTTCATGGAAGACTACAAAAAGCTTATGGCAAACCAAGCAGATTATTTTCATGCGACACACAAAGATAATTTGCAGGTAGGGTGGATGGATAGAGAGGGGTCGAAGCGTCCATGCTGTAGTAAGAGAAAATGGAAGTATTGTAATAGGCGCCTTTGGCTAATATAAGAGGAGTTAGTTATTGCAAATTAAGGAGAATTTAAAAAAATGCAGTTTTTAGTCAAATTTGCGACCTTTGCTTTCATCGGGTGGATGCACTTTCCCACATATTGATTTTTCTTGGCCTTTCCTCTCCCTACCATGTGAGACTCTTATATTGTAATTTGACTGTTTTAAATATGTGTGCTAGCTGCTTTGATTATTGGTTGTGGCCTAGTGCTTCATTTGCTCCAAAATGGGTTAACTAATGCACAGCTTCTACAGACTTGGGGCCTAGGACATGCAGATGCAATATTCTTTGCAGCTTGTCACTACATTCAAAGAGTGCATGGTACCACAGTACATGCCTGTGTGAGCATAGCTCACTGATGAAATATTGCCTCCTTAGGTTTGGATGGTTTACTGGTGTGGATTGCGTGCATTCTTTTTCCAAATTGGGCTCCAAGAAACCTAGGGGCATATTTACGTTCCCTGGCGCATCCCTGCAAATCAGCAGGGATGCGCCAGGGAAGATGCATCACGCAAGTTTGCCCTTGCGCCACCGCCGATGCGCCGCATTTACAATGCGGCGCGCCGTGGCGCACGGATGGGCAGATGCGTGTCGCATCCCCCGACGGAAAGGCGGCGCATTGCTGGAGTCGCGTCGCAAGCGCGACACGGCTCCAGCAAGGCTCGGGGGTGCCCTATGCCTAACATGCTGCGTCAATCCTTACGCCTGCTTTAAGCAGGCGCAGGGTTTTGACGCAGCATGGGCGTAAAAGTGACTCAGTGAAATCTTGTAGATTTCACTGCGTCACTTTTACGAGGCGTACCTGTGAGGGAACGCCCACCCTGCGCCGGAACGCCCACATGAAACCTGACGCAGGTTTCATGTGGCGCAGGGGTTTACAACGTGACACATCTCCCTAGATGCGTCACGTTGTAAATATTGCGCAACGTGGCGCATGTTTTGCGTCGCCGCTGCGTCACATATGTGACGCAACGGCGGCGCAAAAGTGGCGCAAGGGGCTTGTAAATCTGCCCCCTAGTTTTTCATTATTGTAACACTTGTATTCATAATTTACTGGGTGAAAGTATAAGATTGGGATAAAAAAGCAGTGGTAGACAGTGCTTAATTTCTGCAGGGGACTGCAGGTAGTGGACAGGAGCTACCATTTTGGGAGGTTTAGCTTATTTTTCATCAGGCTTTGATTCAGAGAAAAAGAGAGAAAAGAGGAGGTTCAGAAACATAGGAAATAGGTGACAAATGGAGAAAGATGGGATGAAAAAGAACTTGAATGAGTGGTATAAAGAGACAGGAACTGTAGGGTGGTGGAGGAAAGATGCATGAATTGGAACCAGAACTAGACAACTTTGGTATTACACAGCAGGGCCCTAAGAAAAACTTGGGGCCCCTGCATTAATCATTATTTATTTATGTACTTTTTATACAAATTAGTTACTTTAAGAGAAGATGAGAAGTAACCAGTGAGAAACCAAGCTGAGAGTCTGGACATACTCAGTGCCTGATTTTCTCCTGTTCTCTATAACTCAGTGGCGTAGCATGGGTGCTAGAGGTACTAATTCAAGCAATGAAAAGGTCCCTGTGCACACTGTATGCGAAGTTAAGTGCAACAATAATAGAGGTGCACTGGGCCCATTTAATTGTCGAGCACTAGTGCCTCTGCACATGCTGCACCATTGAGAACTATGCTGCTGCCCCATCTCTGACCATCTGTTGCTTCTGGAAGGAGGAGACAGGGGCTCCTAGCCGTGTTTGAGCTACTCCCTACTTTCTTCCTCCACCCATGATGCATGCGTAGACCGGTAGAGCAGAAATGCATGTGTAATGAGCTAAACTCACGAGAAAATGTGTAAATTAGGGTAGGGGCAGTGATAGGAACTGTGCGCCTAGGGTTGATAGATGCACTATTTTGCAGTATTTGGCTATAATTTAGCATTCATATGCATTGGAGGACTTGTACTCATAGTTCAGAGCAATAGGAAAACAGCGCTAATGCAACTAAAAACAATTAATTGTAAATGGAATGCCTAGGGATTGTGGATACTGAACTGAAACAGCTTATATGTGTATGTAAGCTTGTGCTGCTCTGACCCACAGTGTACAACTTCACTGCATAGGTGGGAAACTTGCACTGATTATGCTTTTGATGAGCATCTGAGGGATACTGCTAGCGCTTAATTTGAGCTGGAGGTTTCTCTTGATTGATTACACCGGCACTTCTGTCTGCCACATGGTGGCGCTGATTGTGTAATTTAGAGATGAGCACAACAACAGTTGTTTATCAATTCAACACACATTAAAAATGACTAATACCTGCTGCTCACGCCATTCTTATAGCGTTGGGGGCCTGAAATAGTCTGAATTGTCACACTTGTAGGAGTGTGATGGTTAGTAGTTGTGTAGGTACTGTGGTTGGCAGCGCTGGTAGGGGCAATGGGTGGTGCAAGCTGCAGTGGCCTCCTGACGAGGTCCTGGCACTTATTTTTCTTTACAAATTAATCACTGGTGTGTGTGTTTGTGTAAGCGGTGCTCTGCTGCGTCTTTTTTAGTATCTGTGCTGTTTCTGAGGGCCTGTGAGTGAAGATTGCAATTTGTGTGTGTGTGTTCATATGTGTGTTGTACAAAAGTAGATTGTTCTGCCTGATTTGGGATGTGTTGAAAGCTTGCACTGCTTCTGTCAGTGCTGTAGATTGCTATTGCTGGAAGGAAGCCTGCTGCAATACGGAAGTTGCTCAAGTTGCACTTTTTATGATTAAAAATGTCACTACTGGAGCCTGTCATTTGTGTGGTACAGGTGCGTACTGCTTTTCCCTCTGCTTCCCAGTGCTGCATGTGTGAACGACAGTGTACAATTCAGACTGTGTTCTTTCTGTTTTCTGTGTGTGGGAAACTGGCACGTCTGCTGTCTGTTCTGGACCATATGTGTATTTGTCTGTGTGTGCATATGTGCTGTGATTGTGGAATATGATTGCACTGCTGAAACCTGTCCAGCATGCAGTGAGCCTTGCCCTGGTAGTAGTCATGCTCTGCTAATTCTGTGTGTGTATGGGAAGCTTGACCGACTGCGGTTCACACTCTACCCTTGTACAAGTGGGCTTCGCAAGGGGCGGCTGGCATTGGCTATAGCCCTAGTGTGATGGCCAGTAGTGTCTTGAAATGGGATGGAATGTTTTTTGATTAGTACAGGATGCTGATATGTAAAAGGGATTAGGGGATCTGAAGAAGACAGAGGCTGGATTTTTGTGGGGTGTCTGTCCTAAGTGCCAACGGGGCTGACTGCAGGGCCGGACTGGCCATAGCGGGCACCGGGCGTTTCCCCGGTAGGCCGCTAGGGTGGGGGCCGGTTTTGGGCCCCTGGGGGCCGTTTTTGTTACCGGGGGTCGGCAATATCGGCCCCCTGTAACAAATTCGGCCGAAACCGGCCCTCGCAAACTGCTCGGCTGCACTCCCCCTCACCCCTGGGGGGGGCCGGCTGAGCAGTTTGCCAGGGCCGGTTTCTGTTCCCAGTCCGGCCCTGGCTGACTGGGTATTACTGAAAGACAGGAATGTCCTGGAAACAGGGGCACTGTTTTACTTGGGACATGGTGTATTTCTGGAGGGAATCAGAAGGGGAACTGATTGTTTGTCGTTCATCTGTGCATGCAATGTTGCATGCAAGATATTTATTTTACTTACAGAGGCTAGGAGCCCACCCATTCCTTAAAATTGATTGGCTTCATTGCCTCATTTCCATGTTTCTCTTTGGTCAGCGCATGCCAGCTTCACTTCCTCTTCATGTGTTTTTTCCTCCCCTGGAGCATGGCCAAAGTAATACTTCCTTGACCATTGTCATTCCACTACCTATGCTTTTGGAGCTATTTTTGTTTTGTCTTTTAGTTGCAACACTTCATAAGAGTACATGTGTTTGCAGACCATCACCCCCGATCTTGTCCCTCTACTTATTGTTCCTTGTCTCGCCTCATCCCGTCCCACATGTTGTTTGCCCCCTACGCCCCTCCTGTCCTACATTGTTGCTTGCCCCCTCCCTGGTCCATGTTATTGATTGCCCCATCCCACCCTCCCATCCTGTGTTGCTGCTTGCCCCTTCACACCCTCCCATTCTATGATGTTGTTTGCTCCCATTGTTGCTTGAACATCATACTGCTTTTTTAGGTCTCGCATAGGCAGCACATGCGCTGCCTCTCCGAGGCATCAAGTAATCAGTATGCTGGGTGAAACTCCGCCGATTGCCGGGTAATTTCTGTTGCTGCTTGCCACTGGTTTAACTTTGTCATTGCTCTTGTTAGCTGTTTTTTCATTGGCTGTTGATGCAATACTCACTTCCGTTTAGTCCGGAAGCAGCAGCGCCTAACTACTGTTATCATCCGCTTTTGTGTGCATGTGTAGTCGGTGAGCACTATATTCTTTTCGGCGGACACAAGCAGTCAAGTGACGCGGCTGGTTTTTGATGCGTTGAACTGTGAGGTTGTTTGCGAGTACGTGTCGCGCGCATGCAGCTTATCATTATAATTCACTGCCGTTGCCCAGTAACTAACCCCTTCATGCTCCTGACTCGCAAGAGCATGAAAGAGTCTCGAGCCTTGGTGCTGGTTCCCCTGCTGTCCCGCGACCCTCCTCGCGACTCGCAAGAGTGTCATTAACGCCTCTCGATTGTCAATGTCCCGGACGATCATACCCGGTGCCCCAAGTTTTCATTCTGCTCCTTTACAGGTGGTGACTCTTTCGACCCGCTCTAATGGGCAAGAATGTAAGCACTGCATGGGGCCTTTTACAAAAAAAAAACCCACTTGTTTGTGAAATTCACAATCAAATGATTTTTTTTTTGTAAAAACTCCCCATGCCGTTCTGTCACTTTAAGAATGGCTACAGCGCTTAGCTCGAGACTGGGAATGCGGCGCTCCCATCACTGGCTTCTCTCCTGCACTTATAGCACATTGGCCTGGTCCCGACTTACAGTGCTACCCTGGTACAGCCCAGTGAGTGATCCTGCATGCTGTGGTACCGTGGTTCGGTGCAGTCAGTGGCCCGAGCGCTTCATTTCTCATTGCCAATGGCGGGTGATATTTACATGAGCGCTTAATGTCTCATTGCCAATGGCGGGTGATATTTACACAAGCGTGGCACGCCTTGTTTTTGTTACTAATGGTGGCCGCGCATACTTCCGTTATGAAGAGGCTACACTGCTTGCAGCCACACCTCCAGCTTCTCCTAGTTGCATCACCAGTCAAATTCCTGGCTGCACAGGTAAATCAAACAGCACTTCCTGCAGCTGCTCAGGGAGGAGCCGGGGAGCATAACGGATCTGTCTGCAGGCTCTCGGAACCGAGCCAGCACCTGCACCATGGAGAGCAAGCCTGGTACAAGCCGAGTGGGGGGAGGCAGAGGGGAGCACCTCCTTGTGTGCAGGCACTGCTGACTCTGAGCCTGCTTGCTGCTGGAGGGTCATCAGTGGCAGAGCCTCTCAAAGCTCTTGTATTTTGCTCATCACGTGTTAGGTAACTCACACAATGAGAGTGGCGGACATAGGGGCGAGTGGGGTGTTTACAAGTTAATGAAAAAATAACTTGCAGGTTTAAAGTTATTTTGAATAGCAGCTATTGTGCAATTAACAAGACAGTTCTAGCTAAGGGTGGTCTTTAGACTTTTTATACTGAGCCCCTATCAGGTGAGATATGTTCAATGTCCTTCCGAAGGATTAAGCTGGTAATGTTTTTAATAATCAACTGAAAATGACTTTTTTCTGACTGCGCGTCTCCTTTACTGCTAGTGTGCAGCTGCTCTGACTGCCTGTATGCAACTGCTGTCTGGGTGCATATGTTTGACTGCTCTGAATACTTGTTTGTGACTGTTCTGTGACTGCTCGTGGCCTCTTATGGTCTCTGTGTGACTTCTCTAACTACGTGTGTGACTGCTCCCCAACTGCCTGTGAGTCACTGGTCCCTGACTGCCTAAATGCAACAGTTCTGAGTGCCTACGTGTGACTGCTATTGACATGCATGTTACTGCTTTCTCTGTATTTCCAGTTTGAAAGCATAGGATTTAAATGAAAGTAAAACGGTCATAAATTCTTATTACATAGCGCTTCTAAGTGCTGCAAATGGCTAACACAAAATAATGAATTGAATTAACTGATTGTAGTAACATTTGGACTCGTGGCCTTCAGGGCATGTTGGTCAGTAGCAAACAAAGATTACCCCAACACTATGTAGGATAGTTGGTAAATTGTCTTTCCGATTACTAATGGCACCGCATTGCTCAATTGGCGATTGTACGCATGTAAAACAAAATGTTGCCATTTCCAGCTTTGCTTTCACCCAACCCTCTGCCCCGCAATGAGTGCGACACTTTACATTCACTTAGACTGCACCCTAAGCAGAAACACAAGTTTACGAGCCTCTCCTACGCAAGAGCGAAGTTAGATAACAGGTTCCAAGTGTCTGCAACTGGTAAGCAAAGAAACAAGTATTTGCAATGCAATAGGTCTCGCATTTTAGAAACTTAGGCCTATTGGTATTGTACATGACAATGTCTTTTATTATTGCAGGTTTTTTAAACACATAAATAAAAGTCATTGTCATTTACAATGCCAATAGCTCAAAATCTCGCAATTACGAGACCTATTGATTGCAAATGCTTGTTTCTATTGCTGGTGGGAGGGTGGGAGGAAGGTATTTACACCCTCCGTGTTGCATGCCATCCCCCCTTCGAGATGTCTGCTGCGATGTCATCCCACTTGCAATTTAGAAAAAGCCTATGACACGACCAACGCAGGCCACATCATAGTGGTTTTTAAAAAGCTTTCATCCATGCTGCACAGCAGCCGCACTGCTGTGCGACATGGCTAAAAACATTGCGCAAAGCAATAGCATGCAGCGGCGAGGCCCATTAGCCGTGCCAATGCTACTTATCTGTGCAGTGAGAGTAGAACCGAGAGGTGAAGATACAATTCAGGTCCTTTTATCAGCTGTATGCCCTGCAATGATGCCCAGCAATGAGGGTGATTAGTGAGGTAGTTTCAGAGAAAAGAGAACATTGGGAAGCTTAGTTAAGGAATCCCTGTGATGGGTGGTCCTCACTATACCAGGCAATAAGACGTTCAGCATATCAGGACTACTGTTTAATAGTCCCTGGGCAACAGTCAATAGTTCCTATGTGACCCTATTTCTACTGAGAAAGAGGCCACCACGAGACACTCTGTCTTCCAGCAGCTTTTATCTCTCACAGGGTGACTGCCCCATTAATCAATTCCTTCTTGAGTCTGACCCCAGATACAACCTTTGGCACCAGCTGCAGTCACCTCAGCTCTCCTGCTTCATCCCATTCACCCATGTGATTCCTCACAGATCATGGAGCCTAGGGGAGCTCTGGGCACTGTTGACCCAAGGCAAGGGGCTTTAGCGCCTGGAGCTGAGTGCTAATGTGCATCAGTATTGGGATCAGCTCGTCTTAGAGCCACATGAGTTGGGGCCTGCCTTAGTTAAATGATAACAACAGACAAGGTGGGGACAGTGCACTCTGATTTGTGAGTCTAGGTGAGACATCAATACCTGGTGAGCCTGGGTGAGACTACAACAACCATATGCAAAGTAAAATCAGTGGGACTTCAGACCTGCCAACTTACAAGAAAAAAAACAGAAAAGAAAAAATTAGACAAGGCTCAATCTGGATTTAGATCGTTCCCCAGTACTGAGACACTTCTTCTCGCTGTAGTTGAAGACCTTGGAGCTATCTTGGACTACTGTGGTTCGGGAGCCTTGGTCCTTTTGGACCTCTCTGAAGCTTTTGGCATGGTTGCACATTCAGGGGCTTATTTATGAGAAACTAACGCAGCGCGGTGGCCCAAGTTATTTTCCTGCGCCACGCTGCGTTAGTTTCGAGAAACAGAGATGCGACTTATTAACAACAACATGTTGCATCTCTGTGCTTTTCCCTGCACTGGCGCACAAAACTGCTGCCGTGCAGCAGTTTTGCACCATGGTACAAGGATGCCTGCGTCGTGAGGAGATTGTTTTTGTGCAGGAAGGGGCACCTTCTTGCACAAAAATAATCACTTGAGGTGATTTCCTCTTCCAAAGCATGCTGTAGAATGCAGCACACATTGAAAGAGTAAAAAAATGAGGAGAAATGTAAACATTTCTCCTCGTTGCGCCTCTCTATGCCACCCCTGGGGGTGGTGTAGCATTCTGACGCATTTCCAGGTTTACTATTGCTCGTAAATCCGGAAATGCATCATGGGGGTTGCCCAGCGGACGTATTGACCGACTAATGAATATTTGAGTATCTGAATTTGCTCTGACTGGATCAAACCTTTCTTATCCTAAAGATCCAATTGAGTCTTTTTATTGCCATTTCAGTCTGATAATTTCACTTGCCCTTGTGGTGTACCCCAGGGATCTTTGCTTACCCCAGCATGGTTTAATGTCTATGCAGCCCCATTGGCTGTTTTGATTAGATCCTTTACCTCTCCAGTCTGTCAAATGCTGATGACACCCAGATTTTCCATCTAGGACAATCTGGGTGAGATGTGTATTTCTGCATGCTTGAGGGCAGTAGTGAAAAGGATCAACACCAGCTTCTTGAAGCTGAATTTGGCCAAAACCGAGATTTTGCTGTTGGGCTCGAATTATCCTAACTCGTGTTCCAATTGGTGGCCTAAGAATCTGGGCCCCCTTACAGCTGCTATGTCAGCCACTGCCCGGGGAGGTAAGAGCGGTGGGGCGGTGAGGCCGGGTGGGGGGATTTCGACAGACGATGGAAAAGTAATTATTTATTTAATTTTCCCTCGTGGTCGTCTGTTGAATCCGCGCCAACCTAGCCCCACCGCCCCACCGCTCTTACCTGCATGGGCCTATGCTGCGCTACGCTCTGTACTAGAAATGTGGGCATATTGTTTGACTACAGTCTTTCCTTTACCCCGCAAATTACGATGGCAATGGCTACAAGATGTGTGTGTAAAAAGAAGGGGTACCCCTGAATGAGTTTCCTAAATCCAGGCGAAAAAACAATGTTTGTAAATAGACATTTAGGAAACGAATAAAAAAGTGGACCTATACTATATAATAACAATTGTGACCAGAAAAGTTATTATTATTCCAAAATATATTCTTTTATTGGAATGATCTGATATATATATTTTTTATATATTTCAAATTCAATTTTTTTTTTTTATACAAATGTCCAAAAGAAACAGAAATGGCTAACATAGTTAGAATCTACGCGCGTTTCGGCGGGACGCCTTCTTCAGGTAGCCTAAAGTCTTCTGTGAATGGTCAAAGTAAAGGGAAAAAGGAGAAATGAAATTTCTTGAGAGTTGTGGTCAGACCGTTGAATCTGGGCCTACTTAAATACTTTCACTGGAAAACTTTCATAACGATATATGTATACTGCGGATCCAAGTCATAAATAGATGCTTCTTCAAATATAACGCTGTGCCCTCTGAGTACTCTTAGGGATATGGAAGGGATAGTGTGAGCCTCACAAGCGCGTTCCAATTACTTCAAAATGTTGTTGGGTGGCAAACGAAGGTTGTGTCAAAGTTTGATACCTTTGGATCCTAGGTCAAGAGAATGCCCTCGTAAGCTTAGCGTCTCCTATTCAGATTTCCAGGCTGCCGCCGTCTCCATGTGTGCGGTCCCTCGGCACCCGCTATAGCCATGCCGCGAGTTATGATGAAATGGAGGTTTTTGGACATTTGTATAAAAAAAATTTGAATTGGTCTATCTTGATTTTGAGCATGTTATTTATAACCACTTTGTTGGTATAAACTTTGTATTAAATTTGTCATATATCATATATTTGTCTGTAGTTTATATATTATATTCTGTATGCACTTTACTGTTTGTTTATTTATGAGCAACAATGTTATAAAATATAAACAAATATATAAAAAATATATATATCAGATCATTCCAATAAAAGAATATATTTTGGAATAATAATAACTTTTCTGGTCACAATTGTTATTATATAGTATAGGTCCACTTTTTTATTCGTTTCCTAAATGTTTATTTACAAACAATGGCTACAAGATGTACCTTACTTCAGTCCATCTGTGTAATTCTTCCTAATTTGCCTGTGTCTGTACATAAAACAACTGTTCAGGCCCTGATCTCTTCATGATTGGATTATGCCAGCAGCCTTTACCTGGGTCTTGCTGCTTTGATTGCAGATAGTCAAAAATGCGGTTGCTCATGTAATCCTTAATCTCTCTCAAAGGTTATCTGTCAGGGCCGGACTGACCATAGCGGGCACCGGGCATTTTCCGGTGGGCCTGAAGGATGAGGCTGTTTTTTGAGTGGTGGGGGCCTTTTTTGTTACTGGGGGCCGGTTTTGCACAGTGCTGCAATATCGCCCCCCCTGTAACAAAAGCAGCAGCAGGGCTTCATCCCCCCCTACCTCTCTAACCCCCCCCCCCCCTCAGGCCAGTCCACATGAATTGCCAGGGCTGGTCTGTGTTCCCAGTCCGGCCCTGCCATCTGTTAGACACCTCCTCCCTACTTTACAATAGCTTCCAATTCAGCAAGGATGCTCTTGTGACTGTTGTGACTTTGCATGGCCTACAAAGCCATCAAGGGCATTGGCCCGATTGATCTGTCCAGAAAAGTCTGACTTTATAGGCCATCACGTGCTCTATGCTCCTCTGGCTCTATGCTTCTGTATGCGCTAAAGATTCAGAGAAGTTGAATTGAAGCGCGGCTCATTCTTCTACTGAACTGCCAAGCAGTGGAGTTTTCTCCCTCTCTCAATTAGGTCTTTACCCAATTTCTCTGCATGTACAAAATATGTGAAAATGTGGCTTTATCAATGGTCTTACTTACCGGTTAGATTTTTTGGATCTAACCGCCAGGAAACCCCTTTTTGAAGTACCAGTGCGCAAACTAAAAATTATTAATTAAATCATTCAATGTGTGAGGCGGGGGTGGAGCTTCATGTTGAGAAATGCCTGAGAGAGACTTTTGTCCCCGCCCCCACCAACCACACACCTCCAACAAGTAAATATAAAAATTTGCTGAGGCCCATTGTCCTGGGGGGTTTTCACATCCTTTGATGGGCATTGGCTGCTTAGAGCTTCTAAAGATGAACTGGAAGCAGTGGCGGCTGGTACGGAACGGGGGTGGCGACGCAGGGAGGGGAAAAAAATATAACACTCACCTCTGCACGGCCGCAGTCTCTCCTCCGTCGTCTCTTCTCCGCTTTTCTTCCTGACTCCCGCAAGCAGGAAGCACACAGTCTCCCCTAAGCTAATCAGGATGCTGCTGTCACCAGCATGACAGCAGCATCGTGATTGGTCTGAGCGGCCTGGTTCGGCGCTCAGACAGGGAGTGGGAGCCTGTGCATGTTTCCCACCCAAGCTGTGCAATACAGCCAGGTGGAGAACATGCTAAGTGGGCATGACTGTTTGGCCAGCCCAAGACAGCCGGCCAAACAGTCATGCACACTTGAGTGCACATATTTTCTCGTCCCCCTGCTCTGACAGCCCAGCTCCACCCACCCTTACCTGGCTCGCACGAAAAAATAAAATGATAATAACATGGTGTTATTATTATTTTATTTTTCCTTTTTTGCACTGCTGAAAAGCAGTGGGGCAACGCTCCGCCGCCTTAGCGGAGGAGCCTCCGCTGACTGGAAGCCCATTTGGTGCAGGAGTTTCCAGCTTGCTTTCCTTGCCACTGTGCGATTCTGGCTCTTTTCTGGGTGACTATGTGAAGGGAGCTGATATACACACTGTGACCATGTGTGGGTTGGCAGGTCTACGACTTTTACTGGATAATTTTCTTTCTCTTAATGTGCACTTTAATGTTGTTTCCAGTTGTTATTTCTATTTTTTGTCTCTTTTTAAAGGTTATGCCATATCTTCCTATTTTATCCCATGCTGTAGTGGTAGCTCTGTGCATACTCCCAAATTAAGATTATTACAGTAGTCTTTACCTGCAATTTACCATCTGAGCATTGGCCAAAATGTGTCAATCCTGAGGATTTCTCACCTCAGGAAGTTTGATTATGTGCCAGATGCCTGGACAACCCTTCACAGGCTCCCTATAGTGCCAGGGATTCACTTCAAATCTTTGTGCTAACTACACAAAGGCCCTGATCATGACTGGGCCAATAATACCTTTTTGAGTGCCAGCTTCTGTATATGCTCCAAACGGGATTAAAATTTGGGAGTAAATCACAGGTCTTTGGTCCACAATTAGCAGCTGGTGAAATCCACCACAAACTGCAGAAGCGAATAGTGTACATGTCCTGTTCACACACCCTGGAATAGGGAATGACATGTGCTGTTAATCCGTTATTCCCTTCCAGGAATGTCAAACTCTTAATCTGGTGCAAATTGTGCATCCACAAATTTTCACACCCTGAGCTGTTGCAAATTGTCCGGCGCACGATGTTCACCAGCAAACGTAACTCAACCATGATCATGACCAAAGCCATCTAAAAGCTTGAGCACTCTCATATTGTCAAATGTCTGTGACCCTACACCCTTTCATTTAGAGGATCAGTTTCAACTAAAGACATGGTTGATCGAATGACGGGGAAGAGAAGGTCCCTCATTTTGACTTATTGGTCCAAATTTGAGGAACAAACTCCAATTGCAGACGGGAAGATTGAGCATCATTTCAAATTTAGAAAAGCTGTTTTAAACTTTTTGTTTAGTTGATATTGGTTAGAGTCTGTTATCCGGTAGTATTTGAGGATTTTGTTGAATGCGCCTGAGCACCAGAGGCTACCACTGGTATAATGTCAGAGTTTATAAGTATAAAATCAAATTACATCAAAGTCATTAGGAACACTGCTTTTATGCCTGGAGAGATTACACTGCTTGCAGTCCGGTTAGAATTAATGTCAACAAGTGCTTAATTTGAGCCGGTGGTTTCTGGTGCTTGGCACCAGCACTTAATTGTCAACAGCGGCACTTATGACAGTGCCCCACATGGTGGCGGTGTTTGTCTAATTCAGAGATGAGCCCAGGAACAGTTGTGTGTTAATTCAATACACCTTAAAATTACTAATACCTGCCACCCAAGCCATTCTTATAGCTTTGGGGCCTGGAATTGTCTGAAAAACTGACGCTGCTACGAGTGTGATGGTTATTACTTGTGTTGGTACTGTCATTTGCAGCGCTGACAGGGGCAATGTGTGGTACAAGCTGCAGTGGCCTACTGACGAGAACCCTGGCACTTATTTATTAAGCACTGGTATCAACAGAGTCCGCTGTGCAAGCACTTACCAGGGCCGGACTAGCTGTAGCAGGCACTGGGCGTTTCCCCGGTGGGCCGCCAAGGTGGGGGCTGGTTTTGGACTCCTGGGGGCGTTTTTGTTACAGGGAGCCGGTTTTGCAGCATAGCTGCAATATCTCCCCCGTGTAACAAAAGCATCAGCAGTGAGACGGGAGTGGTGCTTGCAAATAGAACACCCCCCCCCCCACAGGGGCTGGCCGAGCTGTTTGCCAGGGCCAGTTTTGGTTCCCAGTCCGGCCGTGGCACTTACTGACTTCCCTCTATTGTGACTGTTTTCAACTTCAGCCTGGTATGAAAGGCCAAGGATCATTTGCTTCTCAGCTCCCAAAGTGGGGGGTAGATTCCCCCAGTCTGAAATGTTCAACCCCTGTACCAGAACATGTAGCCAAGTCTCACCCAGTTTTGTTTCAAATTACCAACTGTTACCCTAAACTTATTTTTTAGGTCCTTCCTATACCCAGCTACACTTGTTTTGTGACCACATATTATCAATACATTACCACCTACATACAAAATAAACACACAGTACAGAAAGAGGGGAATGGGGCCATTTACCCTGCTGCTTTCAGCCATTGGCTGTTGGCCTTTTCAAAAAGCTTCCATTTGTTTTGCGGGCTGTCCTTAATGTCATGGCATTTTGTGTTAGGTTACATTGCTTTGTAATAATGTGTTGCATTGGCTTTGTGACAGGGCAGGGCTGTAAGTAGTCCCCATTGCAACCTTTCATCTTTTCACCCTATCTCACCTCGCTGTCTCAGTGGCCCCACCTCCTGAAGGATTCAACCCGTTGCTGTCTGCTGCCACCCGTGGCGTTCCACTCCTCATGCTGTTAGCTGTGCCAGTGCTTTTTGATTAATATCACAAACATTTGCAAAGCCAATAGCATTGTCCAGCCATCTAGACTGGAAAAAATAATAATTCCAAGATGGCCACTGGGATTTCGCATGCATACACAATGGCCATCTTGTAATGGTTTTTCTTATGCTTGATGAAAAACCATTACAAGATGTCAGCCGAGCATGTGTGCACATTCACGGTGGCCATTTGTAATGATAGCTCATAAAGGATAAGAAAAGCCATTACAAGATGGCTGCTGTGCATGCATATGCATGCTCGGCGAACATATGACAGAAAGAAAACACAGACAAAACAAACAGGTTGGGGCCTGTGTCAAGGGCTAGCAATGTTGAAATTGTCAATGTTTCCTTATGTTTGAGGGCACATTCTACTCATTCAAGCACTAGAACTGCTAACTTTTCTAATCAGGCTTACTGAGGTGCCCTCCTTGCACTCCACTGCATACACAACATATGTTTACTAGGCCTGGGCGAAATTTTAATTGCGCAGGAGTCATGGGAGTAATTTCAGTAATTACGCATTCCTCTAGGGATGCAAAATTACTGATATTACGTGAATACGCCAGTGTGACTAATTGAAAGCACTTTGTGTCAAAAATTCTACTGCAGGAGCCTAAGAACCACTAACTAAGAGAGAGCAAATGGCTTCTTGCTACTGTGTCCTGTAGCATTTAGTGCTATTTATTTAGCACAAAATGCATTCATTAACCCATTTTGGATGCGAGAGTGCATTTTCTACTAAGAAAATAGCGCTAAATGCTATATTACGCTTTTCACACAATTAAGCATAATTACAAGTAATTTTGCGGCAATTATGAGAAATGACGCTAGAGATAATAACGTCAGTTATGACCACCCCTAAAATGTATGCAAGTATTTGAGCGTACATCAATTGAGTTTCTGTTTTTGAATGTGTACAGTTGTAGTTTTTAGATTCTTCCGACGTGTACAATTGAAGTGCTTGCCCCCTCCCCCCAAATTCCGCATGCAATTCCCATTAATTTCTATGGGCGAAGCCATTCCTTGTTTGCGACTCGCAATTTGCGAGTCGCAAATAAGGAATGCGTAGGAATCGCAATTTTATTTGCGAAACCTACATAAATTGCATTTTGACAAGTCCCTAATAGCGAATCGGTAAAATTCGCTATTAAGGACTCGCAAAATACAATGTTGCTACATCTGGCCCTCTGTGCAGAAAATGCATCTCCCGGTGAGGTAATGTAGTGGGCCATGTTGTTGCCACCAGATTGCCATTATTTCTCTGTCTCAGTAACAAATCCCCGACCTGGAGTTTAGTTGCTGAGACAGAACAAGCATTGGCAAAGGCAATAGGTCTCACCTATGCAGGAGCTAATGGCTTTGCCTTTATGTTTTAGCAATGTTGTACACCAGAGTGGCTGCTGTTTAGCATGGCTAAGGTTAGTAGGGTAAAGGAGAGTGGCGTGGAGTGTAGTATCATAAAGTGGAGTAGAGTGGAGTGTTATGGAGTGGGGTGGTGTGGAGTGGTGTAGAGTGGCGTGGAATGGCGCAGAGTAGAGTTGAGAGGCATGGCGAGGAGTGAAGTGGAGTGTCATGGAGAAGCGTATAGTGTTGTGGAGTGTTGTAGAGGGAGTAGAGTGGAAGGGTGTAGAGTTAAGTGGTATAGAGTGAGCACAGTGTCAGAGTTGAATAGAGTGGAGTGGCATAGAGTGTCGGAGTGGTGTAGAGCAGAGTGGAGTGGCATAGAGGTTGTTGAATGGAGTGGAGTAGAGTGTTGCAGAGTAGAGTGGCATACAGTGGAGGAGACTGTCAGAGTGGAATGGTATGGAGTGGAGTGGAGTAGAGTGGAGTAGTGTGTCACAGAAAATAAGTGGAGTAAATTGGCATGCAGTGGCATAGAGGGAGTTGCGTCGAGTGGAGCAGAGTTGTAGAATGACATAGAGTGGAGTAGAGTGCTGTGGAGTGAAGTGGAGTGGAATAGAGTGGAGTAGAGTGTCAGTGAATCAGAGTTTAAAGGAGTAGAGCATCATAGAGTGGATTATCGTGGTTTGGAGTGTCATATAGTGTAGTGTAGTAGAGTAGAGTAGAGTGGCCTAAACTGAAGTGGCATAAAGTACAGTGACGCACAGTTGAAAGGCATAGAGTGTAGTGGCGTAGAGTGCATTTATTTTCAGTAAAGTGGTGTAGAGTGCATTGGCGTAGAGTGCAGTGACATAGCGTAGCATAGAGTGCAATGGCATAGAGTGGAGTGGTACAGAGTAGATTGCAGAGACGTAGAGTGCAATGGCATATAGTGGAGTGGAACAGAGTGGAGCAGAGTGGCGCAGAGTGGAGTAGAGTGGTGTAGAGTGAAATGGCATAGAGTGGAGTGGTGTAGAGTAGAGTGCAGACGTTTTGAGTAGAGTGACGTAGAGTGCAGTGGCATAGAGTGCAGTGGCATAGAGTGCAGTAGAGTGGCGTAGAGTTGAGTGGTGCAGAGTAGAGTGCAGTGGCAAAGAGTGCAGTGGCATGGAGTGCAGTCATGCAGAGTAGAGTGTCAGAGTGAAGGGTTGTAGAGTGTAGGGTCATAGAGTGCAGGGTTGTAGAGTGTTGCAGAGTGTTGTAGAGTAGAGTGGTGCAGAGAGCAGTGTTGTAGAGTACAGTGGTGCAGAATAGAATAGAGTGGCATAGAGTGGAGTGACATAGCGTGCTGTGGCATAGAGTGCAGTGGCATAGAGTAGCATGTTGTAGAGTATAGTGGCATAAAGTGCAGTGGTGCAAAGCAATTGGCATAGGTCATGTGGAGTAGGGTGCATTGGTTTTGAGTAAAGTGATGTAGAGTACATTGGCATAGAGTGCAGTGGCATAGAGTAGACTGCAGTGGCATAGAGTGGAGTAGAGTGGTGTAGAGTGCAGTGGCATAGAGTGAAGTGGTGTATAGTAGATTGTTTCAGAGTAGAGTGGAGTGGTGCAGGGTATAGTGGTGCAGGGTAGAGCACAGTGGCATAGAGTAGAGTGGTGTGGAGTAAAGTGGCAGTGGCACAGCATTGATTGCAGTGGCATAGAGTGGAGTGGCACAGAGTGCAGTAGAGTAGCGTAGAGTGCAGAGGCATAGAGTGCAGTGGCAAAGAGTAGATTGCATCAGAGTGAAGTGAAGAGGTGTAGAATAGAGTGGTGCAGGGTAGAGTGGAGTAGTGCAGGGTAGAGTGGAGTGGTGCGGAGTGGTGCATAGTGGAGTGCAGTGGCATAGCGTAAAGTAGCGCGGAGTAGAATGGCATACAGTATAGTGGCATAGAGTTCAGTGGCAGAGGGTGTAGTGCTGCATAGTAGAGTGGGGTAAAGCGCACTGGCACAGAGTAGAGTGGTGCAGAGTAGAGTAGAGAGGCCTAGAGTGCAGTGTCAGAGTGAAGCAGTGCACAGTAGATTAGAGTGGCGTAGAGTGCATTGGCGTAAAGTGCAGAAGAGTGGGGTAGCGTGGTACAGAGTAGAGTGCAGTGGCATAGAGTAAAGTGATACAGAGTAGAGTGGCCCAGAGTAGAGTGGCACAGAGTCAAGTGGCATAGAGTTCAGTGGCAGAGAGTGCAGTGCTGCAGAGTAGAGTGACATAGAGTGCAGTGGTGTAGAGTAGAGTGGCGTAGAGTACATTGGCATAGAGTGGAGGGGCAAAGAGTGGTGCAATGGTGTAGAGTAGAGTGGCATAGAGTGCAGTGGCACAGAGTAAATTATAGTGGCATACAGTGTGAGGGTGCAGAGTAGACTGGTATAGAGTGCAGTGGTGTAGAGTGTACTGGCTTTGGGTAAAGTGGTGTAGAGTGCATTGACGTAGAGTGCTGTGGCGTAGAGTGCAGTGGCATGGTGTGGAGTGGCATGGTGTGGAGTGACAAAGAGTGCAATAGAGTGGCGTAGACTGCCGTTGCAGAGTAGATTTTTTCAGAGTAGAGTGAAGTGGCATAGAGTGCAGTGGTATAGACTAGAGTGTTGTAGAGTGCAGTGGTGCAGAGTAGATTAGAGAGGCATAGAGTGGATAGGCATAGAGTCCAATGACAAAGGGTGCTGTGGAGTAGAGTTCATTGGCATAGAGTTCAGTGGCGTAGAGTTCAGTGGTGTAAAGTGACAGAAAGTACAGTGTTGTAGAGTACACTATCGTAGATTGCAGTGGTGTATAGTAGAGTTTGTGGAGTGCATTGGCTTAGAGTGCAGTGGCACAGAGTAGAGTGACGTAGAGTGCAGTGGTGCAGAGTAGAGTGGTGTAGAGGGCAGTAGCATACCATACAGAGGTGCAGAGTAGAATAGAGTGGCATAGAGTTAGTGACGCAAAGTAGAATAGAGTGCCATAGAGTGCAGTGGCATAGAGTATAGTGGCTTGTAGTGATTTGGTGCAGAGTTGATTGGTGTAGGGTTCATTGGTTTTGAGTAAAGTGATGTAGAGTGCTTTGGCATAGAGTGCAGTGGCATAGAGTGTATTGTTGCAGAGTAGGGTGGCTTAGAGTGGAGTGGTGTGGAGTGGTGTAGAGTACACTGGCGAAGACTGCAGTGGTGCATGGTAAAGTAGTGTGTGGTAGAATGCATTGGCATAGAGTAGAGTGGAGTGATATAGAGTAGAGAGGCGTAGAGTAGGTTGGTGCAGATAAGAGTGCAGTGGCACAGTGTGGAGTGGAGTGGCTAAGTGTGGAGTGGTGCAGAATAGAGTGCAGTTGCGTGGATTGGTGCAGAGTAGAGTGCAGTGGTGTAACGTGGAGTATGCATGGTATGGTATTGTACTGTCATTACAAACAACATTTGCACACACATACAGTTTTACTGATAAAAGTATACAGCTGTACAAACAATAATGTGTGGAAATGTCATCACCTAATGTATTGATTTGATTGTCAGCACAGTTCATTTACATGCATTTAAATTTTATTTCGCTGGAAAAAAATAACATCTGTACAGCATTCCTCAAGCAGACCCCCATGATTGTCACATAAATCCTCTCACTTTGAAGTCAGAGAAAGAAAATTAAATACTGTGCTCCCTGGAAGACACAGCCTGACATTTGACCTCTGTTTTTGAATGCACAGCAAATTCGACAAGATAAGAACAATATTTAAAAGTCTGTTAACAGAAGGCAAGTTTGTGGAAAAATGAAGGTTTGAGCAAAATGAGGGGCAACTCGAGCTGGACAGCCTCAAGCCAATAAAGCCAGCAAATAGAAAGCCAGAAAATGTGAGTTACAAACCACAAAGCCAATGATAAGCAACAGGCGGAATGCATTCCTTGGTCAACTTTCTGCATGGCCCCAAGATGTTTTTAGCAAACCAGACTATGCTTGGAACTACAAAACAATGTCCCTGACATGCAAGGGGTTTTCTCCCTGTGCGCCAGACATTTTTTTCTTATCCTCCTAGTATGTGCCACTTATGGCATACTTGGCAGGAAATATCAGGGTGGGTCCCTTGTGGACCTTTGGTGGATGGGCAACTGGGACAAGGGTTTTTGACAGGAAACCCAACTTAGTCTCCCTTGTCACAAATGTGGCACTGCCTCCATCCCCAAATGAGGCAGGTTAACCGCTGGTTTCGTGCGGGGAAGTGCTTCTAATTTACAATGGGATTCTCCCTCTAACATACCCCTTCAAGTCCATTCCATGGGCTTTCCTGTTGTCCAGGTTCATGAGAACAGCAAAGTGGAATCTCAGAGCCAGGCACACACGACTTTGAGGCTTTCTACAGGTGTTGAATGAAAGTCGACTAGTTCAGAAGGTGGTTAGAAGTCACACAAATACGAGTTTCCAAATTTTACTAATGGGTGTTTGTTCTGAATATTTTAATTTATGGTCTGATTTTCATTTCAGAGGCAATTATGTACCAGACACCCTTAGTCCTCAGTTACACAGGTTGCTTGTAATAGACATGACTGTTCTCCTCTACAACCAGTGCATGCACAGTCAATGGCATAAACAATGCATAACTCAGACGACAAGATACAGTCCCACAAATTCTAGCACATCACTGAGGGGGGCTGTTTTGTTAGTCCTAGGCTCTGCATTGCAAGAGGCTGGGCGTGCTGAATTCAACAGTGATGATAGATGTACCACTGCACTAGCCGCTGGCGAGCTTCGCGCGATCCATACATTGGCACCGAGTGTTACAGCAGGAAGCAATTTCTAAACCTGGGATTGAAGCGGCAACGTTGCCAAGGCTGGTCATTAGCCCATCCCCAGAGGGCAATGGTTTTCTGCAATGACGGGGGTACTCCAGCAGTAGCCAGAGCATTATGGCCCATTCAGCATTGCTTTGTGTGGCCTTACATTCTATAACTGCAGGTAAATGCTTGTTTTTCTGGACAATAACAGGCCTTTCCGAATATAGCTTTATAATATAAGCCACAGAATCCGATGCTTTTTATCATTACTATTGTTGAGTGAGCAGCATCAGGACCCGTTTGAGGCCAGGGGCGTTGCTTCAAGGGGGGACCGGGGGTGTTTGGGGTGTTACACCCCCTAATCAATGTATTTTCAGATGAATATTTGGGTACAGGTGCTTTCAGGCGAGTATGGTGGGGATTTCTCCTGGGATTTACATGTATACACTGACAAAACCACACATACTCTCTCTCTCATATCTGTTTTGAAAGCCCTAAAAAATGTTGATTATTTTACAAAATATTGTGTTTCTCTTACTTAGTGCTTCTACCAATCCCCATTCCTCTCATTTTCACTGTCTCTTAAGCCCCTCTCATGTGCCCTGCCTGTCGTATAATGTATTGTAAAATTATATGCCACCGTGGTGGCGGGAAACCTGAAGTTCACCCCCACTCCCCAATCTTACTGACCAGGCTACTCCCCTGCTTGAGGCTTCACCTTTTGATAACCCTTGCTCCCCTCCCCCACTTCCACAATTCACTCAGCACTGGTGACATCAGTCTTTAACCGAAAGTTCAAAGGCCGTCTGGCTTATAAATATCACCAGAACCCATGTGTCAGTTATCAAGAGAGGTTTGTGAAGTTGCAAAGTCTCAAGATGCGCAACTTAGTGGTTTGCGGATCTTTGCAAGCTTCGCGGGGAGAGCGAAAAAAAAGGAGTGCCAGCTTCAGCCGTTCTGTGCAGCAGCGGGAAAGGAGGGGCTGCAAGAGGCAGTGAGGGAACTGATGCAGCTTTGCAAAGCGTACATGCTGAGCGGGGTGGAAACAACCTGGCTTAATCAGCTAGCCACTGAGCCTACATTAGAGCTGCCAATGCAGCGGTTCCCAGTAGTGGCTGGCATGGCTCGGGGCGGGCGGGGGGTGATGTAAAAAAAAAAGGAAAAAAACATACAGTTTCGCCGCTCTCTCCCAAGTCGTCTCAGTCTCTCCCGGGCCGGAACAGGAAGCATCCAGGCTCCCTCCGCTAAGCCAATCACAACGCTGTAATGCAGCATTGTGATTGGTCTGAGTGTCGTGGATCGGCGCTCAGCCAGGGAATGGGGCCTGGGCATGTTCTCCACGCAGTCTGAAATGCAGCCTGCATGGAGAACATGCAAAGTGTGCATGACTGTTTGACCGGCCCACGAGGGCCGGCCAAACAGTCATTACGCACTTGGAGTGGGCAAACCACTCCTCCCCTGCTCTGACAGCAGAGCAGCCCTGCCAGCCCTGAAAAGCTGCGAAGCAGGAACAAATACAACAATAATAACTTCGAGTTATTATCATTTTATTTCTTCTTTCTTTCACTGCTTTGCAGCAGTGGGGCGACGCTCCTCCGCGGAGGAGCCGCCACTGGCGGTTCCGCTATATGGTCAGATAACTCTATCAGACAGGTGAGGATCTGTAAATTGGATGGACGGTCCTCCTCTTGAGGAGCAGGCAGTAAATGGCAGTAAGTGGGCCAGTGTAAGTCGGACAGTTGGAGGCAGGGTTGGGGTGGTTGCCTACAGCCGTGCCAAGCTGTGGCCTGAGTGGGGTAGCACTGTCTGCCCCAGTGATGTAGGACAGGGTGAGGGACCATCTTTGCTTCTGCCTGTAGCCCCATTCCCTCCCCAGTCATGGTGCAGATCCACACCCAGTAAAACTGGGTTCAATGTTTCCAGACCCAGTAGTTTCAGATCTGGAAACACCAGCCCACTTGAGGTCAATCCTCCCCTGGGACACTGCTCGGCCCACTCACATTGAGGGCCTTTTTGCGCTGGGAGACTGAGAAGAACATTTTGCCCAGACAGTATTAATGTCCCCTTTGATGGTCTTCAATGGGCTTTTCTCTGCAGCATCATCACATTTCTGGCTTATTTAAATATAATTCAAATAAGTAGGGAATACGGATCCCTTCTTTGTCACATCCTTTGCTTTACTCTAGGCGCAATAATAGTACAGAATAATGACAAAAATGTTACTTCTTATTTTAAAGCCTTAATGCATTGAATATCAGAAAGCGTCATCACAAGAAAGATGCATCTTACATATGTATGGTAAGATAAGGCCCTACTAGGCTGTTCCTAATAGCAAGAGGTGATTCTAGAGGCCTATAGTCTGGACACAGAGTAAAATCAAAACTGAAGGCCACTACTAAAGCATACCTGGAGCACAAACCTCATATTTTGTTGATGTAATTTAGGAGTTTTGCAATGTGCTGCTTGTCTATTTCTGGCTACTTCAGGGAGTTGACAGAAACAGCAAGTCCAATTGGATCTTGTTACCGAGTCCAATATTCTTCAGAGATGACTCCTGTTGAATGTGGGGTTTAATTGAAGGCTCACTTAAGGAGTTTGCTGAACTTCAAGTATGTGTGTTTAGCACTCAGGTTGGGGTTAAGAGTGTTCAAGGGTGTCAGCCCTTGAACAACTCCCCTTAGAGACTTATCTCCATGTTTCATTCTCCTGAAGAAACATTGCTTAATGTTCATGCTAGAGAGGTATGGAGTTTCGTCTGGTGGCAGTTTTGACCCATAAAGTAACATAAAGGGTTAGCGTGCCTGCTGCAAAGAAAATGTACCAGGCAGATCACAGAGCTTTATTTTATGTGGATACCTCAGTGGGTTACTGCTTTTGTCCCAGAGATCCTTTTGTTACTAGCAAGTCAGAAGTTACAGTGGGAATATAGGACAGTGACCTGTGAAAGGGCATCAAAGATCTGCATGCAAACTGCGTGGTATAGGTTAGAACGTTATGTTTTCCCCCCAGTCTTTCATTATCCTAATGTTGCTAGAAAGAGTTTGTTTAGGTAGAAATGCATTCTTATTAGTAATACAAACCCCAACCACTGTGGTATATTTAAAATCCTGAGTTTGTGCTTCTCCAGACCAGTGCTTAATTTAAGCCGGTGGTTTCCGGTGCTGAGCAGCGGCACTTAATCACCAACCCCAGCACTTTTCATGAGCATCAGTTAAGGACACATTCATATATGGTAGTCGCAGGGAAATGAAGTGATTTTCCCAGAAACACAGGATGTTGAGCCAACCCGAGACTCGAACCTGGTTCCCCAGCTCCGAAGTGGGGAGCTCTGGACATTATGCCACATCTTCTTCCCACTTTCATGATTAGTAGTTGGTTCTCTTTTGGGCAGCGCTAACAGCAGAAATGGGCTAGTGCAAGCTGCCTCCTGACGGGAGCCCCGGCACAATTTTTTTTTTTTACAAATTAACCACTGTTTCAGACCAAACGCACTTAAAATGTAGTGCCTACTAGTATGGATGGCGGGATTCCTACTGCATGTAATTTTCACTCTCTTATGTGACATTTCCTAAAGATTGATTTGCACTCATATGATTCATTGTCTCTGTATAATGTGTGTGGTGTAAAGTGCTCTGGTACGAGTAGCTCTATAAAACAAATGAAATGTGTGTGAAGGAGGGGCTATGGAGAGATGAGGGACATGGTTGGGGAGTGGTAGTGAGTGAATCTGTGGAGAAGGAGGTCATTGGCAGACACCCACAATATTGTCACTTGGGTGCCACCAGTGCTTTGCCCTTAAATGTAATAATGGTGTCCATTTAGAGGAAAAGATGTTTGTAGAACATCAAAGTTTTTGGTTTTCAATATCTGGTCACCCCAGGAAGGGATTAGAGAAGATTAGAACTTGACGAATAATAATGAGTGAAAATGTTTGATAAAAAAATAGGAAAGAATGAGTGAGAGAGCGGGAAGGAATACATTTAGGAAAGGAGGTGTGATAAAAGAAAGAGCAGTGTGGGGACAAGGGAGCGAATTAGTGAGAGGTGGCAAGGAAGGGGAGAAATTAATAAGGAAAGGCAGAAATAAGAGAGGCAGGTTTCATAAACGGGTGGCGGCATGAGGTGGTGAAGAAACAGCGATTTCACGCAGGTGGGAGCCTTCTCGACAGGCCATGTGTAAAATACGCACAAAATGTGTTAATCAGAATTATCCGTGGAAAGGCATTTCGGGTCCCTTTGATGGCGGAATGAGGGAACGGCGCCGGAGGAGATTCAGGCCTGCTGTAAACACGTATTCAGACGGTAAAGTTAGGCCTGCGAAAATGGAATTAATTTGCAGAGATGATGGAACAGAGCTCGTTTGCTTGCAGTGTTAGTGATAATATTTGCCTTGCCAGAATTTTTAGGATTGATTTTTGCAACTCTCGGCAGGAGATTTTCAGAAGAGTGTGAATGTATTTTAACCCGCTCTTTCCTGCAGCCTATTCTGAGTGAACTGAGGAATGCTCTGCTGCGGCGGCAGGCGAAGCGGGTCCACGAAAAGCACGTCATGTAATGCATTTTTTCTTTTTGATAGAGCAGACTATGCCCGAGGCCTCAGAGAGCTTTACATAGAAATTATGAAATATGTGTATATATATATATATATATATATATATATATATATATATATATATATATATATATATATATATATATATATATAATATAGATAGATAGATAGATAGATATATATATATATATATAAATATATATATATATATATATATATATATGTATATATATATATCTCTATATGAAATATGTGTATATATATATATATAGATAGATAGATAGATAGATAGATATAAATATATATATATATGTATATATATATATATCTCTATATATATAGATATATATATATAGATATATATACAGAGAGAGAGAGAGAGAGATATTCACTGTAAAAAAACAAAGGTTAAAATAATATTACAGTTAGGTAAAAATGTAAGTTAAAACATAACGTTTTAAATTAACAAATCCTCGGAGATTTACCAGTTACTGTTATCTCAAGTAACTCTAACTCATGCCCTAAATTAACTATAACTTGCACCCTCGCCATGCACAGTGTTGTTAGCCAATGATGTCATTTCAGATGTTGCAGTGATTTGTATCAATGATGTCACAGAACATGTCGTGCGTTATGTAATCTGCAAGGTCATAAGCAGTGCATGGTGAGGGCATGAGTTAAAGAAACTTTAAGGCACGAGTTATAGTTACTTTAGGTAACTATAACTGATGTATTTCAGTGGGTTCGTTTGTTTGTATGTTTTAACTGACATTTTCACCTAACTATAATGTCCTTTTAGTAAATTTTCAAGGCTTTTTAAATGCAAAGTAAGATATGTTTACCATACATAACTATAACTTCACTTTAAACTTTGGTATTTTCAGTGAATTTCTAGGGTTTATTTAATGTAAAGTGAGATGTCCATCACAGTGTGAGCATGGAGCTGGGCCTTTGGCCGTGCACTACATGGTGTTGAATGCAGGGCGTGGCAGCAGGCCAGGCCCTGATTCCAACCCCCCGCAGGTGCCCATGCCCCTTCAGGCGCACAACCCCCTTTTTAATCTTTAGGGGGTTCTCACATGGGTGTCACGTTGGGCTTCGCAGTGGATTTGCGGATTCACGGATTCCAAAAATACCCATAAAAAAAAAATGACCTCTGGGTTGGTCCTTCTGGAACACCCACCCCTCCCTTAAGACACACGGGGGCCCTATCCTGCCTCTTATATTTTATTTTGTTTTATTTGTTAGGACTTGGGGAGTGAATCCCTGAGTCCTAAGATGTTGACTGCAACTTTTCCTTCCGTATGTGGCCAGACACAAATCATGGCTGAGCACGTGGATCCACAGATACTCTACAGAGCCCCTGTGGTATGAAATATGCAATGTTTTTTAGCCTTAATATCTCAAAAACTACTGAACAGATTTCCACCAAATCACAAAAAGCACGCTTTCTGCACCAAGATCTAGCTTCCTGCCAAAACTGGTGTAATTCCATTCAGCCATTTGGGCTGAAGTTGTGTCTAATTTCCCAATGGAGAAATAAATCGGAAAATGCTTTCTGGGACCCCCTCCCTTTTTCTTGGCTCCCACTTGATGAATCACCCTGAAACTTTCCAGAAAGAAGATGAGGTGGAATAACTCTTTTTTCTGGAAAGCTTTGTGAAGATTTGTCAAATGGTGCCAAACTTATTAGCAACCTCAAAAATGTTTTTCCTATGGAAGCAGGATCCTAACTATAACTACGCAGTAGCAACCACCACTATATGTATAGTATATATACAGTGTCTCTGTAGTCAGTTACTTCAGCATTAAGTCTCAAATATATTAGATACAAATTTATTTGGAGGCTTTGTAATGTGTCGATTTTGATTACTTTCATGAGACAAACAAAGTTCATGGTAGAAATTGGGGTGGCAGTTTTGAGGTGGGTAGGGCTTGAGTCCAGTTGGTGATGTTGGGCCTATGTACGGTATTCTTTATCAACATCCCCAGTTTAGACAGTTTAGTTAAAGAGGAGACAGAATAGTTCCCTTTTAAGGTCCTTTCCGAAGTGCATGTGGTTGGGCTATGCAGCGAGATTTAGGTTTACAGCAATGTGTATTACTGGGTTGCTGCCGAGTTCAGTGAATGATGACATGGGGAGTTTCACACATGTGATGATTGATGATCTGTGTTTCTTGTTTCAGGACAGGGGGAACTCCTGGATTTCGAACTTGAACACATCATTTTCTTTTCTTTTTCATACTTACCATTGTAGCATTGGCAAGGTTGGCGATCAATGGACGCAACAGTATAACGTTAACTACATATAGGCAAGGCCACTGGAATTATGCAGCAGGGGAGGAACAAATTACGTTGCATTATGCAGCACATTTTGTGATAGTATTACATCATTACTTTGTCATTTTTACTCATGGTAACACTATCTGGGCAAAGATTTCACCACATTAGTATCAGTTTAGTAACCATATGGTACAATACGATACTGAAAGATCACTAGACAACTTTTGCAAAGGGCCTTCTACTGTGTGGAAACACATGATTCCAAGTTTTTAGTAAATTTCCATCCATTTGAGCTTGAAATATTTTTTTTTGTTAAAATCTGCAGATTATGAAGGTGCGGCAAATCCACAACTATACAAAAAACACTTAACACGCAGAATCGCCTAATTCCAGTGCCCCTGCATATGGGTAATAGGAAAAGCTGTGTTTTATTTGAACTTTATTTGTGTTTAGCTTGGTTACCTCTGCTGCTTTTATCTCCTGTTCTTAGTTACTTCAAAGGGAGGGGTCCCAGGACTCTCATTATCCATTTTGTTGATACTTTGAGCTTATACCTCTTGAGCATCATATGGATGTCTCATTGCACTTTGGAGGGCTTTGCTCAGAAGAAATGTCTACTTCTTCAATCTACCTGGTTCAACTCTGCTTACAGAATGATGTCCTCTATTTTATTTCTGTGTAAGGGTCAGATATTCTGAAATTAGTACCCATATAAAAGGGCAGCTCCGATCCCCAAAGCCAAAAGACTATGTCCTGCAATCCAGGGAAGATAGGAGTACTTTGTGGTGGGCCCCTGTCCAAGATGCCTGAAGGCAAGACGTTTGCGACAAACTTATTACATTGGTACGTTAGAGCCTGAAGCCCACATGTTAGTGTCTGGGTATGAGTGAGTCCACAATAAGGAGTATGAAGGATACAGTGACTGCTAAGCAAGACATACCGAACCATCCAAATTGACACTCGTTCCAGTAGTCGCCCCACAGTCTAGTGCGCAAGGAGAGGCTGATCATGGCCGATATAGCCAATGGGCAGGTGTTGAAGAGGGAGGTAGAGGGGTGAGAGAGCCACCTTGTTTATCCAGGGTTCCAGTTACTTTGAATCTGCCTCCTGACGCTTGCCCCTATGTTGCCATATTGTCCAATTTACTTTGCCAAACAAACGGAGCGGGGGAAACTTTTGTACAAGTAAGGAATAAAACGCTATATTGGCTGTGTACCCATGCTGACTTCTCTTACCGAGATGCTCAGCACATACTGATGACTAGGAGAATCATGTGGGTGGGGCCTCTACCCAAGTTATATAGGGGTGATTGTGTTGTTGTAAATTTCAGGAACCCTGCCCTTGTTCACCACTTATTCACCCATTGGTCAGACCAGAACCAGTCAGCTCCCAGTATTTTTCTCCATCTCCTGTTTCTTTTTAATGGACACCTGAGAGGTAGTAGTGGGCCTGCTTTGTAGTCTGTAGCCAACCCTCACCAAATAATGGTGCTGAGAGTAGGGCCTGTTCAGTGGGAAGACATTGTGCCACCCAAATCTCCCTCTCCTCTAACCCAGTTGGATTGACTCACTTCTATCCAGAAGGGACCCACCAACAGTGAGACCAGCATTGAGATGGTGAGCTCAGTCAGGATAAATGATAGTGGTGGGACAGAGAGCTCTGGGCCCCTAAAACATGTTGTTGAATCCCAGTCAGGGGCCATGAGAACCATAGATTTTTCGACTAGTCCCAGACTAGATACCATAACTGCATTCCTTGGAACCCCGGAATGTCTGCAGGGGGATGGTTTGGAGGCCCCCTTGCACAATCCCTCCAACTTACCACCACAGACGCTCCTGTTAAAATGGAATATTGCAGGAATTAGGAGCAAATTTGAGGATACTGACTGGGGTCGTTTTGTAAACACCCATGACATATTCCTGTTTCAGGAAACATGGGCATTAGATCAAGCAATTAGGTGCAGTTACAAAAGTTGTAATGACCTAGCATTCAAGTCTAGTGTGGGCGCCCCACAGGTGGCTTATTACGTTTTGGCAAGACCCACCCTATCCTATTCAATCATGCCCCTTCACATGGATTCCCAGCATCTTAGGATTGATTTTCTCAAGGAGGAATCTACGACCCCTCTTGATTACCAATATCTACAATAGGAGCAGCGGTTATAGACAGGAATCTAGACCGCTACAATTGCTGGCCAGAGTTGTAGGGGAGCATGTCACTAGCTATTACGTGTTTATAGCAGAGGACTTCAACCTCACTTTTGAGCCGAACATCCTGGCTGGCGGCTTATATAGAGATGAGAACCTGATGTGGAGTATCTCAGACATAGTCCCCTTTAAAAGCAGTTCCAATCAAGAGCAGCTTTACAGGTTGTGGACCTCACTATTACCTATGGCATTCAAGCTTGCAATGGGCACTCCCCATTGGATAGATTGCTTGCCCCGATGTTCAGACGAGGTTCCTGTCGCAGCAGAATTTATTATATCCTTATGAATGTAAGATTGTGGCTTGAGATGGCCGACATGGCTGTAATAGAGAGAGATGAGACCACAACCCTTTGTCATTAAAGTTGAGAGTATCGATGACCCTCCCAAGCCCTACACCTGCAGATCATGCCTATAGGTAGCTTGTATCCACGAACAATAGGAGGAACCTGAGATGGGAAGCAGTAGCCTCCTCTCCGGAGAGTCTCAGGGCCATCTATTCAATTCTGGCCTCTCATCTGGAGAGTATACATTCTAATTTGGGGAAAAATTATATGATCCTCGCCGTTGATCATAAGGTATTCTCTAAGCTGAGGAGCGTCCTAACTAGAGAGGTTGGGGGGCATTCAAAGCCGTCAAAGGGATGGTTTAACAACCAGTGTAAAATGGCAAAGGCAAACCTTCTGCAAGCTATAAAAAGAGGGGACACTCAAACTTTAAGGGTGAACAGTGCGAATTGTCGGGCAAGCTTAAGAGCAGCAATAGCAGCATAGGAGGATGATATGTGGCCTGATCTGTTAGACTCCGCTGTGAACAATGACCAGAAGAGGTTCTGGTCTATAGTTAGTATAAGTGAAGGGAGGTCGGAAAATCCTGCAGAATCATCTATCCTACCCTGCGATTAGGTTGCACATTTAAGAGTATGTATGCCCCGAACCCTGCACCTTAGGATCCACATGGAATTGAGAGTGCTCCCAGTATGAAGAGCCAGATCCCCCCTTCAGTAATTGTTTTCTCTCCGGGAAACTGAATGTGTGGTGGCCTCGTTCAAGACCGAGCAAGCCCCGGGGCATGATAAAATTCTTGCTGATGTATTTAAAGCTGATCCTGTGGTCTGGGTGCCTTACATCAATGTGGTTTCTAATGCCATTGTGGCTGAAGGAGCAATTCCCCCATCCTGCAAAGGGGTGGAGATCGTTCCAATTTTCAAAAAGGGGAACACTGGTGTGCCCTCTAATTACTGATTACTAGACAATCTCCAAAACAATTTCTGCAAACAGGTCCTCAAGCGCCTGTTGACTTGGTGTGAGGACAAGCAGATCTTGACAGGGCTTCAGGCAGGATTTAAGCATAGGGTTAGTGCCGTTGACCTGACCTCTGGTTCCTCCTGTTTAAACGGAAAGCAGTTGACCTGGCCAGGGGCGACCGTTTTGTGGCATTCATTGACTTGCACCAGGAGTAAATTGTGGGAGATGCTCTCGGGGATTAGATTACTGCACGAGGGGAATTTTGCGTAAGTAAGGTATGGAGTAAAAGGAGAATTAACTGAGGCTTTCCCCATTAATCACGGTGTTAGGCAAAGCTGTGAACCTGCCCCCACCCTTTTTCTTCTCTACACTAATATTTGTATTGAATATTGAACAAACTGTGCTAATGATTCCCCACTCTGGTAGGAGCAAAAATACCGACCCTCCTCTTTGCATACGACACATTGGTGCTGTCCAAAACTAGGGGGGCCTGCAAAGACTGATTGATAGTTTTAACCAGTTTTGCAGTGTTTTTGGCCTTGAAATGAACACTTCTAAGACCAGATACATGACATACCCTAAGAAGGGCTGGGTGAGGGGGGTCATTAGTGAGGTCATTAAAGTGGGGTCGAAAGTTCTTGAAAAGGTCCAGGATTTCGACTACCTGGGTATCAGGATAGATGAGTCCGGATTCTGGGACCTGCAGATTTTGAAGAGCACCTTAACCGTAAAGCAGCGGGCTGGAGCCATACTAAAGTTGGCCAAAAAAGCACCATGGTCCCCTGTATGGCCAGCAGTGGAAATATATAAGGCCAAAGCAAAGGGGCTGCTCTTTAAGGGCCAGAACTATGGGGGCTTTGTAACACTAGTCCATTGAACATAGCAGAAAACAATTTTCTTAGAAGAAGCCTGGTGAGCCTAGGAAAGGGCACACAACTTGTCCTGCTGCGCTTGGATCTGGGGGTCCACAAGATCCCGTCATTGGTGGCGTTGAGACCCCTACAGTACTGGATCCGAATCTGGGGTACTGATGAACTGCACCATCTTAAAGAGGGCCTGCAGGATATCATTTTGGCCGATAGAGGGGGGGGATCAAATGGTTAGGGGTGCTAAGAAGGGTTGGAGTGAGCTTGGCCTGGGGAAGTTTTGAAGCGAGCCACAATCCATCCAGAGAGGGGCTGCTGCTCTAGTTAAAATTATAATGAAAGAGAATGCCACTAGATGCAGAGACCACTCATCCTCACATGGGAGTCTAACAAGTGCCCTTCTTCAAAAATCAGTGTGCATGGCACAGGAAGTCGTCGATTTCATCCACCCAGTTTGGGCCCGGTCCATGTACCTCCAATTTAGGTATGGGTCTTTTTCCGTATCAACTTTCACCATCAATTGGAGGAAGACGAACCAGGGATCTGAATGTTGCTTCTATTGTAAAAATGCACTTGAGAGTGAGGAGCATATTTTGTTTTTCTGCCCACTCTACGCAAAATCTAGGTCCAAATGGGTTGCTCCAATGTGCAGGGATTTGAGCTAACCCACTAGAGGAGAAGCATTTAGGTTATGAAAAACGGACACCTCTTCGATTATGGTTGTTTCTAAAATTTTGTACACAGCCTAGTTAACTAGATATAAATTTTAGATATTGTTTGAAATTATGTCCTAGTGTGCTTTTCCCTATCTGACTTTAATTGCCTGAGAGTGGTGGTTGTTTCTTGTATTTTTGCACATAGCTTGGGCAATCGGATGTAAAGTGTCAGCTATTTTATGAAATTATGTGCTATTCGCATGTCCTTTTACTCGATTTTAACTTTTTGATGTTGATTTTTATTTGTGTTTTTAGAAATTTAAGATTTTTTTAAGTACTCAATGACTGTATTTGTCTTTAAATAATTGTATGCTTGTATTTTTTATGATGAAACAAAATGTTTCAAACTGTCTATAAATAAATGAATATAGTACCCATATACTTTATATCTAAAAACTGGTGAATCCGGCTCCCTGTTAAGTCTGTCATGCACAGCCAAACAATACAGTCTTAATCTTATTCTTCAACTATGTATTGGTGCATGAAGGAACTGGGTTCAAAAGGAGCTGCTAAGGACACTCAACGTATCAATCACACTATGTTATATGGTTCTTAAGTAGTGCAAGCCTGACAAATGTTGGCCTCTTACCACTTCTCCTTGCAGACATGTGTCTTTGGTTATGGGTTTGCTCCCCAAGGGTTGTTCCTGAGGTTGTCCAAGGACAAACCATGGCCAACATAAGGAGGTTGGTGTTGTGGTGGACTGTGGAGTTTCCCTTTGGTTGTGGTCTGAAGGGGAATGGGTTATTGTGACTTTGTGGCCAAACCCATGTGAGTGTGAGGAGGTGTTGTTAGGGTTGCAATTTCAGTAAAGCTGCAGGACGTTTGATCCTTCGCCTAATCTGTGTCTCCTGTTTCGGCCTAACTATCTTCTTGGGGTCTAGACCCTGCGCTGTATGATGTAGAACTGTAATAAAGTTGGTGCTAGTGGAGTATATGTGTGTTTTGGTGTATGGGGTGCAAAACACTGAATGTAGCACTGTGTGAAAGAAAGACATTTTTAAAACATTTTGTTATGTCAGAATTGATTGGCTATTAAATAAGAGTTTATCCCCATTTCGGCAACCATCTTTGGTACGATAATATTATTCATTTGGTTAATAAACAATATTTATTATTTACTCATTGACCACCCAATAATATGAAAGGAAGTTACATCAACAACTCTTTACCATGATTAGAGGGTTATTGTGCATGCTGCAAATTTTTTTTTATTGAAACCGTGAGGCTTAATTATGTGAATAAGCAGTGCTTAACAACAACCAGTTATTAAAACCAACAAAGCCCAAAGGCATTTTTACTTTACCATATAAAACTGTCACATTAGTTAAATCACAGGTTTGCAAAGTATTCAATAGGTGTCAAGCAGCAACAAAGATAGTGTCAATGCTTCTCCTAGCTCACCCCCAACTGACCCTCATTGAAGTCCCTGATCCTCCCTGCTGTAAGGCAATAGCTTTAGTCCATTCTTGAAAGCAAAAACTGAGCAGATGCATACTGGTGTCTCGAGTAGGTTGCCCAGGATCTCAGGCCATCAATGCCACAAATATCTCTGATAAACAGCAGAGTCCACCCCATGACTTGAATGTCTGTCTCAATTGTCCTTCTTGCAGCTTGCAGATGTACATGATTGATCTGATTTCAACAATGTAACACTCTATAGGCCTTTTATCTGAAGTGGCTCCTATATATCTACTGGTGTACTAGATTTATCCAGAATTATTTATTTTATCTGCAAGGACACCTTGAACCCGGGACTCTTTCCATCAGAGCTGAAGAAGTCAGCCATAACACTACTGATTGAAAACCTCACATTGGACACCCTATGCCCAGGGAACTCCTGCCCACTTTCTAACTTGTCTTCCCCAGTAGAATCTTTGAAATGAGGGGTAACTGGTCTTTACAAAGGCAGCTACTATATAAGACACATTGAAGGTCACATTTTGTATTGTTCAGCAGATCATTCATGAAATTGGCAATCCCCCCCACCCACCCCAAGTTAAACTCATTATGCATGATGTTTTATTTTTCTTTAAAGTTAAAATCACAATTTTGTGTAAAGTGATTTTTAAGAGAGCAGAAAAATATGAGTTCGTCCCATTCTTCAGTCAAGTACATTTCTTGAAAAACTCAGATGTGATTGACAGAATTCACAAATTTCTCAATTTGCTAATTTAACTGATAATATAAACAAATGTGTTAACCCATTCATGCCCAAATGGCACGTTTCTGTAACTAAAATGTCTCAAAAACTGCTGGACAGATTTACACGAAACCAAGTATAACACGCTCTTGGTGTAGTTTCCACATTTATACCAACTTTGGTGGGAATAAGCTCAGTGATCTTTGCTGTAGCTGTGAATGACATTTCCCATAGTAGCTAAAATGGGAAGCACATCCTTTTTTTTACCTCCCCTTAATTTTCTTTCCTGCTAATCCAAACTTCACAAAGAATTGAAAGAGAATATATAACTGTGTAATAGGGACCTATATTGCCATTGAGGGGTTTTGGTGCAATTTACAAACCTCAAGGCCAAAGGCTGTGTTGTTTCTAAATGTCATCTGAACCTCCAAAAAGGGCACAGGGACACGGTTTCCAGTGTAATATGGAGTTCAACATCAGAATGACAGCCCCCAAACTACTATGAAGAGCTTTACTATTGTCAGGACTACTGGGATTATCCAGTAGAAGTGCAGCTACAGAACCACATACATCAACTATTCCCTACCATTGTACAACTTTTTTTCAAGAATGTATTAACAGGAGGTAAACAAGACCAAAACATTCTAATTCCAATGCACTCATGGTTAGCTGCACCTTGAGGAAAACAGCTTTTTCTGGCAAATTACCTGAAAATGAACATGTGATATAACTAATACATAAGAGTAAAGTGTGACCTGTTTCTAATTTGACATATCAGGACTCAGTAAGTGCACATGGGAGAGCATGTAACAAAAAACACTCTAACATAGCAAAATAGAAGTATTAGTCAACTTGTCTTTATTTCAGCACATCCAGATTGCAAGACTGCTTGTTGACCTTGTAGATTAGGGTCCTCGTTCAACCAGAAGGCTATTGGGCCACCCGCCTAGCAATATATGGGAAAGTTCTGAATTTGTCAAGCCAATTACGCTGCTCTAGAGTCCAGACTGGAGAATGTCTATCTGTACAGGTTAGTATCTAGAGACAAGGGAAACCCTGGGATCGTAAGGAACCAAGGGTACTTAAGTGATTCTAGGAACAAGGGTCCTTTAACATAGTTAAATGGATACAATAATCAGCTCCATGGACGTGCCTTCTAATCGACTTTTCACCTGCACTATTGTAATTGACACTCGCTTCAGTGCCACTTTCGCATGTTAATGTAACATATCAATTGGTATTATGCCAGGCAACTGACTTTCAGTCCTGATGATGATCCCAAATTCCTAGGGGATCGAAACGCCGTCGACACACACTCTATCCCGTTAAACTATCTTTAGAATCATTTTCGCTCTGGGTGTAACCGTATTTTGCTTTTTCCAGTGAGTGTCCTGAGTGCTGTATATAAATATTGGTCACTGTTTTTCTTGCCTGCATATATGTAAAAGTTTGTTTTGTTAGTTTTTTAACACCTGATTTTTTAAATTACTCCAGCTGGAGTCATTCTTATATTTTGTTTGTTTGAATTTATATGTTGTAATAAAATTTCACATTTTTGGTCATTGAAACCGTTCATGGAACTGATTATTGTATCTGAGATAACTTAAAAAATTTAACTATTTAAGGGACCCTTGTTCTTATATGCACAGGTTGGCAAAACAATATCTTAATTTGTAAAGATTGCCAGGCTGACTTTTCCCTGATTACTTTCACCTACAATCAGTGCTTAATTTGAGCTGGTGGTTTCCGGTGCTCGGCACCAGCACTTATTTGTCAACACCGGCACTTGTGACAGTCTGCCACAAGATGGTGCTGTCTGAGATAACCACAACAAAGGTCAATTTTTAATTCAATATACATTAATAATTACTATTACCTGCCTCCCAAGCCATTCATATAGCTTTGGGGGCCTGTAATAGTCTAAATTGTCACACTTGTAGGAGTGTGATGGTTAGCAGTTGTGTTGTTACTATCATTGGCAGCACAGGCAGGGGCCATGTGTGATGCAAGCTGCAGTGACCTCCAGACCAGAGCCCTGGCACTTATTTTTTTTAAACAAATTATGCACTGCCTACAATTATGTTTTCAGCTTTGCTTCTAGTCACATGACATGAATTTCCAGTCAGTATTGTTACAGCGCCAAGAGGCAGCGTTTGCAGGTGCTAGAGGACTTTACAATTGTCAATGCCCTAGTGCTTCCAGTCGTCCATGGCAGAATCCAGATGTCTCGTTTGCCTCCACGCAAGATCAGCGCTTTCATCGTTTATGGCCAGCACTGGCCCAGCACTGCTGCAGTTTGAATAATGTATTCATTCCAGCTAGAAGCTCAATTACACGGTTTAATTGTAAGGTAATGAAAAGAGGAGACAGAGGGAGGGAGCTCACAACAAAAAGACCTGAACATGTATAACAAAGCCCCTTCTTGTATATAGGTCTTACTAAGTGAAACATAGGAAAAAAGACAGTGCAGTTTTTCTGCTTGCACTAAGCAAATGATATAAGCAGTGTAAAGTAGTGCAGAGTTTACATTCACCTCGGTATCTGGCTGCACTAAATCTTTGATACTAATAGTGCAGTGTTACAGTCTGCCTCTCTGAACCAAGCACCTATTACAAATAGTAGGCGATTGGTGCCTGTCTGACTGCACAACACATGTCATACATATATTACTGTACAGCCAGTCTGTGCCTCTTTGGATGGACTAGGGGATGCGATACAAGGAGAGCAGCAGTTACTGTCTGTGTCTAGGTCTGGTTGTACTAAGTAAATTCTGCACGTGGCCCTGTGCTTACAAAGGAGAGACCTCAGAGCATGGACCATACACAGATAAACAGTCACGGCCCGTACAGGTAAGAGCGTGAGGTCGGTGGGGCCGGGTGGCGGGGATTTCGACGGACGATGACGAATGAAAATTAATTATTTATTTAATTTTCCCTCGTCATCGTCCGTCGAAATCCCCCCCACCCGGCCCCACCGCTCTTACTTGCACGAGCCGCGGCGGCAGAAAACCCAAAGACTGTCTTTTGTGGTTTGAGAATACACCTTGGCTCATAGTTATTACAATAATACAATATATATAAGAAAACCCAGTGTGTACAAATAATATTTACCCGCAATCTATATATTTAACAGTTCGAAATCCATACCATCAATTTTGAAATATGTAGTAGGTTCAAGATTGACCTCCGAAACAGGTCTCCCCTAACGCGTAGGCCTGCACCTTGTTGAAACCAGGGGGCCCGTCCAAGATTAAGGGAAACAAGCATTTTCAATGCAGTAGGTCTTGCATTTACGAGAGTTTGAGATATTGGCATTGTAAATGACAATTCCTTTTATTTATGTGTAGTTTTTTAAAACAGATAAATAAAAGGCATTGTCATTTACAATGCCAATAACTTAAACTCTCGCAAATGCGAGACCTATTGCATTGTAAATGCCAGCGCCCGTGCTATAAATATAAAAAAGCGTTAGGCGAGAGCGTGTCCTGCCTGCAACAGCAGACAAGACAAAGTTATTTGAGAAAATAGTGCTCAGAGGCTGTAATTAAAGCCTACCGGGTAACAACACATGTAACAGGGGGTGTCGCCATGGGAGGTTACAAAATGAGACAAGGCGGTACTAAGGCTACTAAGCCTATTGACCAATGAACAGCCTCAGTTTACAGTGGACAATGACACAAGCCAATGAAAAATATGGGCGGAAAGTGGGCGGAGCTTCAAGTCTCTACCTGAATACAGCATGCCTCGCAGACCAGCGCATGCGATGCCCAGGTTCGACCTAAAAATTCACTTAACTGTTCTACCAATGAACGACACCAGGTCACATGCTGATGGGACACATTGACACCCTTCTGTAAGATGTGATTGGGCACTTGTATCTTCACACTCCCCATGGTCAATAATATGGAGTAACCAGCAAAAACTCGACTCAGCTGAGTACTTGTGCCACTTTCACACTACTGGAGTTCCAAAGCCCAAATCAGAGGTAAAGAAAACTGTTGTAATTTATCTTATTAAAATTACCCCTCTTAGGGGATCTGTTTCACCCTGTGTATTTATTATTGTATTCATGTCCACTTCACTTGGTATTTCCCTGGCCCTACCCCACCTGGTGTTCCCCGCATTCCATTGTCCATGAAATGTCCGGGTACTCACCTTAGAATGTTGGTATCTGTTGATTCATTGATGTGAGTGACTTGGAGGTGTCAGTTGGAAAATAAACTCCTTAGATGCCAAGGTGTCTACCTGTGTCCATGCTAACCAGGGACCTACTCGCCACAGACTGACCATGGTTCACCTACCATTTCCCTCACAAGACAATTTTTTGTGCTGAAAAGGAAATCAATGAGTCTATGAAGAACTATGGGTCTAGCTGGGTCGGACGAGCGCCTTCACTATGGAAGAGCTGTCCCTGCCCCCAAGTCACCATGGAGGATGGACATCAATTGCCATGTATTGAGGACCTTTGCCAAATAGCAGTTTAATCATTTTGCTGAGTTATTTAGTACTTTTGCAGAAGAACCTTGACTGTAGGTCCCTCAAGGGAAGACATGATATCAAGCGATAACTGTCTCAGGCACCTCGGGTCCAACCTAGAAAGGTCTGCCAAGGAGTTATCAGTAAGGCTCCTTCTGCCATGAGGGGCCTCTTCATGGCCTCCAATGTGCAAGCTCATGCGTGTAGGCCGCATAACCCCCCTGCTCAGAGTCCTCTCTACCACCATTCTCCACCTGACCACCAATGTGAGCACGTAATACATATATTACAGTGCTCACAGTCAGTCTGTGGTCATCTGGATGCACTAGGCATGCGATACAAATAGTGTATTGATTACTGTTTATGTGCCAGGTTGAACTAAGCAGTCTGCAAGTGACACTGTGTTTGCAGCCTATGTGCCTAACTACACTTAGAGCCTTATTATGACTAGGGTGGTCCAGCGGACCACCGTAGCCATGGTGGCGGAGTGGGCACTGCTGCACCGGCAGTCCGATCGCCCCATTACGACTTGGGTGGTCAGACTGCATTGGCACCACAGAAACCACCAGGGAGCAGAGATCCCTGGCGGCGTTGTGGATGTCTTAAGGCCGCAATATGCTTAGCGGGGCTGCTGCAGCCCCACCAAGCATATTACGAGCTTCCTCTCTGCCATGGTTTTCATGGTAGTGAGCCCGCCATTAAAAGTGTTGGCGAGAGGAAACAAATGAGGCTCTACAGGGCCTCCTGTTGCCTCTGTGCCAGGAGATGCATGCAAGGGGGCACATGGTGCCCTGCAGGAACCTGTAATTGCGGTGCCTGTTCCGGCTCTCCTATGAGCCTTTAAACAGGCACCGCTATGGGCCAGCCATCGCAGGACTGACCGACCTGGATACCAGTCGGAATATGGCAGGCGTTCTAATTATGACTTTGGCGGTGCAAGAGCGGGGCGCAGGCGTGGCGGCCCGCTCCTGCACCCCCAAAGTTATAATAAGGCCCTTAGCATTTGATGCAAGTAATGAAGTGGTTGAGGCTGGCTAGGAGCATCGCTGCACTCAGCACATAATAGAAACTGTGTAGTGACTGGAGTCTGCGTTTTTGTTTGCACTAATCCGATGATACAGCTATTGCTGTGTTTACATCTCCATGTCTGTCTAACTGGCTGTGCTAGGTGAATTATACTAATAAAGAATTGTTTACAGTCGGCCAGTCTAGCCCCACTAAGCTTCTGATAAAACTATTGCAATGTTTACTGTCTGTGAACCTGCCTGCAAGAGACACATAGCAAAAGCAGTGCAGTGTTTGTAGTCTGTCAGTGCGCCTAGAGGCCTTAAGAATATTTCCATTGTTTCATACAATCAGCACATATATAAAATGAGAAGGATCCAAAAAGATCGACTAGGCGCTGCCTTGGACTGGAGGGAATTTGCTGAAGCAAGTGGGGTTTTAAAGCTTTCCTGAAGGCATTCAACAACAAACAAGCAATTACCAGAAATGCATTTCCCAACGTTGGGGGTGTGGGGGTACCACTTATCTAAAAGTCATTAAGGATACTGTTTCCAGTGCTGATCTTATGTGTGATAGACTGGTGCATTCTGGGTGTTGTAGTGATGTTTTGCTTCCATTGAAATAATTACAGTAGCATACCTGAAATCAGTGGTGTGCAGGTGAAAAGTTCAGAATGGAGACAGTCCCTTATGATATGGAGTCAGGTAGTCACCCTACTTTTTCCTCTGCCTTTTTCCAGCCAATTTAACAGGGAACATATATGTGCTTGTTTAAGTGTTGATCTCAGGTGTATCCTAGTACTGTGAGGCATGACATTTGTTGTATTTATTTGGGTTGATTACCAAAAAATGAAGTTTGTATCAAAGCCTGGTCATTGAATTGGGTTCGAGAGGCCACCAATAATCCATGCATCTTCTGGTGTGGGCAGTCTTGAATTAAGTGCAGTCTGCCCTTGCTATGTAATTCTGTTACTCCAATAGCTTGCTGATGACTGTTTTAGAAGTTCCTGACAGAAGAGCCAATAGGGTCAGTTTTTGAACCACTAACCAACCACTCTTGTAGGTTGACCTATCTTCCAACCCCGGAAGTCGAAGCGTCAACCACAGGAGTTTTCGATGGTAATTAGAAGACTGTCTGACATGGTAAACCTGGTTATCCATCGAGAGTCCTTCATCAAAGAACACCCATAAGGTGTACAGTCTGTGCTTGTTTTCGTGTGTCTGACAGCATCACACCGCTGATGCAAAACACTGAATTGTTTTCAAGCTGGCTACGAGTCTGCCCACGCTGTGCCAATGAAACACAAACAATGGATGGTTTAGAGTGTGCCTGTGCGCCTTTCTACTACTGCCCATGACACACAAACACTTCAATGTTTGCAATGCCGTGTTTACTGTCTGGCTGTGTGTCTGCCTACAGTATGCAGTGCTTGCAGTTTGCCTGTGTGCGCGTACACTTCGTATATATTACATAATTAGGGCCTATTTATGAAAAAGCCACGCAGTGCAGCGCAGCAAGTCACCTTGCTATGCTGGGTTACAGAGAAAGTGCATAAATGTGCCGTATTTAAGGCAATACGGTGCATTCCTGTCTTTTCCCCTGTGCTGGTGCCCTTTTGGCAGCCTAGCGCCAACCCAGGCACCCTTGCTCCATGGTACAAGGGTGTCCGCATTGCATACAAGATTGTTTTTGTGCAGGAAGGGACACCTTTCTGCACAAAACCATCCTGAGAGGCATTTTCCTCTTTCTATGTGTGCTGCAGAATAGAAAGAGGAAGTAATGAGGAGAAATAAAGATATTTCTCCTCGTTACACCTCTCCTAGGAAGGCGTATCTTTTTGAATACGCCTGGTAAACCCGGGAATGTGTCAAAAACCATGGGGGTAGAATGGAAACACCCACACAATGCCCATGGAACGCCCTCCCAGAGCAGAGTAAGGCAACGCAGCTATTTGCGCTGCGTTGCCTTACCCCAGATTTATGGAGCCACTCAGGGCCACGCAAAGTGGTCTTGCATGGCGTCATAAATCTGAATTAAGCTCTGTGTCACTCTTACACCACACTGCGTGGTGCAAGATTGACGCAAAGCAGCTCATAAATAGGCCCCTTTGTGCAGTGTTTCCAGTCTGAACTGTGTGTGTGCCTACACCGTGCACATGGAAACAGACACTTAGGTGTTTACAGTCTGCCTGAGGGCCAGCCCACATTGTGCACATCATTGATATACAACTAAAAGTGTTTTCTTCCTGTATGTGTGTGTGTGTGTGTGCATCCACTGTGCCAATGATAAAATCATTGCTCCCCCGCAGAATGTGATGAGAAGCCCTCGAGTCTCCTATATGTCACAGATATTCACTGGCCTTGAGCGCATTGTGGTGTTTACAGTCTGCCTGTGTTTCTTCATACACAGCGCACATGAAATCAAGCAAAAGTGTTGTCAGACTGGCTATGTGTATGCCTACAATATGCACTTACAAACCAGCAGATTAGTGTTTGAAGTTTCCATGTGTACCTCCGCTGCTCACATGATGCACAAACAGTGCTGTGTTAACAGATTGTGAGGCTCATTTACAAGCCTTTGCGCCGCCAGTACGTCACATTTTTTGTGACTTACCGGTGGTGCAGACCCATATATACGAGGCCATGAAAGGCCACATAAAGTGGCTTTTTATGTCCTCGCAAGGCAGCGCAAGTCGCTGTCTTGCCTTACTCTGCATGAAAGAGGTATTCCATGGGTGTAGCTGTTGATGTTCTCACTCAACACCCATGGAATTTGACACATTACCAGATTTATAAGAAGTTGTAAACCTGTGAATGCGTCAAAAGCCTGCACCTCCTCAGCGGAGGCGTAAGAAGGAGAAATTACATTATTTCTTCTAGTTTTTTCCTCTTTCAATGGGTGCTGCATTCTGCTGCACACGTTCAAAGAGGAAATCACCACCATTGATTGTTTCTGTGTAGGAAGGTGTCCCTTACTGCACAAAAACAATCATCCCTACATTACAGACAACCTTCACTCATGGTGCGAGGGTGCCTGCGTTAGCGCAGGGCAGCCAATTTGGCGCCAGCGCAGTGGAAGAGGCCAGGAATGCGCCATATCTAATAGATACGGCGCAATTCCTGCCCTTTTCTTTTCATGCAGGGCAGTGCAGCAAAGTGACTTGCTGCGCTGCACTGCGCCAAATTCTAGTAAATGAGGCCCTGTGTGTCTGACAGCACCGCACAAGCTGACGCAAACACTGAGATGTTTTCAATCACATTATGTGTCCCCTTACCACTGCCTGTGATACACAGGGAAGCGTTTGCAGTCTCTGTGCATGTCTGCCTACGTCATGCCCATGATACACAAACCATGCACTGTTTACAGTCTGTGTGTCTGCCTACACTGTGCAGTGTTTGCACTGTGGCTATGTGTCTGGCTACATTGAGCCCATACTAAGCAAACCATACTGTGTTTACAGTCTGATTGTGTGTCTGACGATACTGTGCACACGATTCCCAAACTACACAGTGCTTACAGTCTGCCTGTCTGTACACACTGTGTACATGACACCAAAACAATTCATTCTTTACAGGCTGACTGTGTTTCTGCTTACTGTGCGCACCCGATAAAGTAACAGTGCAGTGTTTGCACACTGACTGTTACTCAGTCTGCACAGAAGATGACAAATCAGTGCATAGTTCAGTCTGCCTGTGTGTCTGCTTACTCTGTGAACAGCGGAGGCTCCTCCGTTAAGGCGGAGGAGCATTGCCCTACTGCTCTTAGATCAGTAGAAAAAGGAAAAATAAAATGATAATATGTTATCATTTTATTTTTCATACCGGCTACGAGGTTATGTTAGGGTGGGGCAGGGCTGGGGTCACAGGGAGGAGTGGTTTGTGCACCATAAGTGCGCATGACCGTCTTGGGCTGGCCAGTCATGCGCACTTAGCATATTCTCCACCTGGCTGTATTGCACAGCCGGGTGGAGAACATGCACAGGCTCCCAGGCACAGTCTGAAGGCCAAACTGGCCGCTCAGACCAATCACAATGCTGCCGTCATGCTGATGACAGCAGCATCTTGATTGGCTTAGGGGAGCCTGTGTGATGCCGGGAGCCAGGAATGGAAGAAGATGGAGGAGAAGCTGCGCCCGCTATCAGGTAAGCGTTTAAAAATTAAAATGTATCCTCCTCTTTCCCCCACCCCACCACCCCCGCTCCGTAGCAGCTGTCACTGTCCATGAACATAACACAAAGAGTACTGTGTTTTCCGGCTGCATGTAAGTGTTCATATGCAGCGTATATGGCACAGAAAGACTGCAGGGTCGGCAGCCTGCTTCTGTTTCTGGATACATTGTGCAAGTGATGAACACACATTGCAATGTTTACAGTCTGACTGTGGGTCTGACTCAGGCGTAAGGCGGGCCTCTGTGGCGCAGGGTCGGCCCAACCATTCAAGAGGCCCCCCAATTCAGCTCAAGGCCAACGAACATTTGTGAGATATGGTGGACTCGAGGCCCCTCACCCAGGGCTTTAAGTGGGATGTAAAAACTGAGGGGTTTCTCAAAGGAGCGGGGCTGATGTAATTAAGGGCGTGGCTTAAAAACACGTATGCTAAAAACCTGTGCTTATTAGTCTGCCGCCTGACTGGTATTTTTCTGCTTCTGTGATTGCATCCAGATATATAAATGCAAGAAAAGGGAACCCCCTCTATAGGGCAACTAAGGTCAGGGAGAAAGAGGGGAATAAACAACTACACAAAAAGAAACACTCCCCTGTGACCTATATTGCTTTACATAACAGATTGAATCTGATATGGGTCTATACACAAAAACATTACCACAACTACACCATAAGAAAGTATAAATCTGATTATTTATTTTTTATTTTTTATCCTTTTTGTTTATTTGTATCTTTCACTTTTTACTTGTCATGACTTTTTATGCAATCAATATATCATTTAAAACATCATATAGCAATAATTTTCTAAACACATTATTTATTTTTTATACACGTTGTGTCCATAGTGCGTATTATTGTTAAAAGTTATCTATGCAAGAAAGTGCTTGCAAAGATAATGCCCCCCTACTAAATAAATAACACTTGACCATAAACAACCACACTCATTCATGCAAAAACAACCGTACACAATCAATCAAAGCATATATACACAACTGGGTGTAAGGCGAGACTCAGATGTGACAAGTCTCCAAATCCAGACTTAGATGACCAAATATAACAAAGTCTGGACAGATGGGATCGACAGCGTTTCGGTGGATTAGGGCACGTAGAGAACCACCTTCATCAGGACCTCTCCCAAGTAATATACATGTTCACACAGACAATTTGATACAGGGGTACAGGGTGATAGCTGAAATTCATCAAATCCAAACACGATGCAGATACTCCGTATTAGATGGGGTGTAGAACAAACGATGCCTATTTAGCTGTGGCCAGGGTCCACTAGGGATATCTGTATTTCTAGTATATACGGCTGCTTCGACAGCTAAATAGGCATCGTTTGTTCTACACCCCATCTAATACGGAGTATCTGCATCGTGTTTGGATTTGATGAATTTCAGCTATCACCCTGTACCCCTGTATCAAATTGTCTGTGTGAACATGTATATTACTTGGGAGAGGTCCTGACGAAGGTGGTTCTCTACGTGCCCTAATCCACCGAAACGCGCGTCGACCCCATCTGTCCAGACTTTGTTATATTTGGTCATCTAAGTCTGGATTTGGAGACTTGTCACATCTGAGTCTCGCGCTTAACCCAGTTGTGTATATATGCTTTGATTGATTGTGTACGGTTGTTTTTGCATGAATGAGTGTGGTTGTTTATGGTCAAGTGTTATTTATTTAGTAGGGGGGCATTATCTTTGCAAGCACTTTCTTGCATAGATAACTTTTAACAATAATACACACTATGGACACAACGTGTATAAAAAATAAATAATGTGTTTAGAAAATTATTGCTATATGATGTTTTAAATGATATATTGATTGCATAAAAAGTCATGACAAGTAAAAAGTGAAAGATAAAAATAAACAAAAAGGATAAAAAATAAAAAATAAATAATCAGATTTATACTTTCTTATGGTGTAGTTGTGGTGTGGTTTTTGTGTATAGACCCATATCAGATTCAATCTGTTATGTAAAGCAATATAGGTCACAGGGGAGTATTTCTTTTTGTGCATCCAGATATATAACACAACAAGTAACACTACACCTACAGCAAGCCAGTTGCATAAGATAAATTAGCAACAACTATGGCTTCGTTGTATATAATATTGAAAATGCTTCAGTTCTGACATGATGAGACTGTGAAAGAACTATAATGAGACTGAAGTTACATCAGAGGCAGTGAAGGGTGGTACTCCTGCAGAGTTAAGATTTTATTTTTCACCCTGAGGGTGAGGGCAAAAATGAAGAGCCTGATAGGGACCCGTCTCAGGACCTGCTTTTTAGAACTGCTGGTGCTGAGCTACGGCAGGACCCGGCCCTCTTAAAGCCCTGCCCTCATCACATTCTGCAGGGGGCCCCATCATTTTGGGTTGCGCCCCTGGTCTGACCGCACTAACATGGTATACATTGTGTACATTAAAAGCTATGATGACAGTGCCAGAACTAGTGCCTCTGTGAAGGATTGTCTGGTTCCTGATTGGTTTTCTCTGGTATTCAGAGGTGTTCCACCTGTCAGACCTTCTACTTTTCTCTGCCCTATACTCGTACTGTCCTCCTTTTTACCCCCGCACTCCCATCCACAGACACCAAGGGGCCGATTCCGATCTCGGCCGGTAGGGCTCCGAATCGGATTCGGCTTAACCGGATCCGATTCGGAGCCCTATTGCCCGACCGATTCGTACGCGCGTCCGGGCGAGCGAGTACGATGCGAAATCGCCGACCGACTCGTCCGGGCGTCCCGACCGTTCCGACCGACTCGTTCCCGGGTCTAACCGCACCGACCGACTCGCTCGGACTCGACTCGCACCACGCAATGGAGACGTTCCCCGGCCGGGTAAGTACGATGCGCGCCGCGAGCAGTCCGACCGAGCCGCGCACTCTGGCTCGAAAGAGCAGTCGGAGCCGTACTTTGGGGGTCCGTGTCGGACCCCCTGTACGCGTAGCCGCGCGAGTCGCACACAGGGGGACCCATGGGTCCCCCTACCTGTGCGTGTACGGCGCGAGTCGCTTCGCCGCGTACACGCTGTAGGGCGCCCTTGTCCGCTCTCGCACCCATTGAGTCAATGGGAGCCCACGTACGCGTTGTACGACAGGCTCCCATTGACTTCAATGGGAGTCCGACCGACTCGAGTTCGATGGCATACGTGCGCATCGTACTCGTTCGGTCGGGCTGCACGGGTCCGAATCGGTTGGAAATCTCTCCGGGTCCGGCTCGGACGGAGAGATTTCCAGCCCGAATCGGAATCGGCCCCTAAGTCTTTTAATACCACTTATTTAGTATTCTCTGCACCTTTCCACTACCACAAACTGTTTTTCTACATTGAGCTGTCTGTTCTCTGTTTTTCTCTTTTTCGCTCTGCTTTACAGCCTTTTTGTGTGGAAGAAAGGTAAGGGGGATGGGGTGAAGGCAGTAGGAGACACATTTAATGGGTAACTTTTTATTGGCGGGAGAATATTTTTATTTTTCCTGGTTGATATGGCAGTGAAGTCCCCGAATTGTCAGAAATGAAATCCTGAGCATTGTTTCCAAATAATGTGTGGAATCTGAAATGACAGTCGTCAGGCTGTCTGCTTGTCACTCCTGCCACGCTCACCTGCAGCGCCGCCTCCGCCCCTAGGCAAGGGGCAATATTTTAGTCTTTGGAAACATTTCAAACGGAGGCATTTTGGAAATGCATATGGAGTATCTCTGAGTTACTGCCTTGCTTTTCCCTTTCTAGGGAGCTGGACAGTCTAGCCCACGGTGAACGACTGCTCCTATTCCAGTCTTTCTACCTTTTCACTTGTCAGAGAGTGGCCGTGTAATACCTGCAAATCAGCTTCAGACTTAAAAGTATCCAAAGCACCTCCCGGGGGACCTCGGGACTTCATACAGCCGCTCAGGGTGACCTCATCAACATGGCCACCACACTTCATACTACTGTAGCCCAAAACATGGCCCGTGCCTCATACTGCTCCTGTCCAAAACATGGCCACCACACTTCATACTACTGTAGCCCAAAGCTTGGCCCATGCCTCATACTGCTCCTGTTCAAAACATGGCCGCCACACTTCATACTACTGTAGCCTAAAACATGGCCCTGTGCCTCATACTGCTCCTGTCCAAAACATGGCCGCCACACTTCATACTACTGTAGCCCAAAACATGGCCCGTGCCTCATACGGCTGCTGTCCAAAACATGGCCACCACGCTTCATACTACTGTAGTCCAAAACATGGCCCCCAAGTCTTATAAGGGCTCCTGCCCAAAATATGGCCACCACACTTCATACTACTGTAGTCCAAAACAAGGCCACCACGTTTCATACTGCTGCTGTCCAAAGCAAGACCACAAAATCAGAAAAATAAGGGGAGAAAGAGGGATATGCTAGGTCCACCCTCCAAAAATGATCAAGAATTACAAAACACCGAAATCTCGGTTATGGAAACCTAGCCAGTTTTTTCAGAAAATTAAATTTACTAATATAAGATTCACAAAAAATAGTTAGTAAAGGAAAAATGTCCTTTCTTGAGTCCCCTCACTCACCAGGGTTTCCCATGGTGACATGCTTCATCATAGGGGCCATCCCAACCCGCTATGGGCTGAGGCGTGCTACGACTTGCGACACTACGTAGGAGCACTACTTGTGAGTGACTATGTGTGGTGCAGTGATGGGGGTGGAGTGGGTGAGACTAAAAATATCTAGCTAGTGGGCAAAAAGAATTTATTCAGGCTCCTAGCCGATATATTAAAAACGGGGTTGGTCGCTAGGGTGTCTGTTTTTAATTAGTCAGGGGTCCCTAGTGAACGTCAACTAGTTTCGAGCTACCCCAGTGCTCTTCTTCAGGACAAACAGGGTCCAGCCCTGTTTAGTACCACTCCAAAGTGACCTAAGGTTAGGAAAAAATGCTGCAAAATACTAGCAGGCAAGAGTTAATACATACAGTACTTTGATCACGTAGTATTAATTATGGAGCAACAATGTGCTTCATGGTCTGAGAGGGGCTGGAGAGATCATCGCCATTGAGAATGATAACTGCTCCGGCTGTTGCCTGCTTCCCTCCCGACCGCATATATGGCCGGGGAACGTCTCCATTGCGTGGTGCAAGTCGAAGAAGAGCACTGGGGTAGCTCGAAACTAGTTGACGTTCACTAGGGACCCCTGACTAATTAAAAACAGACACCCTAGCGACCAACCCCGTTTTTAATATATCGGCTAGGAGCCTGAATAAATTCTTTTTGCCCACTAGCTAGATATTTTTAGTCTCACCCACTCCACCCCCATCACTGCACCACACATAGTCACTCACAAGTAGTGCTCCTACGTAGTGTCGCAAGTCGTAGCACGCCTCAGCCCGTAGCGGGTTGGGATGGCCCCTATGATGAAGCATGTCACCATGGGAAACCCTGGTGAGTGAGGGGACTCAAGAAAGGACATTTTTCCTTTACTAACTATTTTTCTGAATCTTATATTAGTCAATTTAATTTTCTGAAAAAACTGGCTAGGTTTCCATAACCGAGATTTCGGTGTTTTGTAATTCCAAAGCAAGACCACCACACCATTCTACCCCTGTCCAGGACATGACCACCTCATTTCATATTGCGCCTCTTTGCACTGCACTTTTCTAGAGTGACCACAGTGTTTGATTCTTTTCCATACACAGTGACCACAGCACTTCACATGCTCCATTCCAGAGTTACAGCTGCACTTGATACTCCTGCCACCGAGAGTCACCTCAGCACTTCGTACTGTCCCTGTTTGTGGTTACTTCAGCACTTTAAGCTTTCCTATTTACAGTGACCTCAAGACTTCACACTGCTGTTCAGACTGAACCCGCTATCAATACTGTTCACATTTAAAGGATAACATCACCACTTCCTGCTTTCTTGTTCAGAATGACCTCAGGGCTTTGCAGAACTGCCCAGGCGGAACCCACTTACCAATACTGTCCATATCTAAGGACATATCTTCTCCAGAATTACCTCAGCACTTCACACTGCGCCAAGAGCGATGTACACTGATCCTGCTCGGACTGAACTTACTTCAAGATTCTGCTCTTGTCCAAAACATTTCTTTGCCACCTCCTGTCCCAATTGAGGCCATCTCTGTCCATGTCCAAAAGATGTCTTCAGCTCGTAATACTTCTACTGAGACTGACCCCAGCAGGTGTTAGTGTCCGTGTCACTCAGAATGACCTCAGTATTGTTTTCTGTTGATGTCTACTGTGCCACAGCCCACTCTGTTGACAGTGACCTTAGTTATTCATTTGGCCTCTGTCCAGATGGACAACTCAATTTCATGCTACCTACCCCTTTGACTTCTTCTATGGATTCTGCCCTGAGAGTGATCTCACCTCTTCCTGTTGTTACTACTGATTTGAGTGCTTCCTGCTTCTGCAAATTACAGTTTGACTGGTGGTTTCTACAACATATAACCTCTACTGACATTTTGAAGGCAATCCAGCTTCCGGTGCTTGTCAGTGTAGTGAGTGACATTAGATTCACCCCCAGCACCTCTTCAGAGAGTATGCTCATCATCTTCTGAACCTCTCTAGAGACTGATGTATGCTCCTTAATCTATTTAGAGAATTGACTTCACCTTCTTTTCTGAACCTCTCTAGAGAATGACTTCACCATCCTCTTCTGTCTAGATTGATGTCACTAAACTGATGGCCAAATCTAGAGCCCTTTTCTCATGTTCTGGTACATCAGCCAGAACCAGGCAGAATCCGTATCATTGACTGCTGCTGCTTAGAATGATCCAAGGCACCCATACCTCTAAAAAATTGTAGTGATTAAACTTCAAAAAGAAATAAGTGACCTTGCATGAATAGTTGCTCCCTTACACCGGTAGCTTCTCCTTTTTCACAGAGGGTGATTAGAATCTTTAGCTTCTGTGTGCACAGGAATAACACCAGGAATATATGGTGTGCTCTTGTGTTGAATATATACAGAGGGGCAGATTTAGAAGCCCCTTGCGCCACTTTAGCGCCGCCGTTGCATCACTTCTGTGACGCAACGGCGGCGTAAAGCCAGCGCCATGCTGCGGGGTATTTACAACGTGACGCATCTAGGGAGATGCGTCACGTAGTAAGCCTTGCGCCACATGAAACCTGCGTCAGGTTTCATGTGGGCGTTCCGGAGCAGGGGGGGGGCGTTCCGACGCAGGAACGCCTCGCAAAAGTGGCTGAGTGAAATCTACTAGATTTCACTCAGTCACTTTTCCGACCCCGGTGCGTCTAAACCTTGCGCCTGCATGAAGCAGGCGTAATGTGTGACGCACCATGTGCAAGATAGGCCGGGTCGGCACAGTGCTGGAGTTGCGTCGCGCCCGCGACACAACTCCAGCACTGCGCCAACGTTACGACGGCAGATGCGACACGCATCTGCATTTCCTTGCGCCATGATGCGCTGCATTGTAAATGCGGCGCATCAGTGGTGGCGCAAGGATGGTGATGCGTGTCGTAAGTTTCCTGGCGCATCCCTGCTGATTTGCAGGGATGCGCCAGGAATTGTAAATCTGCCCCAGAATCTCGGACTGGACCTGCGCTGTCACTCATTATCGCTGGTAGCAGGAGTGCCTGCGCTTTCTTTTTTTTTTGTGGAGTTTTATATGACGGGAACTAGATACAAAGGTATCAGAGCGCTTTACATGAGCACCAATTACATTAGAGACAGACACATTCATTTTTGTTAGGCACGGGGAGATTAAGTGCTTTGCCCAGAATCACAGAATGTTGAGCGTCCCTTCCGAGACTTGAACCCGGTTCACCAGCTCCGAGGTCGACCGATCAAGCCGTTAGGCCACATTCTCTCCTCTGGTAGCTAGTTGTCTGCTAAGTACAAATCAACGTCTTTCAGACATTTTCCCTGGTTCTCCTTTAACAGATCTGGAATGTCTTGTCAGTACTTTGTGCTCTCTCCTGGCCATTCACGTGCCTCACCTTCTGGTGTCCGTCAACGGGAAGCCCAGAAGACCTCATCATCACCACAGGATGCAACTGCTGAAGTGGGCTTCTTTAATAATATAACATTGAACCAAATTGGGGTTCCCTGTCCCCTCCCTTGTGGCTTTGGTTTTCTACATCTCAACCCATGCCTGCTGAAGTGATGGAAGGGCGCTCACTATGGTAACCTTCATCCTTATGAGGGCAACAACTACAACAAAACAGAAGTTCAGACAACATCAGTGATGTGTGTTTCTAATACTGTTCACTCCGATTTTCATACATTATTTGCACGGGGAACTTGGAACATTGTGTAATTTTGTGGCTTAGTTGGTGGTGGTGATGTAGTCCCACCCTGACCAAATGACATGATTCTGGGTAAACATTAACTTCTGCTCCTCAGCTAAGTTATTATCAATATTGTAAGCCCCTAGAAGCAGGACAATCACCTGTATTAAGCTCCACATCAGTGGTGGACATTTACATTTGTGTAGAACTAGACAACTCCTCATCGACCTTTGTATGTTGAGAAATTCTACGTACAGAGACTACTTAGCACATAGAGCCTCTTTTTACATCAAACAGTGAAATGCAATTGCGATGTCTCCTTTGTGAATGGCCAGTGAAATGTATCCACACAATGCCTGTGGGATTTCCTGTTCCCCCTTGCTTCCTTGTGTCAGAGCTCTAGATTGGCTATTAGCATCCATATTCTATCATTCTCCAGTGCTTGGGGACTTTCCAGACAGAAACTCAAATATCTTGGGTTAAATTCTCATCCTTTTGTATTCATAGGGGAGGGGACAAAACTGATAAAAGGGCTGATAATAATTGAAACATGGCTATATTACGCCATATTACCTGCAAGAACACATAGTGGTTTATTTTTGGCAAAATCCTTTTTGTATTAAAAGGTACGTTTGCAGGGTGAATTTAGTTCATACCTCTGTCCTATTAGTTAGGTATAGGTCTGGGCAAATCATCCTTTACTATGGTGTAATCTCACATAATTTTGCTAATTTCTCATTGTACGTGTTATGCGAAATTACGCGAATCTCCTGAAATTAAGTTATTACTCTCTTGTCGCATAATTACAAACTATTTGCGGAAAAAAATTAGTGTGAGTGCACAGGAACATGGCAAACAACCAGAACATGAGCAGCTGCAGTTTCTATTGCTTGTGTCCCTTTTGCACTTTTATTTGGCTCAGAATACATCCTTGCAATGCATTTCACTAAAAATATAGCTCCAGATGCAGGATTTTTGTATTACGCATAATTTAGTTTCATTTTTCTGAAATTTTGTGTAATTACGCAAAAACAAATTACTCAAATTTCGCGCGCCCCTAAGTTAGGAGTAATTCATTTTCTACTCTCATTCCACTCTAGGTGTTAATGACGTTCCTAAATGGCATGATCACTAGAACCCTTAATCACCCATGAGCACTTCAAGGCCCTGCCATCCCCTTATTTCTTTTCTCCACTCATAGCATGCCATGTCCTACTTCTCCCATACCAGGTTGACTTGCTGTCTTCATCTGGGACATAATTGCTGCTGTGGTACTGACAATGTGGATCTGGTCTCTGGCTCTGACCCCTCTGTCTCCTCCCAGCAGATATCCCCCACTCTTTCATCCCTGCTTCAGTCCTACCAATGCAGCTTACCTTTCTTGTGCATCCTGAACGCTCATTCGCGAAATGATAGACAGGTCTTTGAGGCAAAAAGGCCTTTCGATGTGCCCTATTGACACAGGCTCTTCACAGGCATCACTCCATCAAAGATACATTTTTAAAGAATTATATTTTAGACAACTGGAGGAGTATCCTTCTTTGCTCCAACAAGTAATGCGCAATTTCAGCTCTATAATTATCGCTTAGCCCAATAGAAGGTTTCAAACGCGTAAATGAATATAGTTTTTCTTTGGACCAGCATGGTAGCGGCAAACATTCTAGCGCGGCAGGTCTGTGTAATTGCCACCTCTCCTATGTTCGATTGCAGTGTTGGTGTCCTGCTGGTCTATTGTAGAGTTGCTTGTGAAGCCAGGAAATGGTGCCGGCTAGTGTACGCTGCTTCCCTCCGCAGTCATCCGGCATCGCCCCTGTCTGTAAGGCCCCCATGGGCTCCTACAGCCGAAGACTGCCCGGTGACCTGGAGAACAGCAGATGCTGTCGCTTCACATGCTGGTGCGTTTCAATTACTGTTTCTTGAGGTGCCCGCTGAGGGTGGCGTGGTCACGATGTTTCATTATGAAATATTTGATGCACACGCTTAAGAGAGAAGTAAAGCGCATAAGGCGCGTATTCTCAGGAGGAATGTGAGCAGCGCTGCTATTCTAAGAAGCTGCTGTTCATTAAGCACGTGGTTTACCCTCTTTTCTCCTACAGGCAGAGTCTACCCACCATTTCTATTCTTTTATAAATTCTTACAGAGAACCTGGGTGATCTCATCTCCTCAAAGAGACTCCTGTGGTGGTGGAGGAGGGTGGGTTCTAGCTCCTCTTTCATTGAATTAGGTTGTCTTGGAAGGAGCTCCATTTTGTCTCCTGTGTTATTTCTATTTGAGCAACATTGATTATTTGTCTTGTCTCAGGGTTCCTAATTCGGTTAGTATGTTGTCTGTTGAATCTCTTATGCTTTTGATCACTTTAGCCTTGGTTCTGCCTTTCCTGCCCTCAATCAGTAGAACTGTGTTTGATTGCACCGCGGTGCCATGCAATCTGACTTATCTTCTGGTTGTCTTGGAATAAGCGTGTCCCTTTGGTTCTCTCCTTAATCCAGGTCTGGTGGAGATGAGCTACAGTCTGTTCATTAGATCATCTTGTGTGGGAGTGAGGTTTGCTCTGTCGCTTTTCTCCGAGATGCTGGTTGATACTATTTTCACATGGTTGTGTTGATATGAACAGGTCCAGCAGATACTGAGAATTGGCAGACACAGGCAGTGCCCAGCTGGCTGCAATACCAGCTCAGGAGCTTTCGAAAACTGCTAGAGATCAGGATATTCTGCAAGTTAAAAATGAGGCCTGTAGGAAATTCTTGTAATTTGCTGTATGGAAGTTAGGCAAAATGCCCCCAAAAATATGCTAAATAATCCTTTACTACTCCAAATGTTAATCCTGCAATTTGCACTATTTTTTGAGTGAAAACTAGTTTTGCGTCCGTTTTTGTCACAAGGTCGCATTTTGTGCTACAAAAATAGGGTAAAAATCACGCTCAGTGTTAACAACAGCTGTTCACAATGAGTTTCTTCGTGTTCTCCTCATGCTCCCACAATAAGATTTTTTCCTGAACAAAATCTTAGTCATAGGGCGTGGTGTAATGGTATTACCTCTGGAATATCATGTAGCAATCGCACTGTTAAATGCAGGGGTTATTACACAAGATTACACTGTCATAAAATAAATTCGTCCAGGTCTAATGGAAATGCCACCCACTAAGAAAGTTCTGGAGTCAGGAAATTCCCTCTCATAAGAATGGTAAGCAGCAGAAACCTAAAGAACTCTGGAAGAGGAAATCAGATCAGAAGATGGCAGAGGCACTGTTTGGAAATATTTCATTTTTGACCCATTCATTCGTAGTGGTTACAAAGCAGAGCCCGTCCCAGGGTTTGGGAGAAACCTGAAAAAGGCAGGCAAGAGAATTTAGATGAATGTCGTCTTCACACAACACTGAATTTGTTGCTATTGTAGCACATGTAGAGATTAAAAGCAAGATTTCCACCCGTTCTGTGGCTCCATTAGTATGTGGAGACATCCTACAGGTGTCGGAAGCACACGATTCTGATGGTCTGCCCTCAGTGTAAGTGACGCTTGGTGTGTCTTATCTAACATAGGAAAAGTATGTTGGAGTGGAGTGTCTTGTCTACCCTAGTAACTGGCTTTGTGCTCTGTCGCTCTTAACCTGGTTGCACTGAACAATGCTTGATGTGTATCTTCTCTCCCAGTTTTGCTTGAATAATGATGGACGCTGGAGTGATTCTTATCTTAAAGTTCTGCAGGGGTGTTGCTTCGGGAGGGGGGGGGTGTTACAACCTCCTCCCCCCCAATAAATTTATTTTCTGGTAGATAGTTGGGTACTGGTGCTTTCAGTTGGGTATTATGAAGTGACTGTCGGATTTCACCAGGCGGTTTTACATGCACACAGACAAAAACAGACACTCACTCTCTCTTTCTGTTTTGAAAGTCTTCAAAAAAAATTCTAAGTTTACAAAATAGTGTTTTCTCTCACTTAGTAGCCATTCCAATCTGCATTCCTCCCCCCTTCTACTGCCCCTCTCATGCACCATGCCCTCGTATAATGTATTTTAACCTTATATGTCAGCATGGTTAATGCAAAATCTGAAGCACAACCTCCCTCCCCCTCCCCCCAGTCTTACTGACCAAGCTACGCCCCGGATCAGTTGTGATGAGTGCTGGCATGACTGTTGTCTCCATTATGCAAGGTATGTTTTGCCTTTCACTACCTCTGAAGCTTAGTGGTGTCCAGGCGGGCTTTCCAATATCTTTTTCTTTCCTCAGCTGACAACTCTTAGCCCATGCTCTGTGTTCTTGTATCACTTCCATGAAAGCTCATAAGAAGACCCTTAGAATTCAAGCTGGATGTGCTTTCATGAGCCCAGTTCTTCCTCTTCTCCCCTTTATGCTGCTGGAATTGAATGAATTCCCAGCATGTCTCTCTCCCCTTTGTGGTGGTTGCTTTGTATGAAGCCTGGTGTGCCTCTTCTCTACTTCATGATTTTTGCATTTAAAGAATTCCCACCAAGTCTCTTCTCTCCTTCCTGCTGGTTGCACTGAATAACGCCTTGTGTCTTTTCTCTTCATCACACCTTTGTTTGCACACGGGAGCTGGTTTTTCTCTTTTACTTCGTTCTGGTTATTGTTTATGCAGGAGCCCTGGTGTGCATGTTCTGTCTTTTATACTTGTTGCATTGAATCAAGCCTGGCTTGTCTCTTCTATCTTTTATGCTCCCTTTATTGAATGAAGCAGGGTGTGTCTCTTTCCTTAAAGTTTTGAGTCCATTGGGGTGTGTACTGATGTGCCTCTTCTCTCTAAAGCACTGGTGGTACATTTGTAGTGTTTGTCATCTGCACCTTCTATCTCGCTGTGTAAAAGTGAATGTTAGTCATACCTTGCTTGTTCTGAGTGTATTTTAGGCAATTTATCTCTCACAATCTATGAAGCTAAGTTGTGGCCAGGCTAAGTTTCCTCTGTCTGTTTCTCCTCTCTCAGCTGTTACCCCAGGGCCTCTGATTCGAATGCTAGCATCAGTTCTCCAAAAAATCACAAGAATTTCTTTAGAGTTGATTCTGGGTGTGTATCCATGAGCCATGATGTGTCTCTTCTCTCCCTCGAGCTGGTTGCTTTGAATGAAAGGTGGTGTATCTGTTCTCTCCTTCATGCTTTTTGCAGTGAATGAAGCATGATGTGTCTCATTTTTTCAAGTTCTGCTTGAGTTGGGGTTGGCATTGGCGTGTCTCTTTTCTCCTCCTGTGCACTAGTTATGTTGTAATTTGTCCAGGTCGGTCAGCCGTACCTTCCTTGCTGGCTGTGTAAAAGTGATTGCTAGTTATCCATTTGTTGCCTTACCGGAGGAGCCGCCACTGGGTGTATTTCTTCTCTTCTTCATGCTACTTGCATAGATGCACTAAATGAAGCTTTGTGTGTCTTCTCTTCTTCTAGCAGGTTGTGTTGAATGAAGCCTGACTTGTCTCTTCTCCCCTTCATGCTGGTTGCATTGAATGAAGCCTGAGGTGTCTTTTCTCTTCAATTTTTTCTTGAGTTAGCATTGGCTTGGGTCTTTAGTTATGTTGAAATTGGCTCTGGTCTACCAGCCAGCCATACCTTCATTGGTAGATGTGTGAAAGTGAATACTAGTTATTCATTCGTTTGTACAGCAGGGTGATTGCTTGTTTTTTTTCCTATGAAGCGGCGGGGTGCCCAGACAGGCATATCTCCATGTCTTCTTCATCTCGCGGCTGCCTTGTCCATGTACCAGGTCTGTAAAAGTTCACAAGCAGGTCATGCAACTTGATGGATGCGGTTTTGTTCCAGTCCTTGAATACTCTGGTTAATTACTTATGGACTCGGGGTGTGTCCTGCAGAAGGCCAGATAGCAATACATCAGGGAGGATCAGCAGGGCCTGCAGAGGGAAACAACAGCAGACAAAATAAAATACAGAGACTCAAATCTTCTGAGCAGCAGGAGATCGATTCTCAAGCCTGCCTCAATGCTGGTGTTAAACTCTCCTCCCTGGCTGCTGGAGGGCTTCCAGGTGAATGGTCCCCGCGAGACCCGTAGCTCTTGATTAAAAAGGAGTTTGAATGTGGAAACTATTACGGCATCATCTCTGGTTGCCAAACAAAAATGAGAATATCAAAATGTTTGATTGAGGTGCCTTGGCAATGTGTCTGACATTACTGTTGATAAATTTGCTCATTTCTTCTAGAAGACGGTACAGCGAGGGAATCCTTGGCCGCCCTTGTAAAGCCGGGAAGACAGAGTGATTCAGCCATTGATGTAGCTGCCGTGAGTGCACCAGGTAGAGTGGCACCCACACCACTGGTGTGATGGACACCCCAGCCCACAATCCAGATTGTTAGTTATCACCCAATCTTCAGGGTGTGGGAGGGAATAATTTTCCCTGCATATATTTATACCCATGGTCATTTGCTATGACTTTGGAATTAAATTCCATCTCAGAGTCCACAAAGGAAAGATTCTTTCTGCACCCACCTAAAATCATCAGTTCAGAGAGAAAGGATGTGGGAAGGAGAAAACAAAGCCACTGTGTCAGATCAGAGATTTTTGACAAGGGACAGAGATTGTGTGATGTTTACGCTTTGCATGGGAGGGTCTAAGATCGTGTGAGTGTTCAGAATTTACACCAGAGAGTTGAAATCACCCAGTAATTTAAATATCAAAAACATAGATTTAAAATAGGGAAGGGCAAAGTTTTAATTAATCCCACATGGGCGAAATTTGCAAATGTCACACTTTTCAAATTAGTGCAGGTTTGAAGGAATTTGTCCAAGGCCGGCATACTTTCACTCAACCCATCATTAAATGTGAGCATTTTCCTGCTGTCACCTAAGGAGCAGTTGAAAAACACAAATGTCTACGCTCTGCTGGGTCATTTCCTTTTCCATCTGCTGGAAATCCCGTGCTAGGACTTACAGCAGGGGAGAACTGAGAGGAAGCATGCCACAGCAGGGAAAGGTAGGGCCTGCTGAGAGGCACATTCCTGGCTCCTTGTGATATTGGGAAATAATTTAGGGGCTTATTATGATGACGGTGGGACCGCCACTGACTGCCCATCAGTGGCGGTCACACCGCCCTCGGAACCAGGTTCTCTGCCTGCCATATTACAATGGCGGGCGGATGGTTGGCGGTCGGAAAGACCAACCGCCATGCATCCGACGGGCTCCTTTAGCCCGCCGGTGCGGCAGAGGGGGTTGTATTCCCTACAATGGTGGCGGTGCCTGCCAGGTACCACCAGAGGGATTACAATATCCTTTCCCGCCCGCCGTTTCATGGCGGTTAACCGGCCATGAAAAGGCAGGTGGAAACCGACTTTGGGGGCCCATAGTCAGCCCCCATACCCTCTTGCCTAAAGCTTTGGGTTGTGGGGGGCACCTATGATGCCCCCCTACATATCCCTGCACCATGTGGCAGGCACCGCATTGCGGCATGTGCTGCAGCCAGCAGCACCCGCTGCAATGCAAAATATAGGCATTGCGACCGCCGTGGTGGTGGCCGCATCGTAATGCCTCTATCGGGACTGCTGACAGCCTGTTTAATAGGGCTGTATGAAAATGTGTATTGTTTACCCGAAGTTACGCAAAATGTCAGGATTAAGAAAAATTATACGTAAATAACGTGAATTTCACTTTGCAGCAAGTGAAAATCAATCAATATATCGGTAATGGGACTGGTTGGGTGATAAAATGGCTCTTGTTACAAATTGTTTGCTTGAACCCCTTCCCCGCAAGACATTCTCTGGTCGAACTAGTCCTCTTCCACTAACATTGTACGAACATTTCACACATGCAGAATTTCAGACATTCGGAGTAATTTGCACAAAGCAAAATTGCGCGAGTTACACAAATTACAAGAGCATATTGTAAAATTTTGCACAGGCCTATATTTTAGCTCCAAATTGATTTCACCTTCACAGTGGTAAACCTCGTGCATTTTAAAAAATGTTACCAGAAATTTGCAAAGTCGATGGCTTCACAACTGCACCCATTCGTATAGGCTAGAGATGACTTATCAATTGCAAGTAGCAATTGTCCGAGGATCTAAGGACTGGTTGAAAGTTTTGAGATTCCATGCCGTTCTGGTGGCTATATCATATTGTTTTAAAGAATATTGTTTCACTTAATATCGTTTACTTAAATATAGTTGTAAAAATATTGAGATTTTTGAAATTTAATATATATTAAATATAATATTAATGTAAGGTGTTTGTTTCGCCAGCATCTCTCCCCGCCCTTGGGTCTTTCTCTAGATTCCTTTTCATAGCGCGTCACCTCTGCCCCCTTTTTCACCCTCCCAACATGGCAGCCTCACACACGTATACCACGTGATACACCCTCGCGCGTTCTAGTCGCCATGGTGCCTATTTCCATTATTACACCCCTCCCCTTCCCAGTCCCAGTCCAGCTATCCCTCGGCACAAGCTGCTTCCGGTTTCGTCGGAGCTACCCTACAGGTATAGTGGCGTCCTCTGTTGCCGCTTCCAGTCCGTTTTCAGTCTGTCTCATCTCGCCAGCCCCTTGTCCTCACTCATGTTCTCTTCGTCCTCCTCCAGGCTTATCCGCCTCTTGGCACGCTTCATACTCATGGAGCGCCGTTAATCTCCTCCTGGGTAAGTTTCTGCACACTTTATTGTTTGTCGCTCCCATACCGCCTCCCCCCAGCCCCGCTGCTCCTTCTCAACTACTCCGTCTTTTCCAGCTCCATTACTTCCGCCGCCACCTGGCTTTTTACCCTGTCCTCCCGCAGTTTCTGGACCTGATTACTTGGATTGGTAAGTCCACCCTTCTTTCCACTCTTCGCCACCGGCATCAATTTTCTTTCTTTTCTTCCCTCAACCCTAGTCTCGTGACCTTATATTAACTTTTATTGCAGTTCTGATACTTCTACCTTCGTCCCAGTACTCCCGCCTGCTACATTCCGCTGATTACTTCTCCTTGGCACCACTGCCCTCACCGCCCACAGGCTTCACGACTAATCCCGTGGCACGCACCCCGTGCCCGGTCTCTACGTGGAGCACCGTCTCCTCCTTTTAGTAGTGCTTTGCGCACACCCCCGAGCCGGGTTGGAATTATCACCGGTCTTACGGTGAGTTTCCTTTACTCCCTTCGCTTTGCCCACCTTACTTTTGATTCCCCTCTTAGTCTGCTCGCCCTGTGGCCCCAGTTCATCCACTTTTCTTTCCGCAGGTTTCTGCTTTTTCTATCCTCACTCTTGCTACACAGGTAATTTCTCACTTCTTCCTTTTCTTTCCTCCTCTTTCCCTTTTGAGTTTCCTCCTTTCTTTTCCAAGTTTTGTTTTCTTCCCACCCCTTTTTCCTCCACCTCCTGATTCCCTTTCATTTTTTATGATTTTTTTATGCTTTTCTATGCTTTTCTCTTTTTCAACCATGCGCTCTCCCTGCTTCTGTCTCTCTTCTCACCTTAGTTTAGTATTCCGATTGGGATTCTCACTACCGCATCCAGGACTCCTACGCACCCCACTTCAATGTTGTACATTCCATGTTGTTTTTATTTTCTGTGTGATGGATTTAGTCTCACATTTTCGCTGAGTACATGATGTTTATAGGTGATTCACGCTCACGGATGCCCACATTTTACCTTGTCACGTGACTATGTACTTGTCTTTTCCCGCGCATTTATTCATGTTGTTTACACCATGAGAGCGGCACCTACACCCAAGTCACTTATTGCCATGCGCCTCTGCTGTTATGCCCACAGCACATGCACTTTAGGTGATCCCTTTTTCTCCTTGATCCTGTAGAGATTATAATGTTCGATGTTTTCCTATTGTTTTCCCTTTACCCCCTCACCCCATTTTTTGTATCCTTCCCAGCCCTGAAGAGTCACCGGATTACTCTGAGTGACGAAACACGTGTCGGCTGGTTGTTTATTGTTAATTCAGTTGTTTTTCATTAAATAACTTTTCAACTCTAATAGGTGTCGACCCCCACAACTGTTATTCGAACAATACGGTCACACTATCGTTATACCCTTACTACGTGTGCCCGGGACTGTGCCTAAGTAACAGGTAAGTGGCAGGAACACAAAATGCAGTGGGTCGGAGGGGGGACAGCTGAAGTACAACACCCACCAGGCCCCCAGTCCCACAGCACAGCAAGGAGGAGCATCCCCCACACCCCACACCCACGTGTCAGCCACCGCAGTGCACAACGACAGCCGAAAGGCAGACATCACGGTCCACAGCAATCGGTGTCAGTGGGTGTACAGCCACCCCACGACCCACTACACCCCCCACCCCCACAGACCTGCAACATGGAGCACCCCCGCTTAGAGCCATGTGGCATCCAGTACAGTGCACGCACGAACAACTTGCAGGTGGGAAACTGGACAGGGCTGGATTACTGGAGGCATGAGGACCATAACACCACCAACACATGGGACATGTCACGTAGCACACGAACACGCAGCACCGCCCACCGTCACGAACAAGTGAACAATGTGCACACGGACATGAACAGCAGACTCACACCCCACATGACCCATCACAGACATAGCAACACCCAAGGAGCCACGTCTGCATGCACAAGCCACACTGAACATAGTCCCACACGGCAGCCACTGTGCAACTCATCACACACAACCGAAACACCATTGAAGTCCTGTCCATGTAGCCCCTACTGCCTGTCAACCACACACCCCACAACTACGCCTATGTAAGACAAACAACACTAGACGCAACAGAGCGGAACAACAGAAATGCACACGAACACCACTGAACCCATCAAACACACAGACACACCATGCACATACAACATACCATCCATCCCATCCGTCAGCCCCAGTCTCATGAAAGGCATGTCATCCGCACAGCTGCCACACATACAGCAGTCACGCTAAGACACATGCCCATGACCAACCATGTGCCAGAAGTCAATTAAGCGCACGACACACTGTGAGCAACAACACACAACATGGGCCACACCCCCCCGAGCACTGCAGTGATGCACATGGCACAGGGCAGCACGCACACCAAGGAGATGGGACAACTGCAATACGTTGGCTGGCACACAACTATCACTCACTCATAACGATGCGTCCAATGCCATGTCCAGTAACCACAACAGACAGCAAATATGCAGGGCATGTCAGGCATGCACACACCTCAGACCATGCACTGTCATGCTGCCACAACACATGTCACGTTCGGCACCCATGGCTCACAGCATGTACCCCAAAAGCATATCCCCTCCCAAATGCGAATCTGGGGCATGGCCCCCATGTTGCCATATGCGTTCCTAAGCGTTCCATATGAACTCCAAAAGCAAAGTACAAACCAGACCCAGGATGGGCCTGGAGCCCGCATACACCAGAGTCACAATAAGTAGGAGCACAGCAACACACCCATCGGCATAGCCAATCCGTCCCATGCCACATGTGCACAGCACACAGTCCCATTGCCTAGCACACACACCTACAGATGCCACAGCCACACACTCGCCTCCGGGAAACCCATGTACGAGATTGCACGAACTGCCAATGTCAGACGACTAATACATACTTCGCCAGGTGCAACACAATAACAAATCTCATTCTCTCCACAGGTGACGAACTGCTGGACGCTGGGGATGGAGACAGCAGCCAGCACAGCCAGCCTACAAGCCCCCAACGAGGACACACGGATCTGGAGGATCTGTCCACCTCTTCGGACACGGACTACCAAGCTGGCCCATCTGGCGTGGCAGGGCCCAGCCGCTCCCAGGACCCCTCCTACCCACCAACCCATCATCCAGGGATGCTGAACAGTCCCAGTCCCCTGCTGCCACTGTCGTTGCGGCCACACCCACGGTCATTGCGGCCACTACCACTGCCGCAACCGCCACCATCGCCGCACCGACCACCACCGCCTCCACCACCACCACGTCTTCGCTGGCACCAGCCCCAGCGCAGGTGGTGGCCCGGCCGACTGGATCCACCCTGGGAGCCACAGCGAGGACCGTGGTGAGCAATGTGGCTAGTGGGCAGGCCGGTGGCAGCAGGACTGGTAGGAGGAGCAGGGTCAGGGAAACGCCAGTCTCCCCTGGGAGCCATGCCCTGCCTCAAATGGACAGAGTCCTTGGGGCCTATGAAGAGGCCCAAGGACAATGGGCCAGGTCTGCTACTGACACGCGGGAGGTGCTGGGGGTGCTGAGGTCCATGGACGCCCATATGGGCCAATTCGTGTCCCGTATGGACCAACTCGTGGACCTCATGGGCCAGCTGGTGGTGGCGGTGGGGTCACAGGCAAGGCCAGCAACACCACCTCCGCCACCACCTGCTAGGGCTCAGGGTCGGCCAGCAGTGTCCACTTCCCCTGCGTCCACAGCCAGTGAGCACACCTCACCCACCACCAGCAGGTCGCCACCACACACCCCCTCCCAAACGTGGAAGGGGCCGTCCGAAGAGGAAACAGATCTCCCGGGAGGACTTCGCACGCTCCAGTCGCAAGTGAGGCAGCCAGCCAGCCTTCCGCCAGCCTTCCTTGACCAGCCACTGCATTGACTTGCTCTACGATCCCACTCCACACAGCCAGCTGGATGGCATGTGTGTGTTGGACTATGGACATAGAACCAGTGGGTACACCCTGATCATCACGCAGCCATGACCGACAGCTCATTGTCACTGCACGCACCACTTTTGTCATCACCTTACACACAATCACATGTCACAGTTTGGAATAAATGCACCTTTTTCACTAACTGCTGTTTGTGCCCTGTGTCTTTATTGTACGGAATACAACGGCCACCTTGGGCGGAAAGGCACCTGATGCGTGGCATGGAAATGGAATCCGGAGGGCCTGTAGGGACCTAGGGGTGGGAGACAGAACAGGAGCACATTCAATGAGTGTGTCACACACCCATCACACAGTACATGTCAACAACTACAAGCAATGTACACACATCGCACAGAGCAATAGGGCACAATGCCACAGTCACCAACAGTGGCATACTACCCTGGCCATGGAGCGTTGACACACTGCACGCAGTGAACATACGGCCACCCTGACACAGCACACACACACCTGCATAGATACAGACACATCATCCGTCGTACATGGACACTCACCGTCAAGTGAAGTAGCGGGCGATGAGCTGCTGGCGCACATTCCCAGCTTCCTCCTCTCCGCTGTCCACCTCACTCGAGCTGTCCTGGTCTGCGGGCTGGGGCCCTGGTTGATCTCCGTCATCCACAATGAGGGGGATCTGCTTCCGAATGGCCAGATTGTGCAGCATGCAGCACGCCACCACTATCTGGCACACCTTCTGTGGGGAGTACGCCAGTGCACCCTCGGTGCGGTCCAGGCACCTGAACCTGGACTTGAGGAGGCCAAAGGTACGCTCGACCACACGTCTGGTCCTCCCATGTGCCTCATTGTAGCGATCGTCTGCTGGGGTGCGAGGATTCCTCAATGGACTGAGCAGCCATGCCCCATTCGGATACGCAGAGTCACCTGGGTGTGAGGGACACAGAGAACCGTTGCTATTCCAACTGGACAGGGGACAGCATCGCACAACCAGCACGCTACACCACTCCACATACTCACCGACAATACAGCCACGATCCTGTTGCAGATTGGCCATCAGTCGTGGCAAGATGCTGTTGCGCATTATGTGTGCGTCATGGGCCGAGCCTGGAAACTTGGCACACACGTGGGTGATCACCATGTCCGCAAGGCACACCACTTGCACATTCAGGGAGTGCGTGTGCTTCCTGTTGCGGTACAGGTGCTCAGTGGCCTGTGGTGGAACAAGGCCAACATGTGTGCAGTCAATGGCTCCCACGACGTGTGGGATTCTGCCAAGGGCATAGAATGCACCCTTCACTGCCGCCAATTCACGAGCCCTGGGGAAGCGGATGTACCTGTTCCGGTACAGCATCATGGCTGCCAGTACATCCCTCAGCACCTTGCTGAACATGGGCTGGGACATCCCTCCTCCACTGCCCACTGTGTGCTGGAATGACCCAGTGGCGAAGAAATGCATGGCGGCCATCACCTTAGCCGTGGGGGTGACAGCAGTCGGATACACCCTGCGGGGACGGAGATGGGGCTCTAACATGGCACACAGTCGATGCAGAGTTGGCCTGTCCAGCCGAAACTTCCTGATTACCTCTGTATCGTCCATGTCCGCCAGCAATTGGTATGGGCGGTCAATGTTCGGTCTCCGCCTGGGTTAAATGGCAGAGGACACATGTCAAAGCAACACGGCACATAGCAATTTCGCATACACATCACTGACATGACTGAGCAAGCACATGAGCCACAGCCCAGCTGTCAAGCTGGGACGGCACGGCCACAATACACTTACACAGGTCTCCCAACAATGGCAATGGCAAGTGAGACATACCACTGCCATGTGCATGCACATGGGGATCTAGGCCCCAATGACTTGCGGGCGTGCTGATGGGGACTGACTGCATATTCGTCAAGCGGCAACGCCACGGCAACATGAGTGTCTGCTGAGCATGGTACTGCTTCCGAGGCTGGATGAGTATGGCACACGACGACGACGATGTGGGCACGGGCTGAGCGGCCAATACAAGTGGGACCTGTGGCACGAGGGGATATGAGACAGTAGTAGGTGTCAGCACTGCACCCTATGTACAGCACTGTACGGATCACAGCTCCCGAAACATTGACTGGTGTCCACATTGACAGCCCCATGCCAAGACGGCTGTGTGCTTGCAGTCACACGTCACAGGTGAGAGGTTACATTGCACGTGCCAGGTGGCAGTCGTACATAGTGGGAGCTGGCATGTGTGTGCATGTGTCTCCTGTTCAGGATCCACCAGATGGGCGCTGACTCTGTACTGAGCATTGGACACAGCATGTTCCGTGGAAGGCTTGTGTGTGTGGGATGGTGGCACTGGATGTGCCTCCGTTGGGTGGGGGCCATGCACAGGGCGGGTACGTCAATGATTGCGCATTGTTGGTCACGGTGGGTGCACCAGCTAAGATGTGTTGCCCTGTGTTAAATTCCTATGTCCGCATGATGATGGACTGTGGATGTGGGCAGACTACACATTGGTCGATGTGCTGTCTATATGCATGTGCCTTCACACCAGGCACAGCTGCCCCTGCACATGTGACCCCTGCTGGACTCGCTGCTGGGTCTGTGGAGCTGATGCACCTTCTGCGCGTGGGGCGGACAGCTCTCCTCACTTCCCTCATTGCGCATGTCATGTCTTTGCCGCAGGTGACATGGATCATGGAGGGCCCACATGTACGCGTGGGTAGGCTACACATGATTGTTCACTGGTCGCCACCCCCAGTCAGTGTTTCGAATGGGAAGGTAGTCGTGCTGGTGGTATGTTCGATGTGGCGGATGGGCGGGCCTAGGTGCGGGCTTACATTCCGGACATGGGGGTAGTTGGATTGGCGACTAGTTGCAGTACACACGGGACACGTCTCTTCCTTTCCACATCTGGGTCATCCCTTGTACTAACTGACAGTGATACAGTCATCTTCGCCCCAGCCCTCATGTCCTCCCCTCGCCCCCCAATATGCATGCTCACCTGCGAGGCTAGCGCTTGCACAGGCAGCCCCAAGCTCGCACCAGAGAGGGCAAGGAGTGTATGTGTGGGTCCAGTTGCACGAGTGGGCTGTCTCAGGGTATGATGTGTGGCGGGACGCCGTCCACCTGCGTGGTGCCCCAAATGGAGACCCGGCCTGCATGGACTATGCATCACAGTCTTCGCCTTCCGGATCCGCCACCTGCGACACCCAGTGGCTGTGGCTGCCCTTGCGGCCATGCCGCGTCCGTCTGTGGCTGATGGCCCACACATTCACTCTTTGGCCTCTCTGGGGAGGGCTCAGGGGTGGTGGCGCACGCGCTTGCACTTAGTCGCAATGGCATGTGGCGTGGTTGGTATGATGGGCAATGGATGGGATGGTGCGAGCCACCTCCCGTGACGTCAGTGCTGCTCGTGCTGTGGTGCGTCCCCCTACACTTCCATCTGACTTGTGCCATGCTAGACGTTGAGGTTCTATTGCCTGCGTGATATGACCAGGAGGAGCGCGAGGAGACCTCTCACACACCATGCTCCACTGCCATCCCGTGCCCTGTATCGCCTGTGCGGATTGACTATGTTGGGGTTACACCTGGTCGACTGGGGCTGTGTGTGCCTTGTCAAGGGGCATGGCGGGCGCACAACAGGATCCAGCTTGTCCACAGAGGGTGGGCTGAGGTGCGCCTGGTACCGCTTTGTACGTGTGCCCGGCTGCTGTGCACACACGTGTTCACTCCCCCGACAGGTGTCCTCTCACAATGCCCAGGGAAGCGGTGGTGTACTGTTCATGAGCCCTCCCAACACGGCGTGCTCCAACTTGGCATGTGCGCATCTACCCGTCGCACCCACCCACCTGAGCACTGCGTCCATACGACTTCACATGACACATGTGTGTCTTCCACAGTAGTGCTACTCATTTGCGTTGACATCCAATGCCAGTGGACTACATGGTCATGTCACGACTGCCGTGTACTTCACATACTCTCATCCTCTCTCATTCGTACTTGTGAAATGAGTCAGCGGAGGCAGTTTTGGTTTCAAACATTATATTGAGTCTTCTGTCCTCTGTGATGCAGTATAGTGGACACTACTGGCAGCGGAATACATGTTGAGGATATACTGAGCATGATTACAAATGGGATAGGGTGTGGGGTTACATCTGCTTGGCCAAGGCTGTGCTAATGTACATTTACGTATAGCTGCGGAGCTGCGGACTTTGACACAGACGGTATACATGTAGCCTACCAGACCGCTCGGCATCATGGGCACAGTCCATCTCAGTTCCATGTGACAGGTTTGCTGCGGTTGTTCCTCATGCACGCGTGCATGTGAGATGACATCAGGGCATGTGCTTGCGTGCATGCAGCGGCGTGCCACTTGTTGTTGCACTGTGGTGGTTACTGGACATGTCACAGTCACTGGGGTCGTGTTGTTGTTGTATGCACTTGTCGTCCATGCAAAGGTCCTGGTATGGGATTCCCGGGGCGGGGTGGGAGGGGTGCAGCACCCACAGACTCAGGCGACCTATTCATGTCCACTGAGCGGTGTGTGTGTCCATGTGCGCTGGATCCATGTCGTGTCCTGGTTGTTCGTGCAGTTCCGTCCATGTGGGTGCGATACACAGAGCCCATGCCACTGCCTCCCACGATGCATGCGGTGTTCCTGGATGTGATGGGGAACAGTGTGCATGTCCCGGTCATATCTGATGTCATGGCGATGTCGTTGATGGTGTGGTTACAGTTGCCGGTCGTTTGGTATGGCTGTTGTGGTGGTGACTGGCCAGTCCGTGCGGAAGCTAAGCATGGGTGCGGGGTTGGACATCATAGGTCACTCGGGAACCTGCGTTGTGGTCCGACGTATTTACAGGTTGTCAGGTATGCGATGCCGTCCAGCAGGGCTTCCATGTCATTGGTGGTGTACATGTTTGCCAGCCAATGAAGCGGATGGTGGCTGTCAAGGTGTTGTTCGTAGGTTGTCCCTTGGAGGACCATGATGGGGCATGCTGGGTGACATTCGATGTAGCTGTTCTCGATGATCCGTCGTGTGGAGGCACAGTGGTTCCATTTCAGTGCGCGTGCGATGTTGGCCACATACGCCATGCCCCCATAGGCAGAGCAGGCCCTGTCGTGTGCATCCAGAGGGAGGAGTAGTGGTAGCAGGTCCGCCTTCAGACATGCCGGGTTGGAGAGGCATATCTCGACGGGATGCTGGTAGGGACACCTCCGACAGTAGAAGACGGGCATGACGCAGCTGAACAATGTGATGCGGTAAGTCAGTCGGTAACTTACGTTCAGCAGGGACAGGAGATCGCATCCCAATGTATGTATCGTGCTGGTTTGGTACAGCTTGAGCTCTTCGGCGTAGTTGGGTAGGTGTGTTGCGGTTGCCATTTCGCAGCGGTTCGTAGAGGTGGCGTGCTCCGGCTGTGTGTGCAGTCTGCAATGTGCACGCTCCGGGGTTGCTGTGAGCTCTGTGTAGTCGTGGGGAGACAGGACTTGTGTTCTGTTGGCTTGTTTGGAGGACACGGGCCCTCTTCCCACATGCTTCTCAGACAGTTCAAGGTCAGTGCTGTGTGACTCCTTCCAATTAACTTGCATGTGGCCGACATGGGGAGTGTTTTCTTCTTTCTTCCCCGTCCGTTGTGTGCTTCTGTGATATGCGCTATCTGCCGTGTGGTCGGTCTCCTCGGCATGCCTGTGTTGGTCTATTCTTGGACAATGGCTGTATTCACCGGCTTCTGTCGTAGGGCTGTGGTTTCGGTGTTGGAATGGAAGGTCATTCAGTGCTGTCTGCTCTCCCTTGTGTGGGCGGCAGGCTGCCTTTCCGCTCTGCGTTGGGCCTTGTGTGTGGATGTAATTCTTGGGCCACCTGTTGTCGGTCCCCGGGTTCTTTGGTGTTCCGTTTCATGTGTCTTGTTCATATGTGCAGGGTGGTATGGGTTTTTCAGTGTGGTACTGGCGTTCCTCTTCCCGAAGGGCCCTGCTTCTCCTAGTTGGTGTTGCCGCCGCTGTGTGCTACGCCATGTTTGTTACACTGGGGTGTGTCCTGCTGTTGCGTGTCTTCACTGACATGTGTGCGTCGGTTGTGTGGCGTTGGGTGTTGTCCGTGAATTGGGCGTTGGGGACATGTCTGTGGCCGGCCTGTCACGTGTCATGTGCGGTTCGGGGTGGGGCTGATGTGTGTGCTGCTTGGTTGTGTCCCTGTGTCTGTGTGCGACGCATGCATGGCGCTGCGGTTGGCCTCTGCGTTGTGCGCATGTGTGGCGGCGTCATCGGCGCTTTGTGGCCGTGACGGGGTGGTTGGTTCCTAGTCCCAGGTGGTGTGTACACATGTGTTCCGCGATGTTAGGATTTGGCCTGTGTGTCATATGTGGATGCAATGGTGGATGTGTAGTGTACACGCGCTGGTGGGGGGTTGTCCGCTTTTCCGCCCTTGCACTGTGTGCGCTGTTTGCGTGCACTTGTTGTGTGTGTGCCTACCTGCGTCTCCGCGGTACGTTGCGTCCTTGGTGGTGCATCAGCAGAAGCATGGGAAGGGCCTGCAGTGCTGGATTCATGCCCGGGTGCCGCTTCTTCGTTGTCCGTGCTCTGCGTCCGTGTTTCCGCCTCTCTTTCACGTGCGGTGTCTCTTTGCCGTGGGAGCCGTTTGTTTGCGGCATCGTAATTTATGCGCCGGGCGGGACGTGTTTCGTCGGACGGTGTGTGTCAGTTGTGCTGCGCCGCTACGTGTGCGGGCGCACTTTGATGGCGGACGGTGTTGCTGGCTTGCCGGCGGTGTTTGGCCTGCTTTTCGCATCGTAATTGGGTGGGCGTGTGGACTGCTGCGTGCTGGCGGTAACTGGTGGTTTTTGCATCCGCCAGCACGGCGGTAGTGCTTCCGCCCGCCATCGTAATGGGCCCCTAAGTATTTTAATACAATGTTTGTGAACCGTTATTCTAGTATTTGTTTTATTCCCATTTCACATTGTTAAATAAAAACCTTTTTATCTATTGTATATGCTTATGTTAATATTTAATGTTAGTGGGATTTTTGTTGTATTTTTCTACATTTTAAATTGTTTTTACTTTTACTATTTTAATGAAATTAAGAATGTGTTTAGTTACTGCTATATATACACATATATATATATATATATATATATCCAAACCACTTGCTGCAGAGACACACGTGGAAGTCCTTGCCCCAGTGGGCGGTGTCTGCAGCTCCCTCTGCATTGTGGATCCTGTAGTGTGAGGGGCTGGAATAGCTGACCTTCACCCAACCGACAATACCCCCAGCGCGCCGGAATGCTTTTGCCTAAGTAAGCAGAGGCATCTTTATGCAGTCATAACCCAGTTATTTACCGGCCCGGCAATGCATTGAAAGTTGCGGTGTTTCGGCGTTTCCCAAGCGCCTTGAGACAATCCACCTTTGCCACAGTCCGCCAAACTCTTGAGGGTGGGGGCTCGAGTGCGAGTGGCCACGCACACAACATCCAAACCAAGCGTCCCTTCCAACTAGAAGGACGAGAGACCACACAGGTAAGCTAATCCAATCTCCTTTAATTGCAGTTAAAAACGAGCGGCATAATGCATTTCGGCACTCCGTGCCTTCCTCAGATGCCTTAGCTCATTGAAAGATTTACTGTCCACTTCAAGGAAACGAAGCGTCTCACTGGATTAGTGGAGACACTCCTTCCACCTTTTGTAGGGAAGATTTTCCGGACTCGCTGCCCCGAGTCCACTTGCTGCAGAAACACACGTGGAAGTCCTTGCCCCAGTGGGCGGTGTCTGCAGCTCCCTCTGCATTGTGGATCCTGTAGTGTGAGGGGCTGGAATAGCTGACCTTCACCCAACCGACAATACCCCCAGCGCGCCGGAATGCTTTTGCCTAAATAAGCAGAGGCATCTTTATGCAGTCATAACCCAGTTATTTACCGGCCCGGCAATGCGTTGAAAGTTGCGGTGTTTCGGCGTTTCCCAAGCGCCTTGAGACAATCCACCTTTTGCCACAGTCCGCCGAACTCTTGAGGGTGGGGGCTCGAGTGCGAGTGGCCACGCACACAACATCCAAACCAAGCGTCCCTTCCAACTAGAAGGACGAGAGACCACACAGGTAAGCTAATCCAATCTCCTTTAATTGCAGTTAAAAACGAGCGGCATAATGCATTTCGGCACTCCGTGCCTTCCTCAGATGCCTTAGCTCATTGAAAGATTTACTGTCCACTTCAAGGAAACGAAGCGTCTCACTGGATTAGTGGAGACACTCCTTCCACCTTTTGTAGGGAAGATTTTCCGGACTCGCTGCCCCGAGTCCACTTGCTGCAGAGACACACGTGGAAGTCCTTGCCCCAGTGGGCGGTGTCTGCAGCTCCCTCTGCATTGTGGATCCTGTAGTGTGAGGGGCTGGAATAGCTGACCTTCACCCAACCGACAATACCCCCAGCGCGCCGGAATGCTTTTGCCTAAGTAAGCAGAGGCATCTTTATGCAGTCATAACCCAGTTATTTACCGGCCCGGCAATGCGTTGAAAGTTGCGGTGTTTCGGCGTTTCCCAAGCGCCTTGAGACAATCCACCTTTTGCCACAGTCCGCCGAACTCTTGAGGGTGGGGGCTCGAGTGCGAGTGGCCACGCACACATCATCCAAACCAAGCGTCCCTTCCAATTAGAAGGACGAGAGACCACACAGGTAAGCTAATCCAATCTCCATATATATATGATTTTTTTTTGATGCACAAACAGATATAATGTACTCACACGGGGTAAAGTTAAACAAATGGTGTTTGATTACCACACCACACTAGACACCTTTCGGCCCCAAAGAGCCTTGATCATATGATAGAATAATAGTGCATTGAAATCTAGTTAGAGTCACTAGACATGAAGGACAAAAAACACCCATGTAAGTGCCAACGACATCTTGAAAAAGTAAACAAAGAGGTTTGAGGCATACAGTCTCTCGAAAAATAAATATGATCATTTGTAGACTTAGGGGCCGATTCCGATTCAGGCCGGAAATCTCTCCGACCGAGCCGGACCCGGAGAGATTTCCGACCGAATCGGACCCTAGCAGTCCGACCGACCGAGTACGATGCGTTCGCATGCTATCGGACTCGATTCGGTCGGACTCCCATTGAAGTCAATGGGAGCCGGTCGTACAACGCGTACGCGGGCTCCCATTGACTAAATGGGTGCGAGGCGAACAAGGGCGCCCCCTACAGCGGGTTCGCATCGAAGCGGGTCACGCCGTACATGCACAGGTAGGGGGGACCCATGGGTCCCCCCTGTGTGCGACTCGCGCGGCTAGGCATACAGGGGGGTCCGACACGGACCCCCAAAGTGCGGCTCCGACTGCTCTTTCGAGCCGGACGGCGCGAGTCGGTCGGACAGCTCGAGGCGCGCATCGTACTTACCCAGCCGGGGAACGTCTCCATTGCGCGGTGCGAGTCGTGTCTGTGCGAGTCGGTCGGAGCGGTTGGGTCCCGCGAACGAGTCGGTCGGAGATTTCGCGTCCGCTCGCATCGTACTCGCTCGCCCGGACGCACGTCCGACTCGGTCCGGAAACAGGGCTCCGAATCGGATCTGGTAATGCCGAATCCGATTCGGAGCCCTACCGGCCGAGATCGGAATCGGCCCCAGAGTGGAGTTTATTTTAGCAACCTAATAAGGAGGAAAGGCTGAGGGCCTGATTTAGATCTCGGAAGATGAGTTACTCCATTCCAACGGTGACGGATAGCCCATCCGCCAAAATTTAAATCCCATTACATCCTATGGGATTTAGATTTCAGCGAACGGGTTATCCGTCACCGTTGTGATGGAGTAACCCATCCACCAAGATCAAAATCAAGCCCTAAGATTGGATTGACTTGCTCAAGATGCAGCAAAACTCAAAGTGCTGGGCTATCTTACTGGGCACACAGGAAGAGAGGCCCTCCCCTCCAATCAATGTCTTCTATATATGGAAAACAGATGGTAGGCACTGTTTCCAACAAATAAGGTGTTAGAAATGGGGGTCTATAGTTGGCAGAGGTAGGTACCTTTGCCCAAATAGGGACCCTTGCTTCTAGTCAGGGTAAGGGGGATACACACTTTAGATAACCCCCGCTCACCCCCTGGGTAGCTTGGCACGAGCAGACAGACTTATCCCAAAGGCAATGTGTAAAATATTTGTACTCAAAACACACAGTAATACCGTGATAACACCACAAATGGACACCAGACCAGTTTAGAAAAACAAAGTATCTTTATCTAAACTCAACAAGACCAAAATGACAAAAATCCAACATACATGTAATAAGAATGTGACTTTAAAAAGGTTTCAAACAACTGGGTCCATAGGAAACTAAAGATGCGTGATTTCTCACAAAGTACCTGTAGATGCGTCACAATTCACAAGGCCAAACAGCCTCAGAGATGGGAAGCGTCGAGAAACAAAGAGACGTCAGTTCCTTAAACCATGGGGAGGCAAAGCAATAGTTCTGCTGCATGCAGGAGAAGTGACGCGTCGAATCGGTCTGTAGGGAAAAGTGATGTGTCGACTACAAGACGATTCTGGTCCACGGGTGATGCGTCGGGAAAACTTGCTGCGCAGGTACAATGCGTGGAAATCCAGCATGCATCGGTTTCTTCAGCCGTGATCCCTTGATGCGTCGGTTCTTGCAGAGGTGACAGTCGCTGCGTCGGTTCGACAGCGGTGCAGCAATGCGTGGATATTCTTCTCACACAGCGGTGCTGCGTCGGAAAAACAGCAGCAAGAAGAGCGGTGTGTCGATTTCTTCCGGTCTTTAGGGTTTCTTCCAGCTCCCAACAGCAAGCACTACCTCCAGAGGCCCAGAACTGGAACAGGCACCTCCTGGCAGGTCAGAACTCTCAGCAACAGAGTTCAGAGGAGGGGGTAAGACTTCAGAACAGGAGGCCAGCACAGACAGGCCCTTGGAGATCTTCTTCAAGCAGGTTCAAAGCAAAGTTCCAGTCTTTGTCATCTCATTGACAGAAGCAGTAAATGCAGGCCAACCCCACACAGCACACAGCAAAGGGTCAGTACTCCTCTTTACAGCTCTTCAGCTTTTCTCCTTGGCAAAAGTTACTCTTGAGACCAGAAGTGATCTAAAGTTCTGTGATTTTAGGTCTAATACCCCAAAATGTCTTAGTTCTCTTTGGGAAAGGGTTTCTGAGCACAGTCCAAACCAGTTCTGTCCTCACTGATGCAGTATGACCACAGGGGGTGGAGACAGCATTATGCAAGGGAGACAGGCCCTATTCAGGCGCAAGGAAATCTCCTCCCACTACTCCAAATTCAGCCAAAGTCTATTCAGCCCTGCTCTGAGTCATCCGAAGAGGGCCTGCCACACCTCAAGCCCTCCCCCCCCTGCCCCCCGCCTCTCCCCCAGTGGCTGGCTACATTGAATGCACATCCCCAGCCGCTGTCACTCCAAAACCAGACAGTCAATACACAAACAGGCAGAGGCACCTGAAAGTGGCATTTTCAAACTCACAATTTAAAAACCATCTTTACTAAAAGATGTGTTATTAAATTCTGAGTTCAGTGAGCCTAAACTTTATTTCTCAATCTTGTCCCAATGGGAAGTTATCCTTCTAAGATGTTACAAAGCATTTCCCATTCTATCCTATCCTAAACGAAATTGGCAGTATTTCACTATCAGGACATGTCACACACACCAGTAAATGTCCTACCTTTCACATACACTGCACCCTGCCCAGGGTGGTTCCTTGGGCCTACCATAGGGGTGCCTTCCATGTAAGAAAAGGGAAGGTTAGGGCCTGGCAAGTGGGTGCCCTTGCCAAGTTGCCATGGCAGTTAACAAACTGTGCACAGACACTGCAGTGGCAGGTCTGAGACACCTTTTCACGGCTACTCATGTGGGTGCACAATCAGTGCTGCAGGCCCACTAGTAGCATTTGATTTACAGGCCCTGGCACACTCAGTGCCCTTTACTAGGGACTTACCAGTAAATCAAATATGCTAATCAGGTAGAACCAATTGTAATCACAATTTACACAGGGAGCACTTGCACTTTGACACTGATCAGCAGTGGCAAAGTGCCCAAAGCATCTAAGCCAGCAAAAACGAAATCCAGCACAGCATCAAAAATACAGGAGGTAGAGGCAAAAAGTCAGGGGAAACCACGCCAAAGATGCCAAGTCTAACATAAGGGTTATAGAGAGGGCTACTATGTATTTCTGCAGCTGCTCTGTTTCTGCATCTTTATGGGTTTCTGCACTTGCTACAAAATCCAGCGTTTTCGGCCTAATTGTTTACAGATTCCCAAAAAGAATCTAGCTCAAACAGATCAAACGTTGCTATAAATGCTGCAACACGTGTTGTGGTATAGTGGTAAACCCCTTAGTGTGCAGTGACAGGTCACCTTTCTTTTGCTGGTTGCTGCATTTGATGTTAAACTGATACTTTTGTGATGCAATCTCAGCTTAGACAGTGTTAACATTTAAAAAAAGACAAAATAGTGAAGTTATACAGCCACGTAATATGCTGAATTTCGCAACATCATTTTGATGTTCTTGCGGCATAATCACACAATGCTTTGTCCCTCCCTATCTGTATAACTCCAGCGGCCCTGGTTATATAGCAGGGATAGTCAGTAGACTTTAGATCACCATACGCAATGCCCCTATGGAGTGTCTCTGCATCAGGTGTCAGTACATCACCCACTAAAAACCTTCATGTATAAGACAGTAGAATCATACTAATACAAAGGGGGTCCCAGTGCAGTCAGTGCTTTCATTGTAAAAAAAAATACAGGGGCCCAAAGTTTTTTCCAGGAGCCTGCCACCGGTGCTGCTGAATGCAGGCAGTGCTAATGCTGCCAGTCTTTATTCCACCTCATGCCTCTGTTTTTCACCACCTCATTCCTCCTGTCTCTTTATCTCACTCTCAAAGTTTCGTTTTCTTCCTATTCTACCGCTTGCTATCTTTCTCTTCTTCCTTCATTCTCCCCTTCCTCCATTTCTCTTTCTCTGAGTCATAATCTGAGGATGAAAAATAAGACCTAATCCCCACAAGTGAGCCCCACGGACAACCACCTACAACCACAGGTACAAAATAAGCACTTAAGCACTGCCGGGGCCACCATTGTCAGAGCAGCACAAAAACAGGCGGGAAGAGAACCCTCTCCTTTCAGCTCTGGAAAATGCAAGAGTCCAAGAGGTGAGAACAAGAGCGATGCAGCAGTCCCCAGATATGATGCAAGGTTTGCCACTCTGAGGTAGAGGAGTGGGAGAAGTTGACTTGGTGCCGTCTTAACGCATGGGCATGCTGGGCAGTTGTCCGGGGGCCCCACGAGCATAGGGCCCCTGTGCAGACCAGAATTTAACCCTAATTTTCCGATAAACATGTTTGTTCTTGTGAGTGGTTGTGTAGGCAGGATCCAGTGCACTGCTTTGCCTGGGGACCTATAATGCTGTTAAGACGGCCCTGGGTTGACTAGCCAACATGTCACACCCATACACAGAATACCCAAACCACCCTCCCTCACTTGTGAATTCCCAAAACTGGAGGAGCACGGAGTAACTGAAGTATCCGCTTTCCTTCATTCCCTACTCAATTTCCCTCATGGATTAGAATTCAGAAACCCTGATCTCTGAGAGTAAAGACACGGACACAGGGTGACAGAGAGAGGCAAACTCTGGGCGTTTCAATTAACAAGATTCAGATATTGTGCTGATGCTGCCTCGTAGCATTATTTCTGGAGAGTGTCATGTGTAATAGATATTTTGTTCCTCGATATTCTGGTCACAGTATTGTGACCCTTCGATATTCTGACTTCGATATTCGCTTCCACAATATGGGAAATCTAGACAAGTACTTATCATCACTTGTACTTTACTAATAACAAAGTACTTAATTTGAGCCAGTGGTTTCCAGTGATCAGCACCGGTACGTAATTGTCTTATTATGACAGTCTGCCACATGGTGTAATTCAGAGATGCAAAAAACAACTTGGACAAGTCCTTAGTTGGTTAGGGTCATAATTGTTGACCTTCACCTTGATAGAGGAACGCAGACAGACATTAGTAGTCTTAGGAAACCCCTCACCCACCAACCTAGTAGGTGGCATGCTTCATCATCGGGGCCCAGCTGGATTGCCGAGTGCAAACCAGCTGTGCTTCAACGCCTGATTTACAGCGGAGCAGGTTATTTGTGAGAAAGAGGAAGTGCTATGTGAATAGTGAATTAAATGCTAAAAATGTCTCTAGGAAATCCCTTATAAAAGTTTTAATAGAAGGGTCCTAGGACATGAGTAAAAACATGATAGGGATATACATGAGGTAACAATGTGCCTCAATATCCCTAAAAAGTGTGGGTCTACTAGTTTCAGCCTTCTATGATATTCTTGAGGCTTTCGTCAGGACCAAGGAGTGAGCGTGGCCAAAAAGGATTTGGTGGCCACTAGGGTGTATGTATCTCTATATCAGCGCACACCCTAAAGTGCGCTGTGAGTGTGGTGGGATCTTGTTACTTACAGATCCTGCGCGATGAGTATCTGTAAAGAAAGGTACAATACGACAAGTGTATTTATAACAAACAGCATATATCATGCATGTCTTACGTATCTGCGCTCCTCCATGCGTAGAATAGAAGAAGCTTGACTATGAAGTAGAATGAATGCATCATGCATGTGACATCGTGATTGCATGCATGATGACTATCTGAAAAATGACCATGCGTGGTTACAATGTGCCGTAAGAACACACAAATATGTTCATGTGATGGATATCTACGAACTAATTCTTATATTTATGCGTGTTTATCAATAGCATGTATTGTATCCAACGTATCGCATTATGGCATCTTAAGAAATGGATAAAAGCCTTTAATCAAGTGATTTTTAAGGCGCGTGATTTAAAAAAGAGAGAACACATTAAACATGGATGAGGTAACAAACGGGACAAACTCACAAACAACATGTAAGCAGGCTTACATTAACTCCGCGTGTGTACAGTTTCATGGATCCTGTCACACAGTGGAACTTCCTGTTATGAGGACCCTGCGCGGGTGGAGAAAGTCGTAACAATGGATGTAGTATAGAAATTTACAGGAAACGCGCTACGGGAGCTGTAATAATGGGCGCGAGTACTTACATTAGTCTCAGGATAGTTACGCCTGCAACCTAAGCTGTGGACCGGATCCCGCCGTAGTGGCGTGTATCTCGAGTCTCCATATTTGTTATTGCCAAGGGAGGGAGGAAATGGTCACGTAACAGCGTGCTTAATCACGTGACTTCATTACGTACGTGAACAGCTAGAGCGCTGACTTTAGGGGCGACGTGTCCAATAAAGCTAGAGCGACTGTTGCAAATGCGCATGAGCACAGGATATAATGTCAGCATATGTGGGCACATATTCTCAAATTCAACGCAGTTGTACAAAATAGTATAATTAAACAGCCTTGATGTTTAGGTCCAAAAATGAAAAATTGAAAAAAGTGGTGTCACCCGATGGTGTGATCTAGATATTTGGGAATAATTCCAATGCCCAGAGTAGGGTCAAGTTAAAAATAAAATGATAAATAATAAAAATAATAATAATACCTAGGGTTACCTAAAGTAAAAAGAAACAAAAGGAGTAAGGGTTCCAAATAGTCCCCATATTACTTGCATATTATTCGAAGGCATCCGAACAATGTATTATAATAGTGAAATATTTTGGGTCATAATACCCAAATATTGGCAAGTATACTACGAATGACTAGTCTGGAAATCTGGTAGTAGACAAATGTATGGGAAATATTTGACATTATTAGGTTCATCTATCAGTAGAGATGTTTAGAATCTATATATTGCATTCCATGGAGATGTTTAGTGGAGTTACTAAGTTCACATATCAGTTCACATATCAGTGGAGATGTTTTAGAATCTATATATTGCATTCCAAGGGACATTGTCATTAAGACCTGTGATATGGGTCGACAGTCTGTACACCCAACGTTGCTCTTTTTCTAAGAGTAAGTTCTGCAAATTGTTGGTATGTGCATCTAATTGTTCAATGACTACCCAGGCCATATCGTTGGTTGTATGTCCAGCGGTAACAAAGTGATCAGACATTTTGGTGGTGTTACGTTTACATCGGATATTGCTCCTATGTTCGCATATCCTAGTCTTTATTTTACGGCTAGTCATGCCCACATATCTCAGGTTACATGGGCATGTGATGAGATATACCACATTAGCTGAATTGCAGTTAGTGTGTCTGTTGATGTGCCATATTTTTCCTTGTTCAAGGTTTAGAGTTTTTGTAATTTTGGTGAGATGGCACACACTGCAATTGCCACAAGGAAAGTGGCCGGTGATATTTGGTAGACCCCATGCATTTAATACCGTGCTGTTTGAAGGGATATGTTGCTTAGGGCGTGTAGATACCAAACTGTCTCGTAAATTATGTGCTCTTTTATAGGAGAATAGTGGCTTTTCCCATTGTAGTTTGCCTGATGTTACTATTCTCCAGTTGCTTTGAATGATTTTGGTCACTTTGTTTGAAATGGAATTATACGTGGTCACACAAGTAAGTGGGGTGGTAGATACGTTCTTTTCTGCATTCTCCAGTAGGCTCTCTCGATTCTGATTTCTAGCTCTTTTTGGGCTTTATTAATAACTCTGTCAGGATAACCTCTGTTTTTCAGTTTCTTACTCAATGAATCTGATTGGGATTTGAAATCCTTTACTTCACTGCAATTACGTCTCAATCTGAGATATTGGCCATAAGGCAAATTTTCCCTTAAAGGTCTTGGGTGAAAGCTTTCAAAGCGCAGCAGTGAATTTTTGCCGTTGGTTTGAAATGTGTCTTGGTGGTAAGAATACCTCTGTTTGCTTCTATATCTAAGTCTAGGAAGGTGATTCTTTCCCGACTAGTGAAATGGGTAAACTTCAAGTTGGGGTCCAAGGTGTTGATCCAGGTAAGGAATTCCACTAGTCTGGTCTCAGTACTTTCCCATATTAAGATGACATCATCTATATATCTCTTGTAAAATGTTATCTCCTTACAGAATGGTGAAGCGGGATTCAGAATGTGTAGTTTTTCAAAATTGTGCACATAGAGTCCAGCTACACTCGGCGCGAATGTGCTGCCCATTGAAGTGCCGTATTGTTGTAAAAATAGGGTACCTTCATATTCAAAAAAGTTGTCTTTCAATGTTAGTTCTGCACATTGTAGGACAAATGATTTAGGGGTCCTATAGTTCCATTCTGTACTGTCTAGTGAGGTACGAAGGACCTCCAGTGTGTCATCTTGGGGTAGGCTAGTATACAAACTTTCGATATCCATACTCACCAAGATTGAGGTTGAAGGATCGAATTGGAGATTATTTAAATGACATAATAGGTCTTTAGTGTCTTTCAGGTACGTAGGTGTTGACTGTACCAGAGGCTGCAGAAAGAAATCGCAAAAACGCGAAAGTGGTTCCAAAAGTGAACCTATTCCTGACACAATCGGTCGGCCTGGAGGGGTGTTTTGTTTTTGTGAATCTTAGGGATTGTATAAAAGTATGGAATCTTTTTACCGCCTGAAGTGAGGAATGATGCTTCTTGTTTACTAATATCTCCGTTTGATTCTGCCTCATATACCAGTATGTGTATTTTGGTTTTGAGGGTGTTGCTTGGGTCTTGATCAAGTTTACGATAGTTTTTGGTGTCATCAAGGAGGCGGAGGCATTCTGTGTGGTATGCATCTTTGTTTTGCAGGACTATGCCTCCTCCTTTGTCTGCTGGTTTGATAATGATGGTGTCATTACTTTTCAAACTTTTGATAGCAGCAAACTGGATCGCACTTGTGTTTCTAAATATGGGATCCTCTATGGTGTTCTCAATTTCTTTGTAAATCGCTTGTTCAAAGGCTATTAGTTCCACAGGTATTGTGTGTGGTGGTGGGTTAAAGGTAGATTTTAGTTTCAGGTTTGTGTCTCCTTTATCCTCATTCTGGACGTTCGAAGGAGGCTGATTCTCAAAGAAGGCTTTAAGTTTTAGCTTCCGAAAGAACTCGGAGAGTTCACAGTGAAGTTTGAATTTGTCAAGGCTGGTGGTTGGTGAAAAACCTAGTCCTTTATTGAGTACTTCTTCCTCAGCGTCTGTAAGAGTATAATTAGACAGATTCGTGACTAGGGCCTGATTCCGCTCGGTCCTGCATGTTGGTCTTTCGCTTTGCTGCGAGTATTGGCACTCGGGTTCAAGTCTTCCTCCCAGTGTACTTGGTTTCCTCGTGGTCTTCTCCTCGTCCCCTTCGGCCTGCCCCTAAAAAATGAAACCTTTGATTTGGGTTCCCGAATTGTACTGGTGGTTGTGCAAATGGAGGGTTCCAGCCATACATCATTTGCGGGGCCATTTGTGGTAGCATCGGTGGGTATGGACCATGGTAGTTCATTTGGCCAGCCTGGTGTATATTTGGCCATGGTTGTTGCCAGTTGATATTTTGGCCTCTACCTCTTTGTCTGTTTTTGTAGCTTCCATTGCTTGACCCGCTGCTTATAGAGGATCCATCATCAGAGGAAACCGATTGTGGTGTCCTATTTGGGGCTTTGTAGTCCGCATCTGAGTAGGGGTAGGTTTTTACAAAGGAAAATTTCTTTAGATCTTTCTGAAATTGATGAATTTTAGACTGGGTCAATTCATCTTTGTATTCGGCCATTTCTTTATTAACTTCGTCTAGTCTTTTTTTATATGATGTTAGTGTGGTCTTAAAATGGCTTTCTGTCGCTTGAATGTCTATTAAGATCACGTCCGATAGTCGTTGGCTGTCTGGATTATTAAAATAATCCAGTCCCTGGTACAGTGCCAAGCGATCTGGGCCCAGTCTCTTCGAAAAGCTGCATCGTCTAGAAATATGCGAGGGGCATGGTCCTTTGGTCCTGACGAAAGCCTCAAGAATATCATAGAAGGCTGAAACTAGTAGACCCACACTTTTTTAGGGATATTGAGGCACATTGTTACCTCATGTATATCCCTATCATGTTTTTACTCATGTCCTAGGACCCTTCTATTAAAACTTTTATAAGGGGATTTCCTAGAGACATTTTTAGCATTTAATTCACTATTCACATAGCACTTCCTCTTTCTCACAAATAACCTGCTCCGCTGTAAATCAGGCGTTGAAGCACAGCTGGTTTGCACTCGGCAATCCAGCTGGGCCCCGATGATGAAGCATGCCACCTACTAGGTAGGTGGGTGAGGGGTTTCCTAAGACTACTAATGTCTGTCTGCGTTCCTCTATCAAGGTGAAGGTCAACAATTATGACCCTAACCAACTAAGGACTTGTCCAAGTTGTTTTTTGTATATTACTCTGGGAAAGGGACAAGTTCCTGTTCCATTTCCTTACTCTTTAGTTGTTCTTTTGTAATTCAGAGATGAGCAGAACAACGGTTGTTTATGAATTTTCCTTTTACTATTTTATCTTTGAATCAAATGAAATGTATTGTATCATACATATACTTTTATGGTCATATTGGCCGAAATAAAGTTTAAAAGAATAATCATATAATATACATTAAAAATGACTAATACCTGCCTCCCCAGTCATTCCTTGGTATTTGGGGGCCTGGAATAATCTGAACTGTTGCACTTGCAGGCGAGAGGCATGGTTAATAGTTGTTTTGGCAGCGATGACAAGGGCGATGGGTGGTGCAAGCTTCAGTGGTCTCTTGGTCAGGGCCCTGGCACTTATTATTTTACAAATTAAGCACTGGGAGCTACCTACATGAAAATATAACCCAGCATTTTTGTACATCGTCACAGTTTCTTTCATACAAAACACTACTATAACGAAAAAAGTCTAACTTCTGCCAGCAACAAGGTAGCCACATCACCCTCGGCTAGTTGAGGAATTGTTGCACCAGAGAAGGGGATATTCCCAGCAAGGGTAACAGGTGTACAGCTACCCAGCTGAAGCCTAGGGCTTCTGTGGTGCACTGGTAGAAATACTCTAACGCCGAGTCCCTTGGGTTTAGGGCCTGCATGATAAACACCAGACGCTGTGTAAACCATTTCGCAGAAAATGACAAACACGGGGAAACTATGAGCATCTCACAGTTTATGATAGTCTGTCTCAGAACAACGCAGGAGCTCCAGAACAGCTTCTGGTAGCAGCGCGCTCCAAAATCTCAGCAATCAATCAGCCAATCAGAGGTGAGAACGCGGGAGAACCTGTGAAGATGAGGCCTGGACCGGGAACCAAAAGCAGTCCTGGAAATAAAACGTGTGTCAGCTACACAAGGCAACAAGTGAGATACAAGGCCGACTGTTTACAGGTAGTTTGAAGCCCAACTTTTCCCTCGAAAGTAAAAGTGATAATTTAAGCATAGCTGTGCTTTTACAGTGCAATTTTTCAAGATATAAGTAGGGGTATGTAAAATTAAAATCTGTCATTTTTGCAATGAGGCGTAATGACGTAATTTTGGGAATTCAATGTAACAAGCGTAACAAGAAATTACGGAAATTTTGCAAGAATACACAGATGTAATGATAATTTTACCCAGGCCTAGTTCTTACCTTAATTTCGGAAGGGGTGCTAATAATATGCCATCAGTTCATGGCAGCCATGCATAGTAAGAACAGAACCAGTACTTCTCAATAGGGCTATACCCAGGGCTTTAAGTGGCCAGTTCTAAAAATCAGGCACTGAGACGGGTCCGTATCGGGCTCTCCATTTTTCCCCTCATACTCAGGGTGAAAAAAAATATCTTAACTCTGGAGCAGTGCCACCCTTCACTGCCCTTGATGGGATTTTGAAGAGACTCGATGTAGATCTTTGACAGTTTCATCATTTCACAACTGAAGCATTTAAAATGTTATATACAACGAAGACATAGTTGTTGCTTACTTATCTTATGCAACTAACAACAATTGACAAAGCCAATAGTCCTGGCTTGCAGGTCTAATGTTACTTGCTGTTTTATATATCTGTATGCAATCAGTGCTTTAAATGTGCCGGTACTCACAGGTACTGAGTGCCGGCACTTCTTATTTTTATCACTCTGAGTACCGGCACTTTTCTACTGCAGTGGAGAGTACCGGTACTCATGAAGGGTAGGCGCATTGGCCTCTAGTGGTGGTAGCCTGTCTCTTTGACAGCCAAAGCACTTTCATAGCCCTGAGCTGAGCCCCCGCTGAACTATTCAGCGTGGGCTCATTTGCATGATATCCGGGTGTTCGCCATCATGCTGTTTTGCAAGGCATCGAGGCAGCCCAGTGACAGCACAAAGAAGAAAGCCATGGGAGGTAAGGAGGTTGAAAGGGCTTTAATCCCACCTGATTCTTTTGTGTGAGTGTCTGCTTGCGTTTGTCTGTTTGCCTGTTTGCCTGCATGTGTTTTTGTGTGAAAGAAAGCGAGAGAAATATTACAAAATAAGGAAATGTTAAAATATCACTGTGTTTGGCTTTCGTTTTGTATAATTGTCTATACAAACAAATTTCTCGTGTTTTCGTCTGTGATGCAACTAGTATATAAGTCAATAAGCTTCGCATGTCTTACCTTTAGCCCCGCCCGAGCCCCGCCCACTCGCCACATTTAAATGAGTACCTGCACTATTTTTTTCCCATTTAAAGCACTGGATGCAATGACAGAAACAGCAAAATACCCGTGTGGCGGCACACTATGCTAAGCACGGGTTTTTAGCTTAGGTGTTTTTAAGCCATGCCCTTAATTACATAGGCCACGCCCCTTTGAGAGATCCTCGAGTTTTTTCATCCCACATAAAGCCCTGGCTATACCATACGTTTAATTGTATAGTGCACGCACTTCTTAGTAGAGTTATTGTAATTTAAGGAGACATCAGGGCACTTAGACCTGCTATTGTTCAAATGTGTTGTGTTCACACTTTAGTGAGTTGAACAATCACAGTTGTCAAATGCGATGCAATACGTGTCAGAATTTTGAATCCCAGCAAGGCAAACTCATAGCTTTCCATCCTTCTGAGGTCAGTAAAGAAACAGTAGCGTACATTTGATAATAATAACATTTGTTGTTTACAACACTTAGAAATGGCAAAAGTGTCAAGTGAAACTCTGTGTAAAAAACACAAGTTATAGTTAGCCAGGCTGTTTCATCTTTTAATGGGACAGTGTCATCACATCTCAGCAGAGCTGTCATGGATTCATTGCGAAGGTCCAAATCTTCAAAGCATGACCGATATCCTTTGATCGGGACAGTGTTCAGAGTCCACGAAGAGATCCATGGCTGAATGTGCACCCCTTTACATTTTCTGAGCAGGTATGATGGAAAATTTACAAGGTTTACCCAAAGCATCATTAGTTCAAGTTCACGAACACACCGCACAGGCAACAACAGTGAAAGTTTCAGTACACACCAGGGACTCCACTTTTACCAGCAGCACAAGCTTCACATTAGACAGAACTGTCATGTTTGTTATATTTAGCAATTTTACTTCTCCACTATATATGAGCAAGGTGGTTTTACCGCCGAAACGCATCAAAGCCTTCTGTACGAATACATTTTGAAAGCCTGTCTTATGAACAGTGGAGCATGAGTGGAAGCAAAAAAATAATAATATATATATATATATATATATATATATTCACTGAAAAACCATAGGTTTTAGGGACAGTTTTAGTTACTTGGACATTGCACTCGTACAAAACCCGTGAAATTCCCACGTTATAGTTAGTTCAGCTAACTATAACTCGCGCCCGCAATGCACTGCTGATGACGTCACATATTACATCACTCATGACATGGTCAGTGACATCACTGATGACATCACTGATGACATCTCAAATGACATCACTGATGACATCATCCAGTGACTGTGTGTTTCTGTAAAGTTTAAATATTTTTAATATATATAGGAAAAGACGTATTGAAGAATGAGTGGGTGTGTAAGTGTCTGTATGGATGATTTAGTAGGTGCGTGACTGACTCTATAAGTGAGTGATTTAACGTATCTTACTGAATGCATGGGTTAGTGACTAAACTGGGTGAATGTCTGTATCCGTCTGTCTGTTGCTGTGTAAGTGGCTGCATGTGTTTGTGAATAGCTAAATGAGTGTCTATATGAGTTATTGAATGCTTGTCTGAGTATCTGTATGGGTGCCTGAGTGTTTGTGTGGGAGGGGTGTGTGCAACTCTGTGCATAGATGTGTGAGTGGGTGATTCACTGGGTGGATGGTTTCAAGAGTGCATCTGTGATAGACTGTATGGGTGGGTAAGTGTGTGTAAGAGTGTGTTAGTGAGTGAATGTATGTCCCAGTGGTACATGTGTGAGTAACTACATATGTGAAAGGCAGTATATATGTGTGTTGGAGTATATAAATAGCTATAAGCAAGAGTGAGTGATTGTGATAGTGGCTGTATGGATGAGTGTGTGCTTGTATCTGTGATTGTATAAGAGCGTAACAATGTGCTACTATTTGTATGAGTAAGTGAGCTGGTGTGTGTATAACTGTATAGGTGAGTAAATGGCAGTGTGTTTAATTATTTGCATGACTGACTAGGTGTGTGAGTATCTCTATGGATGAGTGGCGTTGTTTGAGTGTCTATATAGGAGTAAGAGTGCATATGATAGTCCTGTACTGAGTGACCGTAAGTATGAGTGACTGTACGGGTGAGTGAGTGGATGTGTGTGTGTAGACCTAAGAATCAGTGAGTGGGTATGTAGTTATTGGTGTTGGAGTGTCTATGGTTTTGCGAATGGCAGTCTGTAATTTAGAGTGGGTGTATCAAAGGTTATATTAGGGTGTGAGGAGGTGCATCAGATTATCACGTGGATGATGTCATCAGTGATGTCATTTGAGATGTCATCAGTGATGTCATCAGTGATGTCACTGACCATGTCATGAGTGATGTAATATGTGACGTCATCAGCAGTGCATTATGGGCGCGAGTTATAGTTAGCTGAACTAACTATAACGTGGGAATTTCACGGGTTTTGTACGAGTGCAATGTCCAAGTAACTAAAACTGTCCCTAAAACCTATGGTTTTTTCAGTGAATTTCAAAGGTTTTTTAAATGCTAATTTGTAACTATAACGTGTCTGAAACCTATGGTTTTTTCAGTGAATTTCAAAGGTTTTTTAAATGCTAATTTGTAACTATAACGTGTCTGAAACCTATGGTTTTTTCAGTGAATTTCAAAGGTTTTTTAAATGCTAATTTCTAACTATAACGTGCCTGAAACCTACGGTTTTTTCAGTGAATTTCAAAGGTTTTGTAAATGACAATTTTTAAATGTATTAATTGTTATATTAATTTTTTTCATACTGATTTACTACATTTTTAGAAACAATTTTTTTACATATTTTATTTTTTAAATTACATTGTAATTACATTATACATTACATTACAAAAATACTTTCTCAGAATGAATTACTTTAGTTTAAATACTTTGCAGATAGGCAATAGACTTTTAAGTACAGTAGTTACAGTTGTTGCAATGGGCAACACATTTTCAAACACAATGCAACATTCAGCTCAATGTGAATTTCTAGTTAAATGCAATTAGTTACTTTATGGATTACTTTTGTAACCACAGGACTGGATCCTAGATTCAGTCCTGGTACATCTCCTGTAAACAGTTGAGTAAAAGCGTTTTGGTTACAGTCGTGATTTTTAAGGAATATTATTGTATTTTAAAAGTTGACACTTAGAAACTTTTTCTCATAGAATCACCAATGTTATCCTACGGAAGGAAATTCACTTAGCAGGTAAAAACTGTTATCGTTATTTTTTCTTACTCAGTGTTGGATCCTGGATCCAGCACTGGTGCATCTCCTGTAAACAGTTGAAAAAATGCGTTTAGGTCATACAGGCGATTTTTAAGGAATATTTGTAGTTTGTGAAAATCAACACTTTGAAACTTTTTTGCTGAAAACCAGTCAATCTTAGCCTATGAAGGAAATTCAAGTTACCGGTAAGTACGGTTAAAATTACTTTTGAGGATCAGTACTGGGCTGAAAGATGCAGCACTGAGGTCTCTCCTGATAACAGGTGAGTAAATCGGAATTCGTATTTCGGCTGATTTTAGAGGAATATTTTAAAGTTCCAAAACTCCACACTTAGAAGAATTTCCAAGTGAAACCAGTCAATGATATCCTATGGAAGGAAATTCAAGTTACTGGTAAGTACGGTTAAAATTACTTTTGAGGATCAGTACTGGGCTGAAAGATGCAGCACTGAGGTCTCTCCTGATAACAGGTGAGTAAATCGGAATTCGTATTTCGGCTGATTTTAGAGGAATATTTTAAAGTTCCAAAACTCCACACACAGAAGAATTTCCAAGTGAAACCAGTCAATGTTAGCCTATGAAGGAAATTCAAGTTACCTGTAAGTACGGTTAAAATTACTTTTCAGGACCAGTACTGGGCTGAAAGATGCAGCACTGAGGTCTCTCCTGATAACAGGTGAGTAAATCGGAATTCGTATTTCGGCTGATTTTAGAGGAATATTTTAAAGTTCCAAAACTCCACACTTAGAAGAATTTCCAAGTGAAACCAGTCAATGTTAGCCTATGAAGGAAATTCAAGTTACCGGTAAGTACGGTTAAAATTACTTTTCAGGATCAGTACTGGGCTGAAAGATGCAGCACTGAGGTCTCTCCTGATAACAGGTGAGTAAATCGGAATTCGTATTTCGGCTGATTTTAGAGGAATATTTTAAAGTTCCAAAACTCCACACTTAGAAGAATTTCCAAGTGAAACCAGTCAATGTTAGCCTATGAAGGAAATTCAAGTTACCGGTAAGTACGGTTAAAATTACTTTTCAGGACCAGTACTGGGCTGAAAGATGCAGCACTGAGGTCTCTCCTGATAACAGGTGAGTAAATCGGAATTCGTATTTCGGCTGATTTTAGAGGAATATTTGCACAATGGTGAAGGGAGGGGCGGGGCCTGAGGTTACATCTGTGCAAACGCGCCCCGTGGCGCGTTTTAAGTTGGGGGATTAAGTCCCCTTGAATCCTGAGGGTCCCTAGGGGCCAACTAGCCCACCAGGAACCTCCAATATGCGCCAGGGGCTGCGTTGCAGAGACGTGTAGAGAGGCCACACCCCTTTTACACCTCTCTGCAACGCAGCTCTGTGGCGCTTTCTGGATGTACCTGTTGGGCTAGTTGGCCCTCAGGGACCCTCAGGATTGAAGGGATTTAATTCCCATCTTAAAACGCGCCACGGGGCCTGTTTGCACACATGTCACCTGAAGCCCCGCCCCTCCCTTCACCACTGTGCAAACGCGCCCGTGGCGCGCTTTAGGTTGGGATTAGTCCCTTGACCCTGAGGGTCTCGGAGTCCAACTAGCCCACCATATACCTTCAAAAAGCGCCACAGAGCTGCGTTGCAGAGAGGTGTAAAAGGGGTGTGGCCTCTCTACACGTCTCTGCAACGCAGCCCCTGGCGCATATTGGAGGTTCCTGGTGGGCTAGTTGGCCCCCAGGGACCCCCAGTATTCAAGGGGAATTGTTCTCTTCTGCAAACGCGCCAGGGGCGCGTTTGCAGAGTGGTGAAGGAAGGGGGCGGGGCCTGCGGGCCCGATCGTTTTTTTTTTTTGGGGGAGGGTGGCCCCCCTTCCTTTTTTCTCTTTTTGGGCCCTGGGGACCCCATCTCCCAGGGCCTTACCCCTTTTTTTAAATTAAAAAAAAAAAACGGGAAGGGGGCCGCGTGGCCCCCTTCCCTGGGCCTGTATTGGCCCCGGGACCCCATCCCCGGGGCATGGCCTCTATATTTATTATTTTGAGGGGGCAGCGTGGCCCCCTCCTCTGGCCATTTTAAGGCCCCGGGACCCCATCCCCCGGGCCGGCCTTTCCATTTTTTAAATTATTTTTTTTTCCTTTTTGGGGAGGGGGCCTCGTGGCCTCCTCCCGGGCCACTACTTGCCCCGGGGACCCCATCCCCAGGGGCTGGCCCTCTCCGTTGGGGGACTGTGGGGGTCCCCAATCCCCCACAGTCCCGCCGGCTCCCCACGTCCCTTGGGGGCCGGCATTGCTAGTTCCACATGGGGAGCAGCTGACATGCTGCTCCCCATGTGGAAAGCATCGCTTTGGATATTGGAAGAGAGAGCAGGTTTCCTGCTCTCTCTTCCAATATCCAAAGCAGTTTGCTATGGCAGGACGGGAGCCGCGAGGCTCCCGTCCCTGCCATAGCAAACTACAGTGTCCCGGGGTAGGCACCCCGGGACACTGCAGGAGCCGGCCCTGGGGGTGGTGGTCCCCAGGGCCATCAAGGGCTCCAGGAGGGGGCCGCGCGGCCCCCTCCCATTCAGTACACAGCCCCGGGAGGTGGTGGTCCCCGGGTCTCTGGGTCCGTAACGGACCCCCATATTAAAATGTTTAGTGCCCCGGGAGGTGGCGGTCTCGGGCGTGTGGGGGCTGGAGCCCCCCACACTGGTTTTATTTTTCATTAAAAAAAGCCCCGGGAGGTGGTGGTCTCGGGCTGCGTGGAGGGCCTCAGAGCCCTCCCGCACCATTTTTTAAAAAGCCCCGGGGGTGGCGGTCCTCGGGCTTGGGGGCCCTTGAGGCCCCCACACATTAAATTATCCCCCACCATGCCCCCGGGACTTGGGCCACCCGGGGCCAATTAACATCGAGCGCGGAGACCGCGCTCGATTTTTTTCGGCAGGATTCGCGCACCCTGAGCGCATCCTGCCGATTTTTTAAAAAAAATGCTTTTTGCCCAGGGGTCCTTGTGGGACCCCTGAGCAGGCCTAGGGGGTTAGGGTGTTTCTACCCTGCCCCCTTTGTGCGTTTGCGCACTTGTTTCTTTTTTTCTCGGCGGGATACGCGCACCCTAAGCGCATCCCGCCGATTTTTAAAAGAAAAAAATCTTTTTCTGCCCAGGGGTCCTTGTGGGACCCCTGAGCAGACCTAGGGGGTCAGGGTGTTTCTACCCTGCCCCTTTTGCGCTTTGCGCACTTAGTTTCTGTCCCTCGGTTCTACCGAGGGATGAAAATGGCTGCCAACACTTCTTGATTTGGAGTGTTGACAGCCAATTAGCATGCAGCTCATGATCGGGAGGGTACGCGGATCCGACGCGCCCATAGATATATATGTGATTTTAATTGTGAATTTCTCAGGAACTACTGAACGGATTTACACCATTTTAGCAAAAGGCACCAGTCTGAACCAAGGGCTACCTCTTTGCCAAATTTGGGGTAATTCCGTTCAGCAGTTCGGGCTGTAGCTGCGACTAAATGTTCCTATGGAAAAATGAATGGGGAAAACGCGTTTTGGGACCCCCTTTTCTCGGCCCCGCTTGACGTATCACCCCGAGACTTTCAGGGTAGGAGCGGACCGGAGCGCCCCAACAAGTTGGAAGCTTGCGAAGATTCGCCAACCGGCGCCAACGTTATTGCAAATAGAATGTCGCGGATTTCCTATGGATAATAGGTTGTAACTATAACTATCTACTGGCGACCGCCAGTAGATAATATATATATATATATATATATATCTCTCTCTCTCTCTCTCTCTCTCTCTCTCTCTCTCTCTCTCTCTCTCATTTCCTGCATGGTCCCATTGTTTGACCATTTGGGCGCATCTACGGTGGTGCGTTTTGAGTACAGCTGGACCAAGTCAGTTACTATTTGCCAAACACTTTCTCAAAGGAAATCTCTCAGACTCACAGTTCCATACTCTCATAAGATATATCATGCAATGCCTCAAAGGTTCCACGGTGCTTTTATTTAATCATAAAAGGTCAGCACATTTACGCGTTTGATCTCAGCCGAGATCTTGTTCACGGGGATCCCCGTGAACAAGATCTCGGCTGAGATCGAAACGCGTAGGGGTGTGCTGACCTTTTTATGATTAAATAAAAGCACCGTGGAACCGCTTTGGAGGCATTGGCATGATTATTATCTTATGAGAGTTATGGAACTGTGAGTGCGGAGAGGATTTCCTTTGGGGAAAGTATTTGGCATATATATATATATATATATATATATATATATATATATATATATATATCCACAACAAAAGAGTTACCCCCATGGAAGAGCCACCAGGTAAGTGTTAGTAGCACACTTTAATGAAACGCTGCAGAGTCATTCAGTCAGGAAAACAGGCTTAAAATCATCAACAACCTTAGCCAGACGCGTTTCAGGTTTCCCCTTAATCATTGGCATTGGTACAGCGATATTGCGAGGCAAAAAGGTGCTACTAATTATGTCCTCGAACCTCCCCCAGTGGGCGTGGCTGCTCCTGCAGCCTTCTGGTTCCTGTAGTAGCACACTGTATTGCTTAAGTAAGTTTTGCCCAGCATACGCGTTTAAAATGATAAACACCCCAGTGGGTAAAAGCAACAGTCCTGCAAAAACGCACTGCTTGTCTTGTGCATCTCATTAGGCAAATACCTCCCGTCACAGCGGTGACCTCATTTCTGAAGACATCACGGGTCCGCAATAGCAGTGGGGCTTCTTCCGCGACCGGGTCAGCCGCTATATATCCACAACAAAAGAGTTACCCCCATGGAAGAGCCACCAGGTAAGTGTTAGTAGCACACTTTAATGAAACGCTGCAGAGTCATTCAGTCAGGAAAACAGGCTTAAAATCATCAACAACCTTAGCCAGACGCGTTTCAGGTTTCCCCTTAATCATTGGCATTGGTACAGTGATATTGCGAGGCAAAAAGGTGCTACTAATTATGTCCTCGAACCTCCCCAGTGGGCGTGGCTGCTCCTGCAGCCTTCTGGTTCCTGTAGTAGCACACTGTATTGCTTAAGTAAGTTTTGCCCAGCATACGCGTTTAAAATGATAAACACCCCAGTGGGTAAAAGCAACAGACCTGCAAAAACGCACTGCTTGTCTTGTGCATCTCATTAGGCAAATACCTCCCGTCACAGCGGTGACCTCATTTCTGAAGACATCACGGGTCCGCAATAGCAGTGGGGCTTCTTCCGCGACCGGGTCAGCCGCTATATATCCACAACAAAAGAGTTACCCCCATGGAAGAGCCACCAGGTAAGTGTTAGTAGCACACTTTAATGAAACGCTGCAGAGTCATTCAGTCAGGAAAACAGGCTTAAAATCATCAACAACCTTAGCCAGACGCGTTTCAGGTTTCCCTTAATCATTGGCATTGGTACAGCGATATTGCGAGGCAAAAAGGTGCTACTAATTATGTCCTCGAACCTCCCCCAGTGGGCGTGGCTGCTCCTGCAGCCTTCTGGTTCCTGTAGTAGCACACTGTATTGCTTAAGTAAGTTTTGCCCAGCATACGCGCTTAAAATGATAAACACCCCAGTGGGTAAAAGCAACAGTCCTGCAAAAACGCACTGCTTGTCTTGTGCATCTCATTAGGCAAATACCTCCTGTCACAGCGGTGACCTCATTTCTGAAGACATCACGGGTCCGCAATAGCAGTGGGGCTTCTTCTGCGACCGGGTCAGCCGCTATATATCCACAACAAAAGAGTTACCCCCATGGAAGAGCCACCAGGTAAGTGTTAGTAGCACACTTTAATGAAACGCTGCAGAGTCATTCAGTCAGGAAAACAGGCTTAAAATCATCAACAACCTTAGCCAGACGCGTTTCAGGTTTCCCTTAATCATTGGCATTGGTACAGTGATATTGCGAGGCAAAAAGGTGCTACTAATTATGTCCTCGAACCTCCCCCAGTGGGCGTGGCTGCTCCTGCAGCCTTCTGGTTCCTGTAGTAGCACACTGTATTGCTTAAGTAAGTTTTGCCCAGCATACGCGTTTAAAATGATAAACACCCCAGTGGGTAAAAGCAACAGTCCTGCAAAAACGCACTGCTTGTCTTGTGCATCTCATTAGGCAAATACCTCCCGTCACAGCGGTGACCTCATTTCTGAAGACATCACGGGTCCGCAATAGCAGTGGGGCTTCTTCCGCGACCGGGTCAGCCGCTATATATCCACAACAAAAGAGTTACCCCCATGGAAGAGCCACCAGGTAAGTGTTAGTAGCACACTTTAATGAAACGCTGCAGAGTCATATATATATATATGTATAACACAAGTGTGATAGGAGCAGAAAGGAAACTTCTCGAAGATGTGTGTTCTGTCCCTGCACCTCCAAGAACGACACAGCATGTTTTTTAAAAACCAAACTGGGGCAGAAGTGGTGGGTGGGTTTGCAATGTATGTCGACTTTGTAGATAATTCATTTCTTCCACCCTGCCTGTGAGCTGCCCTGCCACATAACTCTGAGTGTCTGATGAAACTGAGAGCTATAGTGGCCTGTCCTTTAATGGCGGAGGGGACTCGCCCCCACCTTTTTGCAATTATGAACGAGTGTCTGTAGGTTGAGCAAAGGTCATATTGACAGACACTCTTCAATTTCAGGTCAGGCAGCCAGCCAGATGCAGGACATGCCTAAATGTGCAGGTGCCTGGCTGCCTGAGCTGAACTTTGCTGGGTTGAAGATTTCACAGCCCTGAGCCCTCCCCAGTCTGGCAAAGCACTTGGAGGTCCTCCCCGTCATGATGAGGGGGCCTGTCACTGAAAGCCTCAGACGTACGCACTTCAGTTTCAGGTCCTGAAGTGCCCTGGGCCGAGTGTCTATCAGGGACCTATCATCACAGGTTGGGGTGACTGCACGGCACCGGGAGGGACATTATTCCCGAGGCGCACCACCCTTGACGAAGTAAGGAGGGGGCTTGGCGGTCTGAAGGAGGGGTGTGTTTGAACGGAGCTAATATTGAGTGTGAGAGGTAATGCTCCGTGGTATGTGATGGAGATCGGGATGCCGAATCCATCACAGACTTCAATGTGAACTATTTCAGCATGGTCACGCTTATAGCGAATACATGATATTATCATTTTCGTCTAAGTATGTTGCAGGTTACGTGTGGAACTGAAACCTGTACGATCAGTAACTTTGAAAGTGTCACGATCTAACTTTGCATACATTACCCCTATTATCCTAACTAGTGTGTGACTACAGGGGGTCGCCCTCATTCCTAGTGCCAATTCTAGCAGTATCCTAAGTGAAACTCGGTAAGATGTACCGAGTTTGATGACTCATTCCCCGAGCCTAGCAAGCAAGGGTATATGCATGCAACTTTCACACACATGATTTCTTATGTGACATTGATAGGTGTGTTCATACTATTTTTAACCAGTTGAAGTTTTTAATATATAAAAACGTGAAATTCACGGTTTACTAAGGGCACTGTCCCCCACGAGCAGTGATTCAAAATAATTGATAAACAAGCCGCATCGCGCATAATGGGTTAAGAAAGGACAAAGATAGCAATGTTTTTATCACATAAAATACACAAGGTATTCACATTTGTCATGAATACCAGTATTCTTTTCACTTGTACATTTTATTTCTTCACTTACAGATCCAATTGGGAGTGTGATTACAGGACCTACTTAAACTCACAAGTAACAGGTGTAGTAATCAGATACACAAACTAAAGTATACTAGAAAGGGAGTAAGACTAGGGATCTAACAGTCCTGATGAAAGCTGGGAGGGACACGAAATCCGGCAGAAACATGTCAACTTCTTTGCAGAACAGAGGGGTGATTGGTGCTTAAATCACTTACTTCACCACCATCCTTTGGTAGGGAGATACCTTTTAGCCCTAACAGGGGAATCCAGGAATTAAATAATTATTAGGATATCCCTTAGTTAGTTTTAAACTTATTATCTGCACTTATTTTTCTTTGGATCCTCTCCTTTTCTTTGTGTTTGTATTGTCTTTCCCACCCTATTGATCCACCTCTAGTGTTGGTCTGCGCAAAGGTGTCGCAGCAGCCCTATGATGAAGCATGCCACAACTTGTTGTGGGTGAGTGCAGTTTTTACAAGGCATTGCACTTTGATACTCTTTGCACTTAATTTTCTCATTAAAAAAGTGATCCACATGTCCTTACTTCTCTGTGTGTGATAAAGTTTCTTTTAATGTTTGGTGACTGTGTGTATATGTGAATGTCGTGCATTTGTTCGCGCTTGCTGTGAATGGGTGTGTGCATATGTATGTGTCCGAGAATAGTGGGTGTATGCGTGCACGCTTGTGAGTGAATAGGTATGAGTGAGTGTGTATGTTGAAGGGTGAGTGTGTGTATGTTTGTTCATGTGTGGACCGCCCACCCTGCTGGTTCGAATTACCGGCTGCCACTGACTTAGAGTCAAGCTGAAGAACAGAGTACAGTCTGACTGCTACACCGTCAGGGGCTGGGTGGCTGGAAGTCACTAAGACCCAACATCAGACCGACCTCCATACCTCCAACTACCGGCGGATAGTCCAGTGCCCGAAATGGCTGGTGGGCACTGGTGAAGGTTACAAGTTTGGATGTGGGGTTTGGGTGCCAGTATGTTCATATTATCAGTTTACAAATGTAGACAGTATGGGGAGTAATCATTCCCTATGGTAGATAGTGTGGGTGGGTCACTTCTTTTAATGTATTACAAGATGTTAGGATTTATAAAGTGCTTCTCCGCCCTTACGAATTTTAAAACATGTAAACAATTGTCAAATAAGTACATACTCTCTGTGTATTATTTATATAGCGCTTCATACAACTAACAGAGTCATGTAAGTTTCCAGTTTGCATCGAGATTCATTTGTTAGTTGCGGATTGGCCTAAGTAGGGACACTTCTGTGCAGTGTTTGAGGTTTGAATGTAGAGCACAGCACATGAGCATGAGGTGTGGCAGAGAGTGTGAGAATAGACAGTCACACATTTACTCACCATCTATTCTTGGACTCTGCTACAAATACAGATGCCCTTTGGGGGCGTCATTGTGGTCAGCGGAGACAATATTATATCAGCTGCAGTGAGTGATGATACTAACTGGACTCACTTGTAAGATCAACTTCAGACATGAGTGGTAGGAGTCCCAACCCACTGGGAGACTGGAGCGCTCTCAGTTTCCAATTAAGTTTCTTTTTAGCAAAGATCAACATCTCCAGAATTAACTGGGGCAAAACTGCCTGCTGGTGCCAGCCAGAACTGCCAGCCAGAACCCTTTCCAAACTTGGGGTGGGGCGGTGCGCATTGGGGGTCAAATCTGTGGGCGGTAGGGTCGTTTGATGCAATGTAGTACCCTGAGTGAATCTTAAGTCATATCTTGTGAAAAATCTGGGGTTTAAAGGCCTTTTTGAATTCTAGATGATTGGGAATTATGCTTATTTTGCTTGGTAGGACATAGCATAGATTGTTGGTGTACACCGAGAAAGAACTTCCTCCTAAGCGGTTGGTCTGAAAGGAGGGATGTTTGGGAGGGATCAAAAGGTGCCATTGTTGATCTCAGGTTCCTCCTTTTGATATAGATCCTCAATATGGCTTATAGAATATATAGCATAAGTGGCGAGAGAGAGAGAGTGTGTGTGTGTGTGTGTGTGTGTGTGTGGCTGTGCGTGTGTGTGTGGCCGATCTGTTTGCCAGGGGGCCAGTGGAGGCTTACTTGTGGGTGTGTTGGGGACTATGCCATGGTCGCCTGGGTTTGTGCCATGTCTGTTGAGCTCTATCTGGGGGATTGATGGAGTCTTGTGGCGGCTATTTTATTGTGTGGACAATGCGGGGTCAAGGGGGTTTTGCTCTGCCAATAATGATGCTTGCAAAGCAAGTATGCTTTCCTAAAGCCACTTTAAAGCTCTGTGTGGGCGAGGAGGCAACTGAAAGAAGGAATGAAGGCATGTAGAGTGAGCACAAGAGAACATAATGTCTGAAGATCTCTGAGGTTTTCAGATAGCGGGAGCAGAGGTTTACAAAAACCCACAGAAATCACATATACTGCACAGTGTTGTCATGATTGATGCCGCTTCAGAGCACTGCAAGGGAGGGAGAGAAGGAGGGCCTGGTAGGAGGAGGGAAGGATGTTTAAAGTAGAAAGGGAGCATGGAAAACGTTCAAGTGGGAAATAAGGTGTGTTAGAGAGGGAAAGGGAATAAGTTGCTTTGTCAAATTGTCTGAAATCTTAAACCACCGTGAGGACACTTCAAAGAACCGAGGGGAAGCCATACTCATCTACACTGATCAAGGCACAAGAATAACAGGGTATATATTTCCAACTCAGTGTGACTCATTTTATCAACCTAGGAAGGATAAAAGGGCGAGTCAGACTTGTACAGCCTCAGTATTCTGCCAGATTCGAAACTGGGAGCTTTTGTTTACTGATGGGAAGCCGGAAAAATGGTGTGTTTAGTCTCCTCTTCTCTGTCCCTACCAACTCGATAACCCATGAAGGGCCCAGTCCTAACTATGTTGTTGGCATAAGTGGAGTACTGCCCCTCAGGGGTTAGAGAGAGATGAAAGATTAGGTGTTGATTCGTATATTCCATAAGGGCTTTAGACACCATGTGGGGGTTCGAGAACACACATGAACATTCAGAGATCACACATGGTTTCAGAGATTGCTTCTCAGAAGTAGAAATTTACGGCATACTGTGTCTATAAAAAGGTCTTTGCAGGGGTCTGCACAAGCTGTTCCCACAGGTCTTTAGTTCCTAGTTGGACTGGAACCCTCTGAAGCTTCGTGTGTGATTTTTTTCTCTACAGTCGTATTTCATCTATCTCTGTCAGCACCAAAGTCACCTAATCCCTTTCTTCCTCTTTATAATCCTCTTTCAGGCTTATCTCTGTGTCCCTCTCACTTCGGTATCTTTGCCATCTCGCCTCCTTTCCTTTCATCATCGCCCTTTCTCCTCAAGCTCTCTTCGGGGCTGCAAAGGCGTCTCTATTGCTCTCTCTGCCCAATGTGATGTACCCTTTCATCGTCCTATCCTCGTTCTAGCTTAAAAATGGAATAGACTTTTTTTAGTTTTTTTTTTTATTTGAGTTTTATATAGCGCTGGCTAGACCCGGAGGTATTAGAGCGCTTTACATAAGGTTCCACAAAATTACATCAATTACAAGTTACATCAGTTACAAGAGAACATTTCAAGAGCGTCGGAAGATGTAATAAATGAAGCTTAGAAGTGTAAGGGGGTGGGGTAAGGTGTAGGAGGGAGAAAGGATGGAGATAGGATGGATGGAGAGACGAAGGAGAGTCTGCCTAAAGTCCGGCTGGGTAGGTGACGGCCGAGGGGGAAGTCCACAGCCCATCTCCTCTATAGCTATCAGGTAGCTCCATCGGGCATCAGTCAAGCGGCTAGGTCTCAATGAGAAAACAATTAGAGAGCAAAGAGGAGGGATAAATGGAGCATAAAGGAGAAAGTGGGTGGGGTAAAGGGGTATGAGGGAGAGTACGACGGAGAGACGAAGTAAGGTCTGCCCAATGTCCGGCTGGGTAGGTGACGGCCGAAGGGGTAGTCCACAGCCCATCTCCTCTATAGCTATCAAGTAGATCCACTGGGCATCACCTGATTGGAGCCCGAAGGACATTCCGTTCACTACAGGCCACCTGAGGTGTACAGTGTAGGTCCAAGAAGGCCTCCTCCCCATGCCAGATTTTCAAGACAACCCTTGACTATGTAGACAAGTTCCACCCAGAGCAGAGATTTTCAAACTGAGGGGTGCGCACTCCTTGGGGGGGGGAGAGGGGGCATTTGCTACATCCCTCGGGAAGCAAGGCAAACATATTGAGAAGCATGCTGTGTTTTTAGTGATAGAAAACAGAGTGGGGAACCACTCTGAAATGAACCACCAGTAATGTTTTTGCCACTCATATCCTGTAGGTATCAAAGAGGGCAGGGGAGATGCTAATGACCCATAAGGTCTCTCCCTGGACTTCTTCATTGTAGATTTGTTTACACCTTTAGGGAAGCCGGGCTGCAGATAAATTGTTGGGAATTATATGTTCAGAGCTACCATTTTTATAAAATTATTGTGATAAAATATGCTATTTCTGTGGGGCCACAATTTTTTTTCTTTTACAAAAGGGTGGGGCCGTAGCATTAAAAAGATTGAAGACCCTTGATCTAGGGGCATTTTACGTAAGTGTTGTCTTAATTGGAAATATCCCAAAATTCTGGCAATAATCCAACTCACCTGGACCCATGTTGGACACCACTGTCCTAAAAGTACAGCTTTTGTTTTTATAGAAGTGTGTCAGGTAGGGATATGAGGGGACACTGGGTATGTAACAGAATAAGGCCAGAGATGGCCAAAGGATGTCGGGAAACCGCTACATTGACAGATGCGCCGCTCTTCAGAAAGTTAAAACTGCGTTATAAAAATATCATTTGGACGGAAGAGTACTCCGTCAGCACTTTACAAATAGAAAATAGTATTAATGCTGAGCTGTCAGTTTCAATTTGGAAGGAACAGTGCTCTGTAAATGGTCAGTTTCTTTAACCATTAGTCATACTGGTGCGATCCTTTCCTGAGAAGTCAGAGGTGCTGGCGCTTCTGCCGCATTTTTTAGTGGTATTTTGGGAGCATTTAAAAGGATAATTTGGGAAACGTGAATTCAGTGATTTAGGCTGTACATAGTTAGGAAAATTTACACAGCACTTATTTGGCAATCATTATTTGAGTGATTTAGGAAAATAAATGCATTGTATCTTGGCAGAGAGCTATTTTGGACTATTTGTTTTATTTTATGGGTTATTTTGGAATATATCATTTGGTACATTGCGGACATTGCATTTGGCAATTCGGGGACATTTAATTCGGTGATGTAGAGTGAGTTTATTTAAGATATTATTGGAATTTTCACTCTGTCATTTATTGGCATTCAATTGGGTTATTTATGGACAATACATTGGGCGATTTAGGATTCAATTTATTAGACGACTTGGGGGCATTTAATGAAGGGATTTCTGGATATTTCTTCGGGAATCTCAAGTATGTGTCATGTGGTGTTTGCAGGATGTCATAAAAATGCATCTTCAGGGATTGTGTATGGTGTGTGACAAGAGCGGTCCTATGGGTCCTCTGAAACGCTGAGCACCTCCCTGATAGGTTTAGCCCTATGTGTAATACACCTTCCTTATGAGAGCATTGTATTCACTGCTTCCCTTCCTGATATGAATAGTACTGTGAGTGACGTGTCACATATAAGAGCAAATCGTCTGATGATGCCCTTCTTAAGAGGTAGAGCCGTATGTGTGATACGTCTACCTTATAAGAGCAGTCATTCACGTCTTCCCGCCCTGATAGGTAGAGCCTTGTGAGTGATATGCTTTCCATATCTGAGCAATGCAGACACTTCTACACTTTGTGATAGGTATAGCACTGTAACATGCTTTCCTTATAGGAGCAGACCATTAATGTCTTCACTTTCAGAAAGGAAGAGCTCAAGAGAGATACGTCTTCCTTGCAAGAGCAAATCATTTATTGCTAACCTCCTTGCAGGCTGAACTATTTGAGAGATATGCCTTCATTATAAGATGAGTCCATTAATTGTTTCACATCTTGATGTGTGTGGTCCTGTGAGTGATATGTCTTCCTTATAACATCAGAGTGTTTAATATTTCCCTTTCTAATAGGTAGAGACCTATGTGTGATATGCCTTCCTTATAAGAGTATCCATTCACGGCTTCGCTTCCTGATAGTTAGAGCCTTTTGTGTGATATGCCTTCTATATTAGAGGACCCCATTCTCTCCTCCTGGCACGTAACCATTTATGAGTGATATGTCATATCTTCTTCATAACAGCAGAACATTTATTATTTCCCTTCCTGGTAGGTATAGACCTGAAAGTGAAATGCCTTCCTTATAATCAATCAATCAATCAATCAGTCTTTTATAGCACGACTTGTCACCCCGGGGGGTCTTCAGGCACTCGGGTTCAGGTTCTGTGAGCCTTGGTCGAAAAGCCATGTCTTGAGCTTCTTCCGGAAGTATTGCAGTGAAGGGGCGGTTCGCAGGTGTAGGGGGAGGTCGTTGCAGACTTGGCAGCTAGGTAGGAGAAAGAACGACCTCCGCATTGGCTCTGATGGATGCAGGGAATGTGACCCAAGGCGAGGGAGGCAGAGCGGAGGTCCCTGGTAGGTCGGTGGAGCATCAGGCGGTGGTTGATGTAGGTGGGTCTGGAGTTGTGGACAGCTTTCTAGGCATGTGTCAGGAGTTTGAAGAGGCCTATTTTCTGGATTGGGAGCCAGTGCAGGCTTTTGAAGTGGTGGGGTGGTGCTGGTCCATCTGGGAAGGTTGAGGATGAGTTTTGCTGCGGTGTTGTGGATGGTCTGGAGGTGGTTGAGGAGCTGTTTGGTGGCTCCGGCGTAGAGTGTGTTGCTGTAGTCAAGGTGGCTGGATACAAGGGTTTGGGTGACTGTTTTCCTGGTGGAGGTGGGGATCCATCGGAAGATCTTGCGGAGCATGTGGAGTGTATGGAAGCAGGAAGAGGATATGGCATTGACCTGATGATTCATGGACAGTTGGCTGTTCAGGATGATTTGGAGGTTGTGTGCATGGTCGGTGGGGGTTGGTGTTGTGCCTAGTTTGATTATGTTTCCGAAGATAAGCACTTCCATTTTGTCTGAGTTGAGCTTTAGGCAGTTGGACTTCATCTAGGTGGCAACGTCAGACATGGCATTTCAGAAGTAGGCTCTGGTGGTGTCAGGGTCTTCTGTGAGGGAGAGGATGAGCTGCATATCGTCGGCATATAAGATGATGTTGAGTCCATGCATGCGGACAATGTCTGCTAGCAGCATCATGTGGGTGTTCAAGAGGGTGGGGCTGAGGGAGGAGCCCTTGGGTGCACTGCAGATGATGTATTTGTGTGCGGAGTAGAAGGGAGGTAGATGGATCCTCTGAGTTCGGCCGGTGAGGAAGGAGGAGATCCAGTTGAGGGCGTTGTCTTGGATGCCGATATGGTGGAGTCTGGTGATGAGGGTGTGGTGGGAGACAGTGTCGAATGCCGCTAAGTGGTTGAGGAGGATGAGCGCTGCTGTTTGCCCTTGGTCGAGGAGGCATCTGATTTTGTCTGTTGCTGCGATCAGGGCAGTCTCGGTGCTGTGGGTGGATCGAAAACCAGGCTGGGAGGAGTTGAGCAGCTTGTTCTCTTTGAGCTACTCTGTGAGCTGGTGGTTGATGGCTTTCTTCAGGATCTTGGTGGGGAAAGGGAGTAGCGAGGTGGGGCGGTAATTCTTGACTCGCTAGGGTCGGTGGAGGGTTTCTTCAGGAGCTGCTTGGCCCCTGCGTGCTTCCATGCGTCGGGACGGTGGCCTTGCTGATGGAACAGTTGAGGATATCTGTGAAGCTGCTGCTGATTTCTTTCCTTCTAAGTTGTAGATGTGGAGCGGGTAGGGGTCTGTGGGCTCCCGGAGTGGATTGAGTTCATGATGGTAGTGGTGTCTTGGATCGAGAGCTATTTCCAGTCGGTGAGCTGGTGGCTGAAGGTGGTGTTGGTTGGTGTACGGAGGTGGTTGACGTTCGTGGGTCAAAGTTGCTGTAGATGTCTGTGATATTATGGTGGGAGTAGCCCGCCAGGCTGTTGCAGAGGGCCTGGGAGTGGTGGATCGAGTTCTCTGTGGTGGAGAGCTCTCTGGCAATGCTGAAGAGTTCCTTTGCATGGTTGGTGCTTGCCTCAATGCGGTTGGTGAGGGTGTCCTTTTTTGCCTCCCTGGGGTGGTGGTGGTAGTTGTTGATGGCGGACCTGAAGGAGCTGAGGTCGGGGGGGGGTTTAATGGAGTGCCAATGTTTGTCCAGTCTCTTGCAGTCACGTTTGAGAGTCAGCAGTTTGGGAGTGAACCAGCTGGCGTGCTTGATGGGTCTGCTGCTGGTGTTTCTCATGGGGGCGATGGAATCAGCAGCGGTGGAGATCCAGTTTGAGAAACCCTGGATGTTGTGTTTGAGAGTGTGGGAGAGGTCGGGCTTGGTTTCTTTGAGGGTGGAGCTCCAGAGGGATTCCATGACTCTGCTCCAGTTTCGCCAAAGCTTGGTGGGCGGTTTGAATGGGGGTTCTGGAGAGCTGGCGATGGTGAAGTGGACGATGCTGTGGTCTGTACAGGTTAGCTCGGTTGGGAGAGAGAACATGATTCTGTCGCTGGTGGAGAAGATTGGGTCCAGAGTGTGTCCTGCGATGCGCGCGGGGGTGATGACTTGAAAGAGCATACCATTCACTGCTTTCCTTCCTGATGACTATAGCTCTGTAAGTGATTTACCTTCCTTATAAGAGGAGATCGTTTGATGCTTCCCTTTTTGATAGATAGAGCCATAAGTGTTATATGCCTTCCCTATAATTGCAGTCCATTCACGTCTTCCCTTCCTGATAGGTTGACGCCTGCAGGTGATATGCCTTTCTTATATGTGCTCTCCATTCACAGCTTCTCTTCCTCATAGGTGGAGCCCTATGACTGGCATATTTTATTTAAAAGAACATTTTATTGGCTCCCTCCCTTCTATATAAACATAGCCCTATGAGGGATATCTCTTCCTTATAAGAGGAATCCCTTCCATGTTTTGCTTCTTGGTTCATATGGCCCTTTGACTGTTATGTCTTCCTTATAAGATCAGATCTTTAATGCTTCCTTACCTGATAGGTAGAGCTCTGTGAGTGATATGCGTTCCATATAGCAGTCTATTCACTAATTTGTTTCCTGATTGTTTGAGCCATTTGAATGATTTGTCTTTCTGATTAGAGCCAATCATTCATTGCTACCCATCTTGAAAGGTACGGCTATATAAATGATATAACGTGCTATTTGTCAAAAAGCACCTGAACCCCTCTCCAGGGGTACTAAGGGGCCCATTAGGATGGTGGGCGGATCACCCCCGCCGGGCCGGCGGGGCGATCAGCCCGCAATCCTTGCCCGATTGACCCCCCGCCAGATTAGGATGGCTGGGGGGTCCGCGGCGGACGGAAAGACCGTCTGCCGCTTTTCCGCCGGTCGACTCGTCGACCGGGCGGAAAAAGGGCATGATATGGTGGCGGTGTCTGCAAGACACCGCCATCCATATTATAATGCAGGCGGAGATGTGCCTTTCCATGGCGGCATTGCCGCCATGGAAAGGCTCGCGGTCTTTGCTGTTGGGGGCCCTTAGCGGGCCCCCAGGGTGTTGAGGGGGTGGGGGGTGCACATGGGGGTACCTATGGTACCCCCCTACATTGGCATGGACAAGGTGGCAGGCACTGCGCGGTGCCTGTCACCTTGTGCATGCCAATGCACAACGTGCATTCACAGCATTGTGGCGGGCGGTGCTGTGAGCACCGCCCGCCACAATGTTGTGAATGGGGGATGCCACCGCCACGGTGGCGGTGGCATCCTAATGGCCACAGCGGGACCGCCGCACCTCTGGCGGACGGTCCCGTTCACTGTTACGCCCGCCATCGTAATAGGGCCCAAAGTGTTATATAAATACAATGGCAATACAATTACAATACAATAAGAACAAACCATGTATTGTTTTTCTGTCTGATAGTCCCAAGACATGGGAAGGGGAGTCATTTTACCAGAAAATATCTCTCAGGAAATCATTCTGCAGCAGGCAGAATTGCCGTGTGCAAAATTTTGAAAAATACACATATTATAAAATTTTAGAATTTCAAAAAAATCACCTGAGTAATAAACGCTATAGTCAGGCCTAACTCTGTCCCTTGCCTAAATCCTAAAGCTAAGTCTAAATTTAAATCCAACTATAACATTACTGCTAACCCTAATCGCTCTTTCACTTACTTTAATTGTAACTGACACTTTAATCCTAAACCAACCTCTGATGCTTATACTAAGCCCATCCACAACTTTCACAAAAAAACTAACTCTAACCCAATCATAAACAAAATCATCAAGCTACCTTAAAACAACGAGAGTATCCAATAGGCCTCTTTAGTAACAAAAAAAATACATCAAACATTGGTTTGGTTTGTGTTTTGAGTCCTTCTTAAAAAACATAAGATAGGCTAAGCAGGAAACTAGAGAAGCCAGGGGTTGAACCCAGGTTCTCGTAGACGCAAGGAATGTGCTCTAACAAAGAGCTACATTTCTTCACATGAAACCATACTCTAGCCTAAATAAAGCAGATAGGCCCGCACAGGGACGTGAACCTGCAGCCACCGATAGTGCATGAAGTTCTATCGCTCCTAACCACTTGGAGCCGCGCAGAGACCAGAGTATGCAAAGAAAGGATCTAATGCTCCCCCACCACCCAGAGAATTACAGGGTAACAGGAACCTTAATGTGGAGACCAGCGCTTACCTCCCAGATCTGACGTGACTGCCCGAAGCCTCTGCCACCACTCGCTGTGATGTCAAAGGTACTGCTTGCAACATTTCTATATAGCCCAAACTTGAAACGTGCCCCCAATGCCTCCAGGGCACCCCTGTTGTATTGCTGGCCAGACAAAACCGTCCAGCCTCCATAATGCCATCCGCCTCAGTTGAACGTATCCTGCTCAGGGGGCTGCTCCCCATGAGCTCCGCGGTGCTGGCTCCCAGTGCTTCGGGGACGCCTAACCTGCTGGTCACACTTTCCTCGTTGCACCCCAAAGAGCCCTCTGCCTGTTCCTTAGCACCACTGTCCTGGCTGCAGGTGCCAATGTGTTGGGACTGGTGTGCTCCTTCCGCAATGAGACTCTTCATTCGCCGCTGTTCCTGAGCACCTCCATCCTGGCAACAGGTGCCGGTCTGTCGGGCTACTCCTGTAAGTCTGCGTTTGTGGAGCCTCTTTGTCCTCCACCACCCACGCTTCTAGGATGCCCGTACTTCCGGCCCTGCCACTGGAGGTCACCTCCTGCTCCTCTACCTCATTGATCACATTCAAGTCCTCTCCCATTGGTCACTGTCCTTTGAGGAAACGTCGTGCTCCTAGTGCGGCATCTCTGGTGGTCTCAATCTTCGTTCCTCCAGCCATACAGCTGGGTTTTCCCAGTGACCATCGCCTGCTCTTGGGCCCACTGCCACACGGCGTCCATGCTACTTTGTTAGGATTCCTCCCATGGGCAAGCCTCCGTCCATGGCTTGCTGGCTGCCCTCAAATACCTCTGTCTGGTAGTTACTGACTTTTGGGTGAATCATCCTTCTTCTAGTGCGACAGCACATGCTTAACTCACTGAGCCATCTTGGGCATAGGGTCAGCAGCATGTCCGTGGTGGCAGCATCAATTTCCTTCGGCGACAAAGCTGAGGACTGCTTGTCCCAGTCACCTTTAAGACTGTGCTTGTGACCTCGCCCCTCCTTCCTGATTGGGCCCTTTGAACCCAAACTCACTTGGTCACTCGCTGGCATTTTCCTTGGTGCACTCTTGTGCTCTGCTGCTGCAGAGCCCTTTGTCTGCCGCCATCGGGGGTGGGGGGAGGTTAGCCACCCTCTCTCAAGGGTCGGCTGCACCTCCTGGTCAGCAGGAAAACTGACACTTTAATCCTAAAGCAACCTCTGATGCTTATACTAAGCCCATCCACAACCTTCACAATAAAACTAACTCTAACCCAATCATAACCAAAATCATTAAGCTACCTTAAAAACAACGAGAGTAACCAATAGGCCTATTTAGTAACAAAAAAAAATACATCGAACGTTGGTTTGGTTTGTGTTTTGAATCCTTCTTAAAACATTTTAAATAAAAACCTGTTGCAGTGGAAAGCATCTTTAATAATACAATGCATCTTTGCAAGATAAATACTTTAATGTGTGTTAATTTAGAGCACTTCTGAGATGTAAAATAGTCCCTCATGCACTGGAATGCAAGCAGTGCATAGAACGTGGAATGATACACCAAACATCCAGTAGCTTGAGGAGAGAGGAAAGTAATTCTCAGGGTGGAGACAAAGCGCACGTGATATATATTCAAAATACTTGGTAACAACAGGGCATGCAGACCTCTGCATTGTCAAGAGGACCTAAAAATAATAATTCGCACTCTAAAGATTTGACCCAACTCTTTTCTGTGATGGCATTTCATTGTGAGGGATTCTTGCTAAACGTTTTCTCTGTTCTGTCTTAATTTTATTGTCTAATAGAGACTGTGGGGCATATTTACAGGCCCCTATCGCCACCGGAGCGTCACTTTTTCTGATGCTCCGGGGGCATAACGGCATTCCCCATATTTACAAGGCGGCGTTTAATGCCACCTTGTAAATATGCCCTTTTCTGCCGCAGTCCTCTGTGGCAAAGGGGTGTGCAATGGGTGTTGTTCCCCCGCAACACCCATTGCTTTTTGACGAGGCCCTAGATTTACAAGGCTGGGGCAGCGCCATAAACAAAGACCAGCAAATACCTGGTCTTAAAATGGTGATATGAGGAGAAATTATTAATTTCTTCTTGTTTTTTGCTCTTTCTATGTGTGCTGTGTCTGCACCACACATAGAAACAGCAAATCGCCATTATTGATTGTTTATGTGCAGGAAGGTGTCCCTTCCGGCACATAAACAATCACCCGCGCTAGGGAAAACACAAGGATGTGCAGTAATTTAGTAAATACGGTGCATCTCTGAGTTTTGAAAATGTCGGAGCATGGAATTGCCAAATTTTCTTGAACATATGCCCCTTTGTGCACTAGTTGGTGCGATGTGCCCATGTGCAATGATACATGCTTCAGTCCTATGGTGCTAAATTGAGCTGCTCCTTAATTTTTCCCAATTGGTAACACTGGGTCACCCCTCCACATCCATGGCCCTGAGTTTGCACTGGAGTCTCTATTTATGCGCGTCCGGGGGGGGGGAGCTAGGTCCATTCCTGCAGAGAGGGGTGTTGCCGAGCCCTTGGCCCCGGCCTGCCTTTAATTGTTCTTTCCATGTCCCCCTGTCTGCTGTCCTCTAATTGGCTCCTCCACTTCACGGACAGCCTGCCTGTCAGCTGCCCCGTGGGACCACTGCTGATTAGCGAGCAGGGGACAGGTCTGGAGCGTCCTCTCCACTTTTAGCCACCCGAGACGCCACTTACAAAATAAATTGGATGTGGCCAGGCAGAGGCAGCTGGAAACAGAAGCGAAGACGCCGATCCATTCGTAAGAATGAAGGATGAGAGCAAACGAGAGCCCCTTTAATATCGCTGCTCAGATCCGCTTTGAATTGCAGTGAAGCCAAGAGGCACAATTATGAAGCTGATTGTGCATGGAGAACACAGGTGTGTGTCAGCAGCCGGGAGTGGACTGTCCCCGGGGAGAGGCTATGAGACTGCAAGGGACTGCATTAAGGCTTGGCTATTAAAGTGCAGTGGCGCCAGGGCCCGCAGGTGTGAAGGGCTCATTACATCCCAAAGATGGCTGTTTATTACTTCCAAATCGAGGGGTGCTGAGGTGGAGGAGACCTTGCTTGCGTTAGGACCCGTGGTGCCCTTGCTAGCCACTGGGAGGTTCACAGACAGCAGAGGGTAAAAGGGATGTGCATTCAGCTGTGCTCTCTCTCCCTGTTCTCTTTCTATGCGTTTCCTCAGGGTCTGTGGCAGGCCTTTCTCAATATAAATCTTGAAGTTAAATATTCCCACCTCTGTGCTTGTTAGAAGGTAGATCCATGCATTTGCTGCTCTTCACGTGACAGCCAACTTCCTCCTTCGCCTCAAGTCAGCGAGTGCTACCTCATGACGTGTTGATCTAGAACATCACTCCTCCTCACCTGCTGTCTATAATCTGCATTTTTACTTCCAGTGATGAATCATCGCCACAGATCATTGCAGTGGAAACATAGCTCATGCTTGCCTGCTTGTAGGGTGGAAAGCTCAGGCACATGTGACAACCTGCTCCTGATTTTATCATTGTGGTACACCTTGTGGGTTTTCTACTGCAGACCCCTGTCACCAGTCTCCCGACAGCTCTTCTACGTGGATTATGCCAAATTACCCATCAACTAACTAGTAGACCCTCGTAGGTTTTAGGTGTCCATCCAAGCTAATAGTAGGAGGTGAGTGGTTATTACACTCTTCACATGGCCATTATGCCACTACCATTTACTGGCAGCAGATTACAGAGGTTAAATAATTTATTTGATTGAACTGGCTCACCAGTGACGTATGTTACGACTCCCTCCATCTGATTGTATGGCTGAGATCTGTGCATTAGCGTGATTGGGTACATGATATATGGGGTATCCTTTTTATAGTAACCTCTACATAGCCCCTAAGAATGTATGGTGCTCCACAGGTCAAGTGGTAGTCTGTGCTGTTGCCTTACCGCCCCTAAAATTTGATTTGAAACCTAGTACAACAGGCTTGCTTGAATCACCATCTTAATAATGATCCATATTTGCAAAGCGCAAACATATCACCCCTTAAGGTTTCAAGGCACTGGGAGCCGTCGGGGAAATTAAGTGAGCTATTGCCCAGAGTCACATGATGCTGAGCTGCCACCTGCACCAGGGATCAAACCGTGATACCTGTGCTCTGGAGTCAGCCGCTTTGGCCCCTGCGCCACACTTCTCTCTTAGAGAAATGTGATGGAAGGAACCTCTTTTGCTCTGACAATGGACCATAACCAATTTCAGCAGGCCAGCCTGCGACCTAGACAGAGATCACCTGAACAAAAGGAATGGTCCAAATGCAGGGCGAAGATTGTACACATCTTTCCAGCTAACTCTGGATTTCATTAGGCTGCTGGCTTGGACCAGCTGCCCTAGAGCAGGATGTAAGTTTAAAACAATGCTTCATGTCCACTGTTCACCATTGACCTGAAGAAGGTCTGCATGCACATTCAGAGAAGGTAAAACCAGAGACAGATTTGTTTTGGCTGTCTCCCAAGGCAGGGTAAGTTTTATATGCCTGAGACTGAGGAGGGATTCTCTGCTATTGAACTTCCTCTAGTGTCTAGTACCTGTATTGCATTTCCATGTGCTCTGTACTGCTGTGGGACCGTAAGTGCTGCTAAGTCAGACAAAGGCCAGAGATGTGGCATTACTACCCAGCCTGACCCGAAGAAGCTGATCCCCCACGGGAGGCACTCCAGAAATAATTGCAGGTGTGAGGATGTTATTTACTCCTTCATTGTGGCAGGAATCCCATGGATGTCTATCACCCGTTGGTAGCATTTGCCCCTGTTCCTATTTCCTTAACTTAGAAATATACCCCCCCCTGGTGAAGGTTATAATGGTTATTAAAGGCCCTTTTCTTGAGTTAAAGGCCCACCTACAGGCAAGAACCTATGATGAGGGAGACGGATTTAACGGAGTGGATCAGCCTGAGGCAGAAGGGCCATAATGCTATTAGAATATTTCACCCACTTATGGGTATTTAGTTATAAATTAAAAAATAGAAAAAACAACATGAAAAGCATTGGCATGCTGGAGCGGGAGGTATATCACTGGCCTTCTGCCACTTCACTGGCTTCATTGGAATTCTCAAAATAACAATGTTATAATACTGATAAAAATCATATCGATTTTTATTAAAAAAAATAGTAATATTCTTGGACGTTATTGTGAGTTATAGATGTGCTGCCTCAACTAGGCTTCCTACCCCCCACAACCCTCATCAGTAATCCATGAATGTTGGACTTTGCTACCCCCTGAAAGACAAACCCCAAAGAAGAGGTACTTGGCAGCTCAGTGAGTTTGCAGTCACATTTGTTTCATGTGTTTCCAAAGACAGGAGCAATATTTTTTTACAAGGACTGCATAGCTGTCCTTGAGTCACATAGGCCTTGGTCAACTGGCTTCTCACTCCTGATTAAACACCTCTTAAGGTGCCCCAAACAACAATACCCTAGCTTAATGCGCTAACGTGTTAAATTGCTTGAAAACCTTAAGTTCACTTGGTAAGAGTCCCAGGATTACGTTCCAGTGTGTTAGTTATCCTGAGTATTCCCTTCTACATAAACAACTCCTTGGTAAGTTTTCATACTCCATAACTTTGCAAGTAACTTCCCTTGCATTAGGCGTTTAGCCAAAGGACACCCTACTAGCCACTTTTGCAGTTTTATTAAATACCTCGTGATTTACACGTTTGATATAGGGCATCCACCATTTAGTAAATAATTACATTTTGTTTAGAAAGGTCTGTCTTCCAATTCAGTCATTCTGTGATACATTTGGAAATAAATCATCAATATCAGGCCATGTATTTCTTGCCTGTTGAACAAGTTCTTACTGCAAAGAACTCTATTGCTCTGTACTGTTTGTTTTCCGTCACTTGGACTGTTCCCATCCCAACTTAACACCCTGAAACCCAGGCTTCTTAGCTTGGCTTCCAGACTTTCTAATGAGATAGTCCTCTAGGCACTGCTGATATCCAACAAGACCTCTTGGTTTTGCTTTCTTAGGGCCCGATTACGAATTTGTCGGTCTTCCCGTAGGAACGCGAAGCGGAGTCCCAGGAAAACTGACAAGCCCGCGGTCTCTCGCCCACTGGATTACGAGTGTAATGCAGGGCTGGCGGTGCGGAGGCGGTGGTATCATGGCGGCGGTATGTTTGGCCCATAGGAGAGCGTTACAAGCATACCGCCACTGTGACAGCGCCTCCAGGTCATCTGTGCATGGTGTGGCATGCGCCATGTCGTGCATGCCACACAGTGAATGCACAACTGTGCACTTTTGGAGACCCCCTTTACATGCCTTTCCACCAAGCATTTCACGGCGGGGTTACTGCCATGAAATGCTTGGAGGAAAGGCACTGTGTTGCCAGGATCGGCACCAGCGCAGCAGACTGCTGCCTTTCCCACCATTGCACTGCCGAGATCCAGGATCCTGGAGGTGGTGGTGGTCTTCAGTCGGGCTGCTGGCTGTCCAACCACCACCACCAGCGTAATACAGTGGTGGGACCAATGGGGTGGTGGCAGTCGGAGCGCCACTTTGAGTACGGCGGTTCCAGGACTGCTGTAATCGTAATAAGGCCCTTAATCTAAGTACAAAGACATGAAGTAAGATGTTCAATGTGATTTGTTATCAAGATAGAGATGGAGACACCAGACACCTTAGTGCAGTCTTATGAGAATGTCAGTGCAGAGGACCCACAGGGGAAATTTCACTAAGATGGAGGTACTGAGGAGCACAGTACTGTTTTATCAGGCTGACGATGGAAAGCTTCTTAGAGGACATTTTAATGAGATGGGGATGCAGAGGTAGACAGAGCTCTCCTACCTGACAGAAGATGTGGAGGAGCACATTATAAAGCTGGAAATGTGCATTAGCATATGGCTGGACTATCAGACTGTGGATTCAGAGGCTGTAGATGTAGATTTAGAGGCACATAGTGGGAATCATACGAAGATGGAGATGCAAAGAAACAAATATTTCCAGTATGAGAAGAGCGATGGGGACAATTAGAGGGCTCTGTTAGGCAGCCTTAGATGGAAAGAAGTTCAGAGCTCTGTTAGGAGGCTGGGAATGAAAGGAAGCATACGGTTCAATCTTATGAGGCTGAAAATTGAGAAAAGAGCAGGGATCTGTTAGGATGTGGGAGATGGAGAGAAGCACAGGGTCTGTAGGAGGCTGGAGATGGAGAGAAGTGCTGGCCTATCTTAGTGGGCGAGAGATGGAAAGAAGCACATTGCTGTCTTAAGAGGCTGGAGATGAAGAAAAGTGCTGGCCTCTGTCAAGAGGCTGGAGATGGAGAGAAGTGCAGGGCTCTGTAAGGAGGCTGGAGAGAACTGCAGGGCTCTGTAAGGAGGCTGGAGATGGAGAGAAGCACAGGGTCTGTAAGGAGGCTGGAGAGAAGTGCAGGGCTCTGTGAGGAGGCTGGAGATGGAGATCAGCACAGGGTCTGTAAGGAGGCTGGAGATGGAGAGAATCGCAGGGCTCTGTTAGGAGGCTGGAGAGAAATGCAGGGCTCTGTAAGGAGGCTGGAGATGGAGAGAATCGCAGGGCTCTGTTAGGAGGCTGGAGATGGAGAGAAGTGCAGGGCTCTGTAAGGAGGCTGGAGATGGAGAGAAGTGCAGGGCTCTGTTAGGAGGCTGGAGATGGAGAGAAGCACAGGGCTCTGTTAGGAGGATGGAGATGAAGAGAAGTGCAGGGCTCTGTAAGGAGGCTGGAGATGGAGAGAAGTGCAGGGCTCTGTTAGGAGGCTGGAGATGGAGAGAAGCACTGGGCTCTGTTAGGAGGCTGGAGATGGAGAGAAGCACTGGGCTTTGTTAGGAGGCTGGAGATGGAGAGAAGCACAGGGCTCTGTTAGAAGGCTGGACATGGAGAGAAGCACAGGGCTCTGTTGGGAGGCTGGAGATGGAGAGAAGTGCAGGGTCGGTAAGGAGGCTGGAGATGGAGAGAAGCACAGGGTCTGTAAGGAGGCTGGAGATGGAGAGAATCACAGGGCTCTGTTAGGAGGCTGGAGATGGAGAGAAGCACTGGGCTCTGTTAGGAGGCTGGAGATGGAGAGAAGCACTGAGCTCTGTTAGGAGGCTGGAAATGGAGAGAAGCACAGGGCTCTGTTAGGAGGCTGGACATGGAGAGAAGCACAGGGCTCTGTTAGAAGGCTGGAGATGAAGAGAAGCGCTGGCCTCTCTTAGTGGGCGAGAGATGGAAAGAAGCACATTGCTGTCCTACGAGGGTGGAGATGCATAGGAGGAGAGCTTTATTTAACAGTCTGAAGATCATGTGTGACTGTGGGTTTCATTACCAGGCTGGAGATATCGAGGAGTACATTATTACTATAAAGATGCAAACTAGCACAGGCTTGTTGGATTAGGCTGATGGCACAGAGGTGGCATTGGGTTTGATTACGTACATAAATATAGAGGAAGAATAGGGTTGTCTACTGCTTGTCTGAAAATAGAGAAGCTCACAGTACTGCCTCACCAGGATCGAAATGCACCGAAACATGTTGTGTTCTTATGAGGCTGAAGATACTAGTAGCAAATGCTGGTTTGCCTGACTGAAGATACAGAGGAGAATGGGTCTGTCTTGCACAGCTGAAGAAACAGGGGTCCCAAAATTCCATTACAGGCTTATGGTGCAAGGGTCAACTATGAAAATTTCAACCGAGTGGGGGTTACACAGCGGCATAGGCCTCTGATTATTCTGACTGAATATTTCACCAAAATAGTGTTCTTAGAGACATAATGATATACCTTGATGGACCCATGAACATTACTAATGCATTGATCTTGTGAGCGGCCTAGAGAAGCCTGCGGACAGCTGCGGCGCGTGCAGGTAAGAGCAGTGGGGCGGTGGGGCCGGGTAAGGGGGGATTTCGACGGACGATGACGAGGGAAAATTAATTATTTATTTTCCCTCGTCATCGTCCGTTGAAATCTCCCTCCACCCGGCCCCGCCGGCCCACCACTCGTACCTGCACGGGCCGCGGCTGCCTGCGAAGGGGGCGGAGACAATTCACTATGAGGCATGGACAGATGAGATTGTCAGCGAGAACAAGAGGGGTGGGAGCAGCAGGATGCACTTTCGACATAGAGTGGTACCCAGAATAAAACCTTTAATAATGCATGACCGATAAAGAATTGTAGCTCTCTTGGTAAATCTGACGTTGGCTGTCAGCCCTTTGGCTTTATCAATGCTTTTTTGTTTTATTGTGGTTTTCGTGAAACATTATAGTTGGGAACTTACTGCCCCTCGCCATTATCAAAAAAGAAAAGAACACTGGCTTTCAAAAATATGTTTTTTCGTCTCAAAAAGCACCTATTGTCAAAGTAGGACATAGCGCTGAAAAGAGCTGCTTTGTGTGTGGATGTGTTTGCAGTGAAAGAGTAAAATGCCATCACTCACAGTAAAGATAGCCAGTGTGTTAGACTTGGCATCTTTTGGCGTGTTTCCCCTGAGTTTTTGCTTTCTGACCTCCCGGTTTTGACTCTGTTTTGTGCTGGTTTAGTGTTTCTGCGCACTTTACGCACTGCTGATCAGTGGTAAAGTGCAAGTGCTCCTGTAAGAAATGTGTTATGGATTGGTATTTCCATGTTTGGCTATTTTATTTATGTGTCAGTCCCTAGTAACGTGCACTGAGTGTGCCAGGGCCTGTAAATCAAATGCTGCTGGTGGGTTTGCAGCACTGGTTGTGCCACCCACCAAAGCAGCCTGCAAAATGTGTCTCAGGCCTGCCACCGCAGAGCCTGTGTGCAGTCTGTGACTGCCATAGTCGACTTGGCAAGTGCCCCCACTTGCCAGTCCCTAAACCTTCCTTTTGTACATATTAGTCACCCTATGGTAGGCCCAAGGTACCCCTGTGGGCAGGGTGCATTGTAGGTAAGGTAGGGCATGCCCTGGTGTGCGTGGCATGCCCTGGTAGTGAATTACAGCCTATTTCGTTTGTCCCCCATAGGCCAGAATGGGCAGTTTTGATTATTACATCTTATAATCCTAACTGACTCCGGGAACATGGTAGAAATTTGAGTTTAGTATGCCTGAACTCAGAATGATAAAATACATCTTTTAGTGAAGTTGGTTTTAACATTCTGTGTTTGAAAATACCACTTTTAGAAAGTAGGTATTTTCTTGTCTAACTATCCAGGCCTGCCTCTGCTAGGTTGTGTATTCCTTGTCTGGAGTTTGAGTGACAGGGCTGGGGGATTCCAGGAGACAGAATGAGTCCGCCCAGTGGTGAATAGAGAGATCTGCATCTAGATGGGAGGGAGGAGTTGCACCTGGGACCTGAATAGGACTGTGCCTGCCCCCCACAGTGCTGGCTCCACCCCCTGTGGTGCGTCTGATGTTTCTGCCCTGCACTGTGAAAGGAAAGAATGAGTCTTGTCAACAGAGTGCTCCAGAACTGGTTTGGACTAGGCAAAGGCTTCTCTGCCTCCAGAGAACAATGGAATTTGGGATATAAATATTGGGGCCCTGACCCCATGAATTTAGATCTCGCTGGAATCAAGGAACCTGCCAAGAAGAAGAGCTGGAGAGCTGCTAGGAGGAGTACTGCCCCTTTGCTGAGTTATTGCCTTGTTGGGTTGGCCTGCAGTTGCTGCTTCTGTCTTGGGCAGTGAAAGGACTGGACTGAACTTTCTACTACTTGTGCTGAGAATCTCCAAGGGCCTGAAACCGAGCTGGCCTCCTGTTAAGAAGTCTCAGGGACTGCAAAGACTTCACAACCCTCTGGGTACCGCTTCTGGAACCGCTGTTTCAGTTGCCACAGAGGAAGGGAACTGCAACCGACTCCGTCAACCGACTCCATCACTGGCCCGGTGTCCTGTTTGCACCGCAGACCGCATCGCCCCGCTTCGCACCTCAACCCTGGTCTCACCGACGACGACGTCCGACGCCGTCCATCGAGCCGCTGCTTGCATCGTGACCTGTGGGCACCGCAGTTCGCATCGCATCGCTTCACTGTACCGGCCGGACCAGACCGACGCTGTTGCTGCATCTGGCTCAACCATCGTGACCGCATCGCAGTTGGGGCACCGCTCGCACGCTTCACGACGCACCGCTCCGACTCGCACCGCTGTCCGACGCCAGCTCCCGCACTCCGGCTTGGTCGCCTGCATCGCAACCTGCCAGCACCGCATCGAGCACCGTCTCACCCTGCATCGCCCGCCTTGGTCTCACCGACTACGTCTGCACAACTGTCATCGAGCCGCTGCCTGCACCGCATCGAGAGGACACCCCACCTTGCATCGCTTCGTCTTGCACCGCAACCGTGACGAACGCCGACCGGCTCGTACACTCCGTACCAGCCACAACGAGAAAGGTACTGTGACCAAGTCTGTGCACGACTCTGCCGGCCCGTATCGACGCAGTCGGCTGGAACTGTTGGACTTTGTTTGTTTTCAGCAGCGCTGTAGACTCGGACGGAGCTACCGACTCGCACAAACTTTGTTTTTCACGATTTCTGCAAAGAAGAAGTTATCTTGCAACGTATTCATTTTTAAAGTATTTGTTTTGTGGATTTCTATCGTATTTGGTCTTGTCTTGAGTATATAAAAATATTGGTTATTTTTCTAAACTGGTGTGGTGTCCTTTGTAGTGCTTACACTATATTACTGTTGATTATGTGCAAATGCTTTACACACTGCCTCTAGAATAAGCCTGACTGCTCGTGCCAAGCTACCAAGGGGTGAGCAGGGGTTATTTTAGGAGTGTAACTCCTTATCCTGACTAGGAAGAAGGGTCCCTACTTGGACAGAGGTGCAAGCCCTGGCCAACCAGAGACTCCCATTTCTAACATTGGTTGTCAGCGGTGAGGATAGGACTTGTGTTTGCACTTGACTTTCAGTGATTGGTGTGCACTACAACCATATCGCAGACCATTACGGACCACATACTGTCTCTTTTTCTTTTGGCCTATTTTTGATCTTGCCAGTTTTCAACTCACTACTTTCATCATGCCTGAATCAACTGCATCATCCGTTGCATCTCTGGAAGTTATCTTTGAGGAGGATAGGTTGGAATCCTACGCCGTAAAGGAGCTACGAGCGATTTGTAAAAACCTGAAAGTCCAAATTAAAGGCCTCACAAGGAAGGAGGAGCTACAGAAGGCGCTGAGGGCCTGGGTAGCAGCCAGACATGCCAGTGGGCAGCCTGGTAATCTCAGTGAGGAGGTGGAGGAGCCTATTTCCAGGGTGGATGTGCTTTTGGGTGGGGGGAACCCGCCAGGTCAGGCAGCAGCAGTCTGTCCCCAGAGGAGCTGGAGGACAGGCGGGAGGCAAGGCAGTTTGAGCTGCAGAAGCTCAGGCTGGAGAGTGAGCGGGAAGAGAAGAGGGAGGAGAGGAGATTGGCCATGGAGGAGAAGAAGATGCTCTTAGAGCATGAGAGAGAACTGAAGGAGCTAGAACTTAGGAGTAAGTCAAGCTCAGATGGTGGCAGCAATTCATCCAGAAAGGCAGACAGGATTGTGCACATTCCCAAGAATGTAGGCAAGGAGTTCAAGAAGGGGGATGACATACAAAGGTGGTTTCAGGGTTATGAGGCAGCCATACACATGAATGGGGTCCCTGAGGAGAATTGGGGAGCAGGATTGTGGCCACTTTTCCCTGAAGAAGCAAGGGATGCTCTGATAGCTTTGGGTAAGGGGTATCACCTCACCTATGCTGACATGAAGGATGCCCTTCTCACTAAGTATGGTCTTACTCCTGAAAAGTACAGGGATCAGTTCAGGTCCAGTAAGAAGTCTGATGCCAACACTTGGTTGGAATGTGTGGATGTGTTCTGCAGGTCTCTGGATGGCTGGGTAAAGGGCAGTAATGTGACAGATTTTCAGGGACTCTACAACTTGATTGCATGGGAGCACTTGTCTAGTCTATGTTTTGCAGATCTGCGCCAGCACCTAGTGGATAGTAAGCTAACTGACCCCAGGAAGCTTGCTATGGAGGCGGACCGCTGGGTGAGTACCAGGGTCCACAAGAAAGCGTTTGGGGGAGACTCAGCCAAAGGTGGGCAGGGTCCCCAGCAGAAAAGTGGGGGGACAAGGGTAAAGCACAGGAGTTCTCTAAAGGGCCCCAAACTAGTACCCAGGGTAAAGGTTCCCAGCCCCCAGGTAAGAAAGCAGTGGTCTCTTCAGGGAAGCCTGCTGAGACCGGCCCCCGCAAGTGTTATGCATGTGACCAGGTAGGCCACATGAGGGGGACCCCAAGTGCCCGAAGGGGCCACAGCCACCCACCGGTGGACAGTCCAAGGTGTTGGCTAGTGTAGCGCTTGGGGAGGAGGGGTGCCCACTGGAGGGTGGGGATCCCGCAGAAATGACCCTTGTCTCACTAGGGGACAGTGAGATGGTCCCAGGAAACCAGGTGCCCCCTAACACAAAGAAATACAGCACCTGGGTGACCATTAATGGGAATAGGGTAGAGGCTCTCAGAGACACTGGAGCCAGTGTGACCTCAGTCCGGTGTCACCTGGTGTCTGAGAAGCAAGTAGTCCCAGGAGCATTCCACCAAGTAGTTGCTGTAGACAACTCAGAGCGCCAATGTATGGTGGCGCAGGTTCCCTTTGAATGGGGGGTCTCAGATCCCTTGAGGGTGGTTGTGAGCCCTACCATGCCTGTGGATTGTCTGCTAGGAAACGACCTGGAGCAGTCCTTGTGGAAGGATGTTGAGCTCAGGTCTCACTTGGAGATGCTTGGGTTGCCAGAGTGGGCATGCGTGTCCACTCGGTCAATGGCAGCCAGGAAGGGTAGTCAAGAGGACTTGGAGCCTGAAACAGTGGCCCAAGTCCCTGCCAAGAGAAAGGGCCGGGGCGCGGGAAACCGGCCCCTGATGTTCCCACGGACCGGGAGGAGGCGGACCTTGAGGGGGACGCCCGGTGCCTACAGGGGAGCAGGTAGCCGAACTGGGAGACATCTCTGAGCTGACCCATTGGCAGCAAGAAGGGGGTCCCACCAGGGAGGAGTTCTGCAGGGAGCAGAAAGAGTGCCCTTCTCTAGAGGGTCTGCGGCGGCAGGCTGCAGACCAGGCAGCTGGTAACCAGTCTGGATCTCACCTGATCTATTGGGAGAATGATCTCCTGTACAGCGAGCCTAAGGTCGCTGAGCCTGGGTCAGCCCGTGTGCTGGTGGTACCCCAGCGCTTCAGGACCTTCCTACTGGGTCTGGCTCATGACGTGCCTTTAGCAGGACATTTGGGGCGGGACAAGACCTTTGACAGGCTTGTCACCCACTTCTTTTGGCCCCAAATGAGAAGGCAGTCAGATGGACATTGTAGGTCTTGCCAAACTTGCCAGGCAAGCGGTAAGAGTGGGAGGAGGGTCAAAGCTCCTCTCCAACCCTTTCCAGTTGTTGGAACACCCTTTGAAAGGGTAGGGATGGATATTGTGGGGCCACTGGATCCCAAGACAGCCATGGGCAACAGGTACATCCTGGTCTTGGTGGACCATGCCACCCGGTACCCTGAAGCAATCCCTCTCAGGACAACGACGGCGCCAGTGGTGGGCCAGGCGTTAATGGGGATCTTTTCCCGTGTGGGATTCCCCAGAGAGGTGGTTTCTGACAGAGGGACCAATTTCATATCCAAGTATATGACATCCCTGTGGAAGGAATGTGGTGTAACCTACAAGTTCACCACCCCTTACCACCCCCAAGGTAATGGTCTGGTGGAGAGATTCAACCAGACCTTAAAAGGCATGATAAAGGGGTTGACAGAAGCCATGAGGCGTAAGTGGGACGTCCTCTTACCATGCCTACTGTTTGCATACAGGGAGGTGCCACAGAAATCTCTAGGGTTCAGCCCCTTTGAGCTTCTCTATGGCCACCCTGTGCGAGGACCTCTCAGTTTGGTGAAGGAAGGCTGGGAGGCAGCTCCCAGGAAATCTCCCCAGGATGTGTTTAGTTACATGCTGGCCTTCAGAAACCAGACTGCACGCTTCAGGAAACTCGCTCAGGCGAACCTAGAAGCAAGCCAGGAAGAAATGAAGAAATGGTATGACCAGAATGCCACTCTGGTCGAATTTCAACCTGGGCAGAAAGTGTGGGTGATGGCCCCAGTGGAACCTTGTGCCTTGCAGGACAAGTGGACTGGGCCATTTGAGGTGGTGGAGCGCAAAAGTGACGTCACCTACCTGGTGAATTTGCAGTCTCCAAGGAACCCTTTGAGGGTCCTCCACGTGAACCGCCTCAAGCCCCACTTTGAGAGGTCCGAAGTGAGCATGCTCTTGGCGACAGATGATGGGGTGGAAGAGGAGAGTGAACCTCTCCTGACCTCCTGTCTACCAAGGAGCAAGACGGGTCAGTAGAAGGAGTGGTCCTCTCCCCTACACTGACCCCAGAGCAGCAGAGCGACTGTCACCAGTTGTTGGGACAGTTTGCCCCACTGTTCTCTCTGACCCCAGGTGTTACTCACTGGTGTACCCATGACGTGGACACCGGTGACAGCCCTCCTGTGAAACACAAGATTTACAGGTTGACTGACCGGGTCAGGGCCAGCATCAAGGAGGAGGTCTCCAAGATGTTGGCGTTAGTGGTGATCGAGCCCTCCAACAGTCCTTGGTCCAGCCCAGTGGTTTTGGTACCAAAGGCTGCTGCACCCGGTGCCACTCCAGAACTCCGGTTTTGTGTGGACTACCGTGGGCTCAATGCCGTCACCAAGACTGACGCGCACCCCATCCCCAGAGCTGATGAGCTCATTGATCGGTTGGGAGCTGCCAAGTTCCTCAGCACGTTTGATTTGATGTCTGGGTACTGGCAGATTGCCTTAACTGATGGGGCCAAGGAGAGGTCAGCATTCTCAACCCCAGAAGGACATTACCAGTTCCGTGTGATGCCCTTTGGGTTGAAGAATGCCCCTGCCACTTTCCAGAGGTTGGTCAACCAGGTGTTGGTTGGACTGGAAGATTTCAGTGCCGCCTACCTGGATGACATTGCTGTGTTCAGTTATAGCTGGGAAGAACACAGGCAGCACCTTGGAGAAGTGTTGAGGGCTCTGCAGAAGGCAGGCCTCACGATCAAGGCCAGTAAGTGCCAGATCGGGCAGGGTTCTGTGGTGTACTTGGGACACCAGGTAGGAAGCGGCCAGGTGGCGCCCCTACAACCCAAGATTGACACCATTCTGGCTTGGGAGCCCCCCAAGACCCAGACAGAGGTGAGAGCCTTTTTAGGTCTCACCGGCTATTACAGGAGATTTGTTAAGGGCTATGGCACCATTGTGACCCCCTTAACGGAGCTGACTTCCAAGAAGCAGCCCAGGAAGGTGATCTGGACTGAGTCCTGCCAGAAGGCCTTTGATGCCCTGAAGGCTGCCATGTGCACGGCGCCCGTGCTCAAGGCACCCGACTTCTCCAAGGAATTCATCGTGCAGACTGACGCTTCAGAGCATGGTGTGGGAGCGGTGCTCTCACAACTGAACGAAGAGGGCCTAGACCAGCCTGTAGTCTTCCTTAGCAGGAGACTACTCCCCAGGGAACAGAGGTGGAGTGCCATAGAAAGGGAAGCTTTCGCTGTGGTCTGGGCACTGAAGAAGTTGAGACCATACCTGTTTGGGACTCACTTCCGGGTTCAGACAGTACCACAGGCCCCTCAGATGGTTGATGCAAATGAGGGGTGAGAATCCAAAACTGTTGAGGTGGTCCATCTCCCTACAGGGAATGGACTTTACGGTGGAACACCGCCCTGGTACAGAACACGCCAACGCAGATGGTCTGTCCAGGTTCTTCCGCCTTAGTGAAGAGAACTCCCATGGGGTTGGGTAGTTCTCCCTACTTTCAGCTGGAGGGGACATGTGTTAGACTTGGCATCTTTTGGCGTGTTTCCCCTGAGTTTTTGCTTTCTGACCTCCCGGTTTTGACTCTGTTTTGTGCTGGTTTAGTAGTTTCTGCACACTTTACGCACTGCTGATCAGTGGTAAAGTGCAAGTGCTCCTGTAAGAAATGTGTTATGGATTGGTATTTCCATGTTTGGCTATTTGATTTATGTGTCAGTCCCTAGTAACGTGCACTGAGTGTGCCAGGGCCTGTAAATCAAATGCTGCTGGTGGGTTTGCAGCACTGGTTGTGCCACCCACCAAAGCAGCCTGCAAAATGTGTCTCAGGCCTGCCACCGCAGAGCCTGTGTGCAGTCTGTGACTGCCATGTCGACTTGGCAAGTGCACCCACTTGCCAGTCCCTAAACCTTCCCTTTTGTACATATTAGTCCCCCTATGCTAGGCCCAAGGTACCCCTGTGGGCAGGGTGCATTGTAGGTAAAGGTAGGGCATGCCCTGGTGTGCGTGGCATGCCCTGGTAGTGAATTACAGCCTATTTCGTTTTTCACTATTGAAAGGCTACCTGTCCCCCATAGGCCAGAATGGGCAGTTTTGATTATTACATCTTATAATCCTAACTGACTCCGGGAACATGGTAGAAATTTGAGTTTAGTATGCCTGAACTCAGAATGATAAAATACATCTTTTAGTGAAGTTGGTTTTAACATTCTGTGTTTGAAAATACCACTTTTAGAAAGTAGGTATTTTCTTGTCTAACTATCCAGGCCTGCCTCTGCTAGGTTGTGTATTCCTTGTCTGGAGTTTGAGTGACAGGGCTGGGGGATTCCAGGAGACAGAATGAGTCCGCCCAGTGGTGAATAGAGAGATCTGCATCTAGATGGGAGGGAGGAGTTGCACCTGGGACCTGAATAGGACTGTGCCTGCCCCCCACAGTGCTGGCTCCACCCCTGTGGTGCGTCTGATGTCTCTGCCCTGCACTGTGAAAAAAGAGAAGGAATCATGTCAACAAAGCGCTCCAGGGCTGTGCTTTCCCTCCACAATGCTGGCTCCACCTCCTGTGGTGCGTCTGATGTTTCTGCCCTGCACTGTGAAAGTAAAGAATGAGTCTTGTCAACAGAGTGCTCCAGAACTGGTTTGGACTAGGCAAAGGCTTCTCTGCCTCCAGAGAACAAAGGAATTTGGGATATAAATATTGGGGCCCTGACCCCATGAATTTAGATCTCGCTGGAATCAAGGAACCTGCCAAGAAGAAGAGCTGGAGAGCTGCTAGGAGGAGTACTGCCCCTTTGCTGAGTTATTGCCTTGTTGGGTTGGCCTGCAGTTGCTGCTTCTGTCTTGGGCAGTGAAAGGACTGGACTGAACTTTCTACTCTTTGTGCTGAGAATCTCCAAGGGCCTGAAACCGAGCTGGCCTCCTGTTAAGAAGTCTCAGGGACTGCAAAGACTTCACAACCCTCTGGGTACCGCTTCTGGAACCGCTGTTTCAGTTGCCACAGAGGAAGGGAACCGCAACCGACTCCGTCAACCAACTCCATCACTGGCCCGGTGTCCTGTTTGCACTGCAGACCGCATCGCCCCGCTTCGCACCGCAACCCTGGTCTCACCAACAACGACGTCCGACGCCATCGCCATCGAGCCGCTGCTTGCATCGTGACCTGTGGGCACCGCAGTTCGCATCGCATCGCTTCACTGTACCGGCCGGACCAGACCGACGCTGTCGCTGCATCTGGCTCAACCATCGTGACCGCATCGCAGTTGGGGCACCGCTCGCACGCTTCGCGACGCACCGCTGCGACTTGCACCGCTGTCCGACGCCAGCTCCCGCACTCCGGCTTGGTCGCCTGCATTGCAACCTGCCAGCACCGACTCCGTCTGCACGACTGTCATCGAGCCGCTGCCTGCAACGCATCGAGAGGACACCGCACCTTGCATCGCTCCGTCTTGCACCGCAACCGCGACGAACGCCGACCGGCTCGTACACTCCGTACCAGCCACAACGAGAAAGGCACTGTGACCAAGTCTGTGCACGACTCTGCCGGCCCTTATCGACGCGGTCGGCTGGAACTGTTGGCCTTTGTTTGTTTTCAGCATTGCGGTAGACTCGGACGGAGCTACCGACTCGCACAAACTTTGTTTTTCACGATTTCTGCAAAGAAGAAGTTATCTTGCAACGTATTCATTTTTAAAGTATTAGTATTGTGGATTTCTATCGTATTTGGTCTTGTCTTGAGTATATAAAAATATTGGTTATTTTTCTAAACTGGTGTGGTGTCCTTTGTAGTGCTTACACTATATTACTGTTGGTTATGTGCAAATGCTTTACACACTGCCTCTAGAATAAGCCTGACTGCTCGTGCCAAGCTACCAAGGGGGTGAGCAGGGGTTATTTTAGGAGTGTAACTCCCTTATCCTGACTAGGAAGTAGGGTCCCTACTTGGACAGAGGTGCAAGCCCTGGCCAACCAGAGACTCCCATTTCTAACACAGTGGCTGAAGAGGCTGGCCGACTTCTTCATGCTGTATACTGTAGTGGGTGGAAGAAAAATGTTAATAATAATGCAACAACAAACCAACGGCTTAAAGAGGGATGGCTGAAAACTAAAAGTCTGTATTAGTATATAGAAATATACAATGTTAGTAAAATCAAAAGGTATTGGCTAACGCCAGACCTAAAATGTGTTTACTGTTCACATTTGCAAATAATAAAGCACACACAGACAATGATTGTGCATAGTGGTTGGGTGTAAAGTATCTTTACAATAAATTATATGTTTTCTATCAAATGTGAATGCTTTCCACGCTTGAACTGTTAGCGTCTGAGCATTTGTCAATCCTTGTCGGGCACGTCAGGGACGGCTCCTCATTAATGACGGAGAAGCAGCGCACCACTTTTCAAAGTCAGTCAGAGAAAAAAAAATTATAATAAAACAATATTACCATTTTATTTTCCACGGACTTACTGACCTGATGTCAGTGTAGGGCGGGACGGGCTGGGCCGGACCATGGCAGAGAGAGGAGTGATGGGCACTGTATAGTGTGCATGTTGGTTTGGCCGGCTGTCTTAGGCCCGCCAAACAGACATGTGCACTTAGGTTTCTCCAACTCAGCTGTGTTGCACAGCCAGGTTGGAGAAACAGCACATCCTCCCAGGCACTGTCTGAGTGGCAAACCAGGCCGCTCAGACCAATCCTGGCGCTGCTCTCATTTTTTTTTTTTAAACAAATTTTTATTGAGCATTTAGTCATTCAAACTTACATTGTCTTACAAGTATCATTTCAGTTAGAATCAAACTATTTTGCAAATCGCACTCTTCCATTGACATTATCATTATCACCTATATGTCTTGACATTATTGCTTGTGCGATCCCACTGCTATATTAAATACCCCCACCTCCCTACTCCCTCGTTCACCCACACTAATCCTTCTTAGAATACAAAATTATTATCACTCTCGCCTTGGCAAAGGCCATAATACAACTCAGACAAACATCTCGTATGAACTAATGAACTCCCCTCTCACCACCCCTCTCTACCCTCCCCCCAGGCGTGTCATGTGTTGTAGTCTTCCTAGGTTCTCTAACTGTGAAGGATGTCCAGGTTTCCTCCATCTGTTATGTTATACCTTCCCTCCTATCTGGCGCTGCTCTCTTGTTAGGTATAGCTTGAGAGTAGCGCTGGAATTGGGTGGGAGGCCTGTGCCCCAGTAACTGCTGGGAGGAGAGCCAAAGAAGAGCATCGAGGCGGCCGGCATCAACAGTTACGTTTTTTAAAATTATTTATTATTCCCCTAATCGCCGGCCGCCCACCAGATTACGAATTTTCTCGTTGTCTGGCGGGCGGTCCCTTGGTGGTCCCGCGGCAGTGCCTTTAAAAAAAAAAGGCAACACAATGGGAGCGCCAAAGCCCGTTCCTGCACGGCATGGACTCTGCAGTCCATGCCGTGCAGGAAAGGGGGTGCATGCACACAGATGAGCACAACATGTGCCCCCGGTATGCAGTCCTATGGCCTGAGGCACCAGGGTGGCCTGTAGGGCCCCCTTAGTTCCTTCAACACCAGCCTTTTCATGGCGGGCTCACTGCCATGAAAAGGCTGGCAGTGAGGTAACTCGTAATACACTTGGCGGTGTCGCAACGGCACCACCAGCATATTACTGCCTCACACCGCTGCAACACCACAAGGGAACGGCGGTTCCCTGTCAGCTGCAGCGGGCCTGCGCAGTCCGACCGACAAACTCAAAATAGGGTGGTTGGACAGCTGGTGCGGCAGTAGCCACACCGCCACCACACAGGTTTGGTGGTCCTATGGATCGCCAAACTCGTAATCACACCCTAAGAAAGTGATGGGAATTCTTGCAAGCGCTTTAAGTCAAGGGGTCACCCGGGTGAAGTTTTGACTGACAATGGGATTAAGTTAACAACTAGAGAAAAGAGAGGGGCTGAAAAGAAATGGAATTGAGTCCAGCGTATCCTCTTGGCATCATTCAGAGACAAACGATGAGAGACAAAAGGTCTCATTAGTACCATCACAGACTATGTGAGATTTGCTGTAGGTAGTGGAACTGAATAATTTGCCTCCATCTAAATTTCAGAGATTAAAGTAACTAGGTTACAGAATGTGCCCCACGAGCTGAGCAGGGATATCAAAGGTGACTGATGACCCCATAATGTACAGCAGACATGAAACTGGGATAGTGGAGCCTTTTTATCGGCATAAGGTAGTGAGGCGGGAGATGGTCATGGTTGAATTGCGCAAGCGTGTGCAGAAATGTTTTTCTGTTTGCTCCAAGATGTACACGAAGATTGAATGTTTTGCTAATGCAGTTAAGCTTGATGATGAATCGCCTGGAATCACAATTGAATAGCTTTGCGCCTGAAATTGCTTGTCAGGGATTTGAGAGAGATTGGGAGTGAACACAGGTTGCTGGAGATGGATGATGAAGGGGAATCCTAGAAAAGTGTTGCAGGTGTAAAATAAAAGTGCTGGTTTTGCAAGATTATGGGTAGTGTTTCCTCTAATGTTTGTGGTATTAACCAGTGTCTCGTCATTCAGCTGTGTGTGTATGAGACAGGGAAAGTCTGCTGTGTGATGGTTGTGCAGCATTCCCTTTTGCAGGATTCTGGAGCCTTGTGCAAGGAACAGTGGAAGAAAAACAACTGTTTTTCACTCAAGATGGGTTGGTTAATTAATTAACTACTGAATATTACACTTTCAACAATACTGAGCACTGTTATGTAGGGGTGCTTAACTAAATGCCTTTATCAGCAATTTTCTTGCTCTTCTGGGTGGGGAATCTAATTGGAGCTGAATGGATTGTCAGGTTTTTTTTAGGTCGAGCCTGGGCAGCGCATGCGCTGCTCTGCGAGGCATGCTGTATTGCGGTAGGGACTTGAAGATCCGCCCACTCTCCGCCCACTCTCCGCCCACATTTTTAATTGACTTGCGTCATTGTCCACTGTAAACTGAGGCTGTTCATTGGTCAAAAGGCTTAGTAGTCCCTCCTTGGTACCGCCTTGTCTCATTTTGTAACCTCCCATGGCGACACCCCCTGTTATGTGTGTTGTTGCTCAGTAGGCTAGAAATACAGCCTCTGAGCACTATTTTCTCAAATAGCTGTGTCCTGCCTGCTCTTGCAGGCAGGACACGCTATCTCCTAATGCTTTTTAAAAAATGTTATAGCACGCATTTGCAATGCAATAGGTCTCGAATTTGCTAGAGTTTAAGCTATTGGCATTGTAAATGACAATGCCTTTTATTTATCTGTTTTAAAAACAACACATAAATAAAAGGCATTGTCATTTACAATGCCAATAGCTCAAACTCTCATAAATGTGAGACCTATTGCATTGCAAATGCTTGTTATCTAAGTCTTGTAGCAGATAAGGGCTGAAAAACTGGACATTTTCATTTGATGTAATGCTATGTTTTGGTGTGTGATGTTGTGTTGTTTAGTGTTTGTTGTGCTATTTACTACATTGTACTGCAATATATATTTAGTGTTTCAAACCCCTGAAGAGGCTATGACGCCCCTGATTTGCACGAAGCTCCTGGTCCCCTTTCGGGGTGCATGATTAATAGGGTGTTGAATGTAGTTTGGCCTATTTGGGAGCTGTTGGGTGAATTACTTGAAGATAGAATATTTGTGTCAAACAATGTTGCTTTGCATAAGCATGAGGTGTTGCAGAAAGTGTGAGAATAAACACAGCAGCACATGCTTACTATTTGGGAGTTGTTAGTTTCCTAGAGTGCACAGAATGTGGAAGGGTGGTGCAAACTGAAAAAACACCAAGAAGCAAATAAGACATACACATTGGAGGCACTGCATTCTGCTGACCCTTACCATTAAACAGATGTTACACATAGTATGTTTTATTTACATTAGAAGGTTAAAGGTCCTGCTGAACCCTGCCACTAATTAAGTATGTGCAAAAGAAACAATTGAAATGCAGAACAAATCAAAACATTCACCCCCAGTCAAGAGATCTGGGTTAAATCCATCATTCTTTTGCTCACCACACCACCCGTTTGGACCCAGCCATATGCAAATCAGTCTTGACCCTGTTCCTTGTGGGAACAGTCCAGCCCGAACTGCCAAGCCAGGTCCTCCCTGGACTGCAAACAAGCATCCTGGGACCGGTTTCAGGGCAACACCCTTCATCAGCCAGGCTAGCTTGAATCCAGTGGTGTAGTGAGTATGGGACCCACGTCTGGGCATACCCTTCCCACTTAGGGCGACAAATGCAAAAGAAACAATTGATGGACGGAATGCAGAACAAATCAAAACATTCACCCCCAGTCAAGAGATCTGGGTTAAATCCATCATTCTTTTGCTCACCACACCAACCCAGTTTGGACCCAGCCATATGCAAATCAGTCTTGACCCTGTTCCTTGTGGGAACAGTTCAGCCCGAACTGCCAAGCCAGGTCCTCCCTGGACCGGAAACAAGCATCCTGGGACCGGTTTCAGGGCAACACCCTTCATCAGCCAGGCTAGCTTGAATCTAGTGGTGTAGTGAGCACGGGACCCACGTCTGGGCATACCCTTCCCACTTAGGGCGACAAATGCAAAAGAAACAATTAATGGACGGAATGCAGAACAAATCAAAACATTCACCCCCAGTCAAGAGATCTGGGTTAAATCCATCATTCTTTTGCTCACCACACCACCCCAGTTTGGACCCAGCCATATGCAAATCAGTCTTGACCCTGTTCCTTGTGGGAACAGTCCAGCCCAAACTGCCAAGCCAGGTCCTCCCTGGACCGGAAACAAGCATCCTAGGACCGGTTTCAGGCCAACACCCTTCATCAGCCAGGCTAGCTTGAATCCAGTGGTGTAGTGAGCACGGGACCCACGTCTGGGCATACCCTTCCCACTTAGGGCGACAAATGCAAAAGAAACAATTGATGGACGGAATGCAGAACAAATCAAAACATTCACCCCCAGTCAAGAGATCTGGGTTAAATCCATCATTCTTTTGCTCACCACACCACCCCAGTTTGGACCCAGCCATATGCAAATCAGTCTTGTCCCTGTTCCTTGTGGGAACAGTCCAGCCCGAACTGCCAAGCCAGGTCCTCCCTGGACCGGAAACAAACATCCTGGGACCGGTTTCAGGCCAACACACTTCATCAGCCAGGCTAGCTTGAATCCAGTGGTGTAGTGAGCACAGGACCCACGTCTGTGCATACCCTTCCCACTTAGGGCGACAATTGCAAAAGAAACAATTGATGGACAGAATGCAGAACAAATCAAAACATTCACCCCCAGTCAAGAGATCTGGGTTAAATCCATCATTAAGTATGTGGTTTATCTGCACTTTTCGGTTGAATGAGTAGTGTACTGCCTACTCTTTCTGTGGGAGGTGCTTTATAAAACATATTGGCCTTTACACACGACCAACTCAGCCTTAGCGGCAGCGGGCACTGTGTGCGTTTGCACTTAATAGAGGGTAATCACAGAAGACCTTGTAATCCATACGATTAACATATGGTAATGGGGATACTGACAAATGAGCAAATGATGCCAAATGAGTGTAATAACAGTTTAAACTGCAGTCAAAGTTTGTGAAATGAGCATGAGTCTTGCAACTTCTAAAATGCAGGGATAGTGCCTACTGCCAGCGGAGGTTTCTTCATGAGGGTGGGGGAGCTTCACCCCCCTAATCGCTGCAAGCTGCACTAAATGTGGAAAATAAAATAGCAATTAAATGATTTCATTGCCTTTTTATTTTTCACTGAGGTGCGCCACAGCAGCCAGTCTGTCCCTGAGTCGGGAGAAATGCGGAGCCGATTGTCACCATAGAGGACTGGAGCAGGGGCTTACCGGACGCTCCAAAGTGCACATGTCAGTTTGGCTAGCTGGGTTACGACGGACAGCCTGACATGCGCACTTTGCAGCTCTCCAACCCAGCTGTCTTAGACAGCTGGATGGAGAACAAGCACAGGTCTCCAGGGCCTGAAGGAGCGTCCAGTCAACCCGCTCCATCCAATACTGGTGCTTCTCTCATGCTGGTTTATAACATGAGAGCAGCGTCTGGATTGGTTAGGGGAGCTCTTCATGCATCAGGCTGCAGAAGATCACCAAAGAGGACTGTCTGTGGGAAAGCACCATTTTATTGTATTTTATTTTATTTTATTTATTAGAAATGTGTAACGCATGTAAGTGTAGTGGTTATGTTTTATTTTGTAGTTATTTAGTGGTTCTGTTTTTATTTGGGTTTTTGGAAGGAGCAGGTGTTTAATTTTGGCCTTTTGGAGTGAGGGGGCATTTTATTTTGTTTTTTGGGAAGCGGTGGGCACTTCACTCGCCTCACCATTTTCAAAGGCTACCAGCCACCGCTGCCTGTTGCTGTACGTTAACACCTCAGGTGCAAGGTAAGACCTGGAAAGTGCAATCAAAGATGCCACCCTGTGCCGAAGTTACACACCTCTAAATGCCTAGATTTCATCTGTTCCTCTGAGACTGAAAGAGGCCAAATTCTGAACATGGATTCACTCCCCAAGTTCTTCTCATCCTCTTGAAGTCAGGCGAGCACCAGGCAGACTAGCCTAAGTCAAGTCACTGCTCAGTCCCTCTGCCGGCTGGCATCCTCCTGCATATGCAATAGTGAAGCACAAATCATTTAGAAGTATGTTGTCCTAACAGAACAAGATTGAAGTGGCCCGCCTTGTTTCCCAGTGCAGGCCGCACCCCTCTATGTGAGTCCAAACGTTTTTTTAGATCACAGAGATGATTGTTCTATCTGGTTCACATGAGGAATCATCCTCCTCTCCTGCTAAAAATTTCTACAGATGCTTTCCACTTTAATTATTTGCAGGAAATGACTTTTCAGTGTAAATGTACCAAAATGTGACTTACCCTGCTTCTATTGCTTGGGTGAGACACCATCATGGCTTAGATTTTGTTGGGTCTCATTTTTACAATCTTAGTCCACAGCTCTTCTCTGATTTATGTCTTGGAAGAAACAACTTCGATAAAGGTCTGCACAAGTTAGCTTTCATTCCTTTTGTAACCTGTTCCACTCTCCCCACCAATCCCTCCCCAAATTAACTCTGCTGTCAACACTCCAGCATTATGCCATTTCTCCTGGCTGCCTTAGAACCCTACACTCTGTTACTTGCACAGATTATCGAAGACTCTTTTATTCCATGACCCTTTTATGGCTGCACTACTGGAGCAGACAATACTCGCTCAAGATGGCGGATAGCAGTTTTGGCTGACGTAAATTATAGTACAATAATACTCATAATTAACAAAGGTGAATAACCAGCCAGTGCTATTTCTTTGAAATTCAATTTGTCTTTAACAAAACACTACAAAACAGAGAAGTTAAAGCAGAACAACATGATGGAAATATGAGGTGAATAGCACTTGAAGAGCAATGACCCACAAATGTAATTCATTGATATCCAGGGAGATGGTACACAGCTCTATGTGATTGATTAATTGATTGATAGGTTGATTTGGAAATGTGTAGATTGTGAACTGATACCCATTTGTGTATCCTGGCACTTGAAAGATTCTATTGCACATATGGTTTGTTGAAAAGCTGGTTGAAGTATATAGAAAAGTAACCTATAACTAACAAGAAAGTTAGCTGACAAGAGGATGTAAACTATTGTCATCCTTAATTCTTTGAAAATACTGAGACTTTTTCTAAAGGACACAATGTAAGTACGTATCATTGGTTTTCATGCCAAATCACAATGATCTCTCGTCGTTACGTTACTGTTATGTTTAGTTTTTCAGGTTTTTGTCAATGTTGTTTTCATAAAAGCAAAGGTTATTACCCCAGTATAGTAGAACAGGTTCTGATTAGTGCAATTCATTAGATCAGTTCCTTTGAAACAATGACTGCTTACCAGTAGAAAAAAGACCAGCAAGGCCCTAAACTGAGAGATGCAAAACTGGTGCCTGCGCTGGACTTTTTCACAATGTTTTGAAAGTCAGTCTGTATTAAAGGTCCATGCTGCAGCTTCTCTTTCTTGACTCACATTCCTGGTGATAAGGCCCAGTGGAGTATCCACTCCAGGGATCTGTGTTTAACCCCATGGTCACTGCTTTGAACCCTAGTTGGTCCACTCAGCCTTGCATCCTCCTGAAGTTCATAAGCTACATACCATTAAGTTGGCTACTAATAAACATCTCTATTTTAGTGCTGAGATGCCTGCGGGTGAACATTTGGTATCCCAATACACCTTATGTTAACTAATGGGATTACCAGATGAATTTAGGGGCTAATGTCTTAAAATTTTGATATTTCTCTGGTGCATCAGTGATGCCAATATTTAGGATCCTTTTCTAGACATTGGTCTCTTATTGTCAAATTATATTGGCACCAGAGTACTCCATGGGTACCCGTGATCTGACTGGTGAAAGTAGGTCTTGTGGCAAATATTCAAATGTTGATATCACTGTAATCTTTGGTTCCAGCTGTAAATGTGTTGTGCTTTTGTGTGTCTACAAATTGATGGTTCCTTTTTGGTGGATTAAATCTTCTAGAAGCAACACATCTTTGATCTGCTAAAGGAGGGTGGAGCTTGGGGGCGCAAGGTTGGACCTTATTTCTCAAAGTTCAATAGGGAGCCACCAGCTTTGTGGATTGTTCCTAATGCTCCTGGTGCAATGAAGACAGATGCAGTCATGGGATGCTCTGGCACATGGTGGGGTGTGGGGTTAGTCGGGCTCTTCTGAGGATACAAAAGAGTGATGTGTTGGTGTGGTGAGGTGAGGTACTAGTCTACCAGGAAGTGTCAAGATACAAAACACTTGGACCATGTAACCTGAAGTCTTCATGTTATAGTTAATTAGGTTAAATTCTCAAAGACTTGATCTCGTCCTCCACTGTTGGCAGTCACTGTAGCAACATTCACCCTTTTTGGGACTCAGCGTGAAGGTGATCCGGGGTTCTTGCTTGGCTGTGAGCATACTTCTTTAACTTCAGGTAGCTTTTCAGCAGGCTGGCAGGCAGTCAGGTAGGCAGACCTTCATTCCTTCTTGGCACCAGCTTTCAGGATATGGTCCATTAAGTTCTTCTGTGTCATGAGGCGCATCGAGGAAGTACTGTAATCAAGAATAAGGCTGACAATGCATTTTTTGAGTTGGAATACAACAATTGCCTTGTGCCATGGTTGGCTGTTGTTTCCAAACCTTAATCAGGTAGTTGCACAAAAGCCGCTAGTGCTCTTGCTGGCAACAGAACCACCGTGGCAACTGGGACACTGCTGGCGGAGTGGAGTAGATTGGAGTGGAGGGTTGAGTCAGTGGTTTGGAAACATTATTACATTAATCCATCCCTATAACTGGGGTTACAGGTATACAGCAACTCCACACAGGATTTATAATCACAAAATTTGTAATTCCCATCCGATATCAAGAAACGAGAAGAGTGGCCTTCCTATAACAAAATACAGGAGCAGTGTTTAACCTTTGCTAAAGTGTCCCTGCATGGCAAGAGTGGTGCTCTTTTAGCTTTCTGGGAAGAACAAAGTCTCGGCCCTGCTAAAAAAAACCTGAAACCCACAAATTTGGATGTCAAACAGAATTCAACGTCAAGAGATATTTATAATTTATGTAGGGGTTTTATAACACATACCATGTATCCTTATTATTGCAAGCCGCTTTACAGTATGGATACTGTGGTATTCAACAATGGGGCACAGCACATATGCCTCTTTTGTCTTGTGCATTCTCCCATCAAAGAAGTCACCTTAGATGACATTGAGCTTGTGTGGGTATCAAAATGCTTCTAGTGACGCCTTAGGGTGGAGATTGCGGTTACAGTGGTGAAGTTATAGACTGCGCCTGCGAAGCTGAGTGAATTCAGGAAACCTCTGCGGAGATTGCAGTCGACGATTTCAATGCTAGGATGTCCTAGTGCAAGATGTCCGATGGCCAGGGCACACTAAAACAGGAAAATGAGGCTGCGAACCGCCTCATGATCACTAGGTGAAAGGTGCCCTGGGGTTGCTCCAGGTAGGAGACAATGTGGTGGCTCATCTAGGTAGAGATACGGGATGGTGCCAGGGAGTTCCGGGCAGGGGATGGCGCAGTGGACCTTGCACAGGGGAACAGGGAGGCTGGGGGTCCCAGTGCATGAGTTTACCAAGAGGTTGTTGATCCAGACTAGGGATAGAGGATAGTTGCCAAATGGCAGTATTCCATCCGATACCCTGAGTGCCAGCTGCAGCACTTTCCTGCCGCAGTGAAAGAGTTGCAAAAGCTGCCCCTTTATTTTCTAGCAGGCAAGCTTTGCACTTCCTGAAACTTTACAAGATATTTTTTTAAATGCACGTGACGTTGTGAGCCAGCTGGCTTTGTAACTTTGCACACCCCTAGCTGTGAAGTTAAAAATTATTTTAGATCCAAAAAGAAATTCCAATGGTAATGTTAATGTATATCTCTTTGTTACTGAGACACCAAGAAATTTTACTACAAATGCGCCTGCACACCTTCTCAATGTGGTGATCAAACCTGCCAAGCAAGGAATAATTTCCTCTGCATGATAAACGGGGGAGGATAACAAAGTGCCAATGAGTGGATGTGGTTTTTTTTACACAATGGCAGTGCCTGGGTAACTGGCAAGCCACTCATATTCTCCACAATCAAGCCGATTGGGTCTTTCCCTGATGTCCTGGAGAATGGAGAAAATACAAAATAGACTTCAACAGTCGTGATTCTCTACAAACGAGCTGGAAACACAAATCTGTGAGATTCAGCACATCTTACTGCTGACTGTGTGAATATGGCGTGTTATTGTTTAGCCGCTAGTAGACTATGTTAAACATCTTGTGCAAATTCAGGAAACTTTGACAGACCTCACAGAGGGCACATTTTGCCATCTCTGGGAGAGGAGAGTAAACCTTCCCCACTCATTCTACTGAAATCCCTATCTAATTTTGTTCCTACTGCTCCCAATACTCAGGCGTTCAGATCTGCCAAAGGCCCACATCTTCATTTGTCCCAAAAAATAATTCCCCAATGGTAGGGTGACCAGACGTCCCGGATTTCCCCGGACAGTCCCGGTTTTCAACGGACTGTCCTGGTGTCCCGAGCTTTCCTTAATTTTAAACATATGTCCCGGTTTTTCTTCATTTTAAACACATGTGCCGGTTTTTGGAACAAATGTCAATTCATACTGAAAGGAAAATTGAAAGATGTTGCTCTCCTTAAGTAATTTGTTTCTTTTTCCCAGGCAGCGCAGGAGGAGTTCGGCTGCATGCATGGTGTGCAGCAGCTAGGGAGACAGAGTGGGGATGGAGTGCAGGGGGGCTCAGGGTCGAGGTCGTGCCATAGCTAATGTTATCTATGCATAGCTTTTAAATGTGTGGCAAATATACACACACATTTACTATTGTTCTGTGTGTGCGTGAGCACGTGTGCGTGTATTTGTTTTACAAGGCTACACAAAATCGGGACAGGCCAGACATAAAACTAAGGCTAAAGGCTTTAGTCCTACTTTTATGTCCGGTCTGTCCCGGTTTTTTCTTCTCAAAATCTGGTCACCCTTCCAACAGGCAAACTTTAAAAACAGTCTTTCCCTCCCTCATTATTGATAGAACTGACATAGAGCAACCGCAGAGAATGCAATTGCAGCTCTTCGTCCTTGGCCCATTGCATTCTGGGATTTCCGGAGTCCCTGTATTCAGCGCGAGGACAGCACGAGCTAAACGCTTGGCACTGGCACTCTCTCCGGCAGCTGAAAGGAAGGGCACAAATTGAAACTGTACATGTCACATAAAGCTGTCCCTGGGCTGGCGCTCTGCACACCCGTCCCTTCTCTCTCGGTGCCATTAGCATTCAGCCGGCGGAACGGGCCCAGCAATTAACACAAAGGCAGCGCCATTCCTGGTGACTGGAGGCCTCGCGGGACTCCGGGTGGCGCGGACCTGCGCAGAGGCGGCCCTTTGCTGGGAACAGAGAGAAGTGTCACCGCCGAGTAGGCCGCGATATGAAAAGCTATTAATAATTATGCGGGAGCGTCCCTTCCATCAGCCTTTTATTGAAAGGTGCTCAGCGCGGGAGCCCGCCTTCTGATTTATGAGAGCAATAACGCTCCAAACTCTCTGATCCTGTTATTTAAGCAAAGCTAATGGGGTGAAACCATCACGGTGCGGCGGTGCAGATCCCGCAGCGAGAGGCAGTTAGACTGCGTCACCTGTGCTGTCTCTCCAGCCCGCGGGGAAGAACCCTGCTTGCGCCTATATCCATCATTCCAAGCCCCTTTCTGGTTCGCTCTCTGATGCTCCCTCTCTTGAGGTTTTTTGTTCGGGGGGACTGGGTCCTTTGCCTGATGAATTTATCATCCATGAAGGATGTGTGATATCCAGATTGATGGATCTCTCTTTGAAGGAGTTGTCGCACATATTTGCATAATAAGAATATTGCATTGGGATGTACATCACTGAACCGCATCGCAGTCATGTGTCTAATGTTCAAGTTACTCCCTACCCTCACAATCGCACAGCTATCTCAACCCCAAATCTGGGAAAACCTCATCTGCCAAACTACAACAATCTGAGTTCTAAGTGACGTTGTGTAGGCTTTGACCTTGCAACTTTGAGCAATTTCTTTTAAACTGTACCAACTTTGCAACCGCAAAGTGAGCAAAGACGAAAAAAGAGGTTAGAAAGATGCCCTTTGCTGCATCTGAAAGCTCCCCATTGGCAAGCAGGGCCATGAGCTGGCAGCTGCTTACTTCTTTTTCTTTGTGACACTGGCTGTTGTGTTCCCCGCCTGCCTCTCTTATGACAACGCAGAACCCAATTCTCAGCAACACTGATGTCCAGTATATATTGGGCATTACTACCAGCTGCAGGGAATTTTGAAATGGGTGAAGTGAAATGACAACCGCCTGGGATACATTTGAGAATTTCAAACTTCTTCTCAAAATGTGAAATTGCTAATTCTAATGAGTACGTGGGCTAAAAGGAAACTTTGCCACCCACTACAGGAGACCATATTGTTTTTAAGTGCTCAATTAATTAAGGTCATTAAGTATGAGATGCATGCTCGGTTTGTTTTTAAATTAAATGAATTTTAAGGGCTAATTTTAAGACTCAGTAATTCTCTGGAAATGAAAAAATGTCTGATAATCAGGACACTGAACTTTCTTTTCACTCTGGTACATTGCAAATATTTCCTGTAATTACCAGGAGCTATAGCAGTAATACTGAAAGATGTCCCTCCCGTTAATCATTGGAATGGCTCTGGCGGCCTTTTACTGCCAGAGCAGACTTGTGCTAATGACCAGCAGAAAAATTGTTTTGGCTGGTTGTTCCCCCAAATCTTTGGCAATGTTCCAAATATTGAAGACTGCCACTAATGTTAATGACATCTCAGTTATTTCCACAATATTTTAAGAATATGCTCTATCTCAGGATCTAAGAGTTCAAATAGAAGTAGCTTGTACTTGTGTAGCTCTTGCCACAAATGAGAACTTTGACCCTCAGATGTGTTTTATGTCTTTACTAACTCACTCATGGGTTATACTAAATTCGATATTTTCATAATGTTGAGCCCAGTTAAAGTGCAGTACTGTGTAGGGAGCGGTTCAAGAACCAGAAGTTAGGGTAAAGAGAGACTGGACATAGAAAGTGGGTTTTTAGAATGGCCTTAAGGACATGGAGAGTTCTGCCCATCAGGCAGAGGTGTAGAGAATAGACTTTAGGAGTAAGAAGAAAAGTGACAGGGAAAATGAAGTTCAAGGGGGAGTGAGGGAGTGATGTGACAGGAAGCAGGTCTGTGGAATATTGAGTCAAATGACAGGGAGAAGAGTGATGGAGTCCAGGGGATAGGGATAGGAGAGGAGCGCCTGGCAGTGACATGCAACTGTAGACAAAAGAAGGGTGGAGGTCACACGATGGGGAGATGTTTGAGAGAAGAGAACTGAATATGTGGGAGGTGAAGGAACTCAGAAGAGCTTGATGGAGATGAAAATCTAAGGTAAAGAGTGTGCTAAAGAAGAGCAGATCGTTGGGGTTAATGCTATGTAGCAGCGTCAAGTGCGCTCGAGAACAACAAATCTGTGGGTGGAGGGTATCGAGTGGCAAAAAGAGTGCTAGAGAGCAGCAGGACTGATGGGTGGAGGGCATGAATCAGTGCCAGGTGTACTAGAGGACAGCAAATCTGTGTGATGGAGGGTGTGAGCTCAGAGCAACAATAAGTGTGCTAGAGGGCAGTAAGATTTCAAGGTGCACACTACAGAGCACTACAAAGCATGCAAGAAGACAGCCAGTCTGTGGTGTGGAGGGCATGGTGCAGTGACAAGAATGCCAGAGGACAAGAAGTCTCTGGTGATGGGTACGAGACTGCAACAAGTGTGTTATGAGACTGCAGGGCTGTGGGGTGGACTGTGTAGGTAAATAAGTGGGTGTGTGAGTTGCTATATGAGTGAGTGTGGTGAGTGGCTGTGAGGTGAGTGACTAGTTGTATGAGTGGCTGTATGTGTGAGTGAATGGTTGTGTGAGTGGCTGTACGAGTGGGTGTGTGAGTGCCTCTATGGAGGAGTGAGTGGGTATATGAGTATTGGTATGGTTCTGTGAATGGGTATGTGAGTGGTTGTGTGAGTGGGCGTATGAGAGGTTCTATGGGGGTGTGAGTGGTTCTGTGCATGATGTCATCAGTGATGTAATTTGAGATGTCATCAGTGATGTCACGAGTGATGTCACTGACCATGTCATGAGTGATGTAAAACGTGAGATCATAAGCAGTGCATTGCGGGGGCATAACTATAACTACTGAATTTTACTGGTTTTGTATGAGTGAAATCTGAGCCTAACTATAATGTCCCCTTAACCTTAGGTTTTTTTCGGTGAATTTCTAAGGTTTTTTAAATTCTATTTCCTAACAATAACGTTCCTGTAGCCTTTGGTTTTTTAAGTGTATCTCTAATGTTTTTCAAATACTATTTTACAACTATAGCGTCCCTGTAACTTTGTTTTTTTAAGTGAATTTCTATGTTTTTTTAACTAGTAATCATGTTTGCAGAGTGGTGGAGAAAGGGGTGGGGTCTCCCGCCAATTCTCATGAATCCCGTTGCATGGGACTTATTGGAGGTAACAGGAGGGCTTCTTGGCCCCCAAAGTCCCTCAGCAACCAACAGGACGTCATCTCCCAACCAGAAGTGTGCCAGGAGGAGCATTTGCAGAGTGGTAGAGAAAGGGGGCATGGCCTTCGAAGACCTCTCAGCAATCCCTCTGTGTGGGACTTGCTGGAGGTAACAGGCGGGTATTTGGCCCCCAAGGACCCTCGAGAGCCAAGGAGACTTCATCCGCCAACTGGTAGTGTGCCAGGAGGCTTGTTTGCTTAGTGGTGGAGAAAGGGGGCATGGCCTCCGACAGCCTCTCAGCAATCCCGCTGTGTGGGACTTACTGGAGGTAACAAAAGGGGAGTTGGCCCCTGTTAGAAATGGGGGTCTCCAGTGGCAGAGGTAGGTACCTTTGTCCAAATAGGGGCCCTTGCTTCTAGTCAGGGTAAGGGGGATACACTTCTAAAATAACCCCTGCTCACCCCCTTGGTAGCTTGGCACGAGCAGACAGGCTTATCTCAGAGGCAGTGTGTAAAGCATTTGTGAACACATACAGTAATACAGTAAAAACACTACAAATGGACACCACACCAGTTTAGAAATATAGTAACTCTTTATCTAAACCAACAAGACCAAATACGGTAAAAATCCAACATACAATACTCTTGAAAAATAGTACTTGTGCAAAATAACCTTTAAATTGCAGGAAAATCAATAAAACACAGTTCCTCCGACTCAGTAGCTCCTCCTGGGGCTACCGCAATACTGAATACGACAGAGTCTAACAATTCCAGCCGACTGCGTAGATACGGGGCAGCTAAAGCGTCGACAGACTCGGACACAGTACCTTTCTTGTTGCGACCAACACGTCTGTGCGAATCGGTCGGGGCAAACGTTGCGGTCGCGTTGTGCAGCGGAGCATTGCGGCAGGTAGTGTCCCCACGATGCGGTGCAGGCAGCGGCTCGTTGACGGAGTCGGTGAGACCAGGGCTTGCGTTGAAGGGTGAGACGGTGCTCGCTGCGGTGCTGGCAGGTCACGGTGCGGAGATGGAGCCGGTCGATGTTCGGGTCAGGAAGTGACGGAGTCGGTGACGTCCTTGCAGCGTGTAGCGAAGCGTTGCGGAGTACGGTGCCTTCAGGACGCGGTGCAAGCATCAGCTCGTTGACGGAGTCGGTGAGACCAGGGTTGCGTAGCAAAGCGATGCGTTGCTCTCGGCGGTGCTTTCAGGACACGGAATCCTGCGACGGACTCGATGACAGAGTCGGTTACCCTTTCCCTCTGCGGAGACAATCAGAGACGGTGCCCACAGACACGGTGAGGTCTTTGCTGTTTCTGAGACCTCTAGAACAGGGGGCAAGCTCAGTTCAAGCCCTTGGAGATCTTTACTTCAAGCAGGGGGACAAAGCAAGCAGAAAAGTCCTTTTGTCCTTTCCTTGGCAGCAAGTAGCCACTGCAGGCCAACCCCAGACAGCAAACAGCACAGGGGTAGTATTCCTCCTCAGCTTCTCCGGCTCTTCTCCTTGGCAAAGGTTCCGCTTGATTTCCCAGAAATGATCTAAAAGTCTGGGGTCTGGGCCCCTCTTTTTATACACAAAAATCCTTTGTTCTCAGAAGGCAGAGAGTGTCTGTACCCAGCCAAAACCAGTTCGGTCCTCACTGGTGCAGCTTACTGGCAGGAGGTGGAGACAGCATTGTTGAAGGCAGACCAGGCCCATTCAGGTGAAATGAAATATCCTCCCCCTACTCTAAATGCAGCACAGGTCTATTCAGCCCAGCCCTGACTCATCAGACCTCTGGACCCACTGCCCCTCTCCAGCCCCTGTCATCCAAAAGCCAGACATGCAATACACAAACCTAGCAGAGGCACAATGGATGGTTAGGCAAGAAAATACCTACTTTCTAAAAGTGGTATTTTCAAACACAGAATGTAAAAATCACCACTAAACTTTATTTTCCTACCTTGTTCCCAGGGACAGTTATGTTTATAAGAGGTTATAAACAAACTCCCCATTCTGTCCTATGGAAACAGGTAGCCTTGCAATAGTGAAAAACGAAATTGGCAGTAATTCACTATCAGGACATGCCACACACACTAGGGCATGTCCTACCTTTCATATACACTGCACCCTGCTCACAGGGGTACCTTGAGCCTACCTTAGGGGTGACTAATATGTAGAAAAGGGAAGGTTTGGGGACTGGCAAGTGTGTGCACTTGCCAAGTCGACATGGCAGTCCCAGACTGCACACAGGCCCTGCAATGGCAGGCAAGAGTTACATTTTACAGGCTGCTTCTGTGGTTGGCACAATCAGTGCTGCAGCCCACTAGCAGCATTTGATTTACAGGCCCTGGGCACACACAGTGCACTGCGCTAGGATCTGACTAGTAAATCAAATATGCCAATCATGGAATCACTAATCCATCACAATTTGCAAAGGGAGCACTTGCACTTTGGCACTGAACAGCAGTGGCAAAGTGCCCAAAACATCTAGACCAGCAAAACGAAGTCCAACACACAGCAAAAACACAGGAGGCAAAGGCAAAAATGCAGGGGAGACCCACGCCAATGGTGCCAGGTCTAGCAGCCCTCAAGGACCCTCAGCAGTAAAGTGGACTTCATCCCCCAACCAGTTGTGCGCGAGGAGGTGCGTTTGCAGAGTGGTGGAGAAAGGGGGCGTTGCCTCCAAAGACCTCTCAGAAATCTTGCTGTATGGGACTTACTGGAGGTAACAGAAGGGGTTCCTGGCCCCCAAGGACCCTCAGCATTCAAGGGGACTACATCCCCCAATCAGTAGTGCGCCAGGAGGCACATTTGCAGAGTGGTGCAGAAAGGGGGCAGGGCTTCCGATCACCTCTCAGCAATCCTGCGTCGGACTCACTGGAGGTAACAGGAGGGGTTGTTGACCCCCCAAGGACCCTCTGCAGCCAAGGGGACTTCATCCCCTACCAGTTGTGCGCCAAGAGGTGTATTTGCAGAGTGGTGGTAAAAGGGTGCACGGCCTCCGGCAACTTGACAGTCTGGCTTCTTAAAAAAAGTATATATATTAGGGGAAGGGGGCTGCGTGGCTCCCCTTCCCTCGGCAGATTATGGCCCCGGGGACCCCATCTCAAGGGTCGGCCATTTTTCTTTCTTTTTTTCTATTAAAGGAGTGGGACTGCGCGGCCCCCCTCCTGAGCCGATTTTGGCCCTAAGGACCACATCCCCCGGGGCCCAGGCTTTTATTTTTTAATTTAAATTTCAAAATTAAAGCCTTCCAGGTTGATTTTGGCCCCAAGAACCCCATCCTCCCGGGCACAGGCTTTTTAGTTTTTTATTTATTTTTAAAAAAGTGAAGAGGGGCCGTGCGGTCACCCCCTCACGGGCCAATTTCGGCCCCGGGGACCCCATCTCCTGGAACATGGCTTTTATTGTGGGTGCCCTGGTCCCACCCAGGGCACCCACTAACAACTGTTGGGGACTGCCGGTAGAGCTCAAAGCCCCCGCGGTCCCTGCCAGCTCCCTGCCTCCTGCAGGAGCCGGCATTTTTCTCCGCTTCCAGCAAGTGAGAGCATATTTAAATGCTCTCGCTTGCTGGAAGCGGAGTGTTTGCTATGGCTTGGTGGGAGCGGTAAAGCTCCTGCCAAAACATAGCAAACAGCTATGTCCTGGGGGTGGGCACCCCGTGACATAGAAGGAACCGTCCCTTGGGGGGTGTCAGTCTCCAGGGACATCTATGACTCCAGGAGGAGGGCCATGCGGCCTCCCTCTTTGCTTGAATTTTGCCCTGGAGAGGTGGTGGTGGTCCCCAGGGCTTTGGGGTGGGGAGGCACACCACGGCCCCCACATTCAGTTTGGCAAAAGTCCAGGGGAGGTGGCGGTCCCCGAGGGTACGGGGGGGGGGTCAGCGCACACCCTGCAATAATTAAATTAAAGCCCTGGGTAGGTGGTGGCTCCCGGGGCTGCAGGGTGTCCGCGTGGCTCCTACATTGTTTAACAATAAAGACCTGGGGAGGTGGCAGTCCCCGGGGCTGGGGAGTCCAAGAGGTCCCCCCATCATTTATAAATAAATAAGTCCTGGGGATGTGGTGGTCCCTGGGGCAGAAGCGGAGGCCTTACAGGCTTCCACGCATTCATTTAAAAAGAAGCACCGGGGAGGTGGTGGTCCCTGGGGCATTAGTAAGCCCCAGGAGGGGAGGGGGCATGCGCCCCTGCTCCTATTATATGCAAATGCCCCCGGGACCTGGGCCACACCGACGGCCGATTAATAATGAAGCGCGGGAGTCCACGCTTCATTTTTTAAAAACATTTTCAGAGCGAGCCACGGATCCAGCGCAACTGCTGCCAAAAATGTTTAAAATAAATGCTTTTTGGGCCCTGCGGGATCCTTGTGGGACACCCTAAGAAGCCTTGGGGGTCAGGGTGTTTTGACCCTACCCCCCTTTTTTTAACGTTTTTTCTGTGACTTGGTTGAAGCCGAGTCACAAGATGGCTACCAACACTTCCTGGTTGCAAGTGTTGGCAGCCAATCAATCTCAGCACGAGATCGAGAGGGGTCCCAGATCCTCCGCGTACCTATGTATACAACTGGAAATTTCTATAAATAACTCCACAACCACTGAACAGATTTACACCAAATCACATAAAATGGCACTTCCCTGAACCAAAATCTATCTTTCTGCCAAATTTGGTGTGATTCTGTTCAGCAGTTCGGGCTGTAGCTTTGTTTAAAGTTCCTATGGAAATCAACATGGGGAAAACATGTGTTGGGACCCCCCCTTTTCTCAGCCCCCACTTGATGGATCACTCAAATACTTTCAAGACAGCAGCTGAATTGAGTGGCAAACTAGTTTAACATTTTTTGTGAGGATTCATAAAACGGCACCAAAGTTATTGGCAAAACAAAAAAGTTTTTCCTATGGAAACTACATCCTAACTATAACTAATATATATACATTTTTGTGTTTTTTTTACTAAGTCAAAATATTGCAATGTCAGAATCAGAGTTCATATTGCGACAGTAGCTGGTGTCGCCTATTCCATCTGTGCGGAACGGCAGCGGCTGCTCCTTCAGATTTTTTTTCCCTCCCAGCTGGTCTCATTCCTTTCATAAATGCAGAATGTGTTTCTTGTTTCTTACTTGACACCCAGCGGAACAGGCTTATCTGACTCATTCACTCCCTGATAGGAGTGCCATTGTAAAACCATGATAATGTATTATATATGCTAATATGTTCGCATACTCAATCGAAGAAGGCGGAGGCTGCATTTACATTACCATGTCAGAGAATGAGCGGTTCAACTTGGATCAAACCACAGCAGCCGCGGGTTGGCTGAGTGGTACCTGCTCTTGCCGCAGGCGTTCTGCCCAGTGTGACTGCGGGCATTTTGCTAGAGAAAAATCCACGTAAAGAGTCTGAGTGCCTAAAAGTCCCCATCTGAAACTACAAACGTACATTGGTACCACGTTCATTAATGACACCAACACCGGGATAAAAAAATATCGCATGAATCCTTTATCCGTTTTGTGGTTGATTTTGAAATAACTAACCTCCTAGCAACCAGTTAGAAGTGATTAAGAGAGCGAGGGAAGCATTTACAGTGAGATCCGTGTATGACATGAATCTAAAAGCTTTCATTCTTTGGAAATGCAATCAATGAGTACCAATTTCAATTTGGTGAGGCTATCTCTACATAAAACGTTGTGTATAAAGAGCTTTGCAGAAAGGTGTATTTTACTAAACGATTATATTTAATTCATCAGATTAAGTGCAACCATTACAAAATATCATATTAACCCAAATTCCCACAATGACCAGTGCTAACATTGAGAAATTAAAATCGAATAGTTAACAATTAAAAACAATGTTAAAGATAAAACACCCGCCATGGGCATCGCCATAACCATACAGCCATCAATACCCAGCATTACGCTCCAGCAGATAAATCGAATAATAACCAACAACGCCAGTTACAATCAACGTTGGACGTTCCATAGCCTTACCGTAAAATACTAAAATATCAGCAAGAGTCATTTAAAGGTGCAACAACCAACGTCATATACCTGAAACAGAGCTACAAAGCCAACTAATGCGTCAAGAATGAAACCATCACCAATATATTCCAAAATAGTACTTTATTACCAATAAGCACCATATTATGCTTCAAAACCAACAAATAGTACAATCACCAAATTCGCATCAAAAATGCTAAATTACATTTACCACAATCACAGCTACTGAACGCCCAAGCCTCGCAGTGAAACTATGCACCCCAGCTGCCATCAAATACTAATGTCAAACAGGCAAAGGTCAACTACTTATATATTAATATAATGAACCAAACTACAAAACATCTCACATGACGCTACCATACAATTCTTCAAAATCCTGCACCGATTATGACCAGCAGTTGCCACCAAATAACAACACCGATTTTACAGCGCCTACATTCATTTTTTTGTTTAATGAGATTTTATCTCACTGCACAGAATGACATTTTTGGACTGCATGGAGATCTTTAGAATGGCGGTCAGTGAACATTCAAACTAGCAGGTGCAAGTTTGTGAACCAAACAGCACCGGGTGAGACAAAAGTGAACAATCCAACCCCCTTCTTCTCAGTATAGTTAGGGAGATGTTTGTTTTGGGACCAAATAGAACATTTTATAGCAGAATTGTCACATGAAGTTGATTAAAAAGCCATTCGTTTTAAAACAGTTTTTAAATAGCGATCATAAAATATTGGATTAGTGACTTGTCTATTGAAGGAGCTTGACTTTATCAGGGGTACGGTAGGGCTTCTCCTCACAAGAAAGTACTGCCAAGAAATTGGGTCAAAAATGCACTCAAGATTTTACTGAAATACAAATAGGTTTTAAGGGCAGTTTTGTATAACTATACATGCATTTTTTAAGATAACTTCGTCGCAGTCTCACCACCATTAAAGCATCGTTCACCAGTTGTTCATTACACGTGTTTTAATTTTCCCATCTTAATACTTCCAGGAGAATCTCAGTCACGGTCAATGACACACATCTGCTGGGAAGAGACAGGATGGGATAATGAAAAGGTACATGCCATGCCTCAGACAGCAGAGCAAACTATAAGGTTAGACATGGCTATGATGTTTAGACAGAAAAGCTACCACTCAAATTACAGAGACTTTGTAAGTTCTGACAGCAGAGGTGTTCCCCTCGTCATATTAATCATTCAGACTCAGTCCACCATCACCATCTATCTACTGTGAGCGCGTAGTCACATAAAAAACCTTCTGACGAGTAGAGCAGCAAGTAAGTCCCACTGGCACAAACAAAATACATTGGGGCATATTCTCAAGGAGTCATCGCCGATTTATCGGCACTTTAGCGCCGCAAAAGTGGCGATAGATTCATCGCCCCATTCACAAGCTGGTGCAAACTGCCGACATCGCCAGTTTTCTTGCAATAGCAACCGCAAAAAACATCGCCACGGATGAGTGCGACAACTAACGCTAATGATATGCAGAGTAGGCGTTCCCGTGCAAAAACACACGAAAACACCACTTCGCGAGATTCTCAACGACCAGTAAGATCTGCGATGCGAACCAAGAACAGGTGATAAGGCGCGTTAGCTGCAGGGATTTAACACCTGCCTTCTGCTGGTGCTAAACAGGACGACTACCTGCAGTATGAAAGGGAGCCCAGCCCAGAGCCACATCTGAAGACCCACAGATGCCATGGAGCCAATGAACATGCAGCTCGGAGACCCAAGAGGGCCACAACACCCACCGCCACCACCCCCAGAAAACCCCCCCCCTTCAAGACCCCCCCTTCCGGACTACCACAGAGGCAGCGCAGGACAAGACAGCGGACCTTCCGAAAACGGCATGGCCCCTCAGCCACACAAGTGCAGAATGTGGGGAGAGGTGGGAACCAAGTATGTGTGAAGGAGGCAACTCACCCATGAAGAAGAATGTACACAATGCCAAGTGTGGCGGTGATGTGCTGGACAGACCACAGAATGCAGAGCACAGACATGTCCATGTTGACATATACTGCTGGGGTTTGTAGTGTTGTGGACAGTGGACGCAAACATGTTACCTCAGGCAGTGGGGAAGACCTTGGACATGTAGCTGTGCCGTCCCCCCCTGTAAGCGTAAGCGCAGTGGGCTGGGCCGGCGTACGCCACTTCAGCGTAGGAGTGCGGATAAAAAGGCTGGGGCTCTGGGCGTGGTTCTCTTCCGTGATGGGCAACGCGTCTGCCAGGGCGGCACACCTCACCCTGCCACGAGTCCGCCGCCGTGACCTCCAGACTCCGCGACACAGGCCCCCAGCGCATCCAGCGGCACAGCAACATGGAGTCATGTGTGTGCCGGATACTGCCTTAGTCCTACACTGCGGTCAGCAGGTCCCACAATTCAAATCGTGCCACATTTCTGTTAATGGAGGAAACCACTAGTCAACAGACATTGCCCCAGTGCGGCCCGCCCGGACGACGCATCATCGTTGGCTGTGCACCTGCTGAGCGCTCCAGGTGCCACTGACCCTGTGCAACACAAGTCGACGCCACGTGGCAATATTTAGGCAGAATTCAGTATGCAAAAAAACATTGCTCCCAGTGCGGCCTGCCCGGACGACGCATCATCGTTGGCTGTGCACCCGCCGAGCGCTTCAGGTGCCACTAACTCTGTGCAGCTCAAGTCATCGTCATGTGGCTGTGTGCCCTTTCTGACCGCTGCCTCCAGCCTACACTGCGATCAGCAGGGCTCGCAAATCAAATCCAATTCTGACCTGCAAGGACACACCATCATCGCTGGCTGCACACCCGCCACCACCGCCAGGACCACCTCCAACCAACAACTGCCAGAGTCAGAGGAGTCTCACAGCCAGCCTATCTAAGTTGCTCACACCTGTCTTGGATGCCTGCTCAGCTCTTCAGGTGCCACTAACTCAGTGCACCACAACTCATGGACCCTTTATGATTGAATCTGTGTGTGTGATCCGATGATCACTGTACTAGTTGTTGCCAGCACCAACCACTCCCTGAGGGCTGGCTTACACTCACCCCACACCCATCCAGCACAGGCGTCACTGAACATGTGACCCTGGTAATAAAAAGGGGCCGGGCGCACGTGCCCGTAGCCAGTTCCACTATCTATCTAAGTGTGTCCGTGTGGTCATTATGTATGCATGATGGGCCAGGGCCCTACCACATTACATTGTGCTGTGGACAGCGGACGCAACCATGTCACCTCAGGCAGTGGGTAAGACCTTGGACACGTAGCTTTGTCGTCCCCCCTGTATGCGTAAGCGGAGTGGGCTGGGCCGGCGTACGCCAAGCCAGCGTAGGGGTGTGAAGGATTTGCCCAGGGCTCTGGGCGTGGTTCAGTTCTGGCCTGGACAAGGAAGTAACTAATGAGTGTGTCACTGTTGTAGTGTCGGCGCCACCCAGTCCGCAATCGAAAATGTTGCAATGTAGCATGCACCCGGAGGGCGGGCTCGCACGAACAGGGAAATGAAGGAGCGCAAGACAGCTCGGGGTCTTGGCTCATACATGCCAAGTGTTGTGTGTATCTGTATTGCCGCAGCATGAGCCAAATGCCTAGCCTTAATCGCAGCGAGAGTTCAGCCAGGCATGAACTCTACATCTGTGTCCGTCCTATCCTTCCCACAGGCCTACACTCACGTGGCCGCCCACCTCCAACGGCCAACATCACAGTGTTGTTGTCAGGCTTGTGGACATGCGCAGGCAGGCATGACAATGGTGTGCCGTAGGAGTGCAAGTGATGCAACCGCGCAGCGCACACAAGTAAATAGGCTCGGGGGGAGGGAGGAGCAGCTGTGAGGCAATGTAACACACAGTGATGCCGCTCATTTGCCACATGCAAGATATGTCAAACATGAATCCCAAAGTCGCACACATCCCACCCCACCCCCAACAAGCCACTTCACATTTCCTGAATGCAAGCAGATGAGAAACTAACATTTGGGATGAAAGCTCCTTTGTCTGAACTATCAGGCGGAAGCACATCTGCACCTCCGACCTCGGAATTGCATGTGCCCAGCACCCCCTGACAGATACTATAGCAGCTGATGACGACTCCCACACTACGCACAGCCCGACGAAAGACCAACGTATACACACCCCACACACAGAAGTCCTTGCTCGAAGTTATCTTGCATGGAATGGCCTTCACACTTACTCCCACACCATCCCAGGCGTACAACCGTTGCACACTTCAACAACTCATTGATCCGAGCTGTGGCATTTCATCCACAGAACTGGCGCAGGTCAGATCAGTGCCACTTCAACCAGGGCCACTAACGCAATGGCAGAACATCCCGGGCACATGCACAACCCCTGTCACGTGGAACTGTACCGTGCACGTATGCTGCATTTACTGGGGGCACTGCCATTGGTAGTGCTGCGGATCAGTTACCGGCTAAGCTTCCGCCTTGCCAACGTCACCTGCATGCAACCTGTGTTGCATTGTCGCTCATGCATATTTGAGTGGTCCATGGATGTCTGCCTATCCAACAGGATGGTAGCCGAACTGGATTTCGACATGTGTGTGCGCCCCCTGTTGGCCCACGACCATGAGTGTCACCGTGACACCCGTCTATGGGATGCCTGGATACTTGGCATACATGCTGGCAGCTGGACCTGGGAGATTGCAGAACTCCTCATGTGCAGTGACCAAATTGAGCCGCTCCCCTATTGGGCTGTAGTGCTAATTGGTGAAAGGGGGTGGACACAGCACATCTGTCCGGACCTGCTAATGGTTAGCCTCGCCGTCCTGTTCGATGAAGTCAACAACGACCTCATGTTGGAAATGATTGCCTACGAAGCTGCACTAGTTTTCATGGACGTGTAACTACGTACCTGCGGACACAACAGTTTGGAACACATTGCACATGTCCCGACACCTTGTTGGAACTTGGGGTTCTGGTCACATCTCCCACGACGACAGTGGACATGGCTGCATTTGCCTGGACTCCGAATACATGAGCGGACAACAACGTGGGTAAACACACACCTGTGAATGGTGCGGCACTCCCCCGGAGTGGACAGCGGAGCTTGGCAACGTTCCACGTTCTGACATACTGCTGCATTGGTCTGAATGTTGTGGCACTTATCTTGCCCGTACTGACACGCATATGCTAATGAAGTCTACGCACCTTCACTTGTATTCAACTGTGATGAGTGTTGATTTGTATGACAATGTGTGTCTCACTGCCTATCTGGGTTACGGCCATACATGCATTACTACACCATCAGGGATGTGGGGTTGTACTAGTACATTATCATCTCACAGTTTCCTGCTATGCCACATGCGAATGGCCATTTTCCACACACAAGCGGCAGCAGTTGTGTCCTCTGTTCTGTTGTGCTGGTGTTGCTGTTTGTTCAACATTGTTGTAAATGTTGCGGTGCTCTGGATCTTATGTGTGTGTGCTGCATTGTAGGTGAGTTGCCCCTTCAGCTCTGATTTGGTTGGCCCTTATCCCTTTCAGGCGGTGTGGCTTTCACTTCTGTGCTTATGCAGTGCTGTGATGTTGCAGACTTGGGTAAATTGTGCTCTTGGTTGGTGTTGTGACTCTTGGCCATGGTTTGTCCGCAGATGTGCTCTCCTTAATTGTGCATGTGTGCCATTGTGCCCATCTCCCCCTGTCCCCCCAGTCCCTGGTGGTTACTCACCCTGTTGCTGTTGTGTCGGGTCATGTCGAGCAGTGCCCGGTCCCCCAACTCCTGCCACCATCTCCACACTGATGACTGTGGTCACCATTTCCTCCATCTCATCCAGCTCCTCCTGTGGCGCTGGTCTCTCACCTCCAGTCTGCATTGCTGCCTTCTGGTTGTCTGCGAGTTTCTGCTTGGTCTTGCGCTTCACATCATTCCAGCGCCTCTTGACCTCGTCCATTGTCCTCCTCAGCACTCCGACTGCATTCGCCTTGTCCAGGATGGACTGCCATATTCCATTTTTTGTTGCCAATGACACAATGGAGGTGACGAACAGTTGTTGATGGTGTTCTATCACCTCCGTGATCAGGATCCTGTTTTCCTGCGGACTGAACCGCGTCTTCCTCTTCTTCTTCTCCGTGCCCTTCCCTTACCCCGAGGTCCCAGGCTGGTCCTCCGTGGGCTTGTGGGGTTCTGGTTGTCCTCTGTGCTTGCTCCGGCTACCTCCATGGTGCTTCGCAATTGTTTGTGTTTTGTGTTGCCGCTTTTATTGTGCTTTTTGCAGCCTGACTTGTGGGACTTGCAGGCCTGGCGCTGCTTATCGCTGGATTTTTTTTATCGCGGTTGGGCACATCGCAGCTTTTTTCACGCTTGGGTTGAGATTTTTATCGACGTCCCGGTAGTGTTATCGCGGACATTTGCCGCGTTATCGGGGTACTATCGCATGTTACCGCCGCGTTGAGAATGCCACGTTAACACGGAGTTATTTTCCCGCGATAGACGGCGAAATGGAAACTTGCGTTAACCTATTTTGGCGATAATTATCGCGTGTTCTTGAGAATATCCCCCATTGTAATATAAACTACGGGGTGGTAGCTTTGCTAGTGCAGTCAGCCTTACTCGTGGCAAACGGTGTAAATGTTGGCACCAATCACAATGTAACATAGATTATCTCAATTATTCAAGTTCAATGTCAACCCAAAGGTATTACTTAAGAAATTAATTACACAGTTAAGCAAAGTATAATTCATGAGACAGCAAATAATGATAAAATGTAAATGACTCTATCCACAGGGATTTCTTGGTTATGACTCCAAACATTTTTACTGTGACGTAATGTCGCATATCAAAGATGGTGGCAATCTCCTATTAAATGAACGTTGCCATGAAAACCTATTAGGGAGGCTTCCTGAAGCCTCTGATTAGGCCTGGGCGTAGTTCGCAGAGTTTTGCTATGCAGAACTCCGTGAAATTACAAAAAACTCTGCGAAGTTCCGCGAGTGGCGGAGTACAGTGCGAACTGCAGTTTGTGTTGGTATTCCTGCCGCTCGGGTAGAAATTCTACCCGAGCGGCAGCTCGCGCTCGCGAACTTACTGTTCGCGATCACGAGTGGGAAAAAAACTCCGCTGCACATCGCGAAGCGGAGTTTTCTGCACTCCGCGAGCTCCGCGAAGTGCGTAGTGCAGAAAACTCCGCAAACTCCGCGAACGGAGCGAAGTTCCCCGCCCAGGCCTACCTCTGATAGGTCTCCAAAGTCTCAGGTTTCAGCCCATCAGACATGCCACTTCTCATTGTACAGCAAACATGCCAGTACTATAATGGTGAGATAAAGAGTGGCACAAGGTGACAGACAGTCTTGAACAAATACTGCACTGAACTAAACTATACTTCTTGGAATTCCACGCTGATTTTTAAGGCAGTAATGTGGTTCTGTTCTGATTGCCATAATCGTGCAAATCAACAAAAGTTTCTGAAACAAAGCAAGATTTCATGTGCAGGCGCAGCTGGTTCAGGTAAGAGCAGTGGGGCGGGGCGTAGGCAGGGTGGGGGGGAAGTTGACAGACGACGAATAGGGAAAACAAAATAAATAAATAAATAAAACCACTTACCTTGCGCTCGCTGCATCCCCGAGTTGGCGATGCGGCGAGCTCAAGATAAGTGGTTTTATTTCTTTATTTCTTTTATTTTCCCCATTCCGTCGTCTGTTGACTCCCTCCACCCCACCCCGCCTCACCCCACCGCTCTGACCTGAACAGGCCACACCTGTTCATGTGGATGGTTTTATCTCTAGATCATTGTCAAAGCTCTCTGTTGTCGTCTGAGTCAGGCAACAGTTTTTGGATTAAGAGGGGGAAATTATCTGATATCTAGGCAACAAGAGCTATACTAGAATTTTATGGCCAATGGGGTACTATGGATCTCCGGTATTTCATGTATGCGTTTATGGACACTGGGCAGCATAATGGACCAGTACTTCAGGTTCCGCTAGTCATTGTTGGAGAATTTGTTGCCTTCTGTGTGGTTTTGGCTTCTGAGATCTTGACTGGTTACACTTAGGGGCTTTAGGCCATAGAATGGGCTACATGCAATAACACATGACCTACAGTAGTAGCTATAGGTTTCTGTTACTTTTTTTCTTACTTTTATCCCAGTGACTATTGATGCTTTGTTGTTGCAGGGGGCAGGTTACCTGGTTTTTGTAACGTTACCAGTCAATGGTAATGTTAACTTGATCTGGTACATAGGCTATCAGTTGCTGATACTCAAAGCCATTTCGAGAGGTGGTCAGATTGGGACCTCATGTGCCTCATTCTACTGCCACACAGGTTGGAACATGTGCTACACCAGTGTTCTGTCTCCCACTTTTGAGTACTGTCTAACACTTTTTCAGTGCTCTATTTATCACTTTGTGAGTGCTTTGTCTGATGTTTTGTCAACTCTTTGTTTCACTATTTGTCTATATTGTATTTGATATTTTGTGACAGTGATCCAGCGCGGCTAATATACATTTTTCCTTATGACACTAATCCAGAAAAACACCTACTCAACCTGAATCATATAAAACCTATGTCGGTGGGGCCCATAACACCACATACATACATTCACTTAGTTTTCTGGATCAAACGCTAAGGAAAATGAGCTGCTGGACAAACGGGATACCTTATTAAAACGACAGAATTATAACCTACACATTATATACATTAACTTCGGATCCTGTCGGTTCTAAACATCAAGGTATTCCGCTATTCGGTCGATGGACCAACTAGTAGAATCAGTTGATGGCGATTAAGTCCAGCTCAATCACAATTAAAACCTTTAACATTTTATTAATCTCAATCTTATTTAAAGAACCACAGACTCATTTAGAGTTAGAATATAATTTTATCTAAATTCTTTGAGCAAATAAGTAAAGTTCATAATTAGGCAAATACATTTATTATATCAGTAAGCATTTAAGTAACGGTTTAAGAACAGAGATGGAAAATACTCATTACCCTTGGCCATAGGGCGATGACAAGAATGGTTCACCAGGAAAGAAAGATGAACCGCAGATCACAGGATGGGACTCCCAAACTGACTGACTATCCCGCTAACCTCCTCGGACTCAATCTCCTCCCGGGCAACTCCTGCAACGGTCTCGTTCCTTCCCCAGTTAAAGTCCGAAGTCCAAAAATGACAGAGTCTCTCGCAGCATCAGGATAGAAGAAGCGAAGAAGCAGTTTTTGTACAACGTAAGAGCAGACCCTATTCTCTGACTCGCTACACTTAAAGTTGCAATCTTTGGGGGCAGAAATCACGCTAATTGGTCCATGGGAGGGGTGGTGATGGTCACCTCATCGCCCTCCTTGTTCGAACCGGTTTGGGGACAATAATGCATACAGTAGTCCTTGTGCTCAATAATGTCCAACGGTAATTCAATTTGTTAATATATTTTGTAACAAACTCCGATGGTCACACATTAGTTTATCCTTTGTCGCTCGATTCTCGCATCCGTTCCCATGCATATATGCTGTACTCTTGGCACGAACCTCATTCCAGGTCATACTGGCCTTGACATCTCTCACTCCGGGCACAGGCCGCATACACGTGGCTGGAGCATTCACTCTGCACATGCGCGGAGGCCATTTTATTCAGCACACGCAATCTCGTCCTTTTCCGGGAGCCGTTTTCGAAGCATGGCCTAGCAGGCCCGAACGAAACTAATATAAGAACAAACACAACAGAAATTATAACACGGAAAATAAGCCTTTCTGTTTACCACCCGCCATTCTAAAGACCCGTGTTAGGTATTACCTAGCAGAAGCGACATTTAAAGCCATTTTACTTACCATCTGCATTCTTTGCCACAGTGCAATTTTACTACGCAACACAAATCATGCAATTTTACTCTATTTACTATGCAAATCACAATACTAATGTTATTTTGCTTCACATTCGTAAATAAATTAGAATTTTGCAATGCCAGCAAGTTGTCCACGTGTAATGTTTAATAAAAGGTGCATTTGTTGATTAGTTCATGCGTTTCAAACGGTTAGTATCATTAATCGTTATGGGGTTATTAACTTCCAAGGGGGTACACAAAAATATTTTGTTTCCCCTGCTCCATCAACAGCTATGCCTGATGCTTGTCCATGTTGTGTCTAGGGCTTTTTAGGTCTCACTTACAGGCAGTTTTAGCTATCTGCTTTTTTGTACGACCTCTTGTGGATCATACCAAAAACGTAGAGTAGGCTTGGAGCAAGCCCATTGCTTCCCATTGGTTGGTGTTCTTGTCATTCTCATTTTCTTGCTTCTTATTCAGTGCCTTTCCTTCCTTTTCTTTTGTTTGGCCTTCACCTGGAGCATAAACTCTTTGCCATATTTTTCATTGTAATACTTGTATCCTTCCACTGCTCAAATTCGGGGAACTACCTTTTTCTTTCAGCACCCAATGATAGTTTACATGTTTCGTAGCTTTCTGCCTTGTGTGCTGATTCCACCCCTCAAATACCCTTGCATGCTTCATTCTGCTCCCTCATCCCTCAAACCGTAGCTCGTCCATTACCCCCACCCATCCCTGAATTTGTTTTTATTTTTTTAAATATATTTTCTTTTCTCCCATCCTTCAATATGATGCACCTTTGTTGCTTCCCCACTCCCACGCACTTCTCATTGCTACCCGCTACATTCACTTAACCCCAAAGTGCTTCTCCATTTTTGCACACCTACCCCACTCATAGAAGTTTTTTAAAACCAAAAGTTTCTTTGCATTTATTTTTAGGGTTTGTCAACTGCATTTTGCCTCTGCTTTATTGAAATATGCTTCTGCACTTTTAATTTCATTTTCTTTATTTACAGCTCCAAAGTTGGTGTCCACCATTTAGGAGTGGCATTTTTTTTTCTTTTTAATGGCCACACCAAGGCGCAAGTATGCACATGTGCGACTAACTCGTGCATACACATGCGCAATTTCACTTGGCCAACAGGCAATCATGATGCATACGTGCACGTGTCATGCCAAATATATGGACAAGAATCATGCATATGTGCGTTCAAGCCATTGTACGTTTTTCTTCTGCCCCCCCACCCCTCAATGCTGCACACCATCAGCAAAAAGCTTTTCTTTCTGCCAATGCTAAACCACATCAACAAACAGCATTAGCAAAGCCAATAGGTTGAAAAGGCGAGTTGTATTGGCTTTTCCAATGGTTAATCAGTGTTGCGTTTGATGCTTTATGAGTGCAGTGTCTTGCACTTTTAATTATTATGTTTTACATTTTGTCACAGGTCTGATATTTTGTCTGTGCTGTTTCTGATATTTCTCCTGACCGATACCTTAGTTTGGTGTCTGAAACTTAGAGAATACTGTGTCAGATGTGCTGTAAGTTTTTGAGTATTATTTCTAATGCTCTGGGAGTGCTGTCTGATGCTTTCTCGGTGATATGTCCTAGGCTTGATAGTGATGTTTCCTCTGATTTCTCACTGCTCTGCTATAGTTGGCACATTTCCTGTGCAGTGTCTGAGGCTGTGACTCTCCTTTTTCTGTTGCTTTGTGAGAATTATGTCTCATGATCTGTTATTGATCCTGGTGCGCTGTTAGTAGCGTATCTGATGCTTTGTCGTGATGTGTGTGAAGCTTTGCAACAGCTCTACCTGATGCTGTGTCAGGGCTATGTCTGATGCTTTGCGGGAATTGTGTGAGTGGTGGGTGTCTGATGTTCTGTCAGTGCTGTATCCGATGCTTTGTGGGGATTGTTTTGTGAGTGTTGTCTGATGCCTCGTCAGTGCTGTGTCCAATGCTTTTTGTGTAGTATTGTTTGAATGTTACATCAGATTCTTTCCCAGTGTTATCCCTGTCTCACTATTAGTGAAATGTCTACGGCTTTGTCCATGTTGTATCTGATGCTTTGGCAGGTCTGTGTCTGGTGCTTTATCAGTGCTACATCTGGTGCTTTTTATGTGCTAAGTCTAATACTTCCCCAGTGCTTTGGATGATGTTTTTTCACTGTTTTATTTGAAACATGTCTAATGATTTGAACTGAAACTTTGGGCCTTATTACGAGCGGTCCAGCAACCAGCGCACCGGCAGTCTGACTGCCATATTATATGTTTGGCGGTCGGACCACCATTTGACCGCCGCAACCACCAGGCATCCGCATTCCCTGGTGGTGGCATGGCGGTCAGTGCTCAGTATATGCTGGCTGTGCTGCTGCGGCCCGATCGCCAGCCTTGCATGGCGGTGAGCATCGCCATGTAAAAGCTGGCAGTGGTGAAACAAAGGGGGCCTTACAGGGCACTCCATGCAGGTAGGTGCATGCAGGGGGGCACTCGTTGCCCCCCCTTGTGTGCAAGCACCCCCCAGTTCCAGCAAGGCACGGACTCTACAGTCCATGCGGTGCTGGAGCATGCTGTGGTGGTCCCATGGCTGCGCAGTATTAAAGGCTCATTGAGCCTTTTTACTGCACAGCCGCGGGATCGCCACACTGCTCACCTGCCAGACAACAATTTGTATCCTAATCTGGCAGACAGACAGCATTCGGGTTTGGCAGTGCGGGAGCAGGATGTTGATAAACCAACCCCTCTCGCGCACCGTCGAACTTATAATGAGGCCCTATGTCAGTATGGACTGTGTCAGGCCTAATGAACCTTCTTTTATTGACAGTAGTGACCCTGTTGCTCATTACTTCTCTACCATTGCTCGGTTATTTGCCATTTTAGTTGTGACTGTTGTTGAGAGTGCTTTGTGCAGTCCTTATGACTGCTGAGTAAGGTATAACGTTTCCTTTGTACTGGCGAGTCTTACTTAACTTGACGTTAAGATATTGCTAACTCTTGCATCTTTTCACACCTTGTGGGTCAGGTTAAGTTTGATGAAAACTTTTTGGACCTGATCCAAAAAGGGCCTTTACACTCGTGGCAGAGGCTCCCCAGTTGTGGCAAGGGCCCACACTCTTGACAAAGGCTCCACAGTCGTGATGGGGGGCCCACAGTCGTGGCGGGACCTCCGCATTGCAGTTTCTCATTGCGGAAGTCCCGCCACAAGTGTGGGCCCTCCAACCATGACTGCGGATCCTCTGCCATGAGTGTGGAGGCACTTTGTGAATCGGTCCCTTAGTATTTGGGTAGTTCTCATCTGTTCTCAGATGTTTACTGGGGACGAACAGAAAAGCTAAGTTCTATGGACAAAGCTACCAAAAAACACACACTGCGACTGAAAGGTGAATACATAAGCAATGTTTAGAATGATTATTTTTGGCTAAAACAATTGATTTAGTGGTAGCTATCATGTTAAAAAGTTGGGAAATGTGGAAATAGAACACCCACTGCCGATTGCTTGTGTGGCATTCTAGTCTATTGTTTTTACAGCAATCCGCCACTCTAGATTGGAACACCTGCAACCCCCCATGGTGCTACCAGATTCAAGCTAAACTTTGCTGATGAGGCCGAGGTATGCTGGAACTGGTTTGGCCTGCCTTGGCAGCTCGAGTTGGACCGTTCTTGTTGCAGAAGGACCAAGGCTGTTTTCCATACGGCTGATGTTTATATAGAAAGGTACAGTTGGCAAAAACACTTTGGGCATGAATGTGGCTCAGGGATCACCAATGACAGAGATTAATTCAAGCATCCCTTCCAACACTTTTGGAGCAAATGGGGGGAGAGGGTTGAGTCGAGGATGGGAAAAGCATTGCACTAGACCAATGTAAGAGGCATGGGGAGAAGTACACATGGAAAGAAGAACAGAGCACAGCAGCAGGGGAGAGAAGAACATGGAGCACAGAGGTGGGGGAGAAGCACATGAGAGAGTGAGAAGTACACAAAAGTGATGACAGCAACACAGGGAGCAGGGGAGAAGCACATGAGGGCGAGAACAACACAGTGCATGAAGGGGGCATAGAAGAAGTACACAAGAAAGAAAACAGAGCACGAGGGACATATGGGGGAGCACATGGGAGAAAGAGGGGGGCAGCTGAAAAACATATGCACTCACATTAAGTGCTTAACCAAAAAGAAAATAAAAGATAAAAGTGGAAGGATAGAAGCCAGGCAGTCAGAGAGATGGCAAAGATGCTATTCTCCATGGAGGGACAAACACAAGAATGATAAGATGTGACATGGAAAGCCATCGATAAGAAGCTATCAAATAAGAGTGACACTAAAGCCAACCAATGGTATAAATGGAGGGGCTGCAGCCCCTGTATGTTCTGGTTAAGTCAACAATAGGCATTTTACTACCAGACGGCTTGCACTGTCTCATAGGCTCGACCTAAAAAGCATCCAGGTCACAACCAAAATGGCATAAGGCACTAAAATGTAAGAAGGATGCCAGAAAAAGGTGATCATCTGGTTAGTAGGATGCCTGTAATTTACTTAAGCATAAGGTAATTTATCCTCCTGCCTGATGCCAAAGAAACTTCCTATTATTTTTATGTCTGGATATACGTTAGTTTGAGTGGCAGCAGCTTGTATTAAAAGCTGAATAGTCAATTGTCTCCTGCCATAGAAGTGATCCATTCCCTTTTCTATGCACTTTAGATATGCCCATCCCTACCCTGGAGTGTTTGATTTGCTGAGTCTTCTGGAGGGGGTGCACTATGTGAAATCTGAGGGCTGAGCAGGCTGGACAACAATGCTGCTGGTGTGGCGTCGAAAGTATATACTTAGATGAATGAAGCACTTGGAATATTTACACTCTATGTCTACTAAAAGTGTACATTCAACTGTATGCTAATGTTGATGTAACAGAGATACTCTTAGCTCTATAATTCTTGTATTTATATTTAGGATTTGGTCATCCACAAAGGATCCTTTTGTGGAGAAGTCTAAAAGTTCTTCAAGACACCCAGCATAGGATCCAAAACAAATCTTATAATGTTCTTGCACCAAGTCAGAATTTAAGGGCAACAAAGAGCCAGGTACATGGTCTCAGAAGGACCCATTAGGATTTAAATACTATTTCTCCCATATGGGTGTCTCTCACCGCTGCTGACTTGAGGGAATTGACCAACTGCTCAATATGCATGAAGTGAGGTCTACAACTCACCTTGTCTGTAACAGAACACATGGATATCAGTCCCTTTGTATGATTTTTTTGTCCCTGGTCCAAAAGTCATCACTTGTCAAAGGTAAATTAGTTGAAAGGGAGTAATGAGGACAAACGACCCACCCTCCCAGATGTGCACATTATTCTAAACCTTGCACATGCCTGGCATAATTCAGGGGGTATCTCTGCTCAGTCACTGCCTCTGAAGTGCAAATGTCTTCCTCTTTGCTCTCTATCTAGAGCAAAGTGGTAGAATTCACAAACACTCCTTGGGGTAGTGGGTAGCTTCAAATTGGGAACAAGTGCTTTCTTACAAAATACTTAGGCCAGGCTGAAGTTAGTTCACATATCATAAATACACCATTCCATATAGTCATGCTTTTAGGCCGTAACCACAAAGTACATCATGACACTAATAGATTATGTCTATTGGAGGAGTTGTGGCCAGCGGAGATGTGGCCTAGTGACTAGAGCAGGTGACTTCACAGCCTGGGAGCCCAGATTTGAATCCCACCCCTGACAGTTGGGTCAATATTGTGTGGTTCTGGGCAAATCACTTAATCTACCCATGCCTAAAGCATATGAAATGTGTTTGTGCAGTCCCCACTTGATGTACCTTAAATACTTAGGAGCTGGAGTGGGACTCCTGGACCCAGGAGGGTAGAGAGGTCCTTTCGTATATGAAAGGTAAGGGGATACGTACTCGCTATTAGATATCCAATAACCTGTGTGGTATCCTTCTCTTAAAGGTGGCAGTATGGAAAGTTAGGAAAATAAGTTATACCTCTGCTCCACCACGCTCAGTGATGGGAAAAAGGAAAACTTTTTTTTTATACAACCCTCACCCACTCTAGTGGTGGCATGCTTCATCATCGGGTCCACCCTGATTACTAAACGTCAGGGCGGGCTCGACCGTATTCCAGGGAGCTCTTTGAAGAGTTTTTTGTTTTTTGGGTGGTTACATATTATTAGATAAAATTCATCATCCACCCAAGGTATCCCTTTATTAGTGGGGGGATGGGAAGAATAAAAGTGAAAATACATGAGGCAAACAGGATGTTGTGGTCCTACTACCCTAGTGTTAAAACGCGGACATGTTTCTGCCCTACACTATTGGCCCAACAAGTTCTGGGCATACCTCAGGGTGAAGAAAGTGAAGTGGTTCCCTCAGTGGCCCACTATTGTAAAGCTTTTACAGGTAATGCGTAGCATGCAAAGGTAAGCTGATTGTGTCCCATTTATTGTGAGTTAAGATGGAGTAGAAGGGGCAACTGTTCTAAGTTTTAAGTAGGCCTGCGTGAAATTTGTGTTACGCCACTGTAATCTGATGAATGATTGGTAACCTTGCATTACCGGTGGTATGGGAAATTACCACTATTAAACCAAGTTGCATAAATGTGCGACATTCAGAATGCAAGTGGCTGATGGTCATGGCGCTTGTGGTTTTTTTTCTTTAGCTATTTTGCACCCAAAATGGACATAAGGATGTCTTTTGTGCTAAAATATAGCACCAATGTCAGTTTTGTATTTTGCGCAATTATGCATATTTCGCACAATGTTCACTCAATTACACTTAATTACGCAAAAGAAAATTATGTGAATTGTGCACATCTTTCTCTGTTTGCCTCAAACATCCAGCTGACCTATTGCCAGGGTAACTGTTTTTTGAACAAACTTAGAGAGGTTTTATATAAGATGATGACTATGAATAATGTCTGCCAAAGAGAAACGAACTTGGATTTGATTGATGGCTCAAATTCAATCTTATTGAAGCATAACAACAATCCATTATCTCTTAAAAAGTACACTAGCACATGTTATTTATTCATTGACAATAGCACATTTTAAATATAACAGGCAAGCTTCCCACACGTTTTTTTTGGTTTTGTTGAAAAAGTCACTTTGAATCATTTCCCAGCTCAATTATCCTTTTCTCTGTGGGAGGCATACGTGTGATTTACAAAAAGTAAATATAAAATCCAAATGTTCTTTTCACATTTTTATGTGCGATAATATATACATATTTTTCTCTGAAGATCAACATATTTACCACATGTTTAACTATATAAACAAAAAAAAACAGTCTACAATTCCATCTTCAGGTTATAAAAAACGACCAGTGAGGAGCACTTAAGTTGGCCCATCCTAGTACTCTTTTGTTATCACAGGGCAGCCCAATTCGGAAACAAAGGAACATATATTGTTATTTTTTATTTTTATTCGGCTGTCACATTTATCAACAAGCAGGGAGGTCCAAGGGAGATCCAAGGGAGAAGAAAGCATATACTTAACGGTCGCCAATGGTCTGCAACCTACTGCATGATTCTACAGTAGGCCAGGGCATAGGAGATTGTCTTCACCAATCTGTGATGTATCTTTTGAGGTGCATTGAAGCATCTTTCAAGTATTCTACAGTATCTTTCTACCATCAAAAATGTTACTCCTGGGCAGTACTGAGCCAAATGTTCCTTTACCACAGGTAGTACCAAGCCTGATTTTGCTTTACTCTTTACTTCTGGGAAGTGCTGGGCCAGATGTTCATCTAGTCCTGAGAATTGCGGTACCAGGTGCTTGTTTAAGCCTGAAGAGTACTGGACTGGATTCTCCTTTACTTGTAGGCAGTGCTGATCCAGATGTTCCTTTATTCTTAGGCGGTGTTGCACCAAATGTTCCTTTACTCTAAGCGATGCTGGGCCAAATGTTGGAACCAATGCTTGTTACTCATATTTAATCATGAGCTGGATGCACCTTTATTCCTGGGGCACGTCTGGACCAAATTCATTTTTACTGCTGGGAAAGCTGCACCTAGTATTTCTTCATTTCTGGAGATTCCCAGACAAGATCTTCTTTTACTCCTATACTCTTATTTACTCTTGGACAGCACTGAGCCATGTGTTCTTTTACTCCTGGGTGGTGGTGGACCAGATGTTCCTTTACTTTAGGGCAGCATTGGGCCAAATGGTAGACCCTATGTCCATTTACTCCTTGGCAATAATGAGCCAGATTTTCATTTACTCTTTGGGAGCGCTAGTCAATAAGTTGCACGTCCCTTTAATCCTAGGTAGTGGTGAACTTTATGAATGATGACCAAGGGTGCCATCAGATGCTAGAAATATTGGGTTATGATGTTCATGGTATTTCTTTGAGTCAGCCAATACCTGCTTTTGATGTTTTGAATGTACAGATTACAATAAATATTTTTTAATGCTACGTTCATGAAGTGTACGGATGCAGCCAGAAGTTTGCACAGAAAGATAGGCTGAAATAGCACACTTCATCCCAGCTCCGGAGGTGTGTCGCTTTGTGCTAGGCTGCAACTCTGATAAATAGCATCTGGTTTACTAAGGGCGTGTTGTCCAGTCCCAGGCTTCTCCCTCTGGAGTAGCATATCATTTTAGGTTCATGTGCTTATGTCACAAAATCCTTACTAACAGAGGGCCTCACTACTTGCGTGACTTGGTAAAACCATACTTACCTGCCCGCTGCCTCAGGTCTTTAGCTACCACACTCGAGGTTATTCCAAGGGTGAGGAAAGCCTGGATGGCTGGCCGCTCTTTTGGTGTTTGCGCCGCCAGGTTATGGAACACTCTCCCCCTTCCCCTAAAGATTCGAACCAGCAGTCAGTCAGCCTGGCACCCTACACCTGGATGCCCTGGGACCTCATCTGCAGAGTTCCGCCAGGATCCCCCTGAACCTGATCTTCATCAACACATACATGACCCCTCTAGCCTGCATCATCGGCTCTCACTATATCAACGTCCTCTCCTAAACAGATGACACGCAACTCATTCTCTCCCTCATGGATAAGATGCCCAGAACCCTGACCAAGTTCAATGCCTGTATGACTGAAATCGCCCACTAAATGAAGGCCAACGGTCTAAAGCATGGGTACTCACAAACTTACTGTCGGGGGCCAAAATTACAGTGTGGTTTGTGGCCGAGGGCCGCACCGGTAGGGGTTGGGTCAGTGGGGGGTGGGGTCAGTGGGGGGGCGGGGCTAGAGTAAACAAAATCAAACCCGTTTCAAAACATTAGACAATGCGACAATGCTGTATTTCAAAAGCAGATGTAACTACAAAAAGCACATTTTGATAATACATTTTTATTAGCAGACAATAGCTATCTTAAGAGGCATTGCATAGCTTCATACACTCTTTGACCCCAATTCCATCACAGTCTCAGTCAGTCAGTCTCTCTCTTTCAGTCAGTCAGTCTCTCTTTCAGTCAGTCAGTCTCTCTCCCTCAGTCAGTCAGTATCTCTCTCTGTCAGTCAGTCTCTCTCTCTCTCTCTCTCTGCAGTCAGTCTCTCTCAGTCAGTCTCTCTCTCAGTCAGTCAGTCTCTCTCAGTCAGTCTCAGTCAGTCTCTCTCTCTCTCAGTCATTCAGTCAGTCAGCCTCTCTCAGTCAGTCTTTCTCTGTCAGTCTCTCTGTCAGTCTCTCTCTCTGTCAGTCAGTCTCTCTCTCTCAGTCAGTCAGTCAGTCTCTCTCTCTCAGTCAGTCAGTCTGTCAGTCTCTCTCTCTCAGTCAGTCAGTCTCTCTGTCAGTCTTTCTCTGTCAGTATCTCTCTCAGTCAGTCTCTCTCTCTGTCAGTCAGTCAGTCAGTCTTTCTCTCTGTCAGTCTCTCTCTCAGTCAGTCTCTTTCTCTCTGTCAGTCAGTCTCTCGCTCTCTGCCAGTCTCTCTCTCGGTCAGTCTCTCTCTCTCTCTCTGTCAGTCTCTCTCTCAGTCAGTCTCTCTCTCAGTCTGTATCTCTCTCTGTCAGTCTCTCTCTCTCAGTCAGTCTCAGTCAGTCAGTCTCTCTCTCTCTCTCAGTCAGTCTCTCTGTCAGTCTCTCTCTCTCTGTCAGTCTCTCTCTCTCTCAGTCAGTCAGTCTCTCTCAGTCAGTCAGTCTCTCCCTGTCAGTCAGTCTCTCTCAGTCAGTCAGTCTCTCTCTGTCAGTCTCTCCCTCAGTCAGTCAGTCTCTCTCAGTCAGTGAGTCTCTATCTCTCAGTCAGTCAGTCTCTCTCTCAGTCAGCATCTCTCTCAGTCAGTCTCTCTCTGTCAGTCAGTCTTTCTCTCTGTCAGTCTCACTCTCAGTCAGTCAGTCTCTCAGTCAGTCAGTCTCTCTCTCTGTCAGTCAGTCAGCCTCTCTCTCTGTCAGTCTCTCTCTCTCAGTCAGTCACTCTCTCTCTGTCAGTCTCTCTCTCTGTCAGTCTCTCTCTCTCTGTGTCAGTCTCTCTCTCTCTCAGTCAGTCTCTCTCTCTCGCTCTGTCAGTCAGTCTCTCTCTCTCTGTCAGTCAGTCTCTCTCTCTGTCAGTCAGTCAGTCTCTCTCTCAGTCAGTCAGTCTCTCTCTGTCAGTCAGTCTCTCCCTGTCTGTCAGTCTCTCTCAGTCAGTCAGTCTCTCTCTCAGTCAGTCAGTCAGTCAGTCTCTCTCTCAGTCAGTCAGTCTCTCTCAGTCAGTCCCAGTCAGTCAGTCTCTCTCCCTCAGTCAGTCAGTCTCTCTCTCAGTCATTATCTCTCTCAGTCAGTCTCTCTCTCTGTCAGTCAGTCAGTCTTTCTCTCTGTCAGTCTCTCTCTCAGTCAGTCTCTCTCTCTGTCATTCTCTCTCTCTGTCAGTCAGTCTCTCTCTCAGCCAGTCAGTATGTCTCTCAGTCAGTCAGTCTCTCTCTCAGTCTCTCTCTGTCAGTTAGTCTCTCTCTCAGTCTCTCTCTCTCTCTCAGTCAGTCTCTCTCTCTAAGTCAGTCTCTCTCTCAGTCAGTCAGTTTCTCTCTCAGTCAGTCAGTTTCTCTCTCAGTCAGTCAGTCTCTCTCTCTCTACTCTCTTTCCACTCTCTCTCTCTACTGTCTCTCTCTCCACTCACTCTCTCCACTCTCTCTCCCCACTCTCTCTCCACTCTCTCTCTCTCTCTGGGGGGCCATGGGTACATTACCTGCAAGGTCCGGGGGGCCACCAAGGAAGGCCTGCCGGGCCGCTGGCGGCCCGCGGGCCGTACTATGAGTACCACGGGTCTAAAGCTAAACACCGACAAGACCAAAATTGGGATCTTTGGGAACAGCACATCACTGTGGGTATCCACCTAGTAGCCAACAGAGCTAGGACCGACATCCCCCCCACCACCCCTGCCAAGAACCTCTGTATAATCATCAACAGCAAACTTGAAATGACCGCCCAAGTGAATTCCGTCACCGCCTCATGCTTCCATACCCTGAAGGTGCTGAGGGAGATTTTCAAAATGGCTTCCAATCAGCATCCAAAAAAGTGTCACACACACCCTGATCAAAAGCAAGCTGTACTACAGGAACGCCCTCTATGCCGGGAACAACAAAAACTCTACAGAAGGATGCAGACCATTCAGAACTCTGCGGCCAGATGAGTCTCAACCTCTCTCACCGCACTCACATCACACCCCACCTGAAGGAGATCCACTGGCTCCCCATTCACAAATAAGTACAATTCAAACTCCTCACTCACACTTTCAAGTCACTACATAACACTGGCTCAGCATACTTCAACATCTGCTTTCACAAACTTTCCAGACACTGTCGCTCATTGGAACTCCTATTTACACAAATCCCACGCATAAGGAATACCAAATCCGGAGTTCAAGCATTATCCCACATCACTCCTGAAATGACCTGCTGCTACAGATAAGATCCTCCTCCTCACTTCTTGAATTCTGCAAGAAGCTGAAGACCTGGTTTTTCAAGTAGTTCCACAAGGCCCTAGGTGTGGTTAGACTTACACTGGCTCAGTGCCAGGATAACCTCCCGGGTGATAGGGTGCTCTACAAATATGCATAACATAACATACCATAGATGGTAGCCTTTCTCTCCTCTCTGTTTAAGCTCCAGCAATGGAAAGCACATTTGTTTCGACAATACCATGCTGTGATTGTGAAAGTGTGCCTTCGCAATTTTATCTTCCTAATTTTAAGAACAGCAGAGCACATTAGATATGTTCCTTGGTATGGTACCATAATATTGTTGTCAGAATATTGTCTAACTTGCATGTTATATCCTGCATATCACCTTCATAAACATTGCCCTATTGGAGTCATTAATATAACGTGTGCACCCAATGGGACAGTGATTTTTAAGCAATATTTAGGGCACAATATTTATGTCCAATGATATTTCAGTATATGATATTTTGACATTCAATCAGGTTTCAGTATGTTTAATAATCAGAAAACTTTTTTGTGTCAGTTCTTAATTTGGGTTAAGACATTATATTGTGGTCGATAATATTGACATGCAAAAATACTGCATTCACTACATCGCTTAGCACTAAATCATCAAAGTAAGTATATAATTTCAATTCTTATCTCCAGACCTGCTTATCGAGACTTACCATTTGATGTAGTTGCAGGGTCAATGTAGGGGATTCCATATGTTTGCCATGTGATATTATGTATGTATTATACGGATAGTATAACTTCACTTTGTGCCAGTGTTTGCGGGTAGTGGACCTGAGCACTGATTTTGGGGGATCAGGACCTATTTTTTAACCTAAACCTTTGACCAGAGCTAGACAGACAGAAAAAGGGAGAAAAAGAGCAGAAGATAAACATAAAAGCAGTGACAAAGGGGGAAAGCAGGAATAAAAAGAACTACTAGAGTGTGCTAAAGAGACGGGAGGGAGTGCATGTTGGTGGAAGAAACAGGTATGAGGTCAGATCAAAACTAGGCAATCTTGGTATTCAACATCTTCAACATTCAGCAGTGCCTTCAGGGGGATCCCAATAAAAACTATGAGCCCATGGAAATATATCAAATGTATTATTATTATTATTATTATTATTATTATTACTGTCATTGTTATAGGTGTTATTATTCTTATTATCAGTGTCATTATTATTATTGTTTATTTAGTTACTTACAAATTGAGCACAGCTTTTCCTGCTGTTTACTGCCTGAATCTCCCTGCTTTTTTAACAATAGCTGCTTTGCTTTGTCAGTCTAACCTTTCTTTCACCCGCGCATCCTGCTCTTTCTTGTTACTGTAGTGACTCCTCTCCATTACCCCACACACTACACTGATGCTTCACTTAGTGTCAGTTGGGCAAGCCCCTTCTTCCTTTCAGCTCCTTAATGTCTTCAACTTTGAGACGTTGACCATGTATCTCTGAGTGACGTCCGCTGTCACTCATGGACTCCTGAGAAGAGCTCCTTCCACTGGGTATCAGTTTGGCTTCCTATGGTAGCCACCAGCTTCCAGCAGTCTGAACCCTTCGTCTCAATGCGTTTACCAAGACTGCTCAGCAGTACGTAAAACGCAGGATGGACATGACTGAGCTAATGCTTTTACACCTATGGGAACACCTTGGGCGCGGTGTGTCATCATTTTCAGTCTGTCTGTGTCTTTACCGAGGTAGAGAATGCGGCAGGACCAAGGACGGAGCCCGGGGTGGGGAGGCCACTCTCCCCGAGGCCCTCAGGCACGTCCCATGTATTTACTTTCTCTAGTGAGGTGTAGGATGAACGCAGTGGAGCTCTACAGGCTTCCAAGTCACCTGGGTCCAGAATCTACCCACTGCAGTGCAAGCACGTTGCTGAGCGGTGCCTTGAGGCATTTTGAGTGAGTTAATACTAAACATTAAAGTAGACGTAGGTCATCAACTATACACCTTTTCAAAGCAAAAGCTTCCCCCTGTTTTTGTGGAGCTATCTTTTTTCTAGTAATGTCTTCTTTTGTCTATGGAAAGTGCTGAGTGTGTGACACTAGAGGTGGTTTGATGGCCAACTGGGAAATATGAGATCACCATCCATGTTACTGACACTGTCCCAGCCCTACCAGCTCCAGGAGGCACCATCCTATCACAAAAATATCTTCCTTTAAGTCAGTCTGCCTGTAGATGTTGATTTAAGATGGGGCAGTGTAGAAATCCAGGTGATAGTTTTCTTGACCACTGTGCCACTCCAGAATGCAGCAGCCACATGGAAATTAGTTTTGGTGTTGCGCCTAAAGTAATAGTCGAGCATGAACTGTCAAGAAATGTCCCTCATGACCAGAAGCAGCAGCAACTACAGCTGATGTCAGCCTTATTGGGCCTCATCACTAAGATGGATCCTATAATTCAGCGATCACTGGACCCACATTTGGTCTTACAGAACACACCTAGGACATCATATATAAGTACAGTCCATGCAGACAAGGAGAACGCAAATGCATCTCTAAATGGGAGCACAACCGACCATGGACTAATTTAAGCCCTGCTGCCCCTCATTAGTGGGGTGTTACTTTCATGAAATAGCTAAGCCTGGGCGGAGTTCGAGACAAACAAATCTCCGCCAAGCTATGCGGAGTTCCGCGAGCGGCAGAGTGGGTTACCTCACGCCGTTCACACTGATTTTTAGTGCCAGATGTTTGTCGAGCGCTGTAAAATCAGCACAAACCACATTTCACACAGTGCAAGAGGGTGCTGCTTCTTTCTGCCGCTCGAGTAGAAGTTCTGCTCAAGCAGCAACTTCCTCAACACGTACGGAAGGTTTCTCAATGTGAGCGGTAGCGACCATCAGCGTCCGTGTTGAGAAATCTCACTGGGAAGTGGTCTAGCTTTGGATTTTCCTCGCTCGGGCTCGCCTACTTACCGTCGGTGAGCGCTAGCGAGGAAAAAACTAGTTTTTGGGGAAATCCGCGTGCTCTGCTGAGCGCGGAGTGCGAAAAACTCCGCAAATGGAGCAGAGTTCACCGCCCAGGCTTAGACATAGCACAGTGAGTACGGGACCCATGTCTGGGCACACCAGTTGCAGCTAGGGCATCACATTACAACTACAATGGTGATGACTGGAGTGTTTGCAAAATATTCAGCCAGGGTAACCACTTAGTAATTACCAGGGGAAGAGATTTAATAGGCATTCCACCCATCATTTTTTTGATTCTCTGGGAATTATATGCTTCAAATGTTTGTCGTAGGTGAAGAGAACAGGGCTACATTTCCCCTGGTGTTCTGAATGACCAGCTGACAAAAAATGTCAGAAAACTCTTGTCTCTGATTGTGTGATGAATTCTTCTGCAGCTCCCCTGAACTCAACACTGAGTAAGTGCTTGGTACCTGCAGACAGTACTTTAAAGATCACCATCTGGATTCGCTGAGTGGACCTGATTAGCGCTTCTTGAAAGTGAAGAAACATGCTGCCCATTCCATTAAAGTCGGGACCCGACAAAGATACAATTCTGCCTCTAGACCTTTATGTCTGGTGCGTTCCTCCCGGCGTGAAGTGCTTGTCTGAGAAAATTCACATAAGTGCTGTGGCCTGATGTCAAGATGAAGGTCTGCTAAATTGTACTTTATCGACTGAAACAAAAACATAGGGGCATATTATCAAGAACGGCGTTAAAAATTATCGCCGGTTTTGCGGCAGAAAACTGCCGCTAAAGCGGCGATAATGGTCTTGATAATATGCCCTTGAGAATTCCAATAGAAGTCCATGTTCTGGTGTGAACATGGGCTTCTATTGGAGTTCCAGGGCATATTATCAAGCCCATTATCGCCGCTTTAGCGGCAGTTTTCTGCCGCTAAACCGGCGATAATTTTAACGCCGTTCTTGATAATATGCCCCATAATGACTAAGGTGCAGTGAAATATACATTAATGCACAACACAACAATGGAAACAGTGGATGTTGGTATTAAGATAAAGAGATCTGAAATGGTTGTATTTTTTGAGAGGTTGATATTGAAGGAGTATATTCATGCAGGTATGGCATTTTTGTGCATAGATGCAAATTATTTGTGTACAAATTATATAGTTTCATATGATGAACATAACTTTCAGAAATGATTGGAAGAGGAAATCTTGTGCTTTTTGATACAAAGAATTTGAATACATGGAGCTGGAGCATACACCAAATCCAAATAAAAGAATAGACTTAAATCAGTTTCTTACAAGGAGATTCAATTACAAATCATGAGAAAAGGCAAGTGATCAATCGGAAAGAATACATATGCATATGAGGCCTCAGCAATATATAATTACCAAACACACATAAAACAGATAGTAAGGAAAAGATCTCGGAAATAAATATTTCCCTACGCGGTACATTTACTTTAGAGCAGTGTTTGTTAACCTGGAGTTCGAAGACCCATGGGGATTCGCAACGACTACTAAAGAAGTCCATGACTGCTTAGAATATAAAATCTTATTAGCATATTAATAAAGTAGATCCAGAAATCCTAGACGTGTTCGATGGCTGATTGGACTTTGCGACTTGGCACAATATCTTGAATGAATTTTAACTGTAATGATGATGTGTTTTATTGCTCGTTTTTTGTATCTTTTATGGTTGTGATTACTTCCGAATAAAGATTATATATATCTATATATATTAATAAAGTATATTTACAGAAAAAACAAAATCGAAAATTCGGAAATTCTCTGTAAATATGAAGGAATTAGAAATTGGAGGCTAAAGGTCAAGTTGGTATCCTTACCTTGATTGTGCGAGCAGCGCAAATACAGCAAACAAAATCCAGTATAGATGGATGGTGGCTTCAGTAGAAGCACTGGGATGCACCAACAAAAGACGTTTTAGGAGCAAGAAAAAGCCAAAGTGAAGTGTTGAAGTCCAGTATATCACTTTGTCTTTTAGAAATAAAACAACATTTTGAAAAACTCTACCCTTCCCAATAAATTAAAATTTAGTTTTTTGTATAATTTTGGTTTGTGGACTAAATATAATATTTCATCTTTTGTGTATGTGTAGATGTAAAGTTGTTTCTCCATTTTGTGTGTTGTTTTGAAGTTCGAATCGCATACATTTCTTAGGCTGGAGGCACTTGGCTTCCAGTTGTGATTCATTGGGTGTCCACAGAAGTCAAAAGGTTAAGAACTGCTGCTTTAGAGCATTGTTACTGGTTCCCTTAAGATGGGCTATTGTGTTATTCCATACTTAACTGTGTCGGAGGCCACAAGCTTCTCCCAGTGAAAGAAGGCTACTGGGATCAAGCCTGGGCCAGTCTTTCCAACCCACCTGAAACTACAGAGGGGGTAACAACCAAAAGAAGCCAGGCAATGGCAGAGGACTGCCCAGCCTCTCCAAGACAACTACGGGAGCAGAATTGGGCAGCAGTCCATTCTGATGGACATTCTAGCCTCATGCAACGGACCTGTATCTCTCAGCCTCACTAAACTAGTCCACAGCTTACATCTTCACCTTGTATGATGTCGATCGAAAGCCTTTGATGCACACATCCTTTCTGCAAAAGTCTATTCTGCAGATGCTGGACCCCCTCTGATCCGAGAAAGTCAGTAGCGAGGTCCAGGATTTGGTAGCTCTTGTGCCGAATAGAGTATTCGAGATCAGCAAGTAGGTGCTTTGGGGCTCAGTGGCGGCTCCTCCGCTAAGGAAGGGGAGCGTCGCCCCACTGCTCTTAGAGCAGTGAAAGAGGGAAAAATAAAATGATAATAACGTCCAGTTATTATCACTTTATTTTTGGTTGCTGCGGGGCTGGGTTAGGGCGGAGAGGGCTGGTGGCTCAGGGAGGAGGAGTGGACTATGTACACTAGGTGTGCATGACTGCTTGGCCGGCGTTTTGGCCGGCCAAGCAGTCATGCGCACTTTGCATATTTCCCATCAGTCTGTAATGGACAGCCTGGTAGGGAATATGCACAGGCCCCCTGTCCCGATCTGACCGCCGATCCCCAGCGCTCGGACTAATCATGATGCTGCATTGCAGCATTGTGATTGGCTCAGGGGAGCCTGTGTACCGGGGTGCTTCCTGCAGCTCCTTCCGGACTGGAGTCAGGAAGAGCAGAGAAGCGGAGTAGAGATGCAGCTGACGGAAAAGGTAAATGCGTTTTTTAAAAATATATTTTCACCCCCCCCCCTTCCCTTGCTGTGAATGCACATAGGATACGTCCCCCTCAAAACGTGTAACTCAGAATTAGGGAAAGAGCCGAGCACGAGCCTTGTAAAGTTCTTCTCTTTACAAAGCTGTTGGTACCTGTAGCTGCCATGTTTAGCGTCTGGCTACAGAAAGTTGTAGGACTTAGGAATGGTTACTCTGTGCCATTGACTTTACACGATGGCTTTGGTGATGTGGTGAAGTATATCCGTATACTGCACGAACATCCAGCAGTGACATGTCTGCAGCTGAAACATCTCCGTTCCTGGCAGTGACTTCACGCCAGAGGGTCAAAGCCCTGCTACCTGCTCGCATCCAGGTGGCTCTCACCGGGTATCTCTGCAAAGCTTTTCACGCAGTGCAAGACATTGATTCTGCAAATAATTGTTTATTATATTTGACAGGATGACTCAATGAATTAAACAATTACTTCAAATTGGGTAATAATAGCAGCTGTTATTTACAGAATTTAGATCAGCAGAAGTGTAGTAAGACGCCCCTTGCAAAAACAGTTTATTGCCTTATGCTATGGTAAATCTGTTAAAGGATGTGTTTTTGAGGGATGTGGGCTTTGTCACAGGTGTCCAACTTAGGTCTAGGAGCACCAGATCCAAGGTACATTTATAGGAGAATTGCATATATTCAGTGCTTAATTTGTGAAAAAATAGGTGCCAGGGCCTTCGTGAGGAGGCCACTGGAGATTGCACCACCCATTGCCCCCGCCAATGCAGCCAGTACAGCCAGTGCCGGTAACAACACAACTATTAACCATCACTCGCCTACAGGTGTGATAATTCAGCCTATTCCAGGCCTCCAAAGCTATAAGAGCAGCTTGGGCAGCATGTATTAGTCATTTTTAATGTATATTGAACTAATAAACAACAGTTGTTGTTCCCACCTCCAAATTACACAAACAGCACCACCATGTGGCAGACAGTCATAAGAGCGGGTGTTGATAAGTAAGTGCCTGTGCTGAGTACCGGAAACCACTGGTTCAAATTAAGCACTGCATATGATACATTCTCATACGATGAGTAAAGTGAAACAAATATACAGTAATTGTCCTGACAATTCGGCATAAGTTCAGCCATCCTGAGCCTATGTGGGATACCCTTTGGCTTCACCAGACATTTCTATTAATCTAAGTGTATATTAAATATCTAGTACCTGGTTCAGAGATGGATAAAATCCTTCAAATTCTGGAGGAAGTGCTAAAGACAGCCGAGTTTCCACCTGCTAAACAGGTGGATTCTCTCTCTTTGCCAGAAATTGGAGATTTTTTGCTCCCCAAATCTACATCAGACACGGAAATTATTTTAAAAGTAATACCTCTCATTCGACATTGAACTTTATTGTGTGCAACAGCCCGTATTATGATATGATATTTATATTGTGCACAGCTACTTCAAGGAGTGTCCCGGCGCAGTACTGGCTGAAAGTCGGAGAGGAACAAGTTAGGCCTGCATGAAGAACCAGGTTTTCAGTTCTGTTTTTTAAAAAGCCCTGGGTCACTTGTGGATCCAAATTCCAAGGGGAGCTGATTCAGGCAGATGCACCCAACAAAGTTAGCGATCTACCGGATCCTGGGGATGCATGCCAGATATTTTTTAGTGGATCTTAGCCGTCTTGGAGGGATGCAAATGCTGAATCTGGTACTGAGATAAGTAGGTCATTTACAATAGAGGGCTGCAGGTACCAGAACCATAGCCTTGAATTTCACTGTCTCCCTGAGTATTCCTGTTCGGTACCAATCTTTGCATCGGTTCCTCTGAATAAGCTTTGACTGCGCAGCCGCAGCTAGCACGGAAGAGACAATCAAACTAAAGTATTCATGGCCCACCATTACAATGGCAGTCTTGAGAACGTGCAATTTCCCATTTAACACTGCTGGAGGACCCATAACGCCAACAGGATCTCGGGGTGCATGGCCAGACTGCCAGGATAACAATTGACCACGAAAACTAGTTAAAACCTGATTCATTGTATGTAAATCTGAAACCGTGACATGATCCAGCCTTCCTGGCCCTACACTGGACACTGTTATGACAGGGTGTATTATACTATGTTTAACACTATTCATCACAAAACCTTTTAGGGCGTGGTCAGTGCTTCATTTGAGCCAGTGGTTGCCGGTGGGGGTCACTGGCACTCATTTTTGGGGACCTGGCACTTATTTTTCCTCATCAGACATTTACCAAGAGAGAGAAAAACACAAAAGGGGGAAAGGAGTAAGATAAAGATGGAAAAAAACATCACAAAGGGAGAAATAATGAGCTTGCAAGTGTGAGATAAAGAAGAAGGGGATGTCTGGTAGTGGATTAAAGAGGCATGAGGTGGATTGAAGACTACCAGCCGTGGCATTCGGCGTGCTGACATTTTATAGCACCAGCCTCGGACTTCTGAGCAGTGGTATGGGCACCGGCACTCATTCTTTTACAAATTAAGCAGTGGGGTTAAGCAGTGGGGTTGGTCCTTGGCAGCTGAACCAAAACCACCAATGGAGAGTCAAGGAAACAACATGTGGCATAACTACCGATTCCAGGGGAAACATCCATTACAACGCAGTCATTACAACAACCTACCTTTACAACGCAACTGTTACAACGCAACTGCCTTTGCATTGCATGCCATTACAATGGATGCCATTACAACGCATACCATTACAACGCATGCCATTACAACGCATTATAAGGTAAGTAATGGAGATTTGTTTAGTATTAGGGTGGGTATGGGTTTTTTTGGGAAACATGGGAATAGTAATTTTCACCTCGACACTATCCAACACTTACCCTACTATTGCACTCACTGAGTGGGAATAGTAATTTTTACCCCTACACTATCCAACACGTACCCTACTGTTGCCCTAAAAGTATTATGCGTTGTAATGGTTTCCGTTGTAATGGTATGCGTTGTAATGGAATGCGTTGTAATGGTAGTTCTTAAAAATGCATTGTAATGGCATGCGTTGTAAAATCATGCAATGTAATGGTAGTTGCGATGTAAAGACTGCGTTGTAAAAGCATGCGTTGTAATTGCATGCGTTGTAACGTCATATATTCGGTTCCAGTATTAGTATTCAGAATCCTGCACTTCTATGGAGAACTTGTATTCTCACCTTTGACACTGCTTGAGGCGAATATAGGATGTTTTTTCGCATGCGTTTACAACGCATGTCATAACAACGCGGTCGTTACAACGACCGCATTGTTATTTCGCATACCGTTACAACGCAAGTCGGAACAACGACTTGCTTTTAGGGGGCGCTGGATGTTGGAATAGTATAATTTACTATTCCAACTCCAGTCTGTGCGGACACTAGGGAAGGTGTTGGATTTTTAGTCCAACACCTTCTGCCCCCTAACGCAAGTCGTTGTTCCGACTTGCGTTGTAACGGTATGTGAAATAACAACGCGGTCATTGTAACGACCGCGTTGTTATGGCATGCGTTGTTTAGCATGCAAACTAAACGCTGTTTACCCTTGAGGCCCACTTTAACCAACAGGAACTGGAGGAAAGGCCTTGTACCTGTGCAGTGCTGGCCCAGCTCCTAGAGTTTGTGGGTTTCTTGGTGATTGCTCGCATATTTCTGCCATTCTCTGATACAGTTGAGAGTGGGGGTAGGTGGGATGAAGATTTGAAAGGAAGGTGGTAGAACTTGATGTAAGCTGGTGTCACGACTTCCATTTTCTGTTTAAACACAATATTGAGCAATAAATAATTCATACCCCAGAGAAACCTTTGATTAAAAGAGCTGGGAGTAGACTCCGAGCGCTATGTCCGAAGGGAAAGAATAATTTCTGTCTGTTTATCTTGTGGATTTTTGTTCAGGCCTTTAACTCTCGCCTCAGAGCCATGTGCTCAGAGTTGTTTGACCGCCTGCTGGGGTGTGATTGGCTGCCGTCTCCCGTCTGCACTTAACTGTGACTGATGAAAGCTGCACAAATCACGCATGTTAGACGCGAGGAATGATGGCGGCGGTGGGATCCGGTGAAAAGGCTCAGTGCTGTTGGAGCCGGCAAGGGGAGGGGTGAACAGGGGCAGTCTGGGAGGAGTGGTGGAAGAGGAGATTGGAGGGTTTGGGAGAGGTTGTGGGAGATGAGGTAGGGAATGCAAGAGGCTCCTGGGCTAGTAGATAATGCAGAAGTGAGGGGGTCTAATCTTCAGGGATGGGTGGAGGCTGCTGAGCTGGAAGGAATGTGCCAAGGGGGAGAGGAAAGGATAGTATTAATGGCTTCATCGACACGGGGAAAGGCTGCAGGGGTGGACAGATCCTGCACAGATAGGGAAAGACTGGTAGGATCATTCAGGAGTGAGGGGGTTCTGGTCTGCACAGATGGTTGGAGGCTGCTGAGCTGGAAGGAATGTGCCATGGTGGGGAGAGGAGAGGAAGTATTCATGGTGAAAGGTTGTAATCAAAGAGAAATGCTTCTTTGCTTGGGGAAACGCTGCAGGGGTGGACAAATCCTGCACAAATAGGGAAAGGCTGGTGGGATCCTTCAGGAGTGAAGGGGTTCTGATCTGCACAGATGGGTGGGGGCTGCTGAGCTGGAAGGAATGTGCCAATGTGGGGAGAGGAGAAGATGTATTCATGGTGAAAGCCTGTAATCAAAGGGAAAGGCTTCATTGCACGGGGAAAGGCTGCAAGAGTGGACAGATCCTGCACAGATAGGGAAAGGCTGGTGGAATCATTCAGGAGTGAGGGGGTTCTGGTCTGCACAGATGGTTGGAGGCTGCTGAGCTGGAAGGAATGTGCCATGGTGGGGAGAGGAGAGGAAGTTTTCATGGTGAAAGGTTGTAATCAAAGGGAAATGCTTCTTTGCTTGGGGAAACGCTGCAGGGGTGGACAAATCCTGCACAAATAGGGAAAGGCTGGTGGGATCCTTCACGAGTGAGGTGGTTCTGGTCTGCACAGATGGGTGGAGGCTGCTGAGCTGGAAGGAATGTGCCACGGTGGGGAGAGGAGAGGATGGTATTAATGGGTTTTTTGACACGGGGAAAGGCTGCCGAGGTAGACCGATCCTGCACAGATAGGGAAAGGCTGGTGGAATCATTCAGGAGTGAGGGGTTCTGTCCTGCACAGATGGGTGGAGGCTCCTGAGCTGGAAGGAGTGGGCCAAGAAGGTGAAAGGGTGTATGATAGTGAAAGGCTTATGTCATAGGGAAGGGCTTCATTGACAGTGGAAAGGCTGCAGCCGTGGTCGTATGGACAGTGATGAGGTACTGGAAGGATGTTGAGAGGCTGCAGTGATAGGCAAAAGGTTTGCAACAGGCATAGGCAGTGGATGAAATGTTGATGAGATGCTTCAATAATGTGCAGAGATACTAGAAAAAAGTGGCGAGGTGCAAGGACGTGGAGAGGTTGCAAGGACAGAGAAAGGTCGCAGGAGTGGACATGCTGCAGGGATGGCGATGGGGGTGGGCGAGCCTACAAATTAAGAGGAGAGCCAAACCAGAGTTGAGCCAAGGGTCTGGCTTGGCTCTTAGAGCCCGTGCACGAGCTAAGACCTGATTTTTTTTCTATGTAAATCATTTAACAAACATCGTGTAAAATATTATAAAGTCTCTTCAGAATAAAAAAAGTGCATTTCCTTAACATGTAGAAGCTTTGACATTAATACTTCACCTTAGAGCACTACACTGAGGAATACATATTAAAAGTGCATGTATTTAAACACAAACTTAAAGCCTTTCATGCCCACCATCCACATGCTGGTGACAGTGCCTTTAGTGAACTAAGAGGCAAGATTGTTGTCATGTGAACACTGTGGGGCCTATTTACGATCCAGTTTGCATTGTGTTTGCACTATGCAATGTGGTACATGCGCAACAAGCCTTAAATGCGATTTATGAAGCCACGCAAGGCCACTTTGCATGGCCCCTTAGTGGCTCCATAAATCTGCGGGCCTATTTATGAGCCGGTTTGCCTTGCATTTGCAACACGCAACATGGTTGATGCACCACGCAACGCTTAAATGCGATTTATGAAGCCACACAAAGCCACTTTGCTGGGCCCTGAGTAGCTCAATAAATTTAGAGTAAACAATGCAGAGCAAATCACTGCATTGCCTTACAAAGGAGGCATTCATTGCGTGTTGCATGGGTGTTGCCATGCAACTCCCATGTTTTTTGATGCATTCCCAGATATAACAGAAAAGGAAAACCTGAGAATGTGCCAGGAGAGGTGTAACGAGGAGAAATATCTTTACTTCTCCTCGTTGCTTTCTCTTTCTATGTGTGCTGCATTTTGCAGCACACATAGATTGAGGAATATGCCTTGTAGGACTGTTTTTGTGGAGGAAGTTATTCCTTTCTACACAAAAACTGCCCTGCATCCAACACAGGCACCCTTGCACCATTATGAAAGGGTGCCTGAATTGGCACTAGGCTGCCAAAAGGGCACCATGGCAGGGAAAAAGACAGGAATGCACCGTATTGCCTTAAATTAGATGCATTCCTGCCCTTTCACTGTCACGCAGTGCAACTCAGCAAGGTGACTTGCTGTACTGTACTGCGTGACATTCTCATAAATCGGCCCCTGTATGTGGCCTAGATTTTCGAGCAGCATTATAATCTATTAAACAGAATAGTTTTTTGTGTGGCTGGTATTCTGAATGTATTTGAAAGTGCTTTCAAGTGCATTTATGAAGAAACAGGAGTTTTGGTGAAATAAAATATATGCTTAAGATCACACAAATAAAGCAGTTTTTATATAGCGCAAATTCGACCCAAAGGTATTGGAGCACTTTACATGAGCACCAGTTGCAATACACAAGGTCACATTCATGTTTGTCTAGGCATGGGAAGATTAAAAGAGTTTCCCAGAATCACAGGATCAATGGCAAGAGTCGAACCTGGTTCCCCAGTTCCAAAGTCAGCAGCTCTAGCCGTAAAGTCACATCCTGGTAGAGCAGTGAGTGGCAGAGAGTGCCCTCTTGAAAGCTCGGCTTGTTATGGTTTTGAGGATCCAACAGGACCTCGAGCTGAACCAGGCTTCAGGCTCGAGCCTGGCTTTAGCTTTCAGTGGCTCGTCGACCACTGGATTGCGAGACCAAGTGCGACACAACTAATGTAATAGAACCAACCAGAAAGCATTGCAGGCCTCGAAACAGGTATGCTAAAGTGATTTACATATTACAATACAAAAATGGGGTGAGGTTGCAGGAGTGGTAAGCAGTTGAAGAAGCTTCGCAGGGATGCTGCAGTGTCTGGAGAAGATGTAGGGTTGAGGAAACATTGCAGGGGTGGAATGAATCTGAGCGGACGACAAAATGCCAAAGTAATGGGGTGAAGTTGTGGAGGAGATAAGAACCTGAAGAGGTGTTAAAGGGTGCAGGGATGGGGAGATGCTACAAGGATTGGGAGATGCTGTGGGGATTGGGAAAGGTCACAGGGTGGACAGAGGCCAAAGAGGTGGCAACAGGGTGAAAGAATTGAGAGATTGTGCAGGAGAGAGGGGAGGATGCAGAAGTGGTCAGAGGCTGCATGGGTATGAAGATACTACATGGAAGAGCCTGTAAGAATGAAAAGTGAATGAATGCACAGTGACTGTGCTCATGGAGAGAGACAGTGATCAGGACATGGTACATGAATGGGTAGAGGCTCCATGGGTGGAAAGAGGCTGCATGGATGTGAGGAGCGTGCAAGGGTGGGGAGTAAATGAATGTAAAGAGACTTCGGTCATGGACAAAGGCTCCTGTGATGCAGCAATGGGCAAGGATTGTTGGTTTGGGGAAAGGCAATGGAGAGAGACTGTGGTAAAAAGAAGAAGCTACAATGGCTGAGCGAAGGTGCAGGGATAGGACAAGACTAGATGGATGGGGAAAGGCGGCAGGGGTGGGGGGCGCTGCAGGCATGGCCAGAGGCTGCAGTGCTAGGTCAGGCTACAGCAGTAGAGAGAGGCGACAGCGGCGGGTGGAGGCTGCTGTGACTGGCAAGAGCGCCGTAAGGGTAAGGTGGCAAGAATGCAGGAATAACAAGAGTCCTGAACAGATAGGTGCAGGTTAGGAGATGTGACTCACAGGTGACTGGGCAGGGGAGGATGAGCGGGTGCTCAAAGAGGAAAGGGCGGATGATAAGCAACAGGTGGAGACACTGGTTTAAATGGAGTAGGATCTTGGAAAAGTGATTGTAAAATATAAGGACTAGGTAATCAGGCAATTTTTCGGATCCTGGGACAGGTGTGGAGTTCTAGGTAGGTTCAATGTTGGTGCGGTCTTTCCTTTCTCTTCACTGTCATGGGACCCTAGTGATTGCTAAGGTTAGTAATGACTTTGTCAAGACCAGGGGTGTCCAATGCTTGTTCGGCAAAGCATGATTCATGACATTTCCAGGACATCTTCTCTCTATATAAATCATTCTCACTCAGGATCATTGTGTGTAACTTTATCTTATGTAGACAATCCGGCATCAACGAGATACTTGTAGACCAAACTCAACACTCCTGCTTTAGAAGGTGGTTAAGGGGTTTGGGATCATACCTAACACTACATTCCCCAAATTATTCAAATTACGTCAGCATAACTAGATTTTACTCGGGCTACATCCAATATCACAAACCGCTTGATTCCTTGGTGCTCTTCTCTTTCATTCTTAAGTGCAGATCAGAAGAATAAAAGCAGAATTTGTACTGTGAAATCAAACACACCGAAAAGCAGTTTAGTAATTTTGCAAAAAGAATAGCTGTAATTAAATGTAAGTCAGATTTAAAAACATACTGCGGCCCGCATTGTGTAGAAACATGCAGAGATTCTGCCTTTCTTGTAATGGCCTACAGCGTGGAAAAAATTAACATGTTGTCATTCACAGCACCTTTCTGCTAATCACGTTTTGGTTTTAGAAAAAAGTCATAAAACGGAAACAGCAGATCCCTTTGTCCTTGTTTAAAGTGCATGTGTATTTAAGCTGCATGACCTGTGTTTCACCATTGTAACATTAGTAGTCAACTGTAAAATCATATTATTTTTGAGCCACTATGCCATTTGGTTATTACGGGTGATTAGAGTCGTCACAAGCGGGTGTCCTAAGGAAATTAGAGACTGGCTTTTAGCTAGGGATGGCTAGCTCCTATCTATCTATCTATCTATCTAGGTCTACAACACCACAAGACATGGACTAAGACTAAATTGCAATAGTAGACATTTTCCAGACTTGTACTCATGTGGAACTCAATGTTTTGAGCTCATAACCTGGGACTTGGACCTATACCCAAAGGTAGTTTCAGGTACACCAAGCAAAGATTACTCTACAAGGAGTTGAGAAGTCAGCCTATGTGTAGATTAGATGACGAACCTGGACACAATTAACACACATTTTAAAGTAGGTATGGAAACGGCCTTATGTCACACACACTCGCTGGTATCAACACGCATCGACTTTTAGTCAATGTATACAACTCTCGCCTTGCACTTGAACCTCACACATACTCTGCAACAACGCATGCGTGTTTTTCCGGCTGCCCATCAGAAAGGCAACAGCACTGTGAGATTAGACTAATGGTAAATTGATGCTCTGGGAGTGTCAAGTAACAATAAAAAGCACTACTGACCATTTAGTATTAAAAGTATACACCACTATGGATGTGGTCTGTGTCAAGCCAAGAACCAATAAAAAGTTTCTGCCAATGATTGCAGGTGTTCAGCACCTGCGTTTTTATTGACGAGGGCTTATTTTTTATTATCAGACTTCGACCCAAAACAAAAGAGAGCAAGGCAAAAAAGGAAGAAAGAAGAGGAAGAGAAATATAGGAAAATAGTGACAAAGGAAGAAGCAAAGGATAGTGGCGTTCGGCACTGCCTGATTGTCCATCCCTGGTTATCCTCCCTGGAATTAGAGTTTCAATGGAAATAAGTTAGAATTACTTTGCTGTAATACAGGTATGCCCGTTTTTGCAAACAGATTTTGTAATCAGTGGAACACCTCCCCATGAGCCTCACCCCCTCAATGGATGATAGTGGGATTGGGTCTACATGTCCCTACTGAAGCATGGTACTATCGGGGTAACACAAGGAACGCCCCCTCCCTGAGTTTCACTGCTCACCGGATTGTTGAGAGCAGCACTGACACAGTCCCTCCCGAAAATGTCACCTTTCAAGCACCTTGCAGGGCCATCAAGGACATACCCTTTTCTCCAAATCTCACTTCACAGGGTGTTCACAGGGGTGTTACAGAATCTAGGGCCAGATGTAGCAAAATAGGATTTTGCGAGTCCTTAATAGCGATTTTTTGGGAATTGCTAATAAGGACTCGCAACCTGCTATGTAGGTAGGAATCTGCTAATATTTAGCGATTCCTACGCATTCCTTATTTGCGACTCGCAAATTGCAAGTCGCAAATAAGGAATGGCCTCCCAATCATTCCTATGGGCCAAGAGGCCCATAGGAATGAATGGGAATAGCATGCGCAATTTGCGAGTACCTAATAGGTACTCGCAAATTGCGCACGCAATTTCAGGGATGCAAGGGTTCCTAAAGGACACCCTGTTGCACCCCTGAAATGTGCAGGTGTGCACATGTGGCACGTATTATGTGTGCCACATGGCACTTCGAAACATGAATAAAATTGCATTTTTAAAGAAAATCGCAATTTACCACCAACCTGAAGTTGGTGGTAATTTGCGATTCCTTACAGCAAAATTGCAATTCTCTAATGCTTACGCAAAATAGGGAATCGCAAAGTTTGCGATTCCTTATTTTACGAGTGGGTTTTTCACTTCCTACATTGCACAAGGCTATTTTGCGGTCGCAAACGTTGAAATTCTGCGAATTTCAGCATTTGTGATCGCTATTTTGCTTCCTACATCTGGCCCCTAGTTCCATAGTAGCTGTAGGACAAGTAGCGCAGCCACCTCTTAAGGATCCCATATTATATTTGGGGCTCTGTAGCTGCCCATCAAAATGTTAAGTGATCTACTCGCTTCCACTGTCCTCTTTTTAGCTGGGCTACAGGCAGAGGAAGCAGCGCAACCATTGAAGAGGCCTATCTTGATCTGAGAGAGTATGCATAGTGAAACTGGTCGCCCACAAAGCAGGGAATCTTTGCCTTCTTGGCATAAACGCAAAGCCACTGACTTTACCACTTTTTTACTCCTCCTTTTAAAAAAATAAATAACATCACTTTGGTCTTCGTGAAGCTGGAGACGTAATAAAAGAATTGAAACATTGGAATTTGTACACTATACAGCTTTGCATCCTCGGTTATTCCTCTGGCTCTGCGGCTGCGTTCTCGGATTGGTGATAGGGAGGGACCACCTGCTTGGGGGGACCTCCTGTGGAGTGTCTACTGCCTACTTTTCAAGAGTTGGATGCCCTCGGGCATTCCAATTGTTGGCAACACCATAGAGGGAGATTCAGGGCCAGACTGGGAACTCAAAGCAGCCCTGGCAATTTTGTCGGACAAGGCCCAGGTGGTGGGGGTGGGTGGCAAGTGTGAAGCACTGCTGCTTTTGTTACTGAGGGCCGATAATGCAGCACCACTGCAAAACCGGCACCCGGTTACAAAATTGGCCCCGTGTGTTGCATAACCACCCCATCCTTCCAGCCTCCTGGGGAAATGCCCAATGCGGGGAACGGCCAAACCGGCCATGGGGAGATTGTGAGACATCATAAGACACATTTACAATTGCCGATATTTTTCCATTGTAGTGGGGGATATTTAAGGAAGAAAAAAAAATAATTATAAAAATACCTCATGGAAGTAAGGAGCATTTTAAAGGGGAAATGGCAGAGAGGTCAGGGATTTAGGGGTGTAACACACGCATCTCCAGTGTAAGGGACCCCCCAACCTTTCAGAGGGATCTAAAATCCTTCATGGACCCATATCTAGCCTTAGGTCAAAGAAATAGATGTGAGATATCGGTGACTCAGGGAGCCTCATCTTATTCTGCGGATTGGGGGGCGTTGCAGCCGCGGCCCGTGCAGGTAAGAGCTCTGTGGCGGGATTTCGACAGACGACGACGAGGGAAAATTAATTATTTATTTAATTTTCCCTTGGGGCATCTGTCGAATCCCCCCCAACCTGGCCCCACCGCTCTTACCTGCACGGGCAGTGGCTAGGGGTGGTTGTTTCATTATGCGTTACGCCACTGCAGGCATGTAGCCCCGCCTATTAAGTTATGGAAGAGGCTGTGTAGCCTTAAGATGCAGAGGATTTGTTTGGGAGGAGGGGCATATCTATGTATTGATATATTGCAGCTTTGAGGGGTAATTCGGTAATTTGTAGGCTAAAGGCTGAGAATGTCTATTATGATTTTGTGAAGCTCTGTTCTGTTCTCAATTAAACCATGCTCCATCAATCTTCCATGAGGGCCAGTGTGTCCTTAGCCATATTCCCCACGGCCAGGGGAACAGGGAAAAGACAGGAAAGGACGAAGAAGAAAGTAAATTAAATGTTAGATGTAAAGTCCCATGGTTTTCTTCAGAGCAACTTGAGTACATTTCTTCACCGATCTTAAATGATGGAGAAGAAAGCCCGACCAATCAGCTGAGAGCGCCCAAAGGCCTTCTCTTTCTCTCTCGAGAAGCAAATGCTGGTTGTTCCGCAGGATAATTTAAAAAAACATGAAGCAAAAACACAGTAAATCATGTGTTATGCAGCCCGTTGTGAATGTTATTGTTCAACGCTTCCGTGTTAAAGCTCCTTAGCGAGCTTTTCAGGGTGCACTTTCCCTTAACCTATGTTAGCATTCGAAATGGGAATCCAGCAGGATTTTGGGGGAGGGAGGTGGGGGTAGAGAGAGAGAGAGAGAGAGAGGGAGAGAGACATAGAGAAAGACAGCGAGAGGATTTCCTCTACACAGTGTGCCACTAGAATGGTGGCAGACTCTTGGCGTCTAATTTACAAGAGGCCTGCGCCACCGGAGTGTCACGGTGGCGCAGGCCTCTCAGTCACATCTATGAGGCAGAGGCGACGCAAAGGAACCCCATGTGGCTTTGGATGGCCTCTTAAATATGGAGCAATGCAGTGCAAAGTGCTGCATTGCCTTACTCTGCGTCAAGGCGGCGCTCCAAGTGCGTTGCTGTGGATGTTCCCACGCAACACCCAAGGATTTTTACTCTGCCCCAGATTTACAAAATCACGTAAACCTGGGGCAGTGCCAAAACCTTACGCCTCCATAGAGTAGGCGTAACGGGGAGAAATGTTTTCATTTTTCCTCGTTTTTTCCTCTTTCTGTAGCACACATGGAAGGAGGAAAACAGCCGCTGTCCGTGCAGGTAACAGCTGTGGGGCGGTGGGGCCGCCTGGGGGGGATTTCGAGGGACGATACTGAGGGAAAATTAAATAAATAATTAATTTTCCCTCAACATCGTCCCTCGAAATCCACACCCATGCGGCCCCACCGCTGTTACCTGCACGGACCGAGGCTGGAGGAAAATGCCTCCATTGATTGTTCTTGGGCAGTAAGGTGTCCCCTCCTGCACAAAAACAGTAATTCCTACAACTCAGACACCCTTGCACCATGGTGGAAGGGTGCCTGCATAGGCGCAAGGCATCCAAAATGGCATCAGCACAGTGGGAAAGGTCAGGAATGTGACATATCATAAATTCGATGCATTCCTGCCCTTTCCTTTTGATGCAGGGCAGAGCGGCAAAGTGACTTACTGTGCAGCCTTGTGTCAATAACTTGTGAATGAGGCCCTTGGAGTCTTGCAGATAAAACAGCTGAGTAATGCTTGTCTGCAGAAGAAGTCTGGCTGTAAGGTTTTTTGTCGGTCATGAGGAATGAATTGCATCACTTCCACGTTCGCTCCACCTTTCATCCTTGTGATTCTGATAAAATTAAGCATATTTGTATTTAACAGCAGGGGTCAGATCGTGAAAGTGCACTGCGTACAACAACAAAATATTTCACCAATCTGATTGGCTCCTTGAGCAGCTCGCATCGATCAAATGACTGCTAGTTGAGTAGTAAACAGTGGAGTAAACACTAACATACTTTTGGTCTTTGTGGTACTCACTTTCTCGCATACGCTATATTGCATGAAAAAAATCTACAATCAAGACCTCGACGTAACCAGTACATCAAATGCTAAGTCTAGGTAAGTGTATGTGGATTTAAAAAGACTAAGAGCCAGGTGTACAAAATTCTTCATTTGTGACTCCTAAATAGCGATTCTGTAGAAATCACTATTCGCATGTCACAAATTGGTATGTGCATACCCTGCGATTTCCTAATAGCGATTTCTACAGATTTTCATTCGCTATTAGGAAATTGCTATTTAAGAAACGGCTAAATTGCGATTTCCAAATAGGGAATTGCATTTTAGAAACCGAGGCCTAAATGCAGCTGGTGCCAGAGCCCAGGTGGAGGATAATTGCAGGGTGTGGCCACTAGCCAGAGGCCTAACACTACATCTGGAAGCAGGGAGTGACCCTAAAACACTGCTGCCAGCTCAGGAGAGCTTCAGCACACTACACCATGGCTGAAGAGGATGGGAAGGAAGCGGGGAGAAGCGGGAAGGGTAAAATTAAGTTCTCAGAGAGGGAGCTGGAGGTCCTTACAGAGGAGTGTGTGGAGAACATGAACCAGCTATTTGGGAAGGTCGCTTTCTCAGTCCCTGAGTCCCAGAAGACCACCGTCTTGAAGGGGATACTTGAAAAGGTCATCTCCCTAGAGGTGCCACAGAGGTCCATCCCCCAGTTACGGAAGCGGTGGTATGACCTGAGCTCCCGAACCAAAGAGAAGCTGGCCAGCAGGATGGCAGAGGGACTTGGGAATGAGGAGGACCATCGAAACACCCCCAGTGTCTGCCATGGAGACACTGATTGAGGGGACCCTCGAACCAGAGAGTGTCACCGGATTTGGGGAAATTGACACCTCCATCCCAGCAGGCACCAGCCACGGTAAGTTATCTCCCCTTATGTACCATCCAAACCATGATGTTAGACAATCAACATCACATCCATCACAGCATGAAATACTCCATTGAGGTGCTTGGCCCCCCAAGGCAATGCATCATGGGAGTTGTAGTGCACTTCATTAGCATGCTGTACTGAGTGCTGATGATTACACCAAACATATGTTCACATCAGTAACATCTCATACACACATGCAGCAGAGTCATAACATTACAGTGCAAAAACATTAACCATTTAATGACAATAACTATGTACATATATGTTCCACAGATCACAGCGTGGGCATCTTTGCATCTGTAGCAGCTGAAGGGGCTACTGGGAGTGACGTCGTCCTTGAACGCCCCACACCACCATCACCTCTACCCTGCACATCAACACCAACAGGCAGGAGAGCCACCACCTCCACACTGCCCACTTTTGATGTCAGCGAAGGCAGCCAGTCAAATGTGAGGGACCCCACCACAGCAAAGTCCAGGTCAGTGAGAAGGCACACTGAGGCCACGCCAGAAGTGGCTGAGTCTATCCTAATGACACAGTGCCTGCAGAGTAAGAAGATTGGCGTTATTAGTAGGGAGCTACAGTGTTTGACAAAGACAGTTAAGAAGGGACAGGAGCGATGGTAATCAGCTATGTAGCGTGAGCACTGGACGCAGCGGATGCACCACAGTCAGTACATTTCCCACATGGACACCTTCACCAGGTCCATCAACTGCCTGTCGAATGCCACAGCAAGCCTGACCAGCTGTACAGTCAATATTCAGACTGACATGTCTCACTGTTGCCACAATGTTGCTCGTGGGCTGGTGCATGTCACGACTGCCCTGGAGTACATTCAAACACACAACCTATGCCTCCCCACCATCCTCCCACCACCTGAGAGCTAAGAGGGATGCAGCATCAGTGGCATGGCTGTACAGGAGCCTCGCACAACTAGGCGTTCACACCGCCATTCCTCTGGGTCTGACACAGCATCTGTCACATGACCCAGTGCGGCGGAAAAGCAACCCAACCCAAGGGGATGAAAAAAGTGACTACCTCACAACTCAGTGTTATGAGTTTCCTTTGTTTGTTTGGCACATATTTTGCCCTGTACATGTATGTTTCTTCAGCTGTGGTAGCCACCTGAATAAAAGGTGGTCCCTCCATTGTGAACCAAGCACTACCCCATGTGTCATGTTTCATTTCCATGATGTCATGTTATCCTTTACCTCAGAAATAGTTGTTTGTTATCTCTGTGCATCGTGCATGTCCCTCAGCCACACTAGTTCCCTCCTGCTGCCCCTGTAGAGGCTGTAGGTCATCGTCAGAGTCAGGCTCAATGTCGATGTCATGCAGTCCCCTCCTCATTACAAGGTTGTGCAGGATGGCACAGGTTGCTATGATTTTGCAGCATATGTCTGGCCTACGGAGAAGTGCCCCACCGGTTTTGTGGATGACGCGGAAGTGGGACTTTAGGATGCCAAATGTCCGCTGAATGAGTGAATGTGTTGTCTTGTGTGCCTTGTTGTATTGTCTCTCACTTGGTGTCCTCAGGGTCAGGTAAGGTGTGAGGAGCCAAGGGCCATAAGGTATATGAACTGTCACCTCGAGAGCATGAGAGGGGAAACCATTAGGTCTCATCACACATACACTCCTGGCCAGTGCATTCATTGAGTTTGAGATTCTCTTACCTAACCGAAACCCATCTCCAAATTCCCCCTGTATTTATTGGTTTAGCTTTCCAACCATTACGTCCAGGAACTTGTGGAAGAACCTGGAAAAGGCACTTTGTGACACCCTTCCTGCCACTGCTATGACTTTCTGATAACTCCCCAACACTAGGAGGTGCAGGCAACACAATACCTTGCGCATGAGGAGGTATAGCGTTGCATCTAAGTGTTGGTGCCTGTAGCTGGGGTCGCAATTCAGCTACCGAATCAAGTATGACCTGACTACTCAGTCAGTGGTAATTGCATTTCTTAAAAGGCCATTTTGCGACTAGTCACAATTAGGAAATCCTTCGTACATGTGGTAGCGATTCACAAATAGGAAATCGCTATTTGTGATTTCATATTTGCCTATTTCCAAAATGCGATTTCTACAGGGTAGAATTTGCATTTTGCAACCGCGTTTTTGGCATTCGTACATACTGAATGCAGGTTTTGCATTTCTTAATGGCCCAAAATAGCAATTCGGTCCATTATGAAATGTAAAATCTTTTCGTACATCTGGCCTAAATGTATACTTGCTATAACAATGCAATTGTATGATGTACTGAATGCAATATTTTTGTAGGTCGATGTTATATTGTTAAACTGTTTCATACTATGCTACAAAATTATAGTTTTGGAATATCACAAACAATCAGAACATGAGCAGCTGTTGCTTATGGTAATTTGTGGTTATCAGGCTATACATTTATTGTGAAATGTGTCTTTACATAAAAAATGTACATTGAATGACAGACTTGCATTGGTGGAATTATGCACTATTTCACAAACATTTCCTGAAATTACACATAATTGCAGGAAAGCAAATTACCTGATTTTCACACACCCCTTGAACAGTGATGGTGTGACCATGTATTTCAAGGAAGAAAATACTTTCTGCCCTACATTAACAGAACATTTCAAGCCACTACAGAGTTCCATGACTTTATAAAAAACACTCATCCTTTGGCCTTGTTCCTCAATGTGGTCACAGATCTTCCCTCCCCCTCTCTCCAGACGCACTCACATGCATTAGTGGACAGTTAGCATGGTACACCATGGAGGAGTGCTTGGTTGGAAGAGTGTTGAACCTAGTCGCGGCCGGCATGACTCGCGGGTGGGGGGCAGGGGGTTCGCGCGGGGAGGGAGTTGTGCGGGGGGAGTTTTATTTTAAAAAAAAGGTTTAACTTACCTTTGCCGGCCCGGTCCGGCGTCGTCTCTGCTCCTTACAGGAAGCAGGCAGCCTCCCTCCCCATTCCCTAAGCGAATCACATCGCTGCAATGGCAGCGTTGTGATTGGTTGGGATGCCGACCACACAGGCGTCTATGGGGAGGCCATTTTCTCCATGTAGGCTGCATGCTGCCTACATGGAGAAAAGGGAGAGTGTATATGACTGGTTTGGTCGGCCCTGGGGCTGACCAAACAGTCAGCGCCCTCAGAGTGGGCAAGCCACTCCTCCCCTGCCCTAGAGCAGGACAGCCCACCCGCAGGCCCCCAACCAAACCCTTCTGCTTTCTTGCAGTGCGAGAACCAGAAACCTAAAATGGTATTTATAATACCATTTTATGTTTCTGCTTCTCGCACTGCTAGAAAGCAGTGGGGCGACACTCCTCCACCCACATGGAGGAGCCGCCCCTGGTTGAACCTCCACGGTATATATGGCTCTCCATCTAATAAAAGGAACGTTCGCTGAAACAGCAATCACATATTCAGTGTGTCTGAATGAGATTCGACAGCATGATGCAGCTGATGTGTCTAAAATGTGGTTTTAGACAGATACACAAAATATAACCAACAGAAAAAATACCCTATCTGCTACAGAATAATCAGCAGAAATATAATATTTCCTGTGATCATTCACAAACAACATGTTCACCCTTGAGAGTATAATCACATAGCACCGACATGCATATGCAAATTTTCAATGTGGAACACCCACAGAAAATTTTATGCAGATTACATTTTGTCTATTGGAAACAACGAGCAGCCATTTTGATTTATTTTAGGTAGATGCATTATAAGTAGTGGAAAATGAGGGATTCCTTAGGGGCTTTGTTGTGTACCTCCAGATCAGATTATGTTGGCTGTGCTACAAGCATTGGAAAGAAATTGTGATAACATTCAAAATTATGTCTGTGGGTTACTTGGCTTTGCAAGTCATTGCAAGTCTTTATATAATCTTCTGGAATGTCTGAGACTACTCAAGAAAGCTCCTCTGTTTTCCTTCAATTTCATTTTTACTGTCTTGAACTAAGAGCGTGTGAAATTTGTCTAATTTCTTTTCCTGGAATTGCGCAAAATTTTTGAGAAATTATTTAAAGTTGCATGAAATAGAAATCTAGTTTTCAGGGTTTGCTCATTACTGCATCTACTTAAACTCCTTAAACTCACGTAGCCTTCATAATAATTGCTTTCTATGTCCTATGAATGATTTATTTGAACCTGAATTCATTTGTACCTTTCTGTATTGCACTTTAATATTTTAATATACCTACATGGCTTTCTAAATTTACTAATCTTGAACTCTCTTTTGGAGTCAGTCATTATTATTGACTGTATTTTCAAACGCTGTCTTGAAACTTATCTCTAGGGGCCCATTGCCTCATTCATTTTTTAGGGCAACAGCATCACTGACCCTGCAGTGGGTGCTATGACTATTATGCAGATTATCTAGGGGATAGCGCCCACAATGCAAAAGCAAATTACATAAATATTACACACCCGTTTTAGAAGCAATGCAGCTGTAAAGATGAGTTTCCATTCCAGAACAGCAACGTTCTGTGGAAGGCGCAACAATCACAACAAGCATTTGCAATTCAATAGGACTCGCATTTACGCGAGACCTACCTATTGCATTGCAAACAGGAGTGCGCGCGGGCGGGGTGGGGGTCAGGGGGGCAAGAAGGCACGGACAGCGGGATTGCGGGCGGGGGAGGGGGTGAGAAAAATAGTGCTCTAAATAACAGCTACCGTACAGTGTAACACTCCAAGTAAAGGGGCCAATAGCCATGGGAGGGTACAAATGACGACATGGCCATAATAAGGCGGGACTAACAAGCCTCATAATCAATCAGAAGACAGAATTTACGAAGGACAAAGACAGAAGCCAATGAAAAATATAGGCGGAGAGTGAGGGTAGCTTATCTCCCCATACTCTACTACTGCATGCCTCGCAAAGCGAGCAGCGCATGCGCGCTGCCGCTAAAGCTCGACCTAAAAATACAGTGTCTGATTGGGACTCATCAGTGCGATGCAGGTGACCTGCTTCGATGTGGTTGAAAAAGATATATAGACCTATTTATCAACTGGGGGGAGAATAAGGCTATTAGGCGTTTGTGACACAATACACACGTTCTATAGTATGAAATATTAGTGCGGTGCTATAAGAGAAGGGATGTCATCCCTACATCCCTAACACAGAGGTAAGTAGATTTACAGCAATCTCTTAGCACATGCAATCATATATGATTGCATGTGCTAAGAGATTGCTGTAAATCTACTTACCTCTGTGTTAGGGATGTAGGGATGACATCCTCTTCTTATAGCACCGCACTAATATTTCATACTATAGAACGTGTGTATTGTGTCACAAACGCCTAATAGCCTTATTCTCCCCCCAGTTGATAAATAGGTCTATATATCTTTTTCAACCACATCGAAGCAGGTCACCTATATATATAATTGCGTGTGCTAAGAAACTTGCTGTAAATATATATAGGCCGACCAAGGAAAAACAGTTATGGATGGCAGGAAATAACACCACGGGAAAAGATCTTCTTTTTGCAAAGCATTATGGGCATTGTGGTCTGCATGTCACAATTGAATGAATTTTTTCAGTGATGATGACTCTTTAATATGCTACTACAGCGATATAATATGGTCTAATGGAGACCGGAGTACTGAGAACTGAATCTTTCACTGATTATCAGCATATTTACATCAATTAGTTACTATAACTCATTGATCAGTACTTGCCGACCCAATCCATGTAAAAGTCCTTCCATAGTGTATGCACAGTGTATTTAAATGAGTGTACTCAACCACTCAGCATTACCGCATAATTAAGACCGGAAGAGGAGGTCAAACCGCGTAGCGGACTGATACCCATGGACACTCGAAAATTGATGAAATACTGGCTGGTGGGCACGAGTGCCTTTCTTTAAGGGAAGAGTGTGTCATTTGGAATATATATAAACATATATATATATATATATATATATATATATATATATATATATATATATATATATATATATATATATATATATATATATATATATATATAATTGCGTTTGCTAAGAGACTTGCTGTAAAGATATATAGGCCGAGCAAGGAAAAACCAAACTACTCTGAAATAAAAAGTAGAAATGAAGCATATCGTGTGATCATTCATTGAGAACATCTTCACCCCTGAGAATATAACCACATAGCACCGACATGAATATGCAAATATTCACTGAGGGCCCCCACAGAAAATATTATGCAGATTAGACTTTATGTGTTGAAATGGCAAACATCTTTTTTGATTTATTTTAGGTAGAAATGCTATAAGTGGAGGAAAACTGGGTGAATCCTTGGGGGCTTAGGCGTCTCAGGGCTTAATTTGTGCCGGTGCTTGCCGGTGCTTAGCACCGGCACTTAATTGACAGGGCCGGGTCTACAGTCTACACACGCATCTGCTGCGCACGCAGTGACGCACATCACATTTTTCAATTCTTTTGTGCAGCCTCAGTGGCAGCCGCAGGCCGGCATGTTTTGATGCCCGACTCGAGTGAGTCAGTAGTCAGCGCCGGGCTGCCTTGTTCAAAATTCCATGAAAACCAAATGTGATTCAAAAACCGAACCTGCGCAGCAGTGACAGACACATGAGAAGGACTATCACTATAGCCATATACACGCAAAGAAAAATGTCAGAATATACGCAAATAATATACCTTATTGATTAATTCAAAATACATTTAAATATAATAATGGCGGGGCGGCGTGCGCACTGCGCTACACGCCGCGGCGGCCCGCGTCCCTGCCTTAGTGCTTCAGTGTTGCCAGGCAGACAGTGCCACTAACTTGCCTGTGGGTGGGCGGGCCGAGATCTGGGCTGGATTTTTGGTTATGGTAGGGGGCTGTGCGCTGCGGGCGGCAACGTGCGCAGATTTTTTTCACATTGCCAGTTTGCCACGCCCCAGCATAACCACCGCAGCGCGCAGCACGATGACACCACCTGCGGCCTGCCACCACGACGACTGACGAGTCATCGCCAAGTCGGCCCCACAGCCGACGACACTGGACCGTGGCGTGTTGAGGCCCATCAGTGGCCAGTAGTACTGTCTGTCTGCTGGGTGTACTACTACTACTCCTGCCTAATCAGTAGTGTGCACTGCACTGCAGGCTGTGTGTGCGCGTCGTCATGTCCCGAGTCCCTGCCGGCCGGCCGGCGGCCACCCACCACAGGTAACGGTAAGTTAACTAAGTAGAGTAGACAGTGTACTAATAAACTTACCTAGCGCAGCGCTGCTAAACACTGCAACTAGCGATGCCAAATTGCCAATATGCCATTGCCATCATAATAATTGCCTGGCTGGCCCGCCGGCCCTGGCTTTGCCAGCCTAAGTCCAACTGTCCAAGTTGCCCAAAAAACAAATGCTGATTTTTTGGGGGAGCGTGGTGGGGTAGGGAGCGGGGGCAGGCCGGGACTCATCGGAATTACAAGGTTCCATACTCCATACAGTAAACCCTTTGATCTGTTTTTTTTTTCACCAGGTTGCCCAAGGAATTTTCAGGCTTCAGTTCAGTGAAATTATGGGGAAAATGAGAAAATAACTGGCTGAATTAGAGCTCACTGTTTGTGAGTCTGCCAGTTATTCCTCATTTCTGATGGAATCCATAGGCCGCCTTAATTCCCCGGTAACACCCCCCACCCAGTAAACCACTCATGTTAACTTTAATTAATTGGCAACGCCTGTACAGGGCAGGGCTCGCGAAGGAACACGGCACGAGCAACTGATCGTGTATGTATGAATTAATGTATGAATGCATCAGTGTCAGAGACTGCTGCTGCTGCGTCCGTGCCGTGGTCCTTTCCTAGCCCTGCCTGCAGCGCGGGACAGGGGACACACGTCCTCACCTCACAGTTCTGCTGCAAAGTGTGAAGTGTTGCACGCACAATCTCAGGTTTGAGGCTCGGGCCTGCCTACTTCATCCTCCTACTGTGACTACCTACCCTATGTGCTCCCTCACGACCAGTCGTGCTCACGAGTCCACGTTAAACATTATGGTAGGCCCTGAAGGTGGTATTAAGGGGCAAGCTGATTGAACTGGCAGTAACAGCCAAACGTCCATGTGGCGGTTATGTTTGCTTTCTCCTAGGTTCCCTGCAATGCTCGCTGACGATTTCACTGCCCCCCCCCCCCCATGACCCTCTGTACCGAAGAAGTTACGGGGAATATACTTATATCATCTTATATGCTATAACTGTGGTTAATGTTATGCCAATGTACTGCACCTGTGAAGACCCACAATATATGTTATTTGCCAGCCTTCACTTCTTGTTGTGAAATAATAAAAACATATATTTTTCAAAAAGTTGAAAGAAGCAGAAGATATACACACATTGCCCGGGAAACTTGCTAATTTGAGGGTGGTCACGAACATAAGGGGCAAATTGAATGCACTTTTAGGAAAAGATCAGAGAGACTGACTAGCTCTAATTAGGAAGACACACAAACAATGGTAATAAATCACACACTCTCCGGGAACTCTGAGCCAGAAATAACAAATCCAGAATAGCGGGATAGCAGGTCTAATAGTGGAAAAATATAGGAAAAGAGGAGAAGTGATCAGGGCATACTAATAAAAGGCACTGGGGGGGGGGCAGACAAATGAAGCACAGACAACGATAATACAAGTCCTACTCGCACCACAAGCCTCATGACGTTCCCATCCCTACTGACACCCATTTGTTGTAATAAAGATTTTACATCAGCAAACGAAGGTAGGAGTTTCAAGAATTGACAGGATGGAGGAAGCAGGGCACTACCAAACCTTTATGGTGGGGGGTCGGATCATTTGAAAACTGTAAAAAAATGCTTTTGGGGTAACAGAAGGAGAGAGGTTAGGTACCAAGAATTACACTACTGCACACTCCATCTAGTCACTAGGGAAGCTGCTACTCGAGAGCAAACAGTTTGTGAAAAACTAGTGATATCATTTGGAGGCCTACAGGGGTTATCTAGACTCTATAAAAGTGCTTTCAACTCAAGCCCCGCGCTACAGAGAAAGTGGAACTATATGAAACTGGGGGGACCATGATAGATAAAGAGATAGAGCCTAGCTAGAGTGAAGTACTGTAGAAAGATATCACAACAACAAAAAATGAATGCATTGTGTCCAGGGACTCAGCCCTTAAGGTGATGACATTCTGGTACGTAAGGCTCATTTGCTATGTTTGTCCTTAGTGTGATGTTTGGATTTTTCACAATGTTATGACTTCTTTAGTGATGTAACATTGAGGGCAGCACCAACACTCTGAAAATTGGTCCATCGCCACTGGCTTGAGTGCCTTTGTTTGACATTTTCATGCTTTCTGGCCTGAGGCTGGGTGGCTTTGTGTTACGTTTCCCTGGTCTGAGTACTTATGCGTGGGATTTTCATGTTTTCTGACCTGGGTGCCTTTGTGTGATATTCACATGCTTCCTTGTCTGAGTAATTATGTGTGAGATTTCCATGCTTTTTGGCCTAGGTGCTTATGTGTGACATTTCCATGCTTTCTGGCCTGGGTGCTTATGTGTGACATTTCCATGCTTTCTGGCCTGGGTGCTTATGTGTGAAATTTCCATGCTTTCTGGCATGGGTGGTTATGTGTGACATTTCCATGCTTTCTGGCCTAGGTGCTAATGTGTGACATTTCCATGCTTTCTGGCCTGGGTGCTTATGTCAGGTCATCATTTACGATTTACTATGCTCTGAAAGTTAATACAGCTAAACATGTTATGAGAAATAAGTTGTGCACCATTTTGGTCTTTCTTTTAACAAAATGTTCTTGAGGGGGAATTGCCCCCAAAACACCTCTCTCTAGCAGTGGTTAAGTCGCTGCGCTCGCTTGCTACGCGCCGTATGGGGGCTGGTCTGTGGAGCCGAAGAAAAGTAGGTGTGGCCTCCAACAAGCATTTGAGCACCTGCACTTCATATTTTACAAATTAAGCACTGAGGTGTCTACCTACAAATTAGACGGAAATGTATTAAAGAAATTGCAACAATTTTTTGTGTTATGTTTGTGAATGCCAGTGCTTTGAAAGATATGTAATATCTGCGCTACTTCTGCAATTCATCGCAGGAATTGTGTTTTTCTTCTACACTCATTTTTTTCTCTTAAATGGGTGGTCCTCTTGTGCTGCATTTGATGTAGCTAAGTTGTGTTACTTTTTGCACCCATATAGTGAATGCAAGAAACCTATCGATGTCAGAGCATGCTAGGATTGTGAACTACAGGCTGCAAAACAGTTCGGGCACCCTCTGTATTATTGCATTCTGACCATACTAAAATTCCAAATAAGAAATCAAAAATTGCTACCAATAACATAATGCAATTTGCAATTTCTTATTTGGAGTGTACTAATATAGATTCTGTGAAGGTGGTTGCAATTTGTGCTCCAAATCTACCGATTGCATTGGTATTTCGCAAACTGACCTTTGTAATAATGGGTCTGTTCACAAGATACTGAATCGTAGTGGGTCGAAAATCGACCTCCCTCGTTAATATGAATGAAGCAGGTCACAAATTGCTGTCCACTATGATTGGCGAGAGCTAAAGGCATGTCTGATTCACTTTTAAAATAAAACAATACATTTTTTTTTAAATGCAGCCTGGTTCCCTTAAAGAAAAATGGGGTCCATTTAAAAAAAGAATGAAAAATTGCACACAACTTTTTTTAGAGGTAAACGGTGTTTCCTTAGACCACTTCCTACTCCTAAAAATATTTTTGTTAACATTCACAAAAGAGAAGGGGTCCCTTCAGGCCCCCATCCCGTTTGCAAATGGCTTACCAGCTCCTTTGAGGAAGTGGTAAAATATTAATGTTTTGCAGCCATATTTTGGTCACAAAACATTAATACAAACCACAAGGAATTAGTCTCTGGAAGGCAATGGTGTAACGAAACTTGAGAGGGCCCCCCTGCAAAGTGCACGGAGGGGCCCCCCTCCGGAGTCAGTCAGGAGCTCTCAGGCCAGGGTACTGTGCTGAGGGGGCCCCTGCAGCTTGGGCCCCCACTGCACTGCAGGGGCTGTGGGGGGGAGGGGGGTTATGTTACCCGACTGCTGGAAGGGGTGCCCCTTCCAAATACCGATTTGCCATACATTTTCAAACCCAAATTGTGATTCAGTAATCACAATTTATTTTTTGAATGAAGATAATAATGCCATTTTGTGACCGGGAAGTTTCCAATTTTATGAATCTGATCCTTTGAAAATGTAAAATTGCTTCGTACATGGGCCTTTGTGCACAAATAGGGACCAGTATTGTCATTTTTTCAGTACTCATTAGTGTTCTAATTAGCAAATGCTTATTTTGTGCACCTCATACTAAACAAAAATGTTGTTCGCCAAAGTGCAACATCTTACAAGTTGACTAATTAAAAAGTTGCATTTTGACAAAAAATCTATTATTTTTCTATTTATTGCCCAAATTGACTAAATGCCATGTGTTTTTCTGGGAAGCTTCTGTAAATGTTTGGCGCTTTTTATGTTGCTGATCAGTTGACTCTTTTAGCAAAACAGGAATACACAAAGCTCATTAAATATTTTGAGAAATATTCCGTTTTTATGAAGCGGGATGAAAAGACAACTTTAATGTGAAGTTACTTAAAATCACGACTTTATTATGGATCTTCAGCAATGGTTTCTTATGGTGATTTGGAGTTTCTTAAATACACTTACTCAAAAGTGAAATTGGCTCTCCTACTATTATTGCCTTACCTTGGCAAAGCAAACATTTTAGTCCTGTACATAGGCAATTTCTATAGAGACAGTGTTGTAGGCAGTTTCCGACCTAATAAGCATATTTTAATGTTAGCAGAGAAGTGCGATTTGTCTGCCTATCTACCTGCCTGTCTGCTTGCCAATTTGCGCATTTTCTCTCTAACTGTCCACCCTTCCGTCCATCAGTCCACCTATGCCTCCATCAGTCTTTCCATTTGCTCAACCTTATTCTTGTGCTAAGTTTAAAAGCTGACTGTTTGAGGTCCTGGGTTGAGATAGTGTGGAATCAGGTCTTCCGTCAAATTCTTCTCGTGCAACTGATATTGGCAGAAGTTGTTGCATGGCCAAAGTCAACACACTGATGTGAGGCCCTTGATAGAAGAATGACCCTTCTGCTCCTGCTCTCCCTCTTCTGACAGGCAGAGGTATTGCTGGCTCTTGAAGCAACGCTAGCTTTTTTCTAATGGTGTTAGGGCAAAATCTCTATTGTACAAATGTGTTGCAGGCACAATAAATCACTAAGTACAAAAAACACAATGAAGAAACAACGACCAGGGTACAAATAAAAAATTACAACTTTAATGAAGTCTTTATACCAAATGAAATGAAAGCCCTATTGAAAAGCTTGCAAAAGCCTCATAACTCCTATAAAAAATATGCTCCTCTGAGAATAAAGTAAAGTGAAACCTTTTAAAGAGCACAGAACCCATCTGATAAAACAAATATATCCTTGATAGCAGAGCAACAGTGAATGTCACCTGAGTGAATCCTCACTGGATGGAAGGAGCAAAGATGCCATGATTGATGGTGCATGCGATGTTCATTCAAGAGATATGTTTTCAGTTCTTTGCTATGATGATGTGCCAAGTGATGCGGTTATCCTAACATCTGAGCACGTCATGAAATATGCGTCCAGGATTTCCTTTATCTATAGGTTGAACTCCTGTTTCACGGATTGGAGTTAGAATTTCCATTGGTGTGAGAGGTGATAACGTCGCCTTGTTTTTTTACCAAGTGAATTATATAGGTAAGGTTGGAGTTGATGGTCAGGGCAAGTTAGTATCCTAAATCTTATAAGTATTGATCTAAACGTTTTCAAGTTCACCCTTGTCTGTCTGCCTGTCCCTCTGCTGATCTTGCCACTCTAATTCTCATCACGGATGCTTAGCCATGAAATACTTTTGATTAGATCATAATCTTCATATATATAAACAGTGGTTTGGTAATCTGACGGAGTTGTGTGTTACTGAGAGCGCGCTGACTTTTGTTAGACTTGGGAATTGGATTACCGGTGTGCTCTGCCGGTGTGTGCGCCACTCGCCAGGGGTCCCAGCAGTCCGGAAGGAGCGTTTCTGGTTGAATATATATATATATATATATAGCTATATATATGTATATATATATATATTTATGTGTATATATATATATGTATATATATATGTATATATATATATATGTATATATATATATATATATATCACGCTCGATTTTCACCAAAAGCTGCCGAACTCGCGGCGGGTGCCGCTAGCGAGGGGCGAACACGCAACGTCCCGAAAATATGGCTGAACTGGATATTTAATGGACATCAAGGCCGGCCGTGTACGGAAGAATTGCACTTACCTATGTGGTGAGCAAAGTGTGGCATTAGCCTGGACAATAGTGAACATTCAATACTTACGTTCCATCTCGACATGGCGGCCACGATGTGGGATAAATCAGTGAAGTCTTTCCCTTAATATCATGGCAGGGAACCCACCAATGAGGATGCGGGTTCTCGCATTTAAATAGACCGGACCGACAGTGCTTGTTGTATCCTATCACATCATTGAGAAAGGCAATTTCTTTGCCGAAACGCGTCTGCATTATTGATATGGAGTAAACAACCCCGTGAGTGCTGTGCAGTGTTCTGGAGCTGTTATATATATATATATAACCAAGTTTTAATTTCCCTATCACACCTCTTTCCGGTGAGCTGTCCTCACCAAAATTGCCAAAACTGTTCCCATGAATCTATGGATGCACAAATTTACCAACTTCTTTGACACAGATATGTATGTGGGAGGAGGACATGAATCAGCATGCCTTTTGAGGTGTACGTTGTACTAAAACCTAGGGAAGTTACATAGTATGCGTGCTGACATGGTGCATGTTTCTCTTTATGTTTAAGAGTTGTAGTTAACACATTCCTAGCACGTGAGATCCATTAGTTGTGCAGTGCTGTAGAAGTAATGGGTGTTCAAAAAAGAGTTAAGTAGTGTCAGAGAAGTGTTCAGGGAAATGTAGAGCAAGTTTGGTCTATGACCACAAACTTGAACCCTTTGGGTATTCTCAAAGGTCCAGAAATGAACCTTCTACTGGTATCAGATCCCAACTCTTACACTCAAATGGACTTGGCATAAACTGTGCAAGGATAGAAGTGCACACATCATCACAGAATTCACAACATGTATGGTGAAAGTGGCGATACCTTGCCTTAACCCTATGCATGTGGAATGTATTTATTTTATGCATTAAGCAGTCCTCTAAGGTATTTAAGAAAATGGGCATTAGTAACCAATGTACAAAAATACTATACAGTTATGCATGTAATGTTTGCCCCGTACACATTACGAATTAGTCACCCGTGCAGCTATGTGAATAAGGAAAATGTAACTTATGGAAAAGTGCAACTATCTTGCTGGAAAAAAAAAAGAAAAAAAAATCTGGACTGTATTACTTTTTTACCAGTCTCGTAATCTACTAGGACCGTGTGAAATTTAGTTTAAACTGGAGAAATCTTGAATAATTTCCAGCATTTCATGGTATTCTTGTCCCGCAAAATGCCCAGACTTACGCTCTTACATCACATTGTTTAATTGACATGTTGTTCAGATAAAAATCAAATCCCGGAAGCAGTCGCGGTCCGTGTAGGAGTGCCGGCCGGGCGGTGACGTGGGGCGGGGAGGGCAGGGTGGGAGCAGGATTACGGACCAATACAGGTAAGTAAACATTTAAATCAATAAAACGAATTTCGTTGTGAGCGCCGCATCACCAAATGCGATGCAGTGCGCGCAACGAAATTCGTTTAATTGATTTAAATGTTTACTTACCTGTATTGGTCCGTAATCCGTACTTTGCTACCCCCCACCCTGCCCCTCCCCCGCCCCACGTCACCGCCCGGCCGGCACTCCTACACGGACCGCGACTGCCCGGAAGCACTAGAACAACAAAAAATAACAGATTACTAGTAGCTGTTCTTCACCTCATGCACGATTTCGTGCCGTTTTTAGTGCGAAACGCGCCATTGCATCCAACATTAACGCGAGGATGCATTTCACCCTAAAATAAGTATCAAAATGCTTGACTGGCAATTTGCGTTATTATCGAAATTGGTCATTTTGTGTAATTTCTGCAAAGAGAATTACTCAAATTTCACACAGATTTATAATGTATTCTCTAAAGGATTTCCTTAAAGCGTTTCAATACAACCTTACCTGAAACCTGATGAAATCTATTTTTGTGTCGGACTTGACCAGGGGCCTCATTTATGGCATTTTGGCGAGGGCAGTGCAGCAGGTGCGCAGCCCTATGCCAAAGTGAAAGGGTAGGAATGAACCGTATTTAAGCAATAGGGTTCATTCCTGCCCTTTCTGCCTGTGCTGGCGTTGTTTTGGCAGCCTAGCACCAACATAGGCACCCTTGCATGGTTCAAGGGTGCCTTGGTTGAAGGCAGCATTGTCTTTGTGCAGGAAAGAACACTTTCCTGTACAAAAACAATCCTATGAGTCATTATCCTCTTTCAATGTGTGCTGCAGAATGCAGCAACTCGTCCAGTTATAATACTTTCTGCACTTAATTCTTGGGGCATCAAGGGCAAGCAGTCACATGCTTCTCAGGGAGGTACTGTGTGTGGCAAGGTCTCAGAATTCAAAAGTCAAACAAAAAAAGAGATAATTAGAATATTCAGCCCAGTGCTTATCTTTTAAGAAAAGTGTCCTTTTAATCTCACAGCAAAACTCAATACTACACCATACAAGCTTGTTGTTGGTTGCACTAATCATGAGGTTCTACTCTTCTCTTCCCTCACCAATAACTGTTTTCCTGCCCTCTGAGGTCAAGGATACTGCTGTTACTATCCCATATGTTAGCGTGTAGGCTCAGGTGGTGGTTGCTCCGAGTTCTTATGAATTTTCAATAGGCTACTCCTTTCAAATTCCTAGCATGGCTTTTTGTACCACACATTCTCAAGCGAGTGTGGCGGTCTTACCCATGTGCCTCTCTGTCTCTCTCTCTCATCTTGAGAGGTAGTTAGTCCCCACAGACATATTTTTGGCAGCTGTTGGGGCTGTATGGTGGTAGTGGGGGACTTCCTGCCCATATGTAGTAGACTCCTCCTGCACTTCTTCATTCAGCGGAGGCTGTGTGTAAGCCGATCTCCAAAGGACATGAATCATGCAGGCTCCCAGCGATGGCACCAGTTCCCAGCAGCAGCAGACCCTCTGAATTCAGCTGCAAACTAGCACTTCGGCTCTCAGGGGTTGGGCCCTGCAGACTGATTCTTTCTTGAGGCATTGGGGCAGTTGCGACTATTAGGTTGGGTTGGCACTTTCTGCTTTGGCGGGGCTGTGACTGTCGGTTTGAGCCAAAATGGCATGCTTTGATACAATCTTGGTTGTGACTTCTCAGATACTACACACAAGTCATTCCTGGATCACTTTCTCAAGCTTGCCAGCTTCCTCTGGGTCCTCTTCACTCCAAGAACCTGCTAGACTTCCCCTTCCTTGACAGTCTATCCTCCAAAAGGGCCAGGGAGGTTCTGTCCTCTCCCAACAAGAAGTCAGGCTTTTAAGTTTCTTATGGTAGAACCTCAGCTCTTCCAGCAGAAAGTGGTGACTCCAAGAGATTTTCTCTCACCTCTGAGAGACTCTCAGGCAGACACCGAAACCTGATTACAAAGCACCTCTTCAAGTACTTTTCCAAGCACTTCCTCTACTGACCAAGAAAAACTTGTCACTGGAAACAGAGCAGGATGGGTGATATCCCACTTTTATGAATATTTTACTTCGTCATAGAGGATGTGGATCCATTGTACAAAACATCAGAACCAGTTCAGGTTGGCTCTCTTTTCAAGTATCTTTCTTTGTTTGCTCTCCAGACACTAACTTTGTGTAAAGTGATGCATCTAAGAGGAAATAGCACTGGGGCTGTCTCTAAGTAGGAGAACCCACATCTTTGGCACAATGAAGTATGAGTTTTCTGCACCTGGCTGTCATCAGACTCTCTGAAGCATTGATCAAGGAGAGCCATTGGGGTAGTTCTGGCATAGGCAATTCCTCACCTTGGACAACAAAAACTGCAAACCCACCCTTTATCCCTATTAAATGGTAATACTGAGGAAGAACTAATCTGCAGTCTCTTGCTAACAAGGCCTTCCCTGAATTTCTAAAGGTTGCCCTGAGTCCATCCTCTTCACTTCAGTGACTCCACACTCCAGATCCAAGAATGCATGCAATACACTTCCACTGTCTGGATAAGGTATCCTCAACCTGCAGCTTATTGCATCCTAAACCAGTGGCAACCAAAATTGAGTCCACTGGCTTCAGTACTCAGATTCTCACACACAGAATCCTACTACCATACATATATCACAGGCTCACCGTGCACGCACAATATCTGACATACACACGTAATTTCAGTGAAAGAAGTTGGGTCTCATAAAATAGTGGGACTTTTCTAGGGTGACCAGATTTTGAGAAGCAAAAACCGGGACAAGCCAGACATAAAAGTAGGACTAAAGCTTTTAGTCTTACTTCTATATCTGGCCTGTCCTGTTTTTTTGCATAACCTTGTAAATATGTGCGCATACATACGTATACACACATAGACTTATAAATGTATGTGTTTGTACATTTGTGTGTGTGTATATATATATATGGCAGGACCCCTCCACCCTGAGCTCCCCTGCCCTCCTCCTCACTCTGTCTCTGCTGGGAGCAGGCAGTCGTTCCCCTACTGTGCTGCCTGACAGAAGCAGATAACTTTCTGAAAACATTTCAGTCTTCAGAGGCGCCTGTGAATGGAGCGTATATCTTTACAGAATGGCGTGACCTTTGTCCCAAAACCCGGGACATTTTCCTACAATTAAGAAAAGTGTCGGGACAGTCCTCTTAAAACCGGGACTGTCCGGGGAAATCCGAGACATCTGGTCACCCTAAACTTTTCACAAAAATTGTTGGTAAACTACTCTTTCACTGACACGGACAAAAAGGCGGTTAAAGTATGAATCACAAAACAAGCTTCATGTGAGGAGCCCTGAACAGGGCAGCAGTCCTCAATTCACTTTGAGAACGCGCCAAAATAAAAATCAGGATATCTGTTTCACGTGCTGTCGGGCACTCAGGGCAGGGGAACACACCTGTATACCATGCAGGACATTCCCTCCAACAACAGGCAAGTAACCTGGTCAAGGTAAACAGCTTGCTGTACAGTTGTCCCACACAGCCGCGGTCCATGCAGGTAATAGCGGTGGGGCGGTGGGGCTGGGTAAGGGGAGATTTCGAGGGACGATGCAGAGGGTTAATTAATTATTTATTTAATTTTCCCTCAGCATCGTCCCTTGAAATCCCCCCTTACCCGGCCCCACCGCCCCACCGCTGTTACCTGCACGGACCGCGGCTGGTTCCACACACACTATCCATCTTACTTTACGCTGATTGGGCTCCTACAGAGATGCCGCAAACAAAACCTAAGCACAAGGAGGTCACGGCAGTTCATGGAGTTTACACCTCACTACACTGATTTAAATTAAATAAATTAAATTAACATACATGTGCCTCCAGGATGATACAGTCACTTTTGCTTGTTGGCCACTGGAAGAGGACCAGCGTCTTAGTTGTTTGCGGTCCCCATCTCCCAGCTTCCGCCATAGGGAATTCTATTACGGAAACACTCTCCATCTCCCACCGCCCAGCTTAGAGAGTGGAGAGCCGAGGTGAACCTTGTTAAAAGGAAGCAGGCAGTGACTCTATTACTGTAATTTACTGCACTGTTGACAATATGAGAAGAGAATTTGTTGCTGAATAATGACGGAGTTTCCCACTATCTTCTGGAGATGAGCCGGAGACAAACCTGTCTGTCTCTCTCCGCCTGTGATTTGCTGATATTAGATGCCAGGCGGGTGGCCTTACCGAGGCATTAAGTAGGATCTGTGCGTCTGATCCCTCAGTAATGTAGTCATCAGGTGCACAGTGGGCCTGGATTCAAGCATGATGACTCTTTCCCCTTTATCTGAGAGGGAGGGGGGGGTGGTGGTGGCGGGGTTCTTCCTTGAAGCATATTCAGGCCAAGCCCTTGAAGGAAGCTGCCAGCCTGGTTCCTGCTCGCGTGCCGCGTGTCAGTAGAGAGAAGGAAACATAATCCTCTCAGAAGGCTGACATATAGCCGCCATGTTTGTTCAGTCGTTCTAAGCCCCAACAAACTGCAGACTCCCAGACTCAGGACACTGCTCCCTAATCCTCTGGTATACCATGTGGCCAGGAGGCAGAATCGTCAATATTGGAGCACTGATGCCTCACAAGTGATGTGGACTTGGCTCTAGGGAAATAGGGATATTTTCCAACAGGTCAGTCACAGTGAACGGGCTCTAGAATGAGTCTCATAGTCAGTGCGACTGACTGCTCTACACTTACTGTCGCTTACGTGGCATTTGCGTTTTATTTTGTCCCCAGTGTCACAGATCCCAGTTTATCTATGTTTTGAAAGATTAATGTAAATCGAAGTTCTTGGATCTAGCCAAATCTTCCACTTAATTATTGCTTTTTGTATTTAGTTTTTTACTCCTTGGGGAGTATAACACTTTTCTTTATTGTTCATCTTTGCAAACCCAGCTTTCACTCAGCTATTTAAACAAGAGCTTAAGTTAAAGATTCCTTATAATAACCAACTCCCATCCTTCCCTACACACACAGTCGGCATAGCAACTGCAAAACTGTACCTTGCCTTATCATGTCTCATAATTTGCTCAAACATAGCAATGAACCAAATTAACTACGGATTTATTAGGGAAGAACCCAAAACGCCCTCTCATATGACTGCAAGAGTAGGTCTATTTGCTCAATTTGTGACATCGACCCCGTCACGTGCACAAGCAAGTAGTGAGGTGCTGTCAAGAAAAATGTGCATGCTGCCTGCAAAGCAGGATGCTGAGATGTTTAAGAAGAGATGACACGGCTCAAGAGAATGCGAGAGACCTTGTCAGACCTCTCATCACAGAGACTGCCATGTCACAGAAATCAGCAGCTCTCCTGTCCTGTCCTTAGTTCAGGAGAGGAGAAATTCTGCTCTGTAATAGACACTTCATTGGTAGTGGGGCTTTAAGGTGCGGAGACAGGAGCAGAAAGTAAAGAGGAGTAAAATAGGTGTAACAAACCTCTATAGTCCCAAGGAGGCAGCCACATACAAATGTACATTGATGCAGTGCATAATTTGTGCCGGAGGTTGCAGATGGTGGGTACCAGCGCCCATTTTTTTTTTAAAACTGAGACTTCTCAGGGGGTGATAAGTAAGCATCCAGGCAGGGGTGAAATCCAATGGGGAGGTCGCTCATGGTTGCAGAGCCAATGTGAAATTGATAGCAATGGTGTATGTGCCCAGATCCCCTTGTCCCCAGACACATAACCCTTCTAATGTTACCTAAGGCTCTAACAGCACACTCTGCTCTAAATCCAGGGCCACTGGAATTATGCAGCAGAGGAGAGTCTAGTTATGCCGCATGGTCGAGTAAATTCTGCAGCAAGAAAAGGCAAATTCTGCAGCATAATACGGCACATTTTGTGATATTATTACTTATTTCTTTTGTCATTTGTACACTTGTTAACACTCTCTGGACATTGGTTACACCTCGGTAGTATTAGTTTAGCACCCAAAGATCGCAATAAGCAACAGAAAGGTCAAGCCAGTCAAGCATTGTAAAGGGCCTTCCACTGCGCGGCAACATGTGTTGGAGCATTTTTAGTAACTTTTGAACCGTTTGAGCTAGAAACAATTGTTTTTTGTTAAAATCTGCACATTATGCAGCAGATGATGGATCATGTGGCAAATGCGGCAAATCTACAATTATGTGATAAATGCCTCAGCCACACAATCGCATAATTCCATTGGCCCTGTCTATAGCAGACTGCAGCCAATGGACACAAACCGAACAACTGTATTTGCCCATGGGACAGAAAAGAATGGGACGAGGGAATCGATAAGACAAGACATGAATCAGGCCAGCAACTACCACTCAACAAAATGTTCTTCTATCACCGCCTCACCATTTCCTGATGGTCAAAACTGAGCTCAACTGAGAAATATCAACCTTACACTGTGCAATGTTTGATTTCTTCTTTGAACTCCAAAGCTATCAATATATTTAATTGTTTCTGCCATTGTGAAAAAACACCTGATTATTGTTTAAAACATCTCTACCACTCCAGAGGTAGCCACACTGTCTTTTCCCTAGGGCTGTGTGAAATTTGTGTTATTTTTTATTTTTCAGTGTTATGAAAATTTCAGAATAATTTATAAAACTATGGGGCATATTCTCAAGGCCACATCGCATAGTTAGCGGCACTTTATCGCAGCCAAAGTGGCGATAAATTCATTGCACCATTCACAAGCTGGTGTTAACAGCCCATAACACCATTTTACCCGCGATAGCATCCGCAAAAAACATCGCCACAGATGACCCCCGCAACTATCGCTAATGAGATGCAGAGTAGGCATACCCGTGCAAAAAGCTGTGAAAACACCACTCCGCAACATCCTCAACGAGTAGCCAGATCGGCGATAAGACCACAAAACAGGCGATAAGGCCCGTTAGCAGCAGGAAACTAACACCCGCTCTGACCTGGTGCAAAGTCGGACCACAGCCTGCACCACAAAATGGAGCCCAGCCCAGAGCCACACCTGAAGGGCAACAGATGCCATGGAGCCACTGATCATGCAGCTCGGAGCCCCAACAGGGCCACAACACCCACTGCCACCCCCCCCCCCCCCAGGACCACCCCCCGGACCCTCCCCCCGGCCAAAGACATGCCACATCAACTATACGGAATCATGTACCAAATAATCCGCCTGATGTCGCACAATCACATTTGGTGGCATGCATGTGTCGTCACAAAAATGGGCATCACACATCCACCTTCGATGTAACAAATGAAGATTTATTAAAAAAAACACAGAACAGAAATGAAGACACATGGCGTCTCCCCTCGGGACAATCCGTAGGTCACAGCCTGCAAGACAAAAATCATGATGAGAAGGTGTGTCTTGCGCACATCAAAGGACAGAGAGAGAGCGAAGGAGAGAGAGAAAGAGAGGGAGCGAGAGAAAGACGGACAGAGAGAGGGAGCGAGAGAAAGAAGGACAGAGAGGGGGAGCGAGAGAAAGACAGACAGAGAGAGGGAGTGAGACACAGATAACAGAAGAGACGGACAGGGAGAGAGAGTGCCCACAATGCGCACCCAGGCCACACTGCCCACCTGCTGCCACAGGTGTGTCTCCAACCACGTGCCTGTATGCAGTGCAGTTCACCAAGTCACACATCTGAAACAGATCCGTCATCTGAAATAGAGTCCAGAGACATGAATGGCAAAGTACATACAATTGCACAAGACATCATCGCCTGTCCGCCCCTGCGCACCCAGGCAGATGTACCCCAGCCCCTCCCGCCGCCCAGCGGTGCATGCCCGCCCCTGCACAAGCAGGCCTCACTGCTCACCTTCCGCCCTTGGCGTGTAGTAATGATGGCCCACCACGTGCCGCTGCAAGCCACATGCCCGGGGCCCGCGGACGTGGCACCCTCCACATCATGCAGCCCCCCTCCGCAGGCCAACAGGTCTCACATATTATTCTGGGTCTTGATATCGCCATGGCAGAGGACATACCAGTGCACCGGGCATCATCGCAGGCTGCACACCCGCTCAGCCCTTGAGGTGCCACTAACTCTGTGAACCGGGATGCGACGCCATGTGGCGGTAGGCCTGCGCTGCTCGCTGGCTCAGGCCTACACTGCGGTCCAGCAGGGCACACAAATCCTGAGCAGTCCGGACGGCCGGGACGGGGCATCATCGCAGGCTGCACACCCGCTCAGCACTTAAGGTGCCCCTACCTCAGTGCACCCAAAGTCACCGTCCCGTGGTGGTGTGCCTGTGCCGGCCGCAATGTATCCGGTGCCACCAAGTCTGTGTCCCAAAGTCATGGTCCCTGTATGATTGGGTATCGTGTTGCGGACGCCATCATGTCACCTCCGGTCCTGGGGAATGTGATGTTGCAGGGCCCGAGGCCCTCATGCCTATATTAACACCACACGGACGCACCCAGATAGAGAGTGGAAATGGCGTCGAGCACGTGCGCCCGTCCCTTTTCATTGGCAGGGTCACATGTCCCGTGACGCGTGTGCTGGATGGGTGTGGTGTGGGTGTATACCAGCTGTGAGGGAGTGGCTGTGGCATGCTGACAACTAGACCTGTGAGCAGCAGATCACCACAGGAAAGACAGGGGACATGTAGCGTTGCCGTCCCCCATGTGAGCGTAAGCGTAGTGGGCTGGCCTGGCGTATGCCAGTCCAGCGTAAGGGTCTGTATATGACCCCGGGGCCCTGGGCGTGGTTCCGTACTGGGCTGGACAAGGAAGTAACTCATGCGTGTGCCCCTGTTGTTGTGTCAGCGCCACCCGGACCGCATTGGGCAATGTGTCACCCTGTGACCCCTGTTCTACGACATGAGCCACATGGACGTAAGAGGAGTCCAGTGAGCCCACATTCATCCATACTTCCACACTTAAAAGACCATAGACATGACACATCTGTGTGTATATGAATGTTTAATGCACATTCAGTGGAGTGTTGCATCTGGAGCAGTACAGGGCCATGCAAACCCCACATGACGATGTTGTCCCGTGGAGGTCCAGCCAGGGTCCTCCAGGGAATGACTAGTCCAAAGGAAGAGGACGAGTACAGTCTGCAGTCTGATTGCTGTGTCAATGACGATCAAACATCATATGGCAGTCCATGTCGGGGTCCAAGGTGAGTGTCGCAGAGTGCATGGGGGGGACAGTGGAAGGTGATGATGCAGAGGGCAGTACCAAGCTGAAGCCGGACCTATGGATGAGATGCATGCTGCTGTGTCCTCCTTACCACGAGGTCAGTGTCATCCGCATCTTCGTTCTCTGCTGTTTCATGTGCCTCATGTGTGGGTGGTGGTGTTCTGTCTCCAGCACTGTGTGGCAGTGACACATCAGTGCCCGGAGGTGGAAGGTCTGCCGCACTGTGTGGCACTGACATTTCAGGGGGCGGAGATGTGGATGGAGTGGTGGCAGCAGCATACATCCGCACCAGGCCGTGTGGCAGCAATGCCATGAGGAGGGTCCTGAGGTCATTGAGGAACCCAGCAACCTCTCGCTGGTTTGCAGCCGTGGCAGCCGCTCGTTCCGCATTCGCCCGCTCCATGGTCTCCAATAACCTCCGCATGTTTCCCAACTCCTGTGTGACATCGCTAGTGCCACTCGGGCTGGACAGTTGTACTATTCTCTGAGTCAGGGCTCCAGCGATGTCAGCCATGGTCCGTTGGAGAGCATGGAGCGGACTGTGGGTGTCCGTTAGGGACCGTGAGTGGTCCCTGATGGGACTTAGACACCCATGTATGGCATCTAGTTTGTCTGCCATGCGGTTGAAGCCCACCCGCACCTGTTCAGCCAGAGTCTCCTGGCACCCCAAAACACGGCGTTGGAAGGCCATGTGTTCTCCGTGGGGGTCCTGGGAGGCAGCAGTGGTGGTGGGTGCTGCCTGCTGTGTGGTCTGTGCAGGGGGTGGGGTCTCCTCATAGCAGCTCGGCTGCCCAGCTCCTGGAAGTGGGCTGCGGAGGCTCTCCACGAGCAGTTGGAGGGCATCAGAGTCGAAGCTGTGGTCGTCCTCTTCGTCTCCAGAGAAGAGAAGGTCGGACTGCTCTGCAGGAGGTGTTGATTCTCCCTCTGCAATGTGAAGGGGAGATGCAGTTTGCAATGTGTCCACATGTATGTTGTCGCATTGTACATGTTTACAAACAGACAGCATGACTGGGTACATTGTGGCTGTTTGGGAGGAGCTGCCTATTTGATGGGGGACAGTGGACATTTCGGCAACATCACGGATGTGTGTTTGTACTTGTACATTATCAACGCACATATCCCTGCAATGCCAATTGTGATTGGCCAGTGTCTGCACCCAAGCGGCACCAGTTGTGTCCTGTGTTCTGTTGTAGGTGTTTTGCAGATTGTGTCACATCGTTGTCAATGTAGATGTGCTCTGTATGTGATGTGTGTGCTGCATTTTTGGGGAGTCGCCCCTGCAGCTCAGATTTTGCTGCCCCTTCTCACTTTCATGAGGTGTGCCTCTGACTTCTGTGCTTGTACAGTGTTGACATGTTGCATACTTGGGTACGTTGGTCTCTTGGTGGGAGTTGGTGGTCTGGGGCATGGTGTGTCCGCAGATGTGCTCAACTTAATTGTGCATGTGTGCCATTGTGCCCATCTCCCCCGTCCTCCCAGGCCCTGGTGGTTACTCACCCTGTTGCTGTTGTGTCGGGTCCTGTTGAGCAGTGTCCGGGCCCCCAACTCCTGCCACCGTCTCCCCACTGATGACTGTGGACACCATTTCCTCCATGTCGTTGAGCTCCTCCTGTGGCGCTGGGCTCCCACCTCCAGTCTGCATTGCTGCCTTCAGGTTATTGGCGAGTTTCAGCTTGGTTTTGCGCTTGACATCATTCCAGCGCCTCTTGACCTCGCCCATTGTTCTCTTCAGCACTCCGACTGCATTCACCTTGTCCACGATGGACTGCCATAATGTATTTTTTGTTGCCAATGACACGGTGGAGGTGACGAACAGTTGTTGATGGTGTTCTGTCACCTCCGTTATCAGGATCCTGTTTTCCTGCGGACTGAACTTCGTCTTCCTCTTCTTCTTGTCCTTGCCCTTCCCTGACCCCGAAGTCCCAGGATGGTCCTCGGGGGGGCTTGTGGGGTTCTGGCTCTCCTCCGTACTTGCTCCGGCAACGTCCATTGTGCTTCGCTGTTGTTTGGCATTTGTTTGTCTGGTTTTTTTCTACTTTTATGGTGATTGTTCCCGCCTGACGCGTGTGGATTGCAGGCCTGTAGCTGGGTTTAGCTGATTTTCGTATCGCGATTGGCCTCATCGCAGCTTTTTTTGCGTTGGTGTTTCGCATTTTTGCGGCGTGGCGTTGATTCTAACGCGGTCAGTTGGCGCGTTATCTGAGGAGTATCGCATGGGGCCGCCGTGTTGTGAATACTTGGTTAACAAGGCGTTAATTTCCCGCGATGGACTGCGATATGCAAAGTTGCGTTAAGCTAAATTTGCGGTGGTTATCACACGTTCTTGGGAATATGCCCCTATGTTTTTAGAGCAAAATGTAGTTTGACAAAACCTCGTGTTTTTTTTCACACGAGGGCTTACCTTACATCAAAAAGTGATGAGTTTGAGCAGAAAAAGTCTCTCTGCTAGACTTTTTGTGCATGAACAACTCTTCCATGGGTGTAAGTCATGCAGAACTGCTTAATGCGAACTTGAAAAATGTCTCGAATTTCTCATAACCGGAAATTTGTGAATTTCGCTATTTTCCCCACTGCAGTTTAAATTTCTCTTGGGTCTTCTTATCATGAATTATACATCTATATGTCACTGGAATAATTTGCATTGCTTTACCTATATACTCTATTCGTTATCATTTTGTGTGTTTTAATACTATAGTTTTATGCCTGGATCCTCTACCCAGTCATGAAATATAATAACAGTAAGAAAGTGACATTGTGAAATGTACTGGGTGTGAGCATGTGTATTAATTCAGGTGGATTCAAACAGGTATCTAGAAACATATACAGCCTCATTTTGGGCCCAGTGACGTAACGGAAAAAGAAAAGGTCCCTCTGCTGAATGGAATGACAGGCCCCAAGACTTGCACAGCCCCCAAAGGATGGTCCCCCTGCGACACCCGGGCTGCAGGTGTCTGCATTATGTCCTTGTCCGAGCCTTGCGGTAGTATCCGCACAAAGAAAAAGATGAAAACCTATTTACTCATAGTATTAGTATGAATTTGGTGCCCAAGTCCAACCTTTTCACACTTTGATGAAGAACTTGTCTTTGTGGCTAATTTTGAGCATGGTACAATTTCTTCATGGTAGTAGTAAGAAATTGACCATGCAAAAACATGAGACTGAGCTGAATTTTCATGAAATAAAAGTAGGCAATACTTTTAAAACCAAGCTCAAAAGTCCACACAATTTTCAGTCTCTGCGACACCCAGGGAGGGTACACAAGTGAACTTGGATTAATCCTTTCATATGCCCATGCAAGGGCACTTTTTATTTAATGGCTTGTTATAATTTCAAATGATTTTTTCAGTCCCCGCTTGCTGTCACATTCGTTCAGGAAGTGTAGCGGCTAGAAGTTATCCAGAACACTGGTGGTGTCAACCAAGACCCACTCAGATTTCGCTCCCCAACTAAGCACATGGCGGGCTAGAAGATGGCCAACCTTTTCCATTGATAGGGTAGGTATGGAGTCAGGCTATCCCCATTACGTCACCACTGACAGCACCATGGCAACCAATGATGTCACAGAGCCTGAGAGTCTTGGCAGCATCTGAGTCAGAGGTGAGCTGAGCTGGGCCTGGGAGGGAGGGCTGCTTTCAGCCGCCACCTGAGTAATGTCATGTTCTGCTGGGTTAAGAAGGACGCATCACCGCTCAGGCATATTTTAAAGACTTTGGCTTTTAAGAACTGCTTCCTGTTCCAGTCAATGCCCTCTGTGCCTCCGGGAGATAGGTGACTTGAATTTCAAAACATAGTGCGGTTGGAAGCATTTCAGTCAAGTAATATGTGTAGGGCCTGTTCGCTGACTGTGTCTCTGAGTGAGCAGCACCTTGGATCCACGTGTGGGTACCTTCAAGGCACTTTAAAAAAAAACTAACGTTGATCAAAAATGCATCTGAGTTGGAGGGATCACAGAAGCCACAGTTTAATTAAGCTCAGTTTTAATGATGAGTGTGGATGAAAATGAACACCCATTTGCTGTGGACAGAGAAGTGTGCAAAAGAAACAATTGATGGACGGAATGCTGGACAATGCAAACATTCACCCCCAGTCACAAGGATCTGGGTTAAATCCATCATTCTTTTGCTCACCACACCACCCCAGTTTGGACCCAGCCATATGCAAATCAGTCTTGACCCTGTTCCTTGTGGGAACAGTCCAGCCCGAACTGCCAAGCCAGGTCCTCCCTGGACCGGAAACAAGCATCCTAGGACCGGTTTCAGGGCATCACCCTTCTTCAGCCAGGCTAGCTTGAATCCAGTGGTGTAGTGAGCACGGGACCCACGTCTGGGCATACCCTTCCCACTTAGGGCGACAAATGCAAAAGAAACAATTGATGGACGGAATGCTGGACAATGCAAACATTCACCCCCAGTCACAAGGATCTGGGTTAAATCCATCATTCTTTTGCTCACCACACCACCCAAGTTTGGACCCAGCCATATGCAAATCAGTCTTGACCCTGTTCCTTGTGGGAACAGTCCAGCTCGAACTGCCAAGCCAGGTCCTCCCTGGACCAGAAACAAGCATCCTGGGGCCGGTTTCAGGCCATCACCCTTCATCAGCCAGGCTAGCTTGAATCCAGTGGTGTAGTGAGCACGGCACCCACGTCTGGGCATACCCTTCCCACTTAGGGCGACATATGCAAAAGAAACAATTGATGGACGGAATGCTGGACAATGCAAACATTCACCCCCAGTCACAAGAATCTGGGTTAAATCCAACATTCTTTTGCTCACCACACCACCCCAGTTTGGACCCAGCCATATGCAAATCAGTCTTGACCCTGTTCCTTGTGGGAACAGTCCAGCCCGAACTGCCAAGCCAGGTCCTCCCAGGACCGGACACAAGCATCCTGGGACTGGTTTCAGGGCACCACCCTTCATCAGCCAGGCTAGCTTGAATCCAGTGGTGTAGTAAGCCCGGGACCCACGTCTGGGCATACCCTTCCCACTTAGGGCGACATATGCAAAAGGAACACAAATTATCATCGATTTTGGATCAAATTAAAGATCCACCTTTAGGATTTTTTTGTAGAATTGACATTGCCAACTTTGCTTTTAGGCTGAAAAGCTTGTGGTGCCCTATGGGCTGGTTAGGGACTACACTAGGGGTGCCTTATGTGCATTAAAAAGAAAGGTTTAGTCCTGACCAGAGTTTTTTTTTTGCCAGGTCAAAATGGCAGTTTAAAACTGTATGCGCAGACTGCAATAGCAGGCGTGTGCATATTTTAAAGGTTACTTAAGTGGGTAGCGCAATAAGTGCTGAATGCCCTCTAGTAGAATTTGATTTAAAGCTCCTGGGCACATGTAGTACCACTTTACTAGGGACTTACAAGTAAATTAAATATGCCAATTGGGTGTAAGCCAATGTTACCAGGGTTACAGGTGAGAGCACAAGCACTTTTGTGTTGGTTAGCAGTGGTAATGTGCACAGAGTTCTAACAGCCTACAAAAACAGTTCAGAAAATAGGAGGGCTGAAGACAAAAAGTTTAGGGGTCACCCTGCAGAGCAGGCCAGTTCCAACAGAAGGGGACTTCAAGGCAATGGAAGGACCCTGGGGACGGAGAGAGTGTGTGGGGCCTCCCTCCCCAAGCCGTCCAGTGGGCCAGAGGATCCCATCCCCCAGGGTGTGAGGACAACAGTGTTCCAGTGACCCCATATTCCAGGACACTGCTGTTCTATGCCCCCAGGCGCACAAACAGGGAGAACCCCAACTCCCTGCCCATGCTCTTGTGGGCAGGGAAAACAGGATTGCTCCTGCCCAGTGGGAGCAGAGAGAGAAGGTGCTTCCACCGAACGGAAGAAAACCAATGTAGCCTGCTCCTGCCACACGTCAGAATGGCCTCAATTTCTGCAATTTCTGTGGGCACCCAAGGTAGGACCAGAGCACCCACAGCATTTTTCTTTTTGTTGCAGTCCCGGGTGATGGGGTCCCGGGGTCTCTTAATTGCTCGTCTGGGGCACCATGACCATTTCCTCTTTATTAATATGATGTACTGGGGATAGGGTCCCCAGGGCCCCTTAAAGATGCAGGGAGAGAGACCGCACACCTCCTTTCACTAACATAATAAAAAGGGAATCCCTGTACCTGACTCACCTGGAAAAGGGGGTAAAAAAATTGAAAGGGGTGGCTTGCCGCCTTTTTTTTGGATGGGTCACCAGATCCTTTGCTGTTCCGCTTTCCTGTCAAAAACAAAAATAAAATGTTTGCTCCCAAGGTGGTCCCTATGAGTGTCGGGGTATCCCTACAGTGCATCCTATATGTTCGTTTTACCTTTTCGGAAGACAGGGAACTCCGTCCCCAAGTCCAGAGATGGCTGCCACTACATCTTTGTTGATGTGGTGGTAGCCAATCAGATCTTATCTTTAGATCTGTCGGGTTTGTGGATCCTCTTTGATATGATATATACATACATTGTGAACCTTAATTTCTCGAAACCTACTGAACAGATGTACACCAAATCAGAAAGAGCACGCTTTCTGGGTCAAGATCCAGCTTTCTACTAAATTTGGTGTAATTTCATTCAGAAATGGTATTACTGTTCAATTTTTCTATTGAAAATTGCATGGGGAAAATGTGTTTTGGGACAAGCCGTTTTTCTCCCCCCCTGCTTGATGAATCACCCGAAACTTTCCCAGGAAGGAGCTGAAATCAATTAGATTTTTTGGGGAAATTTCATGACGATTCATCAAACGGTGCTAAAATTAGCAAACCCAAAAACAATTTGGGAAAATGGTCCTAACTATTTCTATCCAGTGGTGACCACCACTGGGTAATATATTTATGTATATACTTATGTGTGTGTGTATATATATATATATATATATATATATATATATACCATACACCTCTTAAAATTAAATTAAGGGAACAGCACTTCAGCGGTAGATCATGACCAACTCCGTTTACTTGCTGAGGCTATCAACGCTTTTCGGTAAAAGCCTCGTTAACGATAATGACATCACTTCATTTGTTACTTTTAAATGTCTTTCGGCCAGTCACATTCAACATAAAAATAAATAAAGGACTAGAAAGTTCATTTTGAAGTGGACCTTGAAACCCTTCTTAAACAGATTCACTGTGCTTAAATAACATAAAGCTCAGCAATCTGAAAAAATCCAAAAGAGTATTGCTCATTAGCTATTCTAAATTGAGTTAGAACAAACTCGTACTGCTTCAGTGTATGATACCAAGGCACCAAATTCATCTCAAGATATTGATTCAATATCTATCCCAAGTGGGCATACCATATATGCTTTGGTCTTTTTGCATTTTACAAATAATAATACACAACATAAACCAAACATATACAGTTGCAGTAATCAGCTTTCTCATGATTCATATATTACTTTAAGCAGTTGATTCACTTCTGTGGTCCAGATTCACTAGCATTTTCATAAAAATGATTGTAAAAATACTACCCAGTCCTTTCTCGTGTCTACAATACAAAAAATCATCCGAAATCATCAAGTTACTGGCAGATTTTACATAACGGCAGTCATTGAAAAAGGTTGTATAACAGAGGCACGCATGGCTAAACCACGCGGGCTTCTGCAACGCAGCCCTAGCAATGAATGCGTCTGATCAACGCATTCCTTTACCACGCATGCCTTTACCATGCAATTTCATGGTAAAGGCATGCTTGCTAAAAGGATTTGTGGTAAAGATCACACCCTAGCCCCTCTGCCCTGAGCCCTGAAACATTGTCCCCTGCACTATAAAGAAACCGCCTCCACCCAAGCCCTAAAAACTACCCTATCCCTAAAATCTAACAAGACCCCGACCCACCCGCCCTATAAACATCTCCAACCCGCCTTGAGCCCTAAAAACTACCTCCCCCCAAAACTACTCCCCATCTCCCAAACCTGGCCCCAGCCCCTCCTACCTGTCTGCATCGAGCTTCCTGTTCCTGTTCTTGCCCATCCGGACATCTAGACTCCGAACTGCCTTAACCACTCACTCTCACATATACTCCCTTATATACTCCAACACCTACAAATACTGCCTTTCACATATGTAGTTACTCACACATATACCACTGAGACATCCATTCACTCACCAACACAGCCATACGCACACTCAATCACCCATACAGCCTCTTTCAGATGCACTCATGAACCCATACACCCAGTGAATCACCCACTCACACATCCATGCAGGGAGTCACACCCCCCCACCCACCCACACAGACACTCAGGCACCCATACAGGTACTCAGACAACCAATCATTAACCCATATAGACACTCCTGTAGCTACTCACCAACCCATGCAGCCACTTACATACCAACTGACAGACTGATACAGACATTCACACAGATTAGTCATTCACCCATGCATTCACTAAGACACGTTTAATCACTCACTTATACAGTCAGTCACGCATCCACTAAATCATCCATTCAGACACCCACTTATTCTTCAATATACCTTTGTGTATCTATATATAACTTTCTTAAACTTTTAAAAATCACCCAGTCTCTGGATGATGTCATCAGTGATGTCATTTGAGATGTCATCAGTGATGTCATCAGTGATGTCACTGACCATGTCATGAGTGATGTAATAAGTGACGTCATCAGCAGTGCATTGCGGGGGCGCGAGTTATAGTTAGCTTAACTAACTATAATGGCCGAATTTCTCTGGTTTTGTGTGAGTGAAATGTCCAACTAACTATAACGTCCCTGAAACCTGTGGTTTCTTCAGTGAATTTCTAAGGTTTTTCAAATGCTAATTTCTAACTATAACGTCCCAGAAACCTATGGTTTTTTCAGTGAATTTCAAAGGTTTTTTAAATGCTAATTACTAACTATAACGTCCCTGAAACCTATGGTTTTTTCAGTGATTTTCAAAGGTTTTTTAAATGCTAATTACTAACTATAATGTATTAGTCGCGTTTGCAGAGTGGTGCAGAAAGGAGGCTGGGCCTCCGACAAGTGCTCAGGAATTCCGCTACGTAGGACGTACCAGGAGGGCTTCGTGGCCCCCAAAGTCCCTCAGGAGTAAAGTGGGCTTCATCCCTCAACCCGTAGTGTGCCAAGAGGCACGTTGGCATAGTGGTGGAGAAAGGGGGGCGTGGCCTCCAAAGACCTCTTAGCAATACCACTGTGTGGGACTTACTGGAGGTAGCAGGAGGGGTAGTTGGCCCCCAAGGACGTCCTTGGGGGCCAACTACCCCTCCTATTACCTCCAGTAAGTCCCACACAGCAGCATTGGTAAGTTCTCATAGCAGGCAATGCCTCCTTTGCCCACCATTCTGCAAACGCGCTACCTGGCGTGCTCTTGGATGGGGATTAAAGTCCCCTTCAATGCTGGGGGTCCTTAGGGGCCAAATAGCCTACCTGACACCTCCAGTAAGCCCCTGATAGTAGGATTGCTGAGAGGTGGTCACAGGCCACGCCCCCTTTCTGCACCACTCTGCAAACGCGCCTCCTGGTGCGCTATTGGTTGGAGGATGAAGTCCCCTTGCCTCCTGAGGGTCCCTGGGGGCCAATTAGCCCTCCTGTCATCTCTAGTAAGCCCCACACAGCTGGATTGCTGAGAGTGGTCCAAGGCCACGCCCCCTTTTTACACCACTCTGCAAACGCACCTCCTGGCCCCCCTTCTCTAAATATTTTGTGGGCCCTGGGGACCAGATCCCCCAAGGCCTGCGATATTTTTTTTTAATAAAAAAAAACGGGAAGGGGGCCATGCAGCCCCCCCTCCCAAGACCTATTTCGGCGCCGGGGACCCCATTCCCCGGGGCATGGCCACATATTTTTTCATTTTATTTTTTAAACTCCTTTTAAAGGAGGGGGACCGCGCGGCCCCCCTCCTGAGGCCATTATTGGCCCCAGGGACCTCATCCCCTGGGTCATTGCCTCTTAAAACAATTTTAATATATATTATTGTGGGAGGGGGGGCGCGTGGCCCCCCTTCCCTGGGCCACTTTTGGCCCCGGGGACTCCATCCCCCAGGGCCTGTCCTCAACATTGGGGACTGCGGGAGGAGCCCCAATGCCCCCGTGGTCCCTGCCGGCAGCCAGACAGGCCCCGGCCCGAAAGGAAGGGCGTCCCGTGCATCACACAGCATTTGGAATATAATTGGACCGAGATGCCCGCCGGCTGTAGCTGGAGAATGGAGAGAATGTTACATGGAAGGGCCACAAAGGCCCGACTGGCAGGAAAGAAAATCTTTTGAAACAGCCAGGGTTTGTTGGGGAAGTGTTCCCTTTCACGCCAGAACGACAGAATTGCAATTGCTGACAAGGCTGAAAGAAACTGTAAGTGACCGCAGTTACACAAAGGGAGTGGCATGACTCTGGAGTTCGTCTTAATAACATACATTACCCAGCCACACATGGAATTTGTTCCTTTAAAGGCAGTATGGAAATAAAATGGAATTTATGACGATCCGAGGCATTGAAAATAAAACAACTGTTGATGTGAAAGGACATGATTTGTAACCTGCAATAACAAAGCATTATGGTTAATGTGGTCAGATTAATGACGAACTTTCACAAGTGACTCAAAATTGAGGATGCATAAAATAGAGAAATATAATTAATTACTGAGTGCATCGAACGTTGGTAATACTCACTGGTTTCATTTTAAGATCTGTTTAAATGATCCATTCTGATTTTGACATTTTCACCACAAGTACCGTTTTTTGACATTCAGCTCAGAGAATCATGTGTCCTTTCTCAGTGTTGATGTATTTGAAGGTTAAATACCGAGCAAACGACCATCCCCTTGGCTTATATGCATATAATTAAGACTCACACAGTTGAAACGCGTTATGCTGATGGTGTTCGCTTTGCTGCGATTAAAAAAGAACTGCTACTAAGGACTGGTTGGTGGGCCTGTTATTCACGTTACCTAAGGGTTTGGTGCGTGTTTTCTTTTGGAAATATTTTGGGATTGATGCTCCCAGACAGGCCTGGCCCAAAAGGAAGGGCATCCCGTGCATCACACAGCATTTGGAATATATATATATATATATATATATATATATATATGTGTATATATATATATATATATTGTTAGACAGCTTGTCATTGAATGCCACTCCTCCTCCTTTCGACGTCGGTGCCAGCAGCGGTAATGACACCCGCTAATATCATTCACAGGAAATATCCGGGAGATCCAGAGTAAATCAAGCAGCACACCACAAGGACAGCACAAAGGTTTATTTGTGCATACAACGACGCGTTTCGGCAAAGCCTTTTTCCAGTTGTGTGACCTGCGCCCAATCACCCTTAAAAATACGGGTTACCGTGCATAGACATAGAGAAAATATACATACATCATGTATTATTATTTAACAGTTTCTAATGCAACTTAAGACAAATATTATTACATTCATAATACTTTCCAATGAAATCAGATAGCAGCGTACGGAACTTGCAGAATTCAAAAATGAATTTTGGAATGAGTTTACTTTCGCCGTGTATTACTGATGTTTATAAACATAAAAGACAGACTTTACTCATCAAATCACTTCTCAGTGTTGCCATTAGTCCCCCTTAAAATAGAAAACGACTAGACTATACATAAAACACACGCTGCTGATAACGCGTATATAATTCATGTCTTTAAATTTATGCACAGAAAAATCCCGAATATTCATATCAATTAATATACCAATGCGCTCAATGCAACAAAATCATGGGTGATGTACCCCTTGAAAAATGCGTTTCACAGGTAGACGAAGGCACAGATTCTATCAAATTGGCATAGTTGATTTCTGCCATATCAAGGGTAATGTACCCCTTATAAAATACGTTTTTATACTGAGAAGTGATTTGATGAGTAAAGTCTGTCTCCAGATCATGAGGACGACAGTGCCTGACATCGTGGCCTCCGTCCAAGGTTGCTGGCTCCCTCTCTCTGGACCCACACCGCAAGTTACTTTGTTGTGGACAACATCGTGACGGGGCACTAGAAGCATATATGAACGGTGAAAAAGGAAAAAAAAGAGAGAGTGAGGGAAAAGACCGACAAAGACCCCCTTCATAGAGTGAGTTTACAAAACGAGGAAGCAAGCTAAATGAGGCTTCTTTTCAATTAAATTATAAATAAAGAAGGAATGAGGATTATTCACAGACCATACCCCAGCATTGAAAACTGAGGTTTGGCAGTAAATTAACGGGCAGGGAATCACTATTAATGGGAGCACTATTATCGAAGAGAAATAACAGCGATAACCCCACTCAATTGAGCATATAATCAATAAGAAAAAGGATGTAGAAAAGAATCCTCTTTTGATATAAACATATGTCTTTTAAAAAACTGTTTGTACTGAAACGCCACGTCAACAACTTGAGAGAAAGATTTGTAACTTTATGTGATTTGGTTATAATTATTAGTGGATTTGATGAATTTAGGGTTACTGTTATCCACAACTATTAGAAGAGGAAAATCCTTTTGAGATGATATGTGATGAATTTGTATATATAATAGAAAGTATTTGATTTTAAAATGTGGATTTTTTATCTATTATTATTTAATATTGTTTACAATATATTTTTATTTCATATATATATCAATCTGTAATAAATCAGACATCTTTACATAATACAGTGGGCGGTGTTTAGAAAGTGTTGCTACATACCAATAGGTAGGGTAATTTTCTCTATACTGATACAAAGATACACAGTTACGAATGGTGTGAATTGTTGAGTGTGTGATACAAAAGGGATCCTTTTCTGGTTGTGCCAATACTTTACATTTGGGCCCTGAGGATATGCCTGACTGCTCGGTGCCAAGCTACCAAAGGGTGAGCACAGGTTATCAGACACGTGTATCGTACTCATCCTATCTAGAGTGGTGGATTCTGACTGGCTTCGATGCGTCCCAGCCAGCCGGATAGCGCAGGGCCTAGCATTCTCCAACTCTTCACCTACAAGTCACCAGTCAGACCAAAACTGTTGCATACCCCATGTCTTAAATTACCACTTCCAGTGCTTACTTTATGTGCTATGACCCTCTGTCTTTCAAACACTCCCATACTGGCAATAGATCCTTGCTGCTCAAGAGTGCAAAATATTAAAACTCTCTTAAGTTCACCCTGCTGATGACTTCAGATCATTTCCCTTTTGTAAAACAGATAAAGGCAGGACTTTTAGCTTGATAACCCGACTAATTCATGTTCTGGTTTCTACTGTCAACACCAGGACACCCAAATGGGGATATAAAAATGAAAATCCCATTGAATCCAATCAAATCAAAAAGAACAATGGGGCTTATTTACAAGCCCCTTGCGCCACCCGTATGTCACTTTTCCCATGTTAAAAATGACGCAAAAGTGGCGCAAGAGGCTTGTAAATAAGCCCCAATGTTCTTACTTAAAATGACCGGTGCCATTGCATTCAGGTAGGTCAGGTAGGGTGTTTTTTATTTACGGGGTGGAAATTAAAAACTGACATCAAAGTCTCTGTAGGAATTATGGTTTTTATATTGCTAAGTGTTGTGTTGTTGTGTGAAACCTGGATTGATCTGTCACCCAATCAAGACCTCCGCAGGAGAGTATTTGATTTCAGATTATGAAAAGTTTGTTTTTTCATATTTTTACATTGTATATATGGCCATTAGTAAATGACTCACATATAATCAGTCTGGGGCCATGATTTTATCACACAGGAAGGTCCAACTGCCTAATTACCCAGGAGACCCGATGCGGCCTCCTGCACAGAGATTCAGTCTCTGCATCGCTGTAGGGTTGCTAGTTGCATGCAGTGATCATTAGACAAAAACACACAATGAATGTTATAATTCTCAAGTCATCAAGTATGGTTACAAAATAAGTTACAGAGTTAAAAGTTGTAAATATGGAAATCACTACCTGAGGCTCTGCGAATCATGGAGATCATTTTGCATTCCCCGATAAATATTCAAGCTGTCTATACTTCAAAATGTTCTCTGTCCTGGACCTTAGGTCGAAAATATTCTGCAATAAGCATGCCACTTGGAAAGTGCCAAGAATCGAATGTTGGCAGTGCTTAATTTGAGCCAGTGGTTTCCGGTGCTCAGCACTGGCACTTAATTGTCGGCACCGCCCCTTAATTGTCGACACCAGCACTTGTGACAGCTACCAAATGGTGGCGCTGTTTGTACAATTCAGAGATGAGCAGAACAGCAATTATTTATTAATTCAGTATGCATTAAAACAACTAATACCTGCCGCCCATGCTATTTTTATTGCTTTGGGGGCCTGGAATTGTCACACTTGTAGCAGTGTTAGCTCTGGGGGCCTGGAATTGTCACACTTGTAGCAGTGTGCTGGTTAGTAGTTGTGTAGGTACTGTCATTGGCAATGCTGGCAGTGGCAATGGGTGTTGCAAGCTGCAGAGGCCTCCTGACTAGAGCAATGGCACTTATGTTTTTGACAAATTAAGCACTGAATGTCGGTGATTGAGTGCTCTATGACACAATGGAGATCATCTAGGGTTTGGTGGGTGCGGGATATGCGTCCTAAAACGGCAATTGTCCTGCTCCTCTAAATCTAAGGTTCGCCACATTATTTAAAGATGGTGAAACTCACTAGTTTCAAACAGCAGAGCTACAGCTGACTTTCCTCTCTGAAACCCTTAGCTGGTGGCTCTATGGCCACAGAGAGCCAAAAACAGGGTTTCATTTCTAAAAAACATAAGGGCCCTCTTCAAGAGGCCACTGCAGGGTGCACCATCCATTGCCCCTACCAGGGCTGCCAATGACAGTAACAAGACAATCATTATTCATCACACACGTACAAGTGTGACATTTCAGGTGACAAAAATTGATTAGTTGGCAGGTACTAGTCATTTTTTATGTATATTGAATTAACAAACAACTGTTGTTGTGCTCATCTCTAAATTAGACAAACAGCGCCACCATGTGTCAGACTGTCATAAGTGCCAGTGTTGACAATTAAGTGCTGGTGCGGAGCACTGGAAACCACCGGCTCAAATTAAGCACTGGAAAACAAAGGGCCAGAAGGCCCACCCTATTTATTTTTCATGTCCGTGCCCATCCCGTAATCTATTACAGCCATGAACGTAAACAGTTCAGAAATAGCCCTCACATACTAGGAAAAAATCCGAACACAATAGGGACAGTTATTTTTGTGCAACAGAAACAACATCAGGCTTTGGGGCTTTGGTCATGAAAAACATAAATAATGCCAAGCAGGATGCCATGACATTTTGGACAGTCTATCTTTAAATTTCTGCTGGAATTGCCTCTCCCATGTCGGCTGGGGTACTTTGAATAAAAATGGCCCACTAGGGTTGCCAGTAACTTGTAATATGGTGAGTGGGTTGCCACAACGCTGGCGGGTATGGCACCTCTGCCACACCAGCAGTTTTACAGTTCATCCGCCATACTCCTAATGACCCCTATGTAATATAAGATATCCAAAACCACAGCTGTTCTTACTGCCTGAGCCCAAAGAAGCCATGCGTTCAATGCAACAGTAAGCAAGTAGCACTATGTAAGAACTTTTTGTATGCAATCTTTCACCATACATTGTTGCTTCGGGCTGGGAAATCACTTAGTTTGGCTCTGTTAATGGAGGAGTCAACCCCAGAGCTATTGGTGCTATGAATCTCCACTGTTCATGAGGCTGACTGGAAAGTACTGAACGTTTGGTGAGAGCGCCCCAAGCATCAGCCCACCAGACGTTGGCTCTTTGGCTGTTCTGTAGAAGAGGAGCTGAAGATGCGCGTAGGAACTGATTGTGCCCGTCAGAGGAGGCTCTTCTAGAAAATCGCTACTGCAGGCTAGGTCCTACGAATAGTGTGAAGCACCTTAAAGTACATTGTTTGTTGGACTTGAAGGCAGAACACAGGAGCCAGTACTAAGGCAGGGTTGGCTCTTCTGTTTGCGCCTCTGTTGAGAGACCTAGGAACGACGCACAAGAGATATTTTGCCCTCAAACTGAGTTTCCAGAGTAGTTGCCTACAATGCGATTCCAGATTAATCATCCTTATTTTTGGCAAAAATGTGTATTTTGAAGTCTTGTCAACCTACTCTTGATTAAGGGATTTCCATCTGTCCATCAAAAGGCTCATAGGCATCCAACCACATCATTAAGATTTTCTTTTTTTTAATTAATCATTGGATTTTCAACTTGAAATAAACATCTCTAAACTTTTCATGCCCTGAGAACTCCTGACTTATCCAGTCTTCTGAAATGGTTGAATCTTTTCCAACTGACTATCTTGGTTTTCCCTTTGGGACCCTTTCTCTATTGTAAATTGAGAAGGAAAATATGTACTTTGGTGTAGGAGTGTTATATTAGGGGCAGTGTGGACACTGTACAAAAGCAAATACCATTAAATGGTTGATCAGGTAAAGCAGCATCTTCTTCAGGGTATCTCTTGAAGACTCTGCAATTGCCTCCCGATTATACGTTTTACAGAAAGCCTAACAAATATGCACAAGGTAATCGCTCTTTAAACTGCCTATAAACATCTAAGTCCAGTCCACAGTCATGGTAAATAAACTCTTTACCGACTGAGAATATATGGATCCCAAAGGGAAAACTGACCTATCACAATATTTATCCACACTAGTACCGTAGTAAATAAATATAAGGAATCACATGATGCAGTTAAAAAACCGTACAACAACTTGGCTATGTCCCTGTAGGATAAGGGACTCAAATTTTGGGATAATGTTGTTCTGCCTACAGGTGGCCTTTCTATTGGCACTCTTTCTCACAGATAGTGGAAGTCCATGTTTATGCCTCATTAGACAGAAGCTTTTGAGTGCCAGGTTTTAAGAAAAGGGGATGGCAAGAGTACAAGAACCTCTCAGTGGTGCAGGGAAGCATGCTGAGAAGGCAGAGTCTCCACTCTTGGAGGCCAGCTCAACTGCATTTACTTTTCACTGCAGTCACTCTCCATTCTCTGGTAAGGAGTCTCCAGATTGTTTGTCTTACCACTTGTAGCTCCTCTAGCCTCATTGTTTTGCCTGAGAAGTCTCCTTTCAAGCAGCATTTCCACAGAGCAGTGGATAGACAGTAGGAGGTCTACAGGCGGACTTATATTCTTGATGCCAAGATTGTGGGCACAGGGGTTAAGCAGCACATTCCTTCAGTGCAGGAAGTATCATCAGGTCTTCACTGCTCTTATTCAGATGCAGCTCATTGAATCGCTGAAGTGCAACATCGGTTTCTAATTTACGGCAGTCGGGCATTGATCCACTGACATGTTAGTAGAACTGTTGATTAGATTTGAAGCTAGCCATTCAGGCTGTTATAACTTTGCATTTGATATACTTCCGGTGGACTGGAGGCACAAATTGATCATTGCTCCTCCAAGGCCTCCTCGCATGCCAATGGGTTACAAGCCTTCCAGTGGCGTAACGAAATATGAGGGTGCCACCCTGCAAGGTGATGGAGTGAGTGTAGGATTTGTAGAGTGCAATATTTGCCCAAGGACATCTTTGTGCTACGAATAACTGGAAAAAAGAGACTACATTGACTTTGAGCTACTCATGCTAAACTCCTGTAAGAAAATATAATTTAGGGATTAACAGAATCTTCCATCTGTCATAGCAAAAGAGACAGGTTATCCAGAAGTGGCACAGGGATAACGGACGAAACCACTCGCCGAAACAAGGAGGACAAAAACCTTGTAAGTGAGCCAGATGGTTGTATGTGGAGACCTATTGATGGAATTGTGCTGTAATACCCTCAAAATGAAGCCAGTAAAAAGATCACTGGGTTGAGCAACTTTCCTTGAGATTATTGCACAGTCCCACAGGGAGGCACTGGAACTTACTTTCCATGTGGTTCAGAAATATGGTCACATTTACAGTGATTAAAAATCAGCTGAACTGCTATGTTCTGAACCTGTTGCAGATTTTCAGCAGCACCACTGAGCAGACCCAAAAAACAGATGTTCTTGTAATCAATTCCGAATAGGCCAGCTGCCCCCACCGCCCACACCCACAAATGCTTCTCAGAAGCCTCTTCTGAAGAAACGAGATGAGACCACCACATATGCTTGCTCTCCAAAGGAAAGTTCCTTATCAATCTGAAATCCAAAATCTTTAGTTTTGGTTACTGTGATTAATGAAGGCCCATTTTACAAGCCTCAGATGAACACTTCTGTGTTATTGGCATTGGTATTTAACAAGTTGCAGCACATCCTGGTCTGGATGGAAAAAAGGCATGACTGGAGAGCATGTTGAAGCTCCACTCACTTGTGGTGACCCTACCGTAGCAATGATGCCACAAGCCCTTGCACAAGCAAGGAAAATGGCCCATTTTACTATTGTTTGGATAGTAAAATGCAGCAATTATCTGGGTTCAGTGGGCCCCGGTGCACTTCACCTGCTGTACCAATGGTAGCTACGCCCCTGGTTGGTGGTTGATCCTACATTCTAACTGACAATATTTTGTAGGTGGGTAGCAGAGCAGGTGCTGTTACTCTTTTCACTGTATACCTCAGACCTCCCTGACAGTCTAGCATCAACAAGGGGGATGCTCCTAGGATAGGAGGATGCCCCTTCCCCTGCTTGGTGTATGCGGATGATATCACAATCCTGGATCTAACTCCCAAGGGTTTCAAAAATAGACTGGCCTCATTACAACAGTACGCCATCCTCCATTATCTGAATATTAATGTCTCTAAAAGTAAGGTATTGATCCTCAGAAATAGAAATGCCAGGAATACGAGTAACTATGTTTGGGTCTTAGGTCTGCAGAAGTTGGAGGTTGTAAATTGATATCCCTATTTGGGAATCATTGTAGCAGGTAGCATGAGGGAAAGGGCACATATTGATCATTGCTCTCCAAGGCTTCCCCGCATGCCAACGGGTTACAAGCCTTCTAGTGACGTAACGGAATATGATGGGCCCCCGCTGCAAAGTACATGGAGGGGGCCCCCCATGCCCCAGACCCAGTCAGAAGCTCACAGGCCAGGGACCCGCCTCCTGTGCAGAGTGCAAGAGGGGGCTCCCTGGAGCTCTGGGGCACCCCGCACTGTGGGGGTTATCATTATGCCACTGGAGCTTTCTATAATGTGATGGTTGGAGAAATTTTTTTCATCTACTATCCGTTTTTAAGGTGAAAGTTCCTCAGACATTATTATATGCCATTGAATTGATTAATGTGTCGAAGTGGGACTTCTTAAAGAAAATGGAAGGGCAAATTTTGCGTAGACGCTGTAACTTTAATTCGTCTGTTCTGGCCCCTGCCTTAAGGTTGGAATTTGGTTTAATAAGCTGTTATGTGGAAGGGCTGTCCAGTGTGATCCAGTGGGGCTTCAGTTCAAGAGTAGTAAAGGGGATTCTATGAAGGGCTTTATGAACTGTGAAATGTTTGGCTCAGAACTAGGAAAGTATAAATTTTCCCGGGACTTCACCTATGCACTAAATCAATTCGGATTACAGGAAGCCACCTTTGCATCTCTCTCACATGTCTCTAATTCTACTAGTCAATGTTTGGACATAACATATTGTATGTCACAGAAAAAAGTGGAAGGGGGGTGGTTTCTTCCTGTCTCCCCAAGGTAGCTCAGCAGTACCTGACTTGGAATCTGGATCATGGTCTTCGTCATTTTTGCATACTATTCCGAATTAATTTGCTTCAGCTAAATGTGCTAATAGCGATCTGGTCCAATTCTGGAGAAAAAGGGAAAGTGTGCAATTTGTGTAACATGGGTATTCAGGAACTTAACAATATGCTATTCGTTTGTCTTGCACTGATCCTTCAGCGCAGTCACATTTTAAGGCCAAAGTTTTTAAAGAATAATATTAAATCAGTTGCAGTGGCACGAGAATTTCAGTATCACCGGAAAAATTAGGTTATTTGCAGAAAAGGTTTTAAATGATTTAAATGTTTGATGAACCTGTATTAATGTGATACCTTGCTGCTATTTCTTGTTGCTATATTTTGCTATATCTTGGTCATATGGGTATTCAGGATCTTAATAATTGTTTTTGTATTTATATCAATGTGATCTATGCTTGCTGCTATATATTGTTTTATATGGACCTCTTTTGAGTTCCAAGACACAAATAAAGAATTGAATTGAATTGACAACGTGACATAGAATCAGACTCTAGGAGCGGGAGATTTTGCCCTTCGGATCCAACAATGTGAACCCCCAAAAAATGAGCAATTCACTTTTCGCAGTGAGGAGGAGGGGGTATAATACTGCACTGTATTGTACTGTAATTGCATTTATATAGCGCTTACTACCCCTGACGAGGCTTCGAAGGCTTTTTTTCGGACAGTAGCACGCTACTCCGGAACCCATAAAGGATTAGTGGTGAATTAGTATAGTGAAAATATGAAAGTAATTTGAGTGGCGGATATGTTAATCAGTTATTTGGATTGAGAAGGATAGTAGAGGAATAGAGAAGGGAAAAAGGTTTGCATTTATTTAGTGTTTGCTACCCCTGTTGGGGTGTTGAAACAATTTTTCAGTGTGTAGCATGCTACTTCGGAACCCATAAAGGATTAGTGGTGAATTAGTATAGCAAAAATATTAAATTAATTTGAGTGGTGGATATGTTAGTCAGATTATTTGGATTGAGAAGGATAGTGGAGGGATAGAAGGGAAGGATTTAGGATATTTTTTTTTTTTTTGCTTTGGAGCTCACAGCAGTAGGAGGGGGCTTGGGATGAGTAATACCTCAAGAAGAGACTGCCCGGTAGATACATTTGATGCCATCATTGTTCCAGAAGCACCCTACTCCTGTGCTGTATAGCACTGGGCCACTTGGACACACCATAAAGTAAGTGAACAGTCTGAAAATACGAAATAAACCACAGAGAGGGAAAGCAGGGCCAAAAAGTCGTGGATAGTCTAGAAAACCCAAATGAGATATGGACACACAGCAAACACCATCTATTCACATTCATCACAATATCACAGCTCTGGGTTGTTATCAGCATGACCACAGCAACATTGTTCATGACTGTAAGCTGAAAGCATAAGTGGGCTTCACTGTTCACTGTTACCTATCATCAGACAAAGATGGCAGCCCCAGACACATAAAGGCTATTCTGTGGTGATTTGCGGCGGGCAAATGTATTTGTAGCTGTTAAACACCTCACAACCAGGCCCCCGGAACTCCACAATTTTTGTTTTGTCAGTTTTAAACCTTCACATTACTTTAACAGCGTTTTTTAGATTGATTTTTCTATTATTCAGTGCGTTGGTGTTCAATTAGGCGCACTTTAAATGGAGAACATGTAAGGTGAACAAATCTATATTTCATTGTTAATGTTCTGGAGATATAAAAATATTACTGCTCTCTAATCTCTCTCTCTCCTCGTGTCCCTGGAGAATATCCTCACCTTCATATCCTGGCAGCGTTTCCTGCCACATGTTCTAGGCACATTTTCGCCATTGTGTTTAGTTCAGTGACCGCCCTTGAGCCCTCACACCCACTAGACACTGTTTGCCACTGAGATTTCTGGGGAAATGCTCTGCATACACATCCATCAGACACCCTTCTGTCCACAGTTCCACCGTGTCCCTTGCAACCATTATTGTGAATGCTTAAATTGTGCTGGTGGTTTCTGGCGCTCGGCACCGGCTCTAAATTGCCAGCACCAGCTCTAGTGACAGTTCATCAACATGGTGGCGCTGTCTTTTTAATTTTGAGATGAGCACAACAACCATACTTATTAAGTCAATATACATTGAAAATGAATAATACCAGCCTCTCATGCCATTATTATAGCTGTGTGTGGCCTGAAATAGCCTGAATTGTCACACTTGTAGCAGTGCGATGGTTAGGTGTTATGTTAGAACTGCCGCTGGAAGGGTATGGGTGGTGCAGGCTGGAGTGGCCTTCCAAGGTGGGCCCTGGCACTAAATCTTTTGCAAATTAATCACTGCTCCTCGTTCAGGGGGCACCATTATGTGCACACATAGAATAGACAACGTGGTGGCCTTTCTACAGCCTTATGCCCAGACATTAAAAGGCAGCATCCAGACAGATAGTCACTGGATCATCTTCCTGCCCATCCACTGGAAATGAATGTAAGTGATAAATCATCATGTCTGCCAATACACTGGTCACCATTATACCCACGCACAGTGCCTTCTGCACACAAACTGATGCAATGGGCAACTTTCTTTCCCATATCAACGCTGCAGGCTTCTGACCGCACATTCTCTGTGAGCCTTTAGATCCACCATATGGCTTGACACCTACTGGGCACCATTAGGACCTTACAGCCTTGAGTATGTGTATGTCGACATACTGACTTTGATCCTCTTGCCAACACATCAGAAGTGCCCTCTTCCCCCTACCAGGGCATTTTTCAATCCATAATTTCCTGGGAAAGCAACTGTTCTTACATTCTCTGGCCATCATTTTGCAAATGCTTACTATGGTCATCCCTCTGCCACATCTGCATAGGGCACTTTCTTAGGAATATAACACAACTAGGTGGGGTTAGACATTTATTGATAAGATCTCTCTGCTGCATAAAGGTAAGCATTTTTACTCAAAGCAGCTCTAGATATATTTTATTTTGTGTAATGCTGCAACATTTTGCCCCTGTGCATTTTGTTCCCTAGTCATACAGGCACCAATGAACCACTCTGCCCTTTCCTGTGATTTTGTTATTGCTAGGAATTTGGGGGAAATGCCTTCCTGTTTCCAACTCAGATGGACTAAGGCCGAGTTTAAGGAGGAATTATGTAGTTTAGGTGCAAGGGATTCTAGCGGGGCATGGCTCACAGGGAGATCCTGCCTTAACCCACTACAAAAGATCTTTTAGAGTGCCTGACATATGAGTTAATCAATGTTGTGTATATTAGATTAGAGATCCTGGTCGATCTATGCTTCTTTTGAAGCACAAGACACAACATTATGGAAGTCACTGCCTGGTGTTAGCTGTCCTACAACATGCTGAAAGTTTATCCCCATAAGGTGAGGCTGAGCGGTAACAGGCGAAGGCTTTCACTGGTGGTAAATCCCTGCTACCAGTCGCGGTCGGTCATTATAGGTCAGGCAGGACCTGATTTCTTGGGGCTTCCCATGGAAAACAGGCCCCACTCCTCACACTCCTTGCTCCACAGGCAAAATCAACATTTCTGTCCAAGTGCTGCAAGTGCCTACTTTTACCAAATTTAGACCTCAGTTTCACTGGCCTTAATGTAGGTGGCGTATGCGGGGGTAAACTATGGTGGGTCTCCTTTGGATTCGCCAGTGTACAGGTGATCCTGGGAATTCCATGGACCCTTGTGGGGAGCACCTATTAGGTCTTATGAGATATCACACTTGCCCCATTCGCTGGGCGTTCACATTTCTGACGATCAGCAGTGATTTTGTGGTCTCACCTACAGACAGTATTTAGATGTCTGCTGTCAAAAGACCTGATGTTACAATGCCAATACTTACAATGGGCTGTGGGGGTACCCAATTGTTCATTGTTAGTTGGCTTTCTTGTCATTCTCATTTGCTTGCTTGTTATTCAATGGTTTTCCTTTTTCTGCTTGGGTTTTGTCTCTCCTCCTGCTTCATAGTTTATTTACCATTCTTTTGATTGGATGACATGTTTCCGTATATTACTCACATTTAGGGAACTACTACTGTTCTTACATTCACTGGCCACCATTTTGCAAATGCTTACTATGGTCATCCCTCTCCCCACATCTGCATAGGACACTTTCTTAGGAATATAACACAGCTAGGTGGGGTTAGACAATTATTGATAAGATCTCTGTGCTGCATAAAGGTAAGCATTTTGACTTAAAGCAGTGCTAGATAGATATTTATAGTTATTTGTGCAATGCTGCAACATTTGCTTTTAGCACTCCATCGGAGTGCATGTGTTTTCTTGCTTTCTCCACATGTACTAATTATCCCCACATCCCTGCCCGGGTGTGTTCGATGTTTCTCTACTACAGCTCGTCCTTGGCTACTTCCTCCCCATCATGCTTGCCTTTTTTTCTGTTTTTTTTTTCATTTTCCCCAACTCCTCCCTTTCTCACCTGCCCATCCCTACTCACTGTTGCTTCACAACTCTTCATCATTCCTTTGTCCCTTGGCTCCCTGCTGCCCGTTCCTCCATTGCTTCTCTGTCCATTTTATTTGTTTATTTCCATTTTGTTAAGGAGCCCCAACAGCTGCAATTTGCTAACGGAATGCTACTTTCTTCATAATAAGCTGTCACGCCCTTTTTTTCCACCCTACTACTCCAAGACGGGCTTCTGTTACTGTGACAAAACAAAATGGGGGCCCCAGCATCATCGTACATATGTGTGAACACAGGGGCATGTATCCACGCCTAAACTGGCCGGACATTTCTTTCTGGTTTTACCAGTGCTGTTCTGCATCTGTGACAAGAACTTTTTTATGTTTTGGCTGATGCTGAATAGCATCAACAAAGCCAAAAATTCAGCTAACACTTTAAAAAAAAGAGAGCTCCGTTTACTTTACCAGTGCTTGCTCTGTTAAGAGGCCCCAGGTGTCCACCCATGGCGTGTGGCCTGGGTGGTGTACGCTCATGACTTGCCACTGTTTAGGCTTTGTGTCCATTGTCTCTACAAATGATGTGTCTAGGCAGTTATTTGCTTTCTAGGTCGAGCCTGGGCAGCACATGCGCTGCTCTGCGAGGCATGCTGTATTCGAGTATAGGCTTGAAGCTCCGCCCACTCTCCGCCCATATTTGTCATTGGCTTGTGTCATTGTCCTTTGTAAATGCTGGCTTCTTATTCATGAATAGCCTTGTTAGTCCCTCCTTAGTACAGCCTTGTCTTCATTTGTAACCTCCCATGAGGACTGGCCCTTTCACTTCTGTTGTTACACGGTATGTCTTATTTAGTCTGTAAGCACTATTTTCTTAAATGAGTTTATCCTACTTCAGGCACGACATGCTTTCCTGCAACATTCAGCGCTCCATGCCCGCCTTAACTTTCCAAGCAGCTCGGGACAATGACAGCCGCTTCTTTGAAATGAAATAGGTCTCACATTTATAAGAGTTTGAACTATTGGCATTGTCAAAACAGATAAATAAAAGGCATTGTCATTTATAATGCCAATAGCTTACACTCTCACAAATGCTAGACCTACTGCAGTGCAAATGATTGTTCCACTTGGGCTTAGGCCAGGCCTTTGCACAAAAGCGCAGGGACTGGGCTAAGCCTGTGCTGTTTATGTAATGATTGGTCCAGAAAGTTCTAGTCCTCCACCTTTTTACATATTAAGGGCCAGATGTACGACCAAGAAAATTGCACATCGCAAATTGCGACTTTTTTGCGAGTCGCAATTTGCGAGGCGCAATTTCTGATGTACAACAGTGTATTTCACACTGTTTGCGATTCCTACTGGGGTTGCAAATTGCGAGGCTCATTAATATTAATGAGCCTCTCGCTAGTTGCGAGCCCATTGGGAATGACAGCCCTCCCAGGGATGGTGGCCTGCTGGGCTGGGCAGACCACCATATCTGGGACTGCTTTTTAATAAAGCAGCTTCTCTTTTTTTTAAATGCAGCCCGTTTTCCTTAAAGGAAAACGGGATGCATTTAAAAAAGAAAAATGAAACTTTTCAGTTTCATTTTTTTAAGCGCAGGCAGTGGTCTCTGGGACCACTGCCTGCTCTTAAAAAATATTTTCCAACATACTCACAAAGGGGAAGGGGTCCCCTGGGGACCCCTTCCCCTTTGCGAGTGGTTTACCACCTACTTGAAGTAGGTGGACTGGTAAACTGCAAGTGTTTTGCGGCCGCAAATGCGGTTGCAAAACACTAGTACATAGCATGTTGACTCGCTATTAGGAAGGGACGCCCCTTCCTAATACCGAGAGTCGCAAATGCTATTTTGCCAGTCAGGGACTCGCAAAATAGCATTTGTACATGCTATTACTCTTTTTTGCGGCCGCAAACGGGAGGTTCTCCCGTTTGCGGCTGCAAAAAAGGGTCGTACATCTGGACCTAAATGGCAGAGCCGCTTTTTGGGTGGTTGGCTGTTCAGGGCAACCCCTCTGAAAGCATAGGGAATCCTAGTAGATTTAGTTACTTGTTTCTTATCCATGCTGTCTTTGGGGAGATTGGACTGCCAGTTTTGGACTCCCCCGCTCTGTGCGCACAAGGTATTCAGTTTGCTTGTATGGGGGTGGCTGTTCCTGGAATTTCTGGATTTCTCCTTATTTCTTTGCAGAAAATCAGAGATCTAAGAAATAGAGCATTTTTACTGTATGAACGTTTTATTCGTGGAAACTGGCGTATGTGAATGCTGGTAATTTAATTTGAAATATTTGACATCCTTTTAACACCATTAGGTACTCAGTGATGTCTTCTCCCATAATGAGCAGTGCTGGAAGTATAAATAAACACAGCCAGGCTCTGAAGCACTGCTCACTGATGGAAGAGTTCAGAGTAAATGTAGCAAAATGACAGATCGCGCAGGCAGCCATGTCATCACACTTGAATCAGTAGATTGTAGGCGGCAGCAGGCTCTTTGTGGCATCGTATGTGTTAGAAAAGGGGTCTTCAGCAGCACTTGGTTTGTGTCAGTTTTTGCCAATGGTGGGCTAAAGCCCTCAGTTTTGGGGAACAGGCCTTGATTTTCATCATCAAACTTTGCCCAGAGAAAGGGAGAAAGAAGGAGGAACAGAAAACTAGGAAAATAATGACAAGGGGACAAAGTAGAGATGAAAAAGATTAGAGATAAAGAGACAGAAAGTGTAGTGTGATGTAAGAAAAAGGCATGTGTTGAGATGAAGATGATGCCTTCAGGGGCGGAGCCGAGCACAGAAGAGAATGGCCGCATATTGTTGAAGCTCCTCAGTGCATTTGGCCCATTTTGCTTCAATAATGTCCCATCATTGCGCAAAACCTCATAGGGACACTGCTCAGATACTGGCGACCGGTGGCTCCCTAGGCATCTCCCATGGCCCAGCTGACACGGCACCGGACGCCCCTGCCGCTACTGACAGTCAGGACCAGGCCCAGCTGGTGGTGAGTGGTGCAAGAGGGCCGCGATAAGCAGACTTGCGAGATCCTGTGGCTTTGGCTGTGCGGGGCCCCGTGGACAGCTGACAAGTGAGAGCACTAGCCACCCCCGTTGCCGGGCATTTCTTACCATGCTCATCAATACCGTGGCCCAGAAAGGTGAGCAGCCGCACTGCATCACGCTGGTGATCTTGATCTGAGTTGGGGCATGCAACGGAAGCACGGTCTCCTCTCAGGGGCGTCTCCTCCGCTAAGACGGAGAAGCATTGCCACACTGCTCTCAGAGCAGGAAAAAATAAAAATAAAATGATAAGCTCTTCATTTTCATTTTATTTTTCTTCGCTACGGGCCTGGTGTTAGGGAGGGGCTGGTGTCAGAGGAGCCTGGGAGGAGTGATTCATGCACGCTCTAAATGTGCATGTTGGTTTGACTGGCTGTCTTGGCCCGACCAAACAGTGATGCGCACTTTTCATGTTCCCCACCAGGCTGTATTGCACAGTCTGGGTGGAGAGCATGCACTGGCTCCCTATCCACTTTCTGAGCACCGAACCATGGCGCTCAGACCAATCACAATGCTGCATTGCAGCATTGTGATTGGCTTAGGAGACCCTGTGTGCTTTCGGGTCTTGTCAGGAAGCAACGACGGAGACAGGAGGAGGTAAGTGTTTTTTTTAAATGTTTTGTTCCCCCCCACGCCCTTCTCTCCCCGCCACTCCTGTTCCCTTCCAGCCGGCACTGTCTCCTCTGTTCCATTCCAACTGTCTCCGTTTGGGCTGCCTACAAGTACCGGAGATGTCTGAGGGCTGCAGAAGCAGGCATGAACATAGAGAGAGGACTGTCCTATGCACTTGGTGGTCATCTTTATTATGGGCAAGAATCTCTTCACTTACCCTTGGTGTGCAGGTGGATCTGATCTGGCCTACAATGGCGGCTATTTTCACTAATGGCGCTGCACTTTCTCTTCTTAAAAGAGGGGAGACGGGAGACTCTCAGCCTATGCCTACTTGGTGGGCCACTACACGGTGAATGACTCATCACTCACTCTATCCCCAGATACAGGCTACCCACAACTGTTGCACTGGGTTGGGCGACCAGTGCACACTGAGGACCAAACTTATGGAGCGAGGACGATTCTGTGGTCACGTGCCATAACAATGTCTTAACCAAGCCCTGCAGAGCGCACCTTTTTTGGGAGTTGACTGCTGATGAGACGTCTCCCCTACATAAGTAGCCAGTCACTGAACAACCGCCTGGGCACCCTGGTATCTTTCCACTCCTGGTGAATAGAAGACAACTGCGTGAAACACCTTCCTGCCTTGCCATCACGTTAACCTTTGGTTCTGGCCCTAGCTGCTCGCCCTGTGTTGCTGTGATCAGCCACGGACTGAGTCCATGCCTAAACAGAAGGCCACAAGACAACTGCTCAATTTTCTAAGCCATAGGCTGCATCGACAATGAGGGACGCGCCTCAAGCTGACTCACCAGTACCCTCTTCTATCATGAAGATGTTGCTCTGAGAATTGTCCGACAATAAAATTTCCATGGGCTCCATAAATGAAGCAGTGTCAAATGGTGTTGAAGGTGCAATCCCTCCGATCCAACATCACTTCTTTCCACCACAGGCTGGATGACAATAAACTCAGGCTGCAAGATGTGCAAACCCCACAGAGGGCTTGCCAGACTGGTCGTCAGAGATTTGGGCCCTTAAATGCAAGATAATGGATTTAGAGGACAGAAGAAGGTAAGATAATGTACGCATCATGGGGGTGGTGGAGAAACTGGGAAAAAAAACATGATTGCTTTTCTCAGATCCTTCCTGCCACGACTGTTGGAGCTGCAATTTACCCTGCAGTTGGAAATACAGAAAGACCACCGATCAGATCTTGTACTCCTTCTTCAACTCAAGCCCCTCGCCCTATCCTTATGCGGCATCAACAAGCATTTCAGATTATCTTGGCAGCCAGGAAACACGCCCCTACGAATAGCAGAACCACCAAATCTTCCTATCAGGAGACTTCTTGCAGGATACTAGCCGCAAGTGCAAATAGTTCCTAGTGCTTCAACCCCATCTCCGGAAACGTGACATATGCTATGCCCTGTTGGAACCAGCTGTGATGCTCATAACAGTAAACAGCAGGACGAGCTAGCATACTGAGTCAAACAACCTGAAATGATTCGTAGATTTCTTGGACTCCTCAGACATGGACACTCACGGCCCTGCCACTCTTGCTGCGATTCACTGCAGGCTGAAGGCTGGTCATTTGACATACAATGCAGCAGGGCAGCACAGGTTGGACAAGATCGCCCAGAAATGGGTGGGGGGGGGAACATATATCTAAGGGAAAAGGATCGCAGAGAGATTAATCTTGTTCACCTCTGAATCCCTGATGGAAAAGACGACTCGCACTGGGCCCAAACTCCTTACTTATGACCATGCTCCAGTTCTGTTGGTCACCTAGGGATGGGTGTCACACTGTGGCCTGCCCTTTGGGTGAGGCTCCTGTTCAAATGGTGGGCCGTGAATTTGGAACCGATCTTCCATCTGAGAGCTGTGGAGAATGGAGGGCCCGGACTACTACTTTGTAGTTTATAACCCAACTTTTACATTAGTGTCATATTCCTCTCCCTTTTCTTTTCACATGTATGTTCTTGAAGAGCAACTTGGGGATTCATGGCCTGTGTAGACTGATGTTTGCTGCTTGCTGATGCCTGGGACTTTGGTGGGGGTGTGGGTTCAACGGCAAGCCATGGGCCACTTCATTGGGGGCTATGACGATAAAATAGACTACACCTGACCAGGGCAGATAGCTCACAGAAGGCAGAGAGGCCCGCATTCCCATGCTAAAGTTAGGTAGGTAGATTAGTACCCTTCACTGTGTTAGGGGGGGGACACAGTTTGTTTCACTCTTTGTTTTTGGACCCCGCAGGGAACACACCTCTTCTTTCTAAACATTTTTTTCTTTACTTTCTTTATTTTTTATTGACAGTCTCAGTAATTGGCCTCTACTGTGACACCAACCTTACCATCCACTTCGGTCTGATCCCTACTGCCACACACTTACCCAGCACTGATGACCTCCCCAAACATCCCATCACTCCCACTATGGATATTGTTGCCTTATGTGAATGGCTTGATGCATTTCATTAAGAGGAAAAATATATTGTCCTTTCTCAAATCGCACTACTCCAATATAGCATTGGTTCAAGAAATGCACCTGACTGACACTTAACTTGCTAAGCTCAAGAGGGAGTGGGTGGGCTCTGTAATACATGTTAGTTGGCACAGTGCTGCTGTCCCACTTCCCACTACACCATTAGAACACAGGAAGGAGGGAGTGGCTATCCTTCTACACAAGCGCTAGCGGTACGTATGCTATAGACATGGTCATACCTATTGGGTAGGTATGCCTTTACTAAACTTAAAAAAGAACACAAGACTCTGATCATTGGCTGAATTTAAGCACCAGTAGTGGACAAGTGTGATTTCTTTACCACCTTATCCAGACTACTGTATTTATTCGGGAAGACCAAAATTGTGGTGGAGGCAATTGGAATTTACCCCCTGACCCATTCTTAGGCAAGTCCGGAAACTCTGATGCCCGTCAACCACGTAACAGGCGCATACTTTCCGATATATTATCCATGACCATGCCCTGGTGGAACCTTGGCACTTAACCTAGCCTTGGGACAGAGACTACACCTTCACATCCTGCATACATGTCCCCATCTCGCATTGACTTCTTCCTAATGATGGCAATGTTATCCTGTAACCTGGTAGAAACATCTATCATACTGAACAGGACGTGTGACCATAATATGACAGCGTTGGATCTCAACCGTAGCCTTTTAAAAATGGCCTGTTGGCACATAAATATAGCTCTATATAGACTACAGAGAACCCGTAAATGAACAATGTTTGTGCACCTACCTAAATCAATATCTAGAAAAGAACGCAGACACAGTCTCTTCAACCCAGATGCTTTGGACTGCGGGCAAAGCTTGCTTGCGGGGTTCCATGATGAGAGATTCTGTAGCCTGTAAGGGAAGTTATGAAAAGAATCGCCTAACACTGACTGTCCCCATAGCCCAACTTATGGGTCGTACAACTCGATTCGACTCAACTCGACTCCCACTAACTTCTTTGTGACCTTCTCAAAGCGAACACTAGTTTAAATGCCCTATTTACCTCACAGGCGAAAAGAGCGCTCTTCAGGCTTAAGCAAGGGCACTATGAAAGGGGGAAGAGTGGGTAAGCTGCTTGCAGCAAGTTAAAGCAGGCTTCGGCACAGAGCACCATCCCTGCCATAATGTCTACTCAGGGTGTTTTACTTACGGACCCTCATGACATACTATGGAAATTCACTGATTATTATAGCCAACTGTACTCCACAGAGTTGCGTGATACCCTGCAGTGGACAGTAGCATTTCTGCAGAGGCACTAGAAAGGGAGATTTGTGACAAAGAAATAGCTCATGCAATCGATGCTATGGCAATGTTGAAGGACCCTGGAGACAACGGGTTTCTCACAGAAATATATAAAATCACTAAACCTATAACAGTACCACTATAATAGAAACTAATAGCAAGCTGTTCTGGTAAATTTCAAGCAGCACTACACCCTTACCGGAATTTAACAGGACCAGGATTGAATTAACTCCTAAATCTGGCAAAGACCCTCCCCCTTATAAACTCGGACATGAAGATATTAGCAAAAGTCTTAGTCAAGCGGCATGCGCCCTACATTCCTCTACTAATTCACCCATCACAGGTCTGTTTTGTACCAGGCCGCACATCCGCAAATCACCTGTGAATGTTAGCCCACATTATGTGGCAGGTCAGGCATGACAGAGACGACAAGATTCATATCTACCTCGATGCCGAAAAGGCTTTCGACTGTCTGGAATGGACGTATCTGTTTACGATCATGGAACATCTGGGGCTGGGAACGCCCTTTAATGATAAAGTCTGTTTGCTGTATAGTTTTCTCACCACATTGGTCTCCTGCGGCAGCTTCTCCTCTCCCTTTTTAGGTCTCGCCTGAGCCAGCGCATGCGCAGCTCTGGCGAGAGTTTTAGTAAGCGGGTTTTGGAAGTTCAAACAGCAGTGGCTTTTGCTGGCGACCAGCTTGCGTTCACGCGAGCGTGCACGCGCGATCAGGCGCCATATGGCTTACCTCGCCATCTGGCTTCCCTCGCGATTACTTTCACTTTCGCGGCCGCGCGGCCGTGTCAGTTTCACGGCTTCGCGGCCAATGCTTGTTTTTTTTTATGATTGAATTTTGACCATTTTTGAGGATTTAAGCGTCTCTTGCTTAACCAAAAACTGCAAGTTTTATGGAAAAGTTTATTTAATTTTGCGAAAACATTTTACTAAGTGGAGAACTACCTGGCGATAGTGAGCACATTTTGTAAAATCGACAACAACCCCTTTATTTTAAGGACATACATTACCTCAAGAGACAAATACCCAGATTGTTTGGTTTTAAAAGTTTTTTTAAAGTTTCAAAAGTTTCATTGACACGTTTTTAACATTGGCAGAGGCGCCACAGGCGAAACAGAATATTCTTAAAGTTCTTCTTAAAACAACTTAATAAAATGCACTTAACAGATCCGCAATCAGTCAGTGGTGAACCACGGTGCCTTAAAAAAATAAAACGAAATAGTTTAAAAGACATCAGTGAAGATTTCGCGAATACAATTAACACAAATGCCATCGTTGCTCTTCACCCAGGCTTCATGGCAGTCACGTGGTTTTCACATCCTTGGGGAGTTTTTGCACAGCGGCGTGAATAACAGGCTTTTTTCTCCGGTGAATAGCGGCGCGGTCTCTTTCACATGCAGATTAGCTTGTCGTTCGATTGTCTAAATAGCGTTTCTTGCTATTCTCTCTGTTTGAGCGCTGTATGGCTCTCGACCGATTACATGCAAATTTACGTGGCGCTATAATTGGTATTTTTCAACATCCGCTTTACCGAAAATAAAGTTACTCCTCTCCACAATTGTACATTAATTGTTTTTTGAGTTTCATATAAGAAGCCCTTTGAAAGCAGCTGTGCGCCCGCCCCCTTCACTGAGCCCCTACCTCACACCTGCATCCTATCCCTGCAGGACCCCACCAACGGATTACTGTTTAAATCTCATTACTTATTCTAAGATGACTTCCTTGGTTGGGTAAAAGACCCCCTGTCAGGGGGACAAACACCAGCCCTTCTCCTCCTCCCAAGAAATAGTACCAACACAAACACCATTGTTTCAAAAACAACATCCTCATGCACAAAAGTAACAATGAAAAACCTCACTGCAACAGAAATAACAGAAAAAAACAACAAACAGGACTCATTGCAACATTACAACTTCAAAAATCAAAAATGTAACCAGAACTCATTGCAACAGAAGTAGCCCCTAAAGTCAATCAATATACATAACCCACTACAGCAAAAACAGCCACTAAACCAAACTCACCACACAACAAAGCCAAACTCAGTGTAACAGAAACAAACCCAAACCAACAAAGACAAGCATTGGCATAGCCAATAGGTCTCGCTTTGGGACATTATAAGTGTTTAGCCATGCAACAGTTGATGTTGCACCAAGGATATTGTGCTGCAGAAATACATACTTATAAGGTCCCAAAGGCGAGACCTATTGGCTATGCCAATGCTTGTTTGAGATGTCAGGGATGCCCTCTCTCCCCCTTACTGTTCCTGTTGGCGCTGGAACTACTAGCTGTAGCTATAAGTGACACACCCGACACCCATGCGATTCATAATGTAGCAGGGGAACAGAAAGCATTTTTTTATGCTGACAACATCCTATTAAGCCTATCCGCTCCGCTTACTTCAATACCATACCTCCTGCACTTCACTGCCTGTTTTTCACACGTGTCAGGTTATAAGATCAATAGGTCCAAATTGGAAGCCCTTCCACTGACACATACTACCACCAAAGCTGCCTTAGGGGCCTCACCATTCGCTAGGTGAATCAGATGCCTTAATTACCTTGACATATATCAGAACACAGGACTCACTGATGTTGTCAGAGATAACATATTGACAAAATAACTTCGGAATTCGCAATCGGGTCCAAATTACAATTGTCCTATAGGGTAGAGTACAGATCATAGAAATGATTTTGATGCCTCACTTAATTATATCTTCGGCATGCTCGCCTTGAGGCTTCCCCTTATACTTTTGTGGGAGATTAACTGTCTTTTATGGACTTTTATGGAGTGGCCTTGGCCACGCCAGAAGGTGTCCAAATTACATGCCAAAACCATGGTGGGGGGATTATGATTCCCACACATGGAGTCCTAAAGGCTGGCTTCCCAACTGGCACATACGATCTTTATGCTGATCACCCATAGGGAAACCCCACATGGGTTTTTCTAGAAAAACACCTCTTGCACACAAAAGAGGACTTAATTGCGTATTACACTGTTCATGCCCAAACTAGTCCTTTGTGCAATCCAATGCTACATACCTCTAGGCATGCTTGGGTCCAAGCCCATAAATTGACACACCTCCCGACTGCTATTCCAACATGCTCCATTATGGTGGAATCAGTGTATTAGGATTGGAGGGGAAGATTGATTTGGCGATATGGAGGGAGATTTGCTGGTTGGTGGTGACTTACTCCCCTTTAACTTACTAGCACTCAAATATGGGCTGCCATTATCACAACGTTGGTGCTAACCTCAACTTCGACTCAGTCTACGGCAGCTATTAGGCAACCGGACCTACACGTTGGAGGCAGACCCATTCCTCCAGTATATCACAGTGTGGAAACGCTTTAAGGGAACTATGTCAGGGATTTACACCACACTTATTGACATACTTTTTCTGCAGCCCACTGCATGTGCCCTTCGCAGCTGGGGGGAAAACAGGTTAGGCCTTACTTTCCCTGATGATGAATGGTCTGATATACTTTTTGTTTTTTTCCGGAGTTTGATATAGCGCGAACTTGACCCGAAGGTATCAGAGCACTTTACCTAAGCACCAGTTGCGTTACACAAGGACACATTCATTTTTGTTACGCACAGGGAGATCAAGTGATTTGCCCAGATTCACAGGATGTTGAGCGTCATTGCAGAGACTTGAACCTGATTCCCCAGATTTGAGGTCGACCGCCCTAGCCGTTAGGCCACATCCTCCCCCAACTACTTAAATACCATGATAAATCACTGCGAGAGGCGGGTACTTATATTCAGTTATTTTAAGGTTCTTCATCAATGGCACTGATCACCAGCTAACCTTCATGGAATGTACATGCAGCCAGACTCCAAATGCTGGAGATGTTCCGCCTCTGACTTTGTATGGTACACATCTTATGGGACTATACTGCTCTCTCCCACTACTGGAGGCAAATCTGGGATCTACTTCGAGACGAACTGGGAGTGGCATCTACTCTAATGAGCAGCTTTGCTCTACTACATGACTGCAGGTTTACCATTCTTGCATCACTACACAATCCGCTGGCTTTCCACAGTGTCGGCAGTGGAGAAAGTCGAGGTACTGCACCACTAAAAAACCAAGAAAACACCCTCCTACACCACATGGCTGACAAACATGCACACCATGGCCACATATGAAAGGCTAATCTACTAAATGACCAAATGCACAAGTACTATGAGACCTCTCACATGCTTCTCTGCCCCCTGCCCCTTAGGTGTAATAATTTGAGCAATAGGGGAGGCACTCCTTGGAATTTGCTTGTGAGTACTCTGGGCGTACCTAGGTTTGTGGCACTTAGATGTATTGCTCCTGAGGTTCCTCCAACGCACTCCCTAGTGAAACGTTGAGGAATACAGGATTTTGCATACTTCTTATCCTCAGGGGAGTATTGGGGATGTAGGCAAGGGTATTCAGGCTCTGGGTCAATGCCCGTCTTTCCTATCCGATAGGGCGCCCATCCCAGGGGGACTGGTGCCACTTTTTTCCATTAACACTGGCTCATAGGCAGTGCCGCCGGAATTATACGATTGTACGGCCGCTGCATTTTTTGCATAATCATAGATTTGCCATGTTTGCTTCATAATCCACCATCTGCTGGATAATCTGCAGGTTTTACCCAAACAAAAATGTTTTTAGCTCAAACGGTTACAATGCTACTAAACGCCAGCGACACATGTTACAGCACAGTGGAAGACCCTTTCCAAAGCTTGATGATTAACCTTCCTGGTTGCCTATTGCTATATTTGAGTATTGAACTGGAAAAATGAGGTGCAACCAATGTCCAGACAGTGTTAACAAGTGTAAAAATGACAAAATAAATACATAATACTATCATAAAGTGTGCCGAACTATGCCACATAATTTACCTTTTCTTTCCCATGATTTACTCCACCGTACTGCATTATTTGGCCCTCCCCTGCTGCATAACTCCAGTGGCCCTGCTCATAGCGTACTTGTCATTGACCCTTCTATATGGTCTTGGAGGTCGCTGCGATCAGCCATCCTGGGTGGAACAGGGAGGAGGGGGTAAAAAAAGAGGGGGTTCCATACGTTTAGGGGTGTGGTTATGTTTTATCACATGGTCTACATTGACAATCTTTATACTAGATGGGTTGAACTGTCTTCATTTCTCTATCTCTCTTTTATCATAATCTCTTTCATGGAATTTTGTCTGAGATTACAATTATTTGTTACTGATCCCTGTGGGCCTTTGTAGGGCATTTTGTATTTTCTAAAAAGTTAATAAAGAATTGCAATACAACTGGGACTAGACTAGGCATTCAGGGTTTTTGTCATCCTTGGCATTCACCATTGCCACCAGCAGGTTCAGAAGAAAATCTTTTCGTCCCTGTATTTTTTGCCTTTCTTTTTTATTTCTATTTTTTAATTTTACTAATTAAGTACTGTTTCTTGGAATATGCCGCTGTCATTGAAACGCTGTAGCACCTTTAATGGACTGCGCTTGTTCAGTTCTCCCTTCTGGATTACTGTGCACATGGCGTTTTACTTGGGTAGGACTTGTTTCATTAATAGGCTCCCTCCACCTGGCGTGCATAAAAGGTGCATACTGAGGGGTTCTAGTGACAGAGTAGTAATCCTGAGAGGAATATCAATTACACCTGAGTAATTGCCGTAATTGCAGTAATTCTGTGTTACTCTTAGACACAGAATTACGGATAATAACATGATTACACCCACTATTGTACTTAAGATAATTAAGGTAAATAAAATCCTACAGGAAGAGCACATTTGGCGAGTGTGAGCGGCTGCTCGTGTCAGGCCCAGCTCCGCAGGATCCAGTCGCAGCAGAAAAAGGTCCACCTCCAGATCTTACCAACACCCCGATACAAGATATTTACAGGGTGTTAGAACGATCAGGCGAGGGAAAAAGGAGAGGGAAGGGACTGCAGTGGAATAGAACCTGTAACAACAAAAACACAGATATAAACAAGGGCTTACAACGTCTACTCTCATTAATGTCTCACTAGAGGATTTATATACCTGAACATGAATTCTGCTGTTGGTACAATCCTCGGGAATCATCAAACGTCATGCAGCCCAAACATCAACCCTGTAACAAAAGAACTCTCAGACGTTAGCTATTGCAAGATCACCCCACCTCTCATTCTACTAAGAGCCCACACAGTCCTCATACGTACCCGGAGATTACCATAACCTCAGGCATGAGATGTTTGATTAACTGCAGCGTATATAGACAGCTCATTCCCCTTACTGACAATAGCAATCCGAAGCCAGTAGGTAATTGGAGATAGAGCCCCCCCCTTACAAGGAGTATCAGTCACAGCACAGTAAAAGTTAATACAGTTCCACAGGGTTACCTCACCTCCGTAATCCAATGCAAATGGAATACTGATTCCGGTTTGATCGAGTACAATAAACAGTTCCTTAGTACTTAAATCAGCGGTGACTTCCCGCTGTAATCCGCTGCTTACGTAAGTCCCAAATACTTCCCAAACAAATGCAAATTGAAAACACACCCACGGTAATACGCGGTTCCTTCACCCCTGTATTCCGCTGTGTACAAAAGGACAGTTCTTTTCTAAATGGCAACAAAAACAAGAACTACAGAAACGGCAATACGCGGTAGCACCGCCGTATTCCGCTCAGGTTAAAGAACTCCGCCCTCGGATACAATGGCAACAAGAAGCCGAACTCCAGGCTTCACGAACAGTTCCTAGTACTCACGCAAATCGGCTGTAAGTCCTCACAGCCTTCCCTATCCAACAGGACTTTTCCTTCAGGGTATTACCTGACGGCGCCTTCCTACATCAGCTCTCTCTCGGCCGAGAGAGAGTCACACTCGAAACAGAATTACGCGCAACTTCCTGTGCGTCCTCCTCGACTAAATCCCCTCCCGTAGGCAGGCATCATGGGAGATGTAGTTCCAGGGATACTCGGCAGGCGCTGCAACGCTCGTCTTCCTGACAGTAGGTCCCCCTCACCTAGCGCCTCCTAGGCCCAGGCTTCAACGGAAACCGTCTGTGGAACGAACGGACAGCCGCAGGAGCATGCACATTCCGCCAAGGTTCCCACAAATCATCCTCAGCAGTATAACCCTTCCACGATATCTGGTACCAGAGCACCCCTCTCCTCATCTTGGAATCCCGAATACTTTTAACCTCGTATTCCATACCCCCATCACAGATCACAGGAGGTGGAGCATGCCTGCGCGCCCCCAAGGCAGGCTTCAAGAGGTTACAGTGGAACACAAGGTGGATCCGAAGGGTTCCAGGCAATTTCAGCTTATAAGTGACAGGATTGAGTTGTTTAACTACGGTGTAAGGGCCAATATATCTAGGATGGAAGATGCTACGCAACTTGAAACGGATGTTCTTGGTGGACAGCCACACCTTGTCTCCTACCCGATACTGAGGCCCCTCAGATCTGTGACGATCTTCCCACTTCTTATAGGTCTGTTTTGCCTGCATCAGATGGCTTCGGACTTTACGATGTAGTGCGTGGAGTTTCCGTACTTGAGACAGCACCATGGGTTGATTGACCACCTCCTCCGGAATGTTGATAGGCAATATTCGGGCATCGTACCCAAAATTTGCACGAAAAGGAGATAGACCAACAGAACTATGCCAAGCATTGTTATATGCCAATTCTGCCATCCATAACATGTCTACCCAGGATTCTTGGGCCTCCTTCGCATAACATCTGAGGTACTTCTTGAGAGTTTGGTTCAGTCGTTCTGTCTGTCCATCAGTCTGCGGTTGGAAACTCGTTGACAGAGAAGAGTCTATGTGCAGGGCCTTGCACCATAACTTCCAAAATCTTGCTATGAACTGAGGCCCCCTATCAGACACGATGATTTCAGGCAGTCCATGTACTCTGATGATGTTAGTTAACAGTAGCTGTGTTGTTTGATAGGCCGTAGGGAGATTCACACAAGGAATGAAATGTCCCATCTTTGTGAGTCCATCCACCACCACCAGAATAGCTGAATTCTCCTTCTCCAAGGGTAAACCAGTGATAAAATCCAGAATGATGTTTTGCCACGGGCGGTGTGGAGTGGGCATGGGGATGAGTTTTCCTTTTTTTCCTATGTTTTCATTCTTTGCTCTAGCACATTCCTCACACCTCGCCACCCAGGAAGCAACATCTGTAGTTAAGGTACTCCACCAAAAATGGCGTTGTGTTAACTGCGTGGTTTTCCGCACTCCTGGATGTCCTGCCAAGGGCGACACGTGACACCACTGGAAAGCCTTCTTTTGTAGATCTGGAGTGGGAAGATACAACTTGTCTTTATAGAACGGCAATCCATGCATCACTGTGCGCTCCATCTCCTCTGTAGCCCATGCTTCCCATACAGCGAGAGATTTATGCTTTCTTACTTCTTCCAAGAAGTTTTCCACTCGGATAGCACACAGCACCTTAGAGGGTTCAATGATAGCCCCTGTTTTGTTGTCATGAAAAGAATGTTCCATTGCTTCCTGTCTAGACAAAGAGTCTGCTTTGCGGTTCTCCACCCCTGGTCGAAAAGTAACAACAAAGTCATACTCCGCGAAAAACAACATCCATCTCATCTGTCTTTGAGATAGATGTCGCGCAGACTTCATGTACTGGAGATTCCTATGGTCAGTAAATACCGTGATAGGGTGGCAAGCCCCCCACAGATATTGCCTCCATTCTTGAAATGCCTTATTTATCGCCAGCAGCTCTTTCTTGGCGATAGTATAGTTCCTTTCCGCAGGGTTCAGTTTCTTGGATAGATAGGCCACAGGATGCAGCTGTCCTGTGCTCTGATTCCTTTGAGATAGGATGGCTCCAATAGCCTCATCTGAGGCATCAGCCTCCACCACAAATGGATGCTCTGGTCGGGGATGTGCCAGTAGAGGAGCCGTGGTAAAGGCTCTCTTCAGAAAGGTAAAGGCTTCCTCCGCCTCACTGGACCATTGAAAAGTAAGACCCTTCCTAAGTAGCCTAGTAATTGGAACTGCTACCTGGGAAAAATGGAGGATAAATCTACGATAGTAGTTCGCGAAGCCCAGGAAACACTGCACATCACGTATAGTTTTTGGGGTTGGCCATTCCTGCACCGCCAACACTTTTCTCTCTGCCATGTGTAAACCCTCTGGGCAAAGCATAACACCTAGAAATTCCACTTGTCTCACCCCAAACTCACATTTGCTCAATATACAGAATAACCTGTGGGCAACCAACTTGGTCAACACTTTGATAACCTGACTGGCATGCCCCTCCACTGTGTCAGAATAGATGAGGATGTCGTCGATATACACCACAACAAACAGGTCCACAAATTCCTTCAGAACATCGTTAAGAAAATACTGAAATGCCGCCGGGGCGTTGCAAAGGCCGAACGGCATGACAGTATACTCAAACAAGCCATAACGTGTCTTAAAAGCTGTTTTCCATTCATCACCAGCCCGGACACGCACCAAATGGTACGCTCCTCTCAAGTCTAACCTTGTGTATATCGTGGCGTCTCTCACCTGATCAAGCAGCACAGAAATAAGGGGTAAAGGGTGTCTGTTCCTAACAGTGTTCTTGTTCAATACGCGATAGTCCACACAAGCCCTCAGATCACCATTGGCTTTAGATATGAAAAAGAGTGGGGAAGCAGCCGGTGACCGTGAAGGTCTAATGAACCCTATTTCCAGATAGTGATCCAGGTATTCGCGCAAGTGTTTGGTCTCTGGCACAGACAATGCATACACTCTACATGCAGGGATCGTGGCCCCCTCTACCAGGTCAATCTGACAATCATACTCCCGATGAGGGGGCAACTGTTCCGCCTGGATCTCGCTAAAGACATCCGTGAACAAAGAGTATTCTACAGGTAACATAGTCTCTTTCTCAGCCGCTGTTGACACCACGTACGGATGCATCAGCGCCGCTGCCTGTGAGAGACTGTTCGGGATTAAATGTCCTCTACATTCTTCTGAATGGAACTGAATAGTTTTAGTTTTCCAATCTATGGTGGGGTTATGATGACATAGCCAAGGCATACCCAGGATAACCTCATACTGTGGGGCTTCTATGATATTCAGGGATAACTCCTCCCTATGTCTTTCATCAGCCATAGCTAAAGTCAATAGGATTACCTCCGTTTGCTCAATGATCAAACCAGATTTCAAAGGTTTGCCGTCTACAGCGAATACCGCTTCCGGAGACTTCCTAGGTACCCTCTGCAACTCAAGGTTAGTGACCAATCCGCTGTCTATAAAGTTTCCTATGGCACCGGAATCTATCATGACCATCACATGATGGAACTGGTTATTGCACTCAAGGCTCATAGGAAGCACTATGTGTGATTCTGTATCTAGCAAACCAGAGGTAGCTAATGAGGGGAGTTGCCAACCCTTGTTAGTCTCACCGATACCAGGGGAATCCCCTGAAGCCATTGCAGGAAATGAGGTGGATACAGCCACCCTTTTATTTCGGGACCATGCATCTGAGGACTTGGGTTTAGAAGGACATTCCCTAACGTAGTGACCCTTTTTTCCACAGTACATACACAAACCCTATACCCTTCTGCTCTCTCTCTCTTCTCTGGACAAAGGGGTTCGAACCGCCCCGATTTCCATGGGTTCTGGTGACATCTCGGGGTAGACACCGGTCGGCGTGGGGGTCTCTCAGATCTATAGTAACCCCTATCCCACTTCTTTCTCTCGCCCCCTCTCTCGGACATTCTCCCATCCAAACGCAATGTTAAATTAATCATGTCCGTGCAAGTAGTGGGTTGCGGATCTATCTGTGCCAGAATATCCTTCATCTCCTCTCTCAGCCCCATATAAAACAAGGACATCCTCTTCTCCTCTGGCCAAGCGGTTTCAGCCACTAATCTGTTGAAAGTAGTTAAATACATTACTAAATCGTTTCTCCCTTGCTTAAGGTCCAACAATTCCTTATCAGCACTGAAAGTGGTTGCCCTTTGATCAAAAACTCTCTCGAACTCTGCTCTGAACGCTGACCAATCCGATAACACTGCATCATTGTTTCTAACTAAAGGAACAGCCCAATTGGCTGCATCCCCTACCAAGTACGAAATCGCAAACGCTACTCTAGAATGATTATTGGGAAAGGAGGCTGGTTTGCAAGAGAAATGCAGCATTATCTGCGTCAAAAACACCTGTATTTTCAATGGGTCCCTGGCATATCTTTCAGGACTTGCTAACGGGATGGGAGGAGGTACCGTAACCTGTATTTGTGGAGCAATGGGAGAGATGTCAAAAGGGTTCCTAGACAACTTTTCCACCTTATCTCTTAATGCGGCTGTTTCAGCCTTTGAAGATGCCAATTCCTTCTGTACCAGAACTAGCGCCTAGAGCACATCCTCCATGGTAGCCATTCTCTACCTCGCCTGGACCGGGCGGAGCTAAATTCGTGGGCACGTAATTCTGTCAGGCCCAGCTCCGCAGGATCCAGTCGCAGCAGAAAAAAGTCCACCTCCAGATCTTACCAACACCCCGATACAAGATATTTTCAGGGTGTTAGAACGATCAGGCGAGGGAAAAAGGAGAGGGAAGGGACTGCAGTGGAATAGAACCTATAACAACAAAAAACAGATATAAACAAGGGCTTACAACGTCTACTCTCATTAATGTCTCACTAGAGGATTTATATACCTGAACATGAATTCTGCTGTTGGTACAATCCTCGGGAATCATCAAACGTCATGCAGCCCAAACATCAACCCTGTAACAAAAGAACTCTCAGACGTTAGCTATTGCAAGATCACCCCACCTCTCATTCTACTAAGAGCCCACACAGTCCTCATACGTACCCAGAGATTACCATAACCTCAGGCATGAGATGTTTGATTAACTGCAGCGTATATAGACAGCTCATTCCCCTTACTGACAATAGCAATCCGAAGCCAGTAGGTAATTGGAGATAGAGCCCCCCCCTTACAAGGAGTATCAGTCACAGCCCAGTAAAAGTTAATACAGTTCCACGGGGTTACCTCACCTCCGTAATCCAATGCAAATGGAATACTGATTACGGTTTGATCGAGTACAATAAACAGTTCCTTAGTACTTAAATCAGCGGTGACTTCCCGCAGTAATCTGCTGCTTACGTAAGTCCCAAACACTTCCCAAACAAATGCAAATTGAAAACACACCCACGGTAATACGCGGTTCCTTCACCGCTGTATTCCGCTGTGTACAAAAGGACAGTTCTTTCCTAAATGGCAACAAAAACAAGAACTACAGAAACGGCAATACGCGGTAGCACCGCCGTATTCCGCTCAGGTTAAAGAACTCCATCCTCGGATACAATGGCATCAAGAAGCCGAACTCCAGGCTTCACGAACAGTTCCTAGTACTCACGCAAATCGGCTGTAAGTCCTCACAGCCTTCCGTATCCAACGGGACTTTTCCTTCAGGGTATTACCCGACGGCGCCTTCCTACATCAGCTCTCTCTCGGCCGAGAGAGAGTCACACTCGAAACAGAATTACGCGCAACTTCCTGTGCGTCCTCCTCAACTAAATCCCCTCCCGTAGGCAGGCATGATGGGAGATGTAGTTCCAGGGATACTCGGCAGGCGCTGTAACGCTCGTCTTCCTGACAGCTCGCGCTCCTGTTTATGTTCTGTTCTATTTTGAGCTAGCGCTTAATATTGGTAGTCAGCTGAGATAAAATCATGCCCCAGGTGCACATTTAGTGAGCGTGATTGGCTGCTCATTCTCGCTATTCATGTTCTGTTGCATTTAGTGCTATTTCTTAGTGCAAAACGCATCTATGCATCTATTTTGGATAAATGCAGAATTACTCTTCTCGTGCAATTCCGTGTAACCTCGCTAAACCATTGGGTAGCTTCACTTTGAATGTTTGCATTTTGCCCTCTCTCAAGGAGCACATTCATACACAAGCTAGTTCCCTTCAGTGGCAGTGTTTTTGTTTTAACTTTATAATTACTTCAGTGTGGCATTTCTGTTTAGAGCCCAATGTGATAGCAGGACACTTCTGATGCACATTCTATCTTTATCAATCCCATTTCCTGCCAATGCTGTTGTAAAAAATGTTTTGCTTATCTCACTGTTGCTGTTTCACAGCATACCGGATTGTGTCCATTTGAAATTATTTTGTATTAAATTATCCTCTTTTTACTTTTTTGTTCTCTCTTTCGTTCTTTCCTTTTTTCTCTTTCCTTCTTTCTTTCTTTTTCTTTCTTTTCTTCTTTTATTATTGCCATCTTTATTATTTTTTCTCTTTCTTCTATCATTCATTCTTTTGTTCTCCTTTTCTCTTTCTATTTGGTCTTTCTTTCTTTCTTTCTTTCTTTTGCTCTTCTTTCCTTTTTTCTTCCCTTCCTTCTTTTTTCTCTCTTTCCTTCTCTTGTTTCATCTCTCATTCTTTCTTTTACTCTTTTTCTTCTCTCTTTCTCTTCTTCTCTGTTTCTTTCTTTCTTAGTCCCTCACTCTTTCTTTCACTCTCTTCCTTTCTCTCCCTCTCTCTGCCTTTCTTTCCTTCTCTCCGTCTTTCATTCTTTTGTTTTCTTTCCTTCTTTTTTCTATTTTTTCTTTCGATTGCCTTCTTACTTTTTTCTGTCTTTCTTTCTGTCTTTCTTTCTTCCGCAAAGGCAAGAGTCTTGCAGCCAATGCCACACTGATTGACTTTTTAGGTCCGTGTTAGCCAAGATCTATTGATTTTACTAAAGGTATGTGTATAACATAGATACTTATAGGAGTTTCCACCAAACTTCATCCATTTGTCTGTGGCTGTTGTGATTCCCATTTTTCTTCCAATCACTCCAGCATGCAATAGGGGGCAATGTATCAGCCCTCTTCAGCCATTGGCTAGCTTCATTATGAGTTATGACATGACACCATTTTATACAGAACACATCTAGAAACAAAATAGTTCCCTTCTGAGCCCAGGAATACTATGGTAATGTGTGTTTTGTAGACCAATAAAACTTCTATTGCTTATAGCAAATAATTTTTTTTAGATTGATGAGAGCCGAGCATATTCCCAACCAATGAAGTTTTGCAAAAACAAGGTCAAAGAAAAACAATAATTTCAAGAAGGCTTGTTAATGTTTGCGATAAGCGTGACTACAAGACTGCCAGTTTCTGTTTCTTGCCTGCCACAAGAAGCACAATGGGGTTTTAAGAAGGAATCCTGTTGTAACCTCCACTACCTCTGCGAGAGACAGCAACTGTCCTTTCCATGGTTAATAGTGTCTTGTAATCTTATGGGGTGATTTACCAATCAATCTAAAATTGTGACTCTTTGTCTTAGTACCTCTTAGGTTCTTGCTTCATCTGTAAGATATTTACACATGCCTTCTTTTGTCCCTCCATCTTTTTAATCTTCTGAGTGGTTGTTCCAAAGTCATCCTGTGCCCTGGGCACCCCCATTTTTTTTTGCCGGCTGGTACTGGTGGTAACTGACTTTGACTGTCCCTGGACTCTGCCTAACCAGCCCCAAGGCCAGTGCTATGCTGAAAACACACTTAGAATACTGAAAAAACACCTACATACACTAGGGTACACTATGGGTTAGGGTACCCCTATGAATGGCATGACCTCCTCTATTAGGCCCTAGTACATAATAGGATAGGGGTATCAAAACTACCTTTAAGTCCCTAGTACATAATAGGGCATGGCAGTTTAGAAGCCAGCAGCCCTTTCTGCACTTGTATGTGGGCACTGCTAAGGTCTGAGGTCAGTTTAAAAGCAGCCCTGTGTTGCAGGACTCTTCTAACATGTAAATTGTGCCCAAACTCGTCTTTGGTGTTTGGGGCACTTAGAAATTAATAAGCTACAATATTTTGGCATATTAGGTAGCCCCAGGGCCTCCCTTAGGTGTCCCAGTGGTGGGGGATCAGGTACGTATAAGGAGGACCCTTATAAAATAGGCTTTATATGCCTTGGGTTTAGTGAAATTGCACATTTTACTTCCCACATTGCAGTAAAGTTCTTTCCAAAATCGACGTTTGTGCTAGGAGCACTGTGGAGTGGGGATCTGCAATAGTTTTACATATTCAAACCCCTAAAGTCTCCCCTTGGGGTTCCAGGGGTGGGGGTCCTGTAGATATAGACAAGGTCCTTATAAAAGATGTTTTATAAGCACTGGTGTTGGAGAAAATTGCCCAGTTCATTTTCCCCATTGCAGATCCCCAGTCACATAGATTAATATGGCAAGAAGTTATTAATTAATAATTCCCGCCAGGAAACTCCAAAAAATATAATTCAAGGACTTATTAGAGGGTATTGATAAATCCAACAATATGCTATTGTTGAATTTATCCTAAAATGTACAGTCAAGAAGTTATAGGACTATCTTGTCTGTAAGCCAAAATTCAGCCTTCCAGTGATCTGCCCTGATTGGTCAGAGTTAAGTGAATTAGCCTGCTTTGATGAGGTGATAAGTAGCCCCTGGGGTGAAAGAGCCATTCTGGGAGGAGAGGGTTCTGCTGCATAGGAATGTCAGAGCAAGGGGAGGGGTCGTAAACCTTGATCTTCAAAACAAGGAGGGGACAGGCAGAAGAAATCAGTTTCATGTATGCCCCTACCCTCTGAACCCAGCCAGATGGCAGGCTTAAGGAAGGAATGTAAAGATGCTGGGGGGGGGGGGTCTATGGAGAGGAGCCATCCTGGAGGTTGGTTTAGCCAGCTCTTGCCTCTCTGCTGAGACTTCAGCCATATTGCATTTTTGAGAAATAGTGCTTTCTCGGAGACCACTGTGGCACACTTTGGAATAAATGGTCATTGCCTCTGGTGTTTCCCTGCACCTAATTGGACAGTGGTGCCCTCCTGTGTGACCCAAGAGAACACTGAATAAGTATAGGAGAATAGATTCAAAAGGACGAAAGAGTAGGCTCCCTGCAAGCTCCCTGCAAGCTACAGGTTAACAGAGCTCACCTGGACCATCACCACCAAGTCCCAAACTTTCACGGACCATCTTGGAGCTTCCAGACCCTTGGGATAAGTCTTGGGCACTTTGTGACTCTCAGAGGAACTTAAGTAAGAAGTTCCAGAAGTTTGGAGAACTTTGGAGCAACTTTGAAAAAAAGCTCAATAAGTGGACTGACTTGAGCTGGTCAGCCAAGCTGGTGACCCTCAACCGCGAGCAGGCCTGCCCTCCAGGTTCATCCCGCTGAAAAACTCCAGAGGTCCGACTTCCAGAGTTTGACTGGGAGCTGGTCGATACCGAAGCCGGCGAATCTTCACCGAAGCTGGTCTTGTGAAAAGCATTGAGGGTCCCCGGGAGAAAAAGCTCTGTAAAAGTTTCTAAGTTTGAACGTAGAAAAAGTGACCGTGTCCAACGGCGAGAGTCAAGCCGCCCATCATCAACCGCGAGCCGGCATGGATCTCTATTTCATCCCGCTGGAAAACTCCGAACATCTGACTTCCATAGGTTTGACCGGGATCTCGTCACAAGGCAAGCCGTCGAACCCTCACCGAATTCGGACTGGCTGAGAGCTTCGATGGACCCCGGGGAGAAAAGCTTTTAAGTCAGAAGGTAAAAACTTTGACCGAGGCCTACCGCGAGGGGTTGCATCGCAGGTTTCTATGTGCTATATAGTGCTAAATCTTTAAAAATGAATATCTCCGGTTCCCTACATTGGAATGTTTTTCATTTTGGTGTCATTTTAAAGATAAAAATATTTTCTATTTTTATAAATTAGTGTTGTATTTTTATTGTGTGTTGTGTCTTAAATATTTGCTGAATTGGTGTTTTTAAATGCTTTACATACCTGTCTCTGGAGTTAAACCTGCCTGTTCATAGCCAAGCTACCAAGGGTTGAGCATGGGAATAACTTTCTGAGACCTATTCTGAGCCCTATATTGTGTTAGTGGCATTATTGCCAGTGGTCGATGCATATTTACAACTACCAGTAATCCACTTTCCAACAGTGGTTATTGCTTTGTATCTATGAAATCATTTTTGGACGCTATGATAAAGAGTTGATTGGGTATATTGGTGGGACCAGAGTGCTGTACTGAAGAAAAGGTTCCATCGCAGATGGTGAATAAGAGGGTACTTCACTCTTAAATACAAATGGCCTATTCACTAAGGTAAAGTTATACATGTAACTTTACTCATGTGTAAACTTTCTACTGCACATAGTACTAACTTTTTTGATTTTTGCTATTTTCATGTGTAAATTTACTACGAGATCCCAACTTGCATGTCTACACCCCCTCAAAACTGGGGGTGGAACGCAGTAGCGGTCGGTGGTGGGAGTGCCGCCAGGGCGCTGACGTGGGGTGGGGGAGGGGCAGGGTGGGGGGTAGTAAACTATGGATTACGGCCGATTACAGGTAAGTAAACATTTAAATAAATAAAACGAATTTCGTTTCTCGCGCTGCATCGCCGAATGCAATGCAGCGCGCACAACGAAATTCGTTTTATTTATTTAAATGTTTACTTACCTGTAATCGGCCATAATCCATAGTTTACTGCCCCGCACCCCACATCAGCGCCCTGGCGGCACTCTCACCACCGACCACTACTGGTGGAACGTAGTAGAACAAAATGTGCAACTGTAAAGTTACTACTGGTAACTTTTCACATGGCAAAGACTTCCCTTTGGTAAAGTGTGGGGGGAAATTATAAAGTTTAGTAATTACGTTTTTTTAAAAATAAAGTGAAATAAAAATGTAAAATAATATGTCATCGTTATTATTATCCTAGAGCTTAAAACCTAAAATGTTCAACAACATTAACTTGTCAAGTAACACATCAAATTAAAGGTTTAATGAAGAATTCAATAAAAAGTATAAATTATTTAATGTATATGCCACTTACTACGATATATCTTTGTGCTGGATCCATGTGTATCTATCTGTGTGTCTCAGAGCCAGCTTTCCAAGTCTTGAATTAGTGTGTTGAAGGTTGTCCTGCCTTGGAAGGAACCTTTGTTCAAAAGAGGGGAGATATGGTGGCTAAATGAGAGATTCAGCTGATCCCTTTGTACTATTGGACCGTGTGCGTGTATGTGTGTGTCCAAGAGCTGTCCCCCCCTAGATCAGACTGAGTGAATGTTTGTGTGTTTGATTATGTCTGTGTGTTGGTCTGTTTGTGTGTGTCTGTGCAAATGTGTCCAGGAGCTGTCCCATTGGATCAGCGTGAATGCATGTGTGTTTGTGCGCCCACGAGCTGTCCCATCTTGGATCAGTATCCATGTCTAAGAGAGAACACTGCATAGGGTAGACGTCAGCCCTAGGTTACTGTCTGTGTTGGGTGGAAGTTTGCTCACAATGGGCCCGATTCACAGAACTAACTTAAGACAAAATCCTAAACTTACTACCATTTTGGTATTCACAGAAGGCACTTGCTCATTTTGGTATTCACAGAAGGCACTTACTTACTCATTTTGAGTAACTTACTCATTTTGTGTAACTTACTCATTTTGTGTAACTTACTCATTTTGTGTAACTTACTCATTTTGGTATTCACAGAAGGCACTTACTCTAGTGCCTTCTGTGAATACCAAAATGAGTAAGTTACACAAAATGAGTAAGTTACACAAAATGAGTAAGTTACTCAAAATGAGTAAGTAAGTGCCTTCTGTGAATACCAAAATGAGTAAGTGCCTTCTGTGAATACCAAAATGGTAGTAAGTTTAGGATTTTGTCTTAAGTTAGTTCTGTGAATCGGGCCCAATGGTTGTGAGTCATTGAGTCGGCTATACCCGTCCTTGATCATGTGTGCGTCAGAAATATACCCATACCTGTCCTCAACTAATGTTCATGTTTTCAGGAATGCCCTGCTTTGAATCGGTTATGCTATGCCATGTTATATTGTGATGCTGTCGTATCCTATTATGTAATGTTATCTAGTCTGATGAGCATTTGACTGGCCAGTCTACCTTTAATGCATGTCGCAATGGTACTTTTTTAATGTTTCAGCCCTTTGTCATATGGTTCCGGGGTTTCCATTACTCAATTATATACTGTTGTTTGGTTGTGTGTGGTTAATAGATATGTTTGTCAAAAATCTTGCTTAGTAATGATAAGTGTATGTTAATGTGAAAGTAAAGTGAGTTAGATGGATCGTTGCGTGTGTGTGTGTGTGTGTGCGTGTGTGTGTGAAGACAGTGCAGTTTTTCCTTGAGCTGAGTGGTCAGTTGTCTATTGTGAATCCTGTCCAGTTTGTTTTCTAGACATATGTAGCTATGACACAATGTTGTCTGGGTCAGAGGGCTGTTGATTTCAGCTAATATATGTTGTACTATATTTTATAGTAAGGGCCACCGGAATAAAGTGGCAGTCGCGGGTCAAATTATGCAGCAGGTTGGACTACATTTAGCAGCAAGAAAAAGAAAATCAAGTGGCGTAATGTTGGACATTTTGTTTCAATAGTACATCACTATTTTGCCATTTTTACACCAGCTTACACATTCTGGGCAAACGTTTCACCTCATTAGTATCAGTTTAACACGCATACAGCAATCAGAAATGGAAGGGTGACCTGCCACTGACAGCAAAGGGCCTTCGACTGAACTGCAACACGTGTGGCAGTGTTTTTTTAGTAACTTTTGATCCTTTCGAACTTGGTATATTTTTTGTTTTAGTCAAATCTGCAATTTAAGCAGAAGATAATTAATTATGTGGCAACTGCGGCAAATCTATAATTATGCCGACAACGCCAAAGTCGCAGAATCACACAAATTCAGTTGCCCAGGTTATTACTTATAATTCCTGTATGATGTGCCATTTTATATGGGAATTCCTGGCCAGAGGGTAAAGCAGGCTCCCGCAGTCTCTGCGGTGCAGGGGGGCCCCCAAGAGGGAGGAGGGCCAATGAGTGTCTGTGAGGTACGGGAGACTAAGGGTCCCCTCTTCACATTCTGCAGGGGTGCCTATCTGTTTGAGTTACGCCTCTGGTTCTGGGTGATATCCAAAGTCCCCCCCAGACCCTTAATCTAATGAAGCTGCATTTCTCTCCGTGCTGTTTTTTTGTTTGTTTGTTTTTTGCAGTTTTGTATAGCGCGAACTCGACCCGAAGGTATTGGAGCGCTTTACATGAGCACCAGTTACGTTACACAAGGACACATTCATTTTTTTTTTGGTAGGCACAGGGAGGTTTGGGTTGTATGCCTTGCTTGTGTTTTTAAAACACATTCTCTCTTTCCTTGAATCAGTCAGGATCCTCCTGGCCAGTGCTGTCACGCGTAGGCTTCAATATAAACCCATATTCCGTGTCCCTTCGCCTCAGGGCGCCTGGCAACTTTTCATCCTCTGATTCTTAAATGTGTTTGGTGGCTGCTTTTAAGTCACCCAGCATCCACCCCACCCCCTCCCCATCCGCCGGATCCTCTCCCCCTCCCTGCTCGGTGCACGTCGCGCCACGTTTGTAAAATGAAATAAATATTGACGGGTACGGGATGTTATTCAATTTGTCCTGATCACTGGGCTGCAGTGAGTTCTGACAGGGCAGAGTGTAAAACATAAGCTCTCGATGTAATTTCTACTGTCAACATGATGTACAGCCAAATACATGCAGACACACCGCGCCAGCGAGGGGCTGCTGGAGGGATGGGTGGGGGAGGAGGGGGGCAGGCGCGCGCTTCTTCCTGTCTAGAAACCTGCAGTGAGACGGTAACACCGGATGCCGACCGGGTACCAATGGCTAGTGACTCCAACACCCCTGCGAATACCACTGGCGGGTGTGAGAGGCCATGTGTGTGAGTGTCAGCATAAGTACCTGTTTGAGTGTTTCGTTGTATGTGAGAGTCAGCTTACGTGAGTATGTGTCACTTAAAATATGTGTATCCCTGCATTTGTGCGTATCAATGTATATGAGAGGATGTGGCCTCACGGCCAGAGCTGCCGACTTTGCATCTGGGTTACCAGGTTCAATCCTCGGCTCAGAGTCCTGTGATTCTGGGCAAATCTCCCCGTCCCTGCACAAATAGGAATGTGCCCTTGTGTAATGTAACTGGTGCTCATGTAAAGCGCTCCAATACCTTCAGGGCGAGTGTTCGCTATATAAATAAGCAAAAAAATAAAATGATACGAGTGGCAGCTGTGTGTGTGTTCCCCAGTGGACAAGTTTCTGTTAGTGCGTATGTATATCTATTAATATTTATGTGATTGTCAGCAGATGTGTGTATGTTATGTCCATTATGGGTGCCAATGTACATGAATTTAAGTGAGCACACGTGCAGAACTCTGTCATTTTATGTATATATATTAATACATGTCTGAGAATCAGTTTGTGTCAATATAGTTGTGTATCAGCGTATATGCCTGTCAGTGCTGTGCCTTTATAGAGTAGAGGGGCGTAGAGTGGAGTAACGTGGTGTGGCATAGAGTGAAGTGCTATAGAGTGGAGTAGAGAGGCATAGAGTGAAGTAGAGTGGAGTAAAGTGGAGTAGAGTAGAGTGGAATAAAGTTGAGCAGAGTAGAGTGACATAGAGTATAGTGCCATAGATTAGAGCGGCATAGAGTGGAGTGGTGTAGAGTGTTGTGGAGTGTCGTAGAGTGGAGTGGAGTGGCGTAGAGTGGAGTGGCGTAGAGTGGAGTGGCGTAGAGTGAAGTGGCATATAGTGGAGTAGAGTGTCATAGAGTGGAGTATGCATGGTGTGGTAATGCCCAGCCATTGCAGACAAGACGTTTTCAAATAAATGACCATTGCATTTGGACAGATATACAGTTTTATTAATAAAACTATACAGAGCACAAACAATAATGTGTGGAAATGGCATCACCAAGTGTATTGATTTGTTTTGATCGTAATAAAATATTTGTTTCCACTACACTTCAGAATTACAAAAAATGTGCTTCATTTTTCTTTCTTAATTCTGCTACATTCTGAAATATTTGCACAGTTCATTTACAGACATTTAAGTTTTGTTATGTGCTACAAAAAAGTATTTCATTTCATACTCCCACATAGTCAGATAAATCCTCTCACTTTGAAGTCAAAGAAAAATAAACATAAAGGGCCTCATTTCCCTACCGACACTATTGCGCTGCCGGAACGTCACTTTGTTTGACATTCCGGTGGCACAATGTGCCACTGACATATTTATAAGGCCACGTAAAGCCAAGTTACATGGCCTTATGAATATGTGCCCCTTTCACGCAGAAAACTGTGTGAAAGGGGCGTTCCATGGGTGTTGCTAAGAGAGTTCCCAGAAACATCCATGGCTTTTTGACACTGCCCCAGATTTACGAGAAATCATAAGTCTGAGGCAGTGACAAAAACGTACACCTCCCCAGGGAAGGCGTAAGCGAGGCACAACGAGGAGAAATATCTTTATTACTCCTGGTTTTTCCTCTTTCTATGTCTGCTGCATTCTGCAGCAGACATAGAAAAAGGAAAAAGCCTCTTGTGATTGTTTTTGTGCAGGAAGCTGTCCCTTCCTGCACAAAATAATCATCCCCGCAACGCAGACACCCTTGCACCATGGTGCAAAGGTGCCTGCGTTGGCGAACAGCAGCCCATTGTGCACCGGCGCAGGGGAAAAGAACAGAAATGCGCCGTATCTAATAGATAAGGGGCATTCCTGCCCTTTTCTTTTGCCGTAGGACAGCGCAGCAGCAAGGCTTGCTGCGCTGCCCTAAGGCAAAGAACCCTTAAATGAGGCCCCAAGCTCCCTCTGAAGACAGAGCCTGACATTTGACCTCTGTCTTTGAATGCACAGAAAATGTGAGAAGATAAGATCAAAATGTAAAGATCTGTTTACAGGAAGTGAGTACTTGTGGAAGAATACAGTAAACAGGCTGTGGTCCATGGGAGGGACAAAGACATGCTGGACAACCTAAAACAAATAAAGCCAGCAAATAGAAAGCAAATAAATGCAGGAGCGGCCTGTGCAGGTAAGAGCGGTGGGGCTGGGTAGGGGGAGTCGACAGACGACAATGAGGGAATAATAAATAAATAAATATTTGTCCCTCGTCTATCGACTCCCCCACCCAGCCCCACTGCCCCTACGTGCACGGGCCTCTCCTGAGTAAATGTGAGTTACAAACCACAAAGCTAATAATGGTAAGCAGTGGGCGGAATGCATTCCCATGAAAGCTTTCAGAATGTCCCCAATATGTCTTTACAAACCAGACAGTTGCACATGCCGATTGTGTAAGACCAGAATTTTTTAGAACCCATATAATTGCAGTGAGCTGATGCCTCTGGCCAGTACCCCAGTCAGAATATTGTTCTAACACCACTGAAATGCAGCTTACTTCACTGCATGTGTGATGAGGTGGAACTGAGGTAGTGTTTTATGTTGGTAGTTAGCCCAATGCCCTCACAAATTCCTTATTTGAGGGACACAATACCTTGAATAATATTCTTTGTTCCATTGGGAGCAACTGAGTGTTTAGAGTGCCAAGATAATTGTTAATGTGTTTAAAGTTACTGAATATGCTAGTTGCTTTGAGTATGTCATCTGCTGTCTCTGGACATTAGGACACGCCTAGCTATTAATATGTTGTCACTGGCCTTAAGAGCTCAACAACGTCGTTTAAAGTGCCATAGTAGGGGTGTTTTAGCATGCGGTTTGCTCGATTTTCCTAAAGTATGTACAGAGTAATTCAGAGTACAGCATGATACCATGACGCCTGATTTATGGCTCGGAGTAAGACATGAAACCCAGGGGTCTGACTTATGGGACAGAGTAGAGTTTGAAACCTATGTGTTTAAGTTACTGTTCAGAAACAGTGTTATACCCAGGTGTCTGGCATGTACCTCAGAGGAGAACATGACACTCAGGTGTCTGACTTCTTGCTCTGATTAAAACAGGACACTAGCTGCCTGATTTACACCTCACAGTAGAGCAAGAGACCCAGATGTGTGACTTATAGCTCAGAGCATAACGTGATACTAGGCGTCTGATTTGTTGTGTAGATCATAACTCCCAGGAGTCTGACATATCAATCAATCAACCTATCAATCATGAGAATTATAAGCGTGCTACTCACCCTTGAGGGTCTCAAGGCGCTGGGGGAGGGGGGATTGGGGGGGGTAAGCAGCTCCGTTCAGTCGAAGAGCCAGGTCTTGAGTGTCTTCCTGAAGATGTTCAGGGAGGGGGCGCGTCTGATGCCGATCGGGAGCTCGTTCCAGGTCTTGGCCGCGATGTGGAAGCGTACATTAACATACAGCGTACAGTATGGCACGATACCCAGGTGTCTGATTTGTAGCTCGGATTAGACCATAATGCCCATATGTCTGGCTTATAGGTCAGAGTAGAACTTGGCACATAGGTGTCTGAGTTATATATTTTAGCACAACACGTTTCTCAGGTGTCTGGCTCATAGCGCTCTACGTTTCCAAGTAATGAGGAGGTGGGTTGTTTCCCCCCTCCCAAAAAAAAGCATCACTTACCTCCCACACCCTCATCATCAAGTAATGTTCATCATTGTTTCTGCTTCCCTTTACCAGCATCTCCCTTTCCATTTCATTGAGACCAATGAAACAGTCGTTCACCCAGTGGTGCATTTTCTCAAAGCGGTATAGGCGGTTGTAGCTGGGTGGCATGGGTCAGGGTGTGCACGTGCACACATCAGTTACTGAATGGTGAAAGTTTGTGGGTACAGTGACATAGCAAGGGTGCCCTGAGCACCAATGCAACTTAGGAAAAGGATCCCATATCACCATTTAAGTAGTGAAATATAGCAGTAACTGGGGTGTGGAAGATCCTTCACATGCGTGGGGCCTGGTGCCACTGCACCTGCACGTCTTAGGTATGCCGTAGTTTACTCATGATTTGCTTGGCTTCATGCTTATGTTAATGTATGTGCCACTAGTTAAGTTGTTTGTTGTGTATTTTAATTAGTGGTGTGCGAAATTTGTGTAATTTTCCTTGCGCATATTTGTGCCAATTTTCAGAAAAATGACAGGAAATTAGGCTAAACACAAATTTGAATTTAGTGCTACATTTTAGAATTAAATGCGTCATTGTGCCCATTTTGGATGCAAGGACATATTTTGCGCTAAAAAATGCAAGTGCCGCCAACATCACCCCCTAGCATTCCATTCATTGGCATTGTTGTCATGCTCTTGCAATAGGATTTTAACCCTTTGTCATGCTCTTGCAACAGGAATTTTACCCGAAGGGATTTGAAATTTAGGCAATGTGGAGTAATGGCCTAATTTGGGGAATTTCAGGTAACCTGAAATGCCAAAAATCATGCGTGATTATACAAGAGTAAAGTCAATTTCACTAGTCCTAATTTTCATGTAGGGGTCTTTATGTGTTTCCATATGCCTTAGTATCTGTTTAAATGTGTGTTTAGTGTTGACATCAGTATTTCTGCGCATGCTTGTGTGTGTCTGTGCTAGCCTATGTGTGTGTCTGTCTGTGTCTCTGAGTGGGCATGCGCCCGTCTCTCTTTCTCTCTAGGCACGGTATCTTATTTGCCCAAATTAATGGGGTTTAATGTGCGCGTGAGCGTGCTCGCGCGTTCCTCTTTCGTGCACGTCTCCACGGACTGTGGAAGCTGCAAACTTCACGCCTGAACTGGTTCACTCGCGTTTAACATTTTTAATTATATACCATGTAAGTTCAGTGACAGGAGCAAGGCGCTGGTGATGTTCTTCCACTCTGATTTTCTGAAAAATGAATGCAAATGAAATGTACCTCACAGGGGGGTTGCCTCAACCAGGGCACCAGGCTTGGCTTCACTACTGCTAAATGAATGTATTTCTGCACGGGGTCAGGCCTGGGACCCCCTCCACAACTCTTTTCTCGTAGACCAGGGTCTTTCCTGTGCGGTCCCAGAATCGAAAAATGCCCCTGTGCAGCAATTAGGCCTTATTTTTGTAGGAGAACATCAGATCAGTGCACTCCCTTTACAGGATTTGGTTCCTACTGTAAATATGCTCTCTCACACATGGAGGTGCCCACTGCCAAAGAGTGGAAATTCCTACTATTGGGTCATAACCATACGTGTTAGACAAACTTGAGTCGACTGGTGTACTAAAGTTAAAGTTTGTAGATTTATATAGCGCAACTTATCACCCGTGAGGGTATCCAGGCGCTGTCCATGGGCACGGGAAAATTAGGTGATTTGCCCAGAATCACAGGATGTTGTGTTCACGCGGAGACGCGAGCCCGGATCCCCAGCTCCCAAGTTGGCAGCTCTGACTGCTGCACCACATCCTCTCCCTAACGTTTGTGGCAACGTGTTTTGCTCATCTGCGCCATATGAAGTGCTGTGCGCTTGCGGGCGCGTACCCTCAATGCAAATTCAACCTACCCCTCACAAAGCATGGGTTGGGCACGGGAGAGGCCAGCAAGACTTGGCTTCATGGGAAGTAAAGTGGACCACTCTGCCTTCCATTCTCCCACCTGTAGTGATGACAAGTTATTTTGTATACATACGTCTCCTGTGCTCTTACAATGAGTGCAGTCAAGACCTGAGATGATGTCAAGACCAGGTTAAATATAATATATCAACAAGTAACTGTGGTTCACCTGGGATAGTCTCAACAAACACAAACTGAGACTATAGACATAAATGAAAACATATAATATTGGAAGCAAAATGAGCCTGCCATGTGGTGAACCCCAAACGAGCAATAGTTACAACTAAATAACACCCAAATAAATATGAAACTAATTAGCACAATAAGGAATGGAGAATTAAAAACTAAGTCCCCAAATATTCCCAAAGCACAAAAGCAGTGACCAAATGCAACAACTGTGAGTGAAGATTTAATTACCATAAATTGAAAAATATGGTCACAAAAGTGTTTTCAATTAAACAAAAAATGTAAAAGCAACACGCATAATGCTGATAAGGACTATACATTGCAATAAGCTGCCAACAGTTCATCAAAGTGGTACTGTTCATTAAAAATAACAATAGTTCAGAGATTTCTGAAAAAGTAAGAATCAAAAACATCAAAACATAAGGCAGTCAGTATTGCATTGATAGAGGTCGACGTTTCAGCCCAAAAGTAGACTTGAACAAAGTCATCATCAGGACAATGTGTCGCAAGGTCAAAGTAACCATACACGTTTTTACCTACATGAAACAAGGAAAATGGGACAGAAAATATATTAAAATTAGTAATCTTACTAAATATAGTACATACAAAACCATCACCATATGTGTGACAATATTAGAAAGAGATCCCAAGTGTTAGAAAGGGAGGGTTACCATCACCCAAAAATCATATGCTGATTAAAAAGGCAGGCCGCGAGATTACTTACATACGGTGTAGGAGAGTAGGATCTGCCTCTTATGTTGCCCCCACTTTTTTCTGATGTTTACACTGGTTTCTGGCTATAGTCTGGCTGGGACCCTGCTAATCAGGGCCCCAGCCTCTCTGTTCTCTCTAAACGATTTGGAGTGCACTCTAGGTGCACTAGTGATTGGATACTGTGGTACCTTATGAGTCCCTAGTATATGGTACCTTAGGTACCAAGGGCATAGGTACTTCACAGGCCTACCAGGGGCTGCAGCATGTATTATGCCACCCCTGGGAAGCAGACTAAATCTGACACCACAGGCCTGCTACTGCAGCCTGGGTGAGGAAGTGCTAGCACCCCTCACTGAGATATAGGTCTCCTATATCTCTCCTACACACACATATAAACCTATCAGTCACCCCTAAGGCAGGCCCTATCAATCCTGAGGGCAGGGTGCTTGGCTTCTATGTGAGGGGGTGCCTCTGCCTGAGCAGGGCCCCTCTGCAGCTCTCAGAGTCCATTCTCTGGTGCTGTTTGTGGATGCGGTTAAACCATATACTTTTAAGTGCATTATATCCTTGCGGTAAAATGCTAACTTTGGAATGGCTGCATCGAAACATGTCGTGTTTGGTGTCAAACATCTTGGAATACTACCCCCCACCAGTCCTGGCGGCGGGGGTAGCATTCCACCCTTCTAGAGGGATAGACATGTACCTACTGTGGAAACGCGGTAGAATCCTGCAGAGCCCTGGCATCACAAAATGGATGCCACCAGTCACAGACACTGGGCTGCCCTCCTGCTGACGACCAACACTCGCAGTGGAGGAAGCCCAACAATAGATATCCTGTCCCAAGGGGTGTGACCACCTTCCAGACAGGGTTTAGTGTATTGGGGCTGGGTGGGTGCACTCTTAGAGTGCTTTGAAGTCCTGCACTGGGGAGCAGAAGGCTCCTCTGTGCATATGCCAGTTCAAACCGGCTCAGGGGCTACCTGCCCCTGCTCTGGCGCGAAACTGGACAAAGGGAAGTGGAGCCACCCACTCCCCTGACCCTCCCATAGGTAGGGTCATAGAGCTAGTCCCTCCCTTTCTTTTAGTATAAGAGGGGGAACCTGTGCATTGCACCCTAGATTTCCCTGGACGACGCTCTGAAGAAGAATCCCGGACCTTCGACGTTCCACTACCTTTGGAAGACTGAAGAATCTCCCTTGAAGTCAAGGAGTGACTCCCCTGCTTGCAGGCACCAAAAACTACAAACGATGGTCGCAAACTATGCCGCTCCCGCCGGAATCCAAAGTCCCTGCAGCCCAAGAAGTGGATTTCCTGACTTCTCAAAGGCCATCGTGAGTCCCCAGCGAAGTTGAGGCCAGTGGACCCCAAGAGTAACGAGGAACCGCGACCCCTGGGTACCGTGCACTATTGTCAAGTGCAACCCCTTTACAATGTTCCACGAACTTGTGCTTTGGACCACGTGTGGTCCTAGTCTCCAGCAGGAATCCCTCCGAAGATCAGAGGCCTACCACGTCCCGAGTGACCGTGGGCCCCTGTTGAGCGAATCCTTCCGAGGCGTCTTTGCAATCCTGTGCCAGCCGGCTTGTGGGTCCCCAGAAGAATTTCTAAAGAAACCAAAGGGCTCCCCTGGTTGCTCCAGGCCTTCCCTGACTTACCCTCACTGAGTGAGTCCCACAGACCTTGCTGGTCTGCGCCATTGCCTCTTTTCACTTTCCCCGAGACTTGCTGTTACCAAGGCTTGTTGGCTCCAATCGAGTTGCCGACACCGCATTAAGCTGCAGACATCGTGGGACACGCCGAATCCAGCTCCTGGTCATCGTCGACACCTCCTGGACCTCGTGGCTGAAGAGTCAAGGCACCCACGAACGACCTGAATCTTGCGACGACGGTGGGCATCCATCTTCCGTGCCCCGAGTCACTGCCAAGTGACTTTGAACACTGTCCCCTCTGCTTTCAGGTCCTCCATCTTCCGAATCCAGGCTTGGATTCCTCCGGACACATCTCCTGTCGCCGCAAGCAGCAAGTCTTCACTGGCTCCCATTGAAAACGATGCCGCGACCCGACACCAAAGAACACCTATGCACCCGGCTCCCTGGGTGAGGTAACTTCAGCACTACGGTGCTCCTGTGGGTGTGGGCCCTAGAACTACTTACCCTGTAAGTGACTTGCTTGTAGCTTCCCTAGAAGTGTCCTAAAACTCTTATTTTCTAAGTGCGACAATTGCGCTGACTCGTACAGGGTTCGCGTCTGTGTTAGACACACCGCGTCCATCTCCTTTGTAACACTATCTAGAACTGTGTCCTTCGACTCGTACTGAGTCCGTTCGGTGTTCGCCTCGAACACACAAGGGGCCTGTAACATCGAGACCTCCATTGCACTGACTCGCACAAGGTTCGCGTCTGTGTTAGACACAGCGCGTCCATCTCCCTTGCAACTCTATCTGTAACCACGTCCTTCGACTCGTACAAGGACCGATCGGTGTGTTCGCCTCGAACACGCAATTGACCTTTAACATTGAAATCTCAATCGCGTCTGAGCGCATAGACTCGCACAGGACTCGCACCGGTGCCAGGTCACCGCGTCCGTCCCCTGTCGGTCTCCTACAACTACCTGGGGTGGTTCTTGGGGGGTCCCTCGATTCTAGATGCCCTAGACCTAGGTCTAGTAAACTAAGATTGTGATATTCGATTGTGCTAAACTTATTTTGATAATATTTGACTTGTACATATGTTCCTGACCTCTAATCTCATAACGAGATTAGTAGAGAGTGTTTATTAATAAATACATATATATTTGATATATATACCTGTGTGGTGTCTTTTCATTTGGTGATTCAAGAGATTGTGTGGTAAAACAAGCGGCTTTACATTCCTTCAAGACTTAGCCTGAAGGCTGCTCTCCACAGCTACCACTAGGATAGCTTTCTATAAAGGTTGTCTTAAACCTATCTACCATAAGAGTCGAATTGTTCTGGTGCAAGGTGTCCACTTTAATTAGTGAACAGCATATACCAGGCCAACTTCTCACATTGGTGGCAGCGGTGGGATTCCAGCTTGCTATTGTTTTACCAGAAAATCTCTATTTGAATTACTAACTGAAAACTACTATAGGTACTTAAGGTACATATAAAGTCAAGCTTAGTATCAATAAGTTCTACTGAACTTAGAGCTGTGTGCCAAGGGATAGCACACCCTTTCTACAGCTCAAGCTAGTATCAGTAGGCCACAAACTAGTGTAGGTAGTACAACACTGCACAACACTAGAATGTCCTTAAAGGGTGGAACCAGTGGATCCACTCAGCCTCAGTATAAGGACATGGCTTTCTCTGACTTGAGAGCCATGTGTGTTGAAAGACACCTGAGGCTAGGACAGAGTCCCTCCACCCTACACCTGATAGATCTGCTGACAGCAGATGATCTTAGATTGGCTCTAGGAGCTAATGGGTCTGAATCAGTGAGTGGGTCAATTACAGTATCTGGGTCAGATGATGAAAATCAGAATGACCAGGACTCTGTGATTGAAGGGCCAGGCCTCAAGGGGCCTGAAAAGGACAGAGGAATTCTCCCTAAGAGAGCTGACAGAGTGGAGGAGAGGCATAGGTTCCCTTCCAGGGAATCTGACCACTCTTATCACTCTGGCAGAGAATTTGTCCACCAGAGGAACTCATACTTTCCCATAAGAGAGACCTCCTCTGAAAGAATGTGCAAACTGCTGCAGTATGAGGAAGCAAGAGTTGCCCTCATAACCAAGCAGTTGGCACTGGATAGAGAAGCCCTGGAGATCCAGAGAGCTTCTAGAAGAGAGGGGTTAGAACCCCTTGGTGGCAGCAACAGTGTCCCTAGAGGCAGAGAATCTATTCCAGACCATAGGAACCTGAGCAAGGTTGTACCTCCCTACCAGAGTGGGGATGATATCCACAAGTGGATAACTGCTATGGAGAGGGCCTGTAGAGTGTAGCAGGTCCCCCAAAAGCAGTGGGCAGCAATCTTGTGGCTCTCCTTTTCAGACAAAGGTAGAGACAAGCTCCTCACTGTTAGAGAAGAGGATGCTGATAATTATGAAGTCCTGAAGAGTGCACTGATAGATGGGTTTGGCTTAACCACTGAACAGTACAGGTTGAAGTTCAGAGACACCCAGAAGGCACAGACTCAGGACTGGACTGACTTTGTTGATTGTGCAACCAAGGCTCTGGAGGGTTGGCTGGTTGGCAGTAGGGTTACTGATTTCAAGGGATTGTATAATCTGATGATGAGAGAACAGATCCTTAATAATTGCCAGAACCAGTTGTTGCATCAATACCTGGTGGACTCAGATCTGACCTCTCCCCAAGAATTGGGAAAGAAGGCAGACAAATGGGTCAGAACCAGGGTGAGGCAGAAACCCCAGAACCAAGGGGGTGACACTAAGAAGCAAGATCCTAAGGGCTCTGAGAAAGGTGGGGATAAGTCAAAAGACCAGAAGTCTTCACAAGGGCCCCAAAAATCTGCATCTGGTGGGGAGTCACAATCCAACAAGGGAAAAGGCCAAAAGAAGCCCTGGTGCAAATTCTGTAGACAGAAAGGGCACTGGACTTCTGATTGTAACAAGTCCAAAGACCAAACCACCACCACTCCTGCCCCTAAGGCAACTGTTCCCCCTAGCTCAGCTACTGGTGGAGGTGGTACACAGAATAAGGGTGTAGTAGGGTTGACCCTGGGTTCTGAAGTGGACTCTGACCTAGTCAGAGTACCCACTCAGGCAATGCTGATTTGTGAGGGAGACCTTAATATGTCCTTCCTAGTAAGCCCCAGTAATCTGGGCAAATACAAACAGCAGCCTGTAATAAATGGCAAACAGGCTTTGGCATTTAGGGACACAGGTGCTAGTGTCACCATGGTGGCAGAGGATCTGGTGGACCCTGGACAGATCATCCTGGGCGAAATGTACCAAGTGACCAATGCGAGCAATGTCAGGACCAACCATAGTCTGGCAGTTGTGAATTTCTCCTGGGGAGGGGTAACTGGCCTCAAGAAGGTTGTAGTCAGTGCAGACCTCCCTGTTGAATGTCTATTGGGCAATGATCTAGAGACTTCAGCCTGGTCTGAAGTAGAGTTATGGACTCATGCTGAGATGTTGGGCATCCCTGCAGAGGTATTTGCTGTGACCAGGTCACAAGCAAGAATGCATAACACTGAACCAGCTCTGGATCCTGGAACAATGGACCAGATGCTTCCCAAGAGGAGGAGCAGTAGGGTAAAGGCAGTGCCTTCCCCTCTGTCTCAGATCACAGATTCACCCCCAGAGGGAGGTGAAGCAGATCCTGAAGAAGGAACTGCCCCAGAAGGACTGGAGCCTGATCAGGTTGAGTTCTTGGGGGCAGGGGCCCTTCTAGGGAAGATCTGAGTAAGGAGCAACAGTGCTGCCCCTCTCTTGAACCCCTCAGACAGCAGGCTGCTGCTGAGGCTGCTGGGAGTGCTAGTGGGTCCCATAAGGTTTATTGGGATGAGGGACTCCTATATTCTGAGGGTAGAGATCCAGCCCCTGGAGCCACCAGGAGGATGGTGATACCTCAGAAGTTTAGGGGTTCCTCTTGACCCTAGCACATGATATCCCTTTGGCAGGTCACTTGGGCCAAAACAAGACCTGGGACAGGCTTGTCCCACATTTTCATTGGCCACATATGTCAGAGGACACAAAGGAGTTTTGTCGCTCCTGTGTCACATGCCAAGCCAGTGGTAAGGCAGGTGGCACAACAAAGGCCCCCTGATACCACTACCTGTGGTGGGGTACCCTTTGAAAGGGTAGGGATTGACATTGTTGGTCCCCTTGACCCTCAAACTGCATCTGGGCACCGGTTTATCCTGGTGGTAGTGGATCATGCCACCAGGTACCCAGAAGCAATTCCCCTGAGGACCACCACAGCCCCTGTGGTGGCAAGAGCCCTCATTGGAGTCTTCTCCAGAGTGGGTTTCCCAAAGGAGGTCATTTCTGACAGAGGTAGCAACTTCATGTCAGGATATCTGAAAGCAATGTGGAAGGAGTGTGGTGTGACTTATAAGTTCACCACTCCCTATCACCCACAATGCAATGGTTTAGTTGAACGGTTCAACAAAACCTTGAAGGGAATGATTAAAGGACTCCCAGAGAAGCTTAGGCGGAAATGGGACCTTCTTCTTCCTTGCCTGTTGTTTGCATACAGAGAGGTTCCACAGAAGGGGGTTGGTTACAGCCCATTTGAGCTTCTGTTTGGGCATCCTGTGAGAGGTCCATTGTGTTTGGTAAAAGAGGGCTGGGAGTTACCTCTCAAGCCCCACAAACAAGATGTGATGGACTATGTACTTGGGCTCCGCTGCCGGATGGCTGAGTACATGAAAAAGGCAACCAAAAACCTGGAGGCCAGCCAAGAATTACAAAAAGCTTGGCATGACCAAAAGGTTGTACTGACTGTATACCAGCCAGGACAGAAGGTGTGGGTATTGGAGCCTGTGGCCCCAGCAGCCCTCCAGGACAAGTGGAGTGGCCCCCATACATTAGTTGAACAAAAGGGAGAAGTCACCTACCTGGTGAATCTTGGAACTCCCAGGAGCGCCCTGAGGGTGCTCCACGTCAACAGATTAAAGCCATATGTTGACAGGGCTGTCATGGGCTTGCTCATGGCAACTGATGAGGACCAGGAGGAGGAGAGTGACCCTCTCCCTGACCTGCTCTCTCAGAACCCTGATGATGAGTCAGTAGATGGTGTTGCTTTGGCAAGCAGCCTCACTGACCATCAACAAACTGAGTGCAGACAAGTTCTGCAACAGTATAGACATATGTTTAGCCTGACCCCTAGTCAGACTTCCTGGTGCACCCATGAGGTGGACACTGGAGACAGTCTGCCTGTCAAGAATAAGATCTACAGGCAACCTGACCATGTCAGGGACTGTATCAGGACTGAAGTCCAGAAAATGTTGGAGCTAGGTGTAATTGAGCCTTCAGATAGCCCTTGGGCTAGCCCAGTAGTCCTGGTACCCAAGCCTCATACCCAGGGTGGTAAGAAAGAAATGAGGTTTTGTGTAGACTACAGAGGCCTCAATGCAGTCACTAGGACTGATGCCTATCCCATACCAAGGTCAGATGAGCTGATTGATACTTTGGCCTCAGCCAAGTATCTAAGCACGTTTGACCTGACAGCTGGCTACTGGCAGATCAGGTTAGCTGATGATGCAAAAGCCAAAACAGCATTTTCGACCCCTGGTGGGTACTACCACTTCGTGGTGATGCCCTTTGGATTGAAAAATGCACCTGCCACTTTTCAGAGGTTGGTGAATAAAGTTCTGACAGGGATGGAAACTTATTGCTCAGCTTATCTAGATGATATTGCTGTCTTTAGTTCCTCCTGGCAGGATCACCTGGTCCACCTCAGGAATGTTTTGGAGGCCCTGCAGAAAGCAGGCCTCACTATCAAGGCCACTAAGTGCCAGATAGGGCAGAGTCAGGTTGTATACCTGGGCCACCTTGTAGGTGGAGGCCAGGTTCAGCCTTTACAGAGCAAAATCCAAACCATAATGGAATGGGTTGCTCCAACCACTCAGACACAGGTGAGAGCCTTCTTAGGCCTGACTGGGTACTATAGGAGGTTTGTCAAGGGATATGGATCTATAGTGACCCCCTTGAATGATCTGACCTCAAAGAAAATGCCAAAAAGGTTCAGTGGACAGCTAGCTGTCAAAAGGCATTTGAAGACCTAAAGCAGGCCATGTGCACTGCCCCCATCTTACAGAGTCCAGACTACACCAAAAAGTTCATTGTCCAAACAGATGCTTCTGAGCTGGGTGTGGGAGCTGTACTATCTCAACTGAATGATGAAGGTCAAGACCAGCCAGTAGCTTTTATTAGCAGAAGGCTGACCCCTAGAGAGAAACGTTGGTCAGCTATAGAGAGGAGGCCTTTGCTGTGGTGTGGGCCCTGAAGAAGCTGAGGCCATACTTGTTTGGCACTCACTTCATAGTTCAGACTGACCACAAGCCCCTCCTATGGCTTAAACAGATGAAAGGTGAAAACCCAAAACTTTTGAGGTGGTCCATTTCCCTACAGGGGATGGACTATACAGTGGAACATAGACCTGGGACCCAACTTGCCAATGCAGATGGACTCTCAAGGTATTTCCACAGTGAACACGAAGACTCAACTGGTCAAGGTTAGTTTAGTGTCCCTGCGTTTGGGGGGGGGGTTGTGTAGGAGAGTAGGATCTGCCTCTTATGTTGCCCCCACTTTTTTCTGATTTTTACACTGGTTTCTGGCTATAGTCTGGCTGGGACCCTGCTAATCAGGGCCCCAGCCTCTCTGTTCTCTCTAAACGATTTGGAGTGCACTCTAGGTGCACTAGTGATTGGATACTGTGGTACCTTATGAGTCCCTAGTATATGGTACCTTAGGTACCAAGGGCATAGGTACTTCACAGGCCTACCAGGGGCTGCAGCATGTATTATGCCACCCCTGGGAAGCAGACTAAATCTGACACCACAGGCCTGCTACTGCAGCCTGGGTGAGGAAGTGCTAGCACCCCTCACTGAGATATAGGTCCCCTATATCTCTCCTACACACACATATAAACCTATCAGTCACCCCTAAGGCAGGCCCTATCAATCCTGAGGGCAGGGTGCTTGGCTTCTATGTGAGGGGGTGCCTCTGCCTGAGCAGGGCCCCTCTGCAGCTCTCAGAGTCCATTCTCTGGTGCTGTTTGTGGATGCGGTTAAACCATATACTTTTAAGTGCATTATATCCTCGCGGTAAAATGCTAACTTTGGAATGGCTGCATCGAAACATGTCATGTTTGGTGTCAAACATCTTGGAATACTACCCCCCCGCCAGTCCTGGCGGCGGGGGTAGCATTCCACCCTTCTAGAGGGATAGACATGTACCTACTGTGGAAACGCGGTAGAATCCTGCAGAGCCCTGGTATCACAAAATGGATGCCACCAGTCACAGACACTGGGCTGCCCTCCTGCTGATGACCAACACTCGCAGTGGAGGAAGCCCAACAATAGATATCCTGTCCCAAGGGGGTGTGACCACCTTCCAGACAGGGTTTAGTGTATTGGGGCTGGGTGGGTGCACTCTTAGAGTGCTTTGAAGTCCTGCACTGGGGGAGCAGAAGGCTCCTCTGTGCATATGCCAGTTCAAACCGGCTCAGGGGCTACCTGCCCCTGCTCTGGCGCAAAACTGGACATAGGGAAGTGGGTGTAGCCACCCACTCCCCTGACCCTCCCATAGGTAGGGTCATAGAGCTAGTCCCTCCCTTTCTTTTAGTATAAGAGGGGGAACCTGTGCATTGCACCCTAGATTTCCCTGGACGACGCTCTGAAGAAGAATCCCGGACCTTCGACGTTCCACTACCTTTGGAAGACTGAAGAATCTCCCTTGGAGTCAAGGAGTGACTCCCCTGCTTGGCAGGCACCAAAAACTACAAATGTCAGTCGCAAACTACGCCACTCCCGCCGGAGTCCGAAGTCCCTGCAGCCCAAGAAGTGGATTTCCTGACTTCTCAAAGGCCATCGTGAGTCCCCAGCGAAGCTGAGGCCAGTGGACTCCAAGAGTAACGAGGAACCGCGACCCCTGGGTACTGTGCACTATTGTCGAGTGCAACCCCTTCACAACATTCCACGAACTTGTGCTTTGGACCACGTGTGGTCCTAGCCTCCAGCAGGAATCCCTCTGAAGATCAGAGGCCTACCACGTCCCGAGTGACCGTGGGCCCCTGTTGAGCAAATCCTTCCAAGGCGTCTTTGCGATCCCTTGCCAGCCAGCTTGTGGGGCCCCAGAAGACTTTCTAAAGAAACCAAAGGGCTCCCCTGGTTGCTCCAGGCCTGCCCTGACTCACCCTCGCTGGGTGAGTCCCACAGACCTTGCTGGTCTGCGCCATTGCCTCTTTGCACTTTCCCCGAGACTTGCTGTTACCAAGGCTTGTTGGCTCCAATCGAGTCTCCGACACCGCAGTAAGCTGCAGACATCGTGGGACACGCCGAATCCAGCTCCTGGTTGTCGTCAACGCCTCCTGGACTTCGTGGCTGAAGAGTCAAGGCACCCGCGAACAACCTGAATCTTGCGACGACGGTGGGCATCCATCTTCCGTGCCCCGAGTCACTGCCAAGTGACTTTGAACACTGTCCCCTCTGCTTTCAGGTCCTCCATCTTCCGAATCCAGGCTTGGATTCCTCCGGACACTTCTCCTGTCGCCGCAAGCAGCAAGTCTTCACTGGCTCCCATTGAAAACGACGCCGCGACCCGACACCAAAGAACACCTATGCACCCGGCTCCCCTGGGTGAGGTAACTTCAGCACTACGGTGCTCCTGTGGGTGTGGGCCCTAGAACTACTTACCGTGTAAGTGACTTGCTTGTAGCTTCCCTAGAAGTGTCCTAAAACTCTTATTTTCTAAGTGCGACAATTGCGCTGACTCGTACAGTGTTCGCGTCTGTGTTAGACACACCGCGTCCATCTCCTTTGTAACACTATCTAGAACTGTGTCCTTCGACTCGTACTGAGTCCGATCGGTGTTCGCCTCGAACACACAAGGGGCCTGTAACATCGAGACCTCCATTGCACTGACTCGCACAAGGTTCGCATCTGTGTTAGACACAGCGCGTCCATCTCCCTTGCAACTCTATCTGTAACCGCGTCCTTCGACTCGTACAAGGACCGATCGGTGTGTTCACCTCGAACACGCAAGGGACCTTTAACATTGAAATCTCAATCGCGTCTGAGCGCATAGACTCGCACAGGACTCGCACCGGTGCCAGGTCACCGCGTCCGTCCCCTGTGGGTCTCCTACAACTACCTGGGGTGGTTCTTGGGGGTCCCTCGATTCTAGATGCCCTAGACCTAGGTCTAGTAAACTAAGATTGTGATATTCGATTGTGCTAAACTTATTGTAATAATATTTGACTTGTACATATGTTCCTGACCTCTAATCTCATAAAGAGATTAGTAGAGAGTGTTTATTATTAAATACATATATATTTGATATATATACCTGTGTGGTGTCTTTTCATTTGGTGATTCAAGAGATTGTGTGGTAAAACAAGCTGCTTTACATTCCTTCAAGACTTAGCCTGAAGGCTGCTCTCCACAGCTACCACTAGGATAGCTTTCTATAAAGGTTGTCTTAAACCTATCTACCATAAGAGTCGAATTGTTCTGGTGCAAGATGTCCACTTTAATTAGTGAACAGCATATACCAGGCCAACTTCTCACATACGGTTAAACTACTTGACGCAAGAAAAAAAGCAAGCATCAGCAGCCCACGGTTCCCAAAGAAACCAAATAGATATAAAGACACTTGATAAGTGCAACAGGGTTACTAAAGTGTGACAGACCCATCACGCATACCTCAGCCAAGATTGGGTACAAATCCAACGCAACCAACCCTACTCATAAATGGGGCTCTGTATGAGAAACTTACTTCAAGGTACAGCGAGCAGGGTATAAAAGTTACCAGCAGCCCAGGCAGTAAATTCAATTGAGCTTGACACAAGGGAGCGGATCCTCGCATTCAGTCACCCAGATACAATTAACCTGCATTAGTTGTGTTTAAAGAGTGGAAATACCACTGTATCAGGTTAAATATAAAACATAGTCTATATATACATACATATATTATATATATATATATATATATATATATATATATATATATATATATATATATATATATATCAACAGCAACTCCGTCAATCACCATGGAATCCTCACCACAAACGGAGACTATATAATATAGACTATGGGGCCGATTCCGATTCGGGCCAGAAATCTCTCCGACCGAGCCGGATCCGGAGAGATTTCCGACCGAGCCGGACTCCCGCAGTCCGACCGAGCGAGTACGATGCGGCCGTATGCTGCCCGACTCGATTCGGTCGGACTCCCATTGAAGTCAATGGGAGCCGTTCGTACAACGCGTACACGGGCTCCCATTGACTGAATGGGTACGTCGCGAACAGGGGGGCCCCCTACAGTGGGTACACGTCGGTGCGACTCGCACCGTACATGCATGTGTGTGACTCGTGCGGCTACGCGTGCAGGGGGGTCCGACACGGACCCCCGAAGTCCGGCTCCGACAGCTCTTTGGAGCCGGACGCTACGAGTCGGTCAGGCTGTTCGAAGCGCGCATCGTACTTGCTCAGTCGGGTAACGTCTCCATTGCGTGGTGCGAGTCGTGTCCGTACGAGTCGGTCGGAGCGGTTCGGACCCGGGAACGAGTCGGTCGGCGATTTCGCGTACGCTCGCATCGTACTTGCTCGCGCAGACGACCGTACGAATCGGTCGGAAACTAGGCCTCCGAATCGGATCCGGTTAAGCCAAATCCGATTCGGTGCCCTACCGGCCGAGATCGGAATCGGCCCCTATGTTTTATATTTAACCTGATACAGTGGTATTTCCACACTCTAAACACAACTGTGTGTGTGTGTGTGTATATATATATCATGATATATCTTTATAATGTTGATTAATTAAAATCCGCAACATTTTACCCCACAATGTCATATAAATATAAATATAAAGGGCTGTGGAACAGCAGCGATGTGATACGATGCAAAAACATTGTGAATTAACAAGTTGAATTTGTGTTGTTATATACATTTAAATTTGTGCTTTACTGTTCCCGAATGCAACATTTACATGGCTAAGATGGCCGCCATTGAAATGCCTGGTTGCGATGACCGTGATTTAGTAGTCCTTTGTTTGTTTTGATATATATATTTTTTAACGGATGAAGTAATCCGTTATTTAAGGGTTTTGCCTAATGAAATTAACTAACACTGACGAAGGCCAGGAGGCCGGAACGCTTGTGTTAGTCTTCTGTTTCCTGGAGATTAATTAAAAACAACTGTTTACATCGAGCCGGAGTGCGCAGCTTCTTTGTTTTCTCTCGTGGAGACATTGTGGTGTATATATATATATACATATATATATATATATCTCCAACTGCACAAATCACGCAAGCTCTCAGTAACCAAGAACTCCGTTGTGATGATAACCACAGGTTGTTTATTCCACAACGCGTTTCAGGGCAAAAAACCCCTTGTTCACGTGAAACGTGCACATACACTGGGTGACTGATAAAGCATTCAGTGAAAACATAAACAGGAAAAAAGGACTACTAGGTTCATTTGGCATCTGATTCAAAACGGCAGACATGTTGGAAAGGTGTAAACCAAACATGAATACACGCAAATTACAAATAAAATAACGGATACAGCCATGATCAGAGACTCTATGGTTAGATCCACACAAAAGATACTACACATTTGAATATGCTGCAAGGTGAAAGGAATCATGTGGCATGGAGTGAGATCAGTGTATCTCCGATGTGATATACATGGCGTGTGCTGCCTGACACCAGCGCCCAAAACGTGCACTATTGAGTTCTGTGACGCAGCGCGTTTTCCTCTACTGATAATACGATACAAATCAGGTGATGTAAGATGTAGGTCAACATCCTACTGACAAATGTGTCGATGCCCATCCCCTTAAGGTGAATACTGCTATTCAATAAAGGGCAAATGCCCTAATGAGAAAAAAAAAAAAAAAGGGGGGGGGGGGACACATGTGACAACGACCAACCCCTTAACAATAACAATGATGTATAAAGGGCAAGTGCCCAAAAAGGGGGGACATGGTGTAAGGAGAGGAATCGTAAGTGATCAGAGTTCTGTATAGGAGTCCCAAGTCCAACATGGTAATGTTTGATCACTGTAAATGACATTCCAGTTGAAACATAGTTACCCAGTCTCTGGACCGTGATGGTGAAGATGAGGGGAAAAGGGTAGGTGGCCCGTGAAAGTGATTACAGGTGAAGGGGCCCCTTCCTTTCCTCCTAGAAAATAAAAGAAAATGAACACATATTTAGTTACAAAAGTGGTCCAAAACAATCAATAAAGTTAAAAAAGTTAAAAACCGGACAATGTTATTACAGTCAATGCACAAAGGGAGAAAGAAAAGCTGTAAAAACATGACACAATAGATAATCTAGCAGCAAAATTAAGCATCTTTCAGATGAATGGCCATTTCTTCATCAAAATTGAGCCCCCCTGGGGTCTTGGTTTGAAACTGTACAATCAGTTTAGACTCTCTTTGTCTAAGTTTCAGGACCCGGTTCCCTCCCCTGGGGTTACCAACAATCTGTTCCAGAATGAAAAATGATAGCAAGGACGGATTGGAGAAATGTTTCTCATGGAAATGGCGGGCTACAGGGTACTTTTCGTCAAAATTGGTGATCGCCCTGCTATGTTCCAAAATACACTTTTTAGCCATATGTGTGGTACTCCCAATGTACCAGAGTTTGCATGGACATTCTATGGCATAAATGGCAAAGGTGGTACTGCATGTAAGGAACTGGTTTATGGTTTTGTTAACCCCATTATATGTGACTTTATTGCGATAGCTGCTGTTTTTGCATGCCTTGCAGTGCCCGCAAGGTAAAAAGCCTTTGAGGCCATGGTCGTACCTTTTGGGGTATGTGGTGATATCACTATGGACTAGCAAGTCCCTGATGTTTCTACCCCTCCTGTACGTGATGTTGGGTCTACTAGGAATACTGTCACCTATTATGTTGTCATGTTTGAGAATATCCCAATTTTTTGCAAAAATATGTTTGATGTTTTTGGAGTCAGAGTTAAAGGTCATGATCATCCTAGTACTGTTGTCTGAGGTGTCGCTCAGTTCGGTGATGTTATCAGAGATGGTTTCAATTCTACTCACCCCATCTGCCCTCTCTCTGGCTCTGCGTAGTACCCAGTTTGGATATCCTCTGGTTTTAAACCGTTCCATCATGTTCGCGCTCTCTCTCTGGTACGCTTCCTCTGTATTACAGTTTCTTTTTGCCCTCAGCAGCTCCCCATAGGGAATACTCCATTTGAGTACCTCGGGATGGCTGCTGAGGGCATGCAGAATACTGTTACCCGCAGTAGATTTCCTAAACAGGACAGTCTGAATCTGATTATTGACGATGTCTAACCTGACATCTAAATATTCCGCGCTGGACTTACTGATGGTACCTGAGAGGATGATGTTGTATTCATTGTTGTAGAGCCCTTCGATGAATTCCTTGGCCCTCAATTCAGATCCTCTCCAAACAATGATCATCAATGTATCTTCTCCACATTACTATATGTTCAAGATATCCAGACAGGTAGGGGTTGGTAGATAGAGTCTCCTCCCAGTGTCCCATAAACAGGTTGGCAAAGCTGGGAGCGAAGCAAGAACCCATCGCTGTGCCAGTGATCTACCTGTATAGGACACCGTTGAACATGAAGATATTATTAGTAAGACAGTAGTCTATCATGTCCAATATCATGAGACTATGTTCGTGAAATCTAACTGGTCTGGTTTTCAAAAAATGTCTGCAGGCATCAAGGCCTTTCTTGTGGTCAATGATGGTGTAAAAAGAATGTACATCAAGGGTGATCAACAGGAAATCCTGATCCCACTGTAAGTCCTGGATTTTGTTCAAAAAATCTTTGGTGTCTCTCACATAGCTGGGTAATGAGACAACAAAGTCCCTAAGGAAGTGATCCGCATATTTGGAGATGTGTTCCCCTACACTGCCTTTGGAAGACACAATGGGACGCCCAGGTGGATTAATGGGGTTTTTGTGTAGCTTGGGTAACAGGTAAAGGACTGGAAGTATGGGGTGATCATTTTTTAGGTAACAATACTCTTCCCATTCTAGGATCCCTTTGTCTTTCCATATGGTGAGTTTGTCCCAAATATCAGTAATACTGTTATTGTAAATCTCTGTGTTAGTGGGAAGGTAAAAATTGGTGTCACCCAGTTGTTTCATGGCTTCAGAGATGTATTGTGACCTATTGAGGATGACCACATTGCCACCCTTGTCAGCAAGGCGGATGACAATGTTGTCATCGTCAGTAAGAGATTTAAGAGCCTGTCTCTGTTGGTATGTGAGATTGTTAGTATCCCCCCTGGGACATTTGTCCTTGATTCTGTATTTACAGAGGGCTTTGCTGACACAGTCATGAAAAGTGTCTATGTTATTGTGTGGTAAGTTGGGTAAAAAAATGGATCTAGGTCTAAAATCAGTGCATGCAGATGCATCAGTGGAGACACCAAGCAGCTCAAGTGCTTGTGTGTTGCTGATGTCGGAAGTGCTGTCCGAGTTTTCCTGATCAAGTTGTATCATGGTGATCAGTGTATCTATGTCACCTATATTTGGCAAGAAGAACCTGACATTTTCAGGGGTAACATTTACTCCGTTGTATAGTTTACATCACCACGAGTTGTTTTGCACATGGAAGAGGAGGTTGAAAGAAGAGCGGCGGCTCAAGCCATCTTCAGTAGGAAAGGCAAACCGAGGCCGGGCCGGGCGCTGAAATAAGAACTGTCCAGTCTCAGCCGGGCGCTGAAATAAGAACTGTCCAGTCTCAGCCCATTGATGAAAAGATTTGTAAACTGGAGAAATTGAAAAGAAGTGAGATCTCCAAGTGGTGGGAGGCCATCTCATTGCAAAATTATATAGATCAGGAAATGGCATCCAGAGGCTTACGGATCTTCACCATTCCCACCTATGAGATACCCAATCCCAAGATGCTTGAGGAATGGTCGGAGAATTCCGCACTTAGCTCCAGAAGAATGCTGGAAATCCTCGTTAAGTATGCCTGGATTGATAGGGATGACATTCTGAAACAAATACAGGAGAATATGGAAGAACTTAAAAAACAGACAGAGACAGAGTATTTCGAGAAAATCCTTACATCTATGAAGGATCGCCTCAGGATGCACGAGGAGGACATCAAGGCAAGGAAACAGAGGAAACTCGACCGTGACTACGGGGATTATGAAAGCAGCAGAATTCTAACTTTCAGTCGCAAGTACGACCATCTGTATAAAGAGCAAGGCACTTCAGAGAAAACAAATTCAATCAATAATACTCCATCTGTGGTCTCATCAGCCAGTGAGACCGAATCTGACATTTCGTTGGAAAACGTCCCAACAGAAGAACGTAATACCCGCCAGATTACTTTTTTAGACGAATACCGGCAACTACGCCGGGGCAAACAAACATTGAGAGATACTCCAATGCCGAAGACACGGGGCCAGAGGGGTCGAGGACGGGGCAGAGGACGAGGAAACGCCTCAACAGAAGAAAACGAATCAAGCAACGATGGCAGAAGGGGCAACATGGGAAGCAAAAAGACACGCTCCATGAAGACATACTAATGGATCAAGAAATGGTGAATAAAACTGTTATTAATCTCTCCAATAGACTCATGACAGACATTGGAAAACAGACTCTTTGCCTGGGACTTTCATTTTGTCCTTCGTTTTCTTTTAATTACACAGATGCCAGAATAGATCTCTTCAAATTTGTGGGGAAACTTAAGTTAAAAAAATGGCACAAATTTAAACGGTTGGGTGATAGAAGTAGGAACAAAAGTAACCAAATTTCCAATAGGCAGGATAATCTCAATATAGGTGACATAGATACACTGATCACCATGATACAACTTGATCAGGAAAACTCGGACAGCACTTCCGACATCAGCAACACACAAGCACTTGAGCTGCTTGGTGTCTCCACTGATGCATCTGCATGCACTGATTTTAGACCTAGATCCACTTTTTTACCCAACTTACCACACGATAACATAGACACTTTTCATGACTGTGTCAGCAAAGCCCTCTGTAAATACAGAATGAAGGACAAATGTCCCAGGGGGGATACTAACAATCTCACATACCAACAGAGACAGGCTCTTAAATCTCTTACTGACAATGACAACATTGTCATCCGCCCTGCTGACAAGGGTGGCAATGTGGTCATCCTCGATAGGTCACAATACATCTCTGAAGCCATGAAACAACTGGGTGACACCAATTTTTACCTTCCCACTAACACAGAGATTTACAATAACAGTATTACTGATATTTGGGACATACTCACCATATGGAAAGACAAAGGGATCCTAGAATGGGAAGAGTATTGTTACCTAAAAAATGATCACCCCATACTTCCAGTCCTTTACCTGTTACCCAAGCTACACAAAGACCCCATTAATCCACCTGGGCGTCCCATTGTGTCTTCCAAAGGCAGTTTAGGGGAACACATCTCCAAATATGCGGATCACTTCCTTAGGGACTTTGTCGTCTCATTACCCAGTTATGTGAGAGACACCAAAGATTTTTTGAACAAAATCCAGGACTTACAGTGGGATCAGGATTTCCTGTTGATCACCCTTGATGTACATTCTTTGTACACCATCATTGACCACAAGCAAGGCCTTGATGCCTGCAGACATTTTTTGAAAACCAGACCAGTTAGATTTCACGAACATAGTCTCATGATATTGGACATGATAGACTACTGTCTTACTAATAATATCTTCATGTTCAACGGTGTCCTATACAGGCAGATCACTGGCACAGCGATGGGTTCTTGCTTCGCTCCCAGCTTTGCCAACCTGTTTATGGGACACTGGGAGGAGACTCTATCTACCAACCCCTACCTGTCTGGATATCTTGAACATATAGTAATGTGGAGAAGATACATTGATGATCTATTCATTGTTTGGAGAGGATCTGAATTGAGGGCCAAGGAATTCATCGAAGGGCTCAACAACAATGAATACAACATCATCCTCTCAGGTACCATCAGTAAGTCCAGCGCGGAATATTTAGATGTCAGGTTAGACATCGTCAATAATCAGATTCAGACTGTCCTGTTTAGGAAATCTATTGCGGGTAACAGTATTCTGCATGCCCTCAGCAGCCATCCCGAGGTACTCAAATGGAGTATTCCCTATGGGGAGCTGCTGAGGGCAAAAAGAAACTGTAATACAGAGGAAGCGTACCAGAGAGAGAGCGCGAACATGATGGAACGGTTTAAAACCAGAGGATATCCCAACTGGGTACTACGCAGAGCCAGAGAGAGGGCAGATGGGGTGAGTAGAATTGAAACCATCTCTGATAACATCACCGAACTGAGCGACACCTCAGACAACAGTACTAGGATGATCATGACCTTTAACTCTGACTCCAAAAACATCAAACATATTTTTGCAAAAAATTGGGATATTCTCAAACATGACAACATAATAGGTGACAGTATTCCTAGTAGACCCAACATCACGTACAGGAGGGGTAGAAACATCAGGGACTTGCTAGTCCATAGTGATATCACCACATACCCCAAAAGGTACGACCATGGCCTCAAAGGCTTTTTCCCTTGCGGGCACTGCAAGGCATGCAAAAACAGCAGCTATCACAATAAAGTCACATATAATGGGGTTAACAAAACCATAAACCAGTTTCTTACATGCAGTACCACCTTTGCCATTTATGCCATAGAATGTCCATGCAAACTCTGGTACATTGGGAGTACCACATATATGGCTAAAAAGCATATTTTGGAACATAGCAGGGCGATCACCAATTTTGACGAAAAGTACCCTGTAGCCCGCCATTTCCATGAGAAACATTTCTCCAATCCGTCCTTGCTATCATTTTTCATTCTGGAACAGATTGTTGGTATCCCCAGGGGAGGGAACCGGGTCCTGAAACTTAGACAAAGAGAGTCTAAACTGATTGTACAGTTTCAAACCAAGACCCCAGGGGGGCTCAATTTTGATGAAGAAATGGCCATTCATCTGAAAGATGCTTAATTTTGCTGCTAGATTATCTATTGTGTCATGTTTTTACAGCTTTTCTTTCTCCCTTTGTGCATTGACTGTAATAACATTGTTCGGTTTTTAACTTTTTTAACTTTATTGATTGTTTTGGACCACTTTTGTAACTAAATATGTGTTCATTTTCTTTTATTTTCTAGGAGGAAAGGAAGGGGCCCCTTCACCTGTAATCACTTTCACGGGCCACCTACCCTTTTCCCCTCATCTTCACCGTCACGGTCCAGAGACTGGGTAACTATGTTTCAACTGGAATGTCATTTACAGTGATCAAACATTACCATGTTGGACTTGGGACTACTATACAGAACTCTGATCACTTACGATTCCTCTCCTTACACCATGTCCCCCCTTTTTGGGCACTTGCCCTTTATACATCATTGTTATTGTTAAGGGGTTGGTCGTTGTCACATGTGTCCCCCCCCCTTTTTTTTTTTTTTCTCATTAGGGCATTTGCCCTTTATTGAATAGCAGTATTCACCTTAAGGGGATGGGCATCGACACATTTGTCAGTAGGATGTTGACCTACATCTTACATAACCTGATTTGTATTGTATTATCAGTAGAGGAAAACGCGCTGCGTCACAGAACTCAATAGTGCACGTTTTGGGCGCTGGTGTCAGGCAGCACACGCCATGTATATCGCATCGGAGATACACTGATCTCACTCCATGCCACATGATTCCTTTCACCTTGCAGCATATTCAAATGTGTAGTATCTTTTGTGTGGATCTAACCATAGAGACTCTGATCATGGCTGTATCCGTTATTTTATTTGTAATTTGCGTGTATTCATGTTTGGTTTACACCTTTCCAACATGTCTGCCGTTTTGAATCAGATGCCAAATGAACCTAGTAGTCCTTTTTTCCTGTTTATGTTTTCACTGAATGCTTTATCAGTCACCCAGTGTATGTGCACGCTTCACGTGAACAAGGGGGTTTTTTGCCCTGAAACGCGTTGTGGAATAAACAACCTGTGGTTATCATCACAACGGAGTTCTTGGTTACTGAGAGCGTGCGTGATTTGTGCAGTTGGAGATATTGTTTACCGGCATGCTCCGCCGGTGAGCGCGCCACTTCTCACGGGTCCATCGGCATTCGGAAGGAGCAAAACTTTGGGACATATATATATATATATATATATATTTTTTTTTTATATATATATATAAAGATAATCACGGAATGGGAAGCAGTTTGTTTTAAATAAAAGGTTGTTACCTACCTGAACTCGGAGTGCGGCTTCAATTTCTGGGCACCTTTGGAAGTATGGACACACGGCGGCCCCAGGCCGTGGAAGCGACGCACCGCCCTCGAAAGGATCTGGGTCTGCGCAGGGGGAAGGTTTCCCTTGTGATCTGCGGGGACAGGACAAATCATTAAGCAAACTGAGTCTTATTCGGAGGCTCAATATGGAGCTGCAATATTGGTCACTTTAATTTGACATGAGCAACTAACCCACTGGAGGGCGGAAAAGTGCTGGATTGAACTGCAGGTTCCAGCATGCAGCGTGAAAATAAATAAATTCAGCGGCACACCGGAGGCCAATTTTATTGAATTAGCATGCAGGGAACAATACAGTTGCACGAATGTAAGCTGCTCATGTCGGCCTCTGAGGAAAGGGAATGATTCCCTGAAACGCGTTAGGCCAAGTGACAATCACGGAATGGGAAGCAGTTTGTTTTAAATAAAAGGTTGTTACCTACCTGAACTCGGAGTGCGGCTTCAATTTCTGAGCACCTTTGGAAGTATATAAAGATATATATACATTCACGTATATATCCTAGTTTTTTCCCTTCCAAAAACAAACTCCCACTTTGGGAATTGTTTCTTACAAACTCCCACTTTGGGAATTGTTTCTTACAAACTCCAACTTTTGGAGTTTGTTTTTGGTGTTTGGTGTAAGTGTCCATTATCAAAGACAGATGCCTACCAAACTTTTAAATGGCTTTGTATGAACTGTTGTGATGGCTTTGTATGAAGTACTATGACGGTGGATCATACAAACCCAAAGAGTTCCACACTGAGAATTTAATAGGTGGACTAAAGGCAGTGTGGTGGACATAAAGTCCTCTACCACCCTGACTGCCTTTATTCCTTCTGCCCAACTCTAAATCGGGCCCTCTGAGATGAGGCAAGAGTAGTGCAGTAGTTACTACCATCCTTCTTTTGTGATTTATTTATACATAACAGGGTGGTAATGAAAAAAGCCACCACCAAGGGGCAGACCATGGGGCGGAAGCTATTGAGTGCTGTTCTACTTACTTCAATGACAAAGGATTGAAGAGCTGTGATACAATTAATTCTACACAATCCGCTATGTACCAGGATTCGCAGAGGGCCCTACCCATATTTAGAGCTAGCTCCCACTTAGAGACCCTAACTGGCTGCAGCCAGACTTACATAAATGCAGCATAAAGAAGCAGTGAAAAAGTCAGCGTTGGTAGGAAAGGAGTCATAGAAAATTGCTAAATAAATCACTCATTTACTGCTGCCAGTTCTTTTTTGTTTAATAATTTAATTACGCTGTTTTAAAGTTTTCAAAACAAGATATGCTTTGCACAGCACTAGGGCCTTCCTACTTTGAGAGATGCTCTAAGGCTGGATGCCAGTGAGGAGACTAGAGAGGTGTCCTAATGTGGCAGACCAAGGGGTGTCCTCTGTCCACCTCTGGGAGCTTTTCCCTACAGAAGACCAGGAATGTTCCATCTCCACAGCACTTGGGGATTCCTCCTAACGAGAGACAAAATGTGTGCCATGTTTACCTGCACCAAGTTTTCAAGAGACATGCCCCCTGTACAGCATAAGAGTCTTCCTAAAGTGGGGGACCATAGATGTGCTCTCTGTACAGACCTAGGATGTTTTACTTTCAGACAATGGGTCGCTCGGAGCGTAGTTTACTGTTCCGCTTTAGGGCTGGTACCATCAAGAACTTGCTATGCTTCCCTTTGGGCTTCCAAGCTAATCTCGACTCACTTTATTGTCCATGCGATGGGAGCTCAGGTCAATCTATATTGCATATTCTATTTTTTTGTGGTTTTTATTCCATGTATACAAAGCACTTTTTGCTCCCCTTGATTAAGAGGCGCAATATTAATGACTTCAGGGCAGCATTTAGCATGCTCTTTCACCTCATTGATGAAGATATGTAGGTGCATTTGTGAGTACCGCGGTGCGAGCCCGTATTTCCATGAATACTGAATAAGCTTGAACTAATAATCGTCTTGTTCTGTACTGCTATTGCTGCTAAGGAATTGGATTCTAATTGTGTATTTTTATGTTTTGTTTTTAAGTATTACATCTTTTTACTGTATATATATATATGTGTATGTGTGTGTGTGTGTATTTTCACTTTTTTCAGATACTCTTCATACCCGAATAAAGATTGAAACTTGAACTTGAACTTTCAGTAGAGTAGAGATATGGCATTTGTACAGCACTAGTAGTTACTTACTGCAGGAGAGCAGAGATTTGCCCTTTGCACAGCACCAGACACCCTTTCTGCAGGATACAATAGATTTGCCATCTGTAGAGCACTACAAGCTTCCTTCTGTTTGATGTGAAAGATCATTTCACTAAATAGCTTGCGGTACAAGTTCCTACTATAGAACCTGGCTTGGCGCCAATGGATGTGTGATTTTCTTGAATGATAAAAACTCTGGTCTTATATAAGGCCAATGCAGAACTATCAGTCACTGCAACCCTGTGTTACATAGAACATCTTCTTGCAGAAGTTCAGAGATCACATCAATAGATAGATGCCCTGTAAAGAACTAATGGGTTATTTTGGTTGGAGACCAACTTTGTGCTTCTTTCTGGGTGAGGCCAGATTTGTGCCATTACACAGCACTGTCCTGTTGGTGACCTGATATGTGCAGCTCTGTAGAGTTGAATTCCGCTGCCTGGAAAATGACACAAATGTTCTCTCCTTCAGGACTAGCATTCACTATTGTGTGAGAAACTACCATTCACTATTGTGTGAGACTATATGAGTATCTGTAGTGCAGTACCCAGCGCTTATCTCTGTATGCTGCATGCCTCTTGTCGAGCAATGGCTGCTTCTTCCTGTAGGCTGCCTGCTTCTGTACAGCACTAAGGGTCACTGTAGTCTTCATTCCTCCTCTATTGCACCAAGGGTTCACTTCTCTACACTGTGTGCCTCTTCTATATCACCAAGGGTGTCTTCGTCCTCTAAGCTGCTTGATTCTTGGTCAGCACTAAGGGATTGTCCCTGTACTCTGTGTGCTTCCACTACAGAGCTATGGGTTTCATTCTGAAGACTATATGCCCCTTATACAATACTGTGGGCATCTTCTTCCTCTAATCTGCTTGTACAGGACTAATGGCCTCTTCCTGGAGGCTGACTGCACATTTGTATAACATTGGGGGCTTCTTCATCCTCTAGGCGGTGTACCTTCTCTACAGCACTAAGGGTTTCTTTCTGTAAACTGTGTGCCTGAGTGCCTGAACAATACTGTGGACTGCTTCTCCTTCTAAGCTGCTTGTCTCTTGTGCAGTGCTAGTGCCTTCTTCCTGGAGGCTGCATGCCTCTTGTACAGCACTGGAGACGCCTTCTTCCTCTAGACTGTATACATCATTCCCAGCACTGAGGGGCTAATTCACAAGCATCTTGCGGTACATTTCCATTGCCGGAGCATCACTTTTGTGATGCTTTGGAGGCGCAAATTAGAACATCATATTTACGAGGTGTTGCAAAACCACTTTGCATGGCTTTTCATGGCCTCGTAGATATGGAGTAAGGCAAAGCTGCGCAAGTCGCTGCGTTGCCTTACTCTGTTTCAAAGAGGCGTTGCATGGGCGTTGCAGAGGGTGTTCCTACGCAACTCCCATGGATTTTGATGCATTCCCAGATTTACAAGCACCTGTAAACCTGGGAATGCACCAAAAGCCTACGCCTCCCCAGGGGAGGCGTAATGAGGAGAAATAACTTTATTTCTCCTCGTTTGTTTCCTCTTTCTATGTGTGCTGCATTCTGCAGCACCATAGAAGGCGGAAAACACCTCCATTGATTTTTTTTGTGCAGGAAGGTGTACCTTCCTGCACAAAAACAATAATTCCTACAACACAGACACCCTTGCACCATGGTGCAACGGTGCCTGCATTGGCCCAAGGCAGCCAAAACTGCACCAGCGCAGTGGGAAAGGGCAGGAATGCGCGCATATCATAAATACGACGCATTCCTGCCCTTCCTTTTGACGCAGGGCAGCGAAGCAAAGTGACTTGCTGTGCTGCCCTATGTCAAAAACTCGTAAATGAGACCCTAAGTGTTTCTTTCTATAGACCGTGTTCTACTTCTTCTACACTAGGGGGTTCTTCTTCCTTTAAGCTGCTTGCCTCTTGAGCAGCACTACGTTTCTTCCTGGTGGCTGCCTGCACATTTGTACAACATTGGGGGCTTCTTGTTCCTTTAGGCTGTGTACTCGCTCTACAGCACTAAGCGTTTTTAAGGGGTGGGCAATGGGTGTTGCGGTGAGTGTTCTGCAGCAACACCCATTGATTTTGACGCTGCCCCCTATTTACAAGAGTGGTGAAAATAGGAGGCAGCGCCAAAATTAAGACCAGGGAAAACCTGGTCTTAACATGGAGAAACATTGTGCAGCACACATAGAAACAGCAAAACGCCATGAATGATTTTTTATGTGCAGGAGTTGTCCCTGCCTGGACATAAACAATGTGGTCCTTCCTGCACATAAACAATCATTACAAAAATTATGATTTGCAACTTCTATGTGTGCTGCACAATGCAGCACACATAGAAGTTGCAAATCGCCATTTGTGATTGTTTATGTGCAGGAAGGGGCACCTTCCTGCACATAAACAATCCTTCCCTCAATGCAGACACCCTTGCACTATGGTGCAAAGGTGCTTGCGTTGGCCCTAGGCAGCTTACTTTAGCGCCAGCGCAGGGAGAAACGCAGGGAAGTGCCGTATTATTGTAAATACAATGGATCCCTGCATTTCTAAAGTGTCGGAGTGCAGCATTAGCAATTTTGGAGCTAACACGTGCTCCACCACTTAATTGTAAATATGCCCCGCAGTTCCCTATGCTTCGCTCTGTAAAAGATAGAAAGATGGGCACCAATATTTATGTTTTGGAATTTGTCTGGTATTGTCATTGCTCATAATATTGTCATATTTGAAACAGAACTGAAAACTAGCGAATCTGTCTTCTACTCTCAAGTTAAAAATAATTAACTGAATATTCACCTCCTGCAGTGCTGTTTTTATTTATAAGTGCAGTTTGCAAAACATTTACTTTCTGCCGAAAAGGTTTCCAAATGTGCCTGAGACAACATATCCTTATAAGTGTGCCTGCTCTGGTTTCATTTACATAATAGTAGTAGTATTTGTTTCAGTGTTTACATTTCATTTTTGGATTTTAGCATAATGAAGCTTAAGTGCACAAGGCGGAATGCACTGCAATGAATCTATCTTGAAATGGACCCCGTAGCAGGAAGTAGTGGGTGGATTTTTCCAAAACAAATCTTACAGTCCATCAGAGATGCTTATATTGGCGAAGAAGAGCTTCCATTGCAATGCATGATTGGTGAGGCATTCTTCCTGTGCAATGGAGGATGCATGAATCCACTTTCTGTTAATTGATCTTACAATCTTGCAGTGGCAGCCAGGTTGGCAAAGATGTCACACATGAACCTGAGTCACTGGTACACTGATGATGGGGTTGGACTTTAGTGGTGCAACTGCCCTTCCATGACAACCTCCTCTTCATCCTTTGAACCCGAACCACATGGGACAATTTGAGAATTCTGAGAGACTTTGTCATTAACCATGCATCCCTTGCCTTCTGGCTGGGCAGGTCCTTCAATGCTCCAGGTTTAGATATTGGACTGCCTCTCAAGTGTCACATATTGTATTTATTTACGTATTCATTCATTTGTTTGAGGGGATTGCACAGTGCCATGATACCTCCTTTCAGACCATCCCTCTCGGAAGGGAACCAAAATGTGAAGTGCTCAGCTCCCAGCTGCCCCTGAACCTTGCAACTTTAAACATGAAGTCACACTTTCTTAAAAGTTGCACAATGTGACATGTAAGTACTTGGCCTGGGCAGTGAGCTCCACTCTGTTCACAGAGTTTGTGGAGTTTTCAGCCCTCCGCGCTACACGGAGAACACGGAGTTCCAAAAAACTCACGTAGCTGAGTTTTTTCCTCACTTGCTCTCCCAAATGTTAAGTTGGCAAGCGTGAGTGCGGAGAATCCAAAGCTAGACCACCTCCCAGCGAGATTGCTCAACGCAGACGGTAGCGGATGGTCGCGACCGCTCGTGTTGCGAATCCATCCGTTTGCGTTGAGGAAGATGCAGCTCTTGTAGAACATCTACTCGAGCATCAGAAAGAAGCAGCGCCATCTTGCACTGCGCATGGTGCCGTTCGTGCTGATTTTCCAGCGTGGGGCAAACACCCACTGCTAAATATCAGCGTGAACTTCGCGACCTAATGCACTTTGCCGCTTGCGGAACCCCGCGTAGTACGGTGGTGTTTTGGGGTCACTTCGCAGAGTTCTGCGAACTCCGCCCAGGCCTAGTAAGTACAAGAAGAGAACTTTAAATATATGAACACATGAATAAGTAAATTAATAAATACATAAATAAATAAGTAGCCAAATTATACACCAACTAGAAGTAACAGCAGTTGGACTGGTCAAGCATGAAATTGCAACTGGATAAAGTACTGTGATAGATGAGATAATTTCTACCGCAAAAATATCTCCTGTAATAATTTCTACAGAATAATTTAAATGCAGTAACTTTAATCAATGCCAACATGTTGGCTGTATTTCATTTTTAAAAAGTTCTTCAAATTAATTTTTTAATCAAACACGATTTTCTGTAAAATATTGTACTTTATTACCGGCTATTTGGGAACAGCTATTGGACACAGACCCATGAATATGTGGTCAGTTATCTTTATCAATGTCGAAAACCTTGAGATCTCAATTGTTATGGACGTAAATTGTTAAAGGTAGAAATTATTGTATAAGGTGGGGGGTGAGACTAATAAATTGGGCTTTACCTACTGCTAGAGAATATGTCCCGTTGCAAACTTGTGCCCTTGGAGCCACTGGAGGTAAATTACCTCATACCTCTCTCACATACCATTACTGTGATGATGAAACTTAACCATATACAAACACAAGTGATTTCTGTAAAGTATGGTCATTTGAGCAAAGGTAATAAAAAGATTTTAAAAAGAAATTATTGTATAAGCCTGTTTACTAGTCGAAATTAGAAAACACAAGGAGATGATGGACGTAGCGCTGAAACTTTTCAGACACTCACCCCCAGTCACAGATCTGGGTTGAATCCATCATTGTTCTTTAGCTCACTTCGCCACCCCAGTTCAGACCCAGCCATATGCAAATCAGTCTTGACCCTGTGCATCATGGGAACAGTCCAGCCCAAACTGCCAAGCCAGGTCTTCCCTGGACCGGAAACAAGCATTCTGGAACCATTTTCGGTGTTACAGCCCTCATCAGCCAGGCTAGTTCAGGCATATTCAGTACAAAATATCACTGAATCCGAGAAGTAGCCCTGGGTTTATAAGGGCAATTATTTATAACCATATTATACAATTTTTAAAGAGGAGGGTAAAACAATACCAATGTCAGAAATAAAGGGTAGAGCCCCGATGCAAAAGGAGAGAACAAAATATGGACGTGGAAAAAGAAACATGTGGACAAAGTTAATGGTGATCTAGAAACAAGCAAAATAGACGCAGAGAGCACAGCATGCAGTAGTGGCTGATGCAAAGCAATACATGAGATTGTGGCTGTTGATTACATTAAGGGAGAAAATTAAAACAATTGACGAGCTAATAGACCAAGTAATCAAAATATTCAAGACTCTTGAACAAGGTGAAAATTATGAAGGTACAGAAGAATAGAACTCAGAAACAGTTTCCTAATATGGGTTTAGAAGCATTGATGTGTAGTTGTGTGTTTCAGGAGCAAACCAATGGGTGTGCACAGCAGCACGGGTCAAACAAATAGCAAATAGTTCCCAAAAGATCCACTCTAACAACAGTGTTTGTTTTCTTCTGAACTCTCTGGCTATCAATTCCCCAATCAGACCCAAGACATATTTTTGACACTCATTAATTATAATGAAGAGCGGTGGAAGATTCAGGATATAAGGAAAATAGGTTTAATCGTTTATTGATATTTCGAAATATTGTTTCATTATCAGCAATACGACACAATAGGTTTAATCCATATAAACATCCCACCCACCAGAAGGGCCGGTCATCGCATCATCTTCTCTCTGCCACTCAGATCGACCTGACCACTACCCTCTGATGTCACACTTCATTACAGAGTGAAAGAATGGCTTAACATCATTCACTATAGCACTCTAACATACTTCACTATTCTAGAACAAATTACGCATCTCGTCTCTAGATTTCTCTCACATCACCAACCAATCCTCAAAGAAAGTCCAATTTGCCCAATTTGTGCCGGTCAGTCATTTGAGAATGATTGAATTTGTGCAAGGATTACCAACCCTACAGGAACGTTCCATTTAAACAGACACAAAGGCACTAGTAACTCGAATCCTCTGGCCCCTAACTAGACTGATGGAACACCTTACATTGTCGTCATGAAGGAATAGAGTTAAAAAACCAGGCTTTATGAGCCACAATTGCTGCTTTACTGAGTGAAGGCCTTTCTTTGTTCTGTCTCTTCATCCAGGTAGACGGAACCTTCCCACGTCAAGATCTCTGCCAGGATAGTAAAATTAAATTGTCCAGCACTCTAATTCAAAGTATTTTTCTCTATTAGGATAATTTTCGTATTAATTATTGACAATCAAATGTGAAGTACTAACTTGATCAACAATTTATTAATCAGACCATACAGATTACAAAAACAATGCTACTTATCTAGTCAGAGCTCCCATAAAAAGTGGTAGACCTTGTGCAGTTGATAGTGTGCAATAGACATGTGCTTCAACATATAGGTGGACTTCTTATCGGCCTATAGTATTTGCCCAAATCTCGAGGGACATGTGTCTGTAAGTGGTCAAAGATGACCAATGATGCTGTCTATCCAAGTACCTTGTGGTAATAGCGGTCTCTTTCTTGGGTCTAGTGAAGGCGCTTTGTAATAGTAACAAATTCGAGGTCAGATCCATAATATTGTCAAATATCTGCACCTGGAGTGCCAGTGGTCAAGGCGTACGCGGCCTGTTACATCCTAATTGCGCTGGGATGCAGGAGGCCATGTACATGTTGCTCACTGGTGCAACTCACAGTTACCAAGAGCATTTGCAACTTTCAGTAACAAAGCACACACTTAGATGAGTTAAGAATCTGTCTGAAGTTCACAAAGGAGTTATGATTTTCGGTAATGTATAGTGTATTGGATTGGTGTTTCTGTAGCACTTTCCATATCTTTTGTGAGTCCTAAGGCACTTTTCTGGATGATCCACTTCCATTATTTATGTGGCACTTTTATGTCTAGTGTTGTCGTGAAGTGCTTAACTTGCAGCTGTGTCCTAGATGCCCTCAGAGTTGATGGTTGAAAGAATATTTTTTGTAGTTTGGCCTACTTGGGAGATGTTGGATGAGGTGTGTAAGGTTTGAGTATATTGCAACCGGTTGTAGTTTGGAATATTGAGTACAGTAATATTGTGATAACTTAATATTGCATCCAAAATATCTAGGATCAAAATATTGAAAGGTAAGTGCATAGAAATAAATACTCAGCTTTGTATAGCACAGCTTATCAACCCTGAGGGTATCCAGGTGCTGTCCATAGGCACGGGAGATTAAGTGATTTGCCCAAAATCACAGGATGTTGAGCCGACGCCGAGACTCGAACCTGAACCCCCACCTCTGAAGTCGGCAGTTCTGGCCATTAGGTCCTATCCTCTTCCACACACATAAAGAAGAATAAATTTACTATTCATAACTCCACATCTATGTATGTTGAATATATATATGTATATGTATTGTCGAGGTAGATAGATGTGCAGTTAGGCAAAGAAAACGTATACATACGTACCTGTCAATATTTTTGTCCTTGATATTTTGGCAATGATATTATGGTATAATGATGTTACCTACCCAGTATTCAGAACTCACACCATCGTGAGTGCATAGTACTGTAAGTCTCACTGTTGATGCACATAAGTAAAGGTGATGTGAGTTTAGATGCAACACACATGAAAGAACTTACTATCTCTTTTGTGGGCAGAATGATACATAGAAACTGCCAATGATGTGCATCAGTGGGTCCATTATGGTGTATGGCAGTCATCCGGAAGGGTCATAAGTAAGCCCGGGCGGAGAACTCCGCTCCGCCCGCGGAGTGTGCGGAGATTTGCCTACTCAGCGTTATGCGGAGAACATGGAGAAGGCAAATCTCTGCACACGCCACAGCGGAGCGGAGTTGGCCAGCCCCCGCCTCCACCCCCCCTATATTAACAAGTAATTCTACATTAATTAAAAGTAAATTAAAAACACTTACCTGTACTGCGGCGTCCCCGGGCTGCCCTCCTACTCTTCCTCGCCATCTGGGTAATCCTTGAGAAAACTGCGCATGCGCGCGCGCCCGCCCATGCGCATTTCTCACAAGAAATGCGCATGCACGGGTGCGCACGCATGCGCAGTTTTCTCAAGGATTACCCAGACGGCGAGGAAGAGGAGGGGGGCAGCCTGGGGACGCTGCAGTACAGGTAAATGGTTTTTAATTTACTTTTAATTAATGGAGAATTACTTGTTAATAGGGGGGGTGGAGGCGGGTGGCGTAGCTGAGTTCCACGGAGTTTGTTCGCAACTCCGTGGACCGCCTCATAGCCCCGCTACGCCCACTATGCCCAGGGTTAGTCATAAGGCCAAAGCTATTGGCTGTATTGTTAAACCCTCAAATAGTATTATATGGAGTCTGCCCAGGAGCAACAGAGGAGTAACCTTTTTGAGACACTTCTCCGAATGTATGACGGAATTCTGCATGCGTTTTTCACGCATGCCTTAGGAACTCCGTCATTTGAACCAATGCGTTTTTAGCAAGCATTTGTTCTGCTTGCAAGTCGTTTTAACGACTTGCCTTACGGGGGTGCTGGGCATTGGAATAGTTTAATTTACTATTCCAACTCCAGTCTGCACAACAGTATGCCAACACCACTCAACCATTAAGCCCCCCTAAAGCAAGTCGTTGTAACGACTTACGTGCAGAACGATTGCGTGCTAAAGACGCATTTGTTCTGTTGCCGGTGCTGTGAAGGCACAGCGTGATTCCCGTCCTAAAGGACGTTTCCCATTGCTCCACCATGAAGAAGCAAGAGATTGAGTCTTCCCAGGAGTGACAGAGCAGCAATCCATAGGAGACACTGGTAAACCACAAGCAAACATCACATTGGATCTAGCCATGAATGATAGAGGAGCAACAGAGGAGCAAGCAATTGGAGGCACTATCAGACCACTGAGGAGTATTTTATGGAGGTCTACACGAGAGTGACAGAAGAACAACCACGGAGTAAAGCATTGGAGGCACTGTTAGACTACTGAGGAGTACTGTATAGAGGTCTACCTGAAAATGACAGATGATCATCCCATTGGAGATACTGTCAAACCACTCAGGACCATTATATGGTTCTTACACAGGAATAACAGAGGAGCATTTAGAAACTACATTCATACCTTCTCACAGGACATCTAAATAGCACTTCCATGAAAAAACCTGGACCAATTTCCAGAGGCATAACAAGGGTCCCAGAGGCACTAATGCAAGTAAACAATTGTCTCCCCCTTCCGGTTCAGTAGTAAAAAAAACAGCCATTGACTAGAGTGAATTTGGCCCCGATACTCCCAAACCCAAGTACCACCGCATGTATTGCACTACTAATAGTTCCGCCTCTGCCAATCTCTTTTTTAATTTTTTTTGTAGTTTTTGACATAATGTTCCTAAACGTCACAAGGGTGGTAGATTACGGTATAATAAATGTCTTTTAGCCATAATATTATTGCAAATTAGTAGAAAATAAGAGGGATATTTATAAATTTAAAAAATAGTCATACACCAGTCAGCACATACATAGAAAACACTGTAGTTGAATGTACTGTTCTATAGATAGTATGAGGAAACAGAAACTACAGCACGGTGCAGTGATGTCAGCTAGAGACTCAAGAGCGCTGCTATATACAATGAACAAGAACGGTGCAATATAGCGCAGATACCAAACCAAGGACCCATGGACACCTTGGGCCATGTCTTGTCTGCTCCTTCCTTAAGCATATGCATGTGTGGCCCTTAGTGGATTGAGATTACCTGTTTCCACTGGAAGATCTCCCATCTCTTGCTCTCTGTGCTGCACACATCTTCTTGATGCTGACAGTAGGTGTCATGTTCAGGTTACTACCAGGTCAGGTGTCTCTTTGGCACCCCAGTTGTATGTCAGAATGTTGTTCTTAGAAATATTGTCTGACATAAATCTCAATGCCTAAAAATCATATAAAATATCGCTACATCGGGTGTAGATTTTCTACTATTAACTCCAATGGGCAATATTTTTGTGAACAACAACAATCTATGACATTTTGGTCCCACATCACCACCCCATTCAATCAATCAATAAACTTTTATGTGATTTTCTGGTAAATCTCATACAGTGCCATCTGCTAGACAGACGCCTGCTAGAGCACCACTGTGGTGCTATCTTAGGACGATAATACGAATATGTATAAGGATCATAAACATAACACGTCCATCGCAGAGTTTATGTGTGTAATTACTCCTGGTTATGTGTGGCGGATATTAGACGTGTGTGCCTGCCATAAATGATGTCAGCTCGCTGCACTCACGTTTCCCCCTGGGTGCAGTTGAACTTTTGCCTTCTCTCTTCTCATCATCTAATCGTTTTGTCTTGAGAAACATTGCAAGACGTGTGCTGAGTTTTTCTGTGTTAAGTCGTTGTCAGGGGAATGGGCTCTTCTGAAACACAGGTGATTGGTTTCTGTCTCGTCTTTTCACGTTTCATTTGTTTGTTTTCAGTCTATACTTACTCTGTAGGATTGCTGGGGAGTTTGCTAAGTTATACTTCATTTCTGTCTAAGTGCAGCACGTTATCCGACTCTATGTTTATTTTCTTGTTTTTTTATTTTTTGGGTGGACTGTTGTCGCAACAACCAATATTGTACTTTTCGGCGTCTCTTAGTTTGTGGAGGGAGGACACTGTATGATGTGGTTGAGGTCTCACACACGTATTTATTGTAGAGCGACCATAATTCTATTTCTCCTGGACGTTGTACTCCCATTTTTTTTATTTTAGACATGTTTGTGCCTTGGGACTTAAAAACAAATTTCTTGAAAACGATACTCCTCTCAGGGTTTGACTGTCGCACAATGAAACCCTGTCTATCATGTAGAATTCAGCCTTCACACACCAAATGCATACCTTTTATTATATGTGCCACTTTGCCTTGGAAACATTTCATGTTTTTGAGAACAGCTGTTTCAAAGGGGGGGGACTGTGATGCTGAAACTAAGGGCCCGATTACGACTTTTGGTGCAGCGGTACGACACTGCCACGCTTCGTATCTGCCAAAGCCGTGGTCGGGTCGCCTGCCAGATTAAGAGTTTCCTCCTGTCTGGTGGGCTGTTTTTTGGCGTTCCCACGGCGGTGCCTCAGAAAATGTTGTGCCCCCCTGCATGCATTCACATGGCGCGAGGCACCAGGGGGCCCTGTAGGGCCTCCTTTGTTTCCTCTCCACCAGAGTTTTCATGGTGGTGGAACTGCCATGAAAACTGTTGTGGAGAGGAAACTCGTAATATGCTTGGTGGGACTGCGGCGGCCCCGCCAATCATATTGCGGCCTCAAGACCGCCGCACCACTGCCAGGGAATGGTGGTTCCCTGGCGGTGTCGGCGGTCTGACCACCCAACTCGTAATAGGGTGGTCGGACCGCCAGTACGGTAGTGGCTGGTCCTCCACCAC